>CM012441.1:20445686-21814370 GCA_003999625.1 Oryzias javanicus
AAAAAAAGCAATTTAGAATTTAAAAAAACAAAACAGTACACTTGAATGAAATAATTCACACAGTTTCATTTAACAAACAAAATGTACGGTGAGTCTTCCCATACATCTTTTAATTCACATTACTGTTAATGAAGTATGTTCCTTTAAAATATTTCAAATATACAGTAAATGGCATGTTTTAGCCTAAATATGACACTCTGTGTCCTGATGCATGGTTCATGTGTTTCCTGTGAATGATGCTATACTAAGAGTGTAATTTGCTTTAGATATTAGTTTTTTGACAAAATGGTGGCTTCCATTGTTATGGCCTAAAAATATTGCATAATGTACCTAAGACACTGTGTCCTGTGGTGCTTTTCAATTTCTTTCTTTTTATTCTCACTAATTAAATAGAAGTGTCTTTGACATTTAAATTAATCTCTGGTCTAGAGTTTTTATTGGTTATAGTTTAGCTTTTAAATTGCAAAATTGTTTTGTTTTTTTTTCTTCAAAAAAGCTGAGTATTAAACCCTTAATTAAAGCCACTAACATTTGGTTTGCTGGCTGGGCTTTCTCTGACCAAAATTGAAGAATTAGGTCACCTTGAAGTTTTAACATTGAAGTAATTGAATGTTTGAATTGTGTTTGTCGAAAGTATTTCTGAATAATTTAGAGTGAACATGCTTGGATTTTTTGGCTTTGTGGTTCAGATAAAACATCAAGACATTTCATTTCACAACTCAGTCATGTTGTTTTCATTATTGATGGCTCTGTTTCTTGTGTTTCTGTGATCATTCCAGAGCTCTCATGGATTGATCAGGTCCATACATGGTCTTGTTTGATGAAGTCATCTATTAGCCTGTGTTTGGTCCAAATTGCATTCACTGCCAAAGGATCTGTTGATCTTCTACTTTCCAGCTGTGCTGTTGATTGCTTATCTAGTTCTCCACTGATAAGCTACCCTCTCGTGTGTGTGTGATTGAGGAGCAGGAAAATAAAGAATTTAACCGGCCTGCAGGCTGTTATTGGTAATCTGCAACAATGCTGGCCTGCTTATTTTCCCTGATTCTTCCAGAGTATGATGCTTTTCTGCGTGTCCGGCAGTGTGCATTGAAGAAAGAGTTTCAACTTTGAATTAAAAGACGACCACTTGAACCTCGGAGACTGCGAGTCATTTTTCAGAGGATTGGACCAATGCTGAGTACTCTCATCAAGCCTCCTGTTTGGCGCGTTTGGCCCTCAGCACCAGCATGTTTTCTCTGTCCGTTCTCCCACGTCTCGCTCCCAGCTTCAGACACATCGGGCAGCCATACATATCTCTTCCTGTCAGCAGCTAATTGGTTGACCCTCGGGGCATCCTGTATCACAACACATCACCATTCATGGGCTAATATGCACTCTGGCATGGATGTCATCTATCAGTGACTGTGACAGAGCAAACTGGGGTTTTAACTCGCTCAGGCGCTGCGACTGACTGCATGTAACAAATGAGTTTAGTAATAATTATAACCATATTTTCTGTGCATTCACATAGTAACTGTGAGGATGTTGATGGATGTACGCCATAGTTTTCAATAGGGGTGTTTACATGGTTCTGAACACAGTGGATGGGCCATGTAAACAGGAAGTTTCTGACTGAGTGATGAAGTCACGATTTTGGTTCCTCAGCAGTTGATTTCCGTCTGATTTACTGTACTCTTGCTGAACTTCATCTTTACAAGTTTATCAGAAGTGGACATGGATTGTACCATCAGAACAATATTATGGGATGTAAGAGGTTCATGTTTAGTGGTGTTGGGACTATATACATTTGTGTAAGTGGTGCATACCTTCCATGTTAAGCATTAACTATACATGAAAAAATGACTTCCGACTCCAATGAAAGGAAGTCAATTCAGTCGCAATTTTGGAGCCAGAAATTGTAAGTAACCAGTGATTGGTTCGAGTCTGTCTGAGTCAAGATGTCTACGTTAACCACTCTCGTCAATCAGAACTGAGTGTTGGAAGTCTACACCCCCTACCACCTGTGAAAGCGAGCTCAGAAGAATCTGTCATGGAACCACATACTTTTATTAAGACATCTGATTGGTCAGAAAAAGATATCGTGTGTAAAAAAAAAAAAGCAGGAATTGTTTTTCTGAAAATTATAATGACTGATTTGGAACCTGAGGGGGGAGGGATCACTCAGTCCACTTTACATATAGAGTCAGTGGTGTGAGGTCTTACCCTTCTGAGTTTGAAGCAGGGAACCCTATTTTTAAATGTAAAAAAAAGTTGTCTTTTGGATGTTCTCACTTTTTTTGTAACCCACAAAGTAGGTGGCAGAAAAAAAAAAACTCTGCTCCTCCATGTAAATGTTCAGAGTTTCTGGGAAGAATTGCTCACTTGGATGGTTTCCAGCGTGCTTTGAGCAGCCCCCTGATCTGACAAAGCATAATTTGTCAGATCAGGGAAATTACTGACTTGTGCTGAGATTTGGCGGGCTGCGCCAGCTGATTGGAATCAGGGCCGGCGGCAACAAGATTGGCTCCGGGGCGATGTGCAGAGGCTCAGGCCTATCCCCTCGGTTCGTCTTGTCTAAACATTCACACAGAAATGCTCCGTGCTGCTGTTGGCATCCATAACCTATCAGGTGCGATTCCTCAGTGAGTGTGCACACACACTCATGCTAGTTTGCACAGCACAGAGATGGAAAAGCTGAAGAATGGGTTTTACTGCTGCTCGGTGCATGCAACTGCAGAGCCTCACTGCTGGGACAGAGTTTAGTGGAAATGCTCTGAGAACAGTTCCATAAAAGGTTCAAGTTGGATAGGCATGTGATTTGTGTGAAGTGAGCCTCCGGGGAGAATAGAGACAGGTGTGTGAGTGTGCGTGCTTCAACGGGGATAGCATATGGTATTGTTTCTTCAGTAATCGGGAGAGCAGGCCCGATCTTCCACCAGGCAGCACTTCTCAGCCACCAGGAGAGATGAAATCCTACCTTCTTACTCTCTGCTTTTTTCTCTCCCCCCTCGCTGATGAAGTGAGAGGCCAAAGACGGGCCCAGTGCGCCAGATCAGGCTCCTTCTATTGATTGGCTTTTTTATGTGTTTGTTTATTTATTTAAAAGGACTTGAAACCTTCTGTCCCTGAGGTGTACTTAGCCTCTCACACACACATGCATGCACAAGCAAATTCCTCCACTTACATTTGGATTTTGCTGCGTTCTTGCTGACATGACATGGAACTTGCATTTTATAAGTAATGAACAGCATCAAGTCAGAGCATGAGCACTGGTTAAACTAAATACTGGTATAAGAATTGATATAAAAACATTTCCTACATAGAGAAAAGGAGTTTTTGTTACCAAAAAGTCATATTATCTGGGATGGAAACTTCATTTTCCAATAAAGTCAGTCTTTTCTGATGAAGCAAATATTTCGCTCTTATGGTCGATGACTTGAACGCAGCAAAATAAAAGGCAACGTAAAAACCAGATGCTAAAATTCCTTTAATGGCTACATGACTTTTGATATAAAATGTCCTGGTGCTAAAACGAACAATTTTACAGCAGAATTACATATCATAATTGAACAGAAATGTAAAAATAAAAGATTCCCTTCCATTTTTAGAGTTGTTGAAGTTATATTTAATTCCATCCATCCATTTTCTAAATCCCTTTCGTTGTGACTAGGCCTCTGGAGCCTATCACAACTACTGTTGCCAGTCCATCACAGGGCAGCTTTGTTGACAATTACAAACATATATCCTCATTCATCCTTCAGAGGAAAGGCATCGGCAGTCCTGGCAAACATCAGCATGAATCTTTGCCATAAAACGCATACACCTATTTGTGTTCCTGTGCTGCTTTACATGAATATGAAGGTCATTTGTGGTCCAGTAAGTTATTTTGTGTTTTGGCCGTCACTACAAAGAAAATATTTTGGCTGAATCCAAAAACTTCCCCTATGGCTTCTCCCTACCCTTACATTTAACCCTCCAAATGGGGAGTTACGGAAAAATACTGTCTTTAAATTCAGACAACACTCCTGCTCGATAGTCGCCATCAACTACGTTAGCGTGGAACTGCTACCGCTGGGAAAAACATTACAATGTTGGTTTTATAACTTTAAAAAGGTCTACAAAAAAGCTTTCCTGAAACGAGCTGCAGTTTTTCAAGTAAAACTTAAGATTTTAGTTTTAGATTCACACGTGATAAGTGAAGCTTTAGATTCATGTTTTTTCATGTTTTCAGCTGTTTACTGAAAAGTGTTCAGTGAAATGTCTTGTTATACTCTTAAACCAAAAGAAAAATAAACAACTAAGCAGCTATAATGGAGTCATAATAAAACTACTTACCTAATGCTCGCTGGCATCTACTTTACTTGCACAATCTCTGTGTATTTGTTTTTCATTTTGTGGCTTTTCAGATGTTACTCTAGATTGTCCAACAGGTTGAGCTTATTCCTGCTCAGAGTTTTTGGCAGAGTCATACCGAGGTGTCAAACGCCACCTGCCATCCCGACATGATTTACGACACCCCTGACTTTCAGCTTATTAAAATGTGATATTTGTCTGTCATGTGACCACAGTCAGTTCTTCGTCATACTTTTCGTGACACGCAGCAGATGGAATGTGGGTGTGTTGGGTTGTTTGTGTGAGAGGATATGCGTGTATGTGTTTCTCGGTCTATAAAGTGAATCCAGCTTGCAGCCCTGCTGCATTAGCAGGTAATAAATGTGGACTTAAAGTCTGGGTTTTTGTCTACTTGCGTAGTCTGCATGTTTGTGAGTTTCTTTTCATTCCCACAATGCTGTGAGTAGTCATTCACCCCGCATCTGCCGCCACTTGATTAACCATTTGGCTTTATTTTGCTTTCTTTTTTGAAACAATCTCCTCACTTTTGCTTTATTTCTTGAAGAAATAGAATCTGAAGCAGCACACATGGTCTCTTTTGAGATTTGGTAAATCCCCCGGTTAAGGAGCTTATGCCAAATGCCTTGTGAACAGTCACTCAGAATGAAGCCCAATCCAGTAGACCGTCTGGCTCATGAGTCACTCGCTCCTTCGCTCATTTGGTTCACATCTGGTGGCAAGAAGGGAGCAGAATGTTGTGGGGTTTGTGATTGCGCCACTGTGTTTTGTCTGAATTGAATGTAACGGTCATAATTGTCTGGTATTTCATAATGCAACATTACAATCTGTGAGGGAATTCATTACTGTCATTTAAATAACAGTAAATAATGTCAACATGAGTTTGTTCTTGTGGGAGGTAGCAATAAATCCAGCTTGCTGATTTCCACAAGACGTGGAAAAGACTGGGTTTTCTTGCATAGCTCCAGAGTGAACTGGATTTGTCATAATAGAAATTTCATGGTGTGTAGCAGTTGTGTTGTTGGGTCTTAATTCTTGTGTCAGCCGTGGGATAAGTGTGACATCATTACTGCTGCACGCCATTTAATTCAGAAAAGGATCCAATAGAGATCGGAGTCTATCCAACATTTAAGATAACTCTTCTTCTTGCCCTTGTAACCCTTGTGCTACCCGAGGCATGTTTACATTAAAAGTGGGGTCAGTGAGCTGAACTTTCTTTTCTTTAATTATTTTTTTTTAATCTTCACTTAAATAATAAGTACTTATGATTTTTTTTTTTTTGATTGTGCAGTCAAACGATATTTGTACTAACAGACTTTGTGCTTGGAGGCAACGGCCTTAACCACGGCGCCACCGTAAAGCTCATATCTGAAAGCACAGTAGGTGTTAAGAGAGGCATCTCCAGTGTTAAGGGGTGGAAGATCTTCGTTGTTGAAGGTTTAAAGATACAAAACAAAAACTATATTGCCAGCTAATTCATATTTTAGTGGTGAAATTCCATGCAATTGTATGAAAATAAACAGACAAACCTCTGCATTGAGGATGTTTTTCCACTACTTCCTTCCTTTTTTCCCATAAAGCTGTCCCTCATGGCTTGTTTTGCCATTTTTTCATTTTTAAAAATTTTAAAGAGGACCTAACAGTAGCAACAGTGTGCGCTCCTCCTTCCCCCACCTAGCTTAGACAGTGGCAGTGTTCTTTACGGAGGGCTTTTGAGTTATTTTATTTATGTTTTTAAATTACTTTTTAACATTTATGCATGACATTAGTTGTGTGTCAAACTGTTAAAAAAACATAAATTTATAATAATTGGGATTTAGGCGTCCCCTCCAGCAGATGGCACCCTAGGCATTCGCCTAGGTTGCGTATGCCCAGGGCAGGCCCCGTATATATATATATATGTTTTCGTAAAAGTCTTTTACTAGTCTTTTAATTATGATTATTCTGTTCTTAGATCAAATTTCCAATCCTGTGTATTTTTAAGACATATTTGCTGCAGAAATGCTGGAGCTCATGAGAAATTTACCTCCGAGTTGAGGGCAGGACTGTTTGCCTTTCTCTATATTCCCTTCAACCCCTGGTCTATTCTCTCTTGCTAGCTTATAACACCTCACAAACCCAACCTAAAAAAAAGAAGGTGAGCAATTTAAGGCTCCGTGCAGCTGTAGAGTTTAGAGCCAGATATCAGCTCAGACAAGGAAAATTAAGAAGGTAATGGATCTATTTTTCTGCAGAATCAGAATTGGAGCAGGGAAGGTAGACTTTGGCACAGACGTGGCACTTGCTGCGTCACAAACCTGAACTTTTCAAACCATCGGTTTTTATCTGCTCTTGATCTAACATGGTTTGAAACACACTTTTATTCTTCAATTATTTTATAAAACATTTTAAAAACACCTAAAAAGAGGATTTTCATGGGAGTGGATCTTTAAACAACAGGGAACACTATAAAACGAGGTAGGTATAAAATATATCTATTTGAAAAACTTTAAAGTAAATGGTTTTGTGTTTGTATTTGCATGAAGTAGTTTCATCTTCCCAACTCTTGTATTTAGTTCCACTGTAAATCTAAGTACTTCAGAGTTCTTAAAAACATTTAACCAATTGTCTATAAACAAGCTGAAACTTTGGAGCTAGCAATAGATTATTCAGAGTGCCCCATTGACATAGTGTGTTCACACTGGACGGGTAATCTCTGACATCCCCCAAATGATTCTGAACACAAAAATGAAGCCTGAAGGGAGATGGGCATATTGGCTCGAGGTAGATCTACCAAACTCAACAACGTTTTGAAAATATAATAATGTAGTAATCCATAGTAAAACTGGATATAAAGTTAAATTGTTAGTTTTGATGTGCTCATTTAAAAAAACTTCTCCCCTAAAATGTATAAACTTTAACTCTATTAAAATAGCTGATTAAAAAAAAAAACCTTCACACCTATTTTTTGTGTTTTATATTAATAGAGGATGACATAATTCTTTTTACAGATCCAACACCAATTATTCATTAGTAATATTAATTTGCAGGAAAAAAAATATTGACGTCAAAACTTCGAAAAAGAGAGACTCCAACACTGTTAAAATGTTATAAGCATGTTTAATTCAAAAGAAAAAGTGACAAATAATAAACGGAGGCATCTCTGTTACATGACATGATGGGATTGAACCAAACGTTTGTAGTATTTTTGTTTTTGAATTCTTTCCCTCCTTTGCTCTCTCAGTCTTTACATGTTTGACACACAGCCTTTCCTGATGTCACTGCCTGGTTTAAATACTGCCAGACTGCACGTTCTGGTTTCAGATCCCACCATCTGCAATAAGAGTTTTGGAAAAAGAGAAGGTAAAAGCAAGGCCAAATGCTGACATTTGCTCAAATCATCATGCTTAATTTATGACAGCGTTTTGGGGGCTTGCAGTCTATTATGTCTGAAGTCTTGAACATTATCCTACCCATCTATAGAATTATATTAAAGACAGCTTCACTACTTACTTAATCTTAAAATGTGTAATTTTCTGTGTTTTTAAATCTCACCATCCACACATAAGTGGATAGTGTTCATTACTGTCCTGTAGTTTTCTCTCAGACAGTACTTCTACCACCATGAACATTTTTTCTAACCTGTTTTATTATTATCACTTCAGAGAAAATGCTACAAGCAAGCAGAGCTGCTGCAAATGCTTACAGTAGGACATTGTTACGGTTTTCTGTTCTCTGGAAGTAATGTTAGTAGTAGTTGTGAGAAGTTTTTCCGTTTAGTAATAAAAATGATACCTTTGGTTACCACAGAACCTGCAGTGTTTTCCAAATTGCAGTGAAAAAGCATAAAGTATTTCTTCTAGTAAGTACCGGTTGATCATTTGTTACTTAAACTCCTAAACTGACCTTACCTGATCAACAGGTTGGGGCACTGTCGTCTTTCATGTGCTCATTAAAACAGGAACCTTTTCCTTATTGAGGAATCATCATGCCTACTTTTGTAATCAGGAACATGCAGTTTGTACATTTTTAAAATTCACTTCATTTTAAAAATTGTGACAAACAAATTCTTGCTCCCGTACAAGAGGATTCTTACTGTGCTTAAGAACAAGCTAGAGAAAGTCATGAATTCATCACTTCATATAGTGGTCACTTTATGACAGGGGACCAAATTAGCTGAAACAGTTTCTTCTTATTGAGATGTTCCTTGCAGGTTCTAGTTTATTTATTCATGAAGTTTGTCTAGTTTTTTTTTTTTATTATTAATTAACCCATCAGTAGGAACAAAAACAGCTTTTCTTGTATTTCTCCTTCTGTGTTGATGACAAATATTTACCAATTGCTACTTTTTGAAATATCTTTATTTGACATTGTGACCTGGTGAAACCAAGATTGGGCTTGATTGAATGATCGATTGATAGATTGATCTGGTTTATTTCAAGCTTAAACCGTGGAAAATACAAGACAAAAAAATCACACATATTTTTTAAACTCATTATTCAAATCTCATGCCTGTGATTGATTATTGATTGATTAAGCTTAGATCAATTCAAATTGATTAACCAATCTTTTATAATCAACCTAGCCCTAATTTAAAGGTAGATTCGTATAAATATAGAATAAAGACAAGTTTGGCAAGATGTTAAAAAACTAAAGGGCCAGAAAATATAAACCAATTTTTTCTTGAAAGCTGCCTAAATTTGTGTTTTTGGTTTTTTTTAAATGAAACTTTGATGGAAATATAAATGTGTGTGTTTGTGTGTGGGGGGTGGGGGGGGGGTGTGTGTGTGTGTGTATATATAAGCCAAACTATGATAAATTATTTCCTTCTGTTTTGGGCATTTTTTTTTTTTTACATTTCATGAAATTTTAAGAAGAGTTGGGAAAGCACATCTTATTTACG
Organism: Oryzias javanicus; assembly: GCA_003999625.1. Lineage (NCBI taxonomy): Eukaryota > Metazoa > Chordata > Actinopteri > Beloniformes > Adrianichthyidae > Oryzias > Oryzias javanicus. The sequence continues at coordinate 20,454,901 of CM012441.1, forward strand.
GATTTTTCGTTGTTCCGTTTTACTTGCAATATTCACCAAGTCTTTAGAGTTTAGACATGTGCTTAGTGGAGTTTTATCTACTGTGTTCAGGCTTCTCAAGACAGGGTTAAAATGGCCGGTCAATGGCCTCATTCCAAAGACTGAATGGTTTTCTGAGTCCGTTGGTGGATGAAGTCAGAAACTGCTGTTCTGTTCTGCTGAATAAAGAGTGAATGGAGTTGCCAAACGATATCTTGAACTTTTGTTCAAGTCATTTAACATTTTCAAAAAATATTTTGAAGTTTGCCATTTTTTTCCCCTAAATTCTTTCAAATAACATATTTTCTGTGTTATTACTATTAACCAATCATAGTAGTTATAGACATATTTATAAGTTTTGTCTTTTCCCCCTGTTATTCCCCTTGATTATCATTCTAAATTATCTTAAGAGGTAAAATTTTGAATGGTGATGTTGAATGGTATTAAGACTGATATTTTCCCTTCCAAAGTTGGGTGAAACTTTTAAAACTCTTAAATATAAAAGGAAATACTCTAAGTGACATCTTGTCTTGCCTTTTGATGAAACCATCAATGCATTTTTTGGCTAGCATTTTTAAATTCTTGCCCTTTACCAATGCTTTCTCTCAGAAAGCTCATCAGTATGCAGAGACAGCGGTATGACCTATTAAAAGTCGTTTGTCAAATTGCAGCCAACTGGGCTGCCTGCAATCAGGCTCAATGTGAATATATTTTGACATGTGTTTTTCCTGCCCTCTGTTGAGTGCCTAAGGACCTGTGACAGCCTAAAGCTTCTCTGAATACTAATAAAGTTAGCACTGGTACAGTTGGCAAGGACATGTGCACATACACACCAAACAGGAGCTCTGTCAGCAGTATGACACAGCAGCCGCATCTATATATCTGTGTAATATCATACCTGACAGTCACAGCAAGTGGCGCTGTCACCTTTGATCAGTTATACAACGCATCAGCTCGCAAACATGTATGGGGGCTTTTCATGCATGTATCCATGCACACACATCATCTGAATTTTTATCGAGCGCGGCATGTATTCACACAAAAACACAAAGCATGAAGTTGCATGACAGCAGGCTTTTACAGGGGCTGTGAGTTTGCTGGCAGAGGAATTGTGTGTCACGACTGTCACCGACAAACGGTTGTGAAGCAGATGCTGCCGGGAGCCTCAGAAATGATGAAGTTTGGCATGACTTGGTGAAAAAAAATAGTGTCTGCTCCTAATACAACCACCAAAAGAGCCTCTTAAATTAGAGAATTTGATAAAGTTAGTAATAAAAGTCTTGTTTAAAGAGAAATGCGATGCAATAAAATTAAATCTGTAAAGAACAAAACTTTTTTGAATTAATTAAATTTTTTAAGAACTGCGATTAATCTCCAGATTGTTAAAGATCCTCTCCAGTATACATAATATTTTTAGTTTGTATATGTTCTGATGGCTTTTTTTGTGATGTAAAAAATAAGCTTACAATGTAATTTCTGAGTGTTTCTTTGTTGAAATTGTTGTAAATCGAGATCAAATGCAAAAAAAAGAGTTAGAAAAAGCTTGTAGTGATGACATCAAAGCTACTACTTCAAGCCACAAGCTTCCTGCTCTGTTCCATTCTGATGCATTCACTTCTATAATTGCTTGCCATTGGTGAGAGGGTGACTGGGAATCTCTGTGAGCAAAAACTCTCAAAAAAACAAAATATTATTTTTTATTACGGAGATTTCAACATAGATCTGATAAACCCAGGCAAACAGAAAGCAACCGAGGACCTTATCAGCAGAATATACAGTATGAGTTTATATCCAACCAAAACTAGACCTAGCAGAATCACTACCCAAAGTACTACTCTTATTGGTAAAATATTCACAAATAACATTGAAAACACTAATATGGGTGGACTCATGATTTGTGACTTAATTGATCATTTACCAGTTTTAAAAACAAAGAAAATAGAAGAGTAAGTGTGTTGTTTGTTTTATATTTTCTAATCAAAGCATTTCATTATTTCTGTAATGAGTTTGAAATAATTGTTTTTTCCTGTATTTGTTACAATCTTTGCTTGAAATCAATCAATCAATCAAGAGATTGACAATAATTTGATCTCAGGACATTTTAAACTCAATAAAATTAGCTCTCAGGTGTCTTCAAACTTGCATTCACGTGTGCTATGTCTGAATCCTTTCACTGCTCACTATATAGCGCGTCCGCCATTTTGTAGTGCTTTCCAAATCTACAATTTTAAGTTTAAATGTAAAAACAAAATGATCGATTTGTACTCAGCATGTCGTTAATATTGTGTTGCTTTCTGTGATATTGTTTTCATTATGGGTTTTCATTTTGTGTTTGTTTTGATTATGCCCACTCATTTAGTCATATGTTGATATTTTGTGTAATGATAAGAGTGGGGTAGGGATCTATAAGACTTCGTCTTCATCCTGCTCCTGTTCTTCTTCAGTAGATTGTATGCATTGTACATTCTAACTGAAAAAAAAAGAACAAATGAATAAATAAATAAAAAAAAAAAAAATCTACAATTCCAAAATCGAGTGCTCTAGTAATGTCCCAGTGGTTTTAACCAAAAACCAGTGTGTATAAATTCTCACTAAATTAGCAAATATGGACCACAATGCATTGCGTTTGAACTATTTTTGTGGAAAAAAATTTGTTTGAACGTAATTTTTTAATAAACCATCAACATTTTCATTTTCAGAACACAGTGGAGTCACAAATAGATGTCATAAAATGCTCACATTGATTAGATTTTCACTTTGTAAAATCAGTGACGTCATACTTGCCGTTTAAAAAAAATAAAATAAAAGTATTGATCATGCTGTCCAAATTGCTTTTAAAGTCTAGAGCACTTGATAGTCCTGCACTATATACAGTTTTTTTTTTAATTAGTTAGGGATTAGGGTGGACGTTTGGATATAGTCCTAGTCTTTCTGTGGGACAGGCAGTAGAGACCGTGCTGTTTGCTTACGGGATGTGTGACACACTGATGGAGACTGTTGCCTCAAGAAATTAGAATGAAAATCTTAGACAAGAATGTTAAAGATGTTCCTGTGGCTACAGCTGCATATTTTATGCTGAAGTCCAAAAGACTGTAGAAAATCAGTGGATTTTGCTGCCAAAAATAAATAAATAAATAAAAAGGACACGTTAAAGAAGGGAAAGTGTTGTTTTCAGATGCCATTAAAGACAGCAAAGGAATATATCAATGTTAAAAATGAAACTGGATTTAGCCAAACAGCTTTTAGCAAGCCGCAAAGCCTCTGGGACAATGACATTTAGACAAATAAAACAAAGATTTTTTTGGCGATGGACATCAGCATATAAAACAATTAAGCATTCAAATGACAAGAGTTCCTACTGTGAAACACAGTATTTGCTAATTATGGTCTGGGACTGCACATCTGGTGCAGATGACAGTCTTGCATCTGGGCAGAGAAATCTCTGGACTAATGGGGCATTCTGTAGCAAAATGTGTGGTAGTTTTAGAAAGATTTTTTTGTCATGGATTTTCCAACTAGATCCAAAACACTCTGCTAACAATGTCTAAAAATGGAAATGAACTGTGGAAGGAGCTGAAATACGTCTGGAGGAAAAGCTCTCAAGCCTGCGACAACTGCAACAGCTCTTTATAGGGGATGTAACAATAAATCAAATTAATCCATTGATCGTTTTCTATTCCTAAATTTGAACCAGGTGAACCTCTGAGGCAACTTGTGTATCAAATTGAGTCAACCTTTTAAAATAGTTTCAAATGAAATAAATTAATCATATACTTTGTGGTATGATTGTCTGTATTATGTTTATGTGGAATAACAGCAGTGAGCTGAACTTTATGAAACTAAAATGAAAATTAATTTGCCATTATTTTATATTTACTTGTTTGTTTGTGCACATATTTAATTTACACTTGCAAGAAATACAAAGAATTTGGAAAACCTCACCTGCACTGTTCAGTACCAGGTATTTGTCACTCTGGTTCAAGATGTTCTGGATTAATTTTTGATCAGTGAATTTCATCGTTTAAAATAAAAATGATATCAGCAACCACAAATTATGATATTAATCAAAACATTAAAATGAATAATTACAGCTAGTTTTTTAAAAAAAAAAAAAAATATAAGTATTTTTTGACAGATATAGAAGTCTATTACAGTTGCTGATAAATGTCTCATTATACTTCTTAGTTTTAACAGCCTTTAAAATAATAATAATAATAAAACTTATTTTCAAAACTATTGCTATGTAAATAACCTTAAATCTAATGTTTTTCTCCACGCATCTCTTTTTGGGACTTTAGTTTAGGTTCAGATGGGTGACAGTGTTATGTTAGCTAAGGCATTATATGAGGCCGTCTTGGCGTTGAAACACATGGAGCGCCGTCGACCCCGTACTTCCGGCTTCCTTCATGCGTTCCCATTATAGAAAGACTGGCTGCAGGCTGTGTCGCATGCATATGCTCTACACATACCAACCATGTGTAACTCGAGAATATCAAAACCATGCCGTTTTCAAAAATGGTGAACAGTTAAAAACTTTTCTCATGTGACTTCAGGGCCTGCATCTGGAACCAATTTAAGCTCAGGTGGCAGATCACTGAACCCCAAATTCTCCTAATGTCATGGTTGGAGTGAAAATAAATTGGCAAATGCTAAATCCCTGATATTTCCATTTAATTACATTGAGTTAAGTAAACTAAATGGTACAAAACTACACATAAATATAAACCACAGGTGTGATTGTAATATTTTGAATGAGTGAATGATTCAAAAGCTCTTAAACTTTCAGATTGTTGCGTATTATGTTTAAAAGTTTTGAAATGATTCATTTAAAACATGGGTGTCAAACTCCATCGCACAGGGGGTCAAAATCCAAAACACATTTTGGGTTGTGGGTCGAACAGGAGAAACATTTATTGAGCACACTAAAGCAAATTTTGTAAAACTTTTTAACAATACCATGAATAAAAATAGGCAGGAATATTATTCCAGAATAAATCAACTTCGGTAACAATATATTTTGCCAAATTTATACAAGTTAGAAATGAGTGCAAGATAACATCTGGCCATTAATAACAATGAAATAAAATGATTTAAAAAATACTTAAGAGTTAAATCTTCCATACAATAAGGGTCTTCATCCAGACACATTAGTTTTCCAACATATACAGTACTTATTTACCTTCCCTGTGTTTTATAAACTATAACATTTGAAAAATGGTCAGCAAACATAACTGAAGATACTTTTGTCTTGGTTTTACATGTTCATGTACATTTATGCAGTTTAAAACAGCAGTCAAATAAATTACCTGATAAATCTGTTTGTCTTTATCATACTCTTTTCTTTGAATCAATTAAGTCTTTCAATAAATGCTTTAATAATCCTGGACTTGGAAGAGATAAAAAAAAAGTGTGCCAAAAATGTAAATTCTCTCTCTAGAGAAATGTGTAACATGTCTTGTTGATAGGTGCTTTGTAAGAAATAATAGCAGTAGCAGGACTTTAGGGGCTTTCTTTTCTTCTTTTTTTATTTTGTTGGCACTCACATTAAGAAATATTGTCTCAAATGGGCAGTGGTTGTTACTGTTGCTGTTGTTGTCCCTCCATCCGTTCGTCCGTCCGTCCGTCCAGCCATCCGTCCAGCCATCCATATCGCTTTTGAGTAGCTGGAGCCTATCTCGGCCTCTGTTGGGCAAAGACGGGATACACCCTGGATGGGTGTTCAGTCCATAACAAAAGTCTATGCTAAGTGAGAATGATGTGGGAAGTTTCTATCGATACTGACGAGCTCTGAATGGCAGCATGCTGTTGATTAGTTTAGTCTACACATTCAGTACGGAGTGCAAAAGCAGATAACATTACTTTACAAACGGAGAGCTTGACTCCTCTGGGCGTCATGTTGCATCAGTTTCTTACATGTTTCACTCATCTGTGTGTCTGACCCTACTTTAACTGTGCCTGGCTTATCGATTTCTGTCAGACCACATGTGGTTTTCAGAAGTTTTGTCTCTTTGGGGCACACACATACACACACACAAACACTGCAAGCACATTATGCCAGGGTCGTCAAACCACTTCATAAATCACTTGCGGATCATTCCTTCCAGATCATCTGCTGAACTCATCTGTCTCTCTGTTTTTGCACTACCTTCGGATTTTCTCGGCTGCTTTTCACTCATGAATGAACTGAATGTGGGTTTATGTATTTAAAACATTCAAACAGTTCACATGAAGCACTGGATCCATTTCAAGCTTGTTTAAATCAGGGTGACTTTGATGAAGACAGAGGCAAAATAGAGTCTGATTGGTGACTGTTTTATGGTACGTTTATGACACTTGGTCTGCAATCAACATACCTGCTTTGTGTTAAAGATAAATGCTTTGTCCAAAAGATTACAAGAAACAATTATTAAATGAGTCTGGTATGTATTTATTTTGGCCTATAGTTGACTGTCAAGTGCATCAGTACAGTGTGTTCTGGTCACAGTTAGCACCCTCCTTTTATTTCCCTCCTTCTCCACTCTGTGCCTCTGGCTTTGTGCTCCTCCTGCCCAGGAGAAGCAGAACTCATCAGTGTGGTAATAAAACACAGGTGCACTTTTATAACACTCCACTCTCAGCCGGCTGGAGACCAGACGGGGAGAACGTCAAATAAAGTTTTTAGATAATCTCTGAGGGTTGGGAGAATTTGCTTCTGTCTGCTCGGATTGAACAGATGGGCAAACATTTTCTAACTTTTCCATTTGGCTGCTTTATCAAACTAAACAAAATGTTTTAGAGTACATTGGGTAACATAATGGGGCATAAAAGTATTTGTCAGCCACTAATTCTACAATTTGTCCTACTTAAAAACACAAGTTCATCACAGGGAAGCTTCAACTGTGAGAGACAATGTAGAAAATAACAAATCTGGAAAATCACTGTGCGATTTTCAATTAGTTTATTTGTATAATGGTGCAAAAATAAGTATTTGGTCAATGACAAAAGTTTACCTCAATACTTTGTAATGTATCCCTGATTGTCAATGATAGAATTTAAATGTTTTTTGCTGGTCTTCTCAGAATCTGTAATATTTTTGGGTTGTTTTTGGGTGTATTCAGACTGGACACAATTGGTTCACTTAAAGTGAATCAGAGTTTGTTTCCCCTGATAATCTGGAACAAAGTTTTAGTCTAAATATACTTTCTTTTGTGGTGGTTTCTGTTAGTTTCCAAACAGAATGAACTTTGGTTCGCTCTGAAATTCCTCAGTCTGAATATGATCTGCTCCGAGAGCAAAATAACTGGATCAAAACGACCACCATAGCCATTTTAACATGATACACCCTTCCTTTATTCCTCTATCCATCTATAGATGGAGGTTTCTGGCTAAGTGGTAGAGTGTCCACCATGAGACTGGGAGGTGGTGGGTTATATTATAAACCCAATGGGAGACTATTCCTGATGTGCAATGACACTAAGAACTAGGGGGTTAGGATTGTAGTGATTAAACTATCAAATGATAATCACTGCTCCTCCAGAAGATTGGTCAACTATAGAAAACAAAAGTCAAGTGTCACAGCTGATGTGACTTTAACTATCCAATCATCCATCAGTTCAGGACTACCAGGCCACAGCTATTGACAAAAGCTAATAGGGGTACATACTAGGCAGCAGATGAGTTACAAGAAATAAAGAAAAATTGCTGAACTTCACATATTAAAGCTTTAAAATCTAATGTCTATGTTTTTTTTATCCCCAGATTCCTTTCTCCCTGGTGCAGTTTCCACTTTGGGAATATTTAAAGGTATGTCTATTTCTTTTCTTTTTTTTTTTTTTTTTTAGAAATCATAAAAGCTTTAAGTGCCCTTATTGTTGGTGTATTTGATTTCACCGGGCTCGTTTACAGCACTTCTTCTCAGTGATAAATCTGTGCTAAAGTTGTGGTGCTGTGCTTGGACTGTGACACATTTACAGCAGGCTCTTACGCTGCATTCCCCTGTATCATTGTGGCAGGCAAAAATGAGAGTTTACGCCTCGCTTTAATGGGCTGTCGCTGCGGCCATCAAATCTGCCTACAATATATCTCCAGCTTCTGGCATATTCAGTCGTTTTTATTCCGCTACCCCCCATACTTCACTGTCTTAATGTCTTTTTCACTGCCATGTCCCTCGTCTGTGTGGCCTTGAGCGCACAAGAAGCCGTTTCTCACTGAAAAGATGGCATTTTGTCGGAGTGGCGTCATGTCTCAAGGGTGCGAGGGGCGGACAGTGAAACATTCCATCAACTCTGGAAGCTCTGATGAACAATATGCCGCGCAGCTGCGCGCTGTTTGCATGTGTGCGCGTTTGCAAAAGCTCGATTTTGTTGATCACAAGCGTCTCTTTGTCTGCCAGTCAAAGGCCTTTTCTCTCCAGCCCATCTGGAGCATCTGTTGGCGAAGAGCTGAAGTACTAGAACCTGGCCTCTTCTCATCTGACGAGGACAGCTTTTGGGTTTTTTTTTTTTTCAACCAATGCTCTTTCAAGCTAAAATAATAGCATCTGTTTTGGGGAAAAAAAAGTTAGATTGAAGGAATTTGAAGCGTGTGGTGCGCTCTTCCAGCTGTTTTGTGGGATTTGGATGTACTGCATCCCGGTGTTTGTCTTTTAATTTCATGCACAGCTGTCATAGGAACAACGGAAGGGCGAAGCTAAAGAATACACTGTAGTGCTCTGTTTAGCTGGGCAACAAAACGCTGGGAAATGACAAAGACGCATTGACCGCAGTGTTTCAAATTAATAGGCAATGTTACGCATCGGTCTCTGCAGAAATTAAAGCCACAACTCAGCATCCATGTGAGTAAATTCTTGCAGTTTGTTGACAAATTTCACAACATGGTGGTTTTTCTTCCAACTATTTTCCCAGTAGTAACTGTAGCTTCCAGTTTACTTCCTGACCTCCCAAACTGCAGCTAAACACCAGGGGGTGTGACTTTTCGTTCCTAACCAAACACCAGCAAAACGCCACAAAATGCATATTAGGTTAAGACACAGAGAGGCATTTGATGCGCACAGCAGAGGTCTGTATGTGTGTGCGCACAAAGACCACGTCTTTCCGTTGGGAAGTCATCCAGGTGCAAAGCCTGACCCTGACGCAAAAGTTCACAGGTCATAAAATTTGTTTACCCAGATTTACCCCTTATTATCGTTTCACGAAGCGAGCGGCGAATAGAAGAAGGAGAGGCACAAAGGAAGAGAAGCAGAGGGATCCCCCAGCATGAGGTCTCTGATGTGCAAAGCAACAATCTCCTCAATCTGCCCTCTAATGGAGTACACATGATGCGTTTTGAAACCAAACCATTCCTTCTGTCTTCTTCTGACCTTTCATTTACCTATTTGTGAAAGCCCACACGCACGCGCGCACTTTTCAGGTGAAGCTGTGTGGTGGAAAGAGGCAGAACGAGGCAACATGCAACAGATCAAATGCACAAAAGGAGGCGGATGAGCAGGCTGCTCAAAGAAAATATTAGTAATCGTTCCGTGCTGTTGCTCAATTGCTCTCCCTAAGAAGTAATCATACCTTGCTGTGCCTGCGGCGGCCCAGCTGTCCACATGCATTTTCTACAGACTCTAACCTTGCGCGGTCACTCTCCTCCCCCATTTGCGAGCCGATGGGAGGAAAAAAAAAAAAAAAACAGCCTCCCTTCTCATTTTGAGTTCAGCCTCAAAACAAAAACATCAGGTGGTTTCACTCAGTAGCCAGTTTCACTCAGGGAGGCAGTCCTGTAATGTGAGGATTTTTATACACTTCAAGTACTTGGAAAGTTCTTACATTCCTGATTGGCTGCATAATATAAACTACAAACTCCACATGTATAAACAAGATGATGTGCCGTGAGCTCTGCTTTCAAGCCTCACTTGTAAAACTGTCATCTTCTGGTCAGAAATGATCATTTTCCAAACCCTGCAGGCGAGGAGTCGATCAGATGTAGGCGTTCTCATTAGAAAATACAATTGATACCTCTGCTGAAGATGAAATGTCTCTGAGTAAAATACAAAAAAAACTATCCTCCTGATTGTTTCACGGTTGTTATGATCATGTTTCAGTGTTTCACACTCACTCAGAGAACTGTTTAGTTGAAGTAGTGGGATACATGAGAGGTGAGGATGAAAAGAAGACAGCTTTCATAAAGGCTTCAAACTTTTATGAATTTCTTGATGTTCAGTTTTAGGATGTATTCAGACTAGAGACACATATGGTTCGCTGAAACTGAACCAGAGTTGGCTTCCCCCGATAATCCGGAACAAATTTTAAGTTTGAATACACCTGAATGGGCTCTGGTTCTGGACCAGGAACCACTCTTAAACCCATCTTTTGAGGTGGTCTCGGGTCATTTCCAGCCGGACTGCACTTCAATTTGCTCTGAGATTCCAGTCCTAATAGGCTTGGACTTGAATAACTGGACCAAAATGACCACCGTAGCCGGGCATTATGGGATGTGAATCGAGTAAAGAAGCAACAATGAGACAGTGAAATATGTTTGGATGAATGCATGCTTACTAAAACAACTTTTTACGTGACACACATTACTTTTCACTGTTTTCCAGACGATCTCTATGTCAGTGTACCTTCATGGCCTTTGTCTTTTAAGTAACCAGCTTGCAGCATGCCGCCACCATACCAAATTAGCAAATCAAAAGTGACCTTGATAAAATGTTCAAAATTGGTCGGTGAAGAATAAAGCTTGAATAAGTTAACTAACCCAACAAAGATTGCAAAGTTCATGACTTCAAATATTCCTTCACTCCGTTTTTTTGGCCAATGACCAAAGAAATCTTCAGTCCCATGGTTTTGTTTACAAGCTTTGGCGTGGGGCAGAAATGTGCTGTGGACGGCAGTTTGAAAACAGACCAAGCACAAGGACTCAATCTGGACCAAATTAATTCAACTGAGTCCGGACCAATGGATTTATCCAATCTGAATATGACCTTTGAAAAATCAGTTACTTCGAAGCCAACTGCTTCATTTCTTAAACTTGTGACTTGGTGCTGAAATTTTTTTTTAATTTTTCACCAGTGCTGGATAATATTTGATATATATTAAAATATTAAATATATTTAATATTTGAGCAAACCTTTGTTTTTTCTTTTTAATAATAAAAAGGAAGTCTTTTTTTATTTAATCACGTATAATGTTCTATCACATCATGTATCACAGCCATTTTTTAGATTTAATCATCACTTTTTCACTTGTTTTACAAGAGTTGCAAACAACATGTTTCTTTTGCCTCTAAGACGTTAAATTGCGTTCATGGCCGGCACGTAAAGGTTTGTTTTATGCATGCTGATGCGTTCACAGTCAACCTGGCCTTATATTACAAGCAGAACAAGTTCACCCTGACTCACCCACTATCATAATTTTGTGCAATAAAAATGTTTGTGAAATTATTGTACATCCTGACCATCTCTAAATGCAGGAACTTTTTATTTGGTGTTAAGGAAGGCTTTGCACAATGTGGCAAAGCAACTACATTCTATAAAAATTGATTGAAAAATTGATTCATTGAAACGTTGATTTTGATATGTTAAATTCAGTTTAGTTTCATACTGTAATTCTATTTGTATTTTGTCTTATCTCTGTTTTATAGTGTCACATGTAATTTCCTCTTCAAAATCTATTTAATTTCTTCAATAACATTGTCCCGCCAGGGCTTTTATTGTATATGTTTGTTTAAGTTAATTTATATACAATGTCCTTTTCTTCATAAATGCAAACATGCTTAAATGTTCATAGTTATACCGCCAAATGTGTGGTTCTATTTTACATGATGATGACTTTAACTATATTATGGCCTCCAAGACCAAGCTTACTTCTGATGACTCATTTTTTCACTTATTTATTTATGATTTGATTTGCTGCCCCCAAATTATTTCTTAATATATGTTATTGAATCACTAAACGATTACGATGATATTAACTGTTAGTTGTACTTAATGTATATTTTTGCCAAAGTTTTTAAAAGACCATAAAAATATGTTTTCAATGTTGATGCAAAATGATTTTGCTAAACAGACGACATGAAAAGTTTTGGCTCACAGATAATGAAAAAAACATGATGAAAATTCTAAACTAAGGTTGGGTTCAATTAGTTTTAAAAATATGTAAAAATGTTTAAATATGTATATTAAACGCACATTTGTCCTGATGCAGATACATTTTATATACTTTAACAATTAACTAAGCAGTAAATGTTCATACATTAGCCTGTAAGTCCAGTTTATGTCTTTTACAGTGTCCTTCAATTATGTGTAGTAATGTCTACCTTTATTAATGACAGATGAAATTAAATCAAACTTTTGTCAAATTTCATGCTCGATTACAATAGTAAAAATTAAGATTTTAAGCAATCCGAAAAGTTTAAAGAGAATATATTTAAACATATTTTTTTTTCCTTTTCAGAACATGGGCCTGTTCTACCTGGGACATTTCTTTGGGAGAGAAATCGATTATTTGAATGAAATGTTAAAAAACCTAGAAAGCAAATATAAGCCAAAACACTTTAGTAGGAGAGAAAAGTGGCTTCAAGAATAATATGAAATTTAATGTATCAGGCTTTCAACATTTTCAATGTCTCAAGAGACAAGAACTAAAGACTTTGCTTTGGTTATCACCGTCACTTCACATCATCAGAAATCTATGAAACAGATCTCACAAGACCCATAAAAACCAGATGATCTCATAAAGCTAAAACCTTTATGTGGCCAGAATGGAGAAAAAAAAACTGTCAAAACAAGCCTTGCATGAGTCCTCACCGTCTGTGAAAGGCTTTGTGATAAAGCATCAGGGGAGTGTGTCACCTTTAAATGTGTTTCTTTTGGAAATGAGGTCATTTTTACATGCAGGGCCATTAACCGCTGCAGCGCTTTCCACGTTGCATTATGACCATGTGCAAAGGGGGAAAAAAGAATGCAAACTTTATAAAAAATGTGTGGTGTTTATGTCAGGGGTTATTTGTCATTTCCACTGTTACATGCAGCCTGTCTTACAGTAACATGTTGCTGATCTGAAATATGCTTGAGAGGCTGACATTCTTCTTCTATGCATTGGAATAGTTTTTGTTGATGAATAAGATTAATATTTGAAGCAAAATAGCACAGAGTGCATTTCTACAACTATACTGAGTCTACAGTTTCTAACTAATGGACATTTAAGGTGTTTTTTTTATTCTAATTACAAATAAACTACTTTATTATTTCACAACAGAACATAGAAGAATAATAAATGTTTAATCAGAAAATTAGTCTAAATTCAAATGTGAATCAAGTTTCAATTTAAATGGAACTAGGTGCACAAAGGGTTAAAAATAATAATTTCTGGACATTCTGGACATAAGATCCTACATCTAATAATATTGATTTGAATCAGTTATATTGGAAATTGGAGGCCTGGATTCAGTTGTGAATTAGGAACATTCAGCGAGAAGAGGTTAATAGAAATGTAAACAGGAAGTAGAGTCCAAGAACTAAATTTGAGCTCTAATTTGTCAGAAAAATGTGTGTTAAAAGATGGTTAAATACTTTAAAAACAAGGTTTTAACAACGACAGTAGTGAAGACTTTGCGTATCTATTATCTACTATTCTTAGGGAGTTAAAGAAATTGAAAAAAATCTTTGTGGAAGAGGTAAGGCCAAAGATCATCTTTAGATTTTTAAGTGTAAGAATGTCTAAGTTGTGTATGTACATGTATATACAAAAAGGTCAAGTGGTCAAAAAAATAAAATTTCACAGTACATATTTTGTGGCCTCGGGCAAAAGAGTATTGAGTCTTTCTGGTGATTTGTCAGAATTTTGTTGTTTTTGAAAGAATTATTAAAAAATAAAATAAAAAGCTAAACTAATTTAAACTTTATTCAACTCATTCGCAAACAGTTGAGAGACAGTACGTTTCACAAGCCCAAATAAAATCAGTTGGAGGTCTGTAATTATTGACTACTACAAAAGAATTAGTGTTTGATTTAGTGATTTGTTAAGGGCAGACAACATAAGTTTTACTTTTCTCTGTCTGCTTTTCATTTTATTTGTTTCCATCATGTTTGAGTTTACAACTCAAGGTTTTATTACATAGTTTTCCTTGTATTGAATAAAAATGAAATAAAAATATATGTAAGGTGCATTTTCTACTTTTTTGAACAAATATAAGTATTTTAAGTACACCTTATGGTTAGAAAATATGGTAGAGGTCAATTATCTCTAATTTAATCATTATTACTTAGTGACAAAATTCTCATTCAGATGCACCACAAACAAGAAAATAACTAACTAATTTTATTGCAGCTGATCCGAAACTACATTTGCTTCATTGAGATGATCCTATGTTACACAGGGTGTCTTTTATTTTGAAAGGAAGTCACATGAACAATAGTTATGAACTATTTCATATTTAGAATAATAAATCAGTTTTCTCTTTGTTACTGTTTTATTTAAGACAATAAAACATTTTTTAATATTTATCCTAGTAACAGTTACATAAATACAAATCAGTGTCTTATTTTCTAAAGGGTGAATGAATTGATAGACTTTGTTGCTCCTAATGGGTTGTTGTAAGGGGTTTATATTGGCAAGAATCTGGCAATACGTATCATCATACACGTGTCATGATGCAATACTTATCCCAATATATCGCAAGACAGTACCAGACAATATTTCACTACTTTTTTAAACATTATAACTTAAAAATTATCTGAATATTAATGCAGTAATGATTAAAGCATTAAGCACTGCAGATGTATTTCATAAACAAGTTGCTCTTACCTAAGCACATTCATGGTGCTTTTATATTAGTAATTTAAGACATATTTAAGTGGAAAACAAAAGTAAGACTGAACTACATGTTTGCTTCTAAATTATTGTTTAAATATCGCTTCGCAGTATTTTAAATCGATACAAGTATCGTGATATTTCACCAAATTGATATTTTCCCTAATTGTTGTCAGTAAGAAATTGACCTGAATGGTTCTTTAGGTGTTGAAGGTTGCAGAACCCTGTTATAACTTCTACCACTTATTTCCCTCAAACCTCTGATACACCTCTGGCACAAACAAACAGCTTTAAATAAGAGGATATTATCCATTGTGATAAACACTCCCCTGCCTTTTATTTTAAGATCTGTAGCATGCATCAAACCCAAAATTGCCCCATTATGTGCTTAAAATGAACAAATATCTTGTAAATATTGCAACTGCATCTTTATCCATGTTCTTTTGTGCATAAAGTATTAGTTCATTTGATCTGGCAGTATTTTAGTTATTTTTTTTCCATAACCTTAAAGGTCTTTCAGTTTTTCCAGAGTCCAGGTTTTCTGTAAATATGCGTGGACCTGTGCTGTGTCACTCTTCTACCATCTGGACTGAATGTGTGAAGACCCTGTCCTCTCACCCCATCCCATTTCTTGGGAACTGAATAGCGTGACATCACTGGGGAGAAAGGGCTGAACAAAAATAGCTGGACGTTCAATTTCCCAGCCGTGGGCCGTGGATCAGGCCAAACTAGAGTTCACAGTGTGTTTTTGAATCCAGCTAATATCTTCACTAACTTTTTTTTCTCTCTTTCTCCTTTTTTTTTTTTTTTTTTTTGCTGTTTTGTCATCCACTTTCTTCCAGACTCTGTGGTCGCGGAGGCAAGGTCACATGCTCTCCCCTTGGCAGTCAGCTGTGTGTGGAGCTCTTGCAGGTGCAGAGGATTATGTGCTGCTTTGGGAGGGGGGGGTTGTGGACTTGGGGAGGGATAGAACAGATATCTGGAGGGATAGATGGTGAATTGATATTTAAAAGGATAAGACAAACCCGTTTTCAATTATTTCAGTTTTGTACCAACAGTGATCTATGGACAACTCAGACTTAATCTACACCCCGATCTGGTAAAGACAGGAACACGAGCTTCTACTATTCTTTTAGTTTTTAATGACCATCATTAAGCTGACATCTCAGCAGAGATGGTTCATTATTGCAGTTCTCAGTCTCTCCAGCCAGTGGACATCACACCACAGCAGGTTTATGATCCTGTCTCCGCCTGGATGAGTATCAGGGGAGCGCAGACGAGAGCAGGGATGAGTGGGGCCAGTTTTCTGCAGCTGTGCGACCTCCTGCGCACTGGAGCCTGAAGCAGGTTAACCAAGAGAAAGGGAGGAAGAGGAGTGAAGGAGGTGAAAGGGAGTGGATTAAAAAGATGGATATGAAAATAACAGCTAGGATTTTTTTTAATTAGCTATTGAGACAAGAAAGTCTAACTGATACGATTCATGAGGGATTTTTTTGTAGCCAGAAGCTCAATCCTCGGATATAAATTCCACAAACAGGTCGAGGTCACAGCCCAGTCGTCAAAATATTATTATAGTCCAGAAAAAGATTTAAAAAAATCAAAAAAACTCTGAGTTTTATCTGGTATGTCCATAGAAAAGTTCTGGACTGGAAACATGACTCAGATCATAACAAAAAAAAATTGAATATAAATTACAGACACAAAGTATTTGTCCTTTAAATATTGATGTTTTTGGTCAGTTATCAGCTTTGAAATATTTCATCTTAATATTATACAAGCATAAGACCTGAAAATAAAACATTTTAAGGGTAACTGTTGGTAAAAAGGGAAACAATTCCAACTGCCAAAACTGAATCTTAAAGTAAAAAGACCCATGTTTCAAGAAAAAGTGTCTTTTCTGTCTAGTAGGAGAAATATTCCTATCAAATGAGTTTTTCAACAGCAATATGATTTTGGTTTGAGAAAGCATTTCTTTGAATAGATTTTTATATGAAAAAATGGTAGTTGTAAGGCAATTTTATTGGCACATTTTTTTTAATATATTCAAAGACATTTTTAATTATTTTTTTTATTTATTTCTCAGGCCTTCTTTTTAAAGTGTAGAAAAAAAATATGAATTAACTGTGACGTGGTGCAGTTTCTTGAAGGTTAACTTTTTCTTGACAATTTCAAGCCTAATTATTCTGCATTTGCAAAAAAAAATACATGCTTTATGATTTCAGAAAGAATTGCATCATGCTACCAAATAGGAGTTTCTGTGGTGAAACTATTATTAAAAAGATTTTAATGTACAGACAAACACAGTAAGAACACTTCAACATAAATGGATAAAGCTTGAAACAGTTGATATCCTTCAAAATAAATGACCAAAGTAAACCAAAAATTCAAACAGGCGGTTTTTGTTTATTTGGAATTGTCAAAAATGTGGCATGGAGCAACAGAGAGTGCTTTTAAAGCCCCATTTATAGAAGTCAACAGACAAAAAAATTTGGTTTAGAGTTTGGTTACCCTTTAGGAAGATCTAAAGGGATTTACAGTCAGTCATATTTATACTGATGGTGGCTCCGCTAGCACCAATCTTTAACCACGAGAAGCTAGGATGGATCTGAAACTGCTATCCTCCTATCAGACATAGATCACATTGTCTCTGCACCATCTCATCATATCCTGACTCAAACAATTAAAAGAAAATATAAATTCCTATATATATATATATATATATAAAATTATTTTTCAAAAGGCTTAGTTAAAATATGGTTAATTGCTGCAAATCCTTAAGAGCGTTTGGATTGAAGCTGGTGTTTTTGATCAAAAGAGTTTTTGCTAAAAGGAAAGCATGCCCGGATTATTTCTTCTCTGAATAATAAGAATGATATAAATATTTTGCAATTAACATTAGCATCTTTGACTTTATAAATTATATAGGATATGTTCACATATTTAAAAAAAATGTCAAATTATTCAAACTCTAAACACATTATCTTTCTGTGGGGTTTTGTAGCTTGTTAAAGCTTGAGAAGCCAAACTTACACTGAACTCTTACATATTTGTACAAAAGTAAGAACACAGAACTTTATTATGTGTTTGCTACAGAGTGACCTGGCTGCTCCACTTTTTATTGTGATGAAACACTGAAGCCACAACTCAAAGGCATATTTTCTGAAAGGCATGGCAGGCCAGAGCGTGGAGCAGTTGTCGGACATTTATAGCTTTCACTCTATAACTCTTCCTTCGCTGAAACGTGCCAGACAGGACAGGAAGATTGAGGTTAGCTGCTCCGAGGTCGATATTCAAATAGAAGTGAAAGAGAGGGAGAATGCGGCGAGGACCCAGAAGAGCAGAGACGTGGCGCTGCGCCACCACTGGCTGGACTCGCTCCACGGTACGAGGAAGAGGAGAAACTGGAGAAGCGAGTCCGACGCAGCAAACAGAGGAGGTGATTGTGAGCAGGAAAGAGGTTCTCGAAGCGCGTTTTGATCTGTCAGAGGATGGGCAGCCCGGGTACAACGGGGAAATCAGTAGTAGAGGGTGGGTGTGGTGGAGGTTTAGGGTGCAGCGGGTCCAAGACAGGACTCAAGTTCCCATCCCTCCGTGACCAAGCTGCCGTCCAAGAGGGATCCTCAAGTTTCACTCACTTCTCCTTACATCGCACTTTGCACTCTCTCCTTCACTCATCTATAATCTGCCTGACACTGGAAATGCTCACACGGGCGCCTTGAATCATCCCCAAGATCTCTGCTCAAAGTCTGCCTTACAACAGGCCTGACCCAGAGGTGACCTCTGCGTGAAAACTGCCCTCGACAGGATCACAGATTTCTGTCCAGCTTTTACAGGATCTCCTTATCGTCTGCAAACTTCTTATCTGAATCCTGCGGGAGTCGTTGAAACGTGTTAGATTTTGTATCTTCCTGCTATATCTGACACAGTTGCTGTACTTAAGGTTAACACACTTATAGACACCTCTAGACTATTTAGTATTTTTTTTTATCTTAATGCAAATTATGTAATTAAAGTTTCATCATAAATAAAAATCGAGCTGCAGTCATGTCAACAAACATGCTTTGAGGGTAAAATCAGAAAGCTGTTGTGTTCTGAAAGCGTGCATGTGTGTTTTCAGGGGCTGTCTCTGCCTTCGTTACCACTCCGCTTGACGTTGCAAAGACCAGGATCATGCTAGCAAAGGTACACACACTTAAACACAGCCAGCAGAGCTCCTCCTCCCCTGGCAGCTGCCTTTAAACACTGTTGTCAGGTGATGCCTCGCAGAGCTGAGCGGCCGGCGTGCAGGACGGAGAGCGGCGAGGCAGCGCAGGGACAGCGGTAGACTGGGTGCACATCAGTCACCTGGTCTGGAAGACATGTTTGTACACATGGTTAATGTTAAAGTGGGGAGTCACTGCAATACTGGAGTTTCCATCCACCCCTGCTGTGCAGCCGTGTTCCTCCCTTCCTTTTTTTTTTTTTTTTTTGTTTCTGGCGCTATCAAACTGTTTGTCTGGCTTCCCTCACTATGTTTTGTGTGTGCGCGCAAAGGGTAACAAGTTCAGAGTTACCCCAATGAGCCCCCCCACAGACACACACAGACCGTCCTTGGAGAAGACACAGTGTTCCATTTCCACCCCTGTTTGAACTAATGAGATACTGGAATTAGTGAAGCACTCTGACAGCTCCGTCTCTGCTGAGAAGATGTTGGCTGGAGGTACAACGCTCAGCACAAAAGCTTCCAGTAAACATTATCTGGAGGCAGCAGCTGTAGTCTGACCAGCAGGATGGGGGCGGGGCCTCTCTCCTAACTTTATGAGGCCACATTTTTAAATTTCCTCAAGGAACTACAGAAGAAAATGCTTTTTGTTAAAGGAGCCATACCAGGAAAATTCTACTCTTTGAGGTTTTAGAGGCATTATCCTGTTCATGCCTCTATAAAGAACCTCAAAAGCGGTATTTTGATATTTTCTTTCATGCATTTAAGAGTAATCCTCTAAAAACCTGCGCTCTCTGAAGCAGCCCCTCCCACACCCACAAAAAGGAGCGGGTGGTATCGTGCTGACGTCAGCACGATGCCAACCGCCCCCTCCAGGAAAAATCTGTGCTGCAAGTTCCACCCCCAGACAACGAACACACACCCACTTTCTCCGCGAAGCTGTAATGCAGAGAACGCATCTAAAGAAAATTAAGCTTGAATGTATGTTTTTTTTTTTTTTTTTTTTTTTACCAAGTTGTAAGTCAGGAGCAGATGAAAAAAAATTTAAGCTTGATTAAATGTTTTTTTTTGTTTTTTTTTGCCCAAGTTGGAGCAGATGAAAAAATTGTTTTGGATTATAAGAAAAAAATGTCCCTTCTTCCTCTCTGGCTGTATCCATTGGCTTACGGAAAAACCTTGTGGTACAGTGCGACAGGGTAGTGCAACGGCCGAGATATGGCCATATGCGGTACAAAATTTGACCGCTGTTACACGTGGAAAGAATTGTTGAACTCCACAAAAATTTAGACCGCGTTGGTACCAGCAGTACAGCTGTGCAATGACTGTGGAATAGCAGTGCCAGTGCAAGATCGGGCCATGGAGTGAACGCCGGCACACGTGCTTGGACACTGAAATTTCACCTTTGTGCACGGCTGTAGCATGGCCAGTCCCCCGGTCAGACTGTTTTGTACCACTGCTTACAACGTCTGTTCAGCGGCTGAGTGTGGGAGGATGCGCTTACATGCGATTAAGCAGTGCTCTGGCAGTGGAGTCCAGGCGGAATGGACTCCAGTGTCTGTATCACTGCTATTCCACAAATATGCATAAAGTTTGCATGTGGCCGATTTTCCTATTTTTTCACACTTGATATGGACGTCAAATCCTGTGGGACCGGGCCTTGAGCTCTCAGCAACAGGAAGGGGAAGAGGGGATGGGCTTGCTCCACCTTAAAAATTCCACCCACAACTGAGAGGCAAAAGCTGTCCCAGAAAATGACAGATTTTTTTTTCTATTTTGGCTTAAAACAGCAGCATCATGATTTAAAAAAAAAAAAAAAACACTGTGGACCCTTTTACAATGGATACAAATATGATTGGAATGTGGGTTTTTAAAACATATGTGGTTCAATGATTTAAAGTAGCCTAACAGAATAAGCGCTTAAACAGCTACATTTGTTAATCTTTTTCACAAAAACATATAGGAGCGACCAACTTTTTATTCCATAAAATGATTGGTAATCACCTCGACAAGTGTCTGCACCCATGAAAGCAGCATTCATCTTTGGACAGCTTGCCAAGTTCCAATTAGTGTCTTGAGTGGCAGTTTATCATCATTTGTCATGAAGGTATTCAGACCAGCTGTACTATTCACACGTGAGGTGACGGTTCAGATTGCAAAGACGGCGCTGCGACCACCTGCTGGTCCCTCGCCGCTGCCAGCCTCTTCTCACATGCTCATCTGGAGATCTTTGACTTTCACTTTGAAAATTTCTCCCCTGATATGTTTATTAATGTATTTTATTCACTAACTCGTCAATAATTTCCTTTTGATTTTTTAACCCTTTAACACCAGCGCTCCAGTGTTTATGTTCTTTGATTTGCTGTAATTTTTTTTAATTGTTCATTCAAAATCGAATAGAATTACGTTGATTGTGTTAACAATTGAAAAGTTAAAGATTTTATCTTTAAGTGTCACTGGCAACACCTCAGGTATTAAAGGGTTAAACAAATTGATGAAAGCTAAAGCAAAGTGTATTTTTTTAATCCAAACTTGCACAGCAGCACGTCTTGTCAGGCCCAGATAGAGATGGAGCAGCTCCTGATGCTACAGGAGGGGGGGGGGCTTGGATTGGCCAAACGGGAGGAAATGTGGGTGCTGGAATGCGTCACATCAGTTTCCTTGTGACAACACGTAGAATGAAAGGCCGATGTTGTTGGTGTGCTGGCTGGGACAGAGCTGGTGCGCCCGCCTGGCACGCCGCGGTGCCACTTCCTTCCACCTCCACCCGTGTAAAATGCTCCGTGTGCCGCGGATCATTTCAAATGTCTGCAGAGCACTTTGCAGTTTTCAGCTGCTGCAGCTGCATGAAGATGTTTTTCAGCAGGTAGACAGGGACCGTGTGTCTTCTGCGCGTGTGTGTTTTGGACACCTTTTTTCCTCCGTTCCCTCGTTCCAGAGCGGTAAAGGAAAAGAAAACTTGTCAGCAGAGGGGGAGAGCCATTCCTCAGGCACCTGTCTCCAACAGAAACACGGGGAAAAGGGGCTGTTTTTCCATTTAAAATAATGAGACCTCGCTCTGTTTAAACACTTTGGCCTCCTCCTCCTCACTCCAGATCTTTCTTCTCTGCCTCTTATGGGCCACTCCCCCCCCCCCACCCCCCCCCCAGCTAATGAAGACTGGCCCCGTCCCGCAGCTCTTCATCCACCCTGATTGATTCAGAGCTCTCTGGCCAGCTAATCCCTGCAGTGTAAATAAAAACTCTGGATTGATGGAGAGCACACCGAGTGCGTTTCGAGGTGTGTTTCCGAGCGTGTGCTCCAGTGCTGACACAGCTGTCCTTAAGTGAAAAAAATGTTTTTTAAAAAAAGCTCCGAAAGGCCAAACAGGGTTTCCATCTGTGGAGCCGGAAGCAGGAGAGACCATGTATCCGTCATCGCACCTCTGTTTGCTCTCTTTCTACAGGCGGGCTCGACCACGGCGAGCAGCAGCATCCCCCTGGTGCTCTACGACGTGTGGAGGAGCAGAGGCCTGCCGGGGTGAGCGCGTCCGCCGTCTGATCAAAGCCCTCCACCCCCAAAACCATCCCGTTTGGAAAGACGATTTGCTCGAGCTTGTTCCCTTGCATAATCACATCTGATGACAGAGCAGGCGCTCTGGCTAAACTTACAGCCGCGGCTGAAATATTAGATGCATAAAAGCTTTTCCTGCGGGATCACGCTGCCGTCGTATTGATTAAGGTGTTATGAGGGCCTTTATTTGACGGGTTTGATGTGTTTATGACTATGAGACAAAGGACCGGGTCTCGTGGGGCCACACAGAGCACAGAAACCAGCCTTCAGTTGGAGAGAAAAACTGACTTCCACAGTTACAAGCCAACTTATAATTTAGATTGGAGTTTGTTTGACGAGGCTTTGGGGCTGGATTACATTTAAAGATAGATGAAAAATACATATAAACCTCATTAACCTTCATGGATGAAAGATGGAGGAGGTGAAGTTCAGATAAAGTCCACGTGGTTGGACAAAAACTCCACAAAAACTAGTCAAATTGAGGTGGTGAAGTGCGGGAAGAAAGAGAAGACGGCGGCTGAAATGCAGACACAAAGGAGGGTGTGTGCTAAGTAGGAGGGGAGGGGTCGGCGCTGTTGTTCTGGTTGCTGCACTGATGCATGCCTGATACAAATTGCTGGAGCTTTAAAGCTGTAATTATGGTAATAAGCCCAATTGCAGTGTAGTGAAGCTCTAAAGTGCTTCCATGTGTCGGCTGTGCCCCGGAGACCCGGGGTTAGCAGGGAGCGCTCTCGCCTCCCCCAGGAACCTGCGAAACGACCAAACTGCACCCGGAGTCGTGTCAGAACGCAGCGCTAATAGGCAACATGTCCTCGGGGCTCTGTGAGCGGCTGCTTATGCAAACCACGCTGGAAAAAAGGAAAACATGTTTGGAGAGCAGAGAAGCTGCACGTTTTTTATAAATAGTTACACAATTTTAAGTTGGCTGGTTTTTGTCAAGGTTGACATCTAACTTAATAAGTGCAAAATAATGGAAAAAAGGATCCTTAACTCTTGCTATCATTGCATAGTGTGACTTTAAAAAAGTTGTCAAATTTAAGAAATTTTAGCATCAATAATCTGTTACATACACATCTTCTACACCTTTGTTGTTCCTTCTTGTTTTTTGCAAGTTTAAACTGCCGTTGGGCTGAGCAATAAAACCGTTTCATCAATTTATTTTTGGGAAAATCTGGATCTAATTTTCCCAGCATCCTGCTCTCTTGGGCTTCCGTTGTTGGGAGTAAGGTCAGGCCGACTGATGTTGAAATGGTAGCTAGCAAAGAGGAGCTTGTTCTCAAAATAGAAGCAGTTTCTTCAGTTTTATGGAAGAAGTTTAGTTTTTCAACTTGGAGCAACAAACAGAACGCTGGAAAACCTGTTTAAAGGCTGATGCTAGGAGGAGTACGACGAAACACCTGAAGCGCTGCTCTCTTCGAGATGCTCAAGCGAGCAGCAGCTCATTAAACAGGGTTTTTAACTGCTTTTATTTAGTTTATTTCATTTAGTCTTCTAGAGAAGATGTTAAAATAAGAGCCCTGAATGCAGCTTTTGATTAATGAGCACTTTTTCTTTAAAAGGGGATAAGTTTATTGTACTGTTGTGTATGGCGGTGGTAGGGTGATGGTCTGGGGCTATTTTGTAATCGGTGCCTTAATAATTTATCATGGAACCATGAATCTGCACTTTACCAGAAGAGGTCATGACCCTAAACTGAACAAACCTCAGGGTTTTTAATAAAATTAATCCCTGAGTAACATGTTTGATAATGAGCTCAACCAGTTAAGCATGCCGAAAACCCTCTAATGTGGCTAAATAAAAAAAAAATATTAATACAAATTGGACAGCTTTTATGTAAAAAAAAAAAAACCCAGCATTTTTATGGATACATATGAGTTTAATGATTTGAATCATGTTAGGAAGATTAATGCACCAATATGTGTGCCATCATATTTTTTCAGATAATCTGCAGGTATTTGAAAGAATTTCTTCCCAGCAATCCAACATTTGGCCACATGCCTTTTGTGTCATGCCCTGGATTGTGTGCATTTGAGCCAGACTTTCCAGCTGTGAGCATTCGACGCATGCTGGGACGTTCTGACTGCGTGCTGGAATGAGCCGTATATTCTTACCTTGTTAAAAAGCAGCTTTAAAGGAACTCCAAAACAAACTTAAAAAGGTAGACAAACTAAAAGGAGTTATAAGAATAATAAAATAATGAAAATAAAAATAAGTGAAATGGATTCATAAAGTCAAAATGGTTTTAATTAACTGTTTCTTTGTTTATATTTCAATTTGCTACCTTATATTGCTAATTTTCTGAAATTTCCGTTTCATCTTTTGGATCCATTGGAAATGACCTGTTAATATTCCAACCCCGAAGAAATAAAATTGCTGCAGATCTGCCTGGAGCTGGTGAAACTTGACCCATTGCAGCTTTTATGACAAAAGTTTCCATAATTCAGTGCTGGGCCTCATTCTTTCTTATAGCTCTTGGACGACAGTGAAGCCCTGGAGTACTAGATGTACTTAGAAAGTATTTGCAAACACAGAAGAATTAGTGCGGCTGCAGCCGAGGCAGGTTTATTTCTGTGTTTCCTTCCAAATAGAAGATTTTCACGTGTTTTATTGTTGAGATGCTGTTATGTCTCTGTCATCCTCTTGAAATGTTTCCATGTTTTCCCTGTAAATTTAATTGAACCCACCTCCACATAAGAACATAAAAGTACATTTATCCTTTAACATTAGTTCAACTGCTCTTAGTTTTTTTTAAAGACAGGAAATATGAAAAAGTGAAAAAAAAAAAAAAACTGTGCTCTTCTTCACTTCTGGCTGCTATATTTAGCCTGACTCCTCAGGAGGTGATTGGCTGACCACAGAGGGATGACAGATGTGAGTCAGGCTGTGATGTCAGTGTGAGTCAGCGGACCCGGGGGAACGGAGGGGAATATTTGAGTTCTGGCTCTCCTCCGATGTCTCACAATCCCCAGGTGGGTCCGATCGCAGACAGGAAGTGGAGCACTGGTGGAGAGCTGAGACAAAACAGTTTAAAATTAGTTCATTTCTCTCAGTGCCGGCTGTCGGGGCGACACGTGTTGAAGAGGAGCCTGTGCACTGTGGCCAAACCTAAGCCCGTCTTTTTTATATTTATTTTTTGTTTAAAATGTTTTCTTAAAGCAAAGTAAATGGGCTCCTTAATGCACCAAAATACCAATAAACTGTGTTTTTATTAAATGTACGATCAATGTCAAAGGTCGTTTAAGTTTTCTTAAACTTTAACTTTAAAAGTTTATTTTATTTTGGTACATCCTCTAAGTATTTTAACTTCCTCTTCTGAATGTCTTATCCAGCTAAAGATGTTGAAAAATATATTCTTGAGTTTGAAGTCACTAAAGTCACTTAAATAATAAAAAAGTTTAATTTAGAATTTTTTTTTTCTTCACCAAAAATAGAAGTGGTCTTAAAACAGAACCTTGAGGAACCCCAGAAAATACCTTAGGCTACAGTCACACAACCCAAAACGGTAACACACGGCGAGCTAAATGTAAGTTTTTCAGGAAAATTCGGCAGGTGGCCGCTGGTGACGACGGTTGTAATTGGGAGGCGTCAATCACATGTTTACATGCTGCGCGGTTGCCACAGAAGTTTTACGAAAAAGTTACAATTTTACGGACCGGACGATTTTTCTCTAAAAGTTGATATCGGGTATATTGGGTTCATTTCAAGATCGCGTGATGACGGAATCAGAAAGGCGTTGACAGCTTTGATTGGACAATGTCTCCGGACGACGGCCGCCCATATGAAGGGCCGCAGGTCGTCTGGTAGTACATAAAAAGTGGGCCATTCTGCGCCTCCCCATCACACGGTGGTAGATGCATTTGTGACCTTGGCATTAAAAAAGCTGGTTGAATATTTTGATTTTTTTTTATATTTATACACACCGTTAACAAAATTGGTAAAGCCTGCACATTTCTTTGGATGTCCTGGCATCACTCTTGCGGTCTTTAATCATAAGCTGTGGTGGTCTAATATGTGCCTGAGTGACCAGTTCTCAGTCTAGAAGCCAGCTGCACAATCACAACGTGCAGCCATGAACCACACGGGCAGCACTTCCTGCATTTAAACTGGTATTTATAGAACGATGTGAGGATATGCATACATATGCATTCCTAAGGTCAGTTGTTCAACCATTTTATACCAACTTGAGCCTTTTCAAAAAGTAAACAATTTTAAAGAAACATTTTAAAATTAAGTTGTTTTCTGGCTTCAAGTGTTTCCTAAGCAAGGATATTTGACTGTAGAGCTAGAAACAGCAGCAGTGGTTTGTGGGTATTTTTCATTAAATGATTGCCACTCCAAAATTTAAAGGCAAACTGAGTCCTTAGAGCCACACCTGTCCTTTTGCAGCTTTTTCACCAAGATTTAGGTCTTTTTTCAAATTCAAAACTGGAAAACTGTGACGTAGCAGCACATTTCATATTCTAGAACCTTCTTCACAGCTGATGAAAACCATTGCGTATTATTGCAATCTTACAAAACATGTGCGAGTCGAGGAGGATGGAAACATAAGTCCACACGTTGGTGATGAGCACAAACAGATTTTGTGTGTGTGTGCGTGAACAGATTTTGTGCTTTCTCTTCAAGCGCACACATGTGCGCACAGACTCACTTTCCTCCTCATCCATTACATCTGGCCGGGTCCAGGCCAGAGCATGTGAGCGCGGGGGCGTATTGGCAGACGGAAGGTGTTGGTAGTTAAACACGAGAAAAAGATAGATAAAAAAGAGGGAAAAGAAAAGTAGAGACGAAGTTAGTCTGAGAAATGCATGACACAGCAGAAAACGAGCTGGAGGAGAAATCCCCCCCTAATAAAAAAAAAAAAAAAAAGAAGGCCAGCAGGAGAAGGCTGTCGAATGGATGGACAGCAGACAGACATATGTGGATGTCATCTGGCCATCAGTCAAGCATTAAGAAAGAGAGGAGGGATGTGAGCTCCAGGGAGGAGGAAGGGCGGGGGCCTGAAGGCTAATCCCAAAAACAGCTGTGGACGGCGGCAAGGAGGCCCTGAATCTTTGGGAGATGGGCGCTCTCTCATGGCCCGGAACACCCTCTGACCCCCACACCATCAACAGGTTTTTGTCGCGGCGCTCCAGCTCGGGGCCTGTCGTTATGTTGGGGCTCCTCAAAGCGGGGCTCACTTTTGCACCTCCCTCCCATGAGCCTCTTTGCACCTGATTCTGCAGAGCACTTTAAATACTGAAGCTATAGTATGGTAGCTTCAAGAGTGGGGATGTCTACTTCCTGTTTTTACCAATCCTTTCAGATTAAAAGCGGGCCCAAATATTGAAAATCTTGTTGAGATTTAATCTGATGGAGAATTGGAAAACATACCTGTTAGTTCTAATTATTACTATTTTGATTTAACTATTTTATTGAAAATGTAGGAATATTTGTTTATAATGTGAATAAACTTTTTCTTATTATAATATAAAATATTTGCATTTTAAAACTGCTGTCAAAGATGCTATAAACTTAAAGGAAATTACTGACTTCATTACCCGCAATTCTTTAAAAGTAATTTTTCTTGATATCATCCGTTTTCTTGTCTCCCTTCACTTTAAAACAGTTTTTGGTCATTGTAGCATTATTTATTTTTTCATTTTTATTTATTTATTTTTTTTCTTTTGGGGGGGGGGATGGGGATTTTCATATAAACTGCTTTCTTTTACTATATTGATGTATCATAAAAATAGAAACTTAAAAACAAATAAAAAAACTAAATGAAATAATCTTCAATTTCACTAGTTGTTTTATTAGCATACTTTGTTTCTGAGGTTTTGGAATTGAATCCATATTTTTCCCTGGTTTTAATTTTTGTTATTTTTGATGGAGAGTTTTAAAGGGGCCCTACCATAATAATTCTACTTTTTGAGGTTTTAAATGCATTTTACTCTTCATTCCTCACTATGAAGTACCCCAAAGCGGTATTTTGATTCATTCATGCATTTAAAAGTACTCCTTTAAAAACCTGTGCTATCTGCAGCAACCTCTCCCATACCCATGAAAACGAGTGGTTGGAAACGTGCTGATGTAAGATCAATGGCAACAGCTTCCTCCAGAAAGAATCTGCTCTGACACTCCGCCCCCAGTGTAACATAACATTCAATTTATCCCCTTTTCCAGTGATTATCAGCAAAAAAAAACCTTTCATTTTAGAAGTAGAATACCGTATATCTTCCAGTTTTGTCCTGTCTTCAATAAATTCCAGCTCAAACAGGTGTTTGTTATTTTTTACGCGCATCTCTTTTCACACCACCAACCCCCTAGTGTGTTTGTGTTGTGAAGCAGTGTAAAGATGGCGGGGGCTACTAAAGGCAGATATATCGTGGTGCATCCATCTTTGAAGAAGTTTGGATTGTTTTCGTGGGATTAAGTGGACTGCAGCGGCAGGCGGAGCTTCAGGAATCGAGTTGTTTTACTTCCGGGTAGGGAAATACCCATGAAATATAACTAATATTTCATTAAAAATTATTCATTGTTTCTTAGTGGTCTAAATGTAATATATGATCATATATATGGATATAGTTCACTCTGAAAGGCTAAAAAAAAATCATGATGGGGCCCCTCAAAGAGTACTGCATTTAGTTGTCGTGTTTATGTATGTTAACCGGGCAGACAAAAACTCCAGGCTTCCAAAATCAGAGATTATACCTTTAATTGTTTTCGAAGAATTTATGAATTTATGTTCTGGTTGAGCAAAGAAAAAAAAAAAACCTAAAAAACACTGATCTCAATCTGATCAGAATTAACTGATTTCCTTCAGTGTTTTTTTTATCTAAAAACAGGAATGTTGAGCAGTCTTTCTGTGCAGTCTGTTTGCAGGCAGTGTACCACGGGTGGCCCTCATCAGCCTGGGTGGTTTCATCTTCCTGGGAGCCTATGAGAAGGTTCGCTGCACCCTGCTGTAGCATCTCGTCCACCATCTGTCTGACTGTTCGGAGTCCTGAGCTGTCGCATGAACTGTGTGAAGAAGCAGCATCTTCCTCACCTGCAGAGGTGTCCAGCCCTGAGAGCCACAGCAGCTGCTGGTAGACTGGTTGGAACAGACATCATAAGCATCAACAAGTGGAACCTTCAGTTAAAAAAGACTCCAACTTTTTATTTAAAAGTGAGCTGTGATATTAATGAGTCAACTCCCTTTCGATTTTTTTTTTTCATTTTTTTAGTGTGTTATCTATATTTTCTTCTCCTTATAAGGCCACTACGCTGCAGTGTGTCACCGCTCTGACATTCTCACTGCTGTAAAACTGACCTCATCTTTAGTACCTGCACGAGCCTCTATTCCTGTAACAGCAGGATCCTCTAAAGGCTCAGATGAAGGATTTCCAAATCCCTCAAGGCAAATAAACAAACATTACATCAGCCTTCTTAAAGCTTTGGTCAGGACTTCACCGTCAGTCTTTACGTTAGATGTTGAAGGCAACCGTTTGACAAACATGTTTTAGAATGAATGATTGTTGAATGAAAAAAAATGTATTATTGGACATTTACTTTCATTTAAAGTCTGGAAATGAGCTCAATAAGAAGAATTGCTGTGACAGCTTGTTGAGAAAAGGCTCAAGTGTTCCGTCACTCTTTCTCATTCTCACTTCTATCTTCAACTATTCCCGCTTTGACATCGAAGTTCCCCAATCCCTTCCATTTTCATCTCCGTCCAGAGAAAAAACTAAATTTAGAACAGTTGGAGATGGGATCAGGACTCCTGTGACTGTTTTCAGAAGAAACATTCTTGCTCTTTTTTTTAATTTCAGCAACACAAGAGCGAAGCACTGCTGTTCTCGAGGGTATTGAGGAGATTTTGCCAACATTTTAAGACTTTGGAGTCATCTTGAAGAACAACAGCTGAAATGCAGAAACTGCTGCAGGCCAGTCAGTCATTTAAGGGTTAGAGATACTGGAATGTGTGTAAAAAAAAAAAAAAGTGAAAAATTGAGCAATGTTGTAAGACCCACTACACTGATAATGGTGTTTTAACATGTTTGTGGCATTTTTCTGATGATGGAGGACATTTATAAAGAAAATTGAGCTTAAAATGGCATTTTTTGAGTATTTATTCAAGTCGTTGTGAAGCAGGAGCAGACAAACAAAGATGCTTAAAAAAGCTTGGAAGTGTGATGTAGAAGTTACAATCAGCAGAACACAAGTTGTGCACTTTCCGTACACAGAATGCAAGTGGATGGATGATGGGAAATGGGGGAAACTTTCTCCACATCAACAGTTCTGTCCACATCTGAAGCAAAATTTTAATGAACTCTTGCCGCTCTGCAGAAACTATGTCCTAAAAATATTTTTAATTTTGGCGAAAAACGGCTTAATCTCCATCTCAAGATGATTCAATTGTTACTTAATTTTGATTAGATGGTGTCAAGTGTTCATTAATGCACCATGCAAATGTCATTTGATTTTCCTGCCTTAATCGTAAGGTTTTGATTTTTTGACTTAGTCACAATTTAGTTTCATACGTGGCAATTGCTGCTTTTTTCCTGGAAACTACATTGAGAACAGTTTGAGACACCTGGAAAACTATTTGGGGAAAAGCTCAAACTAATGCAAGTAATCACTAGAAAAGTGCATTACCTCCGATAATGCATGTGTGAATGCATTTTGCTGAACGTGGTTGCTGAAGATGCCAAAGATTTTTGCTAAACTTCAAAATAGCTTAAAGAAACTGAAAAAATGCTTAAATTAGCTAAAACGGCTAGCATGTAGCTAAAATATTAGCTAAACTGCAAAATGGCTTAAAAAAACTGAAATAATGCTTAAATTAGCTTAAATATTAGCTAAACTGCAAAATGGCTTAAAAAAACTGAAATAATGCTTAAATTAGCTTAAATATTAGCTAAACTGCAAAATGGCTTAAAAAACTGAAATAATGCTTAAATTAGCTTAAATATTGGCTAAACTGCAAAATGGCTTAAAAAACTGAAATAATGCTTAAATTAGCTTAAATATTAGCTAAACTGCAAAATGGCTTAAAAAACTGAAATAATGCTTAAATTAGCTAAAATATTAGCTAAACTGCAAAATGGCTTAAAAAACTGAAATAATGCTTAAATTAGCTTAAATATTAGCTAAACTGCAAAATGGCTTAAAAAAAACTGAAATAATGCTTAAATTAGCTGAAATATTAGCTAAACTGCAAAATGGCTTAAAAAAACTGAAATATGCTTTAAATTAGCTGAAATATTAGCTAAACTGCAAAATGGCTTTAAAAACTGAAATAATGCTTAAATTAGCTTAAATATTAGCTAAACTGCAAAATGGCTTAAAAAAACTGAAATAATGCTTAAATTAGCTGAAATATTGGCTAAACTGCAAAATGGCTTAAAAAAACTGAAATAATGCTTAAATTAGCTGAAATATTGGCTAAACTGCAAAATGGCTTAAAAAAACTGAAATATTGCTTAAATTAGCTTAAATATTGCTTAAACTGCAAAATGGCTTAAAAAAACTGAAATAATGCTTAAATTAGCTTAAATATTGCTTAAACTGCAAAATGGCTTAAAAAACTGAAATAATGCTTAAATTAGCTTAAATATTAGCTAAACTGCAAAATGGCTTAAACAACTGAAATAATGCTTAAATTAGCTTAAATATTGGCTAAACTGCAAAATGGCTTAAAAAAACTGAAATAATGCTTAAATTAGCTTAAATATTAGCTAAACTGCAAAATGGCTTAAAAAACTGAAATAATGCTTAAATTAGCTTAAATATTAGCTAAACTGCAAAATGGCTTAAAAAAACTGAAATAATGCTTAAATTAGCTTAAATATTAGCTAAACTGCAAAATGGCTTAAAAAACTGAAATAATGCTTAAATTAGCTAAAATATTAGCTAAACTGCAAAATGGCTTAAAAAACTGAAATAATGCTTAAATTAGCTTAAATATTAGCTAACTGCAAAATGGCTTAAAAAAACTGAAATAATGCTTAAATTAGCTGAAATATTAGCTAAACTGCAAAAATGGCTTAAAAAAACTGAAATAATGCTTAAATTAGCTAAAATATTAGCTAAACTGCAAAATGGCTTAAAAAACTGAAATAATGCTTAAATTAGCTTAAATATTAGCTAAACTGCAAAATGGCTTAAAAAACTGAAATAATGCTTAAATTAGCTGAAATATTGGCTAAACTGCAAAATGGCTTAAAAAAACTGAAATAATGCTTAAATTAGCTGAAATATTGGCTAAACTGCAAAATGGCTTAAAAAAACTGAAAATATTGCTTAAATTAGCTTAAATATTGCTTAAACTGCAAAATGGCTTAAAAAAAATGAAATAATGCTTAAATTAGCTTAAATATTGCTTAAACTGCAAAATGGCTTAAAAAACTGAAATAATGCTTAAATTAGCTTAAATATTGCTTAAAACTGCAAAATGGCTTAAAAAACTGAAATAATGCTTAAATTAGCTAAAATATTAGCTAAACTGCAAAATGGCTTAAAAAACTGAAATAATGCTTAAATTAGCTGAAATATTAGCTAAACTGCAAAATGGCTTAAAAAAACTGAAATAATGCTTAAATTAGCTTAAATATTGCTTAAACTGCAAATGGCTTAAAAAAACTGAAATAATGCTTAAATTAGCTTAAATATTGCTTAAACTGCAAAATGGCTTAAAAAAACTGAAATAATGCTTAAATTAGCTTAAATATTGCTTAAACTGCAAAATGGCTTAAAAAAACTGAAATAATGCTTAAATTAGCTTAAATATTGCTTAAACTGCAAAATGGCTTAAAAAAACTGAAATAATGCTTAAATTAGCTTAAATATTGGCTAAACTGCAAAATAGCTTAAAAACACTGAAATAATGCTTAAATAGCTAAAATATTAGCTAAACTGCAAAATGGCTTAAAAAAACTGAAATAATGCTTAAATTAGCTGAAATATTGGCTAAACTGCAAAATGGCTTAAAAAAACTGAAATAATGCTTAAATTAGCTAAAATATTAGCTAAACTGCAAAATAGCTTAAAACAACTGAAATAATGCTTAAATTAGCTAAAATATTAGCTAAACTGCAAAATGGCTTAAAAAACTGAAATAATGCTTAAATTAGCTAAAACAGCTACCATGTAGCTAAAATATTAGCTAAACTGTTAAGTAACCCAAAAACTGAGAATCGGCCTAAATCAGCCTAAATTTCCCAAAAAAGCTCAAATGTTGCTAAAATATAACCTAAATCCACAATGACCTTAAAAAACCTAGAAATATGTCAAATTCAAGCTTATTCAAGGTGTCAAATGAGCTCTGAAAGCTGCAGGGTCTGTATATTGCATCTATTTTAATGGTAAAAGCTGCAGGCAGCCAGAACGGGACAGAAAGCTTCAAAACCCCCTCTAAAACTCTTTTCCAATGTATTTTAATAGGCTGCCTGGAGCCAAACCGCGCGAGAATTCCGTGAGTGGGGGCTACTTTTCCCCCTTTTTCTCTGTCCTGAGTGGACAAACCGACGAAAAGGTTCTGGTCGTCATAGCAGCGGCTCCTCAGCAGAGGCACGAGGAGGGGCTTTCACCCCTTTTTATGCCTGGGCTGAGACCAACAGACGTCAGTTGCCCATAGACACCCATTCAAAACTGATTCTCGCTCAAAGGGGACATTTCGACTGTTACCTGGGATATCTTAAAAAACCGTAAGGAGCTTCAAAAAAAAAAGTACAAGTTCAAAAGTCCTGAAGAGGCTGAAGAGTTTAAAAGTTGAACGGCTTCTGTAGCTCAAAGTTTACTTGAATTCTATTACTTTTAAAAAGTTCAAATTTTGAATGGAAAAAGGTGTACTTGAAGATTCCGCAGCTTGTTCAATGGGTTAAAAAGTGGAAGTTGGTTGAATACTTTAAAAAGTTCAAAAGGTTTAATGCTTAAACTTTCGAGCAGCAATCTACTTAAAGAGCTGAACACTTTAATGCTTAAATCACCAGAATTGCTTAAAGGGTTGAAGAGTTAAAGAGCTTCAAAAAACGTACGGAAGAAAAATAATAATAACTAGAAAAGTGCATTACCTCCGATAATGCATGTGTGAATGCATTTCGCGGAATGTGGTTGCTGAAGATGCCGAAGATTCTTGCTAAACTGCAAAATGGCTTAAAAAAACTGAAATAATGCTTAAATTAGCTGAAATATTAGCTAAACTGCAAAATGGCTTAAAAAAACTGAAATAATGCTTAAATTAGCTGAAATATTAGCTAAACTGCAAAATGGCTTAAAAAAACTGAAATAATGCTTAAATTAGCTGAAATATTGGCTAAACTGCAAAATGGCTTAAAAAAACTGAAATAATGCTTAAATTAGCTTAAATATTAGCTAAAACTGCAAAATGGCTTAAAAAAAACTAAATAATGCTTAAATTAGCTGAAATATTAGCTAAACTGCAAAATGGCTTAAAAACTGAAATAATGCTTAAATTAGCTGAAATATTAGCTAAACTGCAAAATGGCTTAAAAAAACTGAAATAATGCTTAAATTAGCTAAAATATTAGCTAAACTGCAAAATGGCTTAAAAAAAACTGAAATAATGCTTAAATTAGCTGAAATATTGCTTAAACTGCAAAATGGCTTAAAAAAAACTAAAATAATGCTTAAATTAGCTGAAATATTAGCTAAACTGCAAAATGGCTTAAAAAAACTGAAATAATGCTTAAATTAGCTAAAATATTAGCTAAACTGCAAAATGGCTTAATAAACTGAAATAATGCTTAAATTAGCTTAAATATTAGCTAAACTGCAAAATGGCTTAAAAAAACTGAAATAATGCTTAAATTAGCTGAAATATTAGCTAAACTGCAAAATGGCTTAAAAAACTGAAATAATGCTTAAATTAGCTAAATATTAGCTAAACTGCAAAATGGCTTAAAAAACTGAAATAATGCTTAAATTAGCTGAAATATTGCTTAAACTGCAAAATGGCTTAAAAAAACTAAAATAATGCTTAAATTAGCTGAAATATTAGCTAAACTGCAAAATGGCTTAAAAAAACTGAAATAATGCTTAAATTAGCTGAAATATTGCTTAAACTGCAAAATGGCTTAAAAAAACTGAAATAATGCTTAAATTAGCTAAAATATTAGCTAAACTGCAAATGGCTTAAAAAAACTGAAATAATGCTTAAATTAGCTTAAATATTGCTTAAACTGCAAAATGGCTTAAAAAAACTGAAACAATGCTTAAATTAGCTTAAATATTGCTTAAACTGCAAAATGGCTTAAAAAAACTGAAATAATGCTTAATTAGCTTAAAACTATTAGCTAAACTGCAAAATGGCTTAAAAAACTGAAATTATGCTTAAATTTGAGCTTAAATATATGCTTAAATAATGCAAAATGGCTTAAAAAAACTGAAATAATGCTTAAATTAGCTAAATATTGCTTAAAACTGCAAAATGGCTTAAAAAAACTGAAATAAATGCTTAAATTAGCTGAAATATTGCTTAAACTGCAAAATGGCTTAAAAAAACTGAAATAATGCTTAAATTAGCTGAAATATTGCTTAAACTGCAAAATGGCTTAAAAAAAACTGAAATAATGCTTAAATTAGCTGAAATATTGGCTAAACTGCAAAATGGCTTAAAAAAACTGAAATAATGCTTAAATTAGCTGAAATATTGCTTAAACTGCAAAATGGCTTAAAAAAAATGAAATATTATGCTTAAATTAGCTTAAATATTGCTTAAACTGCAAAATGGGCTTAAAAAAAACTGAAATAATGGCTTAAAATTAGCTAAAATATTAGCTAAACTGCAAAATGGCTTAAAAAACTGAAAATAATGCTATCTTAAATTAGCTAAAAATATTAGCTAAACTGCAAAATGGCTTAAAAAAACTGAAATAATGCTTAAATTAGCTAAAACAGCTACCATGTTAGCTAAAATATTAGCTAAACTGTTAAGTAACCCAAAAAACTGAGAATTGGCCTAAATTTGCCAAAAACAGCTTAAATGTTTGCTAAAATATAACCTAAATCCACAATGACCTTAAAAAACCTAGAAATATGTCAAATTCTAGCTTATTCAAGGTGTCAAATGAGCTCTGAAAGCTGCAGGGGTCTGTATATTGCATCTATTTTAATGGTAAAAGCCTGCAGGCAGCCAGAACGGGACAGAAAGCTTCAAAACCCCCTCTAAAACTCTTTTCCAATGTATTTTAATAGGCTGCCTGGAGCCAACCGCCGAGAATTTCTGTGAGTGGGGGCTGCTTTTCCCCTTTTTCTCTGTCCTGGGTGGACCAAACCGACGAAAAGGTTCTGGTCGTCTGTCTTAGCCCTAGCGAGGACGGCAGGGCGGTGGCCCCTCGCAGACAGGGCACGAGGAGGTAGTTGCTTTTCGACGTCTTTATTGGGGTGATTTCCTCAAAGTACATGGATGTTACCTTGGAGATTTTAAAACTTCGTCTTTGGTACTGGTCACGCTGCGTTCACAGTTCAAATTTTGATGAGGCAAAAGATTTAAAACTTGACCGCTTTCTGTTTTGCGTAAAGTACGAATTGGATGATCTTTAAAACGTTCAAAGTTCCGCACTTTCGAGCTCAAAAAAGGTTAAAGGGCGAACATTTTGCTGCTTGTTCCCTGGGCTTAAAGTTGGCTTGATGGGATATTTAATAATTCTAAAAACGCGTAATAGGGAGATCTTCAGAAAAAAGGAACAGTTGAAGTGGTCAATAAAAGTTGCTTCGACGGATGCAAGAGTTTTTAAAATGTAAATCTCTGTGTACGTATGAAAAATAAGGAAAATAGAGAATAGGACTGACGTCCCTGCATGGTGCCATCACCTTATGGGGCTGTTTACTGAAGCGCTTTTCTAATGATTTGAGGTTTTAAAACCAGTATGTCATTTGTGGAATATCTTAAAGTAGCAGATGCTTTTAGCTATGGAAATCTAGCTTAATAATGGATTATCAGTTAATAAATTAGTTTGAATTGTAATCAAAACGCTGATATTTGAACTGCAAATGGTTCTTATTTGATGTAAATATTCTATATGTAAACTGATAAATACGTTTGAGAGAGATATAGAAAAATGTCCTTCTGTGCCTACAAAAACTTCAGCTAAAGATACCGTTATCCTTAAATATATACTCAACAGACAATTGCTTAATGAACTATTATGGAAATTCATGGAATAGAAAGACTAAACTCTAAGCTTATTAGTATCAGAATGAAGAAACTAGCAAACTAAGAATATTTTGTAAGTAATGCGGTTGGCTGCGTGTGTTTTTTAAGAAATGTGTCTTGCAAATGCTAATATAGAGGCTGGGCGCGTCTAAGGCATCCTTTTCGCACAATAATAAAAACTTAATAATTTGAAGGGCAAATTCTTTTAAACTGCCTTGCATTAAGAACTGTCTTTTGTTTAAAATTTTAACTTAGTGGCCTGCAATTGGCATAAACTGGTTGCTTAAATTACGCAATATTAAAAAGTGTTTTTTTAAAACTGAACGATCTTAGATTGCTTACTGCCCTGCTAAATAAATTGTAGAAAATTGTAATAGATCTGATAATAAGCTTCAATGTAGATGATGTTAAATAAATTGTGAAGTGAGCTTGGTTGAGATAAATAGCTGTGCATATATAAAAAACATATGTAAATGCTGCAGGATAGAGACATAATAATAGATACTTAGTATATTGCTTAAAAAGAAAGTAAAAAATAGCTATATATATAGCTAAAATATTACTTTGCAAAAATGGCTAAATTGAGAATTCATGCTTAGAATAAGATAAAATATATAAATTGAAAGCTAAATTTGGAATAACTCTGCAATTATAAATAAAACTTTCTTGACTTAAATCTTTTTAAACTGCAAATCATGATGTAAAAGTGAAATAGTATTTTTTATAATTAATTGCTTAAGCTTAAACGTTCAAAAAAACGTATTTAATTAGCTTTATGTTTAAACAAATGATCTTAAAAAAATTTAATAATGCTTTTGCTTTTTGCCTAAGAGAAAATGGCTTAAAACTTATAATCTTAAATTAGCTGAATGGATTATGAAGAAAAGGCTTAATGTACCTGAAATAATGCAAGAAAGCTGAAATATTGGAATGCATGGCTGCTGCAATATTTTTTTTTTGCTGTCGCTACTGATGTATTAAAATAAAGTTGAAAGTTTGTGAGTGTTTGCTATTGTACTTTATAAATTAAGGGTTCAAATAATGGTTAAAAACTAATAGCTAACTTATTTATGCTCCTTATCATTAAACTGCCAAATGGGCTTAAAACTTTCGAGCGATGAAAAGGCGCTAAAAAGCATATTAAGGTAGGAGAGGACTGTAACAGATCACTTTAAGATAACCAAATCACGTGAGAATTGGCTTAAAAGGATTGCCAAAGTTTAAATTTGACCTTTAGCAACAATATACGATAAAAAACCAGAAATGATAATTTCTATTTAAGGTGTCGATAATCACTATAATGTAATCGAGACATGTTTGGGGCCAGGAGAGAAAATTCGCTTAATTTTTCGTCTCATTATTTGCAGAACTAATGATGAGCCAGGATACACTTAGTCGTGAGACTGGTGGGGCTTTTTCCCCTTTTCAGCTCTGGTCCTGGTGGACCAAACCGAGAAAAGGTAGAAATGATAGGGCAGAAACAGGAAGCGAGGATGGGCCACTTGTTGGTGTGAATTGGCCAATGTCAATCCGCATTCAAAACATGATTTCTATAAAACATTCGATCTGGACAATTAAAACCGAAGCTTCAAAAAAAAAAGTAGTTAGTTCGCGAAGAGCTAAGATAGTCACGTAGCTATGTTGATCGTCTGCACAAACTCACAAATCTGCCTGCTGTTTACTAAGGTATTGTTCCCAGCTTGTTTCTTAAAGTGGAAGTTGGTGATCTATCGTTAAAAGTCAAAGGTTTATGCTTAAACTCTGAGCAGTAATCTCTTAAAGAGCAACCTTAATGCTTAAATCACCTGTTGTGGTGTATCTTCAATGGCACTGCACAGCAGGTATTAATAATAAATAATATCATAATTAATTAAAGAAATGAGAACAGTCTTATGCTATGTTGCTTGGGCTCACAATTAAGTAAGACTATTATTTATTTCTTTGTAGATCTACCGAATGAAATCATTTGTAAAATATCCCAAAATCTTGGTGGCAAGCTTGCACATAAACGCTTTTCTTTCTGCTATTTTTATA
Source organism: Oryzias javanicus (assembly GCA_003999625.1). Classification (NCBI taxonomy): domain Eukaryota; kingdom Metazoa; phylum Chordata; class Actinopteri; order Beloniformes; family Adrianichthyidae; genus Oryzias; species Oryzias javanicus. Next base: position 20,494,613 of record CM012441.1, read on the forward strand.
GGGTCAATTTACTAAATGTTGTGGGGGTGGAGTGCATTATAGTTTTGATTTCCCATCTCAGCTCGTGGTGGGAGACATTCCCTGAGAGACAAACATTTTATGCTGTGTATTCCAAATGTGAGGTACTCGGCCTCAACCAACTTCAGCTAAAACAATATTTCGGCTTTTTTTGGTTCCGTTCCTTGCTTGTCATTTGGAGTACTAGCTGTTACCGGCAATAGAACCATTAGAATCAGCTCTGGACCAGTGTGAGAACGAACTTTGCTCGTGAATAGGCATTTTTTGCCAACACGTTTGGACCTGTTTTCCTTCGCTTGTATTTCAGAGCATCGCTAAGGCCCGGCCGTCCTTTTCCACCCTATGAGTCAGCACGCGGGCCGCAGAACTTCAGACGGCGAGGCTTGGCCTGAAGTGGTGGTGCTGGGGGGGGCAGAGACGGATGGCCTCACAGGTGGAACTGTATGTCATGCTGCCTGTCACTAGGCTGTTGAGCAACAATAGCTGGCGTTTGATTGGTGGAGGCCGCAGCCGAGGGCATGTCAATCATGCGGTGACAAACACCCATCTGGAATGCACATTCTGACCTCGAGTCAGCAGCAAATATTTTAAACAGCCAGCAGAAGGAAAAAAATATGCCTCCTCTGTTTGGAGGTTTTTCAACTGATGGCTTCACCATGAGCGACAAACTCAGGAAGAAGATGACGACAATAAGAGCAAAAAGTGATTTTATTAGAAACTTCACGGTTTTAGCTTTGACAATAGTACATAGGTTCAGTTTGCTTCAATAAATTAGTCTCAGAACTTGAACTGCTGTCCATTCAGCCTGCTCCAACCCCTCTGCTCTGACTGATGTGGTAAACCGTGGAGTGCCAAACTTGCATGAGCGTTCGGTTGGAGAACGTCTCCCAGCTGTCCTCGCATCATTACAGCAGTAACAAACACCGACCGTGACCAACAAGCGCCACGCGTTGCCGAGGGCGACAGGAAGCCTCGCAGAACCACGTGGAACGGAAGCTTCCGGCTCGTTCGTGGAGTGAAAAGTGCTTCAACCGTGCAACGTTTCCATCCCAGCTCTTCCTTCATTCGACTGGAGCGAGCTTTGTTTCTGTAAGGCCATAGACGGCTGTGTTTGTCCCCCCCCCAAAAAAAAACAACAAAAAAGGAAAACATTCAAGTGCAATCGAGGGTTTTTGCTTGACGTCAAGCAAAAGCGACTCTCTCATCAGACGCTATAAAAGGTTGTGTTTCCTTTAAATCATGCAATAAGGCACTGCAGCTGAATGTTGGTAAAAGCTGAAAAATGTTTGTTTTTTTTCCTAAGAAAATAAAAATATTGTCACTCCTTTCTTTTTCATGCACATATATTCAAACACTCTGCTGTAAAAGTTATATAATATATAAGAAAACTCTTATGTACAAACCTCCCCAGCTATATTTCTGCTTTAGAGCCCCCCTCCCCCCTTAACTGTACAAGATTCCCCACATTTACATGCCTCAAATGCAAGTCACATTTTTTACGGGTCACCTCCCAGAAGAAGGTTTTTAACTATTTACAGCTGATACGCTCAGATGGGACGCCACCCACACAAGCTCCTCCTTTAAAATCCCCCCCCTCCTCCCTACAGTTCACATCCATGAGGCCCGTTCTCCTCCGTATGAGGTAGCAGTTTTTTTTTTTTTCCCAGTGCAAAGAAGAAAAACGGAAAGGTCCAGGTTTGGGGCCTGACTGCTAGTCGCTGGTTCTCCTCAGAGAGGCGCTCTCATTCTGAGAGGCTCTGTGGGCGTGTCCGTTGGACAGCAGAGTCTGCCTGAGCTCAGGCTCACAGTCCGTATCCAGGTAACCAACCAGCTTGACCGGCTTGTGGAAGGAGTCGTCTGTTGGCGGGGAGCTGGCCGGCGGTTGTCCCGCTCTGTGTTCTGCCAGAAAAAGACAGGAATGAGAAACGAGCGAAGAAAACGGACGGATATTTATGTGGACGCTGTTAGCAGTTAGCCAATAGCATTGGTCACAAGACCATCGGAAGAGAATTACCAAATCGCTGTGAGATGTGGCACAAGTTGATGACATCATCCACGATTGGAATTTTATGCCCATAGTTCATATAGCGCCATTTTGATAGCGAATTTGATCCAAAAAATTGCAGTTTTTCAAATACAAGAGAGCAGAAATTATTTCATTCTGACTCCGCTTTTTTTGTTTTATTAAAATGTGAGATTTTTACTAAGAATGTACTTTTAAATGCAACTTTAATTTGCTTAACATATGGAGCAGGTGGCAAATGATTTACATTGAGGCCAAAGATCCCTATATATCACTATAAATAAGGAGGAAGGGATGCCACACGGTTGATGTGACGGTCCATGAAGTATAAACCGAGCATTAGAAAGCCCAGTGGAATGTGTGGATGAGGATCCATCATAGGCCACGCCCACAGAGAAGGATGGAGGGTTCTCCCAGTATTCCCCCGGGGTTTGGGTTTGGAGATGTTCTGAACCTAAACTCTCACCTTTTCTCTCTTCTTCGTGGTCATCTGGAAACGTGGATCTCTGCAGGTCCGTCACGTTTCCATACGGATAGCCGTTGCAGAGCGGAGGCGTCCTGGATTCATGCGGATCCCCGGGGAGACAGTGGGGTAGGGGGGAGGAACTGTTGATGGTACTCTGCGCCTCGAGTGGGTCCGAACCCGTGGCTCAGGTAGTCAGGATCTTTGGAGTAGCTGTTGGCGGTCTCAAAACAGTCCGAGCAAACGACTGCAGGGTCGAAGGCTGGCGAGGGAAGGAAGGTCAGGTGAGGAGGAGCGTCAAAGACACAGGAGGCTGCTGTCAGAGGGAGGGGGGACTGTCAGGTACCTGTGCTGGAGTCCATGACGTGTCTGTTGGGTAGAGCTCCCCCGCCCGCCTCCGCGCGGATGCACGCGTCCTGCTGCTCCGACAGAGTTCCCTGGGAGGAAAGATAGCTGGGAACGTCTGGAGGGACCGCTGTCTCATCTGGGAAAATGAAAGTGCCGGGATTAGAAGCTGCAGAACAGGTGTGACGAGTCACTTCAGAGCGTGAAGCTCACCTGTGTTGGTCACGCTGCACTCCTCGCTCTTCTTCCTGGTCTGGTAGATGATGCAGACCCACACCAATGAGGTCACCACGATGCTCGTAACCACGGCGATGACGATGATGCCTATGGTGACGCTGCTTGGCCCGGTTGGTGGGGAGCAAGCGCCCCTGCGCTGACTGACCACCAGCTGGCTGTGAGCCCGCGTGGTGCCCAGCGTGTTGGACATGAGGCAGGTGTAGCGGCCGGCGTCTTCCAGGGAGGCGGAGCCGATGACCAGCAGCTGGTTCCCCGGCGTGAAGTGGTGTCTGTCCGAGGGCCGAAGCGGCTGGTCGTTGCGCAGCCAGGTGATGCGAGGGGGCGGGCTGCCGAGGGCTTTGCACTGCAGAGCCACCGTGTCCCCCACCACCACGCTGCGGTCCTCCAGGTCCTGGGCCAGGTGCGGCGTTTCTGCAGAGCACAGAAGTCAAATCCATCATGCTCCGGAGGTCAGCGGTCTGCTTTACTGTTACCCGCTGGCGTCACAGTCTCGGGTTCCTGTTTTAGCTCTACTTGTTCTCGGCATTGATTGTTCACAGGATCCGTTTACACACCGAGGGGTCCCGGTGATTCAGCTCGAAGCTCTGAGTTTACAGGCAGAGCCTCGAAAAGCTTATCTCATCGTGACTGCTTCCTTCAGCGATGATATTTATACATCTGAGGTCATACCTGCAATGTTGATAAATTCTGACATCAGTTAACTTTTTATCACAACACACTAACAAGATTTCTCCAGAGACTGGATCCTCCTTGGAACAATGTTTTCAGTGTTTCCCGGGGCAACCTCACATTCTGCTGAAAGGAGCGCATTGAGCTGAATGAGTAAGTGTTGTGTGTGTGTGTGTGTGTTGGCCTCTCAGACTGAGCACTTCCCCTCACAGTGGGACATACACAGATTAAGAGATCTCACTTAACCCACTTCAGTCGGCCTTCTCTCTTCTATCAATACGTTCTCTTTCTCCATCAATCCCCTCAGCTCTGTTCCTCTCGGCCCCCTGAACCTCCTCCCTGCGCCCCACCACTCCGGCTCCCACCCTCCCCTCCACCTCTATTTCCAGACAGGGGCCCCTCAACTGCAGCCACCCCCTCCTCCCCCCTGCCCCGTCCCCTCTGTCTCCCAAACCCAAACATCCCAGATTCGGCGCTCAGACAGGCTGAGCGGATCAGCGCTCTGCATGTGAACATGTGGGAGCCGAACCCTGACTGATGCTCCTGAACCTTCCTGCTGTAGCTCTGCCGTGAAAGGTGTGCAGTTCAAGCGTGTGTGTGTGTGTGTGTTTGCATTGAGCGTCTGTTGTGTGTTAAACAAAACACTGTAAAAGAGTAAACTGGGAGCTCTGAGGCCTGCATGACTTCCCCTCCCACCCGAGGGGGTGGGAATGCCTAACAAACACCCCTCTGTGAGTAACCCTCACTCCCCCACTATTCCCCTCTTTGACCCCTTGCTGTGACCTCTGACCTTTGACCTGCATTCCGGCCACAGCTGCTAAAAAAGAAGTAGAAGGGGAAAAAAAGTAGGAATTCTCCATCGGCAGACCGATTCCCAACTGAGAAACCAGCTGCTTAAAAGTGTGCATTCCTCAGCATGTCCCCACAGCACCAGCAGGGCGGCGCTCTCTGCGGAATGACCCTCAGTCTTACCCAGCACGGTGAGGGTGGCGTTGGCGGAGACGGTGCCGGCGGTGTTTTTGGCGGTGCAGCTGTACATGCCCATGTCCTCCGGCTTGACATCCATGATGAAGAAGACGTCGTCGTCGGGCATGACGTGCATCCGTCGCTCGCGGGCAGCGGGGAAGTCGGTGCCGCCGTCTTTCTGCCAGGCGATCTGAGGCGCCGGGTGGCCCTCGGCGGCGCACTCCAGCCTGGCGTTGTGGCCCGTTCGGATGGTGCTGTCCCTGGGAGTCTTCACAAAGGAGGGCAGCACTGTCGATGAAGAGCACAGCAGCTCCATCAGAGATCTGAAGCTCTGCTTCTCACCGGTATTCAGATCCAACATGGAGCCCAGCCTCCTCATTTAAGAAAATTACCATCTTCAAGACATCAGTCCCTAGAAATGATTAACATACCGTTGACCACGATTTGAGCCTTGCTGGAGTAGGTGGAGCCAAAATGATTGGTGAAGATGCACTGGTAACGCCCCTCGTGTGCAAAAGTGACACGCCGCAGGTGCAGGATAGTGGTGTACTCCATCACTTCTCCTCCTGTGCCTGGCGTGACGCCTCGGCCTGGAGCCTGCATGTGGGCGTGGTTCTCCACCTCTGCGTGCCGCAGCAGCTCCTGATCCTTACGCCACACAAAGGTCATGGGAGAGGAGCTGCTGCTTACAACCGTGCAGACGAGGCGCACGTCGCTGCCGAGGACGGTCGCCGTGCTCTCTGGCTGGACGGTGATCTGAGGTTTGAGCAGGTCGTCTGAAAGGAGGAAGAAGACTAGTTTGATGAATTATGCACAAGAGGACAGGACATCCGACTGAAACATAAGAGGTCTTCCACACTCACCGCACACAAAGCTGCTGGGCGGAGCCTCAAACACGCTCATACCCTTCACACTCAGAGGGTGCGCACAGGTGGCATTAACATCCGGCTGCAAACCGCGGATCTGCAGCCAGCCAGGCAGCCACTGCAGCTGGCAGTCGCACAGAAAACTGCTGCTGTCCATGATCCTTTTGGAGAACAAAACACATCAATCTCTGCTGCTGCTTCACTCAAGACCACCAAGCCGCTGCTGCTTCTCTAATGCATGAATAAAACTTACAGGCTTTTCAGGTTCCTCATTTTACTGAAAGCGTCTGGCTGGATGGAGCGGATGGGATTCTCCCCCAGGTTCCTGTCGGTACATTAGACTGTTGGTCATTTCCACACAAACCTCATACAGTAACTGTGAACCTAAAGGAATCTGCCTCACCATGTGCTCAACAACTTAGGTTTAGAGAAAACAGAAAAAGGTGAAATTGTGCTACAATAACCACAGCTGGGTGCTCGCAAAAGCCCCCATCTTCTCCTTTTACAAAGGAGCTATTAAATTTCTAGAAGCCTTCACGCTGCCAGCTACTTTTGGCACCACCCCCCCTTAACGCCGGGCCCTCCCACTCCATGTTTCCCTTGTGGGTTACTCACAGGTGTTCCAGGCTCTCCAGGCCGGAGAAGGCTTCCTTGGCCACCGATTTGATCTTGTTTCCAAACAGGGTGCTGCCGTTCCAGAACATGGAGGGTGCCGATTGACGAGGAGAAAGGGAGAGGAAGAGGGGCGGGGGCGGGAAGGAAAACAAGATGGAGAGAGGAGCACAATTAGTGCGGCTGAATCAGATAAGAGTGTTGGGGATGGAAGTATTGGAAATCTGAACTATGTGGAGGGAAGCCGGGGGCTGGGGGGGTCTGACCGAGGCTGTGGGTTGGGAGGAGGGCACCTGGCCTCTGCTGTTCTTCAAAGACTACTTTTATCTTAATTGGAGTTTTGCAACAATGAGCCTCCTGCAGCTGTGATGATAGTTTCTGCTCTTTAAGGAATACAAGCGGTGAACATCCACTGTACCACATGCAACTGTTGAAATTTGAATATGTGTATAAATGCAAATCATGTGACTGCTGTTATTTGTGACGGTGTGAACAAAAGTTGACAAGCTTCATTTATTCAAATGTACATCTGTGCCTTCCAAGTGAACAAATACAATTTTTTAATCCGAGCTGTGGAAGGAGGAAGCACTGCCGTCTACTTCCTGATCATCTTTGTGATCCCATGTTAGGGATTCCCAGAGAGTTAACAAGTTTAAAAGAAACCTCTTAAAGACATTAAACAGTAAAGCATCCGTCCTTCAGGGAGCTGGTAACACTTTGATGTCCCCTCCTCTCTTCTGAGTGTCTTTTTCCCATGGTTTGCATCGCTGGCTTTAAGATGCGGCGCGCTGCTTCCGCCAACGCCATGACAAAAGGGGGCAGGGTCAGAGGACGGGGCGTGTGAGGCGTTTGATGTTTGATGACTGAATACGGCCCTCAATTTCACCCTCTTTCTCCCTCTGCCCCTCGGAGCGGGGAGGGAATGACGGGATTAGAGGAGTGGGGAGGTGGAGGGGACTGAAAGAAGCCTACTGGGGGAGCAAACCCCCGCCAGCTCAAAGAAAAGCCCATTCTCTGCTTCTTTCTTTCTGGAGAGCTCACACTGGGAACCATCTTGGCTGGACATCATCTATTTATCCTGCTGGTTGATGATTGCCGCTCATTGGCAGAAGCGTCCTGCTCGCTGCAATATTACAACTCACTGACTTTTCACATTCAAATGTGGTTCTTTAGAACAGAGGCAGCCTCTCATAGAAAACAGATCCGCATAATTTAGCAGAGCCCCTTTTAGAACCATTACAAGCTGAGAAGACGCGGCGAGCACACCGGGCTTTTGGGAAACAATGAAATCACAGGACAATTCAATTAGAGAGAAAAAAAGCCTGAGATTCCACGAGATAAAGGGAGAGGTAAAACCACCTTCACTACATTAGGATGACAAAAAGGGAGGAGCTTTAACTCATAGGTCACTTTTGCCTTTTTTTTATTGAAGAAGAAGCCTAAATGTGTATAACCTGGATGGTCTGAAGAACCACTCCCATGAAAATTGTTTTTTAAGCATTTGTGACATTTTTCTCATGATGGAAGACATACATAAAGATTTCTGAGTATTTCTTTATTCAAATTGTTGTGAATCAGGAGCAGGCAGAAAAAAGCAGTTTGAAAAGATTGGAGCTGTGATGTTGAAGCTAGAATTGGCAAAGCCACAAATTCACTGCTCTAATTCATGCTTACAGTCTCTGAGCTGGCATCAAAATCGTACGGCTGAATGGCTCCGATATTGTCATTTTTGTTGCACCTATAATGTTAGCTTGGGGGTGTGAGGGGCTGTAAGATAGCAGGGCGGTCTTACTCCATGCCAATAGTCCAGCCCACAACTCAGAGTTAAATTTCTAATGAACTACAAAAACTTCATCCTTATTTTGGCTAAAAATGACATAATCATAATAAATAAAAGACCACTGAGAACGTTTTTACAACAGATCAACAGCTGCTCAGATTGGGACTTTGTTTTTTAAACCCAACAACCACAGATTTCTTCAGAATAAACATGTACCGTATTTTCTGGACTATAAGGCGCACCTGTAAATAAGCCGCACCTGCTCAATTTAAAAAAAAAGAAAAAAAAAAGAAATACAAGCCGCACTGGGCTATAAGCCGCAGATATCTATGTTGAAAAATAAGATAATTACTATAACAATTTTGTACTTTAAATGTACATGTATGTACTTGCCGTCTCCAGCGTCTCACCATAGATTCATTGATGCTAAGCTTGTGTGCAGCAGTGCGGTTTCCTTCCTAGATAGCAAGCTCCATATCTTTTAACTTAAAATGTCCACCACACAAACTTCTTTGTGTGATTTCCACAATGAAGAAGGATTTTAAAAACAATTACCAGTTAGTAATTTGTCACAAATGTTCTATCTGCTAAAGAAAAAGCAGTGTTGGCTTTTCTGATTTGCATTGATTTTTTTTTCTATCTTGTTTTTGATTCAAATTCCAGTTATAGCTCCCCTAGCAGTGGAAGAAAAATCCACAGAATAGCCGCACCTGTGTATAAGCCGCATGATTCAAAACCTAAGAAAAAAGTAGCGGCTTATAGTCCAGAAAATACGGTACATAGGGAGAGAAACACTCACAGCTTGTTGAGCCTGTCCAATCCAGAGAAGGCCCCGTTGGTGTCTTCTATTGTGCCTGAGATGTCATTATGGTCCAGCTCCCTGCAGAGGAGGAGAGAAAAGAGGGGGGTATAAGAAGAGTGGAAGGCAGGAGACCATTATTTTGGACAGGATCTAGTTTTTTCTGAGGCGTTTTACAGGCGTGGCAGAGGACATGTCCCACACACCTCCCCATCTGCACCTGGTCCTAAAAGCCTTTATGCTGCTCTGCTCTGCCAGCCAAGTGCATTTTTTCCTTCAAGGGGGAAGAGAAGGAGTGAGCAATGTGCGCTGATGTGTTGAGCCAAACTCCAGCGCAGAAAAATGCATCTATAATTCATGAGGGCATGGAGAGACCGGCGAGAGTGGAGCGCCACGTGAGAACCCAGACAGATGGAAGTGATGGTGGTGGCAGGTATGGAACATCCACGGTTTTAATGGGGTTAGGGGGCCAAGTCAAGTTACTATGGAGACAACAGATCAATGAATTCATATACAAAAAGGAGGGCTTCTTTTAAAAGGACTTTGGGGGTTTCTCTTGGCTACATGTGTGTGTCCTCCAGAGAGGTGTAAAAAAAATCTCCTTTAAGGTGAAGTCATACTTACAGAAAAAAGCTTTTTCTCTTCTCTTTTGTGACCAACAAAAGAATCCAAGTGCTCCTCCGGACTATTGAAAGTGCTCTTTCTCAACTTGAGAAAAGGCATTTCAGGGTGATGGGCAGCTACGCCTTCCACTGCCTCTTCCCCTTTTCTTTTCCAGCATCTTTCATCCCCCTCTGGTTCTTTTCCACTGGCCACTGTCTTAGTTGGACTCAACTGGGGCTGCCAATTTCCTACTTTTTCTGGTTGGCTGAATGTGAATGGCCATCGGCTTGGCTGGGGTGTGTATTTGTGTGTGTGTGTGGGTGTGTGTTAAGGGACCGGGCACAGTAGAAGTGGGCCCCGATGAGCCAACGACCCCCGTGGCCAAATTAGAAGGCAGGCTAACTTGTTTGGAGCTTTCACACCCTGATGGAGGCTCCAGCCCCATGCCAGCACAACCGGCAGCGTAGGCCCAATTAAAGCTCCCCCAGCTCCTTTTCAAGGCCTAGCCTATGCCCTCCCAGCCACCCCCACCCCACTCCGCTGATTAGATTAGGCCTGCCTCAAACGCACAGACTCACACAACCTAAATAACACACAAAGAATTATGCAAGATGCAAATCAAACATACACTATGGAATCATGCAAAAATGATAGAACGGACTGGGATTTTTTAGAGCATCCTAATGAAGCACAAAAATTATAAATATATATGTGTGTATATATATACATATAAGAAAAGGCTAATCAGAGGTGCCTTTCTGATCTCATCTTCCCCTCTGTAAATGCAACACAGCACCCAACATGCCAGAAGAGAGAAAGCCTCTTTGCTTTGGCCCATCACACTGTTGAAAGCTCCTTTTCTCTTTGGCTTTTTCATTAGGAAGCAGAAGAGCCAAGAGGACCTTCATTAAGAACCAAGTCCTCAAGTCTGTTGACTGGATTTATCCACTCGCTTTCTCTTTTTGGTTCTCTGCTTTTCTTTCTTAAAAGGCTTTTGTGTAAAAAAAAAAAAAAAAAAAAGGCATCTCAAAAGGAAAACAAACCTCCATCTTCACCCATGGCTTAGAGAACCAGGGAGGAATATCAATGGAGCTTTCAAATGCAAGTTTGGGTGGACACAAAGTAGATGAAAAGCAAAATAAAAAACAGGCAGGAAAGGAGTCACCAATGACAACAAAACTTTTGTGAGCATAGAAAAGGGCAGGAAAAACACACAGCAGGTTAAAGACTCAAATTGAGCTGCTACATAAATAGATATCGAATCATAAAAAAGACAGACATCATTCTAAAGAGTCTAGCTTTCAATCTAACAATATAGTGCATCAGCAAAGGAAGGCTAGTCTCTAATGGTGGCGCACTTACAAGATGCGTACAGCCTTCAAGCCCCTGAAGGCTCCCTCGTTAATCTGGCTGATGGAGTTGTGGCCCAGCCTGAGAGTGTGGAGATCCCCCAGCATCGCCAGGCTCCCTTCATCAAGACGAGTTAGGTTGTTGTACGACAGATTCCTGGAAAAGGAAAAGAAAGAAGTAGGACAGGAGAGAAGATGGAGGCAGACGAGAGATGGAAAGAGAGGGTGGAAAAGAAGAGCAGACAGGGAATAAGTTCTGTGTGAGGTCTGGAATGAGATAACAGATTGGTAAAACACTGGGGCAGCTTTTAAACATTGCTGTCCTGCAATTTTTGAGCCTGGCTGAAAAGCTTTTTCTTTCCATGCTATTTTTTCCTTAAATGCAAGATGGGAGAATGAGTTTAGCACACTGCAAGCACAGAGTACAGTTTGGATCTTTATACATCTGAATATTTCCTTTCTAAGCCAATAGAGCTTGTAGGAAACCCTAAAAAGAAAAAAAAAACTGACCTGCAAGCTGACATTATGAATGCTTTTCTGTAAGAAACCTGATATATATGTTTTTGAAGTAAATGCTTATTAGAGATCATATTTAAAGACTCAGATCATGTTTTTACGTGTTCTTCTGGCATTTTTTGGATGATGGAGGATATATATAAAGAAAATTAAGGTCAAAATTGCATTTCTTTTCTCAATTTTTTAAAATCAGGAGCAGATAAGACAATACTGTTTAAAAAGAAGCATGTTTGTGATGTAGAAAATACACTGGGCAGGCCATCAGCTCCCTGCTCGAGGGAGGAGTAGTGGGGTTCCGCCCACAACTCAGTTCTAATGAACTGTTCTGCCTTAAAAACTAGATAATCATAATTAAAATACAGCTGGGAACACTATTAAAAGGCATAAAAAGATGATCGGAGTGAGACTTTAACAATTAAAGAAGATCTCTCAGAGTTCAAAAGCAGTATTGTGCATTTTATTGCCCTTTCGGTGGCCCTCTGGCTGTCTCTCAGCCAGGCCTTAGGTCTGCTTGGCCAGTCATGTGTGCAGAGATTCTGCCCGATGACCAGCTCAGCCCAGCGCATTGGGAATGCAATAACAGGCTCCTCATAAAGCAGAGTCACTCATTTCAGTCATTATAACTCTTGATAATGAAATCATATAACCGGTGACTGCTGCTGCGCCCGGAGGCTGAGTCTGGCACAACCCTGAGAGCAATCTACCATTCATAAGATGTGCACACAGGAAACAGCCCTGAGATACACAAAGCAAACTGGCGTGGTCACCACCTACCACTTTATCCCTTCAGACTGATGCACACAAACAAGGAGAGGCGCCACAGAGAGCAGCGGCTACCTCGCTGTTAACAACGACTCAGCTGAACCTCGCCGTAGAGCAGCGTTACCACTCGCATGTCAGCGGCACTGGAGATTTCCTGATAATAACTTGGCAGACAAAGGCGGTGAAAGACGTCCTTAAGTGTAACTACAACCACACAAACGACAGAGGATTACTCGGCGGTTTGACAAAACTCTACGCTTCAAGACTGACAAGAACACATCTTGTCCAAAGCTTGAATGCTGTTGAGCTCCACTCTGATTATGGGATAAACAGGCTTATCCTGAGTGTCATTTAACCCTGGGGAAGGTAAATGGATGACATAGGAGATGGGAGGGGGGGGTGTCTCAGGTGGGAGTGGTTTGTATTTTTGCATCACAAGCTTTGGACCCACCCTCAGGAACCTAAACCAGCCTGCCAAAGAATTTCTGCAGAGGTTTACCTGGCACAACAGGCAAAGTGTTCAGACTCATTTAAATGCTGGTACTCACAGTTCCCTCAGCTTCTGGCAGAACTTCAATCCATCAGGGTTGATGTGGGCTATTGAGTTGTTACTAAGAAACAGTTGCGTAAGTGAGGTCAGGCCATACAGGGAGCCACTGTTCACCTCTGTCAGGTTGTTGTATTCCAGGTGGCTGCAGAGACAAATTTAGAAGATGGATCTGAATGAGAACTCCCTCCTCAACCGTTTGCATGTTAGTTGTATTATGTATCTCCAAGAAAGCTACAGCAGTTTGTGATCATTATAAAGTTACTTTGCTTACAATTAAGGTCATTCTGGTTAAGTATGAATTCTAAGATTTATTGAATGTTCCAGTAACAGTTTAAAAAATTAATGCCTATTCACTGAGCTTTTAATAATTCCAATACTATTAAACAGACCACACTGTACAGAGGGCAGAACAAAAATGCAGCAAAAAATGTTGGTGTTTTAGATTCCACAAGGTTTCATTCTTCAACACTTACAGGACTTTCATCTTTGCTAGGTCCCAAAAGGCTCCGTCCGTCAGTTTGCTGATGCTGTTCCTTTGGAGTTTGAGCACCTCCAGACTTGACAAACCCTGGAAGGTGAGGCCTTCGATCTGACGGATGCGGTTCCTGTTGAGTTCACTGCCGGAGAAACAAAAAACATGTGAGGACATTGTGCAAAGCTGCTGCACTCTTCTTCATTATGTCGTCTTTTTGCCAACAAGAACATTCAGGACAAAAGCACTTAGCAGAAAAACATTCCTGTAAGGTGACACTCCTGTAGTGCCAGGATCTTCAGCTTACAAACAAATTTTAGCTCCAACAATAACAGAAGTAAAGGAGGAGTACTGAACAGAAAACAGGGTATGAGATGATGATGAAAAAAAATGTCGCTTTTTCTTTGAACGTGGCAATGAATCTGGACAGCTGCCTTGAGTGTTGAGGCTGTAAAAGCCCTTAGGCTGAAAGAGATAAACATCTCTCAAGGTTCCTTTGTGCCTCATGTGCATCACCTCTAGCATGTGTAGATACAGTGACACAGAGACCACCTGCTAAACAAAAGACACCTGGGGACTCGGCTGGAGTCACTCCCATTACATGAGTGGCTTAGCTCTCAGAAATGAAGGTGTTGAGCTACAAATGTGCCCACTTTGCCATTAAGCTGGAGGGAAGTTTGAGGAAGATAATGGAGCATGATGTAGGGACTGAACTAACCACTTTGGGGATATGGAAGACGGCAATAAATCACAGATATTATGGCTCTGGTGTTTGCCTTGTCAAACCTTATCCACCCCTGGAGGGATAACTCACCAACATTCATGCAAATGTTAAACACACACAACTTGATGGGCACACACTACAAACTACTCCTCTGATTTTCAGTTTTTTTCTTTATCGAGGATGTGTATTTGGAGGGGTTTAGGGTTCTACAAGAAGACAAACTGTGATTTTTAGATGATTTCCTTCAGAGACACTTACAGCTGGGTGAGCTTTCGGAGCTGAAAGGCTCGAATGGGGATCTGGCTGATTCGGTTTCGGCTCAGTCTAAGAACCTGGAGAGATGAACTCAGGCGGTCCAGAGCTCCCAGCTCTAACACGCTGATCTTGTTTTTGCTCAGGTACCTGAACACAAATAGAGAATTGAAGCATCAAAACACATCTCTCTATCAAGTTTCTTCACATTCCTGTCCCTCTTGCAGGAATACTTACAGGTCTCTGATCCGCAGGCCTGCAGGGAAGCAGTGTCCCCGCAGCTCAGTGATTTCATTATTGCTAAGGTCCAACGTTTCCACAGAAACCAGCTCTCTGATCCGCCGGCCATCAATACTGCGGATGTTGTTATCATGTCTGCAAAAAAATAAATGCAAAAGACAATAGGCGTGGTTACCAACCACACTTCCATTAGTTCTGTTCCCATCCCGTAACGCAGGAAGACCCCTAAGTTTCACCCTGTCCAAGAGAGGACAGTATGCACAACAAAGTGATCTCTATCACCACAGATGTGCTCTTACAAATAGAAGCTGACCTTCTTTAAACAAGTCCAAGCACAAAGGAGCAAACACAATCACCAAGAGCTTCAGTTAGTCAACTAAAGCCACTTCAGGGGGGTTTCTGAGTCCTTCAACGAGTGCAAGAGTGAAATGATGAACGTTTTCAATCGAGTTTGGACAACTTGTAATTTCCAACTGACAAAAAGGAAGCTTGGAACAGCTGGAACTAAAAGGAAACAAGATGGCTTGCGTGTCAGAGACAGCTCAGGAGAGTTTTGTGAACTCAACTGAAAAACCGCTTAACTTTAAGAAGTTTAAACCAAAGTTTAAAAACTCTGTCTCAGCCAGATCTTGTCAAGCCAGGTTAAACCACAAGCCTGAGAAAACAAAAACAGACACATTTCTTTCATTTTAGACACATTTAGGAGTCTTATGAGGAATAGAGACTCATAGGCAGCTCCACCCATTCCTGTACTTCTTAACATCTGTTGAGGGTTATTCAGGAGTCCAGATTAGTAATGGGGAGAAAAGGTGAAAAGTTTCTATTTTGGGGGAAATGTGTCACAGGATAAAAAGCAAGCTGTACCTTTTTTTAAACAACAACTCAATATTATAAAATACAATATTTCTTAATGCTTCTGGTACAGGATTTCAGGCTACTATGTTCAAAATTTGAGCATTTATGTGTCACTGCAAAAGTTTTAAAGTTCATTTTTGGGCTCTACATACAAGTTAAACCTGTTGAACTTGTGACCAATAAGTGATTCTCATTTGGTGGTAATATATGGGTAGCATCTTTCTCAAAAAAATGAAAATGCCAACAGTTTGTTAATTAATCATGAAGAACAATTTAATAACTGCAATTTGTGGCAGTTAGAATTTTATGACACCAGGTGTTTTGTATATCGGAACAGAACTGTGAAAGAAAAAGCCTGGAGCAAGATTCATGAGATTTCCTACCGAGCCTCTTCTAACTGTGAGTACATGTGCTAGCATTGGGAAGTGACAGTCCAGTGAACACTGTATGCTAAAAGCACATCACATGCCTGTTGTGTGTACAGAATAAGTCCCATTCCAACCATACTTTTTTCTTTTGTAAAATTGTTCCCAGCAGTCTTTTCATTATGAACGCGCAGTTTTTAGCTAAAATTAAACAAAAAAATTGTTATGTTTTAAGACATATTTTATGCCAAGTGGCAGTAGCTCATTAGATATACAAGTCTGAGTGGTGGCTGGGACTGTTGGCTCAGAGCAAGCCCGCCCCCTTACCTTCCCCTACCTGGGAGATCTGTCTGCACGAGCTTAAAGCTTCAAGCTAGCATTAGCATAATGCCAAGCAATGTTACATCAACCCAGCCGTACAGTTTTTAACCCAAAGGGCAGCTCGGACGACAAAAACAAATGCACTTAAGGGGAAGGAGGAGCGGAGTGGTAAAAGAGACTTTGGCACACCCAGTAAGTAGTTGTGTCATTAGCCCCAGATTTTTCTAGCATCCGGTTTTCTGATCCAACGCAATTTGAATTAAAAAATACTCAATACAGTTTTAATTGTGAATCATTTTATATAGGTCCTCTACTATGAGAAAAATGCTACAAGAACATGATAAAACACAAAAAAGATGATTTTCATTTGACTGGGTCTTTATAAATTTTAAAAGCTTGGAAGACAAGCTCGCTCCACGTGACAGGTGACCAAGTTTGTCTTTTGCATCTCGATTCCACTTCTTGTGATCTCTAAAGTTTGGTAGCATCTCGATTAGTATCAACATTGTTGAACAGCAAACTAGTGCAAGTATTTGTGTGTTGATAGACAGAGCAGGACAGAGCAGGTGTTTCAGCAGTCAACCTTTTCAAAACAAGGTCAGTTCCTACTTCCTGTCTTGCTTTGAACCACATGGAGACACAGGCACAAACGTCTGTGTGTGTGTGGGGTGGGTGTGTGTGTGCGTGTGTGTGAGGAGGATGAGGAGGAGGAAGAAGAGGAGGAGGGTCACAACACCACAGTGGCCCACCTGAATAAACAGTGGCAGAAATCATTAAGGATGAGCACACACACACAAACACACACTTAATACCAGCAACGGACACACACAGACAGTTGATACAGTTGAACAAAGGGAATAATGGAGGGAGGGAAAGAATGGAGGCCCAGAAAATAAGGCTGAGGGGGAGATTTCGGGTGAGGTGGGGTCAACAGCTGGCGACCTTTGCTGGGAAAAACAGATCAGTCTCAGACTGGTGGGAGAGGTTGTCCGCTCTAACTCTTCCTCCACATTAACCACATTCACCCCCCACCCCCCAACCCTCCCAAAGCTGGATCCCAGCTGCGTGTCAGAGACAGATAAAAAGCCTTGGCGCTCGATGTGTTTGAAGTCCACGCATACAATAGTAGCGTTTATAAAAACGGATTATCATACGGTCATTGACATCTCTGATAAAGACAAGCTTGGTTCCCTCTAGTTCCCTTTGAAGTCTGGAGGCCTTATTCCCCTCGGTTCTCTTCAATTCCAAATCTAATTACCCTGCTCCGTTGACCATCTGATTATCGCAAGCCTGCTCATTTTAACACTTCTTTTGATGAATGAAAATCTGAGGTTTACACTTGCAGGCCCAAACTCCTGTTTCCACTGTCATCTTTGAGATCTATTGTTTGGCCTGTCTCTTTCTGTTTGAAGCAGGAGATCGGGACAAAAGCTTTAAAATATGACCAAACGGAGATCTATGAAATTCTTCACTCTCCTCAAGATTCTGACTGGGGAAAAAAAGCGTTTTTCTTCTATCATTCTGACACATTTTAAAAAATGCTTTTCTTTTGCGTTTCTTTCAGCCTCACGCTGTGGCTTTCAGGAGTCGGCAGGAACTCAGTGGGATAAATCAGAGTGGGAGAGCCTGGCATATGGTTTGTATGGACTCCTGAACCATGCACTGTATAAGTGATGAAGCTTTGTTCCATTTGTTGTCAGAGGTACACTTAAAACTAGAAAACATTGTACAAATCTCTCTTAGAAACGACTGCTTTCTTTGCCAATCCAGCACAGAAATAGAAAGTTAATTGGCCACTTGAATGGCTAAACGTCCCGACTTCTCTTCAATGGTTGGCAGAAATGAACGCACGCAAAACCTTGAAATCCTTCTGCATTTTGTGCATTACAAAAGGAGCAGTATTGAGGTAAAAGAATGGAGATGGGTTTGTGTGAGGAGCGCATAAACCCCTCTGCATTTTGTAAAGTTTACAGTTTGATGAGCAGCTGAGGACAGATTGGACCGTCTGCCAGCGTGTGGGTTAACCACTGTCTCACACAAACTTGTTGTCAGACAACATTCCAGACAGACAATCTTTGACCGATGGCACAGATGCAATGCAGCTTCTGCCTGGGCACACAAACTCTCGCTCTAAGATCTGGTGCTTTGCAAGTTGAACTGAACAGATACTTTAAAAAATAACCCTGTTCTTATCTGGCTTTTTTTCTTTTGGAACTTCCTAACACCTCCCAATAGTTCCTCCAAACTGTGCTCCTTTCAACAAGCGGTGATGTCAGCCTGATCTGACACCATTCACATGGCGTACCCCCTACTCCCTCCCTGTTTTCTCATCCCTGCTTCCATGCTCAGTGTTACCCATTTTACTGTAAGCCATGTGACTGACAGCTGCAGCTGCAAGTGCTTCAGCGGGCCTTCATTTCAGCTGCATGGCTTTGTAAAAATCTGACCCTCCCTCCAGCCTCCACTCCCATCAGGACTACAAGCCTCCCCCCTAGCAACAGGCTTCAAGTCAGGCCAAAAAAAGACACCCCAATCATTTGGAGGGCCTGCAACTTTCCACAGTTTGTGCTAGTAAAGGTGAACTTGTTCCAGTCTGTTTTCAATCTGAAGCTGAACGAACAGAAGCTTTGGTTCAATCTTAGAAACTCAGACTGACAAAGAAAAACTCCACACCAAAAACAGGCAGACCAAAGATTTAAAAGGAAAAAGGCAAAAAAAAAAAAAAAAAAAAAAACACCCTTAAAAATTTCACACAGTCAGGAGCAGATAAATCAAACTCTAATTCATAGTAACGATCCACACTTACAAAAATATTCTGACCGCATAAGTGCATCATGGTAAATTCTGAGAAGCAGACAGATGACACACAGGGAGAGGCGAACATGTGACTCCCAACGAGCTCACTGCTGAAAATGATACGACGGCGGCCAAACATGACTAAAGGCAGCAGCCCTACTCTACTGCTGGATGGCCCACATGGTGGGAAGGAGTGAAAGAAAAGAAAGGGTCAACAAAATCACTCCAGCTCGCCCCACAATCCATCATTCATCCATCCACTGACAACTCAACAATTCAAATCTTGAGGAGTTCTACAACGCGTTAAGAAAATAGGGAACATCTTACAAGCAAACAATGAATACAGATAGGAGCTTCAGTGATTTTAGATACCATGACAGCAAATACAATGCAAAACTATGACATGTTTAACTGACAAAAACACAAGATTGTTAAAATAGTCTTTATTTATACTTTGATTTTAATCATGGTTAGAATTTAACTTTATTTTCATTGTCTGCTGCTGCACGAGCATGTGATCACTCTGCTAGTTTAAACACACAATGAGCTCTGGCCCAGGTTCTCATTTTGACAGTTGCACAAACCAGACTGTTCCACAGTGGTGTGTCAGCTTCGTATAACCCTATCTGTAATTGCTGATTTAAAGGACGAACGTCCATTTTTATCTGAGAGTTTCCAAAGGTTTCTTTCTGTAATTTCATTTACAGCTAAATACATCATTTGCGTTGTGTTAGCTGTGTTAAAAACCAGGCTACTGATGGACTGTGAAGCTCACGTTTGTGACATTAACAAGCGCACACACGCCCTTCCCAAATACGGCAGTAAATTTCCAGTGGGATGCCAGTGCAGGCGGTCCCCACAGGCAAGGTTTCACAACTGTGAGCAACCAAGTCAAAACTATATATGAGCTGACAGCCAGCTCCACTCACTACAGACAGGACCACAGAGCCTGCTAATAAGATTTGTCAGTTAGTGTACCATTTGCTAATAGAACTTCACTTTGACAGCAACCGATTTGAAAAGAAAAGTGGCTTTATAATGCAGATGAGTCAACATTCATCAGAACAAGATTTACTCCAGATACAGAGGACTATTGGGTTTAAAGAGAATATTAAAAAATAATCTGAATGAGGCCTGACATGGGACTACTGAGAAAGCGTCGTTTTGAAAGAGGAGTAGTAAGCGAAGTGGTACTCACAGGTACAGAGATGCAATCTTGGAGGCAGCTGGCCCTAAATCTGGTATTGAGGTCAGTTCATTATGATCCAAGCGCCTGAAAGAGACAAATAGTATGTTATGGAATAATCAAAGAAAATATGACACTTTTTTTCTTCGAACATTTTTATTTCTCTATTAAAAAGGTGAGAAGGAGAACCCTAAAATAATTCTAAAACTGTGTGTCCCGCATGTTTCAAAAGTGATGAGCACTGTAAGTTTGTTCAATCACAGAAAACTAAATTCAACCCAAGTATAAATCAAAAGATTCATAGCCCAAGTTGTCACGTCTGCAGCAGAGCAAGTGGCAAGTCATCCTTTTAAAAAATCAAAAATGACACGAGGGGTAAAACAGATGTCCAGGAGCGTATGACTGTTCAGCCAGCCTGCCAAAGATGTCACCAGTGTGTGTTTTACTGGTTAGCTTGTGTGTTTGTGTGTGTGTGGAGTATACTGGCACTGGGTGACAGAAAGCCAAGCCCTCTCCTCACCATATAAAATATTTACAAGGCCAGACTTGGCCACAGTATCGGGTGATGGAGGAGAAAGCTTAATATAGAAAACCACCACTTAATTCTCAATTGGACTTTGTTCAAGGCAACACATACGAGGATGCAGCGAGGAGGCAAAGTGGAAACCATGAGTGACAGTTGTCAGTATCGAGCCATTGAGAAAATGCTTCACAAAAGACTTTATGATATAAAAAAGAAAAGAACTAGAGACAAAAACAAATCCAGCAGTTTTGTGTTGGCGGCTACTTACAATTCTCTTAAATTGGGAAGGTTGGCAAAAGCTTCAGGATTGATGGAGGTCAGTTTATTGTGCCCAAGATTCCTGTAAAACAAACAAAGAAAAAGTTAAATATTAAGTTAAAATATTTATTAATAAAATCCCCTGAAGACAACTGTTAAAATGCAACAACTTTTGTATATTTTTATTCATTTTGTCAGAAATCTTCTTATGGTAATTAAATGAAAGAGTCTGATCAATAGCAACAATTACATCTCCCATCTGACAGCCTGCCTGATCAATCCACAGCTGTTTGAAAACACTGCAGTCCACTTCAGTAAGCCTTCAAGGAGGGCCCAGATCAATACTATCAATGCCCAGAGTCTTTCCTGGCTCACTTTCCAAACATAACCCACAGGCAATTCATCTGGTGCAGTCAATTTGCACTTTAGGCTAACAGTGTATTTAATAGCTGGCACTTGACTTCTACACAGGCTAATCACACAGTAATTTGTCCAGTGATGCAACTTCATTACTGTCAGAGGACTGAAAGTGGCTATAGGGTGGAGTGTGTTTTAAACACTTGGATCTCAGATAAAGATTCTCACAGCCTATGTTTAAAGCTTTTCACATATAAGTAAGTGGTATGTGTAGCTGGCATCCCCCCCCGGCCTGTTAGCTGAAAAGAGAGTTGCTGCGTCAGCAGTGTGTGTATTCTGAGATTGCATTCAGGACAACGCAAAGTCCATAGCTCTAAGTCGACTCCCTCCAGACGTGGGAGATGGCAGAGGAATGCCTCACAGCCCTGCTGAGAGTTTACTGCTTGTTCCTAAAAACAGGGGCCACTTTTTACCTGATGCACCACATTCCTCGTTCTCTTTTTTCACCCTGACCTGAAGAGCCCTATGCAAGGCAGCAATTGTTCCTTCATGCCACACTTTTGAGAAAACAGTAGTAAAATGAGTGACATATAAAAATAGGTTAATAATATAGCAAAAGACCACCATTCATTTACATGGTATCCACAAAGCTTTCTTAAAAGAAAGATCTGTCTCAATCCCTGTCCCACTTGACAGATTTCCCTTTCTCCTTCTTTGTGCTAAACTACAGATAATGAGAGGCTCCTTGAGCAATTCTTTCACTTGGCGTGTGAGTGTGACAAGATAATAGCAGAGCATGTGTCTGCCCTCTAGGCAAGAGCCTGATGAGGAGGTGTGCGTTTGCCTCGGCGTCATAGATGATCGTACACGGAGGCCCCTCCTAGCTCAGTCTTGATTTCTAAATTGTTGTCCCCTGCAACAGGAGGCAATTATCCCCCTATTGTTGGCAGTAAAACACAGAATTCCCCCTGTTAGCCTCGGCCTGGAAGTGCTCATAAGCGGTCAGTACAGACACATGCAGACTCTGTGAACTTCATAAGCACTGTGGACTTTCTGTTAACTTTTCTTTAGTGCAAAAATGGGTAAAACACACAATAAGTGATGACTAAGACAAAAAAGAAAACTCTTGTTTAAAAGTGAAACTTGACGTACTTGTGCTTAAACCCAGAACAAACGAGCATGTTTTAATTTAACAGTTGTTCTAGAAGCAACATTTTCTGTAAGATCAAACATTTTACATTTTAGGGCGCACTTGAGAAAAATATTCAACAGATCCTCAAATTTAGCTAAAAACTATTCCAGATTAGAAAAAAAAAACACATCAAGTAATAACAAAGGGTGTCACCATTTAGGTAGGGCCCACTGCTAATCAACCATTAAAGTTATTTTATGTAATAATTCAAAGTATAACATCAAAACGGACCATATGTTTGTGTTGGTAGTTTCTAGTCTACAAAAAAAGGTCATACTTAGTTTTAAATGCTTCACTACTACATGTTTTGGGTTTTAAGTTTAAAATAGCACAATATCTGTTTGACTGATGGCTCCATTGAAAAAAAAAAAACACTAAAAAAAATTCCAATAAACTCATCAGATTGTGTAAATAGCTTTCCTTCCTCTGTCTAAGGCCTTAAAATAACTAGCTACAACAAACTGAATATATGAAAATCTTGCAGGGTGTTTCCTCATTAGATAACCAGTGTTGCTGTTTACCTGAGGTGGCATTTAGTTTTTTTTTTTAAGACCTGAAATGAATGGCGTTTTTTAACGTCCAAATCTGCAAATATTGATCTAAAACTGAGCGCACTTTCTTCTTTAGTTGACTAAACAGTGTTTACATGACTGCAATCTTCCTCCTTTGCTTCATTCAGACATTTATTCTCTAACCTATCAGATCAGATAACTCCCACAGTGATTTAACACCTACTGTGAACAGAGATGGTGATAAGACTGAGTTCCAGCCTTCTCCAGCTCCATCTCTCTCTTCACAGGTAGAAGGAAGACAGAAAGTTGCCTTCAATCTACAGCTGCCAGATTAGATATTCTTCGACATTCACAAGAGTGTCAACATATTTAGGACAGAAAAATAGTGCATCGTTTCAGGCATTAGAAGGGGTTTTGCTTTCTAAAATAATTTCACACATTCCTAAAATGTATTATGTATAACCTAACCAGCTAGAGAAGCAGTAATATCTGGAACAAAAATATGGTACTAAACAAACGTGCTAAGAATTTTTCCAATGTTTTTACTATGTCGTTCTAGGAGATGTAGAGATTGAGCACAATCAAAAGCCTTCCAAGACTCCAGAAAGTAAGCTATTGCTTGACTTGGATCTGTTCTGACTGGAGTTCTTGAATCAGATAAGCGTTCAGTAATGGACAAAAACTAGATTCATTTTGATCTTTTTTCCCTCTGTAAGACATTGGCTAGAAGTAACCACAAAGGTCTACATAACCTGCTTTTGTCAGCAGAATTGCAGACATAAAACCAAGTGGGGCAGCTAGAGTTAGGGCTCACTGGGGAAAAAAAAAGGGGTTCCTTTAAAATCCAGTTTTCCACAACTCGTATAGAACGTCTCGGTTCTATACAAACGCCTCTCGGCTCCACAAACAGAGCTGGAATAAAAAAGAACTACTGCTTGCTAAAGAATTAAGAGTTTATCTAAAGAATTAAGAGTTTATCTCAGACCAATTACTTGGTTTGTTTCAGGAACACATTAAATTGATTTGATTTTAAGTCCTCCTCTTATTCAATTATAAACAAGAACAATAAATATCTTAAAACACAATGTGACCAACTTGTAAAAGTGAAGAGAACTGCCACTGCTGAACAGCTGATGTAACATCCAACTCAGTAAAAAGCCTTGAGAACTGTGTTACGGGTAGAGAGGGAGTACAGCCACAATAAGCTGGGAGTACCAGGGTGAAGTCATAGCACATGACACCATGCTTGTAAGTGAATGCACAGCCACTGTGTGGGGGAGAGACAATAATCAGTGAGCAGATCTTTACATATGGCAATGCATCATCATTAACTGTCCTCTTTCAACAATACATAAACCGCGTGTGAACTTTGCTCATTGAAAGTGTGAAGTGATGCCAGTGATGCGTCTTCTATGGTCCAGCTGTAAGACAAAAGGCCTTTAATGCGGTCCATTTCAGAGCATCATAAACCTGGTAAAAGAATAACCTGCTTGTCAGAGAGCCAGACACACACATACATGCAGTTCTTCCTGTCATTAAGGGCCAGTTTATAGCCCGGCAACTGCAGTGAGAGTGTACACAAAGCTAACACCAGCTCCAAGCCACTAATTTACACAAGTCATAGGAGGGAGAAAAGGAACCCATGTTTTATCAGCTCAGACAAGGTTAAAAGCATAAGTCGGCCGACGAGATTTGCTGGAGTCATGATAAATCTGATTTGTTCGATTCCGAGCAGGAGCAACAGCAAAAGTGAAATCCAGGGAAAGCAAAAATCATAGGTGCAAGATTTGAGAGGAATTCTGCTGGCAAAATTTCCCATTTGCTAAACAGAACCCCCCACCTCCACACACACACACACGACCAACAAAAGAAACTGCTCCGGCCTTTGAAATTAGCTAGTCTGAAAGCATGACTCTTTCTAATGGCAGGCCACATCTTGGGGCCACGTGCAGAAACCTCTCTGTGTGCTGCTGATTTGGGGCCAGAGCAGGAGATGGAGCGAGGCATTCCAAACAAACAGGCGCAAGGCTGGGAAAGTGTGCATTAGCCTAAGGCATCGCGTGAACCCATGGTCAAGCCCAACAATGTCATAAGAACAACAACACTGATGCTGCTGCACTGCACACATTTATGCAAACTCACCCCAAATACACATATAATCGTGGCCCTGCATTAAACACTGCTTTCTATTTTGATGACAAAATAATTTGTTACAAACGGCGCCAGACATTAGTGGAAGGAAATGAGTGTCCCCCAATTAACGTAGAAGAATAACAACCACTTCAAGTATCTTTAGTGCAGCTATTATTACTATAGTACAAGAAAGCTGACCTTGTGCTCTTATCTTAATTATAGTGAGAGGGATTTTTTTTTGTCTTTTTGCTAACAGATTTTGTTTCTTGACGGGAAATAATGATTACACGTGAAGCTGTCTAGACGCTGGAACTCTAATGCTCCTTTATATAGCCATAAAGAGTGCAAAGGCTGAAGGAGCAGAGATGCTATGGGTCCAAAAAGTGTCCATTCCAAGTCTCTCCTCACACTTCTAAGGACTGCATGTTTTCTGAGCAGAAGCAGATTTACTTGAGCAGTACCTCTCCGTCTGTGTCCAAGTCACGCTCCTTTATCTGCTCCAGATTTCCAAACTCTTACCAGATGTCGGGGGGTTCAGAGATGATTCATTGATCAAACTCACTTTGTAGACACTGACTTTGAGGGAGAGGGGAGGAAAAAAAAAACTTGGCACCCTACAAAGTCTTTACAGAAGTGCTATCTATTCTGCTGACTGAATTCCTGCAGAATGACTTGTGGCAGCAGCTGTCTGATTGTCATTAAAATCAGCGAAACCATGGGGCTCAATCCATGTCTTCATCTTGATGTCAGATTGTTTCTGTTATGATGAGAAGGGCCTTCATCTGAGCCATTTCCTACCAATTTGTCCACAGGTAACATGCAGCACAAATGAAATAACTATAATTTCCCCTTTAATATCTTTTTTGAAAGTTCTACTGCCTCTAATGGAATCCAGTTAAGTGAAGAAAATGGAAAGAACAGCTGACAACAATCAGGACCAGTGATTACAAACCGAACCCTGAAGCTGTGACTTCAAAATATCTGCCAGAAGACATGTGAGACATGAGGCTAGCAAAACTATGACAATAAACAAACTAGGTATAATCACTCCCTAAACCACAAAATTACAAGGCTGTGGAGCGAGAAATGCCCGAGAAACCACAAGGGGCTCAGTCTTGCTGAGTGGTTGCTGCATCCCTGCCTCGACTGCTGAAATGTTCATATGTTTAAGAAGATGACACATTTCTGCAGCTCACTTTCCGACATGATTCAGTCCTTCAGTCCGGCTCAACAAACTTTCCGCAATAGAAAATTACACTATAACAAGGACAGACCTTGAACTGGTAACATTTTTTTAAGCATGCCTGTTGACAAGTTATACAAACTAATACACAGCCTAAAAATAGCAAGGGTTGCAGTTAATGAAATATGACTTTCATCTGGTTTCTCCTGTGATGTTTCATTTCCTTTGGCTTTTACTGTGAATGTTACAACATGTGAGACCGTGGTTGAGGTTTCTGACCACTAACAGAGCTTTAACCAACTTATGAAACCAGCCTGAAGGCAGCAGCAGCAGCAGCAGCAGCAGCAGACCATAACGTTAACACAACACTTCCATGCAGTGGGTGGAAAAAGCTCCCCCCATGCTTTTTCCTCATATTCCCCAGCCAGGTGATCTAAAGCCACTCCCTCCCCAAAACAGTCCACAACAGGCTGGCCTGACTCCCGGTACTTGTCAAGAAACCACTGACGCAAAACAATTTCTTCTGATTCAAAACCAATAATCGATAGTGTACCAACGGTGCGGCATACAGCTTTAACATGGGCTGGAGTCTGCGCAATCTTTAGGGTTCAACAGGCCACATGGAGGGAAACTTTAAGAAAAACCTGACTGTATAGGAGATAACACAAAACAAGAATGTCCAAAATGAAAAAAATATCAGAGCCAGGAAAAAAGATCCTACATTCTATAACAGGGGGAAAAAAGAGTTTACTATAAGGAAAGATGGAGATGTGCCCGGTAAAAGACAGCCAGTATCTGCTTCATCTGTATCCAACAGAGCAATCTTGGCCAAAATTAGTCATGCTCATGCTTTTATTTACTTGCAAAATCCCATTATGTCAGTGGCGCTGTGGGCAGTAATGCTTTTTGTACACATTACTGTGGCTGCAAATGAGATAAAACACCATTCCTGAGAGGGAATATGTGATTCTTTGCAAGCAAATCTGCTTTGAACATTGTTAGACTATTCATCAATCCTAAAAAATGAAAAATAAGAAAACATCTGAGACTAATGGTCAGCTTGTTAAAATGTTAGGGCCACTAATGGAAAAGAATCCAGATAAAACTGACAAAGAAACTTGTAACAGAAGAATAAGAAGTTGTTACAGTAAAAAGCCCAGTGGTGGAGGATAAAGATAGAGGGGAAAACTACATAAATTTACACAATGGAATCAATCTTACTCCCAAAAATAATCTCTTAAAACAGCAGTTAGTAAAAATGTGTGAAATTTATGTTTCATTTGTTTAAATGAAGTCTTTCCCCAACATTTTTTGTCCCTCAGTCCAGTTTTGGCTCAGCCTGACCTGCCATGGATGTGCTAACATATTTGCTTTCCTGAATCCTCATCAAGCCCCTTTTCTCACAGGGGACCATTAAAATCAGGGTCTTGAAGGGTGATTATTTTGACAACTGGAAAGCATTAGTGGGTTTTTTTTAAGTTTCAGGATTTGTGGTCTTATTTGGGCCTCAGAGGACGAAAGACTGCTACTGATGGATGAACCGCTCGATGAAACCTGCCCTCTAGCCACCTATCTTGCCCGGACAAATACTCACTCAAAGCACTTTTTCCTTTTGTGATGAATGCACATATTTGGTTAGCTGTTATTACTACAAAAATGATTCATTTCCAGTGATGCAGGATTGTGTAAGGAAACTGCAAAATCACACAATAACATCAAAAACAAAACTGGTGAACACGAGTGATGCCTAAAACAAATTCTTCAATGAAAAAAGACACAGCAAAGATCAGTGATTTTTTTTTAATAGCATTTTTTTCTTATTCATGTGAAGGAATCAAGAAATCCTACATTAGTCATTTGCTAAGTGCTAAAAACAAAACCTGTCAAGCTCTAAAACTCATCTATGTCCTAGTGAAATTAAGATTAGCTGTGTAATTACAAGTTCTGAGGTTCATTACTATAATTCCAGTTCAAGAGGCAACAGAGAGGTATAAGACGGGGCAACCACTTTCTCCTGCACAAAAAAAAAAAAAAAAATCAGGGAAATATTTTCTTTCTTGATTGTGAGCAACACAAAGAAACATGTGATGGTATTGATTCCAGAAAACTAACAAAAATGTCTTTATGAAAGTTTACTCAAATAATGTGGCTATCAATTATATCTTTATTAGAGGTGTACCTGGAGAGAAGAAACGGGAAGGAACGCTTGGAATACAGGAAAATCTACCAACACCCAAATAGTATCAACACAACTACTGTTGCTGCTCCCTCTCGGCAGGAAACTGATTCCACCCCGATCTTGCATCCGAAGACAAGTAGAGTTCACTTAAAACCAAATACAAACTAAAACAAAGCTTTCCCAGTTGACAGCATTAAGCTGTTATACTTGCTCTGGACCAGAACTGCTGAGTCCAGCAACATGATTTGCATCAATATCACAGTTTCCACCACACACTCATCATTCACAATGTTTCTAAAACGAAAACTGTTGCTCCCAAACACAAATGTATATCTCTGAACAGAACACAATGCTTTCCCTTTGAGTTACCTGCAACTACAATGTGATTATCTCAAGTTGTGTGGAAATATGCGACCTTAGGTGTTTAAAAAGGTAATTCAAAGCCATAAAACCATTCCCTTTGAAAACAGAAAGATTGCGGGTGCTTAAATCTTTGGAGATAAGGTTTAGACAAGATAAGAGAAGTAAGTCGCAGAGAAGCAGG
Organism: Oryzias javanicus; assembly: GCA_003999625.1. NCBI lineage: Eukaryota > Metazoa > Chordata > Actinopteri > Beloniformes > Adrianichthyidae > Oryzias > Oryzias javanicus. Next base: position 20,523,263 of record CM012441.1, read on the forward strand.
GCTCACACAGGATGCTATCTTCACACAGGTTCAGAGCAGCTGCCCCCGACAGGGCATTTGTCCCCCAACGGACAAGCCTAGTCCCTGTGTAGACCAGTGTCTTGTATAAATGATAAACTGCATGTGCACTTGATCTTGGCTAAGTGGTGCTTCGGGGCCATGCGGCTACCGGGACACAAGTACCGTTATTCATGTGTGTGAAGGACTTTCTTAAGGTTGCATTCCTAAGTTCCTAAAGAAAGATAAACTGCCTCAGACTGGAACCTGGGAGCCAGAGTTTTGTTTGAGTCTCAAGATTTTCACCTTCAGTCCTCAAACAGAGTCTGTAAAAACCTGCAACACGATGGATCATTTTTAGTGAGAGTTTTCCTTGTCAGAGCACCCCTGCAACACCAGCCAAAACCTTATTTGAGAGCAGAGGGCCGTGTTGTCTCTGAATAAATTGTCTCATTCAGCTTGATAAGTAGCAAAGTTCCCTCAACAATGAAGAAGGCTTCATGAAAAATGCCACAAAACTGGGTAATTTCCTAAATGAGCTGACAAACAGGGGGTCAACTGTTGTCAGGCTGGGAAAGTTGGAAGCTATGGCTTTAAAACACAGCGAGGGGTTATGTGGCTAATACACCTGTAATGATTCTGATTCAATAAGATAGATGTTTCTTTCCTATTGCATATTTAATGACTCACTCTGAGAAGATTGTTTGTCCAATTAGTCATTTGAAATACAGAAACTTCTCAAAATTGATGGTTTTAATAAATCAGAATGACACTAATGAAGGATGCTAAGTTTTACAAAAGTTCCTGTCAAACACATTTAGGGGCATTTTTGAATTGAAGCTATTGTTTAATCTGCAGCAAAACTTAAAAATAATCTATTTGTTTTAATTAAATTTGGACAAATCTATAAAATAAGTTGATTTAGTATGGTTAGTCTGTTCTGAACAGTTATTAGTTATCTATTACATGCATAAGGAGTGATAATAACAAATTAAACTTTATTTAAAGTATTTTTCATACAAAAGTAACACAACGTGCTTAAGAGAATTAAAACATATTTCAAAAAATGAGGGGATGTGTTTTCTGAACAAGAAAATAAAAGCTAGTGGTTAGTTGTCACATTAGTCTTCAGAGGAGGTATTTATGTATTTTTATGGTCTTGTGGGGAGGGGGCAGCAGGGGAGTCAACATTAGCTTTCAACACAACTTTATAATATTCACTTTCACGGTTGGCGCAAAGTAATAATAAAAAAGAAAGCAGTTTTTTTTTCTTTTGACAGAAAAGTTAGCAACATGGGACTAGCTAAAGAAAGTTAAAGCTCACAAAAAAGTTTTTAAACTTAATAGAGTTGGTGTTTTTAGGTCCACAATGGACTGCTTAATAAACCGGACGGTGTTTTACTTACAATGAGACAGTTCGGGCCGGTAGATCCAAAGGTGTCGAGGTGAGCTCCACGCGGCTGCAGTCCACTGAATCTCCGTCGCAGGTACAGTTCTGAGCACACGGTAGTTCTGAACCCAATCCGCCGCGGTTCCACAATCCCACCGACAGCATTAAATATAAAACCAAACTACACACAAATCCAAACGGTCCCAGCGGCGCCGCCATTTTGTATCCAGTTTTAATAGCGCGACCGCTGAGCACTACCCCTGGTGCCGAACGCTGAAGTTTGCCTCGGTGAAGGTGTGCGGTTCTCGTAGCGCATTCACTGAAGTCTTCGTTAGCCGGTGCTAGTAGGGGTAAGCGCGAGGCAGCAGCAGCAGAGCTAGCAGCAGCTTTTCTGTCCCAGCAGCACTCATTTCCAAGTCTCTTCCCCCCAACTTTCTTGTCCGGCGTCGGACGCGGGCTTAAATCAGAGGTATTCACAGATGTACCCGCATAGCTCCCCCACCGCAGGCTTCAATGGAGACTCCACATCAACTTTTAAAGTGTTCGCTTCAAGGAAAAGTTCGCCAAAAGACTTGTGCAACACCGCAACCTAAACAGTGACTGCTTTACTTCAAATTAAAAAACTTTTGTAATAGGCATATAATACTTCCGGCGTAGCTGGAAAATATCCACCATTTAAAAAACAACTAAAATACAAAAAATCAGTAGATCAAATAGAAAAAATAAACCAGAGTTGATCCCGAAAGGCGAAAGCTGAGTATCGTCCACTTTTTTTTATACATCCAACTTTCCAATGCGCACTCCGAAGACTCGCCTATCCGCGTATCAGGTGCAGTCTGCGTTGGTAAATTCTTGACCATCCGATTAATAATAAATTCGACTGTCCCCTCCTTTCGACCATGAATAACCACCATGAGTTTTCTCCTTTCCTGACGTACTTTTCCCTTTTTTTCCCTTCTCCGCTGGATGAAAATGCTCCGTAGTCCCACGTTGGAAGCACAACAGCGAGTCCAAGGCCCGCCCACTGACCGTTCTAATTGGCTGATGCAAATTGCTGGCCGAAGTAAAGTGGAGCGTGATTGGTTGCTTCTGTCTCTCCCCCCTCCCTCCCTCATCGCTGAGTTTGAGAGGAAAGGGGGGATTTTAAGGGACTGCCACTCAGCGGTCCCTTGGTCCGCCTATGTTTCCCACCCCGGGGTGTGAAACCGCACGACCTCCCCTCACTCTCACTGCTTCTTAAAGACACAATCACCCAGATCAAGCTCTGTAATCGCATTATAACAAGCCATAATAACCTAATTGGTTTGAACGGCCCAACTATTCCGTTTGACCACAATATTTACATTTGAAAGAAATAGAAAATATAGGACATACTTTTTAACTTCTCTTTTACTCAGGAGAGCTGGGAGAGAAATCAAGCAAAATGGGAGTTAATGTCAATAGAGTCCTTTGGCAAATTATTATCAGGCAATTTGTTTATCTCTGTATGCTTATCACTAATTATTTATTTAGTTTTTCAAGGAGTTAAGAATGAAAAATCTTATTTTTGTAACCTTTACAATGATACAAGCCAGTGTAGATATTTGAGGTAAAATGCAATAAAAATGGGATACTTAAAAAAAAAAAAAAATCCTGTTTCTGCACTAGAATATATAACTTTAATCAACTTTTATTCAATTTTTAATGGTAAATGTGCTTTTTCTTAGGTATAATTAGTGGAGCTCCTTAATAACAAAAATTAACATTTTATTCCTTGATTTGAAATTCATAAACATGAACAAAAGACAACTATTTTTTTCCATTAGCAGAAGCTTTAGAACACATCTGCCTATTGCATTCATGAATATTCATCAACTAAGTGTTTATAGGGGTTTAACAATTAATCAATTAATCACTTTAAACAACTAGATCGATCTGTCTGAAGCAAGTTGTTAATCCAGTCGAATCGACCGGTACCATTAAACAATTCTTTCAAAGTTATATAAATTGATCTAAAATTGATCTTGAAAAAAAAAACATTTGGATTGAAGCACGGTAGGTTTATTTTACTAATCAAGTGCCATCTAAAGGACAACACACATGTGATTACAGCGAAAAAGGATCAAGCCGTCATTACAGTCCAATGTGTTGACCACTCTTGCTTGCTACTTTGTTTGTACACATATTTAATTTACTCTAGATTATCGTGCAAGAAAAACAAGACATCTGGAAAACTTCAACTGCACTGTTTACTACATCACACTAGTTGAATTTTAGACTAAAGAGACCCTGGATTGGTTTTAGATTAGTAATTTGAATTGAATCGGATCATTAAAAAAAAAACAATATTGACTACATCTTATTGTCAAACACATATTATGATATGAAATCAAATATTTGTTCAAATTAATCATTACACCCCTAACATTCACATTTTTTGATGATTTTCTTTATTCACCTCTTTTGTTTTGCCTCCGAAGGATCGGAGTCCTTTATAGTTCTGGCTTTGAGGACGTTTTCAAAAGCTGGAAAAGATTTATGCAGGTGTGTCTGAGCATGGTGTGCTCCGTCCATCCAGTTTGATCTTTCCACCATCTGAGCATGCCCTGTGATGGTCACGTAATAGCACAAAATTCTTCCCAAATGCTGGAATCACGTGTGCCCATCACCTCAGAAATGCACATCTGTGATAAATCAGCCTCGCTGTTGGCCTCCTGGCCACAGCACTCCCCCCTTCACCCCCACCATCACTTCTTTTTTTTTTTTTTCCTTGGCGCTGACAGATTGTTTTGATTGATTTTCGTCAGAGCTATTGTGATGGCTTGGAGTTGGGAGGAGGCCCAGATTTTATTGCCATTAATCACTATCTCAGCAAGGACACAAATATTCGCACCTGCAACACTGCAGGCTGCTCCGGCCGGCCGGCCGGCGTTCCCGCTCCAGTGAAAAGGGTTTCACATTGCATCATGTTCTGTGAGCGAGTGCTGAAGGCCGCAGGTGAAGCCTCTGGCCAACGCAAGCAATAAGATGATCTGAGAAAGGAGAGGCTGTCAAAACACGACTTCAGCAGTGAAATGTTAAAGCAGAATCTTACCATTTGTTTATGCAAAACTCTTGAGAAAATGTTCTTTTTAAATGGCAAACTGCTATAAAAGGCATAAAAGCTAAGCAAAAAAGACAAAAATCTTATATCAAAGTTGTATAAATGTCCATTTGTCCATGTTTTAAGGGTTTCTCAAGTTTAGGACAAAGATAAGTGTTTTGACCTTAAATAAATAAAAAATTTTAATCATTAAACATAATGCCTAATATCATTTCATTTTCACATTCTGAACTGTGATCTGTTATTTTTGACCATCTGTGTTCTTCACACATTGTTGACCCATGTGGGAGGAGATCCACCATCACAGCCATCCGAACTATGCTCTACCCCTCATTTTGAAGCTCCTTGCACAGACAGCGTGTGCACACAGGTACTTTAGGGGTCTATTTTGAGAAGGCTGCTGACATGTCTTTTAATGTGATTTATTTGATGGATGACCTGTTGTGGGTGACTTGGCTCCCAAATAACTTAAACTAAAAAGGTGCTTGTAGAGGACAATTCTCTGCTGAGTCTCACACCCAAGGTTAAAAACAAATCCACCTCTCTGAACCACACCAAAATTCATTATCTGGGAATAGCTCACGTTTCTACAAAGTTCCAAGAACCCCAGACTCATAATCTTTGCATGGCCTTGCAAAGAAAAAAAGAAATAAATATTCCAAGAAACAATCATGTAAACATACCTCATTAACTCTCACCTTGACTCACACTCTTAAACTACAGGGGTTGTTCCTTTAGCCCAATTCTGGGCTTATTCATGTTGGAATGTATTTTTTGGTTACTTTTCAGAACAATACAATTTATTTGGAGTTATAGTTTCATTTGAACTCATTGCTGACCTAGAACGCATTATATGGGGATGGGAGGGGGGCAGAAGCCCTTGGGAAGGTGACAAGTGAGAAATAATTACGAATAAAAGGATAAAAACCCATCTACGTAACAAATAAGTGAAATTCGTTATTGAGGTGCTCAAATTTTCATTTAAAAATATCACTTTTGTTATTTTTTGCACAGCTTAAAGAAGCTTGCATTGATGATTGCCTAATCTTTGTCAATCATGATACTAAAATTGACTCAAAATTGTGTGTGTGTGTGTGTGTGGGGGGGGGGGGTAATGGAGGGAGGGGCAGCCCTCCCTTGACCTCCTATAGCTCCTCCCCTATTTAAACCCAATTTATGTTTTTTCCAAATTTTATTTTCCCTGATTTGAAATAACCCAGCACAACATAGTTCTTAGCTTTTCAAATCTTGGAGTTGGGTTGAAAACGACCTATTTTGTTTTACTTTTAACAACAGAGTTTTTAGTGATGTAGAAGGAATGCCCTTTTTGTCTCATTATTCAAGCCCTCCCATAACAATATATAAAGGACGTATAATGTTCTCATTTATGACTGTTGATTTCTAGTTTTCAATTTGTCTTGATTTTACGTTGTAATTCGATGTTTTAAAGGCCTGTTTGGTAAAGGTAAAACTGATACAACCAATTTCATTTTAATATCAGTTTAAACGGTGGCCAAAAAAAGAACTTTATAACTGTATGTGGGAGGGTGACCAGTCTGAAAACCTTACTGAGCTGTCCATTTAAAAAAGGAACATGTACAGTATTTTCTTTGTCAAATACAAATGATTTATGGCTCTCTAGACAACACTGACTGGCAATTTCACAACTCATCCTCTATTATCCTTCCAGTAAATAGATTTTACTAACATCTTTTCATTTGGGCTGAAAACACGAAAGTTGACTAATATGATTTTTTGTACATTTCATCCGAGCCGAACAGTGTTTTAGCATTGAGGAGTAATATTGTAACAACAACTTTATTTGATGTTTTGATTTCGTGCCATACTAATTTAAACTGAACAAGATTAGTTACAGTTTTCTGATTTTTAAAAATGGCCACAGATATGTGCTAAATTATTTAAAATGCAAGTTTTAAACATTTTTCTTCAAAAGTATCTGCAGGATCTCTTTAAATTGAGTTTAGTTAAAGTGATTGATTAAAGAAATTACTTTTATCTGACTTGAGAAAATATAGTTTTAATAGTAGATTTTATGAGACATTATACTTAAGTTGTAAGTCTGGCTTTATGCTGACAGCTGTTTTCTTTAAATACCGTACTTCTTGAAATGCTTATTCCTGGACTTGGGCAGGTCCTTTTAAAACAGTGATCTGAAAATCGGTTAAAGTTCGCAAAACTTCCGTTTGAGATTTGAAGATCGTCTGGTCCTTCAGTTCTTTCACATCTAACTGGAAGTGTGGAACCGAACAGACAATTCAAAATGTATGTTTTAATTTAAATAATCATCATAGAAACTACAAAGTATTTGATGAAGTTAAATTTTAATTTACAACAAAATGAGTCATTTAAAAAAAGGAGTTATTGGATGATCATGAATTAGCTTTTTGATAATCCGCACTATGACATCTTACCTACTGCTGGGACAGGTTGACACAAGCTTTTAGTTTAACTGTCATCTTGGCTGAAGAAAGAGCAGGAACAGTTATAAAGACCTGTTTCATAACAAAGTTTATTAATATGGTGAATTGTGTTCTAATTATTAAAAAAAATGTTAACGAGTCCATGTTACTGACACTTAACAGCTGATAGTAAAACATTTGAACAAATCTGAAGAAGGCTGAACGGAACCAGTTACTCACAACACGCGCGCCACATCCCATAAACCGCACGATTTGTCCAAAAAAAACAAGGCGGTTACTGCAGCTGCACTTTTGTGTTCTATGAGATTGTCTTTCAACAGACTTCTGTCATTTGCTTTAGAGACAAAGTTCACCTTCTTACTTTGACAAACAACTGCATACCTACAAGCAAGAATAACATTCCTTCCATTGCCACCAGAGATCACGTCCAACTAAAGGCTGAACACCTGTTGGTTGAGGGAAAACAAAGATTAGGAAAAGTCCGGCTAACATTGGAATTCATGTTGAGGAGATCAATCCTATTGAAGATTTTTGGATTAATATAATTTTTAAAATGTACTTTTAACTAACTTAAAGTAAAAAGAATAATGCCTCAAATGTGCATCAGTTAATTTAAGTTTTGCAATAATTGCATGCTACATAGAGATTTGTATTTCATTCCTATATTTTCTCCAAAGATTGAATTTGGTAAAATTATTTTCCATCATATTTACCAGCATGTTTGAAAGCCATATGTCTGCTTTTTGTCTCACAAGAAACACAGGATTTCATTACATTTTTTTTCCTCTTTCAAAAACATTAATACAGTTACTTACCAAAAGACTGTGAACTATTAAAAAGCTAAGAGAGCTACTTAGAATTCTGTTTTTTACACTAGTTTGATATCAAAAGAACATAAAGTATCGGATACTAAAAGGGTCCGCTTTTGCATTTCAGAAAAAGGTTGTTTTGGTCTAGTTTCCAGAACTTAATTGACACTTAATTGGTTTCTTCTTTTTTCCTGACTCAGATTTTTTCCTCACTGGGAGGGAGGGTCTAAGGGCAGAGATAACCAGTTTTATTTAATCTGTTCAGTTTTTAGCTATTTTTTCATATTTTATGACTAACTTCTGCATCTGTAAAATTACCTGCAAGAAGCCCAATGAGGGACATTTTCTTTGTGATTTTGGGCTATATAAAAAAACATTGAATTCAATTGAACAGAAAGAAAAAGCTGACTGGAGCCAAAAAAAGAGTCATATATAATTATGGAGCATTAAATCAGTTGTTATAAATGCATATATTCCACCCTGATTTCTTTTATTTATTTCTACAATAAATTGAAAGGGTAGGAGAATTGATCTCAGAGGAACACCCACAGCTATGAGAGTGTTCTTTATGGAGATTTGGTTCACCTTTTAGTTTTTACATCCTATTGGTGATCATTCATGATAAACTTAAACACTATGATGATATATACAAAATTATCATATAGAAATATATAATCAACTTTTAATTATTTGGAAGCCTCCTCAGTCATATTGTTGTCAGTACAACAGCCCTGTCTAAAATTAAATTGCTTACTTTAGAGTTTTCTAAAGTTTGGAGAGAGAGTGTGATGAGACTGGTGATTCTCATGGTGTTTAAAGGCCTGCAGCGATTCACCACACTCCCCTTTACAGGAATCTTCAAAGATAACAAACATCTGCTGCGGCCATTCATCAACTTTAAAGTGGAATGGCGTGAAGCTCAGCCAACTCATCGTATTGGGACTGGATGGTTAACGGGTGCTGTACAAGTAGGAAAATGCCTTGCTAATGGGAAGCAGAAACGGCCTGTACATCTCTGTCAGTACCCAAATGGCTGCTCTGATGCATGAAACTTGGACTGAAAGGTGGAAGACATGAGCAAAGAAAGGAAAAATGTGCAAAAACACGCCGTGTGATGGTCCTTGTTAAAAACAGGATCCTTTTGTCTGAGATTTTTGCATTTATTCTTCTACAAAAAAGGCTTTCTTTTAGAAAAGATGTTTCAGGTTGAAACTATATTCTGTTAATGTTGATGTATTTATATATATTTAATACATAATGAACACTTATAGAGCAAAATGTTACTTTATATTATGCATATAGAGTATTGACTGTCAGATTTGATCTGCAGGGCCATGTGTTCAGATGAACACGTGACAGATTGAGGAACACAATAACTATGACTCTTGTAGAATTGAGAATTGAACAGTAAAATCCAGGATCTAATAAAACAATTACGTATGCAAACAGTTTCTCAAAGTTCTTGTTTCTAGTTGAGACATTAATCAAGACAAAGTAAGAGTTGTTTCTAATTTTAAAGGGGTCCTTTCTACTTTTTTGAGTATATCAATTTACTTCTTATCGTTAACATGAAAGTAAACTTTTTTTTTCAAAAGTTAGATGTGTGTTCTTTATAGAAACTTTCAAGAAGTTTTTTGTGGGTTTCTGTTTACAGAAGTTAGCAGAATATAAAATGAAAAAAAAACAAATTTTAGTAGGTGTGTGTATTGGTAAGAATCTGATGATACAATGTGTATCGCGATACACATCTCATGATACGATACATATAGCATATTGCAATTTATTCCAAGACTGTACTAGAATAAATTTTCACGTTTCTTAGAAAAAACTAAGTTATACTAAGTAGTACATGTCTCATAACAACAAAAACTGCCAGACTATGAGACTGAAAATTCAACACAAGCGAGTTCTCGTGAGATTTTGTTGTTCTGGTGCGGTGTAGCTTCTCCAAGTGTGTGGAGCTGTCAACTGGTGGTGAGGGGGTTTAGGTGAAAAACAAAGGTAAAAAGCTGAAGGATGCTCACAAATAATACATTAAAATTTGTCTTGTCAGCATTTTAAATCAATAGAAGTGTAGCCAAATGAGACATAGTGATGTATCACAATTAATAGATTTTTCCCTACGCCCCTTATTCTTACATCACAATTTTGACAAAACAGTTTTGTGTTTTTGAACCTGAAGTCTTTAAGTTAAAACCTTTGTTTGCTAATTAGGGCTCTGCAACCTGTGGCTCCAGAGCCACATGTGGCTCTTTTATCTCTCCACGGTGGTTCCTTGGTCACACATGAAATAAGTCAGGGAGACAGCTAATTCAGCCATGTCGACCATCAGAGTCAGCAACTCCCTGCTAAGGGCTGCCAAAATCTACCTGTAAAGAAAACAAATAAACAAAGCCCCCAAACTAAGACTACCAAGGTCCAACCCCAAACTAAAAAGTTATTTTTATATTTTTGCTTTTGTTCGTGCCAAAATTTAGACATAATTCATATTTATTATAAAAAAAAAGGTCATGAATGCAAATCCAAAATTCTTAAAGGCTAAAATAAGACTATGCCGCTCCTTCTAGGTTTTGATCAGTAGAAAACAAGTCCAAATGGCTCTTTTAATGTAAAAGGTTGCTGACCCTTGGTTTAAGTTTACGTCAAAGTTTGTACCAGAATGAACTGATCCTTCTTAGCAGCTTAATAGATAAATAACAATGGCGATGATAGATACTGTTACAAAGAGGTGTTTGCATTCAATGACGCCACAGAGCCTACAGGTGTCTAAACACCAGGATGCCGGTTATTCTTCTGTTTTTCTATCTGTCTTATTGAAAGAATGTCAAGACGTGGCCCTCATCAGTGTTTGTCTAATGAGCACAGTGAGTCAGGCTGTGCTGAGCCAAATTCCTGTCATTAGGTGAAACTCACAGCTTGTCAGCCCAACGGCAAAGACTGAGAGGCCAACTGCACCATCCTCCTATAACCTGTTCTATCACGAGGAAGGCGCGGTCGGAGCAGCTCACCTTCACTGTTGTGCTTACACTTCAGCTGAAACGAAGGTATGCACTGTCTCATGTCAGACCAAAATGGCAGATAGCTTTCCCCATCTTTTCAACAGGTTGTTTACTTGTGTCTACGCCACCGATATCAGCACCGTACTAAGACAAAAACCAAAGCCAAAGCTTGTTGCTTTGCAGCTTCTTTGGCTGGCAGGGTGGGGAAAGGTGACGCTCTTGTGCATCAAGCTGCGGTTGTTATTATTAGGCCTTGTCAGGAGGATATTTCATAAAAGAAGCAATGGCCTGGAACGGGTTTTGTTCTGTCCAAGCAGAGGAATGTGCTTGTTTCACAATTTGAAATGTGTTTTTTTGTGCTGCAGCAGTTCGTTTGCGGGCCAACACTTTATGGTATTGTTTTTAATGCATTTGCAATGTCTTTTTTTCTTCAAACTCACCGTCTTTCAAAGGTTTAAAATAGTTAAGTGAATAATAAACTAAATTAATTCTTTTCTAAGTACTCACACTTATTTTTAATTCATTTAGCGTTTGAGAAATAAAAGAAAAAGTGACTTTATTTAACACCGCTCAATTTAAAATCAGCAAACGTATTTGACCTGTCACTTTCATGGCTGGCTGCACACTGGCCCACGATTGCAACATCCACTGATTGGCTAAACAGGAGTCTTCTGCCAATCTAAATCGAATTAGGTCTTCAAATGCGCTCCATGAAACAACAGACCAGAGGTGGAAAATTGAATTTATTTGAGGTAACTGGATACTCATTTACTGGCAAACCACAGGCCTCCCCCTGGGTGCGTGCTGTGTATGTTTACGAGCAATTCATTCAGATTCATTATGTTATCTTAAGTGTGTCATTAGCTGTGGAGAAACGGCAATTAGGCGGCACGTTAACTGATGCCACAGAGTGTGTGTTTACCAGCCGCCGTATTGGGAGGAAACTTGTTTTTTCCCGCTCTGCGCCACATAATTTGCAGTGATTCAGTAAAACTTTAATTACCGAGCCCTCCCCCCCCTGCTCCTGAATATTGCAATGCGGACACACACAATGCAAATGTACTTCCACAGTGGGCTTAAAGAACACAAGACATTCCATGGAAGGAAAGAGAGGGAACCCGCATAAATCAAAGCTCTTTTTCTTTCACAAACCTGCTTCTTTCCCCACTAACAACTCATTAGCGGAGACCTTAGGAATGCCTGTGCAGCTATGTGAAGTACAAAGAGAGAAAAAGCTTATCCCTTCTTTTTTGTCTGCTCCCTTGCTCCTGACAAAGTAGAGCCTTCTGAATAGCAGAGGCAAAGGCGGCGCTGAATGGAGTTGGAGGAGTGGGGCTCACTCATGCAGAGAGCTCCCAGCCCCTCTATACCTGCCCTGGAGAAAAGAGTGGCCAGCTGCTGCTGCTGAGGCTTTTTCCCTCACTTCAATAGAGGCCCTATGAAAGGAGCTCAGACAGGGTATCTGAATACTTTGAGAGAAAGTGAGAAATGGATGTTGGAGATTGAAGGAAAAAAAAAAAAACTGAAGGCAATTGGGGGGAGTAATTGAGAGCAGGGAAGGTCCAGAGGTTGCATAAGTCCATCAACATGCCCCCAGTGACCGCATGGTGCTCTTGTGTTGGGTCTATTGCAAATATGAGGAGCAGAACTGATTAATCCATCATAATGGAAATTTGCATGCCATAATGAAGCAGTTGGAGCAGTGCATTTTTGTGCGGTTCAAAGGGGAGTTTGTGGAGCTCCTAGAGCATACTGTGATGATCTGCATGCAGCAGATTTCCTATACTTTAGTCGAATCACTGTGGCCCCAAACTCACATCCAATTCTTATGTGTCCTTTCTCATTTACCTCTTCATTCATATCCAGTTTTTGTACTGCCATCTATGAGCTGCAGCGCCCACCAACTCCATGTTTTTCCCCGTCTTCGTTTCATCCACCTTTCCCACCCCTAGGCCTTTGCTGCTGCTAATAGGATAATGGCTGGCAAGTTATGCACACTTAGAACCCACAGAGCAGCGCTCAGGGCTGTGTGCAGTGTAAGAATATGCGTATGCCTGCACTCACTGTGGGAAAAGAGCAATTAAAAAGAAAAAAAGTCAAATTGTCCTTTTCCCTCAGGGAAACACTTAGAGAATCATTTTAGAATTATTTGTTTAAACAATGTTAGACTGCTCAAAACATAAAAAAAAAAATCTTTTTCTGTTTGGTTTTAATATTATTGCTGGAAAAGCAGACTGTTTGTTCATAATGCAGTAGAGCTTCCATAATGCTTTGCAGCAGACTTTAAGCAGCTGTGGTCTCACAGAAACCAAATAAATGAGGACTGACCAAGAAGAACCAATTAGGATGTAAATGTGAGTAACTGTTGTTTCCTCCCAGCCCCTGATTTTGACCATTTGTATCACAGGGTAGTGTTGGGACCTCAGAATTAACACAGGGCTTAAAGCACTTTCAAAGTCTTTCATGATTACCATTCCAGGACTGTGGGGACGGCCAGGGCAAATGTGAATAAATGAAAACACCACTAATCTTAACAGAGAAATGTACTTTTTGTGGAAGACTGTTTTTTATTATTGCAAAATATTACACAACAAAAACAGGCCCCAGAGAAATAAAAAAAAAAAATGAAAATTTGAAAATTAATCTTTAAATGAGCAAAAATCTGCCAGTGGAATAAGAAAATGTTCTTGCCCAAAAGTCTTATTTTAAACACACACAAAAAAAAGGTTTTCTCACACAAACATCAATTTGCTGTGGAAAAACTTTCTTAAAATGATTGTTTTTCTTCAAAGAGAGAAAATGAGCAAATTTTCCTTAGTATTTTTTACTTTCTTGAAAGGTAGCTTTTGCAGTTTACTCCTTTGTACTAATATAAAATTCTTCACAAACAAAATTTTAGCAAAATCAAAGAAAATATTCAAAATAAAAAAGCCTCAGCCTGTATGTACAGTAGTCAGACCCCTTACTACTGAGTAACTTAAAATTTAGTAATGCTACTCTAAATTAACGTCTGTATTTGAATTCCTAGCCAGTGCAAAGACTTTAGAATAGGAGTGGTTGATATCGTGGTAGCAGTGTTTTGAATGGGTTGCAGCTCTCTAAAAGTCTCTTTTGGAGAAGCAGACAGTGGAGACTGCAGTCCAGCCTGCAGGAGATAAAGCCATAAATCAGCCTTTCTGAATCTTGCCTGGGCTTGAGACCTCCAAGTCTCCTTTGGTAAAATTCCTCTCGGCAGAATGATCTCCGAAAGTTCCAGAAGACCTTGTTTAGCTGCTTTGAGTCAGCTCAGTTGCTGATGACAAGCACAGTAATACTTCCTCCATTCTTTTTGCCTAACCTTTATCACATATTATCTGGAAACTGGGTAGGGAGTCTCTAAAGTTATGCTTTTGCAGTCATGCTCCAGTGAAACACATGAAAAGAAAAATAAACTCAAATCATGTTCAGGTTTCTTTTTCATTATGTTTTTTTTTTTCATCTTTTATGAGGATTACTTAATTGAGTAACATCAGGGTTGAGTATTTAAAAATCCCAGCTGTCTATTTTACCTAAAAATGCTCAAATTCGTGGTTGAAGTTTATAATGAATGTCAAGCTCTTTATTTTTCTGTCGTATTGCTCCCCACTAATTCTAAATTTCTTTTAAGTTTTTTCTTTGTTTTGTCGTATTTAAAGACCCACTCCAATAAAACAATGTTTTTGGTGTTTTTAACATGGATCTGTTGCATTTTTCTCATGATGGAGGACATGTATAAAACAATTTAAGTTTCTGAGCCTCTCTTTATTCAAATTGTGTTGGATCAGCAGATGAAAAACTTCTGGTTTGAAAACACTCAGGTTTGTGATCCAGTCTCCCTTCAACTGCTGATCCATCCTTTTGCAGACAAAGGCTACGTCTGAATTCCCTAACTACTTAAAAATTATATAATGCGATACTATCTAGCGCTCTGAATTTTAAAAGCAATTCAGGCACAATGTTCACTACTTTTTTCTTTGTTTAAACAGTGGATATGACGTCCAAGATTCAAAAAAGTAAAAATCTAATCAATACAAATATCTATCAGCTTTTATTTGTGACTCTACAGCAGGGGTGGGCAAACTAAGGCCCGGGGGCCACATGCGGCCCCTTAAGCTACTTAATGTGGCCCTCCAAATTAAAATACATTGAATCAAAAATCATAATTATTGTTTTATTTTCATTGTATTTCTGGTTTCTTCCCATGAATGGTGTTGTTTCTCTGACGTTTGTGTGTGTTCCTTTCTGAGTCAGATGGTGATCTTTCGGATTATTCCTACACCACATAAATGCAGCATTTCTTTGAGTTCACATTTTCCTCTGAAGAACATCAACCCATTGGATCACCCAAAAGAGAACAAAAATCAAAATGTAGAAATTAAAACTCCCAAATTTTCTGTTTTTAAATTAATATATGTGAATTTGAATCCAAATTAAAGCATGTTTTTCTCTAAATTCCGTATTATTTTTTTAGTTTATGAGGTTGATTACCCAATCTCTCCTTCCATCTGCTCCTTGTCCGGCCCTTATGCCAAATTTTAGAACCCTTTGTGGCCCACGAGTCAAAACAATTGCCCACCCCTGCTCTACAGTGTTGATGAAATTGTGTACGATTTATTTTAAAATGACATTTAAACACTTTTTTGCAAAAACTGTTTGACTGCAATGCATTTTGGTCTATAGTTGCTTATGTAGTAAGCATCGATGCAAGCTAGTTCTTCACAGAGTTTTCTGGGAAATTTCTAAGGCCCTTAATTTTGGAATTGTAGATTCGGACAGCACTATAAAATGGCAAAAGCACTACATAGTGTTCTATATAGTGAGTAGTGAAGGAATTCAGACATATATCATTTTACATCTCCACTTTCCTCATCTGAGCTGCCATCTGGCTCTAAACTATACAGCTGCATAGCTCAAACACTGCTTGCCATTTTCTTGCAACGCTAATGTTAGCTTGGGCTTATGAGTAGATTTCAGCTAGCAAGAAAGTGTAAGCAGAGCGAAAAGCTAACTTCCGCATCAACAGTCTCGCCCTCAAGATTTATAAAAGGCTTCTGCTGCAGAAAATAGGCTTAAAAAACAAGACAGGCTTTTTAATTTTTACTAAAAAGTGATAACCATAATTAAAAGACCACTGGTAACTATTTTACGATAGAAAGAAATGTTGCTAGGAGTGGAATTTTAAGCCAATTTTTTTTGGTTTTGAGACAATTTGTGTGTTTATTTGATAATTTCTATGTTTAATGCAAATATTGGGGTACATTTTTTTGTTATGCTAATGTTAGCTTGGGCTTGTGAGGTGCTATAAGCTAGCCGGGGAGAACGTAAACTAAGAGTTAATGTGAAATTAGTGGTACTAACTTCTGGGCCAACAGTTTCGCCCACAATCCAAAGGGGGGGGGGAGATTTCTAATGAGCCCCTACTGCAGAAAAAAGGCCTTAAAAAAGGAGACAGACTTTTTAATTTTTGCTAAAAACTGCATAACCACTGGGAGCGATTTTACAATAGATTAAATTGAGTTGGAGTGCAAATGATTTAGTTTTTAGACATCTGTATGTTTAATGCAAATGTTGGAGTACTAATTGTGAAGTTTATATATATATCAAAGATTCCAAAGCGTATCTGAAAAATCCCCAAAAGAAAAACAAAAGAAATGCATTAAAACTAAAACTGCTGCAACCACCTTACGCTTCAGTTTCCCTGTATAGCCTCAGCAAAAAATTGTGATCTGATCTTTGTGAGTGGATGAGAGCAAAATGCATATTCACGTACACATACTACTCATTGCATGCACATCCTTAAGCACAAAAAACTAGAGTTTTGGAAAAGCTTTTAAGACTCAAAGTACCCAACAAGGTCTCCTGTTAACATTTTTCATCAGTTTGATCCTTTTTAAAGGCACTTTTTTAGAACTCTGTTTGGGAATTCAGCAGAAGGGCTTAAAAATGTCTTCCACATGGATCTCTGGTGTCTGGTAGCATTTGGTTGGATTCCAATAAGCCACAAAATACCCACTGGTTAAAAGCTTCTTCTTCCTTGGCTGCTTTGCATGCACCGTCAAAGTGAACACTCAGCACACGTCTGGATTTGTGCAGAAAAGGAGGCATTAAAATTCACTTTAATGTCAAAATGCGGACACGTGAGACCCATTTTGTAAACACGGCTGTATTTCACAGCTGGGGTCACTCAACAGGTTACGTTTATTTCTCATTAGCCCATTACAGCCTCAGAATCGCCGCTCACATTCTTTTTCCAGCACAGCTTAACTCCCTCTGATCAGTCTGACCTTTTGCTCTCCAGACATGATGAGTCGATTTGTTTTACTGGGAAGGAACTACTACATGTCAAAAGTGCCGGATGTTCCTCATCTCGGAGATCACACACACACACATACACCCTTGTGTGCTGAATTTGTTGTGCTTATTTAGCATGGTTACCTGAGGCTGTTTAAGTTCAGGAGCGTGACGAGGAACT
The DNA here is from genome assembly GCA_003999625.1 of Oryzias javanicus. Classification (NCBI taxonomy): domain Eukaryota; kingdom Metazoa; phylum Chordata; class Actinopteri; order Beloniformes; family Adrianichthyidae; genus Oryzias; species Oryzias javanicus. The sequence goes on from CM012441.1 coordinate 20,540,471, forward strand.
CAACAGTTTCACATGTCTAATGCCAACAAGACACTATTTCTCGCTCCTATTTATTTCATCAATCCCCTTATTCTGTTGTCGGATTTGAGCTATCGTTTCTGTCTCAATTAACTTTTTTTTTTCATGAGGGGAAATTACGTCTGAGCCGAGTTCAGCTTGCAAAATATTTATGACTAGTGAGAACTAACTGCCTTTGATTGAAAGCTCTCATGCCAGCAATTTTTTCAACAGCGTTGTACTTAATTGGTACAAATTATACGCTACATGCTCATTTGAAACAACACTGTGTAACTTTTAAACCATAAAATGTTGTTATTTTAAGGTGAGTAAATGGTATGTGGAGCAATGAAGAGGCCGTGTAGCTTTAGTTTTTCAAGCTGAAACACTGCCTCCTACAGCTCCTTCACTATTTTTCCCACTCTGAAGAATTTTCACTGCTATATGCAGATACTTTTCTGAAGATTTACTTCAACAGGAATAAGATTCCAAGCAATTAATCAAACTTAGTTTAACAATTGTTATGTTTAAATTAATTAATTTTGTGTTCTTTATGTAAAAGTGTAAAAATGTTTACAATTGATTAAGAGAAATTGCAATGTCAAGAAGAAAGCATCATTAATTTTTAAATAACTTTGTAAAACTAACATCTTAAAATAGATTTGATAGATCTATGTATTTTTTTGTCTTCTTTCTTTATTTTTTATTGCAGAAACAGTGCAAATCCTATCATCAAATCCCTCAAAGAAATAACATTTTAAAGATCACAGATGGCAACTAAAAAGAAAAACATGAAAAACAAATTACAAAACAAAATTCCAGAAACCATAATGTTTAAAAAAACATCTCAGACAATGCATTTTGAAAGACAATAAGAAACAGAAAAGGTAGGGACTGTGAGGCATCACTAATTGGATTATATGCAGTATCGCTTCATGTCAAAAAACATTAATGTTATCTTCTAGTCAGATATGTCGCATAGTACCAACATTTGCTGGTTTCTTTTCCATATTTGTTTTTTAAAATTTCATTTTGATTTCTATAAATAACTTTCCGAAATGTTTTTTTGCCTTTTTTATGGAAACCAGAAAAGGTAGGTACTATGGGACATTGCTGATCAGATGATGACGTTTGTCAGTAATTTCAACTGAAAGTCATTTGACTTGGAAAGATACTAGATATCATCATTTCCATTTCGACTTTTTAACAATTTAGTCTGTTTTCTGGAAGTTACATTTTGGTCTTTGGAATTTTCTTTCATTTTCTCCAATGACATGCTGTTTTTTACTATTTGTTTTGCTTTTTTATTTGTGTTTGTGATCCTCAACATGTTTTTGCGCAGTGATTTGTTGATGGGATGTGTATGATCGATCGATCGGTCGGTCGGTCGGTCGGTCGGTCAGTCAAGTAAGCAAGCAATCAAAACCTCTACATTTCAGAATGTATGCACTAAATCAGACTATACTTTGGGTGGCATCAACTCCTCCTACACTCATTGTGTACTGTTTTTCATTACATCATACTAACCGCCTGTCTGATCACTACGGCTATTTTCCAAGTTTTCTCAGTATTTCTATGACTTAACGTTTCCATTGTGAGTTACTATGCACACATTTTTATTTACCGGAGAATTTATATAAATACTGTCTCTCCACCTGCTGTTTGTTAAACAGTGAAAACTGCAGATGATTCCAACAGTCATATCTCTGCAGGTTAGCAGAGATATGACTGTTGTTTTAAACATTTTTTTTTTGTGGTCATAAGTACGAGTGAAAACTGACTAGCCCCTCGTGGTTAATCGAAAAACTTTTCATTTCCATGTAGACTTCAATTTGGAAGTGTAAAGACTGAACCTTCGCAGGAACATCAAATTTGTCATTTGCCAGATTAATCCTGACTAAAGTCAGAGAGATCGATGGAGATTCCATAAAAAAATTAGTATGAAGGAGAAGTTTGCACACTTTTACTAACAACCACTCAAAATGTATCTTTGTAGGTCCCAACATGAGCATAAAATCTAGCATTTTTGTGCACTCACTTTAACCATGATGTCCCTGATGTTAAATGCAAATGTTAATGTGTACATGACAGAATCAATGATTAGTAGCAATAAATCTTTGCTTATGTAATATATATAAATATATTTAAAAGAGCACCTTATTTGTGAGGAAAATCAATGTTTGTGATGACCATAAAACCGAGTACATGGGCCACAGACATAAAAATATTGCCAAACTAAATGCATATTTACTGTGTTAAACAGCTATTTTCCTCTTGATAACCACATTTTTAAAAAAAAATATTCTTTAATATCTTTACAAACTGAAAACCCATTCTGCCCTGAAAATGGCAAAAACTAAGTTTCAATATATAGTTTAGGGTGCTAATTTCATTAAAAATGTTAAATATTAAAGAACTTTCTATTTACAGACCTAAACCAAATTTTCAGAAAGCAAAAACAGACATCATGATGTTTTGTAGTTCCAGAACCAATGATAGGAAATTCAAGAGAAAGAGTTGAAAGAGAAAGAGAGAATTTTGTTGGTGTATTTTTCTGTTGTTGCAAATGTTATTACTTTTTAAATATGTATTTTGAGGAGAATTGCCCAATAAGTGGTTTTCAGTACAGAAAGCAAAACTCGGGTTGAGTGTAGATGCAGCTTTTGTTGGTGGACTAATGGGTTAAGTCATCTCTGTAAGAAAAATTATAGAAAAAGTGCTTCAACTGTACATTTTTGCCCTTACAGTTACCTTCAAATAAGGGAAGTCAACATGTTTAAAGACCTGAAAAGTAAATGTCAGACGGGTTTGAATCCAACATGCGTTTCCTTGCCGTAAAGACGGTTAGAAAGACGTACAAGGTTAATAAAGCAATGGAATGTGGAAATTCAATTCTGCTTTTGTCATAGGAGAAACATTTAATCTGCACCTGGACTAAGTTGCTTACACAACCTTTGCACCTGCATGCCCCAGACTTGTTTGGCGTGCTTGCATGTATGTGTGTGTGCAGGCTTGTGCGCATGGGAAGAAGAGAAAACACAAGCAAGGAAAAGTGAGCCAGAAGAGAAGAAGGAGGAGGAGGAGGTGGAGGGAACCAGATTTATGAATCTTAGACAGCTGTAAACAAAATAATGGCAAAGCAACAAAGAGAAGGGCTGCGCTTTTCTTCCTTGTTCCCGCTCAAGCTGTAAGATTTCTGTTAGAGTGCGTGCAGGATATTTTCCAAAGCTTTTCTCTAAACTTGTCCTTTTTTTTCCTCACAGTTGCCAGCTGCTTTTTCAATTAACACTGCAAGTCAGAGGGATAGTTTTCATTAAGCTGCAAAGCATTGAGCCATCTTTAAACACCCCTTTTTGTCTAACAATCTCAATTACAGGCAAATGATTTCTGGTTTATAAAAATAAAAAGTTCCAACTCTCCATTTGTAGTTCAACAATAAATGAACAGTTTTAAAAAGTGCAGCACAGTTGCTAACCAGCTATGAGTTTTAAAATGGCGTTTTTTTTTTTTTGGTAATTCCCACGTGTGAGACAAATGATGTTCATTCACAGAACTCCTCTGTGCAGCAGTGCCCAGACAAATGGGGAATAAGCCATCATTACCCGCTACTGCTCATTTATCTTTAAACACCTGCGTTTAGACACAATTATCTCTGCTGCAGAGCCCATCAATTCTGAACGGCCAAGCTCATCTGTGAGCGTGTTTGCAGGGACTTGATCTTCTGAGTATTTTCTTTTGGGCTCTGAAATGGCTTTTTTTTTAAAGTTGAGCACAGACAGACAACACACTTTCATGCACACTGCCTTGTTTACACAACCTTTAAACAGCCGTGGCCCCCTAGGATAATTCTTCCAATATCCTGTCAATTTAAGCTTTGAACCATAACTTCACGCTTGTTAACAGAGGGATCTGACAGACCGGGCTTTGTTGAGTTTTTTTTTTTTTTTTTTTTTTTTTGCCTGGGCAAGAAACTGGCATCATGGCAAGTCGGGTTCATTGACGGGGGAGACCCAAGTATTCTTATTTTTATAGAGAGGATTTGTGTAAAATGTGTTCACTGGGTTTGCTTTGACAGTATTGGGGTGCATTCCCATTGGGATGGACAGCAGGCTCTGTCGGACTAAAGAAAGCCTCCAAATTTTCCACTTTCGCTTTGTTTAGTTTGCATTCACACTGAGCAGACCAAATGTCTGGAAAAGTCATGAAAGTACAACTGGGGGCAGCATTACTCAAAACGGACACTGGTCATAAAAAATAAAACAGCCCCTCTACTATCATGTGTTGGTTAGAGCCTTGACCCCCTTACTACAGAGCATAAAAATAGGATATATCTGTAAAAAAAAAAAAAAAAGAAAAAAAAAAACTTGGCCAGAATATTTGTGGATTCTGTCACTTGATCATTTGATTCTTCTGCTTTAGGGAATAAACAATGATTTTTTTAAGCAAGCTTATTTAGCTTTGTAAAATTGAGTTTTGAATAGTATTTATTTTCATTCATTGTTTGTGGCATAAAATATAGTAAAAATTGGACTGTTTATGGATCATTTAGAACAAGTCCATCTATAGTTTTGTATGGTAAGATTACATCTTGTATAAATTCGAGATTGCTCTTGTTTTGGCTCAGGGCTCACATTCTATTGCCTCATTTCCACTGAGCCGTCCAGACTGGAGCAGTTCCATTATAAAATGGACCCATTAGACCTGACTGATTAGTACCATTTCTGGTCATAAAAAAAATGAAATGGACCAGTTAGGGTGGAGCTTCTGTTGTCACACGATGTAACCTATTGATTGGCGGAAAGGTTTTACAACAAAAGCAAGCGTCCAACCAGCACTTTTCCTGACTTAAGATCCAAACCGAAAATGTTGTCCTCTTTTTGGCTGTATTATTCTTTGCTACTCACAATCTTGCAAAGAATATTAAGACACGCAGAATCCGCAAATACGGAGAACCGCTGAAGTTGACCTTCATGGTCTAAAACTCAATGAAAACATTGAATTGAGAAAACTTGAATTGCCTGGACCATTCTGAACCAGTCAGGAGTGGACCAAAATGGTCCAGACTGCTCAGTGGAAACAAGGCTTATGTTGCAGGCAGTAGGGACATTCTAATGTAATAGTTGTTGTAATAGTCTAATAATGTTTGCTTCTTAGTATTTGGCGGGATCAAAGTTTTTTCCCCTTTGTTCACTTAAGCTCTTTTGTTCTCAAAGAGATCATTGTCATCCACACTGTTGCCGACTGATACTAGGATTCACTTGCAACCAAAGCCCCATGGTTACAAAGGGACCCAGGTGAGCTTTAACAGCTGTCAAGCAAAACATATTATCTGACATATTATCTCGTGTGTTGCAGCAATTAAAAAAATCCATTCTCAGAACAGACAGATTTCTCAGAGTTCTTAATTTTATTTAAAACTGTTTTAAAATTCCACTCCATTCATCTTTTCATCTATTGCAAAAGTATTCCCAGCAGTCTTTTAATTTTGATGACAGTGTTTTTAGCCAAATTCAAGACATCTGTGTTGTTTTATGGGAAATCGAGTTGTGGGCCGAACCGTTGGCATGGAGCAACCCGGCCCCCTACGACAACACAGAGCTCTCTCTTTACACTCTCGCCCGCTAGCTTACAGCATCACTAATCTAACATTAGCGGTTCAACAAAAGTGGCAATAGTGGTGCTAGTCAGACATACATTTTGGAGCCAGATGCCTACTCGGAAAACAAAGACAGACATGGAGTGGGAGCATCAGAATGGAGCAGAGGAGGGAACTTGCGGCCCACCCAGTGTATTTTCTACATGACAAATACAATATTTTCCTTTTAAATATTTTGTTTTTTGTCTGCTCTTCAATGGTTTGATTAAGGAATTACTCAGAAGTGCAATTTTAGGCTTAATTTTCTTTGTATACATCCTCCATTATTAGTGAAATGATACAAAAACATGTTAAAAACTCCAAATCACGATTCACATCGCAAGGGGTTTTTAATTCAGAAAGTAGGAGTAATATGAGATGGCTGTGTGGAAAAAAATCTGAATTGTGAGTAACTGAAGACCAAGAAGACATTCCAGGCAAAGCAGAAAATGCAAATGTTGTGCAACATTCACACAACACAAAAGCTTCAGGCAAATTTCATCTTTGCTTTACGAGAATATTGTGTGTCGGTAATGAAACCAGTTAAGTCTGGTTCCAAAAAAATCATACCGAAACTATCAACAGTTTTTAGAACTTTTAATTTTGACCCAGTGAGAAATAATTTCTTTTAGTAAAACAATCAAACAAAACACCTGAAATTGACTTCCAACTGATCTTAAAGTTGAGGCAATTTGGCACAGTCTTTTTTTTTCATTTTTTCCTTCAGACAGCAAAGCAAACCAAAATTCAAATCAAAATAAATGTGTTTGCCCCACTATATACTTTTTGTTGTATAAAACATGAAGACTCATGACAGTCAGCCTCATATTTTAGAAATATTAAGAATAAAAATTGTTTTTCAACGTCAATAAAATGACTGACTGCTTATTCAATCTTTGGATTTGCTGGTTTCCCAAAATAATCTGCCCCATAAAATCAGGCATGAATTTGGAATTAGCCTGAAAAAGAGTGTGGTGAGAAAGCAGTCAGACTTTATTGTGAACATGTGGAAGTCATCCAAAGGCTGTACAAATGAGCAGGAATGCCTGCATAGAAAATGCTTCCCCTGCCGCATTGTTCTGGAGACTGAAAGGAGGAGGAATGCGTGCAGCTACGCGTTCAGTTTGGTGATTAGTCTGCTCTGGCCCAAATTCACAGACTTGGACCCCAGAGCTGACGGTACAGCGGCGCTGCACAGGTGCAGCTCCGCTGTCGACTTCAGACAAGAGAGAAAGCAAAACAAAGGAGCTGACCCTATGACATGCAAACAAAAACAAACGCTGAGCAGCGCTCTGATGGTAGCTGCGCTTACTCTCCCCATCTTTCCTCCTCTCTGGATTCAGCATTTCGGTGACAGGACTACAAAGCAAATAGAGTTGAGCGATCTCTGCAGGGTCTCTGAGTAAACACGGGTTGTTGTGACGAGTGAACGTGTGTGGTGGACATTCCTGAAGCGGAGCCCTCTGGTGTTATTTTTTTGGAGATGTTTGAGTCCCTCACCCATGGCTCACCTGTTGAGCCCTGACAACCAAACAAATTGGCCTCCATTGCTGCTTGCGGTGACCTCTGACCGCGGGGCTTTCAGCTGCCCTGCAGAGACGGGCGCTTTGAGGAGCCTTCCTGGTTCAATAACATCTTTTCCCCTGGAGCAGCTAAAGCGCTTAGCTGTTTAACACCTGTGGCTCCTTCCCCCAGGGCTCCAACACAGCTCCTCTTATCTATAATACATCCTGTCACAACTGTCAGGGCTTGCTGTTTGGACACCTGAATGCAACAGTAAGCTGTGAGATTTTTGGAAGTGAGAGAAATAAGCTTTCTTTTTTGATCATTGAGTGCATTCTAAGTAAAAATGACATCCATTCTACTAGTATGTAAATATGTAAGGAATAGTTTTGATGCAAAATCTTTGAAGACTTGTGAGATTATACTGGTTAGTCTTTTAGAATGGCCACATATGGTAGTGTTTATGAACTATAATTCAGTGGGGCAGGGAGGCCAGAGACAATTAGTGACACCCCCCCATAAATCCTCCTTAAGCAGACGTTTCACTCATGTTGACCACTACACTAAACAAACAAAGGATCACCTGAAACACACTGTCTGAAAGAGTGGAACGGATCTTTTCATTATCAAGACCTAAACTTTCTCAAACAAGAGAAATAAAGTGCAACTGCAAAATAAAAGTACAACAACAGCATCCACTAAACACAAACTCACACTTACAGAATGCAAAGCTGTTGTCAAACCAACAAAAAATGCCAGAGGAACAATATTTAAAGGCATCCAGCTAGTCCAATCAGATCACGGACAAGCCCCCAACTGAGATTGATTATGCAAAACACAAACCAATACGTCTAAAATTGACTTTCAAGATGTGAACAAAACATGCATTCACAAATAAAAGGCCCAGCTTGATGAAAGAGGCACAAAGGAACATTAGCTACGTTTACATGGCCACAAGTAATCAGAATAAAAGCCTGATCAGAACAAGTATGCATTATTTAAACGTGCCGTTCGGAATACTCTGGCCCGATCAGACTCATTCGGATCCAAATTTCCTTCCGATCGAGACAGGTGGGTTATACTGATTGTTGATCTCACATTCGGATCGTGTGTCATTACTGCGCTGGATTTTACGTCATGCATGGAGGGTATGGTAGTCTTTGGAGCGCCAACAGAATCTATCGGCTATGTTCTGCGAGCGAACCGTTTCTTTGAGCAGAGCTGCAGGATTCACAGCTTTCATGTCTTTTAGCAGGGGGGGTTAGGAAGGCGGGGGTGGGGTGGGGTGGGGGTGGGGGGGGGGTGGGGGGTGCTCTGCGGAAGAGGTCCGGCGAATTCGGGGGACACCGTGTCTCCTGAGGGAACTGTCTATTCAAGACAGAATGAGCCGGCAGAGGCAGCTTTTGAATGCGGCAATGCTGCTCCGCGCACCGAACAGTATTGAGAAAACGTGTAAATTCATGTGAATTCATGTTTCCAATCATGTCCAGACAAAATAATAATAACAATAAAAATAATAATGAAAGCAAGCACCCTCTGGGTGTTATCTCGCTCTATACAGCATCTTTGTTTGTTTATAACGGAGCTCTATTTCTTCTGCGATTATTTCCAGCATTTTAGACAGTCCTGCACAAGCCAGAACGATTTATTCCAATCAAATGTGTGGCACATGGAAATGTTTGTTACAATTGGATAAAGTTTTTCACTGTTCTATTCTAATCTGATCTTTGATCCGATCAAAGACATTTTGCACATACTGTATAAACGCAGCTATTGACATGGCAGCGCTTATTTTGAAGCAGCTCAGTGACCTTGTACTATCCAAGCTTGCTAACATTGGGAGTGGGGTCCAATGAAACCCACAAGACAGCGCACTGAACTTTTAAAATGTTGTTTTGATTTTTGATATTTGAATGTACATTTTCTATTATTGTTATTATTATTACCATTTGCCATTAAACTTACTATTAACATGTTGGAATTAAATTTCCATAACAACTACTTGTTAGTAGTCTGCTAGAAGTTAGAAGCTGGGGAAAGTATGGTGCACTGGGGTTCTGTCCTCTACTCTCATTTACTACTCATCTTCTTTTCCTCTCAATTCTTGATCCTTTATTTGTCATTCAGTTCTACACGCCTCTGTGTGGTGCAGTGAGATTCACGTCTTGTCCCTGTAAACCGCTACCCTGAAGGGAAAGATTCCAGATTCCAGGTAGATTGTCTGTGCTCCTGTTCTTGGCAGTGGACCTCGCCTCTGGCTCGTCTCACGCACCCAGCTGTTCCCCAGTTTAATCTGAATGAAGCTCATCTGCTACACTATTCAAACATGTAGCTGTAGGGTTAGTTAAGCTAATTCTTCTTTAGCAGTCCTGTTACATTGTCTGTCCATCCTGGGAGAGGATCCCTCCTTCGCATCCCTCCCTTTTTTTCCCCCAAATCTATATTTTTATAGGAATTTTTCCTTACTGAAAAGTAGGATCTTACGGCAGGTTTTCCCAGTTTAGTTTGTTTAGTTTAATTTAGTAATCAGCTTCTGCTTACATTTTATGACTGACTTGATGTTTTTGTATGTTTGAAGCCTGTTGAGACAATGGTATTGTGATATTGGGCAATATATAAAAGAATTGAATTAAATTTTCACTGGTCCATGACAGACAGGAAATTCTGTCCCCCTATTCTTTGTCATGGGAGGGATAACATGTCAATGTAAGGGTGGGATCATCTGGACAAGGTAGCAGAACAGGTTTTCTCATGAGGTGTGGAGATTTTCTCACCCCATCTCCAATGTACAGAAAACGTTGCAAAAACTAGCAACAACAAAGCCCAAAACACCATCACTTAGCACACCCTTTTTGAACAATGTGCAAGAGTTGTCCATGCACCTAAACTCAAATTAATTCAGAGTGTCTTTTTAACAAGCAATGAAAAAATAAACGTGTTTATGTTGATTTGTGGTGCAGACACTTACCCATAACCCATTTCACCTATGATTAGCTGAAATTCACCGTCTTTTCATTCTGGTTTTTAATATTTGAAAAGTTTGAAAACTAAATTGCAAAAAGCATGAAAATCTCAAGATATTTTTTAAATCTATTCACAATCTTGTGCTTGAGCTAATTATCATTTTTGTCATATTTATTTTTTCAGAATCTTCTTTTTTAATGTGATCCAATGGTTACAGTTCAAAATCTACCTAATCTTCCCACAGAAGATTTTCAGCTGGTTGTAATAGATTGTAGACTTTTTATTTCAACAATAAGTCAATGATGAAAAACCCCCGGACGAGAACTTTAAGAAGTACCAATCAGGGAAGAGATATTATCCAAAACAGCTTGAAAAAGAGAGGAGAGAAAATTTAGAGAATACAATATTAGATTCCCCATGAATTACTATAAAGTTTTACTAGATCAAGAATGTATAGTCTCAAGCCAGATCATTTACCCAAGTATTTTACACAATCCTCCTTAAATTTTTTTTAAAGCTCTTTGAGGGGTAAATGAGTCATTCTAACCAAATCCTTACACACAATGAGCTGAATCATTCTCAGGAGTCGTGTTTTCATGTACGTTCAGCTTTTCTGTAAGATTCGTAAACCATTTCCAGACTCCTCATCTCAACTGAGAAACCAAAAAGTCCAACAGTTTAGGCCTATGAGTCAGGTTAGGAGCATACCTCTAGCAGCACGTAAGTATTAGCAGCAAACAGATACAGATGTACTGCGATGTTCTGGTCCAAGACTGTAATGCCAAACCCTCCAACAAACAACAGCAGCAGCAGCACCTGCCTGAACTGCGAGAGGGAGTGAAGCGCAGTGCCTTGGCTTGTGCATGTGTTCTGATCATGATGGAGCAGGGCTAGTATTAGGTCATCCGCTTTGCTGGCAGCTTCTGGGTTTGGCTGGTGGAGACATGTCCACATATGGAGGTTCTTCAATTCGAGCAGCTTTTGCTTTGAGTTGGAACCCGAAATGTCAACTTTTGAAGTTGTAACAAAACTGGAGATTTGTCAAACTCTTGGTTTTAAATAATAAACAGAATAAATACGCGCGCATTATATTGAATTAATGCGCAAATAAAACCTTTCAGGACAGCCAGATTTGAATAATAGTTTATTTTAGGAATGTTGTCATGTTTATTCATGTTCCTACTGACATGTTCAGTTCTCTCTCAATACCTGCCATAACTTCTGTCAAATCTACTAAATAGATTGGAGGAATTGGCCTCCCGGAGTTTTAAAACATAGCTGACGAAAAAGGAAAATAATTGAGTCAGAGATGACTAGTTAAGGAAACAACTGATAGCTGGAGTAGCATGTAATGTAATGGAATAGAGGTTGCCTTTGTTTTTCTCAATTGTAAAATTGTTCCCAGTGGTCTTTTAATTATGATTACCAGCCAGATGCCAGCTAGGAGGATGAGAAAAACGAAGACATACGTGAGGGAGTGAACAGAGCCGTGAGACTTTGGCCTGCCAATGTCAGTGAATCAACAAACCACCAGAGCTTTTTCAAATAGTGCGTTTTCTACTCCTGATCCATCACAATTTGATTTAAACAATTCTCAGAAATGTGGTTTAATCTTAAATGATTCTGTATATGTCCTCCATCATGAGAAAAATGTTACAAGAACATGTTAACATGTTAAAAAGTGATTTTCATTGGAGTGGGTCTGTGTGGAGCATTTCTGCAAAGATTGATTTGAGTCACCATCAATGTGTGAGTGTGTTTGGACATGGGTGAATTGGAGTGTGACTGTACTTTGCGCTTTCAAGGAAGGTAGTAAAGCATTATAGAGCATACACTATTTTCCATTACTATTTAAAAGTTAAACCGTTGGTGAAAAACTAAAATAGAGCACATACTAGCCTTTCCATTAACTCTGAAATTGCTTAAATTGGATTTTTGATAATTTATTTGCCAAATGGAAACACCAAAATTTTGAAATAAAGTTTTCTGCTTAGAAAGGGTGGTTTTTGGGGCGTATAGAAATGAACATTCTTCACAAAACTGCATTGGAAACAATTTTTTTAAATCAAGAAGGCTTCTTGGCAGGAAGTGGCTGTACAGTGGGCACCACAAGAGGTCCCACAACGTCACAGCTCAATTCAAGTTGTGTAACATACAGAGTTGCGCAGCTCCTCCGTAAAATTGCAAACCAAAATTTTTCCTCGTTGCTTCATCACGTTTTTGCAGCCTGAATAGAACGCAGACGTCTCCTTTGACAGATGAGGATGAGCGCTGGTGTCAAGACAGAGACATGAATGGATTGTGTTGTTTTCAAACACAAAAAAGTCCCCAGCTGCTTACTTTTTAGAATGGTTATTCTTTTATACCACTTTACAGGCTTCTCATGTGCAACTGCAAACTGTCAACGGACTAGCATGCGGGGCGTGCGCCACACTGCTGTGACGTCACCCAAGTTCTCCCTTTTAGTAAATCAAATTGAAAAAAACAATACTTGTTCTGATCCATTGCTGTGTTTTTAATGACTTATCACGTGAGCTGGTTTGTGAAACATCAATTGCAAAACTGTTTTTTTAACATTTCCAGAATTTCGATAAAGTTTCGTGCATATGTGTAATGGAAACGCAACTACTGATTGACCGATTGACTGTTGCCCTTTGATGTGCCGTCTGGCTCATTCTTCCAGCCGTAGAGGAAGCTGCTTTGAGAGCTACTTTCCATCTGCATGCACAATTCAAACGGTATGGCCCTTTGTTTCATCTATTTATTAACCCTTCATCCATGTGTGCAGCAGGCATTCACATAAACTGGCCAGACTGTCCCATTCAGCTTTTCTGCTGAAGCTGCAGGGTGTGAAAATCTGGGCTGTTTTTTTGGAGAAAGGAGGTTGTGTATTTTGAGAGTGTCGTGGGAGTATGACCGATCAATAAATATTTGATGACTGTGCCACCTCTCCACAGAGCCTAAACTCAAGTAGATGATCTCCCGACCTTCAGACACCCAGTGCCAGATGAATTATTGAGAGCAGAGCTGTCAGTTACGAGCCTTGGGCTCGCTCCGCGTGGAATTGAGCGGGAAGGCTATCTGCGGTCACATCTCGCTCAGATGTCAATCGCCAGATCACCACCTGCTGATTGGACACTTTGTTAAGAAAAAAAACCAAAAAAACCAGGAAGTCGAATGTAAATAAAAACGCTGCAGAAATATGGATGTTTGAGTAAAACAGAAACACATTGTTGCTTTCAACATCAGCAGGGGTTCCTGAGTGGAAATAGACCAGATGTTTCAGTCGTCTTCTAAGAGACTTTTGATCTGCATTATTGGATCGTTTCCTACATTTCTTTAAGCCTTCTGCATGTCAGCATTTTCTGTCGAAGGAACATTATTATATTTAAAATTTTGCACCTAGTGAGGTCCCTGCATAAGCTGCCGATTTGTTTGCCCTTCCACCATGAATGGACTAATTCTTACCATTACTGTGATATTTGTGTCTCACTGGCAACGCGTGTGTGTTTATGTCTGTGCAGATGTGTTACATGTATGCTAGTCAGCAGTCTGTGCAGCCTTTGGTCCAGCAGGCCGCCTCAGCCCAAAGTAGCCCTCTCACATGAAGAAGGTGTTGCATCTGATACTTCCTCAGGTCAAGGCCAAACTTCATCTGATCCCTCATCCAAAACCCCAGCTTAATCCCCTCCAAACCATGTCCTCTCTTTTTTGAAGGCTCCAGCTAACACCTCACCTTACTAACACCCCTTTATTTCTTGCTGTGCTGGTCACTCAGATGACACCTCAACCTTTAAATTCTGCTTTTAAGACTTGAATTGGAAGCTGTGGCTCAAGGACTTATTGGTTGCTTTGCTTTTTGACTGTACTCAGTAAGGATTTCCCACAAAACAGTAGTTTTGTCTTTACTAATGCAATAAAAGTGAAAATGTTTGACTTAAAATAGATTTTCTTTGTTGTCAGCTTACTAAATCAGACAATATCCACAGAAGGAAAGAAAGATTTTAGAGTGAAAGGTTACACTGACACTGACGGAAAACCCTCCACCTATTTAACTACTTTGTCAAATTTTAATCTAACAAGTCACACATTACTGATGCACATAAATCAAAGAAATTATTAATTCTTAAAACTGAAGTAAAGCTGCCTTCTTTAGGACACAAAAACATTTCAGAGCTGAAAGAGAAGAGATACATACTGTATATTTCAGAGTTTCTGATGCAGATGTGAAGTAAGATGTGGCCATCGCTGAACAAGTCTTAACTTGTAGTAAAATCAAACCTGAGTTTGACAGTTTTCTGTCTTTTGGTATTTGTCACCTCTCCCTTCTTCACTGTTGAAAATGCAGCTTCTCCTCTCTATACCTGATCCATCTTTAGTAGGGGTGTCAGACTACAGGCCTCGAGGATCGGCACCCTGTTGGTTTTTTTTTTTTTTTTTTTAGAAATCCTGCTTTGTCTACTGCTGGTTACCTGGATCAGGTGTGTTTAGCCAATAAGGAGCTTCAATGGCAGGTTAGCTGAAAACATGTTGGACACTGGCCCTCAGGGCCTGGAGCTTGACACCTGTGAAAGGATCCTTTTGGTCGCTGATGTCTTTTCTCAGCTGACTTCAGGGCAAGGCGGGGTGAATTCTGAACAGGTGACCAGGTTATTTTAGAAGCATAGTCTTAGACAAACATCATAATCTAATCTAAAAAACACAGTATAAGACTTTCAATTAACCACAAAGTTAATTGAAAGCCTGAAAGAGACAGTTATTCATCAACTCTTACATTTTTATTAGAAAAAAAACTTGAAGCCGCATTTCAAATTCCAGGATTTCTAGAATCTCGTTTTACCTTTCACATACAGCTTGCCTTCAGTTTCCCACATAGTGGATTCTGTCAAGGAAATAGACCTGCAAGCATCAAATGAGGAAATTGGTGTCTGAAATGTGTTTACGTTCTCTTCTCTTTCTTGTAGTACAAACTGATGAACAGCTTGATCTCTTTTCAGCAGCACAATACTTTTTTTAAAGCCTTTATTTAAGTCTATTGTCTGCCCTGACATCCGCTTTTACTTGAGTTCAAGATTTACCATGTCATTAGTGGCCTGGGAGAAGGGAAATTTTAGTGTGAAAGTATTTTCTCCAGAATGGACTGAATGTTTACCTAATTTTCAAGTATTTGCATGGGAAAGGCCGGTGTAAACGCTTTTCCCGTTGGCTTGAAAAGCCTTTACTCTCTGATCAAATAATTCAAATGAACAGCAAGTGCAGCGAAAACTGACTCCTTAAGAAATTATTTGGGGTTTTTTTGGGCTGGAAAAGGGATCAATTTCTCACTTCCTCTCCATGTTTGTCCTACATGGTTCTGTTTTGGGCCATTTTCTCATACTGAACTCCCTGATTTTCTAATCATTTCTACGATGATCATCTTTTTTTTTTTTTAAAGATTTCTTGCATTGTTTTGTCCTCTTTTATACAATTTTTTAGATCTTACTTACTTTCTGTTGGACTCTGAAACCTATCGTCGGATAATTTTCACCCGAGCAAAAATATTTACGTGATTTTCAATATGTTGCATTTTTCTGAGTGTTATGAGTACCTGGGTAAAGTCTCACATATTCCAGGAACAGGTGGATCAAAGGTCAAGTCTCCAGTATCCTTTTTTTTGTAGGATTTATTTTGTTCTTAAACTTCTAATTTTTCTGTAGTTTTCAAGCACGTTTTTAGGATCTTCCTATGTTTTTATTTTCCATATTACTACATAAACCACAGTTGAAAATAAAAAATACATATAAAAACGGTACTTTAATTTATCATGTGTTGTCATATTTTGATCTATTTTTTATAAGAAACACTTTTTATTGAGTATATCATATCGAGTAAAAATCCAACAAAAGTGATGGTTGAAACTGTTGTAGGGTTAAAGCAAAAACCTCATTTGAGATCTGATAATCTTCCCATGTGTCATTACCTCACACTGATCTGTTATTGGGAGAGAAAACCCTTTTGCATGAGGAAAAAGACTTCTTTGATCTCTCTGGAACTTTTCATCTATCTTGTGGATTGGCCTCAGCCAAAGCTGTGGAAGGGTTAAGTGCTGGCAGATCCTCCTAATCAGATCTCTTTGGGGGTTCTGCTTGGTTTAATGATTTCATGAGTGACAGCCGACATTGTGGTTTTTTTTTTAAAGGCCATGAAGGAGGTAGGTGGGTTGGCATGATTGATGGCTGGCAGATTTACTCTCAGCTGTCTGTGTGTAGCTGAAAACAGGAGGCAGAGGTTACTCTTCTCTGTGGATCTGACAAAGAGCATTAGACGCTAGTGTACTGATCAGTATGGATTGTAAAATGAGCCAACCTATAATGAATATATTTATGTAGGAGCTGAGTGGTGGATTTTTTTGCTTTGACATTTGTTATGAGAGGTTTTGGGAGGAGCTTTGTGTTGATGTGTCCTTGAATGAAAAGGTGCACTTTGATTTTCTTGTCTTCCTAGCGGGCGTCTGGCTTATTACAACCAGAATACATGTGATTTGTGTTCATTTTGTACACTCATGCTGCTTTTGCTGTCTCAGCTATTAGGATCGGCGGGAGCATTCTGCTAAGGTCTTGGATTCTTATGGGTTTTCCTAAGTGAAAAGGCAGGCCCCAGCCAGGATTACTCCTCCGCCTTACTCAGATGGCTTTTCCAGTGACTTGACACTTGCAAACACTGGAGCTCTTTCAGGGTTTGGAAATGCTTCTCTACTGTCAGCACTTTTGTGAACAAATCTCCACAAAAGCTCAGCTATCTGTCTGCTTTCTAGATCTCTTGTATTGCGAACAGAAGACCAAAGCAGCTTCATGTAGCTCGCTATCAGCTGGGATCAGAATATAGGGTTTCAGGGCTTGAGCCTCTGATGTCTCAGGCAGCACATTACTGTATGTACAAAATCAGCAAAAATTAATCAGCCTTATCATTTTACCAAAGTCATCACTCAACTGTGAAATATTAGCAGGTAAAGGCACATGTGGTGAAAATGACTGTCAAAATCCAATGTGTGTTCAGTTTCACAACCAGTGAGGAGGACTAATGACATGAGTCAGTCCCTCTGGCAAATGATCACCTCTTCTCCATTTGTTGCTTGATTGTCGCTTTCATATTTCTCATTCTAGTTCTCTTTTAAACACATATACCTAACCACATCTTTTACCACTTTAACATTTAGATGAGAGTTTCTGGAAAAAGTAAGAAATCAGGACTCTAGCAACTCTTGAGGTACACAACATTACTTGACCCTCCAGCTCATCTTATGGCTTAAGCATTTATCTCAGGCTAGCCTGTAAATTAAAAGTACAAAAACACAGATAATAAAAGCATTCATGCCAACAAGAAATGCTATAGATTTGAACTCCCTCCTGCCCCTCCTTTATCCCTTCTCGTCTTCTTTCCTCTCTGCCAATACTTTGGCATCCTCGCTCTGTTGCTGTGTGGCTTGTCAACATGTCGCGATCAAACGAGCATCTGTGTATTTCCAGCTGGTGCAAAGAGAAACTTTTTTTTTCCACACTTTAAATTAGGAGCACCTGCTCTTCAAAGTTCAAATCTGTGATTTGAGCTGGGAACAGGAAGCCATGTCTTTCTCTGTCTCACGGTTCTAATTATCCCTGAGACAAAAGACAACATTTTTTCGATTAGATAAGATATGCACAGTCTCCATTCTAGTTGTCAGTGTGTCTCTCTTTGTATGCTAGTAATCCAAGGAGAATTTTGGGAGAATCCACGAAGGAAGCAGAGCAAAAGACAGAATGAAAAGGACTTTGGCGGCTCTGTTGCTGAACTTTTCCCCAGTTGCATGGGGCTTTTCAGCCATGACAGGCCCCTGGAATCTTGTGCTCAGCAGAGCGAACAGTGCATTTGGGCTGTGATCCTGTTTATATGTGTGTCTGGAGAGACAGCTGTCCAGCTCATCTTCCCCTGTTGCAGCCTGCCTCATTTATAATTAACCCAGATGACCAGGTGGCTATGTCCCTCTGTTCCTGCCAAAGCATGCTTCACTCTGACCTCTGAACTTCTATCAAGCATTCTTTGACTCATGTTTGTCGCTCGGATACTGGTTGGAGTATGGTGCAGTTGTCATGTGATGATTATGCAACTTTTTAAAGTATTGCTTTTGAAAAATTTCTTCAAACATAGTCAAATAACATCAATGACTAATAATAATTTGGTTTGTTTAAACTCAACTTCTTTTATTTTATATCATGTTCTGCTAGCTTTTAGGAATTTTTGATAATGGCTGTGATAGTTGCTTTAAACCTGAACACTTGTAAAATTAGTTGGAGAATTAGCAACAGAGTCTATGGAAAAGATCCAGGAAATTTTTATTGTTGTCACATGTCTATGTGATATTTTTGTTTAATTTGAAAATCAAACTTCCACTAATTATGCTGAGTACCCTCTGTCTTCCCTCCCTCCGACAACGTCGCGGCATGCTCCTAATGAAACGACGAATGGTGTCTTATGGCATTTCCTCCCAGATCTGTGTGAGGGCATCCCTGAGCTGTTGTACAGTCTGAGGAGCAACCTGGCAGTGCCTAATGGACCCAAACATAATGTCCTAGAGATGTTCTATTGAGTTTAAGTCAGGGGATGGTGAAGGCCATTCAATTGTTTCAATTCCTTCATTCTCCAGGTACTGCCTGCATACTCTTGTCATGTGAGGCCGGGCATTATCTTGCATTAGGAGGAAACCAGGACCTACTGCACCAGCGTAGGGTCTGACAATGGGTTCAAGGATTTCATCTGGATACCTTATGGCAGTCAGAGCACCATTTCCTAGGCAGTAGAGGTCTGTGCGTCCCTCCATGGATATGCCTCCCCAGACCATCACTGACCCACCACCAAACCTGTCATGTTGAACCACGTTGCAGGCAGAATAATGTTCTCCTTGTCTTCTCCAGACTCTTTCACGTCCATCACAGATGCTCAGGGTGAACCTGCTCTCGTCTGTGAAAAGTACAGGGCGCCAGTGGCGGACTTGCCAATTCCAGTGTTCTTGAGCAAATGCCAGTGGAGCTCCACAGTGCTGGGCAGTGAGCACAGGGCCCACAACAGAATGTGGGGCCCTCAGACCACCTTTATGAAGTCTGTTCCTGATCGTTTGGGTAGAGACATTCACACCAGTGGCCCTCTGGAGGTCATTCTGTAGGGCACGAGTAGTGCTCAGCCTGTTCCTCCTTACACAAAGGAGCAGGTATTGGTCCTGCTGAGGAGTTGAGGACCTACTATGTTCCTGTCCAGCTCTCCCAGAATAACCACCAGTCTCCTGAAATCTCCTCCATGTTCTGGAGATTGTGCTGGGAGACACATTAAACCTTCTTGCTGCAGCACGTGTGGATGTTCCATCCTGGAGAAATTGGACAACCTGTGAGAGAAAGAGAGACAAAAAGCTGAGCGCGCCCCGTGCATTGGCACTGTGTGTGTTGGGGGGGCATACACGTGCAGCGCAAGAGAGAGAGACAGAGACACAACAAAAACACAAGAAGATGAGATCATTAGAAGAGAAGAAAAAAACTGGAACCATTTGACTTTTATTGACTATATGAAGGAAGAGAATCTGCAGGAAATAATACTATATATGTAGATATATTCTCTCTCTCTCTATCTCTCTCTCTCTCTCTGTATATGGCTCCACAACCAACCTGTGCAGAATCTTCTCAAAAACAGAACAGATCATTAAGAAACAGGATTGCATCCTCAAAGCTGAGACACTTTTGTCTTTCTCAACGTTATTTTGAATAAAAGTCTTTATTTGTTGGTTTTGCACTTTTGTATTTGAGTTTTGTGTTTTTCACTTCAAATATGTTTAAAAGGAAAAAAAAAGCTTAAGATATAAAGATTTAAAAACTGAATAATTAATACTTGTCCTTTTTCATGTATTTTTTTTACATTTTATCAGAAGGGATAAATAACAGCATATCTATAATAAACACTTTATATGAATAAAAACATATTTACATTAGTTATGGATTTTGTACATAATCCTACAAACTAGTTGATAGTAAATTAAATAAAACAAAAAACAACCAAAAAAGACACCTGGTAGCAGAAAGAGCCACTGTTTTCAGTGAACCACTGCAAAAAAAATGAATCTCTGAGAAAAGCCAGAATTCCCATCAATAGTGTGGAGGGAAACAAGGAAAGATTGTTGTTTTTACTTTGTCTGAAAGTTTGGAAGTATTCAAAAAAAAAAGAAAGAAGACAAAGAAAAGTCAATAAAACAGATTTAGCAGAAGTTTTTTAAAAAAATATCCTTTAATGATAATAAAGGTACAATATTTTGAAAATATATTTGTTTAACTTGAGCAAATTACCTCATGATACCAATGATATTTGCAGCAAAAGGGTAAGTTCTTCATGGGGGGGGCGTGAGAGAAAATAATTGAGAAACCCTGGGTTAAGGAATCTCCTCATGCTGCCAGTATAGATAATTACACAAGCCAAAATCAGCACGAGTGGAAAACCAGCCAAAAAAGATCAAGAGGGAGAAACTTGAAATGACCTCCACATGTAACAGCAGTCCTGTTTTGAGGGTTTTCTAATTGTTGCCACTGAAGTGCACCTGTTGTTAATTCCATGAACACCAATACAGCTGAAATTGATTAACGAGGCCCTCAGCTGCTTAACCAACAAGAAAATGATCAGACAGGTTTAATTTAATTGCCAATTTAATTGCCATTTACATGCCAGGCCCAATAAAAAAAGTGTTCCTTTAATTTTTGTGAGCAGTATAGTATTAACATATTTTATCTTTGCAAAACTTCCTTAAATTGGAACATTATTGCCGGATTTTCAGCCAAAAATACTGCTTCAGCATGACTCGACTGTGATTCAGTGCTTCTGTTTTGTCATGTTCTGTTTTCCCTGTCAGTTTCACCACGTTCAGGTTAATCATCCACGGCTGTTTTCATTTAGTTAATCAACGTCAGTGTATTTAAGTGTCTGATCTCCAGTTCTCATTGTCTGGTCATCTGCTATGTTCTGTCATGGCACTGGTTTGTTCTCTGGTTTTGGCATGGTTTAAGTCCGTTAAGCATATGTTTTGTTTCTTCTACCATCCCTTGTCTCCTGCATTTGGGTCCTTCACCACCATCCCTGACAATGATCTTTGTAAACAATGGATAGTGGGATGGAGCTCTGCCCCTGACTAGTCCTACGAGAAACTAATGCTGGAAAAGGGTTCCTCACTTTCCTATTGAAAGTTAATGACCAGGAGTGGAGGAATACAGGTGGTATTTTGGTGCATATTGAGCAAATCTAGTTTTAGGTGAGAATGCATCAAATGGTCCTCGTCATCATTGACTCAAAAATTGGGGGGGCAAGTGGGGGTTAAAGCTCTTTGCTCAGGGGCAGCTTCCCCCTTGCCTCCCTGTAGCTCCGCCCCTGTATCACGCAAATTCATCCAAGAAAGTCTTTCACTTTAACTCGGCGGTTCAGGCTTCCCCGGCATGCGTTAAAAACATTTCTTTAGGTATTATCCTGCTTATCCCATGTTTACTTACAAAAGAAATATTAATTTGGTTTTTAATACTTTATTGGTATTTTTGGTTGTTTAGATCACTTTTTCACAAAAAGCGGGCTATTTGATCCGTGGTCCAATGCCATATTATACAAATATATTTTACCTGATAAAACTTTGTAATCGTGATTCATCCCAACACAAAAGTGCGATTTATCAGCTTTATTTTTTGTAATCAATTGACAGCAGTAATTAAAAATAAATGATCTAAATGTAGAGTTTTGTGTGATTTCATATTTTGATTATTCGCAGAGTGGTCGGCAAATACTGAGACAAAAAAAGATTAGAGTGATAAATCACGATTAATTTTTTTTCTAGGTTTGAAATTAACTAGTTAAAACAATTTTTAAAATATAGATTATATATATATTTGTGTGTGTGGTTATATTTTTGTGACATTTTTGATTTTTTTTAAATTTTGCACCAGTTACTGTTTTTTCTTCTTATAATCATATTATGCTATTATTAATACTCATATGCTATAGTTTATGTATCTTCAACACGAATTGCTGTGATTTGCCAATAAATATTTGTGTTTGCCAAAAATCTTAGTCCTGGGTTTTATTATTATTTAGTTACCAAAAAAATGTGTTTTCCCAAAATTATTTTATAATGCAACATTTACAGAAAAAAAGCACCTGTATTGATATTGGTGCTGCTAGCCCTGTACTCACTTGGTATCAGATTGATACTCAAATTCCCAGTATTGCCCTCCCTCACTCTGTATGGTACGTAGGCTTTAAGCAGGCTATGTTTGATCCATCAACAAAGAAAAAAAAAATGAAACAAAAAATCAGCGTGATTCAAACATTAAAGCTCAAGTATACAAACAAATACCTGCTAAGGATAACAACATAAACTAAACATAAATATGGAAGATAAATGTGTTAGAGATTAGTCAAGGCCGAATAAAGCCAAGAGTGGATCCCATTGACCCTGATTACCCTACGTCACTGAGCGAGCGCACTGTATTTACAACGCTGGGATTGTGTTATTTCATTCATTTTCTTGTTGTGTTCAAAGTTCATCTTTGGAGGGACAGATTCTCTTTCAGAGAAGCATAGAGTCAGATATAGTCTCCCTTTCAGCTATCTCGACCCCCCAGCTAGTCCTTACAAAATGGTTGTACTTGTCCAGATGTATATGTGCCCCTTGCAAAATCTCTACATTTGCCAGACAACTTTTCTACTACAAATCAGTCTTTATAACCAGTAGAGCTGCCCATCAGTGTGAGGTCCAGAAAAGGTTGAAGCTCACACGTTCTTTGTACCCTTCTTTCGTCGCCCTTATAATGGTGCAGGGGGGGGACTGAGGGCAGGGCAAAGACCCAAGGTTAGCGAACAAGACATATCCAGTTTCTGTTGTGTAACTACAATACCTCCAGGTTTCCTGTGCACATGTTCTGTTTAATGCTCATGTCCCAGAGATTGGGTGGGCCATTAGAGGACATGAGGCCAATGAAATTCTAACTCATTCCTTCCTCCTTGTGCGACAAGTTGGAGTTGAACTTCAAAGTAGTATGTGTTGATGAAGAGCTAATTGCTGTTCAAACACAGATTCCATGTTTGGCCAAGAAGTTAAATCTGACTTTGGTACGTGTCACTTCATGTTGCATCATTTTAGACAAGTGTGTATGATGTAGCGGACTGTGTACCTGTTTCCTCGTGCTTCCTTTCCAATCCCAGAATTCTCATTTCATCCACCTGCCTGCCCTCCTCCAGACCCCACCCTTCCTCCCTGCATGTGTTTTGTCATAGGTCACCAATCCCAACACCTGCCTCAGCAGTCTGCCTTCACCCAAACTGCCACAGTAAGCTGTGTCCTCCTCTGAGCTGATGGTAATACTGCTGTCCTCGTCCATTTAGTCTAAGCACAGTGGAGGCTACTCTAGAGGTATTTAGGGCTGGGTGAGGCTTTGTAAGAGTTGAAACAGGTGTGTCTTACATTTTTTTGTTGCTCCGATACCAGTAAAGTTTTTTCTTCTTTTTAAACTAAAACAACAGGTATTTTGTTAAAATGATGTCGCTGTTTGTGTGTAACAAAAAATAAACCAGTTGTGCCCCCTCTCTTGACACCTGTCAACTACTAGACCATGCTGAAAGCAAAGGAGCCTGCTTTTGTTCTTAATTCAAATTCAAATTCAAATTGATTTTATTTATATAGCACCTTTCCAGTTAAAAACAGCTCAAAGTGCTGTACATAAAACAAATACAAGAAAAGCTATACCCCACACATACAGTAATATAAAAACATAACCCCCTCATAGAAGATGGCATCTTCCTCTTGACTGCAGTCAAATGAGCCGCCGTTCACATTTCTGTGGTCAAATCAGCCGTCACTTGATTTTTTTGTGTGAGTCTCATACAATACTTATAGTAGCAGGGCTGTGAATTCTGGAAACCCTCTGCGAGACTCCACAGACCTTCTTGATTTGACCACGGAAATGCGAACGGCTGCTTATTTGACCGCAGTAATTTGAATTGTAAATCAATGAAAGACTATTTTGAGAATGTTGACTGTCACTATTTTTCCAAGGATTCTGGTATGAAAAACCAATTGATTGAATGTATTGGTCACACCAACGTTAATAAACATTCATTAATTAGCTAAAAGAGTCTTGGAAGGAGAAAGAATCATGCTTTTGGAGTAAGTTCGGTCCACAAAACTCTTCACTTCTTCATCCGAGCTGACATCCGACTCAAAATGACATTACCGATATTGATTGACACTATACTGTGGCAGCGGGGAAGCTTTATGCTAGACAGATCTATCATAATCAGGATAAGGGGCGGGACTCCTCAGCCATGCCCCCTCAGAGGAGATTTTAGAAACAGAGGCTTCATGTCAACATGAAAACTGTTTTTTTAAGAAATTTAGGTTGTGAGATTTTTTGTTAAAAACCTCATAATCATTATTAAAACACTTCTGGGAACGTTTTTTTAAATGAAAAAAATGTTCATGGGGGACTTTAAATCCCTATTTTGTTTCAACCGCATTTGTGCTAAATAAATCTTCACAATTAATGTTTTATTTATCATTAGTCTGTTCAAGGATAGCTGTTTCCAATCCATTATTTTTTGTCCAGTTTCATGGGTTCAGATAGGGCAAGGTAAGCTGACATTGCTTTTATGATACTTTTCACGGAGGGAAATTCAAAGGGCTTTACAGACATGCAAACACTTTTATAGATTAAAAAAAAAAAATGAAAACAACAAACTAAAGTACATAATGGCAGACATGAAATCCTGTCCACTTTTGTCATAGGAGAGATAACACCTGAATGTTAGGGTGGGGTCATCTGGACCCCAAACGATGGCACAAGGGACAAGAAAGTTTTTTAACAGTAGAAAAAGAAACTCAAAAATTGTTGCTGTTGCTCGCAATGGCTAGTGTTCCTCCACTGATAGAGTGGAGTCTCAGTTCTTATGATTGGAAAAAAATAGAAATTAATTTTTAAACTTAAATGAGTCTTGAATCTTTCGGAAGCCAAAAACGTATTTGCACCTAATTTACTCAAATCATTTAATTATTAAATGCATATAAACTATGATTACTTTTTGGCCCTTTTAATATTGTAAAAACAACTTTAGTGTCTATTTTCTGGAGATAAATGGGATAACGGAAGCCCAGATTGTAGGGATGTTAGACCTCCCATGGAGCCGACTGAGGCCCTCACCAGCCTGACAGCCAACATCATACATGATTCTTTCCCTGTGTGAGATGATCTCTTTCGTAGCTCGCGAGAAATGAAAGAGACCACTTTTTCTCCTCCGACGGGGCCATGTGACAGTTCATTGTATCATTCCATCAGTAATGGGATATGCCTCCCTCTGAAAGGGTCCTTCTACGACTCTCCTCACTTCACTTGCTTCTGTCTCTACCTCCTTTCTTCACAGCCCTTTATTCCTTGTTGTTGTGGCAGGGATCTGCAGAAAACAGCAAAGGTTGGCAGGGCAGGTGTCTGATTTTCATTATAATTGCAAATAGCAGTGAGTGGACCCCTGATCAGATAAGATGGAGAAGCAAGGACAAAGAAGGGAAGGGAAAAAGAAGGTAAGGTGAGGACAGTGCTTTGGTCTGAGTGTGCAGCCCGAGTTCATCCTGTCTGACTGGTCTTTATGTTGACAACACTTTTCTTTTAGATAAACAGTCATGGACAAATGAGTGGGCACTCCTCCTCTGTCAGTGAAAGAAAAACCCTCATTGTTCCCTCAAGTAATGCAAAACTGACAAAAGTAAGACAGAAAAAACATTTACAAAAAAAACAAACCTCTAATAAATTAATGTTAAACTGTAGGTTGACAAAATAATGTTAATTTAAAAAATGATTATTTAAAACAATCCAGGGGTAGACTTAGCAGTTTGGCGGCCCGAGCATACATTGACATGGGGGCCTCTGCAGTGGTTGTATTAGTATATATTTTTTAATACTTATGGGTAAAACATTTGCTAAATAACTTCTTCCCAGGTCCACTTTTGAACACTGTTTATGTCAAAAATCCATGATAAGCACTTAAAAGGAGAAATCAAATTTAAATGTTAAACAAATGGGTTCTACATACATTAGTTTTACCTGGACAGAAAAAAAAAAACATTGAATTTATGAAATTCTCTAATTTGTTATCCACTCACTTTCTAGCAGGAACAAATGACAAAAAATGAAAAAAAAAAAAATGGAATTATGGAACAAAATAAGGATTGCCTGCTCCTCTCTTTCCCTTTTTTCCTCCTTTTCAAGTTGTGGAAGAATTGATACCAAGGTGACAAAATATAATTACCCGTGTTAACTACAGCATTAAAGTATCATTTAAAAATTAATAAATAAGAAAATGAAAGTATATATGTTAACAACAATTAAAATCTTACCGGGTCAGTTTTTTATGGTATTTTTTTAATAACAAATATGTGTTTTTAAAAGAACAGCAATAAAAATGACCAGTAATCAGTATCATTCATTGTTATTGAAAATTTTATACAAAAAGTAATCAGTATTGTGTCAAATCTTAAAAATGTGGTATACCACCCATCAATGCCCTTTCCACTTTCTTGACTTTATTTATTTTCATCCTTTGATTCTGTTTTTCTTTTTCCTGTCTTTCTTCCTGCACAATAGTTTGGTTGTTGTTTAATTTGCATTATCAGAATTTTGTGTGAGATTGTTTACCTTTATTTTTGTTTTATGTATTATGATGAGGATAATTGTCATTGTTGCTTGTATAACTTTCATCTTAAAGCTTTTTTAAAAATCTCTTTGAGGAGTCTCAGTCTGCCACCAAGTTGCTGACTATGAAATAGTGTATCTCTACGCAGGGACGGGGGGGTTACAAAAGACTTTCACAAGAGCAGTATGACATCTTAGTGATTTGGGATTATTCATGACAGAGTTAAAAAAATGATGAGAATGGTATAAAATGTATACTTTTTTTGTTAAGTGTGCATGTTAGGCCTCCAAGGTGTTGGGGGCAATTGCCTACCTCTGTCTAACGTCATTGTGTGACGACTTTGCAGATCACATAAGTGGCAAAATTGCTTCTTTATGATCTAGCACCCTCTTTTTTTTTTTTAATTATCTCATCGGAGAAAGAACTGGACAGTTTTGACCTGGTTGAAGCTGCAACACTTGGTCAAGTTTTCTTTAATTTTTTTTTTTTTTAGCATCTTTAAAATGTAATTCTGCAGTCAGTTGCTTTTTTAACAGTGTTTATTCATCCATTAAAAGGAGTACCAACATTTTCATCCATGTGTTTGTTTTTCACTTCATCGTGACTCTTTCCAGTTCTTCTCTGGATTAAAGTCTATTTTTTTCTAACACAAGGTGTTGGTTAGTATAAATGTGTGGACGTGACAGATATGAACTTCTGGATAAGTGGTCAGCAATTTCACATGAACACGAGCCATAAAGACGCACACATACACACTCAGCGGCCACACATCCACCCCCGCACATGGACTGACACCAGCTGCACTCTTAAGCTGTCAAACCCAACAGCTGGACATTACAGTTTTACCCCCTCAGGAAAATATCACATCACATGTCTGGCCCCCCAACACAAATTAAAAGAGGTGATTAACTCAGCCTGCGTGAATACCAAGTGTGTTCTTTAAAAAGTTCTGCTTGCTTTCAGGAGCGTCCAATCAAAGACTCATTTGAAACATCTTTCTTATTTCCCTTCCAGAGGTGAAAATTGCCAAACCTTGAAGAAGCAAAATGGGCTGTGATGCACTCCCAGCATGCACTTGGGTGTGTTTGTAAAAGGACAGGACAGGCCGGACTGGAGGAGCAGCTATGTCAATAACACCAAAATGGGAAAAACAAACATTTCTGGGTGAAGTGTTGTTTTGCTTATTTTCCCCTCTGGCAGTTTTCCCTCTGTGTGGCTGATGTTCATTGTTGCTCTGCATTTTCTTGAGTATCAGAGACAATATAGTTAGCTTTTTGTCAGCAGTGGTTGTTGTGGCGGAGTGGACTCGTCTGGTTCTCATGGGGCAGCGCTGGCCTGCGGGGGCGAGCTGGCCGCGGTAAACTCTGGCTCCAGTTGACCGTTATGCTAGGTTTAATAAAGTGGATTCCCTCAACAGATGGACGAGGCTGCGTAGCACCTGGCCCTGCTCTGCTCCCAGCAGGCCGTGTGTTCTCACGACACTGCACCACCTGTTGGTCAGACCTCGGGCAGCGGATGTTTCAGCTGGGCTGCATTCCATCCCAAAAAGCATGACTATTGATTTAGAGGAAATCCTTGACAGAATCCATCATGTTGTTCTTTGAGGTCTAACATGCCCGTCTCAAATTTGTCCTGCTCCTAAATGGCAGGAATCAAGCTTTCTGTCGTAAGTCAGAAGAACGTTTAGGTGTCATGAAGGTTAAACCAAAAACATGTGTGGTCAAATACACATTTTTCTTTTTTATCCTTTTGAATTTGTAGATTTTCTATTAAAATAATCCATACATTTTGAGTTTGCAGTACAGATAAATGTAAAAATTTAACCTTAACTCAAGATTCTTATAAAGAACAACTCAATTTTTCATCATTTTTTTAATGCAGTAAAACAATCAAAAGAGTAAAAGTTTAAAAAGGGTTTTTTTTTCAAAGTATACACACTTTAAAATAAAAATTCACATTTCTGACACGTTTTCTGTCATTAGACTTCTTTTTTCAATCAATTGTCAGTTCGGAGGCTAAATATGTGATTCAACTATAGAGTTTTGGGATTTGAAACGATTTCCATCATTTTGTCTAATAATTTACTCAGATTGATGTGCCAATTCTGCTGACAACAGAATTTTAAAGATTTTGCTTAAAGAGACAGATAAAAAAAAACCTTTCCACACTAACTTTAGTCTGCAAAGTTACCTGCTCAAATCTTTAGTTCATTTATCATTAAAATAGATTTAATTTAGAAATCACAAAATAGTTTCTTTTCGGATTCTTGGAACAGAGAGTGTAAAGAAATCCTTTTGAAAATTTAAAACCATATTTTTGTTTTTTTTTGTTCTTTGATGAATCTCAGATTTTAGTGCAAATTACAGAAAAAAACTGTATTTTTAAATCCACGTGCTTCTTTGACGTTCTTACTAAAATCTCTCAGTTGATCTTTAATGCCTGTTAGCACTTCAGATCTCTTTGTAAAGTAGCAGTGACTTCTAATAAAATATAATTTATCAAAAATACGTGGAATTTTCATTTAAAAAGCATACATGATCAAGATATTGATTTTTTTTAACTGAATTTTGGTTAAAACTTGAGCTTTTTGTCTCTTTTTTTCAGATATGGCACTCTAATAAGCAGTCAGTAATGGCGGAAAAAAATCTATATTATTCCGATTTTTACCAAAATTTTGATTTTTTTTCTACCCCCCCCCCTCTTTTTGACACTGATATAGTCTCCAGTTACAGTGGAGTCACAGTGGGAATAAAAAATTAAAATACTCGCAATATTATTTCACTTACACTGAAGTGTGTGATGTTTATTATTTCACGTTTCTAAAGTTTACTCACAGATTAGGGAAAATAAATCTTCATTTTAAGAAACAGGACCAAGATCTAGTGGCATATTTGAGCTAATGAAATTGGATATTCATGCGTAACAATTCAAGTAAAACACTTTAATAAAGTTCAGCACTCCCATCAACCCCCACCCTGAACTCCTTCTCTTTGCTAACCTCCCTTGGAAATAGCCAGAACCGGATTTGTTCAGAGAAGACAGCACAGCTGCTCATGTATACGAACAGACAGTTATGGGCTTTGGTTGCCTCGGTGATACATTTCTGAAAAATGCGAGTAAAACCAAATTATAAAGCCTTAAGAATTACGATTATCTTTCCTACTTCTCTGAAAAATAAAAACATGAATTTGACGTTTTGGGGTTTTTTTGTATTTAAATGCCCAGGGCTCTCCTTGCAGGGGTTTGTCAAACTCTTTTGTTATTTTACTGCATTTTTGTAAATTAAAGGGGCATGAGAAGGACCTGGCATGGGCGTGTGACATGTCCCGTGGAGCAGCGCACTCTGTGGATGTTTGTGGAGAAGCATGTGTGTGTCCTCTGTATACAGACCCCCATCTGTTTGGTGGCCGGACACAGTCTGGGAAAGTGTGTGCAGGCAAAGAATTCACACGCACCACAAAGGTCCAATTATGAGCACCCACTCGGAGAAGCAGAAAAAAGGGGGGGTGGGGGGTGAAGAAGGGGATAATGGGGGCTTGTCCATCTCGGAAGGAGGAATGATGGTTTCCTTGCCTCTCACCTCACCCTTTTCTCCCCTCCCAACGCGACCACAAATAGATCCACGTCAGTGAGTAGAGATCATGGAGGAAATCCCAGTGGAGCAGAACAAGAGGCTCTTTCAGGGTTCTGTTGAGTAAAAAACAACTATTAACTTTAGATATATTCCAATTCATAAAAAACACAAAAAAAAGATAAAAAACAAACAGGATAAGCATCGATCAATCCGTTTAATCGCTAGCTTTGCAGCAGCTTCACCAATAGTCTGTCTTTTGCAATCAAACCCCTAAGATTAGCCCTGTAATGAGATGATATCGGTGTCATAAAGCTGCTTCCTTATTTTCATGTTTTGTGAAACATATCACATATTTGATTTTGTTTGGTCTCAGAAAACCCTCCTTTCACTGTGGCAGGGGGTCTAGACATGGTTCTTCTCCGACTTGCTTGAGGTGAGGAGGATAAAATCTCCCAGGAAAACTCTGGCTCTCCTCATTTGTTGAAGACACAAAAGAGGAAAAAATTAACCACAATAGATAATGAAACTATAACTAAAGGAACTAAAAAAAAACAAACAAAAAAACACAAAAAAAAACACAATTACAAGGCTGACCCTTTATTGACAAATGTTAAAGTCAGAATTAAAAAGAAAAATTCGAGTTTTTGTGACAAGTCTCCTTCTCTGTAAAAGCAGGGATAACCATAGTTTAACAGAAGGAGTTTTGGTGTGATTAATGCAGAAGAATCAATCAATTAGTCAGTCAATCAACTAACTAACTTGGTCAGACGGTCGGCCAATCATTCTTTATTTATATAGCACTTTCCATACAAATTTTAACACAAAGTTCACAAAGATTTAGACAGAAGTCTCTGATTTCACCCTCATGTTGGTATGTGAAAGCTAACTCTGAGCCGGTGTAAAAAACTAAACAGTGTTTCAAAAAATTTACCAGAGCAACTCGGATACATCTGCTGTCAGAAAAGCATAAAAATAAATCAAGCAAAAAATTCCAGATTCAGTTCATATTTACTTTTTTTGTGCAAAGTTTTTTTTATTTTTGTGCTTGACTAAATGTGTAGCTTTGCGTGGAAACACAACGCTTAATCTTTTTTTTTTCTATTCGCCAAAATGCCACCCCCCCCACACACACAAAAAAGAAACAACAACAACAACAAAAAGATCATAAAGAAATACATTTACAATAGATAATATATATATGAATCAACAACAATGCAGCATGGGTCAACTGTAAAAAGAATCAAAACCAATAAAAAGTGATTTAAGACAACAAATAAATGAATAAAAGACGACTGTCAGTTCATGTCAAAGTATCTAGCAAGGGGTTAATCAAACTAGAGTGAAGACATGTGGAGAGAGAAAGTCCTAATGGACAAATAGAGGTAGATGAAGCAGTTTGGGATCAGATGAGGGCAGCTTTATTCACAAAATATAGATTAGGGTAAAAAAAGTTTAAGTTTCCCCATAAGGAGTTTTTTGATGTATATAGTAAAAAATGTAAGGAATAGTTTCTACAAGCCGAACCAGGGAAAAAAGGAACAACAATGCGGCAAAGAAGCAGAAAAACAAAATAATAGCAGAAACTAATTAATCTAGCTCTCTAAAAACTTTTTTTTGTCAATAAATATTTAAAATATAATTTTATAGCAATACAATATTTAAGGACATAAGTTTAAATTGCTTTTTAAAAACATTTTGTAACTATTTTGTAACTGCAAGAAAAAATAATTAAAACAAAAAGCTTTTTCAGTTTGGAGGGTTCTGTGTTATTGTACAGTGGATCACTTCCCTTCCAGGATCATTTTTATGACTTCTTTGTAACTTTGGTCCATGACTTTCAGGGACAAGTACCCCAACCCGACCTGACTTGTGTGGCAGCATCTCCGTCTCTTTGCATCAGTAAATAATGTACATTAAGCAACACAGTAAGTTGCAAAATTGTTTCAAGTCTTCCTTTAGTTTTGTTTTTGCAGAAAACTTTTTTATTCAGTAGTTGACATGCTAGCGCAAAATGCATGACTGATCTCCTGGATGACTCCATATCTCCAATCACATCCATGTGATTGCTGCCTCACTGGAGGGGGGCAAGTTCTTTTCTTTTTCTCTCGTCTAAAGGGTTAATATGAATAATAAACGACTGCAAGCAGCTCTGGCTCAGCTGTGTGCATCATTGCACACGCAGCCCATAAATTTCTCTTTCAGGCCAATTTGGAGTCAGATCAAACCCTTCTCTGTGGGAGACGTCTTAACAGAGGATGCTGCATTACTTAGCGAAGGAAAAACTCCAGCTTATCACTGCATCGTCTCCCCAGCTGTGCTCGCTGGTGAGAACAATGCAGACTGCTGAGAACTTCAAGGAAATGTACCTTTGTGTGAATAGAGTTTTCAAGTTTAGACAAGAGTTCCAAAGACGGTCGCAGAAAGTTCTTCTTGAAATGCATTAATAGGGTCTGAGAAAATTATTAACTCTATTTTTATGTTGCACCGTGTGACGATTTCCATTGATTGTCTGTACAATGGGAAAACTTTTAGGTCTGAGGATAGGCTCCAGCAACCCCAAAAGGGTTTAAACAGGTTTAGAAAATGGATGGATGGATGGAAAGAATGAAAAGAAAATAAACCCTTTTTATTGAGGATGGGGAATCACCTGGAACCATTTAAAGCAGTGAGAGATTTATTTGCTTTAAAATGAGTTTTAATGCAATGCCATTTTTTTCTAGACTATGGTCAGCAAATAAAGACCTCAATTTTTAGTACAGTGCTCACAAAAATTAAAGGAGCACTTTAAAGAAACACATTAGATACATCAGATCTCAATATGAAGTTGGATATCTTTACAAATAACAACAGGGCAGTGTCTTATGAACAAAAAGGTGCCAAGTCTTTTCATGGAAATAAAAGTTTTCAGCCTACAGAGAGCTCAATTGTGTAGACACCATAAAATCAGAGTGAAATGAAGATGTGGCAGGCTAGTCCATTTTCTCCAAAACTTAATTTCTGTAACTCTAAATGCTTTTCAGTATCTTGTGTGGCCCCCACGAGCTTGTATGCATGCTTTACAACGTCGAGGCATGCTCCTAATGAGACGACGAATGGTGTCTTATGGCATTTCCTCCCAGATCTGTGTGAGGGCATCCCTGAGCTGTTGTTCAGTCTGAGGAGCAACCTGGAGGCGCCTAATGGATGAAAAGATAATGTCCCAGAGATTTTCTATTGGGTTTAGGTCAGGGGATGGTGAAGGTCATTCAATTGTTTCAATTCCTTCATCCTCCAGGTACTGCCAGCATACTCTTGCCATGTGAGGCCGGGCATTATCTTGCATTAGGAGGAAACCAGGACCTACTGCACCAGCGTAGGGTCTGACAATGGGTTCAAGGATTTCATCTGGATACCTTATGGCAGTCAGAGCACCATTTTCTAGGCAGTAGAGGTCTGTGCGTCCCTCCATGGATATGCCTCCCCAGACCATCACTGACCCACCACCAAACCTGTCATGTTGAATGACGTTGCAGGCAGCATAACGTTCTCCTTGTCTTCTCCAGACTCTTTCACCTCTATCACAGGTGCTCAGGGTGAACCTGCTCTCATCTGTGTAAAGTACAGGGCGCCAGTGGCAGACTTGCCAATTCTGGTGTTCTGGAGCAAATGCCAGTGGAGCTCCACGGTGCTGGGCAGTGAGCACAGGGCCCACTACAGGACGTCGGGCCCTCAGGCCACCATCATGAAGTCTGTTTCTGATTGTTTGGGTAGAGACATTCACACCAGTGGCCCTCTGGAGGTCATTCTGTAGGGCACGAGCAGTGCTCAGCCTGTTCTGCCTTGCCACTGAAGTGCACCTGTTGTTAATTCCATGAACACCAATACAGCTGAAATTGATCAGCGAGGCCCTCAACTGCTTAACCAACAAGAAAAAACAGGATTAATTCAATTCATGCAAGGCCCAATAAAAACAGTCTTTCTTTAATTTTTGTGAGGACTGTATTTACTTCAGAGTCACTAAAGTCATGGTTTTGGTATTTTGGCCATTTTTCATATCAATTTCAAAACCAGTTGTTTTGCAACAGCGTGTCGCTTTGTAAACTGGAGCTTATTGCGCCTCAGGAAGTGCGTGCTGCTCAGGCCTTTGTCAAATATAGAAAAATGCATTCACCCTATTGTGGGTCAGGCATGACCTGAGGGAGCATATGTCAGTGTATACACGCACTTATGGAATGGAATGAGCAAACATCCAGTGGCTTGCATGTTGTGCGGATGTATGGGTGTGAGCCTGTAAGTCAAGCATCAGCTGCTGGTGCACCGCATTCACACACCAGGTGCAACCTGTGGCTCGAGGCACTGTGTCAGCACATAGCGTCGTAACTTGACACCTATGAAACACATGCATATGCACACACATTCATGCACAAAGCACAGACTAGGCAGAAAAGGGCGTGCAGCAGGTTTGAGGATGACATCCATCCGTCACTGACTGTGTGAAAGATTTCATCTCGATCTGACAGGCTGAAGGCCCGGGGAGCTTTGCAGAGTCCGAAAGAGCGGGAGAGACAGCTCTCAGTCCCTGCAGCCCTCATGACTGATGTGACTGGGACACACAAGTGGTGAAGGCAGGCAATAAAAGGCATTTGGTTGCCATCTGTCTGTGCGGCCTCAGTGTTAAACAGTTGTCTGTTAGCCTCATGCCACAGACACACAACCAGGATAACCATTAGTCCATAGGCAGGCGCCCTTCTATAGACAAATGGTTGGGGATTTCTATGGTCATGTCTGTGGTCAGATAATGGCCGTAAGGCTCTGGCATATGCTGGGGTGAGAAACTCAGCTCAAATCAAGGACATCTTTCTTTTAAAGCGAGGGGTTTGTTCATTTGTCAGAGGATGAATGGGAGGCTTTTGTGAAGGGAATCATTATTGATTCTTCTTGAGGTCTGTCATATGTTGTTATTTGCAAAATGTTCCTCTAACTCTGAACACTGCCGCAGGGTTTGCTGCCTCTCAAAAAGTCAGAGGAAAAACTCGGACCCTAGGAAAACAAAGACTGTTCAATTACTGTTTATTTGGAGTATAAGCTGTGTTTTTTTACACAGTTTGGCCAGGGGTGTGACGTGCATTCAGAAGCAACTTATATGTGATTTCTTAAAACTAAATATTGTCTCATATATCTGTTGTTTAACATCTGGTTGCCCTTTAGCTGTTCTTTCCCACTAAAACCCACTTAAAGGCACTGTGGGTGTATACATCAGTATTTAGCTGCTGAAGGCAACATAGAAGAAATGATGCTGTCCTAAAATAACACGGAGGAGACTCTGATTTTACTCCTCCAGAACTTTATGATATTTTTCTCATTTGGATTGTGTCATTATTATTGTTGCTTTTAGTTTTTCCCTGCTTGCGCCCCCGCTTGTGCCGGTTGTTTATGGGCTGGTCCCTGCCTGCGTGGTGTGGGGCACTGGGAACGGTGCAGCCCGGTTGACGGTCACTGTTACAGGTGCCTTGTGAACTGGAGATGAGGCATATTGAGGACTTCAGTCCACAGCCCTGGTCCAGGTGAGGAGGCACTGTAAACCCTGCAGAAGATACTGGGCTGGCCCTGACGCACTGCTGCAGGAGTGACTTGGCAGTGGATCCCACGTATTTAGTGTAAAAATATAGACATGACTATGAGCCCACCCAGAGAGACGTTCAAACCTGCGCGACACCAGTCGGGTCGTTTTCTGTTCACAACATTGTCTTGTTCGCCCGCTGGATGGGGATTTGGTGCTTCCTTCTTTGCTAAAGAGGAAAACTTGGTTAATTTCTTTTCCTCCGCTAAAATGTATGCTCACCAGCGGGTTGTCTGGTCTGGTTTGAGGACAAACAAATATACAAATACCACGGTCATCCTCCATAAAATGGTGGTCCTGCCATCAGAAAGCGTAGAAATGATGTGAAGTTTAATGCCATCAGATGAGCCTAAGCGTTCACTATTCTGAGGCTAAACTCACTTAGATCTTCCTAAAATGTTTTCTCTTAGTTGTTTTTTATTAGTCGACAGTAATAATTTACTGAAGAAAAGTCACATCATTAATTTCCCACTTCTGTTTGTGCAATTGTATCACAGCAGGTATCTCGGCCTATCCAATATGGCGTCCAACTTCGCTCACGCAACAAGCTAGCGTAGCGACTCTAGCCTATAGCTCATTGGAAGTTTCTCCCACTAGCGGGAGCACCTAGTTTGTGAACATATTTTTTACAAGAACTGATTATCAAACTTGATGTGCATCAGAACTTGACGTGTGAATCACGTTCCGTGTGAGCACAAATTTATGTGGCGGTTTTGCTCAGAAGCATCACATTTTTCCCCAAAAAATGCAACTTATGTATGATTTTTTTTCTTTTTTGTCATGCATTTCTGATTCCTGCAATTTATATTCTAGAGTGACATACTCCAGAAACTACAAGTATGTGTACATTTTATAAGAATGATTAAGATTGTGTAAAAGAACATTTCTGTTAAAGTAATCTTAGCTGAAGCTGGGTTTACTATGAACTGCATGACACTCCCAAAATAGAGTAAAAGTGCTTTGCAGGACCCCACATAGTGCTACTTGCAGCTATTCTAGCTAATAGGTCAACTTGACACTTGGACAGATACTTTCTTGGGTCTGCCCCCCTCCTGTATTTGTTTTATGTTTCCATGTTTGAGGACCTCTTGGCTTTTTCCTTTCTAATTTTACCAGACTATTGTTGTCACGTTTCGACTCTGGAGATTTATTAGGAGTACCTTGTGTAGTGTCCTTTACCTCTGTGTGACCGCTCATTACTCACTCCTGGACAAGGCATCAACTTCTCCCAATTACTGGTTAACAGTAACTACTTTATTGAAGCCACATAATCTGCAGAATTAATCTTTTTCTTATGAGGAAAACAGAGCGGCTGATAGGAGTGGCGCTGACAGACGCTCCGAGGACACAGACACATGAAGCTCTCTCAAAGGCAGACTTCCCAATCGTCTCTGGCTTCACATAAGCCACCGGCTGGGATTTAGAGGTTATTACTTTGTGTTCCCTTCTTTGTCTGTGGGGTCATCTTTCTGAGGCGAGGTGGGGGTGAGCTCCGGAGGAACGCCGTGTAAATCAGCGTAGATGTTAAACACATAAGCCGGAATGCTGATCAGCTCGGACGGAAATCATCTTTTGCTGGCAAACGCCGGGGGAGTGAAGTTACCAAAAAAGGGAGAAGAAAAAACAAGAAAATAAAAAAAAGCAAAAGGGAGCAACCTCCCCCTCCCTCCCTCCGAACCTGAGTGTGAGGCCTGTGATGTTCGAACGGCTAAGGTCATGGGTGACACCTGTTTCCCGTCTCATCTCCTAACATCAGGTTGAGTCGCTGGGGAAGAATGGGGGGTCTCAACCCCCGCCACAGTGAAGCACAAAACCTCCTGTGTTTTCGTTTCCTGCCTGGAGCAAGAAGAAGAAGAGAAAAAAAATCAACTCTGAAAACAGCCAAGTGCACAGATACGAGTGGGAAATTAATTTCCAAGGTGAAAGGTAAGGCGTGCATGCCTTTAGAGAAAAAAAAAAAACCTGTAGCAGCTCAGATTTAAAGCCTTGTTTGAACAAACGTCCTGACTGCAGGTGCTGCTCAAACTCAGGCTTTTGCAAAACAACTGATCAGCTTTCCTCATGCTTACAGGCCGGCCGTTGCTTAATCACAGCTCAATGTGCATCTTCATGGAAGCAGGAAAAGTTTGCCCTCTAGTGGAGCAAACCTGCACTATAGCGCGAGCAAACAATCACAACCATTTCAATGCAGTTTCTGTTCAACTTGATTTATATTGGACGATTTATCCCAAAATCCATCAGATTTCATTACATTTCTATGATTTGACAAATTGCATGCAGGGAACTCTACATCTCCAAGTGATGAAAGAGGGAATTCAGAGACACAGGTTAAAATCACACAGCCTTAAACAGCCGACTCAGATCCAATCCAGAGCTCAGACAAGCTTTTCAAACACACAAACTCGTCCTCTCACTGCCTCTTCATTACCATCTTGTTTCCCAGCTGACCTCCTCGGAGCTGAGGCATGAAACTGCCCCGTGTTTGGCCCGTTCTGGGTCCGGCCTCCAGCCGCACAACTTTGCAGCTGCATCCTGATCAAGAAAGCCCAGCTGGCTCTCCTCCTCCTCGACCATATCTATCCTTCTCTTTCCTTCTCCTCCTTCCCTCCTCATGCTAAACTTCTTGCACCTCAGGAGCTTTATGGGTTTCTTTCCTCTGCCAGACAATTACATGGTGCTCACAAAGCAGCTGCATTTATGGGTGACTTCTTAAAAAAAATCTGTCTCGTACACTCACAATCTTTAACATACGTGAATAAATAAAAGTTTGCTTTTTAATTTTGATCTACACTTGTATCCTAAACAAAAAAACGTATTTTAGTGTGTATGGTTTGATTCAGTTAACGGACAGCAGATGGCGTTGAAGTGCCAGAGAGATTTTTGCTGGACTTAAAGTCAACACAGTTATTACCATGAAGAACTAAGGCTCAAACATGCAGGGTTCTGATGAAAAAGATCTAAATGTTGGCCTTAAAGAAACACACTACAGTGTTGTGGGGCAGATACATTTTAAAAGGGCAAATGCATCTGGGCTGTGAATAGAAAAAAACAGCAGAGAAAAGAGGGGAAAAGCATCTTGAAACGGAATAAAGTGAGTGCCGCATTATAAACTGCAAGACGCGTTGGCTATT
Source organism: Oryzias javanicus (assembly GCA_003999625.1). Lineage (NCBI taxonomy): Eukaryota > Metazoa > Chordata > Actinopteri > Beloniformes > Adrianichthyidae > Oryzias > Oryzias javanicus. The sequence goes on from CM012441.1 coordinate 20,579,581, forward strand.
ATTTTGCAGGTGTGAGGCTTTCAAGGGCACGTCTGGATTTTACATTTGCTGTGGAAGGATGTGTTAAAACAAATCCCAGGTGGCAGCCACATTTTCTTTCATTTCTGAGCGAGGCATCCTTTTGTGATTCAGCGTTTCTTGGCGAACAATGACAGTAAGTAATTTTAAAAATAAAAAAGAAAAATCCCTTTTCTGCAGAAGTTTCTTCCCACTTACAATATTACTACCAATATTGATGCCTCTGTTGGAGTCTTTTGCACTTCTCTGAAAAGTTTCTCCAGCGAAGGCCGATGTGCGTCTGCGGTTGCATCATTCCTCTGCAGCTTAGTGAAGGTCTCTAATGCCAGAATCTCTTAAGTGCTTATGGATTTCTCCCATTACCTTTCTTTAACCCAGTGACGTCTTCTGGAAAGGCCAAGAAGAAGTGCAACAAAAAAGAAGGCAACTTTTGTGACAAACCTAAAAAACTTGACATAAAAATAGTTTAATGATGAAAATCAGGGTGTTGGTGCTTTTACCATGTTCTTGTTGAAAGAAAATTAAGCTTAAAACTGCATTTCTGAGTATATTTTCAATCAAATCGTTGTGAATCAGGATAAGATGAAAAAATGCCTTTGTAAAAAGCTTGTAGGTGTGATGTAGAAGCTACTATGGCAAGCCACAAGCTCTCTGCTCCATTTTGTTGTATCCATTAGCTGACAAGCTGACATCGGGCTCAAAACTGTGCACTGGATAACTCCGATGTTGTTTTCCATTTTTGTTGCACCGCTAATGTAAAGCTAGCATGAGAGAATGTAAACAGATGGATGTTGGGAAGTAAGGTCAGGCTTGCTCTGTGCCACTAGTCCCGCCCACAACTCAAAGCCAAATTACTGTCGCTCTGCAGAAACTATGTCCAAGAAAAGTATGCAGTTTTTTTATTTTATTTTGGCCAAATTAATCATAAGCTGTATTCTGACTGGGAAAATCCGTTGTTTCAGATCAAGTCCACTTTTCTGTTCCGGATCGAGTCCTGAAGATTGTTTTGGGTCTGTATTCAGACTGGCGTCTACAGAGATTTCTGTTTCAACCAAACCTCGAACACAAAACCATGTGACTCAAGATCGCTTCAGTCGTTGCCCAGCAGTTACGGGGGCGGGCCAAAACAAAAAACAAGAGAGGTGCTGTGGTTTGCAAATCCTTGCCAGGATTTTTAACTTATTCAAACTTTTTATGCTGTTGATCGATTTTGAGCGTCTGTATGAAGATCAGGTTCAGTACGTTTTTTAAAAGAGAATTCTGTTAAGGAACTACAATAGAGCTTTTAGGATGGCGTCACGGCAGCTGCCCACATGCGTGACATATAACGAGACACAAAAACACGTGTTTTTAGTGATGTTAAAATTAATGCTCTTAAAAGTAATCAGCAGGACCAATTACTCCCTTTATGCAACACGAAAATCAATGCTTTACAATTGTCCCCGGCTCACCAATTGCCTCGTTCCAGCATGTTTACGTCATGTGACCGCCGGCTACGGTGGCCATTTTGGTTCAGTTATTCTGCTCAGCTCTTTTCATATTGAAGAATCTCAAAGCAAACCGAAGTTCAGTCTAATTGGAAACAAACTGAGACCACCTCGAAAGATGGGTCCAAGAATACACCCAAGTGGTTCCTGGTCGTCTGGATCACTTTAAGCGAACCAAGTGGGTCCAGTCTGAATACACCCCCAATTAAAAGACTACTGGGAAATATTTTACAATAAATAAGAAGATGAATGAAGTCGGACTTTAAAAACTAGTAGCATCAAAATTAAACTACTTCTTTAGTTCATTCTGGTTTGGGAGCTTCCTTGCTAATCGCCCTGCAAATCCAGATATTTGTCAAGTGGAGCTGGTAGATGGGGGGGCGGTTGCAGCTGTTTGAGTGTAAAAAACAAGTATTGAGCCCGTCTGGCACACCCACCTCCTAGACAGATGGGTGGTTGGCATGTTATGGATCACATTTAGCAAACTCATTCACAACTCTGGATTTGTGATCTGCCAAACTCACTCAATCATTTTTTTTTTTTACTTAAGCAGGAGAATTAACTCTAATTTTTCTTGTTTTCTTCAACATTCATCAGGACCCAGACTAATGACACCCAGAGAGGAGTTGGTCTTGGACCATTGAGCTGTTGGCTGCGCCGGCTTTGTGTTCATTTTCTTGATGTCATCTGTGCTCTGGTCAGATGTTCTGCACATGTGGGAAAGCCTCCCGAAGAAAGCTGCTCCCTTCAAATTTGGCCCATCAGGGGGGAAGTCAGCGCTTTTGCCAGCAAAGTTCTCGTTTGTCTTGCACTCGGCGAAGCCTTGGATGACAGAATGCATTTTACTCCTGGCGAGTAGCAGCCAGCTGAGCACAGGGAGACGGAGGATTAATCAGGCGTCGCTCTCTGCTCCTCCACCACTCTGTCACACCACCACCTCCTCTCTGGATGCCCCCACAGGACGGACATCTGCAACCAGAACTAGAAACCATCCCGTGAATGAAAAGCTTGTAAAATAATTACATAGAACAAAATTATTGATCAGATAAGCAAAATCGGATGTGATGGGAGAAAAAACAGCCTAACCCTGAAAAGTCTTACCTCATGCTGGTAGGAAATATGGTGAGTGAGGTAATGTCAGACAGCGCATGTCCAATCTTCATCACTCCTGGGAGATTACTGAAACTCAGGGAAATGCCAGAGTATGAGGAAGGGTCACAAACTGTGAACTGTTCTTCATTAATCCATGATGGATGGATGTCTGCTCTTTCTATCTGTGGAGGGTGTCATCATTAAAACAGGGAAAGTTCATGGGGGCGTTATGTACAGCAGCAGCATGACTCATAACAGCAGAGCTTTTACTGTCAGTGTGAAGATAAAATCACAAAGGTGAATTTTATTTTAATAAGCATAAATTAATGTAAATTTATTGTTAAGGAACATTATAAAAATGTTGGTAGCACAAAAGTGTTGGTGGCAAAACTGACCAAAGTAAGTTGAATTTATCTTTTACTTTTGTACAAAATGTTAGTATTTTATTGATATTTAAATTTGTTTATTTATAAGTCATAAAATAAAACGAAGGTCATCATAAAGCACCATAAACAGAATGCAAAAAACATTAAAAAGGTTTAGTGTATTTTGTATAAGAACCTTTTTTTCTGATAAAGCTCCAGCAGAACTCAACTCTGCTGTGTTCAGTTTGAGCCAAATGAAACAGAAAGATCCAAACAAACACTAGAACACCAGTGATCACACAGGGAGAGATAATCATTCACAAAAGCACTGGGCACAAAGAGATAAAATCAAATAAAGCATTCAACAGGAATCTGTTAGCGGAAGACTGCTTCTCCGTTTTAAGAATTTTAGGAATAACAATACATTCTGCACAACACAAAGCTGCACTTTTTTAAAAGGTAGCCAATAGTAAAGATCCTGATTTGAGAAATACAAAAACTTTCTCTGAAGCTCTGAGTGCTGGATCGTGGCTCTGCTAAAGACTTCTGGATCCACCTGATGATTAGAAACTGCAATATTTTATTTTGAAATATGTGTGAATGTTCCTGATGATGTTTTTAATACTAGGATTAAAGATGTTCTTGACATTTGATTAAAAGAAGAGTTAAAGAAAATGTTTTCATCAAAACTTACTAAGATTTACTATAACAGGAAAGCCATCGGTGTATTAATGAGTGAAAGTGAATAATAAATCACCCAGACCTTAATATATTGAAGACATTCTCGTAGTTCAATAGATTAAACTTTAGCTTCATGTCAGGATAACAGTAAGCATTAAATTGGACCAAAAAGGAGATTTTAATTATGTTCATATTCATTTAACAATTAGATATTACTGCTTAATATCGTTTGCTCCTGCAACTTATTATTGAAGTGAGATTAATATAAAAAAATTTAATTTTTAAATGCAAATTAGTTGAACAATTTTTAATTTTATGTTTTATACTTACAAAACAAAACAATACTGTACAAATACATCTAAACCAGTGCTCAATATTGATAAAATGTATATGAAACATCTGTTTTACATTATTTTTTATTTTTGTTAATAAAAAAGCCAGTATACTCATTGTAATAAGGGACCTAAGTAAAGGTACATATACTGTGGATGAATTATTACTTTAAAAGTTTTGTTTTAAAGCTTAAAAGAAAAGTACAAGGAGATATGGATAGTTATAGCGTGAACAAAATATATGTTAATACTATAGAAAAACAGCTTATGTTTAAGAGTTTTGTAATTACAAATCTGCTCAGTGTAACTTTGATAAGTAGCACCTCAGGAGCAAAAACAAGTTTTTTTTCTGCCATATTTTAATGTAAGTTTTGAAATCAGACTGGTTACTTTTTCCGTCCGTCCATACATCCATCTTCTTCTACTCATCCAGGACCGGTCCTGAGAGAAACAGTCCAAGTAAAGATGTCCAGTTTTATTTATTTATTTTCTAATAAATTAACTAATTTTTGAGTTACTTGGTTAAAAACGTGGTTGATAAAATCAATAAATCGTTTTGAATCAATCTAAACTCAATAGATTCATGATTGATCCATGAATGTAGAGATCAATCTAACACATAAAGCTAAAGTCCACTAGCTTGATGTTTGATTGTTGGAGATTCTCTGTTTTCCAAAAATGCATGAAACACTGTATGGTATTAACAATCTCATTATAGTTTAGTATCTCAACTCTCAGTATCTGAGTATCTGAACTGTATCAGATTAATATGAATATCTTCAAAACAAATATAGATTATTCATGTACTTCTCAATGTAACCTGTGGAAACTTGGTTTGAATTTAAATGAATTGAGTGGATTGAAAGAATAAAAAAATCGAATGGTGAATCGAATCGAATCAATTCTGGAAATTATTGGCGATAACCAGCACTAGTTGAAACCCCAGAACAAGCTATAACAAAAATGTTCACCATGAATGAAAAAGTTCTCATTGCAGGTTTTCTTCTAAAAAATATTCTTGATATGTGTCAGAATTGTTTGGAAAAAGTCTGATTTAAAAAAAAAAAGAAAAAAAGAAAGTGCGGAAGAAAAAGGGCTTTCATTGACAAATTTTGAGTAATCATTGGAAAGAGAAGAAGAAAGGAGAAATTCTTGCCCAGCTATCACACTTCCGGGCATGATTGTAGTGGAGTGATGATGTGGACTTATTCCGCAGAACATCCTGTAGACATTTAGTCAAATGTTCAACAGAATCTTCTGATATTCCAGCTGCACTCTTGCAAACAAAGAGGGTCTTTGAGACTACCTTCCTTCCCTCTGAGAAAGACTAAACAGCTCAAGCTGTCTCAACAGGTCAAGCCTGTAAAAGAACACTAACTTCCTGCAGTTTGACTCGCTACAAATCTGAGGTTGCGTTGTCTTTGAAATTTTCTGGGAATATTGTTGTACTATTTCCTATCAAGTAACGTGCCTTGCTCAGTTTCCCCTTTCCTTTCCACTCCTGGTCTAATGAGGCTGCCAGCCGATGGCCATGTGACGGATGGGCAGCAGAAATGACAGGTATATATTTGCTCTTGTGAGACTGCACAGACTGTGAAAAATGACATGCCAGCTTGAATAATTAAACAGCTCCAGAGCTCCAGTGATCCACCTGTCCACAGATCAATAGGCAACGTTCAGATGGAGCGGGCCATATGTTCTAAAGTGGCGCTCAGCTCCTGAAAGGGGATGTCCATTTTATTTTTCTGGCACCGAGCTGCTCCAGAGTTCTCAAATCCCACAGATAGCTTGAGAAATTGGATGTGCCCAATTGCAGGGTTTTTCTTTTGCAGTGTTATTTGTGACAAGCAGAATTTACTTGCTCGGGTTGTGAAGATTTCTTTTTTTTTTTTTTTTTTTTTTTTATCCACACCCGGTTTCACATCTAATAATAATTCCATAACCTCCTATCTCTGCTGTGCACTCGTGGACTAATACCTAATGAATACTCTTACAGTTGTTGCTCTGTTCTCGGGGCTCAATTTTCTATTCCTTCTCTGAGTATTGAACATCAAATGCTGGGCCGGGCCCTTGTGTGGGATTAAAGGGCTTGTTCCTTCCTAATAGGCCCTTGACCTTCGGAGCTCTCTGACAGGCCCCGGGCATTACCCCTTTGCAGAAACGTCCGCTGCCTGAGCTCCCGTGATGCAAATTTCATGTCACAACATCAAACGACCTTCTCTGAATCAAACATCAATGCAGGCCTCCCTTGTTTGTTGCAAGGGGTGTTGATATCAACTTTTCTATTTCATCTCTAGCTGTCAAGGGCTGTTAGAGCCGAAGAGCAAAAAGGAATGGAACGAGAGACATGGAAAAAAGGAGAGTCTGTAGGGAGAGGTTCCTCTCCTTCAATCCTTTAAAGCGAAAAGAAAAAAAAAAGAAAAAAAAAAAAAACAAAGAATCATGGAAAAGTAAGCTTAAAAAAAAGGTAGCAAAGCCCACTAGAGCCCCTGAGTTTGACATCTACATACTCCATGTTGCATGTGTCCTGAAAAGGATTTAGCTTTCAAGACATCTGTTTTGTGGATGTTTGGTGTTGCATTTTTCTGGCTGCCCTCTCTCTTTCCTCCTCGCAAACCTCGAGAAAATTACCAAAGGAAGAGAAGGAGGAAGCTGAAATTGATGCGTCGTTCAGATTAATTAGGGCCCTGATTTACCGAGGCGTCTCAGAAAACGAACCAATCTGAATGAGAAATTAGGATTCAGAGGAAGAACAGTTGATCTGAACGGGCTCCAGGTCGGTGATGTCTCAACATGAAATGATGGGGAGGAAAGAAGGAATCTCTGTTTTTTCTATCTTTGTGGCAGCATTTGACCAAACAAACAGAGTTGTACTTAACAACCAACAACATTTTCTCTTGGTTTTTATCCCACAGACAGTTAGTGAGAAATGAGATCCAAAGCGCTTTTGTCAGATCCTCATTAGCAGTAAACTTATTTCTATATCCTCTAAAAGAAAAAAATTGGCTAAAGTTTTCTCAACCAAATATCAACATTTATCAAAATGATTAATGCAAAAAGACCTTTAGTGGTGTTTGGTAAAGTTATGAGAAAGTCTATCAACGATTGTTTTGAAAATACTATAATTAGGACTACTTGTGCAGATTTATCTGCCCAACCCTAATCTTTACTACAATTCTGTCAACACAGAATATTAACTCGCATGTGTAAGAAATAATTAGTTCAGTATGATTAATAATTATTTTTACACATCAAAATGTATTCTCTGACAGAGGTCAGCTTGTGCTGCAATACTCTTTCTTGCCAATAGATGGCAATGTTGCTCTTCCATTCTTATTGTTTGGATTTTTTTCAGATAACTCCTTGTTTCCAACATTTTGACTGGGTAATTGTTCAATTTAACCCATCAGAAGACATTTGTGGGAAATATACTGTTATACGGAAGCGCAAATGAGGGAAAGACTTTAAGTTATGAGAGTGGGAAATAAGTATTATGAATAGGTCAGGGTTTTAGAGTGAGAAAAAAAATACCACCAATAACTCTCACCTGCTAATGTTTATGTTTTACGCAAGAATACTGATAGTGCACTTAGTTGGCTTTTTTTTCATATTTTACCACTTTTCCTGCTGTCATGTTGAGTTGAAGTGAAATATCTGCACAGAACACAGTAAATGGTTTCAGTAAAGAGCTTAGGCTCCACCTGAACCAAGAGGGTGGCTCACACTAATCAAAGACATGTTTGCTCTGTTTTAATTGGTCATTTTTTTCTCAAAGAGGTGAATTACAGCACAGGGAAAAACAAGCAGTCAGTTCCTTCCTTGAACGTCATGTGAGTGAAAAACAAATTTGGCTGCAGAGAAAGGGAGGGATTAGCGACATACGGGACACAATTACCCTCCTCCTGCCTGATTTGACTAAAAGAACAAGGTTTATCTCCTCATGCTTTGTTTGTTGAAGGGATGCTAAAATGAGCACATTAATTAGCAACACCATGGTCCTTTAAAGTCCCTCTCCAATTGTTCCCAAATTAAATTAGGATTTTCTCGTTTTCATGAAAAAAAAAACTGTAATTTTTTTATACAAAGTTTGTACAGGAGATGATCAGAAATTCACTTCTGAGTTAGGGGCGGGAGGGAAAGTAAGCCTCTGTCGATATCCCGTCATCTCTTTGTTTAGAGACTGTCTCCTGCTAGCTTAAAGCCCTTCATAACCTCAACCAAACTATAGCGGTGCAACAAAAATGGCGAGCAATGTACAGTTTTGAGTCAGATACAATACAGTACAACACAATAATACTTTATTGATCCCAATGGAAAGTGGTGGTGGTTGGCAAAACATACAAGTCATATTGCCCAATAGTGGGCAGCAGCATGTAAATCTGGCGGATGCCAGCTTGGTCAAGGAAAACAAATCTAATGCATCTGTATTACTGAAGGTGGATGCATCAGAATGGAGCAGAGCAGGAAGACTTAAAATAGAGCTTTTTTAGACAGCTTTTTTTTTTTTAAATTGCTGATCTATCATAATTCGAATAAAAATACTCAGAAATGCTGTAAATTATGTTGTCTTTCATGAGAAAAAACGCTATAAGAACATGTTAAAACGCCAAGAATAAAATGTGTCATTGGTCTTAGAAGGTGCAACAAAAGGATGTCTGGGGAGCTCCATAGTTTAAAACAAAACAAAAAAAAAGTATTCCAGTGTTTTTTTTTTTTTTTTCTTTTTCCACCTTGGTACCTATGAGAAGCCTGAGTAGACTGGACGAAGGAGCAAAAGTTAAGAACACAATGGTCAAAAAGAGTAGAAAATACATGAAACAAAACCTGTTAATAATAATTAATTCATATAAGAGCTTGATGGAAGCCAGGAAGTAGATGATTGAAAGTGCTGAGAAGTGAAGAAAAAAAAGGGAGACATTGCCTCCGAAAACTGGGTAAATTCAGCCTCTGCCAGGACTCATTCTTCATGTGCCAAAGAAGGTCTTCAGGGTCGAGTACCTAATTATAAAGTGCTCACATGCCGCTCAGAAACTCCACTGCCTTGTCATTGAATTTAAAAAATGATAAGTCCTCTGTGGCTCTGAACTCCAAACATTTTGGTCTTTTTCAGCATCTAAAACCTCATGCCATTGTTCTATTTTTTAAAAACTAGAAGTCTAAACTGAGCAAAAACTAAACAGGTTCTCCTGCTACAGGCTAAAAACATGTGAAGGTGTGGCACAGCTAATGCTAAAACAGCCTGACTTTTATGCTATTTCTGAAAAGTCAGTCAGAAAAAAGTCAGAAAAGTCTTAAGTCACAACTTCAGCTTTAGTCTTTACATTTAGAGGGCTTGTTTTACAAGCAATACAGCAATTTAGCGGCTAGCAAACAAACCACAAGTGTCTGTAATTTTGCCTTCAACAAGCATGTCAGATTCACAATATTTTTTGTGCTGATATGTTTGGGAATCAGTTTGAAGTAAACTTATTGGTTGTAAAAAGTGTGCTGAGATAAACAGTACAACATGACAAAGAGTGGAACAAATTCTATTCAATTCATCCAAGGAAAATGATAATGGCTAACTATGTCTGATTTCCCTTCCTACTCCCTCACTAAAAAATAAATAGTGTGGGACTATGTTTTCCCTGGATTTTTAAAGCAATTCAGACACCATGCTCATTTCTTTTTCTTTTTTTTTTTTTTTTTAGGCGGCAAATATGACATCATCAATTTTTTTAAACTAAAAACATTATAAAAATTAATATTTTATTATTTATGATTTTGCTGCGTTCTGGTGATGAAAACTTGGTTGGTTTATAAATTTCTTTTAACATGAAAAATCGTTCTAATCAAATGTGTTGTGGTCTACAAAGGATATTTGATTTTGAAATTTTAGAAAATACTATAAAATGGAGAACAAGTATTGTACAGAAAGTATATATGGAACAAGAAAAACTTGCATTCTATGTTTTGATGGGCAGAATTGATGGTGTAATGCCAGACCAACACTAAAATCAAAGCTTTTTATTAAAAAATAAAAGATTGTAAATATTACAGCGACAGTTAGAGCTACTGTTTAAGCAACAACTCTGAATTTTTTTTGTTTTTTGAGACACATTTTTACAATGAGGATTGAATAACCTATATGTTTGATGGGGAACTAGTAGGAATATATGGTTGAAATTTCACCTAATGTTTATTTTTATGGAACCTTATGAAAATGCGTAACGGAAAGAAGGGGGGTTAGAGCTTAAAAAAATCTTTGAATTACAAATTTAAAAAAACCAAGACAGTATACAGACAAACAAACAGCATGATTCTGGCTTGTGATTAGATAGAAACATTTTTACTGAAGCAGAGTTTCTAGCTGCACTCATCTCTACAAGCCTTTGGTCTGCTTTTTATCTTGGCACCTCAGGTCAGTAACTTTGACTTCTTAACCACCCTTATTAGTATTCTGTAGCGCTCGATGAACATGCAGTTGCTGTGTGAGGAAAGTCTATGGCTGGGGTTGTAGCTGCTCTTCAGGGTTAGGATCCTATAGAACTGTGTTGATTGGAGGAAAAAAGTTGAACCGGTTGAACAGAAAACTGGGTAGGTCAACAGTTTACAACCAAATTATTATGCAAATTATATATATATACCGGTAAGTGTCAAAAAGATACAATTCTTTGTTTTTCTATGGATATGTCTTGAGACTCTTTCATCACTGAAATCAATCTCAGACACCTGTGATAGTTTTCCAGGTGAGTTCAATTAAAGGAAAATTTACTAAAGAAGGACGTTCCACAGTATTAAGCAGACCGGCATTTTAAAGCAACATGGGAAAGAAAAGGGATCTATCTGCTGCTGAAAAGTGTGATTAGTTAAATACCTAAGACAAGGTATGAAAATTTTGGATATTTCACAAAATCATCGTCCTATTAAGAGATTTGAGGTTAATTTAGTGCATAGAAAGTTCCATGTAGATAAAGGCAGAATGAGGAGGGTTTCTGCCAAACAATTGCATCAGATTAAGACAGCAGTTGCTAAAATATCATTACAAAGCAACAAACATCTGTTTGAAGCTGTTGCTGTCTCTGGAATTCCAAGACATCAAGGTGTAAGATCCTCTAGAGACTTGCAGTAATACATAAACCTTCTTTCAGCCGCCCCTAAACAACACTCACAAGCAGAAACGGCAGCAGTGGGCCTAGACATGCATGAAGACTCGTTTTCTTACAGCCTCCTTCACTGTTGAATGCTGCGTAATCCTGGATGATCCAAATGGATGGAGTAGTGGGTGGTTGGTGGACGGCTACCATGTCCTAACAAGGACAGATAAACTGCCATAACTTATGTTGTGGAAACATGATTTTTTTTCTACAAAATGTAGCAAAATCTTGAAAGATTTTAATAAAATCTCACTTTCAAAGTGTTGAAGCAAGCACTCGTCCCCCTAAACCCCCAAATTTGAGACAGTCTTTATTCAACTCTCATATAACTGGTAATTTTAAATCTGGTGACTGTTTTTCATCCCAACTCCCAGCTCCAAATGTCAAACATCAGCAGTTTCATGCAGACACACTGGAAACACTTTGGCTGCTTCCCCACTAATTCAACAATCTTTTGGGAAATATTTTTGCATTTCTCTTAACTGTTTACATATTTAGGCCATTTAAATGTAGCTTTTTTTCAAACATCACTTGTATTTTTGGGTCTTATGGCTTCAAATTACTTACATTCATGTTTGTTACTGATTTATCTATAAAGCGTAAAGTCTCTTTTTAAGAGCTTTTCTTACCTTTATTCTTGTCTAGAAGGTTTATTTCATGGTTTTTCTAATGCAAACTTAAAATATTTTTGCTATTTTAACAGTGGAAATATTGCTCCAGAATTTTCAATAAACCACTAGAGCAATTAAGGCAAACACCTTGTTTTGCCTTAATTGCTGACCTGTGCAGGTTCTGCGTGTGCAGGTTTTGGGTTGTCCGAGCTCATCGACTGTTAAAAAAGAGTTGAATTATCATGTGTGTCTAGCGTATTGTGGGGCTAATGTAAGTTAAACACACTTCTGATGTACGCGTGCCTTAAACCAGGATTGTAGTCATTGGTAAAGCGCGAGGACTGGCCACGTGGAAACGCTTCACAAATAGGATCCATAAGTGCCTGTGGGATACACAGGAATTGTCTAATTTCTAGCACTCAACCTTCAACATCACTGACTTGCACCTTACACAGTGTGCAGCATTTGAGGGAGGGTACAAAAAAAAGAGAAATCAGTATGACGTGTCTCCGCCTCACCCACTTCACACTCACTTTCATGTTGTAAAAAAATTCCAATCTATTGCCTGCAGCATGTCCGTGGAAATAAAATTGTCCATGAACATTTATGCCCTACGGACTCACAGAACAGTCTATACCCTTGCCATCTTGAGTGGGCTTTCCCACCTGCATGCCCCGTACAGGTTTTCTCATTTTTTGCCTGCAGACAGCTTGTATCCATCCATAAAGTCAGTTGTGACTAAGGTTTAATCAAACCCCTGCAGCAATTTATTCAACATTCTTGCTGAAGGAAACTTCAAATCCTTCAGGCATTTTAGGATTAAGCAAATTGCCCCACCGTTTTCTGTGACCCCCTTCAGCAAATTCAAGCAAACAGATTGAGCATTTTTTTCAGTGACCACATTCAGCTCAAAGCATTTACACATATGTTATTGCAAGTAAAGCACAAATTCTTGTTCCTTTTTTTTTTTTTTGATTGAATGATCTAAATAAACAATGACTGCACCTGTACTCCCCCCATTCCAAGTAATCAGCATGTTGGGGGTTCTGAGAAAAGTCAAAAGAAAAGGAGCTCAGCTGGACAGTAAGAAAAGCCAAACTTCACCTCAGCAAACTAAAAGCTTCACATTTAAATGTTGACACTTAGAAATGGGAGTCTGACAGTATTAGATATTTAGGAGTGACACACACTAAGATCCCATCATAAGATTTGAAGTTAATTATTGCCCCTTAATCACAGCAGTAAAAATAGATATATGAAGATGGAACACCATATCCTTTATGGAATTACATTTGAGGATGGATTTGATCAGATCAAACGTTTTCCCCCGATACCTGTTCTAGTGTTTACCGATCCCCTTACCCTAAAGCAGTTTTTAGAATGGGATAAAAATACTGTCAAAATACATTTGGAGAGGAAAAAACTCCAGAGTCCACGACAAAACCTTACAATTGAAGAAAGAAAGGGGGGCCGCAGCTTTCCTTGTTTACAGGAAAATTATAATACGAAAATATGACCACTGATATGTTTGTGTAGATCTGATTGCACTGCGGGATGGAAAGATGTGGAGGGGACAACGGTGAAGGAGATTCCAGTCAGAGCCCTATTAAGAGAGATCCAACTGAAGAATACGATTCACTTATCGGACAAACCCATTCCCCATGTAATAATAAAAGCCTGAGATTTGTGATTTGGAAGATGCTGGAAAAAGTTTGAGATGGTGTGCATACAACTCAGATTTCATCCCAAATCAGCTTGACGATAGATTTAAAAATTGGATTCCAAAGGGAATGTTCTTCATCCACAAAGGAGAATTTGAATCTTTTGAAACCCTGCAAGGGAAACACAGACTTATTTGGTAGATTTTTTCAGATGCCTCCAGATTATTCACTATTACAACCATGATTTGAAAATAAAATTGAAATAACCAAGAATTTGTGGGAACTTATCTATCACCAACTACCAAATCAGGAGCACAGAAAAAATCCTATCCAGGTTATATGACAGTATTCTGGGGTGTAAAAAGGAAAACACTCTTAATATTAAAGCAAGGTGGGAGAAGGACAGCCATTTTACGATCACTGAGAAAAATTGGGAATGTATATATGAAATACACTGGATCCAACATTTTGTTGGAAATGTATTATTAAGTTCTTTATTACCCCTGCCCAAAAGAAATATTGTGGCACTGGAGAGTCTTGTTGGAGATGTGGGGAGGGGATGGTCAATCATTTTCACATTTTTTGGGACTGTCAAGTCGATTCACAGTTCAGGTCAAATATTCATGAACATTTAGAGAACATTTTTGCTTTTTCTTTGGACTTTGAAACCGTGTTCCTGTGCAAGATACCAATAAACAAACTGGAATTGAAGGAAAAGAAACTTTTTTATGTTTTATTGGCAGCAAGTAAAAAATCTTTTACACGGAAATGGTTCAACCCTGAACCACGGCAATCGAGGATTTGATAAATACTATGCAGGAAATCTACAAAACGGAGAAGCTGTCTTTTTCAGTTTAACTAAAGATGGACACATTTAGTAGAATTTAGTGGACTGAATATGTGAAGCCTGTTGATTCTTATACTCTGTAAAGGGGAAAGGAAAAAACTTATGTATGTACACTGGACTTTAGAAATATGTAAATGCTACAGATTTAAGTAACCTGGCTACCTTTTTATCCAAGTTTGTTTTTTTTCTTTTTCTCTTTTTTCTTCTTTTTGTTTTTCTTATTTAAAAAAATAGGATAATAAAGCAACACAATGATATCTGTATGTAAGCAACTTCTACTGTCTTATTTGTTGTCATCTTTTTTCTGTTTTGAATTTTCTGGAATCTTTGTCCTTTCTCTCCTCCTTTTAACTAAATGTTTCTCTGTTTGCCATGAAGTTCAAAACTCAAAAAGTGTTTGTAAAATCATTTTTAAAATTTCAATTTAGTTCTATTTTTTACAACTTTGTGCACAGTTTTCTCAAGAAACATTGAAAAACATTGTAATTCTTGCTCAGATGCTAGACAGCACAAATAGAAGAAGCAAAGAAGGACAAAAAAATATTCGATATAATTTTACAGCAACCAGACATGCAAGTGTAATTAATCTTTGGGATATAAACGCACACGCTTCTGTTGGCCTAAAGAAAGTGGCCTAACATAACTGAAACAATTTATCAGCGGCATATCTTTCGGATAAATCTCTTCGTTAAGCAACCTTGCCCCTGCAGTTTAAGCGGAGCTGTTGAGCATCGCTTGCTAATTTAGGGACTCGGCCTGGGGTCATGGGATTAACTGAGATAAGCAGTGGTGAATATTCCACCACTTGTGATAGAACTCTGCAACACACCAATTTATCAGCCAGTGAATAATACATGGGCCAGTCCACGCTCTGTAAAGTAAGGACGCTTGTGTTTGGAGAAAAAAAAAAAGTGTTGCCCTTGTCTGAGGAGTTAGGTCTCCCTGAGGCCGATTCAGACAGGTCTATTTAGAACAATCTTATTTGACCTCTCCCTGTCTTTCCTTGAAGCCATGTGTTTAGCTGATCAATCACCTAATAATACCTTCCTGTTTATTTCTGTGCATCGCATGAACTCCTATTATGCACATGTCTTTACACATTTAGGCCGAACACTGTCCTCTATTTATGTAAACACTTGAAACATGGATGTAGGAGGTGTAAAGGAATATCAATAAATCCCCTTATTGCTGTACCTTAGCATGCAGGCTTTAGTTCTGCATTGATCACACTAGAATGACTCCGATTGCAGATCAGTCTGCAGTAAGATGACGGTGTTCATGAATCCCAAATGTTTCAGCGGGCGCCAGTGTGTAACGCTGCACCCAACTGTGCCCTTTTTTTTACCCCCCACTGGCACCGGACTGGTACATAAGCACAGGTCTGAGGCAGCGCACACACCGGTCTTTCAGGTAAAGCGAAAGCTTCCAGCCATGGGGGATATTGAAAAAAACTTGACCACCATCAGGGTTCTTGTTTCATATTGTGCGGAAAACTTTCTCATAGACTCGTGCAGCAGGTACGAGCGAGATGATTAAGTGCTAAAGTTGCATTTTCTCCACTGAGCAGGCGGCCCTGAGGCCAGAAAGGCTGCATGATTGCCTCTGTGTGCTACATCACATTGACATGATGAAAAATACTCTCCTGGGGCCTAAAATAATGTGAAAGGAAAGTGGGAAAGAAGCAGAAAAAAAGCCCATCCCCACCGTCTCTGCTGGGACCTAAGAATTTTCACGCAATCGGATTTGCTGATAGATCTCCCCGTGTCACTGATGTCTGACAGAGCGTTCACACACGGGTGCATGGCAGCACACACCAGGGGATCACCCTAATCCGCTCCTACCATCAGAGCTCCAAGCTTCCCGCTGGTCGCCCAAACCCTCCAGGCCACTTTGGCTCTGCCTGACTCATCAAAAAGTGCATAAATACGCAAATGTCTGTGAGGAAGACCGCAAGAGGACGATTTAGGGAGGAAAATGAAAAAAAAAAAAAGAGACTGCTTAGATTAAACCAAATGCGTTGTGTGCATGTTTTTCCCTTAACTAATTAGCACGCAGCTATAAAAAGCCAAATTTTATCAAAGATATCCATCAGTTGGACAAGTGGAACAAACGAGGCGACCTCAAAGAAGGAGGTAATGCAGCCGTATTTGTTTGCTTGTGCAACTTGGAGGACACACAATGTACGGTCACAGAGAGGGAGGGCGGGCTATTGAGACCGCTCCAAAAGTTGTAACTCTGGATAGCAAGAATCATCTTATGTATGTATACAATGGAAACTCCTTCTAAATGTAGGAATGGAGTATTAATTCAAATGCAGCACAACTAATTATAAAATGTTTTATTTACTTTTTTTCCATAGATTAGTTTGTTTTTATCAAATGAAAAAAAATAAAATGTGAAATGAACCCTTGTTCATAATCTTGATTGCTCCTGGCGGTTGTAGGTTGGTGTTCGGCAGTGAAGCCGCCATCAGTGTGTGCATGTGTGTGTGTGCATGAGGGAACTAGACTGTGACTGTAAAGCACTTTGAGCCTTCAAGGAAAGTAGTAGAGTGTTATATAAGTATAACCCATTTACCACTTAATTAGTCCACTAGTATTTTAAAACAATATTACTGACTCAAAACACATAAATTCTATTTCCATGTAATGTTTGTGCTTTTTATCACTCTCCAGTAAATCAGTGAAAACTGGCAACTAGTTGCTGCATAAACATGTACCACTTGCATTTGCTTTGATTTGTTTTTTTATGTTTTATTTTTCAACATCTTAGTGACTTAGTCTTTCGGTTTTTATCTCAAATTAACTAATTTATTTTAAACAAGATAAGCTTCAGCTTTCTAACCTTCAGAGTTTTCCTTAAAGCTGTACCAAGAAACCAGAAAAATCTCAACTTTCATCAGCAAACAACTGTCGGTGGTTGAAAGTCCTAAAGTCAGGTTGTTCAGTGATCAAACTATTTTCATCTCCTGTTGTTATGTTTTTCTAAATCATCATGAAGAGTAGAAAAGGTTTTTTGAGAATGTTAAAGTTCCTCCTGATCTGTATTTTCACAGACTTCCCATTGAGCACCTCTCCTCTCCTGCGCTGTGAAGACACAGTCTATCAATCAGATCATCTGCAGAAACTCTTCATTAGACCCTCTTGAGAGACATTATAGCCCATTACTGTCCTCTGTGCAACATTTTTCAAAGTAAATAGCTGTTTGTTTTTTCATTAGAGATGTGACAATTCTTTTTATAACAATGTGATTCATATTTTAATTTGTGGTTGACTATACGATACAATTTTGGTTCATTTTGAACCATCTGATTCACTGTTTTAAAATTGATCCAGTACATCCTTAGACAAAAAATCAACCTCAGAGAAAACTACCTGGGTAGTGAACAGTCAAGTTTTGCAGATGTATTGTATTCTTGCAAAATAATCGTTTGTAAGTTAAACATGTGTACAAACAAACTGTCAGGAGTCAGATTCTGTTTCTTTCTGATTCTTTGTTACACCCCTATTGTCTGCATTTACCCTCATCTTCCTCTGCTTTGCAGCTTAAGGGAAGCTAGATTGTTGACAAAAGTCAACCAATGCTGTTTTTACCAATAGTTCTCCATCAATAAAAGATAGTCCTCAGTAACAACAAACAAATTTGGTATACAACAAGAAAAGCTGAGTCAGCGTCAGCACAATCTGGAGGAGTTTAGTTGTGTAAACTGATCTTCATCTGATCTTGTGAAGGGCAAATTTGCATAAACAAATTAGAAGTAAAACTGGTTGTTCATAAGACCATCATGTGTGCTCCTTGCTTGTAACTTGAGGCGTTGTAGTTTGGGCATCCTACGAGCACTTACAGTATGTATCATCTGAATACTCTGTGTGCAGCATTTGCGTTCAGTTAATGAGGAGCCAGTCTGTTGATATTAATGACTAGTTTGTGGAGTAAGGACAACACAAGTCCATAACCATAAGTCAAATGCGTGTAACTTATGCGTTCCTTACAAAATACTTCACAATGGGGGCCAAGATGTAGCGGTGGAGAAGTTGACCCCTGATTGAAAGATTTCAGGTTCTATCCCCACCTTGTCCTTGGGCAAGACACTGAACCGTACATTGTCTCTGGTGGAAGGTTGGGGCCAGTGTTCAGCAGCGGAGCCACCACTGTAAAGTGCTTTGGGCCTTCGAGGAAAGTAGAAACGTGCTATACAAGTATCCACCATTCACAATTCACTTATCATGCGTACTGCAAATGTACGTTACATTTTGATGACGTCCCCATAGGTTCTTTCAAGGGAACTGCAAGACACACCTGTGCTCCTTTCATGATGGGGTCACACTTCTCTATGACCCACCATTAGCTTGAACAACCCAAAAACCTGCACCACCAGGTACAGGTTAACCCTCATACAGGTGCATGTGACCAAGGCTTAAAATTTGGTTGTCCTGGGGCAGCACAGAACTCCTTGTAATCCTGGCTGATTGTTAATTTTTCCACAAACTATTACACATTTTGTTTAATCTCTGAAATGGTCACAATTATAACAAATTGTGTTTGTTTT
Organism: Oryzias javanicus; assembly: GCA_003999625.1. Classification (NCBI taxonomy): domain Eukaryota; kingdom Metazoa; phylum Chordata; class Actinopteri; order Beloniformes; family Adrianichthyidae; genus Oryzias; species Oryzias javanicus. The sequence goes on from CM012441.1 coordinate 20,598,360, forward strand.
TGTCTATAAATTCTGATATCTGATGATGCTGTCGCGATAAATACAAAGGTATACTTTTATTTTTCCATCATTATGAATCCTACACTGTAAAAAGTGAAACATTGGATCAATTAACAAAAGCTCTGTAATTTGTTACAATTGACAATTTTCGTTTTTATCAAATTACATTTTTTAGTTAAAAATTACAGACTAATGATTTTAAATACAGCAAATTACAGAACTTTCTTTTGTTGATCCACTGTTTCACAATTTACATTGTACATGGGTTCTTGGAGAAGTTGAAACACAAACAGATGCCTTACCCTCTTTGAGGCTCTAAGAAATGCAAATGTAAATGTATTGAAATAAAAACACTTTTTGAGTTTGAAACATAGCCAATGTAAAGTCTCCTGTTGGTTTTTACACATTCTTGTCTAAAAGATAGATGGGCACACTCTGAGGATTCCCCTTTTATTTAATTTTGTGTCTTTTTTTGTTTTTTTTAAAAAAACATTTTAAACCCAAAGAGAAACAATGCATCTCCCGTGCAGCGTTCCGTGACGAGAAATATCTGTGCAAGATGTGGAGGAAGAAGAAAGTGGAGATATCAGGTGATCAGTTTTATTGTCCCCAAAAAGGGGGACATCGAGAGACAGGTACTCAGAAACCAGATCTATCATAAAACAACAGCAAGCCTTGGAATCCTTTTTTCTCTCATTCAACAGTAGCTAAGCCCAATTTCACACGCCGCACTGTGGCTGAATGGAAAGAAATTGGAAAAAACATTTGAAATCGATTGCTTGGAGAGCAGTTGTGCCTTTACTTGTCTCCTCCTCTGTAATTTTACAGTGTTACGTAACATCAGAGCACATTTCAAGCCTGCACAGCACTGATGATGGCGCTGTGATGAAGGGGCAGCCCTCTCATGCCAGCTGCCATTTGGAAACAGCTGCTGAGAAAAACACCATGTGTGCCTTAAAATAATTACTGCAAATTGGAAACTTAACAGTGTTAGAGGCTGAGGGGAAAAATGAATGGAGAAGAATCAATTGTGGGGAAGGTGTTGAGAGGAGTTTGAAAGATGCTAAAAGTTTTGAATGTTGCTGCTAAAAATTCAAGACCTAAAGTAGAACTTCTATAGACTCATGTAATGGAAATTCACAGAAAATTATTCATAAAATACAAATTTGAATTCTGCTCCGAGATCATGCAGAGTTTGTTTGCATGTGTTTACTGTTGCAGTGAAACATGCATGATGAAACATTCCAGTAGCAATTGAAAATATTTCATTTACAATGTTTAATGTGTAGAGACTGGCCTTTCAATGCAAAGTATAAAGGAAAAAATGTAAGTTCATGTTTAGAGTTTGGCCTGGAACCACACCTTGACCACCCGAAACCTGTTTCTGATTCTCTAACTTATCTCTTCAGGCCTGTTTGTCTTTATTCTCTCAACCCCACCCTTCCCTCTCTTCATCCAGTCTTTCAGCCTTCTTTATCTCAGTCATGCTCCCCCTCTCACACTTTCTGTTTTTCATGTATTTAGTGACTTTTCCTCCCTAATCAGAGCCACCTGTTGAAGACTATGGGATAGAGCCCCCATGCTGAGTCTCCACCATCTGAAAGACTTCCATTCTTCATAATAAATAGTAGCTAACAGCAAATATTTCCATTTTGAATGTCACGGCTTAATCCTTGAGAGTGGAAAGTGGTTTTGTTTGACGGCATGCTGTTTGCAGATGAATCCAGATGAATCTCAAAGAACAAATTAGAGCTGAAGCTTAAATCAGCTTCAGTGAGGGATTAGCAAACTGCAAACCTTTGGTGTAAATTGGGGATGTCCCGATCAGGGATTTAAGAGTATTTAAAAAAAAAAAAAAATACTGAGTCACAATCTGAATTTTTTTTGTAAAAAATTAAAAAATGTCAGAAAAACAGATCCAGGTTGGTCCCTATTTTTATCGTGTTCTGATTTTTTATCATTTAACACTGACACAGAGCAGCTCTGTGAATTAGCGTGAACAATTAAGTAAAAATAGTACAGCTATTAACTAGAAAAAATGTTAATAAACCAGTAAAAATAGGTGATGTAAGAAAGTTTGGAAATTTTAAACTTTTCAGAACTATATGTCTTTTTGATTAATTATAATAAATAAGAACTCTTTAACTCTTTAAAACATATAAATAATTTTCTCCTAAAATCTTTGTTGCAGTATAACAGCAAGGTAATAATTATTAAAATGAGAAAGCTTAGTGACTGTAGGTTTTTTTGTCTTCTGAACATTTTTGATCATATGTGATAAAATCTAAATAAAAAAAAAACAAGGGCTTTCCCCCATAATCCTTGTTGTAACATGAATGTGATGGGTTTTCATGACTAACTCATATAAGTGTAAACATTTAATTGTTTTGGTTGTTTTAAGTCAATTGAAGATTTATTTATTTATTTTTAAAATCACCTTTTCTGCAGCCGTCTCTCTGTCGGCAGTACAGAGAGCGCCGTTCTCATTACAAAGAAACAAAAATCGTATCTTTTCCTGTTGAAATGCCTTTGTTTGCATTAAGACAACAAGTAAGACACATTTGCTGTCAGTTTTAAATGTTTATTAAAATAAATGTTGAGCCCTCAAGTCTGAATCTGGGAATATCTTCCTAACTTTACTGAACTGTTTTTGTGCGCCCACTGCTTTACGGCAGTAAAATGTCACGAACTGTTCATGTGATCCAAAATTCTACTATGGCATTAATTTGAAATAAAAAGCTTGAAATACACAGCACTGACCAAAATTAATAAAACTGAATAGATATATCCAGTCCTGATCGGAAGCCAAAATCCAATTTCGATCGAGTCTGAAACTTAGGGATCAGGCCCAATTTCCAATCACGTGATCGGATCAGAGCATCCCTTTTGTAAATGCAAGAAAAAGTAATTCACTTTATTTAAATATTCAGAAATATTTGGGAAGCCATTAAAGCTATTACAACCACATAACTGTCATTACAAGTAAAAAAATAAAAATGAAAAAAAAAAACAGTTTAACAAGTGATCCTAAAGTTATGTTTTCTTGGGTTCAGATGTGGCTGCTTTGTATCATCTTGGTAAATAATTCAACATTTAATCAGACATCTAATGATTTAACAAACTAAAACAAAATCCAAAGCAGGCTTGGTGTTAAAAAAAAAAAAAAAAAGAATTCCAGCACTTTCGTGATTGGGTTCTATTAATCCATCCTGGGAGAGTGTTGCATTTAATTTTTCAGAAAACTACACTTATTGAGCTGCAGTGGCTCCTCAAAGCCTCACTGTTTATGTGATGAGGCTGTATAATTAAAATAAAGCTACACAACCAAATATTAAATCCAAGATTAAGAGAAAGGATTTAGAGTTATCTTCAATTAATATAACAACAATGATTCTGATTGGTGCTTCACTCAGTTTAAATATTTTTTTCTCGTTTTTTTTTTTTTTTTATAAATAGTGTTGATGAAACTGATCTTTTTTTCATATTTTCTTCAAGTTTAATTTTAGAAGAGTCTGAAAAGTTTCAACATCCATATTTCACAAAATGTCAGGAAACCATACAAAGTATGTTGTATGTACCATGTATATTTTTACGTTATATTTCTTTTGGCAAAGTCTCAAAATAGCAAAGTTAATTAAAGTTAAATGTAATATATCACCATCATCTACCAAAGATGATGTTTACTGGACCAAAAACTTGGATCAAATGGTGTGAATTTTCAGTACATCAATTGTGCATGCACATGTAAATTATGGTGCCAATGTATTTTTAAAAACACTTTTAGAGAATGGCCTTTGCGACCTTGAGCTATGCCCTTTGCAGAGCTTGCTATTAACCAAAGACTATAAGGAGTCATTGTGGCAGCACAGGTTGTTATCCTTCTGGAGTCTGTCTCTCCTCCATGTTTGGATGTACACTATTGTTACAGGTACTTCCTTGTCCCTGTTTAGCCTTCAATCTGTTGTTCCAGTGTTTTGTTTCTGTACTGCTCACAAAAATTAAAGGAACACTTTTTTTTTGGGCCTGGCATGAATTGAATTAAACCTGTCTGATAATTTTCTTGTTGGTTAAGCAGCTGAGGGCCTCGTTAATCAATTTCAGCTGTATTGGTGTTCATGGAATTAACAACAGGTGCACTTCAGTGGCAACAATTAGAAAAGCCTCAAAACAGGACTGGTGTTACATGTGGAGGTCATTTCAAGTTTCTCCCTCTTGATCTTTTTTGGCTGGTTTTCTACTCGTGCTGATTTTGGCTTATGTAATCATCTCTACTGGCAGTATGAGGAGATTCCTTAACCCTACAGACCCTTCCTAACCCTTCCTCTACAAAGAGGAAAGCTTTTAGTTCCTCATATAAGCACAAAATGACTCGGTTTTCTTGGAATAATCTTAATTTACAATTTGCAAATGAATTAGTTAAAATTAACAGGATTCTAACAGAAGACATATATATATATATATATATATATATATATATATATATATATATATATATATATATATATATATGTTTTGATTTTGTGTTATGGTGAGCTTGATTTTGATTAAGCACTTTATAAATAGAGTGAAATGCTTTAAATGTAAAATTACTAGTACTGGACATTACCTTTTTCAAAATAACATTGAATTTCTGTGCATCAAAATTTAAGTTTTTACCCTGTTGCTTGGAATTATTTTAATTTGTAGCACTTTGTACAACAACTAAATACCACAAGAAGAAAGAGCAAAGAAAACTTTTTCTAAGTGTTTTATTAATTAAAGTGGAAATAAACAGTTTTATCTCACAAAATCTTAGAAATACCATTGGATAAACTCAAACTTGTTGTATCAGTGACAGTAAAAAGAGACAAGGTTGGAGAATTAGTTTGCTTAGAAAGCTTTGCAATTCTCTCAAAAACCAGCTTTGTTTTTATGTTGTCACTTTTATCAAATGACTCAACTTAGTTTGGACAGACCACAATGACGATGTTGAAAACAAAGTTCCCAGCACTCCCAGCATGGTGGTGGAGGGGCCATGATATGCAGGTGGAGTATGTGGGGGTTTGCAATAAGGAATAGAAACAACATACCCATTTGTCTCCTAGAGTCACATGTGAGGTCATCTCTCTCCACACACAAAAAAATGTGGAGAACAGCCTTCTGCAAAGTAGCATTCACAAAGAGTGTAATAGAACAGTGGTCCATTAGAAATACAACTTTATGCACTAGAGGCAAAACCTTGATGATCGATGAATTTAAGAAAAATTCTTTAGATTGCTACAAATCTACAAATTGCATGACCATTCAATAACATTAAATAGTTGTAACCAAACTGTATCTTGGAAAAAAACAACTTTATAACATGACACAACTGTACAATGAAGTATTAGAGACAGCTTACAAACCAAAAAAAAAAGTTTTAATATGACTTTAAATCGCTTAAATTACAAGAATAAAGTTATATATTTATGACTTAAGTAGTCACAGGCTAAATTTATGCCTTTTTCGCATAAGTTTACGTGCTTTTATAGTAACAAATTTATGACTTTTAATCTTTTAAATTTATGAGTTTTTCTCGTAAATTTACAAAATAAAATAATAAATTTAAGAAAAAGGCAAACAAAATAAAGTAGTCTGTTAAAAAAAAAAAAAAAAAAAAAAAAAACTTTTAAAACACTCGTGACATGAGCCTGTGTGGTTTTATTTGAAGTTTTCTTCTCATACGTACATTTCAGGACAAGAAAAATTAACTCCAAAAATATTATAAAAGGAGAAAAATAATCAAATATTTTTATGTTTTCTCTTCGTTAATAGCTTTTTTGTTTAGAATATAGTTTTTTTTTTTTTTTTTTTGGGGGGGGGGGGGTTTACCAAAGAAAATGTTTTTAAAAAGATGTAATCAAAAGATTATACTAAATAAAAAAATATATATATGTTTTTCTTAAAATATCAATCAGTACTATTGAAAAAAAAATCCCCTTTAGATTTATTAGATTTAGACTTTGTTGTTTGATTCTTACGAATAAAATAACCAGTTTATTAAAGACATTACAACTAATAATAATAAATATATACAAACATTAGCATTTATTTTTGATTTTACCTAATTTATTACATCTAAATGAATTATAACAAAGAAATAAAGCTTGAAGTCAAATAATTTCCTCTGTTATTTCTTCATGGACAGATTTAGCACAATAACGGCACTAAATGATTTCCATTAAGCCTTTTGCTTCTGTGGATCTCCCTAAAATCTAAATCCACTTGTTAGGAAATTCCTGTTTTAACTGACTAAGCAGGTCTGATTCATTAATTTCGTTGCTGGAAGAATTTCTAATTCCCCATCAGAGAGTCGAATTGTGATTGGCTGCGAGGATCGTCTCCTGGACGCTGATTGGTTGTTTCTTGTTTCCGGGGCTCCTATGTGTTCACCCTGACGTTTCTCGGTCTGCCCCGAAACAGACTGGAGAGAATGGCTGCCAGTGGAGGTTAGCAAAGTCTTAATTGTTTTGTGTTTTAACGGTCGACAAATAGTGCCTTAGAAAGTTGCCAATCGCGCGTTTGAGATGTATTAAAACAGAATATTGCAGATTAACCGAACGTGGCGGCGTGTTTTGCCGTAGTAAGTTAGAAGAAGTCTCAGTCGGATCAGCCACTCAAAACTATCGGTTCTCGCCAGACTTGCTAGGTTGCTAATGCTAACTCTTCTGCTAACTTTCGGCAGGTTAGCTCGCTCCTCTCAGCTGATTGTGTAAACACTTGTTTGTGACAAGAGACGGAGAATAGACAAGTTCGATAGAGGATATAGGGCCATAAATTATTAAAAAATAAGTCATACTAGATGTTGTTGTATATCTATAAGTTACTATTTCACATGTATTTCCATCTTTTAGCTCGCAATGTTCTGTCAAGTAATGCTTGCTAATATTAGCTAGCAACATAGCTGTCTGCTAAAAGTTAAGCTCGCCCGTCTACTATCTACTTTAGCAGTGAATCTCAATTGTTTAAATATGAACAGGAACTTATATTATTTATAATAAATTCCCTATCAAGTCTCGAGGATTGTCAAATGTAGCTTTTGCCGGCAGTCGGACAGCCACCGTAGGCTTCAGGCGGTGATTTTAGCAAGCTAGCTACCACCTGGTGAGACAGTGTCTTCTATTCATCCACTGCGAGTCTTTGTCCTGTCAAGGAAAAAGGCGTTTCTTAACACGAGGTTTTTGTTGAATAAAACTCTTTCCTGTTAAAGATCGCGAAAACAGAGCTACAAACAAACTACAGTGGTCCAAATGTTGTTATGCCAAACATTTAAATGATCTTAACACACGTAATGTTTGCCCTGCTAACTTTGCAGTTGTTTTGGGGGGTAGGGACAGAAAAAAAAAAAAAAAAAAAAACCCAAACATGTGTTGCAGTTGTTTAGGTGAAACAAGAATGGAAATCTAACACTTTAAAGTCACAATGTAACACCATCAAATTATTTATATCACAACTATAATAAACATTTTGACATATTTTTTTCTCCCCAAAGGAAATAGTGAGAGTCAACAGTACAAAAAAGTTTTAGTTTTTTTTTTCTTCTTGTAAATATGTAGAAAATATTAAGTTAATGACAACACTCCAAAAATTAAGATTAAAGAATTGAAACAATAAAATGAACACATTATTTTTAATTCTCTGTTTCTTTTAAACACGATTGTTTTATGCTAATCAATAAAAAATATATATTGTTGGCATAATCTATTAAAATGTCAGTTAATGTAATTGGTTTTCTTAAATTATTTGAGCTTTTGCGTCATCAAAAAACACAAAATCCAGCCTTTTTTTTCTTGTATGTTTAGTGACAGCAGATTCGATCGCAAGTCCTACCTCCCCCTACATGGGCTGATTTAAAACATGCCAACTGTGTGAAGATCAATCTGTGTTTGTTTCCCTGCAGAGCTATTGTTACTTCAAACGGTGACTTTTACAAACTTCTGCTGTGATCTGAGTTTTAGAATGAGTACTTGAAGTCTTTTAGGATGGACCTTTTGTATGTATCTCTTTCCAATTTACAGTATTTGACCTAGCTCTAACCTGTATGTATAGGGGTTTACTTCCCTGGAGGTCTTACTAGAAAGCAATATCTCATATCAAAGCAGAAACCATAAAGGTCATAATAGGGGTTAACAAAGTATAACATGATGTTATGGGTGACCACACAAAAAGTGACAACATTGGTGAGTGGCAGAGTGAAACGTTGATACAACATGCAAGCTATTTTGTGAAATTGTTTATTTGTGGTGGAAATTGGATCACAACTCAATTGATATTGACTTTTTTCCCCCCTTTTCTACTTTTTGTCTTTTCCAGAGGTAGGGAAGCTGTTACAAGTACAAAATGGGACACCTCCTACCACCAACTTCAATGGGGTAGATGCTGTGCACGCCTGCAACATTCTTCAGCAGCTCAAAGCCTTATATGATGAAGCACAGCTCACAGATATCGTTGTGGAAGTGGACCATGGCAAGACTTTCTCGTGCCACCGAAATGTTCTTGCCGCAATCAGCCCATATTTTAGGTAAAACCATGTCAAATAAAAGCAAGTTTTTTCACATTGTAATTGACGAGATAATTAATCTAAACACGCAGTTTTTGTCTTTCTCTTTGTGAATTCATAGACAAACATTAGAAATCATAACCATGACATTTATTCTATTGTCTCTCATTTCTAGGTCCATGTTCACCAGTGGCCTTACTGAGAGCAGTCGGCGTGAAGTCAGAATTGTTGGGGTGGAATCGGAATCCATGCACCTTGTTCTAGACTATGCCTACACATCCAGAGTCACACTCTCTGAGTCCAACGTCCAAGCCCTGTTCACTGCAGCCAGCATTTTCCAGATCCCTGCTTTGCAGGATCAATGTGCCCAGTTCATGGTCAGCAGGCTCGACCCTCAGAACTGCATAGGAGTCTTCATGTTTGCCGATGCATACGGGCATCAGGAACTGAGGGAACGCTCGCAAGATTACATTCGCAAAAAGGTCAGTTGGACATAAACAGTAACTATGCATTTGCATGCAAACTTGAGTGCTTTTAAGCTCTTTTATCTCTATTTTTGTTGATTTAGTGATTTGAAGCTAAAATGTATGTGTTTTCTTGTAGTTCTTATGTGTATCGAGAGAGCAAGAATTCCTCCAGATGACCAGGGAGCAACTGGTCAGCATCTTAAACAGCGATGACCTTAATGTGGAGAAAGAGGAGCATGTTTTCGAGAGCATCGTACGCTGGCTGGAACACGATCGATCAGGACGTGAAGTCTACCTTGCTGAGGTTTTCTCTCAGTGCATCCGTCTGCCCTTGCTGGATGAGGCCTTTCTCAGTCGGATACCCCCCACCTTTGCTTGCGCCCTAGCCTTGTCAAAAGATCCCAGCGAGGCCAAAGCCCGCCTCACGGGAACAAATGGTTGCCCGCAGCGTCTGGGCATGACCGCTTCCGAGATGGTCATCTGCTTTGATGCTGCCCACAAACACTCAGGTAAGAAGCAGACGGTGCCTTGCCTGGACACGGTTACAGGTCGGGTGTTCAAGCTCTGCAAGCCCCCCAACGATCTCCGTGAGGTTGGCATCTTGGTATCGTCAGAGAATGACATTTACATTGCTGGCGGATACCGGCCGAGCAACAGCGAGGTGTCCATCGACCATCGAGCAGAGAGTGACTTCTGGCAGTATGAGCACGCAGGCAACCGCTGGCTCCCACGAGCACCCCTGCTGAGAGCAAGAATCGGCTGCCGACTCGTGCACTGCTGTGGAAAGCTCTACGCTTTGGGAGGACGAGTATACGAAGGCGACGGGCGAAACGCGCTCAAATCGGTGGAGTGCTACGACACCAGAGACAACTGTTGGACAGCAGTCAGTCCTATGCCAGTGGCCATGGAGTTTCACAGTGCTGTAGAGTATAAAGACCGCATCTATGTCCTCCAAGGTGAGATAACCAAATACAAGGGGAAAAAAGTGTTTATGGATTGCTCTTAACTATTTTTTTTTTTTTAAACAGGTGAATATTTCTTCTGCTTTGATCCTCGCAAGGACTATTGGAGCCATCGGCCCAAGTGACCGTCCTCGGCAGTGCCAAGTTGGTGCTTGCATAAGGTGAATATTTCGCATGTAAATACAAAATCGTCGGCAAGGTCTCTGGCAACTGCAAAGCCGGCATCTGCATTCAGTGGAGGTCTACGACATAGAGACCAACACGTGGAGCCGGCGGAGAGATCTTCCCTTTGACCACGCCACCAGCCCGTACATCAAGGCCATGCTGCTGCAGGGCAGGCTCCACCTGTTCGTGCGTGCCACGCAGGTCATGGTGGAGGAGCACGTGTTCCGCACCAGCCGCAAGAACTCCCTTTACCAGTATGACGACGAGGCAGACGCGTGGGCCAAAGTCTATGAGACACCCGACCGCCTCTGGGATTTGGGTCGCCATTTTGAATGTGCGGTGGCTAATGTGCGGTGGCGTGTCTCCAGAAAGTGCTTTGAAGGGAGTTGGTTTCTGTGAACACAATCTACTTCAGTGGAGGGAGTTGCGGGGTTTCTGCCCGCCTTGTGCCTGGTCATTGCCTTTGGGTGTTCACCATACGGACCGTCTCATTCGTGCAAACTTTTTGATTATTCGCGTGATCAAAACCGAGGGTGCTTTTCAAGAATGCAGTATTTTCTTTTGTTGTTTTCTTTTCCTGACAGCACCAACTACCCACACTGAGACTTGTTTGACAGAACTGTACAACAGATCATAAGTGCAATTATCCTATTTTTTTGCTTGTTGTTGAGCCATCTTCTATTTTTGTTTGAGATACATTAATAGGTATGGATTTTTACAAATCTTTGGCATGCAAACAAGGGTGATGGCAAGTTTACATGCCCCCTGGAGATATGGATGCTATGTGTCAGCTAAATTGATATTCTCTCTATATAAATAACTATATAAACTATATATTCATACGGGTAAGATGAGTACCATAGCTCATTAGTAGGTTGCTAGCTCTGAGGTTGTTCTCTTTTATTTTGGTGTGTGTGTCTGTTTGTCTTTGGCTTCTTTTCTAGTTTTAATAATAAGTGTGTTTGTGATTATACATTATCGTAGTCTTTTAAAAAGTTAGAAGCATGTATATTTTTATTGCCCTCTCTTCCTTCACAGGTCAGTGTGTCAAAACATACACTAAATGTGGCTTCAGAGCTATTTTTTTTTTTTTTTTTAATTTTAAGTTTTGAGATTCCAGTTGAATGGGGCTCCCTCTCTTTTGAGCGGGTTTTTGTGTGACGTTGCAGAGAAAACTAATTGAAATCTTGGAATTTTCGCTCTCCACATTGGAGAAAATGAGACAGTCAAATTTGTGCTAACACTAAGTGGCAAGTTCAGACCAACTAACAGGTTTACCTCAGAAACTTTTGTTTGACAAAACAAGGAGAAAAGGGATGTTTATTTTATTATTTTATTTTTTAAAGGCTGAAGCTTTGTGAAATGCTCTGTTCAGCATCGATGCTCCTTTTGCATCAGACTAACATTTAAACAAACATTTGAGGTCTTGTTTTTGGTTGTTGTGGACGTTAAAGTGGATTGTGTGGTAGCAATAAATCAAGGAACTGTGATTAGGCTACATTATGTCGTATTTCCTTTAGTCTAATGTTTTGCGTGCTCGATCCTGCTGCGGCGGAGAGCAAAGGTTGTTGGAGTTGTGATTGTTTTGTGGGTGCGTGCGGGAAGCGGCGTGTAATTTTGTGCAGAACATGTGTGATGCCGATGTGCCTGGCAAGTAGAGGAAGCATCGGGATCCAAAAACAAAACTCTTCCCCTCCTTGATGAAGAATAACTGAGAAGTCTTACTCGGCTTTGCACTGGATCGCTCCCCACTTCAACAGTCCTTAACTCCAGACTTTGTGAAGAAGCACCCTCTAGAACCAGACTGTTTTTTTACCAAGTGAGGAGTGTCTGCATTTTGAGTTATTTCATTCAACGATCATGATTTTTTTTTCTTGTGTGTTTTTGATTTTGTTCCCCACCTCCACTCGTCACATCGAGGACACAAACTGTTGGTGCTGCCTTTTTGTTTTCCTCCCTTTCAAGGACAATCTTGTGGAAAAATAGCCCTCCTTTAAGTGTCAGTGCTGTCAGGTTTCTCAAGCAGGTTCTTGTGTCTCATCTTTGCACTACACATCTAGAGTCAATAAAGATATAGTGCCCATCAATGACGTATAGTACAACGTATAGCAATCATCCAAATGGTTTACATGGAATTAAAAACCAGAAGAAAATGCATTTTTAGTAGGGATTTTGAAGATATACTTCTCCCAGAGAAGACTCTCAGTTTGAAAGACTTGAAACATTTTTTTAATCCCTATAAACCAACTCCCCCCCTGCCCAAAAAAAAAAAGAAAATGCTGTTTGAGAACCAAGAGAACTCAGGATTTCTGCTGATACACAGTACTGTATTTTTTTTTTGTTACGTGTAACATACTGTACTATAGGTTTGCCGTACTTGCACAGTTTCTAAACTTCTCAGTTTCTTTTATAACTTGAAAGAAATAGATGGTTTTGTTGTCTTTAGTGGTTGTTTTTTTTTCTTTTCTTCATGTATAGTAGAGTAAATCTAAAACAAACAAAAAAATTATTACCTGCACGTGTGATACTTTAGTTTTCTTTGCTTCTTGTAGTACATTTGTAATTTTTCCTTCTATTGTCAGACAAGCGTTAGAGGTCAAGTAACTTCTGATCACCAGTCATGCCATAAACTCAACAGATTTCTGTGTTATTGCTGATTATCTGCTACCATTTGTCCTGAACATCCACGTGCAGATCGCAGGTTGGTGCTATTCCATTTCCATTCATTTGATTCTTCACCTTTATGGGTTTTTTTTTTGGTTTTTGTCCGTTCTGGATTGCAGGTGACGGTGGTTGTTGAGCTCAACTGTGAAATTCACATTGCACATTATTCGAAAATAATAAAAAAAAACATTAAGAGTGGAATTTGTGTTTGTTTTTTTATTTGGGATCAATGCAAAGGAGGCGTGTTAGCAAATAGGAGTTCAGATCAACCTCCCAACCCTCACCCCAATCCAACCACCCCTCCTTCAGGCAGAGGTACATGTGACCCAGCGTGGAATGAGGAAGCCCGAGCGGCCACATGAGCTCTGTTGCTGCCGAGCCACCACACGAGCAACAGGCTCCCGGTGGAAAGAGGTGAAAGATAAAGCTTCATCTGTCCTGGATGCTTCGGCTTTTATTTTGAAAGTCTGCGCTTCATTTTTTTTTTCTTTGAGGCACAAGTGCACATGAAAACCTGTTGATTCATTGAATGTTTTTTCTTGTTCAACAGGATCATGTCCCCCGCTCCAACAGATGCTGCGGAGTACAAACCCCCAGATGGGGGGTGGGGATGGATGGTGGTGGTTGGGGCCCATATTTCCATTGGATTTGCTTACTCTACTCCTAAAGCTCTGTCCATCTTCTTCAAGGACATTCAAGAGGATTTGGGGGCCAGCTACAGTGAAATAGCATGGATCTCCTCCATAATGCTGGCTGTCATGTATGCAGGCGGTGAGTTAATCCAATCATGAGTTGATTCAATCATTGTGCCCTTAAATGTCCAAACAAACAGTTAATAAAATAAATATTTTCAGAATCTTTACAAAGGATTTAAAACTACTAAAAAATTCAACATTTAGGGGTTATTTTTCTCTTTTTTCCAAGGATTGGCATTTTCTCAGGTTTGCAGATGACAGAGGTCTATATATTGTGAAGCACACAAAAACCTAATACTTCCCAGTGTGTTAATCAGGTCTATAAATGGCAGCCAAAACATTTAATGCATTTGTTTTTGTTCACAAGTTCTCAATTTAATTTGATTTTATCTTGATTCAATAGGATTCAAACAGCTATGCATAATTTTTCCCTCAAATTTCCATCTTGAAATGAAAAGCAAAAGCATTTTTTTTCATAACAAGCGATTTAAAATGAACGAAAGTGGAATTTCTATAAAAAAAATTGCATCTATGAAAAAACAATTGATTAATTTGATGAAATCATATTGTTTATTTTGATGTAAGTTCACTTTAAATATTCCATTTTTTTAAAGTTAGCCCTTCTAGGATTATTAGCTAACACTTATTTGCTTTTCTAAAATGCATCACTTTTCTGTGGAACATTTGACAAGTCAATTGCCATAAATATGATTCTTTTTTCTGTATTTTGCGGGCCTCTATTCACCCCTTTTAAATCATCTTTTATAATAACATAGTGTTTGCTGGGAAAAACACTTTAAAAAAGAAGAGTAGCCAGCTGCAGTCATTTTGTGTTTCTGCGTGAAACCCACACAAAACTTTCAATAGTCTGTATTTGTTTTGTCTAAAGACAACAGTTTGTGTACTTGTGCTTGTTTGTACTGTGGACCCTCTTCCACAGACACACAATTGATAAACTAACTTCACATGACTGCACACTCAAATACCTTCATGTGCGTAATTGAAAGGCTGTCGCTGAGACGAAGCCGTCACCTGACCGACCTTCAGGCGGTTTGCTGGACGTGGTTTACACTCCCTCATTACTGCCGTGGCCTCTCGGCTTCAGTGTTAAAATGCAGAAGGCAGTTACTGTAATGTCCTTACAGCATCTGAATCTGATCTGTGGGGTGGAGAAGTTATAGGAGACTGACAGCTTAGGTGCGATGCATTCAATTTGTGGGAACTTTGAAACTTTCAAGCTAGGAGTCCTCACATGCTATCAGAAATCATCCTAAGAAATTTGATTCATATCAAAAGTTTGTTGGAAGTTGACTGAGTTTCTAGATGTAAACTCTTCAGGTTTTTGTAATGGCGTCCATCTCCTCTACTCCAGCTTTCTACGAAGCAGCCAATTTTAGTAAATCTCCACATGACCTCACAAATCTAATTTGAATGCATATTAGAGCCATTAACATTTGAAGCACATAATACCTGTACTACATAAATCATCAAGGCAAAGTAATATCCATCAAGCGGATGTTAAAAAAAAAAAAAAAAAAAAGCCTTTGACCTGCTATATGTTCTGTAAAGCTAATTCTTCTGCAGTTTGGCTGCATATAGTTGGTGCAGATCCTTCTTTTAGACATGTTATTGCTGGATAACCATCTGTTTTACACTGTCTCATGCAGTGGAGATTGCCTGAGTAATATGACAGCAGTTTTGAATCACATTCAGATTACATTTTATTCCAAAACTGCAGCCTCTGTAAAGTCTGGCCTTAATTTTTAAATTTTTTTTTTTTATTTTCCAATTTCTATATAGCAAGTTATTATATTACTTTATATGATATGTATATATGTTTTTTTTTTAAATTATATTGCTATTGCTTTTGTTTAATTTGTTATTTCATGTAGTAGGTAAATGGAGATGAGCAGATTAGGAGGTGATCTCTTAGATTTATGGTGCTACCAGTTTGTTTATCATGTTTAATCACGACATAGTATTACATGAGTGCCACTTACTATCGTGTGTTCACCAGTTACTACAGTCCTTTGCGAAAGTATTCGGCCCCCTTGAACTTTTCAACCTTTTGCCACATTTCAGGCTTCAAACATAAAGATATAAAACTATATTTTTTTGTAAAAGAATCAACTAGTGGAAAATTTTGATATTTCAAACTTTTTTAACAAATAAAAACCTGAGAAATTTGGGGTGCAAAATTAATCAGCTCCTTTACTGTCAGTGCAGCAAACTCTCTCCAGATGTTCAGTGAGGATCTCTGAATGATCCAATGTAGACCTAAACGACTAATGATGATTAATAGAATCCACCTGTGTGTAATCAAGTCTCCATAAAAATTGTGGAGAAGTTTAAAGCTGGATTTAGATTTAAAAAAAATATTTTACAAGCTTTAAAGATCTGAAAAAGCACTGTGCAAGCCATAATATTGAAATGGAAGGAGTAACAGACCACTGCAAATCCTCAAAGACCGGGCCGTCCGTCTGAACTTTCAGCTCAAACAAGGAGAAGACTGTTCAGAGATGCAGTCAAGAGACCCATGATCACTTTGGATGAACTGAAGAGATCTGCAGCTGAGGTGGGAGAGTCTGTCCATGGGACAACAGTCACTATTACTGCATCAATCTGGCAGCTTTATGGAAGAGTGGCAAGAAGAAAACCATTTCTTAAAGGCATCCATTAAAAGAGTCGTTTAAAGTTTGCCACAAGACACCTGGGAGACACACCAAACATGTGGAAGAAGATGCTCTGGTCAGATGAAACCAAAGTCAAACTTTTTGGCAACAATGCAGAATGTTATGTTTGACATAAAAGCAACAGCTCATCCCCCTGAACACACCATCCCCACTTTCAGACATGATGGTGGCAGCATCATGGTTTGGGCCTGCCTTTCTTCAACAGGCACAGGGAAGATGGTTCAAATTGATGGGAGGATGGATGGAGCCAAATCCAGGAGCATTTTGGAAGAAACCTGATGGAGACCTGAGACCGGGACAGAGATTTGTCTTCCAACAAGACGACCATCCAAAACATGAAGCAAGATCTACAATGGAACGGTTGAAAAATAAACACATCCAGGTGTTAGAATGGCCAAGTCAAAGACCTTAATCCAATGGAGAATCTGTGGAAAGATGAAACTGCTGCTCACAAACGCTCTCCATCCAACCTCACGGAGCTCCAGCTGTTTTGCAAGGAGGAATGGGAAAACTTTCAGTCTCTCGATGTGCAAAACTAATAGAGACATACGAGTGACTTACAGCTGTAATCGTAGCGTAAGGTGACGCTACAAAATATAAACTTAAGGGGGATGAATAATTTCGCATGCCAAATTTTTCAGGTTTTTATTTGTTAAAAAAGTTCAAAATACCCACTAAATTTTGTTCCACTACTACATGATTGTGTCCCACTTGTTGTTGATTCTTCACAAAAAATTACAGTACTGTATCTTGATGTTTGAAGCCTGAAATGTGCCAAAACTTTCACAAGGTACTGTATTTGGTAAGTGGTTCACCAGTTAGTAAGTGGTGTGGACTAAATAGTAACTGGTGCGCAACAGTATTTTTTTTCTCTTTGATGTCCCTTTAGGGGCTCCGTAAAATCTGATGCAATATTTATTCAGAATCCCAAATTACTGGGAAAAACAAGACCTCCTGTAACAACTTCACTATTCAGTTAATGATTCAATGTGATCTGATTAACTGATGATTTAACTTTTTTTTAATTTGCACACAAGAAACAACTTTGCTTGGTTTGAAAAGACTGTTTTTTATAATATTTACAGTTGAATTTGGAAAATTGTTAAGCTGTTAATAATTGAATAATGAATTTTTATAGTAAAAAATATCTAATTGCATCATTTTGCCGCAGAAACAAAAATGCAAGAAAATCACTGAATAACTTCAATGACCTTAATGACTTCTGAATGTAAAGGGTGCCATCATAATGCAAAAGTTGAGGAACTTCTTTACTTTAAATTTAGTAATTGATCAGGATTTATCTGGAAGGACAAGCAAAACCAAAAAGAAACCAGAAGATTCCCTTTGTGGTTGATACAAAAAAAGAAAAGTCCAGAGCTTATACGTTCATTGTATGATTTTCAAGGTGACAGAGTTTGGGGACATGGGACTTCCTTTCAGTCAGGTCAGGAAGGCCTAACCAGTGAAATATACATCTCCACTGTGGCGCAGGCACAAGACTTTATCATATTGTCCTTGGCCAGGCCTCTGCAATGTCACCCAGTGGAGGAGAGAGACGATACATCAGAGGAAGGTTCAGCACACTGGGGCTCGATACCGGGTCCCCATGGGGGGAGAAATGACGGCCTCTCAGAAAGTTTCCTCTCAAGGGGCTTGAATGATAAACTTGGAATGGAAATGTGTGTTGAAACAAGAGATGCCCTATTGTGACGCCTTCTATGAGGGAACGATGATCCATCTTTGACCCCCGCCAGCTCCACTAAACTACATTAACGGCAAGATGGATGTCCATTTTCACACACAGTGAATACAGATGTCTAAAATAATGATAAAGAAGAAAAGAATGGTTGGAAAGAAAAGTTTTTAAAAACTGTGTGCAGGTGTACTTTCATATACTCGTGTAGATAATATATATACACGGTATAGTGTTAAGATAACAAGCAATAAAAGCCCATTCAACTGTTTTATTCCTTTATTTTTATATTTCAATTTCTTAAAATTTAATTTAAAAAAGTTAAGAGAATTTTTGTTTTAAATTTAAAAGTTGAAGCTATGATTAAACTTTTAAGAAATTGTCTTTATTAGCCAATTACTTCTTGCAGTTGTGTACTCAATTTGATACCTGAAGTGGAAATCATATTAACAAATACTCAGGGCAAAAACATATGGAAGATTACAACAACAAAAATAATCATAAAAAATGATTAAAAAGAAAACAACATTATATATTTGCAGAAAAATTACAGAACCCATAAAAAAAGTAATGTTTTGGAAATCAATAGTAAGGTCTAAAATTAAAAGTTAAATCAAATAATTTAAATCAAAAGTCAAATATCACCATCTATTGATTTTTCATAGTTAAATAAAGATTTTTTTCTGGCTGTTTATATGCAACCCTTCTGGACTGGATCAAAATTAATAAACACATTTATTTTCGCTTATATTTAGTTCAGTATTCATCTTCACAAAGAGTTTGGAAGCCAACAAAGTAATAGTTTTTGCATTCAATAAAAAAAAAAAAACAAAAACCAATGTGTATTTTTTCATATTTTTTATTTAAAGAGGTCAAATCAAGACTTTTTTTCATATTTGTCCTAGAAAACTGTTCTTTAATCAAATAGTTTGACAGAATTAAGCAACTTTTGTTCAACGTCCTGATACAATAGTACAACAGCCTTCTGTGTGAGTGCAGCGTGTCTTTAACATCTGTGGATAACATCTCCGTGGTCTTCACAGCCGTAAGAATGTAAAACTTTTCGTCAATGCAGGAGAGCTGGTGGTGCAATGTCACTCTTCCTGGCAAGGTTATCAATGACAGCACATTAAAGACTGTTGAACTGTTGATTGATCACAGTGTTGAGTAAAACATTGGTGTGGAGCTCTTTCTCATCTCCTGCTTTGATTGTTTTATGTCCTTCATCTAAAAAACTTGAGTTTGCTATTTTCTGTAGATCTCGACACTTCACAGTTTTTGCTTCAAACTTTTCTGCCGTGTTTGTTCACTGTTGCAGTTCAGGAGAATCTGCATTAAAGTCATGAGTTCATTAAGTTTGAGCAGCAAACCAGTTTCACAAAAGCTCCTTTTATAGGCATATTACAAATGTTTGAATGTGTGTACAGCACCAGTAAACCACATGTACTGTTGCTTAACATACACAATCTTATATTTTTAAAATTATTTTGGTAAAACATTTTACAATTTAAATTCCTATAAAATGTAACAAAATGTCTTCCTGGTTGGGGCCAACTACAGAGTTTATGCCCAACATAAGAGGGTGATCTCTCTTTTAATTTAAGTATTAATGCATTTGTTTGCATAATATTACTTATATGTTCCTCTACAGGAAACTTTTTCAATACAAATTTGTCTGTAAACGATTACAGTTTTAGCAGAATGGGACTTTTTTTCTACAATTCTATTGTATTAAGACTTCATGGAAATATTTTTAAAAATGTTTTGATGCAATCAGTCTCACTTAATTAAGTTCAAACTAATTTAATTATTTCAAATTTGTTTTAATCAAATATTTACTCATTTCATTTCACCTAATTAGAAATGATTTAATTGAATCTAATCTGATGTAATGTCGTTTGGTTATAATATATTCATGTTTTCAGCTCAATAATCTACATTTCTCTGAA
Source organism: Oryzias javanicus (assembly GCA_003999625.1). Lineage (NCBI taxonomy): Eukaryota > Metazoa > Chordata > Actinopteri > Beloniformes > Adrianichthyidae > Oryzias > Oryzias javanicus. The sequence continues at coordinate 20,618,166 of CM012441.1, forward strand.
ATCCGTTTAATCATTTTCAACTAGAATTTTTGATTTTTATATGATTTATTCTATCTTTGTAGCAGATGAACTAGACTTAGTATGTATTTTTGCCTGCAACATATGAAATGCTGTTGACAGTTTTACACTGGTTTTGACTTCCTTTTTATTTCCCCTTATGTAATATTTTTCAATTCCACAATTTAATACTAAAGATAACATTAATGCAATAATAATAAGGGAAGAAAAGAAGGGAAGAAGGGCTAACATTTTGAAATAACAAATTTGCTTAGTTTACCTTTCGTTATACATTATTAATAATAAAAATTAATGATACTCCTCTATGTGAAGACACTGATTTCTCACCATAATTATTAACAATGACAATAAGAAACAGATATCAATATTCAGAACTTTATTAATCTCAGTAATTGTTACATTGTCAGATGATCACTTGCATCACTTACATTTTATGGGAAAAATGTCCCATTTTCACAATGCTGTTCCATGCTTATCAATTATGCAGTGCTAAAGAAAAGTCAACTTGCACATTTTTATGCCAACATGTCTTCACAAGAAATAGCATAACTCACTTGTGTTACTGCATCTAAAATTAATTTTATTCTGTTGCTATATTTTTAAGACATTTTTAATTATTTAAATCTAAAATGCTGTTAATTTTAAAAATATAGCAACAGAATAAAATTTAATTTTAGATGCAGTACACAAGTGAGTTATGCTATTTCTTGTGAAGACATGTTGGCACATTTTTTGGTCCTTGGGGGCACCCCGGTGCCCGTGGGCACCACGTTGGTGACCCCTGGTCCAGCGGATAGGCAAAACATTGCATGAGCATTGAGACAAACTGGTTTTTCACAGAGAAATGGTCATTTCCAGGGCTCTGGATTTTGGAGTTGTAAGTTCGGACAGCACTACAAAATGGCGAACAACTTTTATAGTGCTCTATGTAGTGAGTAGTAAAGGAATTTGGACACAATCATTGTCTGTTTTAAAATTTTGCTTAGGTTATCCAACTAAATTCGGGCTTGTAGAGTGACAAAAACTTCAAGTGTGTACAATTACAAAAATCACTGCATGTTTTTCTCTAAGAAAATGTGCAAAACATATTTTGTTGTAGAAACAAGGCTTCCCTTAAATGAACTGTAAAGTTTTCACATAGAGACACTAACACTTATTAATTATTTGAGCCTTTGAAAGATTGTTGTTTTTTTTTATATGCAAAAAAAAGACAAAAACCACAGCTACTTGTGCATATTGTATTTTAAAGATTATTGTAACAATGTGAGTTAATTTGAAAATGACTGAAAGAGTTGTATTTGATCTTCCTCTAGGACCAGTGAGCAGTGTGCTGGTCAAACGCTTTGGAAGCCGTCCCATTGTCATAGTTGGTGGACTGATGTGTGGGGTTGCCATGGTTACCGCTTCTTTTGGAAGGTCCATTGTTTATCTCTATTTGAGCATCGGCATCATCGGAGGTAAAGTATCCTTTTTTCAAATAAATCCTCAAAGTGTGCTGGAAACAAATCCCCACATTTCCTGCAATGCATTTTATGTCAATTAGTTTATCTCAAACTAGAACCGAGGCATGAAGTGGAGCCATTTGTCATTCTGCCTCTTCTTCCATGGGTTTGTAGCTTTGCTAATGGAAGAATGGCCGTTATCATTTTGGTCAGAAGCCCCAGCTCAGATTTTTGAGTCTGCAGCTATGTTATCTGTGAGCTTCAGATATCTGCTCCTGGGGTGCAGTTAGAACAGCACGAGTGGGACAGTAATTAAGACAGAACCACGTCTGATCCTGGAGAGTTTGGTCTTCTGTGGCCCCATGTACCTTCCCGTGGTGTCCAATCATGGACGTCACATGGGGGCTCTCCTTTACCCTATGAGGCTCATTACCCCGCCAACGGCTCCTGTGAAGGATTAATAGACCTTGCTGGTTGCTGGGCCCTGTGTAGTGGCCAGGGGCGTGTGCTGGCCTCACTGTGCTCCCCTGTGTCCTGGAACACTGACAGGCAGGCATCAGAAAGTTTTACCCAGCAGGCATAGTAACATATGCTGACGTCCCCATTAACACCTGCAAATGCTAAAAAAAAACATACCAATTTAACGGGAGGACCCCCATGACAAATGCTTTCCTTCTTTTCTACTTTATATTTTCTTTAAGCCTCAGCAAAGAAGAGCAAGTTTCCTATTGGGGCTTTCAGGTGCTTGTTGGATCAGCATCATGTGGCAAAACCAAGGACAACATGAAAACAATAACAACAAAGACGAACTAAAAAATACAAAAAGAAGGGAAACACAGGGCAGAAGTGTGAGTGGTGCACACAGTAAAAAGATCAATTCATTCAAGGCTGAAATTCTTGCATCAGAAACCTTTCTTATAAAACCATAAATTTATCAACAGAGCACCTGAACACATCTTTGCCTTTGGCTGTTATACATAGTAATCACTTTGCCTCCGTTTCCACACTTGGGTTACAATAGTTGGCAGCAGAAAGTGAAGTGAATTCCACATAAATATGGTTGTTTGTTGAAAAGAAACGTGTTGCAGCACATTTTAGGATCTGGTATTAATCTATGTAAAGGAATTAAGCTCAACCTCCCACTCCGATCATCTTTTGATCTATTGACAAAGCACTCCCAGTGGTTTTAAAAAATGATTATGCCATTTTTAGCCAAAATAAAAAATAAAAAAAACAATGTCATTTTCAAGGACCTAGTTTCTGCGGAGCGACAGTCGTTCATTATGTCGCGGTCACACCCAACACGATTTGAGTGGCAGAGGCAGCCAGTTTTAATGTTCAAAGTCAAATGCGATCTGATTTCTTGCGGCACGACGGACTGGCAGAGGTGCGATTTGAGCGGTGCGGCGAGATTTTAAAATAGCTGAATTTTGGCGAGATCACCACAGTGCATCTACCAATCCGGGACTCATCTTTGGCCATGTGACGTTTACAGTGACTCAATCTATGGCTAGACTACTAATCCAATCATGGTTGTTGGGCAAGAGACAGATCGCCAGCCTGTCTCACCTGCGGCAGCTCTCTGGCTGTTGGACAGCCAGCCGCACAGGGCCCAGGGGAGCTTGCTCGCGTGCTACACCCCTCGGACATTTTGAATTTTGTGATATTTTTCTAATTTTCCTCAAGACAATAATATAAAGGTCCCCTATTTTTTTGTTTTTTTTGTCTTCATTTTTCCCCTCTCGGTTTAATGCAGTACAGTAAGCTAGATCACAGAGACACAGAAACACCATGGCTGTCATAAAGACTCAGCTCTCGGAGCGGGAGTAAAGCTCCCAGTACTGCAATCTTTGAATGATCACATGAACCCATGGAGATGTGATTACTGAAGTTTCTGTAGGACTCTTCATAACAATCCATAAACCCAACCCAATAAACCAGATCTTTCAACATCAATTGTGTCTTTCATGCATTGGTAGTGAGATAATGTAGCGTTTAGGCTAAAAACATTTGCTTGTAGCTCCTCCCACACGCGGTCGGGGTGGAACGCATTTTTGGACAGGCGGCGAGCAGCAAATTCACTCCATTGAAGGAGAGGCGATTCATGCAAATTTCAGACTCTGTTTACGCGCTCTCCCGCTAGCTTACGGCCCCTCACTACTCCAATCTAATATTAGCGAAGAACCAATAATGATGAAAAAAAATTGGAGCTATCCAGCTTTACAGTTTTGAGTTGGACAGCAGCTTAAGCGAGGAAAACGAAGACGTACATGGATCTATTTGTCTACAAGTGGATTCATCAGAATAGAGCATGTGGCATGAAGTACTTGTACGTCACACTTACATACATTTTCCAACAGCTTCTGCTCCTGATTTACAACAATATGAATACATAAACACCCAGAAATGCAGTTTTAATCCTAATTTTCTTTGTATGCCCTCCATTATGAGAAATATGCCATAAGAATGTTAAAAACACAAGTTTCCTCAGAGTGGGTCTTTAAAGATGTCCACATTTTATAAATTGCTTCATGGCAACTATTCCTGTTGACAGGAACATTTTTTTCTCCACTATTCCTAAGTGGGATTAATGGAAAAATGCAAAACTGTCATTTTATTCCTCATGTCATCCAGTTTTTAGGATCTTTGTCTTAATTTTCTCTGCGATCGGCCCTTCCTGGGAACCCCAGTAAATACAGGAGAGAAAGTTTTTACATAGATCCAGGAAGAAGAGCAAATTGACATGGGGGGTGGGAGAAAATTTAGCTTCACAACCATCTATCTGTAGCTCTTCATCTTTCTCAAATTAAGCTACTATTAAATTAATATGTTCCAAAGAGGAAGGCTAGAGAGCAAATGTATTACCTAGGCTCCCAATTTCCTTCTACGTGAATAGAGAAATTATTTCTGAAATAATTCCAACATTCCATAATGAGATTTTAGTTGGCAAAAGTGAAATGAGATGGAACTTAAATGAGCACCTTGCAAAATCAGTTGTAATTTAATTTAGCAAGGGCCCTTTGGAGTTCAAGTTCAGTCGAGGTTTCTTTTTGCAGTTTTCTTGGAGTGTCTCATTTTTTTTTCTCATATCCTTCTACAGGTTGTGGACTCTGCTTTAACCTGAATGCATCTCTCACCATCATCAGTAAATATTTTTTAACCAAGCGGCCATTAGCGAATGGGCTCGCCATGGCAGGAAGTCCCGTTTTCCTCTGTTTTCTCGCCCCTCTCAACCAATTTCTTCTGGGAGACTTTGGGTGGAGAGGAAGCCTGCTGATACTGGGGGGGATGATGCTCAACTGTTGCGTTGCAGGGGCACTAATGAGACCCGTGACTCCACCTCGTAACTCATCTGCTGCTGCAGCACAGAAGATTATGGAAAAGACAACTCAACACAATACGAGCAAAAAAGGGAGGTGCCTGAGCAACGCCCGGAAGTTTTTAGATTTGTCCTTTTTTAAAGACAGGGGCTTCATCATTTACCTGATAGGTAACACGCTGTTCATCTTTGGTGCCTATGCACCTATAGTGTTCTTGTCAGCTTATGCAGTCAGCCAAGGTGTGGAGGAGTATTCTGCAGCCTATCTGCTCTCCATCATGGGCTTTGTTGACATGTTTGTCCGTCCTGGCACCGGTTTGATAGCCAACAGCAAGTGGATCAGACCAAGAATCCAGTACTTCTTTGGCTTTGCCATGATTTTCAATGGCGCATGCCACTTACTTTGCCCAATGATGAAGAGCTATGCCTTCCTCGTGGGCTACGCCGTATTTTTTGGCGTGGGCTTTGGCATGGTGTTTGCCCTTATTTTTGAATGCCTAATGGACCTGATGGGAAATCAACGCTTTCCCAGTGCTGTTGGACTGGTCACCATCATAGAGTGCTTCCCTATGCTATTAGGACCACCGACTGCAGGTAAGATGTCCTAAATCACACAGTAATCAATACATTTACAAACAAGATCACATCAGAAGTAATTTGAAGTTAATTTTTTGTCATATTTAGGCAGCCACTGACCTAGCAATTGGCCCTGTCATATATTTTTACTTGCATATCTAAGTGTTTTTACTTTTGTACCCTTCGAGGCTCTGAAACGAAGAAAGAGAGTGTTGTACATGTAGAGATCATTTTGAAGACATGCTTTTTTTTTTTGTAATAGACTGTTCTTCAAACTTGGCATCACTGCTTAATCAACACACATCAAATACTGCTTATTTTCTCTCTATGCTTTACTAAGACAACAGAGGTTTGTCACTGATGAGTCACTGTTTAGGTGTGCATAAGGTTCACTGAGATTTACTAATATAAGAAAGTGACATACTTTAATCATGAAATCCATTGTGATGCCAGATAAAGTTTATATTTTTTATTTTACCTTTATGATAAAAACCATGACTAGATCTGCCACATGGCAGATTCTTCTGTTTGGGGGCGTTTTACTGTTCAGAACTTCTGGCATGAATCATGTTTGCCTAAATAACAAACATGGGTCTGTGCACAATGGAAGTTTTCCTGGGTTATATGTGATCTAAACATGGACATTCAACCTTTCTTTCTTATTAAGAAAACTGTTAAAGATATTAAACAGGAGGATGACTGGATTGCAAAAACTTGAAAAGAGGGAGACACACGTATGAAAGACTGAAATGGCCTTGTATGCTACCATTTTATCCGCTTGTTTTCTCGAGATAACAAGATATGAAATTGTTTTCTCAAAAAAATATTGTTTTCTCACAATAGCGGAATACACTTTTCCTTACTTGGAGATCAGTAGAAAAATACAAGAGATTATTGTATATGTGAGCCAAAATGGCAATTAAGGAACCAATGCTAATTGATAAACATGTTATGTATTAACCCTCTCGCAGCAGCTGTTGCATCTTCAGTTAATGTAAGCATGCCACTCATAGGATCAATAAACTAGTTATAAAAATTACAAGTGCTCAATGCTCAGATCTCGGGGCCCGGTTCTTAAGTTTAACAAGGACACATAAAAACAACTAGGCCTAACACAACAGTGCAAAGATCATCTATGGGGACAGACGTCAAACTCTAACATAATTTATTCATTTTAGTTGTGGTCAAAGTCTGGCAGAAATTGTTCTATTGCTGTTGGTTGGAAACAACTTTTAAAATAGCCATTCAATTATGAGGAAGATCAGCAATACTCAGGGATCTGCAATGGAAAAATAAAATCTGTCTTCTTGTAAGACTTATTCTCTTGTTATTCAAAAAAAACAATTTGAATTTTTCTTGTTTTCCTTTCAGAAAAGGAGCAATAAAGATGTGTTCATTTTTTAACGTATTTATCAACCAGCGCAAGGAAAAATACTGGTTTTCAGATATTTATGTTCAGGATACAATTAAAAAAATTGAATGGGATGGTTTTCTTTTGAACTAATTGCTTTTCTTTTGAAATTAATAATGTAATGCATCATTTACAAAAAAAAAAACACAAGCAAAAGTGAAAAAAAATAAATAAATAGGGCTTTGGCATGTTTCTACAATAATTAGGATAAAATAACAGAGTACACTTCAGGCCATCTTTGCTAGCTAGGCTAGGCTGAGCTAAAGATGAGTTTGGTTGATGACGTGAATGCTAAATTGTGACCTCAAAAAATTTGGTTTTGCTTGATAAAAAGCACCAATTGTTAATTGTAATAAACAATTAGATATAATGATAAAATACGGCTGCATCTAAACTACACATTTTTGTAATTGTTGCGCACTTTATAACTGGCAGACAACGGTTGGTAATTTGATTCAGCTTTAGTTTTTAGGCAGTTAACATTATTCTAATCTTTCCATTTTGGTAATATTCTAATTAATTTCACATAACACAAAAGAAGGCTTTAATTTTTTATTTTAATTTTTCCATGGTAAAAGTGCTATCCAGCATTGTTTTCTGGACATTTTAATGAATCATTTATTTTTCCTAAATCTGACTTTAATCTAAAAAATATAAACTATTAGCAGAATAGAATAAACATGAACATGTCAAATGTTACAGCTGCCCTACACAGCAAATTACAAATAGGAGAAACATCAAGTAAGTCACATTCTCTTCTGCACTAACTGATTTTACTAATGTTAAATTAGTCAGGTTATTTTTTTTTTAAAACTACAGTCATTTTTTTAATCAATCTTGTTTTAGCTGTGTTGTAGCTTTTCAAGCTTATTTTCCATCTGTCTGCTTGTTTAAACTTTACAATTTATAATGAAACCTGTCACTGAGTACATGGCAGAACACTGGAAAACTAAACAGCTGTTTGTAATGTTTTGTATTTTCCTCATAAAAATAGTTCTGCTCTCCTTAGATTATAAACGTATTCTATATAGCATTAGGCTGACTTTCTTACCCAAATACTCCAAATAACTTTGTTTAAAATATATTATTTGTGCATAATGTTTGAATAATTTGTATAATTCCAACTTTTGGCCAAAAGAGGCAGAGGAACTTTAAATAGACATGGTTTTTAATGCTTTTTAAATCTGTAATTTATCCCTTTTACACCAGTATTCATTTTTATGGTTGTATATTTTTTTGTAAACACTTCCACCCCCATAGCTTTCTCCCTGATCTGTTTTATCACCTGCAGGCTTAAACGATGCTTTATAAGTCTCTCCTGATTGGTCACATTACCTCCCTGGACCACCGACCTGCCTTTCACTGAGTGCTTGTTGGTTTTCAGTTGTTTAGTGTTCAGAGGAGAATAGACGGGAGAGTTTTGTAAATAAACCTAGTGAGTTTAGACTATAAATTTCTATGCAGTTTTAACTGAAAGCAGGGGTTCTTGTTAGTTTTTTTCAGCTGTGTAATGAGCAGCCTAAAGGAGGCGTAAATGATGTCACTGCCTGACATTGATGGAACAGAACTCACCTAAACCCCAAACTGTCCTGTTACTCATGTGTTTATACACACTGCACTCTGGTTACGCTGTGTGCATGTTTAGACAAGGACAGAGAAAGACACACACAAATACACACACACAGTCTCTCCAGTGTTTCTGCAGACACTCCTGATTTATAAAACAGTTTTTGGGACAAAAATAGCTTCAGACTGCACTTTGTTCATGAAGCTGCCCTCCATCAAGTACCATTAACAAAAAAATACAAAAAAAAAAAAAACAAGCCTGACTTCTAATCTGAAAAACACTTAGAATCAGCTGTGTAAGGTTTCATTTTGAAAACGATTTGATTTCAATTATAATTTGTGAATGCTGATATGATACATAGCTGACATCAGTTCATTTTGAGCAACTGGATTCACTGACCTGAAATTGATTCAGGAAATTTATAGTGAAAAAATTAATCAGTGTGACTCAGAGATAAATAGTTGGTACTGAACAGTGCAGGTGAAGTTTTCCAGATTCCTTGTATTTCTTGCAAGATGATCAAGTATAAATTAAATGTGTGAACAAACAAACAAGTAAACAAGAATTAATAGTAAATCCATTCACATTTTAGTTTGATAAAGTTCTGTTGGTTTTCCACATCAAAATAAGGCAAACAGAACATTATTAGAAAATGTTTTACCACACGTCTTTACAAAATGGAGTGTTTCCATACTTTGGACCACAATAATGACTTAATCCTTTTTTAATGCCGTCACATGTGTGTTGTACACTGGGATGTCACGTTGGTCGTTTTTATATTTCAGTAAAATAAGTCTACCGTGTCTCAATCCAATGATATTTTCTAAGGTCAATTATAATCAATTTTTGTCATTTTGAAACTGTTTTAAAATGGTATATGTTGCTTCAATTTAATTAGAAACATCAGACGCATCCGTCTAGTTGGATAAATTGATTAATCAGTTAATAGTTTTTTGGAATTATGTGGTGAATATATCACACCGCGGACCCCACTTAGGGCACCCCTGGTCTAACGCTTGGTTAGATGGAATTGACCATTTATGAAGTTGTTGTGGGACACAGATGGCGAGGCTTTTTCAAAATAAAATGCCACGTGCTGATTCCATGATACCTTCAGCTAAACTCAAATCTCATGAGTCTGACTGAATAGACTGGCCTCAGTCGCTGTGTTTCTGTACAGGCACTGCAAAGACTTTCTCACTAAACAAGAATGAATTTACATAGACAACACATAAACAAACAAATAACTAAAAGAGTGCTTTGCCACACTTGTCCTGTAGTATTGCTGTAAGCCACCCTGTTAAGAAATTCAAAGAAACAACACATTTTAGCCGTTTATGTGCATATTAGCTGATCATATAAGTTAACTGTCCTTTTAAATAACTTTTAATTTCCCTTCAATATGACTTTTAATGAGGTGAGAAGTTATAGCCCCTCCCCCCTAAGTCATTGTGAGCATCCCTGTTCCGAGGGGCTCATTTAATGGGGTAATTGGTGAGGTTGTCCGTGCTTCTTTGGGGTAGGTTGTGTTCTTTGTTTGCTGCTAACCTTCTTGTGAGGGTCACAACGTGTTCGTTTTTGTAAGTAGGTATTAGGAGGAATAAGGTAGTAGTTGTAATTAGCCTTTTGCTTTGGGTGTTTAATGATGCTCAGTTCAAACTGTCACCATTAAAGTTCTGTACCTGGGCCATCATTATGCTGCGAATACATTCAAAAAGAGGTGACCATGCCAGATGGACGTAATTATCGCTCAGCCAATCAAGGGCTGTCTTAATGAGGGTGATGGTCATTTGAGTGCAGGAACCAGATGAGCGCTATCAATCAGATTACGCAGCCCGCATTGAGATGGTCAAAATACAATCTGTGTACAAAGTCAACCTCTGTTCTGTAATGTACATGTGATTAGAATGGCTTTACGTGGAGCCCCAACAAAGCAGGTTTTGAAATTAAAAATTAAAAAAAAGAAAGAGATCTTCAAATAGATCCTAAAGCGTACATGAAAGGCGTTCAAACTTTAGGTTAAATTGGTGCTTATGGGGTTCACAGAAGCATTGCTGAAATGTTAAATCTGCTCATTAGTTGTTGGTAAAGGAAAAGAAAATAAAGTTGAAACATCATATCTCTGATTTTTTCTTCATTCAAAGAAGATCTTTAGAGGATGAGCTGTGATGAGCTTGTTGAGAGAAATGATCACACATCTGTCGATCTGCACCTGAAGGGGTTGGGCTTTTGTTTGGAAGCTTGGAAGATTAAACCTGATCTGAACCATATTTGTCATTTTTCTGCAGACTTGGGTTAGATATTTATGGTTTTGGGAATGGGCCACACTTTTGATTCGTTTTGGTCGCAGCCACCCAAATTGCCTTTGCAGAGATGTAGCAGCTCCAGGAAGGGTGTAATGGTTCTCTGTCAGTTCCAAAGTAGCTTTGCTCGCTCTGGTCAAATTGGCCTGAGCTTTTTTTCTTTTTTTTTAACTGTAGCCTTCACAAACACAGAAGGCTGCCGTCTAAATGTTAAGCTGTTGCTGACTCAAAGCTGCGACTAAACTTGACGGACGTATCTCTTTGCATTTTTCTCCTGTAGGGTTACTGGTTGACATCTTCCAGGACTACAAGTACCTTTTCTTTATGTGTGGTGCCGTGATCATGAGCGGCGGTCTGTTCCTCATTATCATGAACATCTACCACTACCATATGCTGGAAAAAGAGAAGGCCGAGCACAACGGGGCACCGAGCCAAGACGCGGAGAACCAGGACGGGGTGAGCCTATCGGAGGCACAGAGGGAGTCGACTGAGCCTGAAACAACACAGACGAACGGAGATCCACAAGATCCCTCACCTGATGACACTGAACCAGACGTAACTGATCACTTCTAAAGAGTCCACACTCTTACTAAACTTGAAATTAAACTTGACCAAAGTCAGTTCAAAACCAGTCTGAACAGAATTAGGTTTAAATGTTTGAATATTCCAGACTGTAAAGGTGCATATTATTTAATTATGCGCTCTAATAATATTAAAAAACAAAAATGTATGAAGTATCCACCAGAATTTTCTCTCACAATCTGATTTGTGGTTTGTCTTCACCTCAAAGGTTATCAGGGGGAAACAGTGTTTAATGAAACCAGCTCAGGCTCTGAACTGTCTGTCTGTCGCCTCATATAAAGGCCCACAGTGGTGTTTGCACTGTATTTCTGTCTGTGTCTGCTGATGTTTGCCTTTCATTGTATCTCCAAACTCACCAGAAATCCTGAAGGACGTGAAGCCCAGAGAGTGTTTGTACAAGTGCTGGACTTTTTCTGCAGTGAGATCTCTGTTACGATGTTTTTTCTTGCAAATTTGAACTTAAAGCAATCAGTGAAAACAATGCATATTGTGAAAAACCTCAGGGGAAAGCTGTGATATAAAGAATTTTGTATTTGTAGGGTGTTTGTTGCGAAATAATAATAAAAAAAATGCCACAGTTTTGTTTCTTTCTTTCTTTTTTAGCTTTTTTTTCCAAATCAGGTTTAATTTCTATAGGGATTCTAGAATTATTTTGGTGAACTCCTAAATGCTTTTTTAACTTACAAAATACTTTTTTTTTTAAATTGTTTAGTATTAGATTAAATATTTTATAATGAAATTGTGTAGCCTTCTATATTTCTAAAAGGTTGTTGATTGGGCAAAAATAAATGAAATTCTCATAAAATGAAAGTCTCATAAAAGTCAGTAAAATTCAAATAGTTACGCTATGAAGTCAGAATGTAATATTTACCAAAAGTAACTCTTATTTTAGATTTTGATTTTATGACACTCCCAAAATGACAACATTTTCATTTCTATCTCCTTGTTTTTAATGGATTTATATATCATAACATAAATGCTTGATTCAGTTTTAAAGAAGTTTAGCGGTACATTTCTCTCTAACCTCCAAAAAAAAAGTAAAATCCTTCTGAGATGTATCATTTGTGATGTTGGAGGCCGGGAACAATTTTTCACAACAATTAGAAAATGGAGGAAGAAGTTTGAAAATGTCAGCAGCTCGGGGGCGTAAGCGCCTAATGAAACGAGGCACTCAGGTTCCAGGCGAGCGCTCGGAGCTGCACGCAGCCTCAGTCACGTCAGCAAATTAGAAACCAACAAAACCACAAACATTTGGTTTGTTTGTTGTTTATTTTTTCCCCTTTTTTTTTTTTGGCCCGTTGTTCCACAAGGTCTCTGGGCATGACAAGGTGGAAAGGTTCCCCAGAGACAGACCAGCGCAGCAATCTGTTTGTCATTATTATTCCCCATCTCACCTACGGGCGCCCTCTGGCCCGCTGACCCTTCTCTGCAGGCAGCCCCTCCCCGACGGTTTGTGCTGCACGACTCTTGTCCTTAGCAGAGAAAAAAATGACTTTTCAGGGAGGAAGAAATTAAAAATAAAAAGTAAATGAGTAAAGCCAACAAAGTTTTTAAAAACCAGTTCCAATGTGACAAGATGAAACACAAAATATTGTGAGGGTATCATAATTTTTTATGCTAATTTGACTTTGGGTGTTTTTACTTTTATTTTTGTAATATTTGTAATTAATTATTGGCCAATTTTATATTATTTTTTTTCAAAAACATTATTTTTTGTTTCTTTTTGTCATCTCTATCAGCTGAATAGACTGCAAGGAATTGTTTTGTTTTTCTATGACAGTTTCTGCACAGCGGCAGGAGTTCAGAAGAAATTCAACACTGCATTGTGGTCGGGACTGTTGTTAAGGAGTTAGTCCCCCATTTCCCGTTATCTATCTGTTTACTCGCTCTACCGCTAGCTTACAGCCACTCACAATACCAACCTAATATTACAGGTGCAACAACAATACTGGAGCTACCGAGCTGTACAGTTTTGAGGCAGATACCAGCTCGGACGAGGAAAACAAAGACATTGATGGATCTATTTCTCTAGAAGTGGAGCTTGTGGCTTGCTGTAGTGGCTTTTACTTCGCTTCTCTAAGCTTTTTCCAACACTTTTTTTGTATGCTCCTGATTGCAGTGGTTTGCATAAAGGAATACTCAAAAAAAAAACAATTTGAATCGTAATTTTCTTTATATATCTCCTCCGTCATGAGAAAAATGACACAGGAATATATTATTGGAGTGGGTCTTCAAGGAAAAGGGTTATGAAAACTCCTCTTTGGCAACTCTAGAACTATGGAAACGCCATTTGTTCATTTGAATGAGCAACCATTTATTTTGCACATTTATTTTGCACTTCACTTTAAAACAAAGCAGTGATTTTTACACTTTGAGATTAAAGTATTTCTTTGCATGTTATTAAATTGGGCATATTTGTATTGAAAAATGTCCTTGTTTCATTGTACTTAAGTTAAAGTCTTAACGTTTGTTCTGACCATTGAAATGCATTTTCTCTATTTACAGATGTATAGCAGACTGAAAAAGCTAAAAGTATTTGTACTACTGTTGTTCAATTTATTTTTTTAGGTAAAGCTGCAAATTTGTTGAAATACATAAGAGCCATTTGTTCTTACTTTGTACTTGCAAATGTTTTTTCTTTGGTTAAATTTTTTATTTTCTGATTATCAGTAAGGATTTCGGTATCGACTGCAAGAGGCTGGAAAATATCGGAAATCGGTTTCTGTTGTAAAAAGTGAACATCATGCATCACTAGATAAAATCAAGAAAATCTGGCTACAGAGAAAAAATATATTGCCCAAAAATGAATAGCCAGAAGATCTTCCCCCTGCCAGAGCCAGCCGCAAAAAAAAAATTGTAAGCTTTTGACCTTTTTCCCCTTTTCTTCTCTCTTTTTCGAACCTTCTAGGCGTTTCTTTCCCTGTGACACAGAAGAAACTGCCTGTTGCATCTCTGATCAGCTGATTCACAGAGAAAAAACTGTTTGTTTATTCACATTCAGAAGTGTAAAAGCTGATAGTTCTGAAAAGGTTTTAAAATATCCTTTTGAAAGGGTTTCCTAAAGTTTAGGAAATTTCCGCTTACGTAACCGGCTAAAGTTACGACTCCCCCTTCCGGCTGCAGATTGATTCTGTGATTCTGTGGACCAGTAGCCCCTCAATAAAATGGGTATGGATTAACAAGAAAGAGGGAATCGCAAAATGAAGATGGGAGGTATTTAAGATTGAAAATGCTAAAGTTTTAGCTAAAACTGATGGAATTTCATGGTGCCATGATGTGTAAACATTTTGTTCCATCACAGTGTGACTAAAGGTAATAAACGCAACACAACAGCATTAAATTAGGGGCAGAAAATATAAGTTTTCCTCTTTCTGCTCCTTTTCATTTATGAACTGTTTTATGTTTATATAGTATTATTCTGATGTTATGCATCGTTACTAAATGATATAAATAAATACTTAAAAAATTGTAAAAAATAATTCATCAACAGGCAATAATACTAAAATACACGAGTTTGGAAATGGATAAAAAAAAAGTTAGTTATTTTAACATTTATGATAAAATACAATTTTTAATAATCACCTGACGTTGATGCTATATCTTATTTGGCAGCTGAGTAACTCAAAGCACACAAACTGCAGATTAAAGAAGTGCACTTCCGGAGGCAGCACTGGCAGAGATGGAGCACCTGTCTCTTACTCATCTCTTAATGAGGATTGCAATCACAATTTATCTCCAGACAATGTCACTGACAGCTCTCAGTTTACTGTCAGTGCTGGTTAAACGAGTCGCCAGCCTGGAAGTCTGAGATTGTCAGTGTGTGTCACATTTCACACAGGCCGTCAGTCTGTGAGGGTCACATAACGCCGCATGATGGGACCGAGCGCAAACGACAGACTGCTGACTGGATGTTGATTATCAGCCTCTCCGCTGACCTTTGGATCCGTGCCAATCTGATCTCGGTTGTTTACAGTGTGAGGGGGCTGACCCGAGGAGTCTGAAGTGTTCTCACCCTCGGAGGACGAACGGGGATGGAGGAGTGTGCTCCCGGAGGGCTCGAGCTGCTCCAGCATCCATCAGCAGGAGAAATTGAAGGGGATGTTTGCGAGCATCAGAAATTAAATGGACCTGGGCCGCCGCTGCAACGCTCTCCTCTCAGGAGCGACACCAAACACACAGTGAGGCGAGGGCGAGAGCGCACTTACGTAAATGTGTACAAGCAGAGAGCCGCCTGCTGTGGCCTTTAGGTCTACACAGAGGATGTGGGGCGTTATTTGATCGGGGACAACGCCGAGGGATAATGTGAGAGATCTCAGGATTTTTCCATATCAGCCACATGTTGTACTGTGCCTGTAGATGCTGTTATGAACTGCCTCAGCTAAAGTTCATCAAGGTGGGTTTATGGGCTTATCAAGCGCCACTATAAAGGTCAACACGTGAAATAAGTTGGTCTGTTTCTTACAGTTTAATTCCTAAATCTCAGAGAGATTTCCTGAATGTTTTGATTCAAAAGTGAGAATTTGTAATACTCTGGTTTCTGGAATGTTCTGTGAAAATGAATCGAAAGTTAGTCTAATATTGGAAAGTCTCATCTGAGCTGGTATCTGTCTCAAAACTGATCAGCTGGATAGCTCCAATATTGATCGCCATTTTTGTTATACCATCAATGTTAGGTTGAGGTTGTGAGAGGCTGTAAGCCAGCAGGAGAGCATGTAAACAGATGGATGATGGGAAGTAGGGGTGACCTTACTGCACCTCAATAACCTGCCCACAACTCAGAAGCAAATTTCAAATGAATTCCAGCTGCTCTGCAGAAACTATGACATAGAACTTTTTTATGATAATTCTTTTTATTTAAAACCTCATAATAAAATTGGGAACACTTTTGAAATAGATAAAAAAAGGAGAGGAATTTAAATAAAACAATTGAAGAATGAGTTACAGATCTAAATTTGCAAGACTTTTTTATTTTTATCGACCAGTTAATTATTTTGCCATCAATCTAAAAATAAAACTGCGTTAGTGATGTTTTGCTGTGGGAGACCTGTTCCTTGTAAACATGAAATTTTTTTTTTCTTTCAACAACCAGTAAAGTCCCGTAAAACATGTTTATTGTTGATGTCTCTTTTAATATGTAACTTTCTGAGCATTTCTCGGTAATCAAAATCAATATTCAAATTTTCTCCCTAATTTCTAACTACTAAAAACTACATATTGCACGACTATTTAGTGCCCTGGAATTTATAAGCTATTCAGACAGCATGCTCACTACTATTGTTTTTCTTTTTTTAAAGTATGAATGCAAGCATTTTACGACATCTATTTATGACTCCACTGATGATGAAAATAATTTTCATTAAAAAATTACATTAAAGCAAATTTTTTTTGGCAAAAAAAGCTTAAACGCAATGAATTGAGGTCTACATTTGCCATTGTAGTGAGCACTGATGCACACTGATTTTCGGCAAAGACTTCTGGGAAATTTCTGGATTGTTGAACTGTAGATTTGGAGAGGATAACAAAATGGCGAACGCACTATATATAGTTAGTAGTGAATGAAATTCTGACATAAAAAGGAAAATTTGACATAGAAGTTGGAAGGGCAAAGAACAAATTGGAACAAGCTCAGTCACTCAGAAAGTTATGCTGAGGTTTTCCTGCAACACACAAATATCTGATAAAATACAATTTTTTATTATAATAATTTGTTACTTTTCTCCATGTAAGGCTTGTGTCCTCTCTTTTTCCTCATGGTGAAGAGTCAGGTAAGGTTTGTGCAGGGAGTGAGCACCAAACAGCCACGCCGTATGAAAGAAACGATGCAAATGAACAGCACAAAAAAAAAAAAAAAGTAAAAGAAGGGCCATTTGCTACTTGGGGAGAAGTAAGAAAGCCTTTCAAATCCATCATCCCTGTCTGTGTGGCGTCCGGCGAGCAGGGGGAGGTAATGAAAGTAATTTAACGTACATCTATAATTAATATGCTCTCTTTGGGCGGTGCGGCCGGGACGAACGGGTGATGGAGTGTGTTTATTATGTGTGTGTGTGAGGAAGCTGGCATGACGGGGCACCGGGCCGTTGACACTGTAATTCAGCAGCCATCACTCCTGCAGTGCTGAGGTCAGATTGGTGCAGCTATATGGGGCGCTGCTGGCTTTAGCACTCCCACAGGTATGCATGAAAAGTGGGTTTTTGTTCTCTCTGTTTTTTTTTTTTTCCCTTTCTCTTTCCTCCTCCCCGAGTCTCCTGAAGAGGCGCAGCACGTAGCAGAGCCCCAGGCCACTGTTCTCCCTCCGCTCTCCTTCTCCTTTTCTTTCTCTCCATCCCTTCCCTTCAGCCACAGCTCCCTTCTCCTGCTTGTTCCTCTCTCTGCTCGGTTTGCAAACCCCATCACTCCGTCTGTCCATCTTCGCCACCTTCCTTTTACATCTCCTAATATTCTCTCCCCCCTCCACGAGGACTCAGCCTGCGCACTTCAGGAATTCCTTTTTTCTTTTTCTTTTCTGAAAAGCAGGACCCCTCTGCACAAACACAGTTCAAACTCTGCTGCCCTCTGTGCTGTCTGCTTTTGAAACTCCCTGCTCTTTGAATACCAGTCCCTTTGAAGTGAATGCCCTCTGCATTTCTTTTACACAGCCACTCTCAGCCTTTTCTGAATTTGCACCCACACACACATAGAGTAAGAGTGTGAAGAAATGGGGTTTTGCAAATATAAATGCATGCACAAACGCAGAATTCCCTACTCCATCATACATGCTTGCACACGTAGAACATTGTGGTGCAGAGTGAGTTTCTCGTCTACTTTGAACTGTCATTTTGTTTCTTCTCCATCTCTCAGGCTACAATTAAAAGCCCGACTACTTGTAGTTCTCAAGCTAAGGCCCAATTTGAACTGCCTCACAGCAGCTTTGCAACCCTACAAACAAACCCCTCGTTGTCGGTTTAAAACAAAGCAATTAAGTGGCTGAGCTGCTGAAAGAAATTCAAAGGTTTTTATTCTGAAATATTTTCTTTCTGGAAGTTCATAAAAGTTGTTTTTGAAAGAGAAAATGTTCTGTTTGACCTTTAAACAAAAATACGTTAATGGGTCTTAAACAAAATTTTACTTACCTCTATTTATATTCCTTTGTATCAGGAGCTAAAGTGTCCTGAATCCTTTTTTGTCAGGACATTATTCAACTCAAAGCATAGAAAAAAATGGAACCAACCAAACACGTTGCTTTATTTAAAAAAAATAAATAAATAAATAAAAGTCTGGAATGCCTCTATGAATGCCAAATATCTTTAATACATTTCGACAATGAAATATAAAATAAGAGTGTTATTAAAAATCTAATATTTGAAGAATAAAAGTATATTTTATTGCTCTTTTGTTGCACCATTGTACCATTTAATTCAGGACTGCTTTATTTAGCATAATCTTGAATGACCAAAAAAAAAAAAAAAGGAATGTTTTTTTAAATTGGAAATTAATTCAGATATGAGGAGGTTAAAGGAATAACCTGTTGGGGTCGTAAATATATGTTATCCTATTCTTACTTATTTCCCTTACCTCTTATTAGATGCGTTTTGGTTCTCTCTTATTGTGTGCTGAAATGTGCTTGATAAACTGGAAGTGGACAACCCTGCGCTGCTGATAAGTGAAGATGCAAGGCTGAGCACAGATGCGTTCTCTGCTGAGATCCACAGCGCTGCTGATAAGGAAGATGCAGCGGCTAGCAGATTAGCAGGAGCCAGTAGACCTGACGATGATCACCTAGTCAAAACATGCACACACAAACTTTAAATGTTGTTTTTGACCTTGTATAAGAAACTGATTTGGACCGGTCTCAGCTGACGTTCTTTTGCTTCCCTTCCCCTTAGCAACTGAGACCAACCTGTAACTAGGGGCGTGTCTGACTTAATAAAATGCACGGAGAGAAAAAGCCTGGTCGGAGTTGGTTGAAAGATTGTGACCGAACAGGCTTTTGGCCCACTCTCCTTGCAAGTTTTAAACTTTAATCAATTCTCTGTGTCTCTTTCTGTGCAGGTTGTTTTTCTTTACAAATGTTAGAGCTTAAACCTAACATTTAATTGGTCCTTCGAGCCGGATCTCCAAGACACCTGATGGTTCCAGCGCGAGAGTGAGACCAGAAAGTCTGTGGCCACAGCATACGATCCGTTTCCAGGGCTGGCCCTCACTCGCGGGCTGGGACCTGAAGGTTGACGGAGGATCCACGGACACAGAGAATTGTGAGTAGAGTCTTATTTAAAAGGAATGACAGAATGAGAGATTCTCAGAAGGAGAATTAAAACAAAACCCTGACAATTCTAGACACTATCAGGTAAAATAGAGCAAACAGTTAAAGTCCGCGGGAGGTAGACTCCCTAGTTACGTACTAGTTAAATTCTACGAAGGGCGGCGGCGTCCTCTGTGCCTCTGTGAAAAGAAGAATTATTTCAAACAGTTAAAGTCCGCGGGAGGAGTAGACTCCCCTAGCTTAACTAGTTAAATTCTACGAAGGGCGGCGGCGTCCTCTGTGTTGAAATAAGAAGTAATAAGAGAAATAAAGTAAAACAGCGCGCAAAAGTGTGAAAGTGTGAGACTGTGAGTGTGATTGGAAATACAGATACCATTAGGTATTTGGATTTCATACCAAATCAACAAGGATGGAAATAGTGAACCTTTTGTGGATGCACTAGGCAAGAAAAACTCCACCTCTAAGGTTGAAGTGAGTTTTACCACAGAAGGGGTATTAATCACTATCTTGTTGAAAGAAAAGCTTCCAGTATTAGAATACCCTAGGTATTAACAAACTACTGGAACCAAATTTTATTCAAAATGGGGAAGGGGCAAAGTAAACTAAAACAATAAGTCCTTGAGACATTACAAATTACAGAATAGTAGAAAATGAAAACCCAAATGCGATAAAACCACTTCCATATTGGATTGATCAATATAACTTTAATGGTAAGTTCAACTGTAAGAATAGTAGAATTACAAAACAAGATAAAACAAAAATGCAAAAATAAACGAAAACAAATGGATAAAGAAGGATTTGAAGAAACAAAAGTATGGATAAAAATAGCAAGATAGAGGAAGAGAGGAGAGAGAGAGGAAGGCCAGACAGGAAAGGGATGAAAATAGGAAAAGAGAAAAGGAGAGGCAGGAAAGAGAGAAGGGAAAAGAGAAAGAAAGTGACAATACGGAAAAGAATGTGATGTTTCATAAAAGAGAAGACAACAAATATTCAGGGCCTTATGAGCGTGTACGCAGAATGTTGGACCGAGCAGAAGTAGCAGGCCCAGAGAAAGAGGGAGATGGTGTAGTAGCGGCAGTGGACGTTAGATTAGAAGATTCCCCTCCACAGTATACAGGCATAGTAACTAGGAGCAAAGGATCTGTAGGAGAATGGTCTACAAATAAAAAAAGAAAGAGCTTAAATAACAAAGCAGAGGTGTTTTTCCAGGATATAGATGAGGAAGATATGATATTCCATTTGTACTCTAGAGGCAGAGGCCGTGGTAGAGGCAGAGATCGGAGAGGTCGCTTTGGGCCTCATGGTGAGAACTCCAGGCCTGTTGGTCCTGTGGGAAAGAGGGCATATGGCAAGGGACTGCAGCCGCAATCCCACCCCTCACAATCAACAGCAATCTGCATGACTAGCTCGTGCAGGACAAAACAGAGAATCTGTTTGGGCTAAAGCAGATTCCAGTCCAGACACAGCTGCAGAGGATGACGAGAATCTAACATTAGAATTACTGTTCTTTGAAGAAAAATACAGACCAGAAATCGTTCTTCTAGTACAAGGTGTAGCTGTGAAGTTTCTCTGTGACACTGGTGCATGTAGAACTACAATTAGAGACATCATAACAGAGCACAGACCGAGAATTAAACATTATCCATTGAAGCCAGATGCTGTGGACGCATAGCACCTGTAATCAATGATCTATTAAAAGCCGGTGTACTGATAGAGTGTGCTGACTCTCCTGTAAATACACCAATATTCCCAGTATTGAAAAAAAAAAGAAAAAAAAAAAAGCACCCCCATCCACAGGATGGAGGATGGTGCAGGACTTGATTGCTGTAAATAATGCTGTTATTCAGAGGTCACCCTGTGTGGCTGATCCTCACACCTTGCTTAATTCTTTAAACCCAGAGGCCAAATATTTCACAGTAATTGACATAAGCAACGCCTTCTTTTCTATACCGGTACATAAAGATAGTCAATACTAGTTTGCATTTACTTTTAAGGGTAAAAGATACACCTATTCCAGATTGCCCCAGGGCTATTGTGAAAGCCCTACTATTTACTCCCAAGTCATGGCTTCTAGTCTGTCATCCTTCGTGCCGCCATGTAACAGCCAGTTACTCACCTACGTGGATGACATATTGGTAGCATCGAAAACAGAAGATGAATGTTTTAAAGATACTTTAGCACTGCTAAAGCATTTAGCAGCAGAAGGCCATAAAGTGAGTAAAAATAAGTTGCAATTATGTCAAGAAAAAGTGAGATATTTGGGCCACCAACTAAGTGCAGAGGAAGAACTATTCTAGAAGAAAGAAAGTTGCTATCCTACAAGCTCCCAAACCCTTAACCAAGAAACAAATGATGTCATTCTTAGGATTAACAAACTATTGTAGAAGCTGGGTTCCAAATTATGCAGAAATAACAGCTCCATTACAAGCATTAGTGTGTACGAAAGAATTAAAAAAGTCAGATAAATTAGACTGGACCCCTGAAGCAGAAAAAGCATTCTGTGACATAAAACAAATTATGGTAAACAGCAGTACTTTGGCCTTACCCGACTAAAAAAAAAAAAAGAAAAGAAAAAAAAAAAGGTTGATACGAATGGTTGATTGCAAAGGTCATTTTATGACCTCTGTGTTAACTCAAAATGCATAGTAGTAAACTCAGACCAATAGCTTACTACTCCACTAAAATCACAGCCACATCTAAAAATAGAACGCTGTACGGTTTTGAGCCCAGCCACATTAGTACCAACAGAAGGTGAAGGCTTATCACATCACTGTGAAGCCCTTGTAGACAAAACAGCTAAAGCAGCAGCACAAGGGGAAAATGATGTACTGCAAGTAAAAGGAACTGATTTAAATGAGGATATACCCAAAAGCAGAGTATCCTTTTCAACATACATATGGATTTTATAGAATTAAACAAAAATAAAGGAAAGAAATATTGTTTGGTGATAATAGATTCATTCTCTAAAAGGATAGAGCTCTTTGCTACTGCTCATCCAGATGCATTAACGGTAGCCAAAGCCTTATGTAAGATATGATTCCAAGATATGGTATACCTGAAATAATCTACAGTGATAACGGATCTCATTTTGTGAATGATGTAGTTTTTAAAATAGGACATGCCTTCATAGTAATTTAAAAAAAAAAATTACTGTGCTTGTCATCCACAAAGTGCAGGACTGGTTGAAAGAATGATGGAACAATAAAAAGAAAAAACAGATTAAGGAAATGTATGGAAGTAACAAAGAGACCATGGACAAAATGTTTGAATTTGGTAAAATTATATATAAATATAACAAGCACGAATGGATTGGTTCCATATGAAACCTTGTTTGGAAGACCCTATAGATTACCTTATTTTACAAACGAATGGGAAATTGATGATGAAAGTACACTAGCAGACTATATGAGAAAGATGCTTCAACAGCAAAAACAAAAATCAGACCAGACTAATGATGATGTCACATCTTCTGTGTTTTCACAGGATAGCCAAATTAGTCGAGCCAGGAGACGTGGTTATTATTAAAACAGAGTAAAAATACATCACCACCACAGATTAGTGGAAGGCCACAGAAATCTGAAGCTCTCCGACAGCGCCTCCAGAGCAAAGCCGACTACAAAGGGGGCTGTGAAACCATAGGTTACAGTCGTCTCAAACCCGGTGAAGATTGTCCACAACTCTGTGCAGGTGATAGGGAGAGGCTTCAGGACCCTAGGCAGGATGTTGACCCCAAAGCAGCAAATGGTGGTGATGGGAGTAGTTCTCTTAGGAATAGTAATAATAGTTCCTTTACTATATTGGTTTGAACAAAAAGAACTGATGGAAGATGTGACACATACCAACATAAATAATAATAATAATAATTATTATTATTATTATGCCATGAGGCTGCAGCAGCTCAGAGATATAAACAGGTGCCGAGCCATGTAAGGATTTAAAAACAAATAAAAGGATCTTAAAATTAATTCTAAAATAAACAGGTAACCAGTGCAGTGAAACTAAAACCGGGGAGATATGATCATATTTATGTGTTCTGGTTAAAAGACGAGCAGCCGCATGTTGCACTAGCTGGAGTCGAGCTATAGCCGAGGTGTTAATAGGACAAAAAGGACATGACACAAGTAATAAATGCAACGGGAGGAACTTTGAAACTTGTGGGAGGTCTGCCTAAGGTTAAAGACATTCTGGTGGTTGATGACAATCTGACCACAGATGATTGGTTCAGGATTACTACAGGAATCACTAAAACAGATAATAATTGGTTACTGATAGCAGAGGAAGCAGCTCAAGCAGTCAAAACAGATTGTGTTATGTGTTTAGGACCAAGACCACTTCTTAAAGTAATACCATCCATATTACCTCCAGACTGTCTTTTAAATGTTATGACTCAATCTGTACCTTCAGATAATTGTTCTGTGAGGGATGAGGTTTATCAGCTCACAACAGCTGAAAAGCAGAAACCACTCTTCTCCAGTAAGATACCTAAAGCAAATTACACATGTATTTATAGAAAAGGCACAGGACCTAAACTGGGGAAATTAAATTAAAATATGTATGTTGAAACTCTTGAAGTAAACATAACTTTCAAACCTCTGTCCCGCAGTGACAACTGGTGGTGGTGTGGAGAAAACAAGCTGTATGACAGACTGCCTGACAACACCACAGGACATTGTGCCCCTGTGAATTTATTACTTCCTGTTTCTATAACCCCACTTTCTGTTGCAGACTTTCTGACCTGACGACAAGAAATTAACTAACCAGGTTCTTGCAGGTTTCGAGTCATCCATCTGTCCGTGGTGCACCATTAATAAAAATTGATGAGATAGAACAACGTTCACTACAATGTTCAGAATTAGGCAATTAAACGAAGGCAGAACACTGCCGTCCCGGGCGATTTTCAGCTACCTCACTTATGGCTTTCCAAAGCAGAATGGCTGTCGACACGGTGCTGTCACAGCATGGAGGAGTTTGTTCAATATTTGGTGATCAGTGTTGTACCTTCATCCCAAACAACACTGCAATGGACGGGAGTCTCACCAGGGCCCTGGAGGGCCTCCGAACTTTGAACAAAATGATGAAAGACCACTCAGGAGTTGATACATCGCCCTGGGACGGGTTTGGTGAGATGTTTGGTAAAAATAAATAATTGGTCATGCCCATTTTACTCTCTTTTGCTGTCTTTGCAGCCACCCTGACCTTGTGTGGATGTTGTTGTATCCCTTGTATAAGAGCTCTGTGCACCAGGATGATTGAAAAAGCCGTTGACCCACAGGTGTCCGAGATGTATGCTCTCCTACCTCAGACTGACAAACCTCATGGTGAAAATGACAACAACAATGATGATGAGGATGATGTTGATAATTATAACTTTCCAGATTTGTTTTCAGTTCAAGAAACCTGCTAACCACCCCTCTGAGTGTAACATTTTAAGTTATGACAATGATGCTGTGGCTGAAAATCTCCAAAAGTGAAGGGGTCATGTGCTGAAATAAAATAAGCAGAAAACGGAAAAATAGGGGGGCGTTGTTGGGGTCGTAAATATATGTTATCCTATTCTTACTTATTTCCTTTACCTCTTATTAGATGCGTTTTGGTTCTCTTTATTGTGTGCTGAAATGTCTTGATCTAAGCTGGAAGTGGACAACCCTGCGCTGCTGATAAGGAAGATGCAGCGGCTGAGCCAGAGATTAGCAGGAGCCAGTAGAAGTTACAAGGCCTGACGATGATCACCTAGTCAAAACATGCACACACAAACTTTAAATGTTGTTTTTGACCTTGTATAAGAAACTGATTTGGACCGGTCTCAGCTGACGTTCTTTTGCTTCCCTTCCCCTTAGCAACTGAGACCAACCTGTAACTAGGGGCGTGTCTGACTCAATAAAATGCACGGAGAGAAAAAGCCTGGTCGGAGTTGGTTGAAAGATTGTGACCGAACAGGCTTTTGGCCCACTCTCCTTGCAAGTTTTAAACTTTAATCAATTCTCTGTGTCTCTTTCTGTGCAGGTTGTTTTTCTTTACAAATGTTAGAGCTTAAACCTAACATAACCTCTCTCACACATTAGAAGAATCCATATTAATATGTCCAATAAATGTATTAAAACCCATTTAAACAAATATAATGTTGCAGTGTGTGACATGGGACTATGGGATATATTGACAAATCAAATCAGTTTTTATTTATATGGCACTTTTCATATGCAACATATAACATAACATAAGCAGGGTGTTACAATAATGAATTTTACTGATGACAAAAGTATGCATCAATGTTCACATTAGCAAGAGAGAGAATTGGGTATAGACCCTAAATTTCTAAATCATAAGATCCTATTTTAATCTCCTGCTTAACATAAAGGATAAAAGTTAGCTTACCATCAAAAGTAATGCCCAGATTTCCAACTGTTTCCGAATAACTCATTGAAAGTTCTTTTAGTTTTAAAACCTTTTTCTCTCTCCCTTAGCTTTAAGATCTAAAACAAAAATTTTAGTCTTTTCCTGGTTGAGCTGTTGCCATCCATGATTTCCCATCAGTTTCAAAGTGCCTCTACTGGTCTTGTGTCATCAGGGGACATAGCCATGCACAGCTGGGTATCATCAGTATAGTTGTAAAAGCTTTTTTTGTGGCTTCTGTTGACATTCCTCAGAGGAAGAATATAAATGTTAAAATGCAAGGGGCCAAGGAGGGAACCTTGAGGCACGCCACCTTTATTTTCTTGAACTCCACACAATTAAACATGAAATAAAGAAAATACACAACAATCCTTTTAGTTTCCAAGCTAAGAACTTTGCTTTTGTGATGGGAGTGAGTTGGCATCTTCAAGCTTCAAGCTTTACATCATAAACTCACAGGTGAAAAGTGCTTCACACATGGACAGGGAAGCCACTTAGTGAGCACAAGAAAAGTGACCACACGTCTGGCTCTAATGAGCAGCATATGGAGTCGGTGAGTGATAGGGGGGAGATCTGCTGCTGACAGGTGCTGAGTCATCTGCCGCAATGACCCCCTCGCCTCACAACACAGAGGACACCTTGCTTTGTGGGATCTGATCCAAACACACAGATATTTTCAAATCTGACCAAACTATTGCTCAAAGTCCCAATCTAACTATATTTTTCTCTACTGAAGAAGCGTTCCCAGTGTTCTTTTGTTTATGATTAGCCAGTTTTTTGCAAAAATTAAAAAAACTTGTCATTTTTTAATACGGTTTCAGCATTGTCTGTCTCTGGGTTGCGGGACTGTTGGCAAAAAAAAAGTTGATTGCCCAGCATTCCTTTGTTCACATTATCCTCCGCTAGTTCACAGCCTCTCACAACTTTCAAGCTAGCATTAGCGTAGCATCAAAGCTACAAACAACATTTGAGCGATATAGATTAAAGATGGCAGCTCAGATGGAGAAAATGAGGACGCTAATGGATCTGTTTGTCTGCAAGGGGAGGCATCAGAATTGGAGTGGAGAAAGAAGACTTTGATCTGCTCGTTGCTGCGTCACAAATCTAAGCTTTTTAAAACCGCTGTTTTTTTTTTTAATCTGTTCCTGATCATCACAATTTGAATAAATAAATACTCTGAAACGCAGTTTTAAACTTACATTATTTTATATAGGTCCTCCATCATGAAAACACAATTTTTATTGGAGAGGGTCTTTAAATGGTTTGGTGAAAACTCCCCTTTTTGGAGAAAGTCTCCAAACTGAGCCGATTCTGACAAGCTGTTTGGGTTTTAAATTTTCTTTTTTTTCCACTAAAACGTTACTTTTTTCCTACTGTAACGTGTCAGTTAAACTATTTTATCCATCTCATTTAAATAAACCAACAGAAGTCCAGTTCAAACATTAGTCCACTGGCTGTCACAAGTTGAACAGTGAAATTAACCTCTCAAGACCCCAGCTAATATTCAAGCTAACCCTTTACACATGTTGTCACATGGCTCCACTTAACCCAAAATGTGATGTCCATGCTTGTGGACACCAGGTCCGAGAGGTTAAAAATGTAGGATCAACATGTAGAAGCTTCACCACAAACTGAACCAAACAAGAATACTTCAGAAACTCTATGGAATAAACTAACCAGTTGGATAATTTGCATTTTCTTTAAACTGATCATTGTAAAACTGTCATTTCAGAAGTTTCCTCAGGTTTATTCTCACATGTGTTAATCTTTGGCTC
This sequence comes from Oryzias javanicus, assembly GCA_003999625.1. Taxonomy (NCBI): domain Eukaryota; kingdom Metazoa; phylum Chordata; class Actinopteri; order Beloniformes; family Adrianichthyidae; genus Oryzias; species Oryzias javanicus. The sequence continues at coordinate 20,645,788 of CM012441.1, forward strand.
TGGCTTGCATGGGATTACTTTGTAAACTCATTAGTTTAAATAAAGGTAATGACCTTCTGAGTCTCTCTGTGTGATTTAGAGCAGAGAGATGCAGTTTTTGACAGAGACCAGGATGCAGACGGTGGAACCGGGGAGTTGAACTCTATGGCAACTGGAGTCTGCAATAAGGTCGCATTGGGGGCGTTTAATTAGAGGGCCAGAGCGGTCTCTGCAGAGGCGCTTTTTAATACCCCGATATGTCAAAGGGGTGCATCGGTTAGCAGTTACACACTCATTCAGCCAGGCAACAAGCACAAATAAAGCCAGGAAAAATTGTTGTCTTTAACTTTGGTAAAAAAATACAAAAAATAGAAAAGATTATTTCCATTTGAGAAACTGACTCACTGAAGAATTAAAGATGGAAGCAGAGAATTTGGTATTTTTATAGCTTTTTTTTTTTTTCGGGGAGGGGGGTTGTCTCTTAGCCATTTTATTGCTTGATGATTCTGGCGAGCACAAACGTTAGCTGCAGCAGTTTGATGTGTCATTTAAAAGAGGGATAGTCTGCCAGACTTAACAACAACCGTGCAAACTACAAAGCATAGTGCATCATTATTTAAGGATAACAAGGAGACTCACGCAAACAATAGAAGTTTGAGAAATTTGAATTTATTCAAATTATGTATTGAAAACACCGTTTGTACCTTATCCTGGACTTGGTTGCAGAAATAAGCACACACATCTGGTGTCATATGCTGAAATAACTCTAGTAACATCTCAAATTATGAGGTTTAATGAAAAAGGAGGTAGGAGTTGCAGTTGGGACGTCACTCTGCATCCAGATTGTGTTTTAAAAGAGCTGAAAACGTAGTGAGATCATTCTGATTTCCCTCTCTCTTCCTCCAGATCACAGCCATCTTTGATCCTTTCCAGGCAGGTAAAAGCCTCTGCAATGACTCGCTTGTTTCAAACCATCCATGCTTCAGGTGATGTCCTCCTAAAACTGCATCTCCGAAGCAGGGCTTGACGGAGAGATAAATGGTTTCTGTTTGGGTGATGAGAAGTGGACTACGAGTGTAGAGTCAGTTATTACCGGGAAAACACTGTTATCTCTCCCCCGGTGATCTTTTTCTGCAGCTGTGTGTTTAAACGCTGTGTGGCCTACAGAAGGTGATTGATTACATTTCTCTAAAAGCAAGGTACAGGCTACAGCTGTAATTGGCACAGTGCTTTATGTGTGTGTGTGGTTTTTTTCCCTCATTATTTCCACTCCTCAGAGTGTTTGATCTATGCCCCTGCTCCATCACACGGCGCCTGATTTAGGAAAGCAGGTTTGAAGCCACCACTGGGAGTGTTTGCCAGGAGAGGTCAGTATTGCTCCATTGATGGAGTGGTTTGTTTTCTCCGTCAAGCCCAGCGTCTCTCCCTTCCCCTTCCATCCATCTGTGGATCCTTCTTTAGCAGCGCTGGGAACATTATGTAATGATCCTGCTGTGGCACACATATCTGCGCTCTAAAACAGCAGATAGCTTCGCCGTGAACAGATGTGTGCTGTAATTGCATTTGACTTCACTTAATTTAATAGCCTTTCGAACAATGGAACATAAAAGAGGCGCTTTAAATCAGGAAATCCGGCCAGCAACCTCCAGGAGAAATCAGTGGAGTTTGTGTGTGAGGGATATAAAGAAGATATCGACATAGATTAAAGGCACACACACACACGAGAGGAAAGAGATTGAAATTCCACCATCAAAGGATCCCTCCCATCATTCATTGATTGGCGAATGTGTTGTTGTCAACGTTTAGACTTGATTACCGCTGACACGCAGGGCCGAGGCTGAAACACAAAGCTGGTAATGACCACAACGCCTCATGCATATCAAATGCAGCATGAATCCTACCGGAGTAATTAATATCGCACTGTGGTTATCAGTTTCCTGGCATAAACGGCCAATCGGATTTGCATGGCTTGCACGGTGGTAATTAGGAGCTAGCGTGAGGGAAAACACTGCACGAACATTCCGGCCGATTGTGTACCTTTCCCCGTCTCCCAGGACCTTCCCATTAGTCACACTTTTCTTGAACATTTGCAAGGAGAGAAGCGGTGTTGACATTTGACTTGTTCTCTTGTCACCAAGTCAGACTTAAGTCTTCATCAGAAAAACAAGGCCTTCAGTTTGTGCCACGAAGTTTAATCTCAAATCTGGACTTTTGTAGTTCTGTTTCGAAGGCTTTTCTCTTCTGGCAACCACCTCTGTCCCATTACACACTGGATTGTATTTCCCATGTGCCATTGGGGGGGGCGAATCTCAAGGGCTTTGACGGCGGTTTCTCAAAAATCATCTTATCAAAAAGCTGTCAGTGTAGTTTGAGATCAGTCGGCTGTCATCGGGTGCAGGCAGATATTGACCTTTTGATGGGAAAGCTACACCGCGCTTCTATTTTCGGGGCCGTCTCTTGCAGATGTGGTGATTATCAGGCCATGTTGACATCTGATTGTGTTGCAATCTCAGCGTAGGGAGGAAGAGCGCGGCAGCGACTGAAACATAAGCATCTCCAGCCCGTATACCACTTATCCTAAAGTTTTCTTTTGGCTACAACTTTAATGTATGTTAGTAGTGCGAGTTTTTACAATAAAAATTAACTGCAGGAGGTTCAAGAAGAACGTTTTTTCTTTTTTTTTTGTTGGCTTTTTTAGGTGAAAAAAGCTCAAATTTGTAAATACTTTTGCAATGACTGAATCCACTGGTGTGCTGAGAGCCACAGAGGACGTCCTGCAGAGCCCTAATCTCCCCAAACCATAATTGGTCCGCATCATCTCCTGCCTAATCCCACTCTGGAGCCATATTTAAAGCTAAAAACATTAAATATTATATCTTAGCGAGTCAGTTTGTGAGTGGATTTCCCACGAGTCAGTGCCTGTGCCCGATGGTGTGGCAATGTGTCATTGTCTTCCCTCCTCTGCCCCTGCAGATAAAGTGACTGATTCCACGATATGGGGGCTCTTCCTTCACTCCGTGTCATTTCCAGGCCACAAATCCCCAGGAGACCCTCCGCCACGTTCCCTCCCCAGTAACCCCGAGAGCCCTCCGGGCCCACGACACGCATAACACATTGACTCTGTCACTGCCACAGCTTATTTTAGAGCGGGCCTGCTTGGCTGCCGGAGGAACTTAAACTTTATGTAAATCATATTAATGCATTTGCGGGAGAAAAGTAGAGGAGGGCTGGATTTGCTCCGAGGAGTTCTGGACCAGAAGGAGAGCGGAACAGTGACGGTAAGTCAGCAAATGACGGAGGAGGAGGAGGAGGTGAAGTGGTAAAAGTTACAGTCAGGATGGCGCTGTAAAAGAGGACACAAGTGTTGAGAAGTGACCTGCGTCTAAAATGGTTTATTGGCCGCATAGAAACAAAACAACAAACAAAATTTGTTTTAAAATCGTATCCATTTTAAATTGCATAAATGCCATGCTTCCCCTGCCCTTGTATGTGTGCACATGTGCCTGATCTGATAACAGGATTGCTTTCAACTGACCACAGGCTGCCAAGATAACAGCGGCGTTTCTATTTATTCGATTGAGCTCCACCGCCAGGTTCCAATGGCTCTTTCCACTGTGTTCATTTTCCCTATTACATTTAACACCTGCCTCCCTGTCACAGAGATGAGGGGGAGAGTGGAAACAATCCCCCAGCAGAGCATCACATCGGAAAGCAAGCTTGATGAGAAAATGAGAGAAAATGGATAGCTATTTATGCAGCATCCTTAATGAACACGGATAACCTGGTGTGCTGCGAACTTCATAGCCTGTTAAACTGGAGCACAGCAGAGCGCTGCAGATCAGCTGGAGTCATTGTACTTATGTTGGATAGTTTGGAACATCATCTTTTACTCAAATATAAAAAGCCACTTGTGTTTCAATGCAGAGTCAGCATCACAGTGAAATTTAACAACATCTGCATAAAACTTTAAGCTGTGCTGAGGATTTAGCTACTTTCAATCTGTGGTGATAACCCTAAAATAATGAGCTTTTAAATGCATTAACTATAAAAGACTTTGTTTTGAAGAGTAGAGTCAAATCCAGAATGAACCAGATTGTTTTTCTCATTCATCTAAAGGAGCCATTGGAGAAACTTTGTCCAAAATGTCTCCAATATTAGTGTTGCTGGCTGGAGAAAGGCCTCAGGGTTGAGTCAGGAGTTAATAAGAAAAAAAACTTTTTTTTTCTGTTTCTGAGAGAATAGATGATACTACAATTTTTGTCTTTTTTTGGTAACTGGGATTTTCAATTTATTTCTTTATACACACTAAATTCCATACACCTTTCTTTAATTTAGTGAAGGTGTATTTACACTTTGATTTCTTTTGTAATCAAATCATTTCACAAATCTTCAGTTTTCTTCAACCGTTGTTAAACAGCTGGGACAGTACAATGAGAATAATGAAACAATCAACTTTCAATATGTCACAGAACATGACAATTATACAATGTGCAATAATGAAGAAGTTGGTACTATATCCACAATGTTTTGTGGTATAACTGCATTATATCTCTCTCATTGGAATATTCATATATTCCTCCGTCCTTAAATTCTTATCTCGTTATTATTATTATTACAATTTTATGATCCTTGTTTAAGTTTTGCTGTTTTTGTTGCCCTCTGTGATTAATTCTTACTTTATTTAATAACTTACGAATTCTTACTTTAAGGTTGCATGGTAGTGCAGTGGATAGTAGGAGTGCGGGAAAAATCTGTGAAAAATCCCAATTTTTAATTTGGCAATACTTCAAATGCTGCCAAAATGACTTAAAATTATTTTTTTAAAGCAAACGTAGTTAAAAGTCTTACTTTTGTGTTAGATTTGAAAGCAAGACCTAGAAAAACACTTAGAATTTGACTTGGTTAAGGAAATTGTTTGTGAGATTCAGTTGCAGACTTTAAAGCTTTGATAAATAAATAAAATGTATTTTACAATTTCATTGATGCAAAAGGTGTATCAGTATTCAGACAAAGTTTTTTCAAAGTCATACTCTTATATATTGTGATGGATGATTCTAAGGTGTTAATGTGTGATTGTCTGGTTCTGCAATGGACTGGCATTATGTCTAGGGTGTAACTCGCCTTCAACCAAAAGTAATTGGATAGGCTCCAGCAACCTGCTGGAAATAGTGGAATCAGAAAATGGACACAGGCAGGAAGGAATGACCAAACATTGCTTTTGGACTTCTTGCTGAAGTAAACGTTCCAGCAGTGAGTTTCATGGCGACTTTTCAGTCACTGAGGTCAGAGGATCAGTATCTTAGCAAAATGTATTTAGATAAATTGCAAATCTCAATGAAACTGTTGGAAGTTAAAAGAAAAAACACACACATTTTAATTACCTTGCTGCACTGCGGCTAATTCCACTCGTCTCGGTGGATCGGGGTGGGTAGTTCCCAGCTGTCCCGTAGATTCAGACACTCCCCGGCGAGTGGCTTCTAATTACAGCTGCCTTTGGCGGGACAGGAGTGACGGCAGGCGGCACGTGGGGCCGCTGGGATCTGTGTGCACCCACAGCATTGCTGCTACAATCTACTGACAGGAGACAAATACTGATCACACGGCAGGCTCACCACAGGGAGAGATGGAAAACAAAGGCGCAATACTATTAATTAGCTGCTGTCAGCGTCACCATGCCTTTCAGACGGTTGATTTTTGACTGTGGAGAGATTTGTTGTTCACATTGAAGTTTGTGTTATCGTGCACACTAAATAGATGAATCTTTCTAAAGTCTCTCGAATTCCTTCAGGGTTTTAACCTTTTCTCTTTACGGCCTCTTGGATTCTTTATCCAAGGATGCTTTGATTTTGGATGCATTTTATTGTGGCTTACCTTTTTTTTTTTTTTTTTGTTTTCCAATCAGTGCTTTTATTTCCTGGCAGCAGCAACCATCCTCGCGGCCCATGTGTTGATTACAAGGAGCAGCACACATACATATGTTCTCTGTCTGTTTGGCATAACAAGATGCAAGCTGCTAACAGCTAACATGCTTTACTAATCAGTCCAACAGCAAATGCTCTCCAGGGACAGGAGCCAAACTTTAATCCAGCACACTCGTCAACATTACGGTACCGAGAGGATTAGAAACGGGATGTTAACGCCTAGAATGAAACAGCAGAATTTCCTGCCAAAGTAAAGAAAAAAAATCTATCAGCTTGTAAGAAAGGTGAAACATTTTAAAGCTAAGGAGATAATATTTTAGATTAACTAAATAAATTATACTAACATGGGAATTTTGCCTGAAACAAGGCCACTGAAGTTTGTATTTTATCCAATAAAGACAATTCATGATCAAAAATCTAATTTGAAGCTAAAATATAGAACAGAAAATGACAACAACAACAACAGCAGCAGCATACCATCAATTTAAAAAACAAACATAAAAAAACTTCAATTTTATTAACTTGGTGTAAATCATGAAAAAAAAAACACATTTTGTAAATAAAACCTAAAACTTTATTAAAACTTACACCTCTTCTCTAAAATGTGTTTTTACAGAATTCAAATGACTTATTAACCATTTTTTAACTTTTCCTTTCTTAATAACAAACTAATCTGTTGTTTCTCTTCCCAAGGATGTTGAAAACCTTCTTTTTCATCTTCTAGTTCAAAAGACATTTGAAGGAAACACTGTGAAAAGCAATTTGACATTTTACATGACAGCATCCTGTCGTGTGGCATTCAGGAAAAATCACCAGATTTCTCATCTTCTCTTTCGGTGCTTTGAGCAGTAGCTTCTCTTATTTTTAATAATCTTGTTTTTACACTCAGTGGTGCATTCAATCTTCAAAAGGACCGAAAGGGAGTTTGTTCTGTTCATTACAAATAAATCAAATATGAAAGACCTTCAGGTTTTATTGGTTTAAGTCACCCTTTTTGTTGTTTTTTTTCTTGATTGAAGGTCAAATGTTTTTTTTTTTGTGATCTGCGATGGCTGACAGGAGAAAATATGCATGCTGAGAAACTGTGAAGTCACTTAAAAATGCTAAAAATCCCAGAAACTATTTTTTATTTTATTTTTTTTTTTTTACAAAACATTGGTGTCTTAAACTAAACATGTAACTGTAATGTTGGAGCCATTTAGCTGAGATGACATTGTTGTATTTCATGCGTGCATGTGCCTGTCATACAGCTGTTCTGGCCTCCTATTGGTTAACCCTTTATGTTCTTTGATTTGCTGCAACTTTTCAACCGTTAGCACGATCAATGCCATTCCAGTAGATTCTGAAGGAGAAAAGCGGCTTGTTCTCCATTTTTTAACAATAAAAAAAATACATAATGTTATAGATTTTGAGTTTAATCGTCACCGGTGACGCCTCAGGTGTTAAAGGGTTAAATACATTTTGGTGTATTTTTATTTGATTTTATTTGGATTTAGAACTTGGGAAGCATAGCAACATCTTAATCGAATGTTTTTACCATGTTTAGTAAATCTTTTGTCTTTAAAATATATTTTAAATAGTTTTATTTTGTACCTATTCATTGTTTAAGAAAGTGCAAGAAAATACATTGCATAAAAAGGAAAAACAACGACTCCTGCAGTTCCTGCTCTCCAAGTTTTCTGAATAGAACTGCTACAGCAGTTACAAGTAGTGAGCAAATGCAGAAAACGTTACATACTCACATAAACACAACTTAAGGTCTAAAGATGGAGAATAAGTCAAGATTTTGCTGCAATTATAACAGTTTTTATTGACCATGCTAATATAAAAAGAACCATAAAGGATTAACCAAAACAATAATAATAATAATATTTTTTTCCTGATATAAGTGATGTTGCTGCTACATTGATGCTACACTCACATCATCTTTTAAACTATAGAAAAGCATTCCCAGTGGTCTGTAAATTAAGATTATGCTGTGTTTTTTTGTTTGCTTTTTTTAGCCAAAATAAAAAAAAAATTGTAGTTTTCAAGGACATAGTTTTTCCAGAGCGGTAGTAGCTTTGTGGAAATTCACCTCAGAGTTGAGGGTGGGTCTGTGGATGTGAAGTAAGCCCCGTTTCCCATCATCCATCTGTTTACACTCTCCCCTGCGACCTTACAGCCCCTCACAACCCCAACCAAACTCTACAAGTGCAACAAAAATGGTGAGTGATATTGGAGCTATCTAGTTGTACTTTTTTGAGCCAAATGCCAGCTCAGATGAGGAAAACTAAGATGTACATGGACCAAGTCACAAAACTCATAATGGAGCAAAGCAAGGAAGTGGCGTCCCGGTGACTCCCCACAACAGACTATTCCAAAGGAATCTTTTGCTTTGCTCCTCATTCACAACGCCTTATATAAAGATATACTTAAAAATAGTATTAATTTTCTTACATATGTCCTCCATAATCAGAAAAATGCTACAAGAACATGTTAAAAGCACAAAAATCTACATTTTAAAAGCTTCTAGTCATGAGAGTATTGCTTCCTTGAAGGATTCAGAAACTCTGGTTGAGCTCTCAGTCATTAAACTCTGCATCACTATGGCTTAACAGGATTCCCCCCTTTAAACTGAACACTTTTGTGTTTTTCTGTCTTGCACTGCAGCGGCAAACGAGAATGTGTTTAAAGTGATGACATGCAAAAACAGAGTGCGGCTCCAGCACGCTCGGCGGTGTAAAGGTGGAGGTGCAGAACGCTCCATCATCTTCACTCTGTCAGCATAAAGATGAAGAGCTGCCTCAGAGCAAGAAGAGCAGGTCAGAGGTAAGTCACACACAGATGCAAACACAAAGACAGACCAGTGTGTTTCCTCTCCCTCACACACACACACACACCCACACACAGTATTTGGAGAAAACTCACAAGGAGGCTGACTGGATTGCCCTTGGCTTGATCTTCAGGCCACAGCGACACAGTGACAACACGCCACACATTCTCCACACACACACTTCCACTCATAATGCCCCACTGTTTCCTACCCTTGGTTGTCTCTCTGACCCCACCCCCCCACGCAGGTGCTCCTGCTGTCCTGTCACAGCTCTCTGAGATATACCTGAATCTCCAGCTGGGCTGCCAGGAGGTACTGATTGGAGTCATATGCCCACTCTGTCTGTGTGAGTGTGTGTTGGAGAAAATAAAATGACCAGGGTCACATTAGAACTAGAAAGCAAACAATTGCAATCAATTGTGTATCATCCCAGTTCACCCCAATTATTATTCTATTTATTGGAAACTTGCAGGGTTGTGGGAAAATAATTGCCTTCTCCTGGAGTGACCCCGTGGCTTGTTTGTTTGATCAGGCTGCATAATTCATGAAGCTACATCAACAGGTCATGTGATCACCAGGCGCCAGTTGGAGGCTAAAACAACCAACAGAGAGCAGAGAAGACCTTTCCTTCCTTTTTTAGACTCTCTGACAAACCCCTAAAGTAATGTTGCTCCTCCTGTTTTTAGATCTCTAGAATGAGCTTGATGATGTTTGAGGGCAGCAAATATATTTAGGTTGCAGCTTTGGAATGATGCTGAAAGGTTAAAGTTTTGAATATGATTATGATTTTTGTTGGTTTAGTCCAGAAATATGCTTGTAAACATCATTGTTTACAAGAGGTGGCATTACAAATAGACACTATCAATGTAAACGGTTGATTTAAAATGAAATGAGAAGCACCAACAATGATCAGTGGCATCTTTCTGACCGTCAAGTAACTTTTTTGAGATCACATGACCAAAATTACTTACAAATGTAACAAATGGGGAGTGCTGTCACAGTCCATTCCATTTCTAACCCTCGGCTCTATTTATTATCCGATATTTGTAGATCAAAGCATAGATTTTAGTGTCTCACTCCGATCCTCTTTTAAAGCAATTTTCAAAGTGTTCCCAGTGGTCTTTTAATTATGATTAATCTATTTTTAGCCATAATCAAAAAAAAAAAATCTCTCATTTTCTTGGATATATTTACTGTTCATCAGAAATTTGCCATCTAAGTTGTGGGCGGGACCATTGGCTTGAAGCTACCCCACCCTTTCCCCTCCCCATTGCTGAGTGAGAGCTCTCTGTTTCCATGCTCTCCCACTAGTTTCTAACTGCTCACACCCCCAATCTAACATTCTTTGTAATTATAAGCACTTCGAAATGCATTTTTTGTTTAATTTTCTTTATATGCATCTCACAATACCAGGGAAATGCCACTAAAACAAGTTAAAAAGACCAAAAAGAATATTTTCATCACAGCGGATCATTAAAAGAATACTCAGTTCTTTCTAAATCAGTTTCATACTTTATTCACATAACCTGAGATCACATCACACAACAGTCATTGCATAGCTGGCATTAGGGAGGTCTGAGGCATAGGGTCAATGTGTCCAAACTGAGAATGGGAGATGGGAGATTAATCATCCTCCATATTTATTCTGAAGCACACACACACACTCACAGTTGGCTTTGTGTTGTAACAGTTCAATGGTCTCCATTAGCTGACTTTGATAGGTGCGCATGTACCTGATTATGATGATTAAAACACGTTACTTGGGAAACCACAACACTTGAAAACATCTGAAAAATCCACAAACAGAATACTTGTCACAATTCAAGCTGATTTTCCCTCCGGGACATTGTGTGAAACTGGATGGGAATCGGAATGATAACTATAGTTGTCAGGATCCAGCTCATCTGGGAGCTTATCGACGTTCAGTGGAATTCCTTCAGGGAGTCAGTAGAGGTTTGTGATTTACATGTTTATAAGATTTATTCTCTTTTCAGATGATCAGTAAATGCTGATAGAACAAAAATATCTTTTGTTATTAAGTTTTTTTTTTTTTCAAAGTTTTCCACTTGATCATTAGTTTGTATCGAACCCACCTACCTTACACCCAAAGGCTGCAACTAACTTCTCATGTGCAGATTGAAAAATATCCAGAGCATCATCCTTTCCACTGGTTCATTCAGTCATTTTAAACATGTGCATATCCTTCAAATAAGGCAGCATTTGGGCAATATTTGCTCTCAATATTCAGTGAAACAAGCATAAATTATCAACGGCGTGTAGCGAGTTGTGCAGTATCACCTTCCTAGGCAATGAGGTCAGACAGTCTCCTCCACTTAAAGCCTACAAGTGTAACAGCCCCTATTTTAAAAATCTCAGGCGATACTCTAACTTGACTGCCTTGAATGCAGCATTTCTCACGTCATTGGTGCTCACTAATGCTTACCACTTAGAGTGTTTCTCTTCCTCCAAACTTTCCTTTGTGAAATAGTTTGTAGATTTACACCATTCTTTGCTAAAAAAAAATTAGACTCATATTGAATAAAGACTAAAATAAAGAATAAAATGTATTTGTATATGCATGAAGTACAACCAAATCATTTACTAAGTGTGTCTACTTTAATCAGGCTATGTGCGTGTTTACTTTTCCTTCCCTCCACAGAGAAGTGATTCCTGGCCAAAGAGGAGCCGTTCCTGAGCCAAAGGGACCTGTCTTCTGCACCCTCCTCCTGTTCCTGCTTTGATTTCCAATATGTCCTCCCATGACCACAGATGGAATAGAGAAAACATTTCCGCAACTGACACTGTTAGCATTCCCCCCAGGGTGGCCAAAGCTGATCCAGGGACAGAAATTGGAGGATAATGTAATAGAATATTTTAACGGTCTCTGATAGAGAGAACACAGAGAAGTCTGCTGTAATAATGTGTCTGCCTCTTCTCCTCACTCGTGCTTCCACGCAGCCGCAGATTGAGACTTCGTTTCCTGACATTGCAGCCTTTTGAGTCTGAGATAACTGAAGTCCAAAACTGATGGAGGAGATGCAAGTCCTCCATCAGTTTTTGGTGGATTTGTGGTTGAAAAGTTTTAGGCAGCATTTGTTGAAAATGGGATGTTTCATCTCTAGGGGTTTATCCTCCCACCTCAGTTAAAATGTGTAAAAAAAACAAAACAACAACAACAACAAACTGCAATGGGTGGGTGTGGTGCAAATGTTTGTATTTTCTGTGGAACATTAACGTCAATGGATGCACGGACAAAGACATATTCCGACCACAAAACCAAAACTGTTGTTAAATATCAATTCTCTAATTGTACAAGTCCTATTGAAAGTCAAGAAATACATTAAGTATATTCCATCAATAATAATTGTGTTTGAGCTGTCAGCATGGGAGACCATGCTTTTAAAGAGACCTGTTAAAAAAAGAGAGAAACAAATAAAGTTTTAAATCCAGAAGGGAACAAATACTTATTTCCTTCACTGTACATGTCATACAAACAGGATAATTTTGAAATGTACTTAGAAACTAAGGTGACGGTTAAACCTGTTGCGTGGATAACGTCCTAAAACATTCCATGAATATTTGTTTTTCCTTTTTACAAACAAGGAATTAATTTTGTACTAATAAAAGTAACATTTCCTTCTTTGATGTTTTTTTTTTTATATTTTCACTGGTGATCCTGAGTGAGAATTTCATGTCTGATGATTTTAAAAAAAGATTTTATTTCTTTGTGTTATTTTATGTCTCAAAGAAGAAGATATTCTGCAGTGGATCAGTGAAAAAGGACAGTTAAAGCTGAGCAGAAGTTTTTACTAGACTTGATTTCACTACAATATTTAACGTGTGACACAATCAAAGACTGTACTTTTTCTGTGTATTTTGGAGCCTTTATTAAGATTCTGTCTATTGTTGTTTATGTATTTATTTACCGTGTTGTCTGCAAAGTTTTTGTGAGCCAGTGTGTTTTTGGTAGACGTTTGAACAAAAAATACGTTTTTTGTTTATTTGTGCTCTAGCTTCCCTAAAATAACTTTAAAATCTTCTTTTCATATTATCAGTCATTCTCCCTATATAATTCCTATATTTTATTTGATTGAAATCAATTGTGTTATTAGATTAAACAGTTGCTTGCATCTTAAATAGCCATCAAAGCCCAAACAATTGTTGTCTGATACTCTTTCTGAAACCAAAGTGAGTCCATTCCAACGAGTGCAGCCACTCATATCTCTTCCTAGAGGTCTGCCGGAGCCCCTTGGTGATTCCTTGGTAATTGCCAAGTGCAACTTTCCAAACTCGATAAGTTGCCGTGGGACGCCGAGGGGAGGAGTGAAGTCTAAAATGAGGGAATGGCTGTGAGAATTAACAGACGGTGTCCAGACTAGCACAGAGAAAAGTGGCCCCTCAGTGAGTTGGCTTTCTGATTTCCATTTAAAAACTGCTGCTCCACCTTTACTTTTCCCCCCTAAACATCCCAGCTTTGTGGCTCTGCATTTCTGATCCACGGTGATGACTGGCATCCTGCTGCCCCGGCAGTGCAGCGCCCTGAAACAAAGATCAATTACCCAGGTGGGGGATTTTAAATTTCACACTCTTTCTGTGGGAAGCCATGAGAAATCTGGGGCTTTCCAGAAAGGTGTTGATGATGCTGATGCAGGATGGGACCAAATAAAACAGCAAAAGTAGATTTTAGATCATGACGTTGCTTTGTTTTATGGAGTTCTCAGAGGAGGTTTTGTACATTTATTTAAAATAAAATTTAGGGCAAAACAGCCACTTAATTGAGTTCAATGTGAGTTTAATACAACCTTTTAAAGCTGAATGGGTTTTTTTTTGTGTGTAAATACAGTAATCTCTCATTATACTAGTTCAACTTTTGCCGCCTCCCTTTTTTTAAAAAATATTTTTATAAATATTTTTTGGATGTTTTTTTATCATTATACATCGAGTTGTGATTCCTGATTCGCTGTCTCCACTACAGGTCAGTTTTCCAATTTAAACAAATCTTCAACTAGATGCTGATTTTTTGATTTTGTTCTATAAAACTGGACTTTTATCTCTCAAAAAAATGATTTTTGAGAGTTTGAAAGACAGATTAAAGTGTGAAAATGTCTGAGAAAAATGTCTAAAATGTGTAGTGAGGACTTTTAAAGGCTTAAACATCCATAATATTTAGAACATAACTCTCTTAATAAACAATCAAATTTTGCTTAACAAAAACAGGTGAAGTTCCATGCTGGGAAGTCTTAATTCCAGAGTCTGACAGTCGATTGAAGTTGTCACACCACGCACCAGTCGGGGACATTGGAGCAAAGCAGAATACTACTTCCTTAGTCATCAATCACTCGCCTTTAGCCACTCTGAGACAATCCTCCCTGGCCCGGGGCCTGAGGGTCCATGAGGGCGCACAATCCAAGGGGACGAAGCCTGACATCCAGAAAAATGAGCTCAACCCTTCATACGCCAGGACAAACTGGTGCCCAATGTCATCAACATGCGCAGACGAGATAAAACAGATACAAAGCGAACATTCATGCAGTGTCCACTTCTATTTTTGTCCACATTTTGGACAGTCATTCCCCCAAGTCTTCATGGTTTGCTACAGAGAGGAAGCGCTGTAACGCTGCAGACGCTCTGCCTTGCTCACCAGAACTCACTCAAACGGGGAGAGGGACGCCAGAATCATCAAACTGAAAATGATTTATGCTCCTTTTTGTCCGTCTTGGCATCTGGAGCACATCTGCTCCTCTGGGACCAGGACGGATATGGCACCTGCTTCAGGGACTGAGCCAGCCTTTGTCTCCCCCTCCCAATCCCACTCTTGAGGCTGCAGGTAAGGGGTCATTCCCCGCAGAAAGCCCTACCCTGTCCACCAAATCTCCCCCAGGGTGATGCAATCTGGGCCCACCTTGGAGCTCAGCGCATTAAGCGGGGATGGTATTTATGATGTGGAAATGGCCTGCTCTTTATTCAGCGTACAGCGGTGGAGATGATTCATCGCGGTCCCTCAGACCTTTCCCTTCTATCCCTTTTTTTTTTCAAAACGATTCAACTTGTGTCTCCTCCACTTTATTCTGGATGGATTTCCTTTTACCATGCTCATAAAATTCTCGGTCCACTTCAAATTCATAGATTATTTCAGCATTGATGCACACTGAGAAAATATTTAGCGATCTACATGCCAGGCTCATCATGGTTCTCTTAATCGTACTCAAGCAATGAAAAAATGTGCACATTGACCAAATGCAGAGAACCTCAAGGTCAAACAATTGGCCATTGAATTGGGCCTATTTGGCCCTAAAGGTTTTCTCACATAATGCAGTGAAGTGACCAAGCATGTATAAATACCTAAGATGTTAAGATATATAACAGGTAAACTAAAGATGGAACTTCTCTCTCCTTTACTTGCATTTGCGGCAGCAGAAATGTACGTCTAAATTGACTGTGGGAGGGGCTGAGTCACTGACTGCAGCATAATGGTTGAAAAGAGTAAAAATACTACCTTTAGTATTTAGAATCCTTAAATAACTCAATAAGAAATGTTTTTAGGTGTATTGTTATGCAGTTCTTTGAAAAAGTGTTGACAGGTGGATCTTAGGATGGAGTCAGACAGGGAAAATGGTTTGTTCCTGACCGAATCCACCTGAGAGCCCCAAACCTTACGTTTGGTCTGTATTCAGACTGCAGTCAAGCGTAGTATCCTTTTCTGGACTAAACCTTGTAAACAAAACTACATGACTAAAGATCTCTTCAGTCATTGGCCAGGAGTTATGGGGGTGGGGCAAAACAAAAAGAGAAAGATCAAAGTGCTGCTCTTTGCAAATCCTTGCCAGGACTCAGACTTTTTATTGCGCTGACCAACTTTGAACGTCCAAATGAAGGCCAGGTTCAACATTTTTTACTGCTGCTTTGGTACAGTGGATGCAGGCTTCTAGGTGGTTACTGAGGATGCTACGGCAACGAGGAACGGTGATAAGTGTTTATGATATATAAATTATAGGTAAAACAATGAGAAAAGAAACGTGTATCATGCTAAAAGTTGTTTTCATGAGCCTTCATTCATCCGACCACATTATAATGAAACCCTGTTGCATTGCTGCCCAACGTTTGTCTGCTGATGACCGGCTATGGTAGTCATTTTGGTAGCCATTTTGGTTCTTGATGTATTCAGCCTGAGGAATTTCAGAGCCAACTAAAGTTCACTCCAATTGGAAATGAACTGAGACCATCGCTTGGGGGTATCCAGACTGAAGCTTTGTTCGATCTGACACAAACTCTGATTCACTTTAAGCGGACCAAATGTGTCCAGTCTGAATACACAAATACTGTGTTCTCTCATTTATCACAAGAGTAAATTTCCCATAAATAACCTACAAAGTCAGATTTGAGATGTTTTAAAGCTGTGAAACCTCTCACTACACACTTTATACCAGGGATGGTAAAACTACAGGCTGGGGGCCACATGCTGCCCGTTAAACTGGAATAAATTATATTGATCATCCTTAACAATATCTCATTTTTTCCTGTGTCCCCATAGATGGTGCATTATAAATACATTGATCTTTGTTTAGGTGCACAAAGTTATTCTGCATTCACCTGTTGCTGATAATTGTTTCTATACTGACATTCATGTGCACTTTTTGAGTTGGACAGTCATTTTTCTTATCGTTCCCACACCACATCAACACAGAATTTCTCGAACTTTATCCCTGAAGGACATAAACCAATGGGTGCAATTAGCTCTGAAATGAGAACAAAAGTCATAGTTTTGAAATAAAAACAAAACAAAATGTTCTGTTTTAATATATGTATCTATATATATAGATATATATTAGTTTTCAGTCACAATTAAAGCATTTATTTTTCCAATTTCCATGTTATTTGTAGTGGATCAACAAAACACTCCATGATCTGCTCCTGATGAGCCGTTCTGTCAAGTTTTAGGACCCTTTGTGGCCCACGAGTCAAAAAGTTTGCTCTATACACTTTTCTCAGACAGACATGAATAATTTCACACTTTTGTCTCTTGTTCAAACTCTCAAAAATCAAAGTTTTGTAGAAAAATAGGTAGCAGGACACACAGGGCGGATGCAAAAAAAATTAAAAAATTCAATGAAATTTACACTGAAAAAGATCTATAAAACGACAAAACTGAAAATAATGAAGTGTGATTAAGTGAGGGAACACTCCACAGCAGCAAGAGTTGATCCATAAGTGACATCAGTGTAACAGAAAAACTTCAGAAATGGGTTCTGTGGTCCACTCGTTCTTGGTGTATCTCACGTAATCTTGCTTTAAGGAAAAACTGATTAAATTCATAGGATTGCCTATTTCTTGACCTACTTCTTTTTGTTAATAAGTATATTCCAATATAACTAGCAGTTGACATATTTTTAATTAATTTTAACTTCTTAGGCTGAAATCCACAATGGAAAAATGAACTGATTGGATTTGATACTTTGTTTTTGCAGATTTAACAACAGATGTGAAATGAGGACATCTTCTTAGTCTCCTTTTTCTAAGACAGTGAAGTGCATGCAGAATGAAAATTATATTACACCTAAAAAAAAACAAAAAAAAACAACCACAGCAGAAATTTAGCTCCAAAAATAGATCAAAAATAATATTGAGATGAAACGTGATGCAAAAGCCAAAGTCCACAGGATGCACATGCACCTATAACACATCAATACCTCCAATACCACATCATGGACTCTGTGACCACTTTAGAGAGTATTTTTTAGCCTGGCTGTCATAACATATACACACACACGTACACAGACACACACCCACTGAGCCCAGGAGGCTGAGAGAAAAGAGAAAGGCCAAAGGGAGGAGTGGGTGAGAGTGTGACAGTGGATCAATAGTTGTGTTTGTGGCAGGCCTCCCACAGGAGTGCAGCAGTATATGAAAAGCCACTGCTGATGGCTGAAGGTCCTCTTAGAACATTCCCTGTGTGTTTAGCCCAGAGCCAAGGTTAACCCCGGCAAAAAGACGCCACGAAACCTCAGCCTGCCTCCCCGGGGCTACATAGACTCACACAGGCGGGGGCTCGGCGGGAGCCTTTCTTCTAAACGTGTGTTTGCGCCTCATGGCCACAAAATGGTAAACGCTCGAACACAGCAGCGGTTCCAGACTGCAGCTACAGCCCCCACATTTCTCTGTCATAGATGATACCCTATTTAACGAGGGGGGTTTTGCATGAAAAAAAAAAAAAACAATACAGAGACGTCATATGGTGTGAAAGCTAGCATAGCAGATTTCCACATGGGTTTGATGCTCCTGTTGAGGATAATAAAGTTATGAATTTCACAGAAGGAACACTGTAATTGCAAGCCAAAGCGAGGTTAACCTCAGTGATTTATCCAGGTTTAATTTCCATCTTAACACCTCTTTATTGCTTTTACTAGCAATAAACAGCCCCTCTGAGAGGCAGGCAATAACTGTGGGGCCATAACACTGTTAAATCATGCATTTAATGCAGCACAATGTGCGTAAGGCCGTTTTCCTGGCTGCGGAAAGCTGCACATGCTCAGACAAATCAATGTAACCCAGCCTGGTTGTGGTTAGCGATAGATATATGTGGGAGGAGGGAAAAAAAAACTAATTTTCCTGCTAAATTATATCTTTCTCACCTGATTTTCCGCTGACAAAAGATGCATGTTGTTGTTGATTACAGAGACGGAGAAAAACAGAGAGCTTGTCATGCTCTCTACAGTAATGACAGGATACTCTGTCAAGTAGCTCTCAAGGTGTCTACATCCCTTCTCCTCAGCCTCCGTCCGCCCGTACCGGCCGTAATGAGCTGCGATGAGCCCCGACAGGCCGTCATCGCCACGGAGGACTGATAGAATACTAATTAGCATGCCACCACTTGAATTATTCATGCATCTTAATTAGGGAAGAGATCTCCCATTAGGCTTTTAGATGTGACTGAAGAATGTGGCGGATGTCGTTTGTGGATGCACGTAAGCACAAACGCAGCCGTGTACATCCCTATACCTGCAAAAACGGGCCTTGAAATTGAAACTTCAGTGGAAAGAACTCGTCTACCACCCATCCGTTTGCCAACTTTTCATTTGAAAATGCATATGATAAATAACAGCTGCTTCTTTGCAAGGCTGCACAGCAAACACACGTGCTGCTCAAGGTTCACTAATTAACTAATGTGCTACAACTATGCGAGGCAGCCAGTGCAGGATCTGCCTTTTCTGTGTCTCAGCTTTGCTTTTATGCTGAGCCATGAAGCGCTAGCTAAAGCCACATCCATCTGCTCCAGTTTAGCAGGAAAATTAGGTGCTCAGTGTAGCATATTTGTTTAAGTAATTGGAAAGTAATTAATAACCTGAAAATATAATAATGGGCGATAAATAATTGGAAAGTGACGCAGCTTGCGGGAAAGTGTCTTGTCAGCAGGCCGCAGGATGTCTAGCGGTGAGATAAATAGGAATGATGTTAAATGATTCATAGGTGCGGCACCAATGAGGTGCCCCTGCATGGCTTTTACACGTCGGCTCTGCATCTGCTCATAGACACTGCGGCGGTGGCTCTCATAACCGCGCAGCAAGGACGGCGGTGAAAGCGGAGCCCAAGGATTAGTCCGACATTAACGCTGGCCTCTAATTACGCCGCTCTGAGATTGTTTTTCATAAATATTTGATGAAATGTCATCTGCTGCTCTAAGGCGGCGGCGGCGGCGGCGGAGGGAGGGGGATTAGATCAGGGGCCTGGTTTTCACACCTGCACACTAATGCACAGCCATTCCGTCCTTCATTTCTTTTAGACATTTTGACCCAACTATTGTTTTTTTTTTTCTTAAGTCTTTGTTACTTATTCTCCTAATTTATAAAACTTACCAAGACAATTTTGCATGTTTACTGTCTGGTCAAGACAGGGTCTTAATTAAAGTCCCCCTCAAATGAAAATCATGTTTTTTTAATTTTTAACATGTACGTGTGGCATTTTTCTTCTGAAAGAGAAAAAATATAATAAGAAATCCTTTCGTCTTTGCATTTCCGATATTTCTCCTTTGAAGTCGCTGTCACTCAAAGGGCCCGAGAAAAACTCTGTCTCAATTTTGTCTACGACAAGAGAGCCAGCTAGCCCGGAAGCAGCTGTAGGGGCTGGAGAAGATAACATAACGTCCCACTTCCGTGCTGAAAACGATTGTAATTCAGTGAAAGACCATACTGATGTTAGCTTTTATTACTTTCCCAAGGAATCTGAGGAAAAAAAGGATTGGATTTATTGGTCACAGCAACGTCAATAATTATTCGATTATTTGCAGAAAAAGAGACATTTTTCAACTGGACATTTTTCAACTTATCCGCTCGAATTTTAATTGTGTCCAAGACTGGGATTTTTTTTAAGTTGGCCTCACGTATTTAAAATGAAACTGAAAATAAGACACAATTAGCTATCACAAACCTGCTGTCCGTGTTTGATCCCAACCGCGGAAGGGTTATAAGAAGCGCCCCTGCTTTGCTTATAGCAGCTCCTCTCAGGATCCACCGGGTGGTTTAACCGGACACCAGCACCGTTCTCCTGAACGTAACCCTTCGTCTGCATCTAACACCTTCAGCATGTTTGCTCGCATTTAGAAAATGACGCATGATTAGACCCTCTCTGTATTCTGGCGTTTCATTAGATTTCTTGTTCAAGTGAATTCAACAATCAGCACTTGCTAGCATGAAATCAGTTATGAACCCCAGCTATTGCTGCTGCTGGTGCAATGCAGCCTGAATGGTCATGTTTTATTTTTCATGGGCTTTTCAAAGTGTGTGGCTCACTAGCACGTCTGGAGGGATAAGGGGCGGGGTTACGCAGCTCAGCACCATAAGCCACGCCCACACAGAGGGATTTTTGGAAACAAAGGCTTCAGATCAACAGGAAAAATGGCTTTTAAGTCATTTAGGATGTGGATTCTTTGTTAAAAATTTCTCAGTTCTAATTAAGACCCCATTAGAAACGTTTTAAGGAAATTTAAAAAATGGTTGTAGGGGGACTTTAAAGGGCATATACCATGCAAAATCAACTTCTTTTTTTAATTGTATTATGTTCATCTTCAATATAAACAGCCCCAGAGTGGTATTTACATTTGATCATGCGTTTCTGAGTATTTCTTTTAAAAACCCATACTCTCTGCACCAGCCCCTCCCAATCCACGAAAATGATAAAGGTTCTCATGAGCTGTTGTTACAAATTGAGAACAGCTCCTTACAGGAAGAGTCTGCACTACCAGAACCACTCAGCTCATGGTCCTCAGACCATAACTTCACCTCTCAGCTACTGGTGATCAGCTGCTGACTTCGCATCTCAACTAGCGGCGCTGCCGCTAACATTTCTACAGCCAGTGTAGCGATGGCCGGGCCAAGGCAGATATGTGGTATGCACATCCACCTTTGCAAAAGTTCGTTTTTGTGGAAGAACTGTAGACATGCTGCAGAGGCTCTAGGAAAATGTCATGAAATGGACGGCACCCACAAGCAGCGAAAAGATGTTCCTCAAAGATTGAGGCATCTTACTTCTCAGGTAGGAAAAAAACGTTTCAAAATAATTTATATTTTACAATGTGTTTTTTAGTGTGCCAAAGGTAATTTATGATCATACATATAGACATTGTTTACTATAAAAGACTTAAGAAACACATGGCGTAGGCCCTTTAAGCTTCTGAAAAATTCTTTTGACATTAATCAGTTTTCTGATGCAAATACAATTATTTACAGTAGGAGAAAATAAATTAAACTGCATTAAAAAGTGCATGTTGTTGCAAGTTGCAACAGTAGGCAGTTTACAGAAACAGAATTTACAGATCCTTGATGTTTGCAAGAGCTTTGAAAACTGACAACAACAACTCCGGCACAAAAAGAGACGGGGGTGATCGATCGGCACTCCTCTGTAAGTCAGCCGGTTCAGTTAAAAATCATTGAACTTGCCTAATTATCATATAAAGTGCTTATCAGCAATCAGTGGTCCAGCAGAGTCTGTGCGATACAATGTAAAGCCATCCCTTCATGCTGTGATAGTTTACAGGCTCGTCTCCAGGGAGCTGGTTCTGTAAGTACAGCTGTTGAAGGCAAACATGGTCCCAGTGGAAGGGAAAGAAAAACACTGGTTCAATATGGAACTCTTGTTGTAAACATGACAAGACTGGCAGCTTCATCTGTATAGCATCTTTCATACAAAGTGCTTTGCAGAGAAATGTTTGACAGCATTGGAACAAAAATTGCAATTTAAATAATTTGAAAAAAATAATTCATCTTTTTTAAAAAAGCCAGTGCGACTTAAGTTTATGTTTATCTGGAGAAGATCAAAAGCTCATTTTTAAGAGGCTTTAGGCCTAAAGTGGTTTCTCTTTGTGTGGCTTCAGTGACAGGTGAATCAGCCCTCACAACTCTGAAAAGACCAGAGGTGTGTCATGGGTGACAGGACACTTCACACAAACACAGAACATCAGTTTATCCTTCTGAGAACCAAAGACAGAAAACGAAACATATGCGTGTATCTGCCACGACAAACATCATAAAGCTCTGTTAGTTATCACATACATAGATGTGTGAAATTTGTTCTCTGCGTTTGACCCATCCCCCTGGGAAGCAGTGAGCTGCAGACACAGTCATGCTGGCGAACCATTTGGTGGTTTAACACCCAAATCCAGAGTGTCAAGCAGGAAGGCATTGCGTTCCATTTTTAGAATCTTTGGTATGACTCGGCCTGGATTTGAACTCATGACGTTTCAGTCTCAGAGCGGACACTCGACTACTGAGAGCTTTCCTGGACCAGCGACTCAGTCTGCTGCTGCTCTGGTTAAAAACAAACACTGTGCATTGTTGTAGGTATACTGTCTGGAGCATCATGTAGCTATAAAGTGACACTCTTTCATTACTTTGTTTGAGGCCAGACTGATGATGATCTGCTACCAGAATGTATGGATTATATATATATATATATATATATATATATATATATATATAAATGTGTTTGGTTTAAAACTACCTTGTCTGCTTTTGTCCATCACCGGTTGCTTTTCCATCTTGAGATCAAGTCTCCTCTAATTGCTAATTCCCCTTGATGCCTACTTCCAGCTATTTAAAAAAAAAAAAATCATCATTTTTTTGCTTTAAAGTAAATGTTAAATTAAGGTAATATTGGAGTCAAAGTTGTTGATACATGCATATCTGCAATCAACAGGCAATATCCGCGCCGATCATGGTTCTTGTGGCCTGCCAAACGTATTTTCTGTCACAAATACAATCTTTTTCCAATGATATTTTTTCATCTGCTCCTGATTCGCAACAAATTGAGTAAAGACATACTTAGGAATGTAATTTTAAACTTAAATTTCATTATGTGTCCTACAGCATCAGAACATGTTAAAAGCACCAAAAACGCGATGATGTAACGCTAAAATAACTAATGCAGGCTGGAAGCTTTAGTGCACAGAAACACAGACGTGCAGGGGGGGATTTATAAACAGAAAGACTGGATAAATTAGCCAAATTGTTTCATGGTTTCAGAAATTTATATGAACTATGCAAACCAGCTGACCGTGTTATTACTTAAGAAAGCATAAAATCATCTTTAAGAAGATTCTAAAATGAAACAAGAATCTTTGCAAATCTTTTCACAACAGTTCTACACAAAAAACTACAAATATTTCTAATATGACTGGCTTTAAGTTACATGCAACACAGCAGGAAACTAATGAGTTGGGACATCCAGAAATTCACAGAAATATGATGGAAGTTATAATAAGTAATAAGAATATGAATATCTTTGACTTGCAATCCTACTCTTTCATTTTCAAAACAAAGCGACTCCACACTCCATTTGTCTTGCGCACACACTCTTCTCCCTGAGCATCTGCCCGAGGAGCTGCAGTGTGGAGCTCTTCAGGATCGCTGTCGACATTATCGACTGCCACCACAGTTTGTCAGGCGCCCTTGAAAGTATGCATGAAGGGCGATGGATCCAGGTGGAGGAAGACAGGAGGGATATCCCAGATCACTGCCACCACTCTGTAGCTCCACCAAGACAGAAAATTGGCAGCTGTTTCGCTGCATGAGAGGAAATTGTTCAAAAATTTTCATTTTCTTTCTCTCGGCTAAAATATTGTGAAGTGACTCATGAAGAGCAGCAGGTGACACAACCTGATCCCTTGTTGATCAGTGCAGCAAGAACGTAATTAAAATGAACAGATAAGTGAACATGGCTGCAGCAGCTTCATAGAGTCTTAGGAAGCCACTGGAGGTCGCTGTTGAAAAAATAAACTTAGAAAATAAACATTGTAAAAGTTACAGTTTTCAAATATTCCACATCTGACTAAAGAGTTCACCATACAGGTTTGGGGTAAAACACATTTTGAATGAAATGCACTTTAAGATTGGATGACTTATTAAGCATTAAGAAAACAACAGGCAGTGAGAAATACAGCAAGCAATATAACTGCGGGAATTTTAAAGATTTTTGTAATTAATTGATTTACTGAAGAAATAATAATTGAAGTAATTAAAGAAAAAGGAGCAGATCTTTACTAAGAAAAAAGTGTTCTCTGAAGCATTGACTGGTTTTATACAATGTAGTGATTAGTGAACATTGTGTTTTAACATGTTTTTGTTGCATTTTTCTCGTGGTGGAGGACATATAATGGGAATTAAGCTCAAAATAGCATTTTTGAGCATTTCTCTATTCAAATCATTGTGAATCAGGCACAGATGGAAAAAATGTGGTTTAAAAAAGCTTATGATTGTCATTTAGATTCTAGAAGGTGCAGTAGGTGGACCACAAGCTCCCTGCTTCACTTTATTTTGGTAGACGACATCTTTGTTTTCCTCGTCAGAGTTGACATCCGGCTCAAACCGTACCGCTGGATTGATCCAATACAGAAAAAAAAACAAAAAACAATAAAAGAAAAGAAAAACTCAAACTGTAGAAAATAATTGAATAAAAAAATTCCAGACAAATGCAATCTGGCACCTTTTTTTGGTTTTACTCACGGCAAAATAAAAAAATAGAAACAGAAACTATTGAGTTTGTTTTAAAATATGATGAAAACTTCATCCAAAAGCAACTTTTCTGAAGGAATTATGTCAAGATGACGACATGGTTTGAAAAAATCGTTTTTTCAATCGACGAAACTACTTACAAAGTGAACATTTAACACTTCTTGTCTTTCAAAAAAAAATAATAAAAAAAAATTGAAGCAGCCTTCATTTATCACTTTTTACATTTAGTTTTTTCTCAGAAAAGGAAAGGCTTAAATTGTCAGTTTTACACAAAGTTATTTAGTCTCATGGTTTATAAATAAAACAGGTATAAATGGCATAAAAATATTTCAGAGATTCCACATAGAGTTTGGGAACTAAATGATGAGATCAGTAAAAACACAGATTGTTCTTATTTTTAATTCAAAAAGCAGACATGAGATACCAGGATGACTCTCTTTTGACTTCTCCTGCCCTGAAACATCGAGAACAGACTTTAGAAACAGCTTGAAAAGATCAAAATACACATGTTCAAAACTACAGAAATACAAACTATAACTTCTGGAAGCTAGGTTAAATGTTTTTAATGTCTCTTAAAAACAGAAATGCTCCCAATAAATAACAAGTGGAATGCAGGATGTCCTATAATTCAGTGTGTAATGCTAATCCCCCTCACTGGTCTTGATAGGATCACGGATGGCAGCGCAGCATCCATAAATATGGATACTTTATTATGAAGCCGTTCCCCGAGGCTGTAGCCGACCACGGTTACGTTGGAGGAATGTGTGTGGGCACGGAGGACTTTATGTTTACATCGACCTTGGCGGTTCTGTGGCTTCATTGTGCTTACACACACACACAAACATGCACACACGCTCCTAAAGGTGAGAAAAATGATCCTGTGCGAACACACAAAGTCTTCACGTTTATGAGAAGATACTTTTCCACAGGCCTCGCGACCTTGACTGCTAACTAGAGCTCATTGAGGGAGGAGGCAGGCACGGAAAAGCTGACATGACCCTTACTTTGTAAGTGTAGAAAGGTAAGGGGGTATTTATAAAAGCATGAAAACACAGCTCAAATAGGAAATCTGCAGGTTTGCATAATTGAAGGTTAATGCGGGGACAAAAGTGGATGAAAATAGTTGATTTGCTTTAATAAAAGGGTTTAAAAAAGGTTTTTAATAACATTATTACAAACGCCTTCATAAATGTCAGAAAATATTTATATAAAAAGCTATTTTCTATAAAAGCAAACATGGACCAAATGTATTTTATATGTGATCTGCAAATATCTCACAAGACTAAATATGTAGTATATGAACAGGAAATAGACAAAAAAAGCATTACAATAAATGTTTCAAACTTTTTTAAAATTATATTTATATTAAAAAATGAAAAAGAGATTTGAGTGACTTCTTTTATCATAAATTAACTAATTAATAAGTACAGAAAAGCTAATATAATAATGCAAGTTTAGCAAACAGAAGAAGAATCTAGCTTTAACTGTGGATGCAGATCAGCCTTTGGTCTTTTCCCTTTGAGGTAATTGAGCAGAGGGATGCAGCATCGCTCTCCTCCTACACAGCCATACACCCCCTCTGCCCCACATGTGCCTAATCACACCTCCATTTGCATGGAGAGCACCGAAGAATCAGCCTCAATAACGTCACACTGCCTTGAAAGATGAGTTTTTAATCTGGGAGAGGAGATGAGTTTTTGACCCACACCTGTTTGTTTCCACTGTTTCTCTTCCCTGTCTTACAGAAGTGACCTGCGGGTAAATTTGCAGAGGCAGGATCGCTGCTCGCCTCCATAAGTACTGTCATTGTGCATTTATTAATATCCCCGTATCTGACATGGCGGAGAAAATGGTTGCTGGCGATAAAGGGCACTTGTCGTGGTGGGTGAGACTGTCTAACAGGCAATCAGATGGGCTGACAGCGAGTGTCAGCTCGTGTGAGTGGTCGCATATTTGTGTGCAGGCTATGAGCAGTGCCGCAGTCTCCCAGCGAGGGCTGTTTATTCTTCTCCCATTGCCCTCTATTGACCCATGTAATGGAGAATTTTACAGGAGGAAGTGTTTCAGATATCCTCCGATATGGGAAATGTGTAGGAAAACGGGGCCCGGCTTCTTCTTTCATGAAGACATTTTCATGCGTTTTCATATCTGTGGGTGTTAAAGGTAACTGCGTTGCTTTAAGACTTATTTGGCTCACTGATGACTATTTAACTCAAAGTTTAGGCTCTTCTGAGCAAAAATAAAAGATAACAATCAGTTTAAATGAGACACTGTTCACCACTGTGGTTTTTATCCGGCAGAATATTTGCAGAATCAGTGAAACATCACTGTTTATGAACAAGTTTAAGGCTGTCATATCAAGTGAATTGTGCTCAAGTCGTCTGCTGCTCAATCGGGTCAACGTTCACATTCAGTTGTTTCTTGAGTTCACATTTCACAATTATATTGCTTCAATTAAAAGTTCAAACATGCGTAATCCCACTGTTCTCAAAGTCGTTTGTTGTTTTTCTATTTCCAGAAGCTTAGTCGGGTCTGGTGGTCTGTGTGGTTTGACAAAGATCCTGGAATTCTGCACCCAAGTTCCTTGGATCTGTTTTCTCTTTCGTAACAGTCAAGCATGCTTTGCTTGATAAGCGTGATATTTTGACAGGTGGTCATTTAGATAATAAACAGCCGAACCCTTCAGGTGTTTTCGTTGTTTCATTAGAGCTATCTTGTGTTTTTGGTTCACAAACCTGATCAGGATTGCTGGTTTATCCGGATGACAGATCTAAACAGTATTTAGGTTCAAGGAATTCCCTTTAGACACAAGAAATACTCCAACCTGATTTTCCATGTTTGCGTTAACATCCATGCTAACGTTGGTAGCACCAGGCCATTTGAAGTCCCGTGAGAATAACATTATTCATCCGTACTTGTTGATCCATGTCATGCATTCTTGCCGATTATCACGTTGTTACGTGCCTTTTCCTGTCGGAAATCTTCCAAGAGTTGTAGTAGCGGTGATAGCTTAGCCCCAAGCATCCATAAGAAGCAGTGGGGTTAACTTACCTTGAATATCAGCGAGCGCGATTTTGAAATTGGCTTCAAAATTTTCCTTCTGTACCTTGTTCAACTCTCCTTGCTGCAGTAGCTGCTTTGAGGTAGTTTGGTGATTAAAGTCGTTTGTGAGCAACTTTAAAAGCCGAAGAGTTGAGGAGAGTTGAATACACGTCTGCTCGCTCTTGACCCGAAACCGGAAAGATAAGAAAAGACGGTGAATGCAGCACAATTTTAACAAAAAAAATAACAAAACTTTTCTATTGATTGATGACTTTGACCACCCTTAACCATTAAAACTTTTTTGATAGAAACTTGACCGAAAAAAAGATAATAAATCACAGTACAACTGAAATCTAATTCCACTGCTAGTATAAAAAAATCACTTAAAATCTATTTTAATTCTCAGATAATTACAAATATTTTATTTTTTTATATTTCCAAAGAAGCTTCTAAATGTGTTGGACAGCGCTTTCAGTAGAGATCATGTAAAATGTTGGCAGAATAAAGTTAAAGGGAAAGGTCAACCGAGAACGCCCAACAAATCTGCTCTGTTGGGGAAGCGTTCTCAGTGACCCTTTCACTGTTTTGCTCCCGTCAGCATCTCTGATCTGTGCGCTTGCTCACTTTTTCTGTTTCCATCACATTAACTTCCAGAACAGACTCCTGCTGCCCTTCACCAGTCAGTAATTTTGGTGCAGGGGTGGGTTTGGTCACCTCTCCACGTTAGCAGAAACAAACCACGGCATTTGTACTGTTTGTAAAGAAAAAAAGCAAATAACTGATTAATGATTTAAAACTATTTCCCTTTTATTATAATATGTTTTTATGGAAGGCAAATTCCCCAAGATGAAAAGTTTTAGGTCACTGGAGAGTTCTGGGAAAGAATTCTTCAGGGTTTTTCAAATGTCTGTACAGACGTTAAGACTTTTATTTTGAAAATTCACAATACAAAATAAAGTGTAAATGTGCACTGCGGGGTGAAAAACAAACTGAATGAAATATTCAGGCCAGGATGCAAAAAAAAAATTCTGTTTTCTGTTTACTTGTTTGGGAAAAGTAATTCAGCTGCAGCGCAGAGGACAAACAAAACTTTCAATGTTCATTTACACAAACATCTCTCGTCAGTGAGAACAAACACCACAAAGAAAACGCGCAGCTTTGATGTTTGTGCAGGTTGCGACACACATCCTCTGCACACAAAGGGAAAGAACACAACCAGCTTTGAGCTGCTGCATCATCTGGAGGCGCCTCATTCTTCGCCTTCATCCCTTTATTTGCTGCTGAAAGTTTGAGAGGACTACAGCCTTCATCCCAAAATCAGAGGCCACACTTCACGTCTTCCTGTCCTCGCAGCCCTGGCTGCAGTCATGTGACGGCGGCAGCTGCAAACACTCGCAGCTTTCTCGCGTTCATCCTGAGCAGCAAATGACAGCAGCAGAGAAGGCGATGGAAGGGAACCAGTATCACTATTAGCTTCCAGAGTCACCTTCACCCTGAGGCACACACACACACACACACCCCCACACACACACACACACACACGTCTGCTGCAGCCACACCGCCTCACGGAGCTGATGGATCTCAGCTTTTTCAGGAAAAGAGAGATCAAACAGACTCTGATGCTCAGCGGGTTCACCTCCACGAGGAAGGAAGATGAAGTGAAGGGGATGAAGAAGCAAAACCTTCTCTGGGAGTTTCGACGGTGTGTTTGTCATGAATGTGTTCGGTGTGGAGGGTTCCCCTAATTGTTGCTTCTCCATCATTCTCATGGGAGTGTGTCACCTGTTGCACCAGGATAACTTGGGATCCTAGTTTTTCAGGATGAAACCCAAAGAAAACATTTAATCTGGAAGCTGGAGGACTGGATTTCTTTTGCAGAACTGAAGCTTGTCCTGACGCTCTTCATTATCAGCAAAGTTCACCCAGAAATTTGTTAACAAAGTCAACAAGACAATCTAATATAATTTAAAGAGTAAAGGAAAATATCGATTTCTACATTCTCAAGGGAATGAAACACTTTCCTGAGACACCTATCTCATTAACATAATTCAAACTTTCCTTGAAAACCCATTGTGTAGAAACTGGTCCATGTTTTTTTCCTGTAGTTCTTCATGATTCCACCAGGGCAGGGGTCACCAACCTTTTAGAAACTGAGAGCTACTTCATGGGTATAGAGTCATACGAAGGGCTACCATTTTGAAATAACAAATTTGCTTAGTTATACATTATTAATAATGAATAATGATACTCCTCTTTGTAAAGACACGGATTTCTCACCATAATTATCAAAAAGCTAGGAAACAAATATTAATATTCAGCACTACATTCTTCTCAGTAATTAAATCTATGTAAATGCAAATGTAATTAAAAAAAAAATAGCAATAAAAATGTAATATTAGACACAGCTGACAAGTGAGCTGTGCTATTTTTAGAAGAAACCTGTGGGCACCGTGTTGGTGACCCCTGCACTATAGGGCAGTCGACTTTACAACTTTTTCCGACTTTATTCTCGTAATTTAACAGTTCTTACTTTTTTTACAACACAAATTTACACATTTAAATCTCTTAAATTGAAAAGATTTAAAGTAATAAATTTATGACTTTGTGACATCAGTTTGTGTATAAAAAAGTAATACATTTGGCCTATGATTTTTTAAATAAGAAATATAAAACTTTATTTTCATAACTTAACAATAAGGACTTTTTTCTCTTAAATTCTTGACTTTGAATGTCGTAAATTTATAAGACTTAAAGTTTACAACTTTAAAACATACATTTATGATGACAAAGTAATAAATAAATAAAGCCAATGACTCTCTCAGACATAAATAAACAACTTAATTCACGTAATTTAACAAATTTTGCTTTGTAAACTGCTCCCTATCGCTCCGACATACATAGCTGATACTAACAGTTAAAAAAAAGTACTGAAAATCATTTTTCTTTGTGGATTTCATCAAAAGGATAAAAAACATCTCAACTCCCAAAATGTTGAATTTTCTGTCAATTCTTTAATATAGTGGGTTTTAAAAGGTCATGGCTGGATAGAAAAGAGAAAAGAGGTGTGGAAGTGGAGACAAAATAGAAAGATGATGGATCAATAAATATAGGATGAAGATGTGTGTTTTCGGGAAGTAGATTAACAAATTATGTGAAAACTGAACAAAAAAACATAAAAAAAGAGACATTATCATGTTAGAAGTACAAGGATATCTCATCAAACAGTCAAAGAATAGTTAAATAACTAAAGAAATAGTTGGAAAAGAGCAGTTTAATATGTGGAAAGAACATTTTAACAACAGAAAAATCAGCTTAAACTGTACAGAAACATCCCAAACCTCATTCATGCCAAACTTGAGTGTTTGCACTTAAAGACACACTTGGATGGTATTGATTCAGGAGCTGCAGGGAGACGGGAAGACGACGAGAGACTGTCATTGGATTAAAAAAAAAAAGAGAAATTCAGGAGTGGGTGTTGCTTATTGCAAACTTTTTTTTTTCTTGAAACTGCGTCCTCTTCGCTCAATTTTTAGAGACAGCAGCGGTAATTCAAATCGATTCTAAGTCCTTCAATTACAGACACTCTGACAACAGTTTGCAGAGAGAGAGGGGAATGGATTTTTTTTTCTGCTCATCAAGGCCAAAACTGAGGACCCTCCAAACGGCGCACACATCTGCTGCCCCTCCTTCACTCGTGACATTTTTTTCCTCTTAATCTTACATTTTTCCTTCCACAAACAGGTTTTGTTGCATTGGTGGCCCAACCTCCTCATTTTCTCACGTGAATGAGAAAATAAGAAAAATGACACTTTTACAGTCAGAAGTGAGCGCTTTATCTAAGAAGAAAACACAGAAACTGAGCATCGCCTCATCCTTGAATTATAAATCTGGAAATAATTCACACTGTCGCCTTTTTATGAACTGATAGTTTCATTACTGCTTTTTCTACCAAACATGTTTCCTTAGAGACGGCCTTGCTATAGAAAAGACTGCCAGCTAGGGGTGTGTGTTGGCAAGAGTCTGGCAACATATCACGATACTATATATATTGTGATATATCCCAAGACAGCAACAGAGACTATATTTTACTATTTTTTGTAGGGTAAGTATCGTCTCGATACAAGTATCACCAAATAAAGTATTGTGATATTTTATTGAATCAATATTTCCTACAACCGTACTTCCAGCTTCCTGAAGTGTCAATTCTTGCTCTGACCTCAACACTCCACAAACGCAAAACAAGGGCAAATAAAGCCAGAAACATTCCCGAACTGCAAGCTAATGCAGCTTAATTAGAGGAGCGGTCCATCTAAAGGCTGGATTTAAACAACAGCTTCTCACCTCTGCAGGTATTAGGTGAGTTAAAAGCAGTTTGCTACACGATAGAAGTCTTTAGACTGACCTCCAAAGCTTCTTTCCCACCCCCACTACCCCTCTCCTCATCTATATTTATATGAGGGAGCGGCACTAATTTTGCCCGGCAAATCAGTGTGCACATTTTGTTCTGACCTCCAGCTTGACACTGAATTAAAGTATATCAGGGCCCGAGCAGCCCGCTTTAACAAGCCTTAAATTCCTCCGTCCAATCCATCAGCAGGGATATTTCTGACACACGCAGGGAAGAGCATGAAATAAGGCAATTATTGAACCCTTCAGCCCATTTTTACGGCTGGCACGGTGCGGCACAGAGCCACCGACCCACAGAGCTGCTGTCTTCAGGCGACTCTACGACAGGGAGAAATAAATGATCGCTTTGCAGGCAGTTTTAGGAGCAAACAATATACCTAATTGTGCCACATAAATATGTCACCGAGAATGGAAGATGTGGAGGAATGGTAGCTAGTCTCCAGTTTGTTCAGGAGTTCCAATGTTTTGTACTGGGGGGAAAAAAGTGCAGTGTGTGTGTCTTTCATGGAGGTGGCAGTCGATCCTGGGCGTCCTCTCAGATTGCCTGACAGATAATCCATCACACAGTCAGTGTGTCTGACAGGAAGAGGTCTCAGTCAGCTCTCTGTCTCTGAGTGCCGCTCACACAGAGCCGATGAAGGAGAGACACTCCTTTCCAGCCTCTCCTGGGACGACACACACTCAGGCTTCATTAGAAGGAATGAAGGCGGCTGATTGGAGGAGATTAGGTGTGTTCGTGTACGTCAAAGTGTGGAAAGCAAAGCGCGACAAAAGTCAAACTTGAGGAACAAAGTGCTTCAAAATACAACTTATTGGGCAAATGTTGGTGGACAAAAAAGCAATCTGGACCAACCGTGAAAAAGTTTGTAAATTCATCCAAAAAGATGCAAATATGTTTTGTTTATATGTACTTAAAAAAAAACAAATGTTTAAATTTCAAATACAAAAACAAGGATTTTCTTCAGCAAAAACTATAGTTTCAAAATAGTTTGAGATGTTTTTTTTAAATTGACGGTTACCTTTTTAGGATTGTTCTTGAATGAACTTAAGTACAAATTTTATTAATCAAAAAAAAGAGTTTAAAAAAAAATTATTAACCACTCCAAAAAAAAAACATTTTTTTTCCTTCAATCTAGGTTCTAATACATAATTATATTCTTTTATCTAAATTGTAATAAATATTTTGGTTTTTGATTCACAATACAGACTTAAGTTGTTCTGATGTCCACACTCTCAGGGGCTGAAAGGTAAGCAGAAACCACATGATAAATAGCGTTCCCTGAAAATATCTTTAGTCATTTTATACAGAGAAACACGTGAACCACTTTGAAAATATCCTTTTTTTAATCCACCTGATTATATACAGTGAAGTTTACATATTGATATACATTCTTGGTAATTAAAAAGATAAGAACATTTTTTTTCATGTATTTTCATAACGTTTTAGTGAGAAACTATTACTACCACACATGGAAGTGTCATGATATATTACAGAGCGCTCTGGTCTTCATTTAAAAGACTACAGCAGAGATGTGTCTGTGTCTGAATGGCACTTTATAAACAAGACGTGACGAGCAAACCCTGAATGAGGACTCCATGGATGATTCTTCCCAAGTAAAAGCTTCCGCTCATTTTAAAACGTTCTTAATGAGTTCACTGGTTATTTTACTGTTTGTTTGTTTTTTTTTCTTCAACGTTCTTATACAAATGCAGCAACAAGCACACAAAAGGTTCAAGACTTTCTTTAAAAATGGAATGCAGAGGGGGGAAATGACACAATAGCCCCAAAATGTAAGAGAAATCCCACCTCCATTCAAAAACACACTAGAATCAGAGTCAATAAAATCAATTGAGCAATTAAAAGGCACTGGTTTACATGGCAAAGAGATGAAATTAGGCTGATTTTTACACAACCCAGTCCTGAAGGAGCTTTACAAAAACCAAACAAGTATTTTTACCTTCATTCTAGTTTAACTCATTACAAAAATAAAGTAAATTAAGTTTTAAAATAAAGTTTTTTTTTTTTTTTTTTAAGATTACTTTTTTTTAAAATATAGGGATATGCTTCTACTGATGTCGAGTGATGATATTTAAGATTAATTCTCCAAAAATGTGTTCACAAAGTACTTATTTAATGCAATAAGTTAGATGACAGGAAATTAGACAAATAACTTGTTTAGTTTTGCATTGGATTTGGAAGACAAGTGTGTCAAAAGAAGCTTAAGGAGATGATTTTGTTCCTGTAAAATTACAATGGAGGACTGGGTGTATTCAGCTTCACCAAGTCTTCTACTTCTTGATGGCGGCCACGGCTTTCCTGGCGGCGTCGTCCAGGTTGTCGGCTGCTGTGATGGGCAGCCCGCTCTCACTCAGAATCCTCTTTGCTTCATGGACATTGGTCCCTAAAAAAAAACAAAAGAAAAAGAAAGTTACAGAATAATAAAGTTAACTGAACAGAGCTGAGGGTTGCCTGCCATCTGCATCCGTGATAACGGAGCGAGCCGTGTGAAGGAGGAGGCGTTCCTCTGGAGGAATCAATCGGCACAGACAGATGGATGGAGCTATGGGTCAGTGGAAGCACATTTAACTGCTGATCCGAGAGTGGTTTTGACTGTGAACGTGGGGCAGAAGGGCGATTTGTGTGTGTCGGTTTGATCCCCCTGGCAGCAACAAGGTCGGGGGGGTAGCAGGTGCTGGGTGACACGCCGGCAATCACGCCCCTGGTGGACCTGAAGCCACGCAAAGACAAAGTCTCCTAGAGACACGCAGGATCCTGAGCCTCGGCACGCAGAGCCTAGCTGCCTCGCAGCGCTGCTCTGACAGCCCTGTCACAACAGGGCAGGGGGCGCTGTGTTGAACAGGAGGACACTGGGGGGAGGATGGCACCATGGTGGAGGGGCTTGTTGATTGGTTTAAAATAAAGAGGGCATTGTGAAAAGGTCAGGTTTTTTTATGTTGCTGCATTTCGACATTTATATCAGGATCCAGCTGTTTGTGTACAGAACCACAAACATCTGGAGTCAAATGTGCAGACACACAGCTTCTCCTGAACACCTCATGACCGGAGATTTCTGTCCCTCCCTCATCATGAAAATGATTCTGTCCATCCTTCTCACCATCCTTTCTTTCAGTTTTTATACTTGGAAAAGGTCCTTGTTCTAAAATATTTGATATAGTTTTCTTCCATTAAGCAGTAATTCATAGATTTGTCCATTTCCTTTTTCATCCAAACTGTTTTGTACGGTGGACCTGAAAATCACAACAAATCATTCAACGCAAAACACTTTAATGATGACAATATTAAAAGGTAAGTGATTAACAAACAAAATCCAGAAACAAAAAAGTATTTAAAAAAAAAAAAACTGAAACAAATTAAAAAAGAATTTGAAACACAACAAGGAAATATCA
Source organism: Oryzias javanicus (assembly GCA_003999625.1). Classification (NCBI taxonomy): domain Eukaryota; kingdom Metazoa; phylum Chordata; class Actinopteri; order Beloniformes; family Adrianichthyidae; genus Oryzias; species Oryzias javanicus. The sequence continues at coordinate 20,681,358 of CM012441.1, forward strand.
TGTGGTGTCGAGAGACGTCACTGATTGGATTGATTTGTGATATCGGGCTATATAAATAAAATTGAATTCAATTGGATCATGCTTCATATATGTATAACTAATGCATAAAAAGGCATAATGGAGCAAAATGGCATTCAATTTAGTTTTTTTTTTTAAAGCCACTAATATTTAATAAATTAAACTAAAAACTAAATTAGTGAGGTTTTGTGTGGTGATCTCACAGTCAGAAATCTAAGGAAAAACTTTTAACTGTAATCTGCTAGAAAAAACCTTTCCAAGCAAAGGAAACTCTGCCCTCTAGAAGTTCTTTGTGGTGATAGATTATAAAACAATAAAGGTACAAACTAAAAAGGAGTAACTTAAGTTGGAAAAAATGAAGAAAATGAGTTAAAATCCACTTCTTTTAATATAGACAAAAGGGGAAAAAATAGGAATTTCTAGCAATTGGGGGTTGATTTTGCAGACTGAGAGGTCCGAGTCATTTGTTTTGTGGTTGGCTCAGCTAATGCTTTCTTCAGTCAAAGGAGATTTGACCACGCTTCCACATACAGGAGGTTTCCCATCTTTTCTGCTTCCCTGTGAGCTGATTGGTCATTTGGGAGGGAATACCATCTTCACTTTTATCCTTCTTCTAAAGAGCTCACACAAAACGTGACACAGTTTCAGCATGATGTTAATGACATGCTTATGTTTAATACATCTTAAGGTAATCGTTTTTAGGGACAAGTCTCTTCTTTGTATTAGATTGTGTGGATAAAAGTAGAACGACATGAATCAACGATCTACATTTAAGATACTTGTAGTTCCTTTAAAGGAGGTGTACAAAGGTCAAGGCGATCAATAAGCCCAGAAATTACTTTTTAGAATTCATTTTTAGTTCACTGGTGTAGATATTAAAGAGGACAATTTAGGATTTTAGCATTTCAGAAGCAACATTGTCTTTTGTAGGGGAAAAAAACCCAAAACGTTCGTTTCTTGGTCAAAACTGATCTGATCAAAACTCGGATTTTTGTAAAATGTCAGCAGCCAAAACTTTTGATAGGAAACAACTTAGGCGTTAACTTTGATGGATTGTTATCACATGAAACCTCGGAAACAAGTTTTTAAAGTTTTTAAAAATGTTATTCCTCAAAAACTGATCAAGTTGTCATCCAAGATCTACTGAACCATAATTGACTGTTTACTATAAGTAGGGCTATTAAAGTGATATAAGAGTTCATGTGCATGTAGTTGGTAAACTCTAAGGTAGTGGAGGCGTGTGCGTGCTTGAATGCTCACAGGTTGACCTCGGCTCTCCGGGCTGGCGTGTAATTAAAACTGCATGATGTGTGAATTCTCCAGAGGCCTGGCCACCCTGATCAATAGACCCGTCACGAGGAATTCTATTACCAGTGCCACTTAACGCCTAATATTTCATCTCTTTTGTCCGGCCACAGAGTAAGTCATTCCCAACACATTTTCTGCAGGCTCGCACTCCAAACAATCAATTCTGCAATGCAATTAATTAGAATAAGAGCAGGAGGAGACCTTGCTCTGGCGCATAAACAGGGGATAGTGTGTCTCTAGTCGTTTTCTCATAGAGGCTCTTCTGGGTGACGACAGCAGCCTGCTGATCCGTGGCTGATCCGGGAGGAACATCGGCATTGACAGATTTATATCACCTTGACAGGTTTGTCTTTGGGAGGATCAGAAACCCACAATTAAGATATGTTCTTGACAGAGATCAATAATGTGCAGGTCAAAGATGTATAGTGCAATCCTCGTGGCAAATAAATCTAAATATGGAGAAAAGAAGAAATTTAATTTTTTTTTTTTCCCAAGTCATAAATATTCATAAGCAGGAGAGTTGTGTGCTGCAGATGAGGCCTCCTTGTAGATCATGTATGACATGTGAAAGGAGATGTGGGGTGAGGAGGAAGAGTCTGTACGTGTGTGTGTGAGGCAGGTGCCTGCAGTTCCACTGTGAGCAGTAGGGAGCACTGATAGCTCACAGCTGCAGCAGCAGCGGCAGCTGGATAAGTGTGATTTTGTGTATAGAGCAGGATGAGCATATTCATGCCTGTGTGTTCACCTGTAGCCACTAGGTGCTGCCAGAGACCTACTTACATGAAACACACACAGGTACACTGAGGTCGGGCTACACAGAAAATCATTTAATTTTACCAGATGGCTATTAAAATAAACACAAAAAAAAATTGGGCAGAAATTGTTCCAGGCTGAGGTTTTGTTTTTTTATGTTGCATTTTGTATTAACAGAACTTTTTTCCCCAGCAGCTTCAACAGGAATTCTTACCACATATCACCTCTGCTCACACTGTGAATTTTATCTAAACCTCAAGCACAACAACAAACCTGCCATGTAAGTTGGCGCCCCTTTGCAACACATTCCTGTCGCACCTGAGCTCTAATTAGCAAGCTCACTTGTGACACTTGTGAAAAATGTCACTTTAATCTATGAGTCAATTACAGGCCACTGCATTTAATCAGGTCTGTGGATAATAAGGTGTGCTGCTGTGCCAGTTCATGCACCCAAGGAGTTCTGCAGAACTGAGACCAAATACGTCTGATGGAGAAAAGACCCGATCTGATGTCAATTCAGGTTGAAATGAAGTCTGATTAATCCTCAAACACCAAGTTTAAGACATGTTCATATATGATGTTTATCTATTTTTAACTTGATCTTAATTATTTAATAAAACAACTGTCCAAATGGAAGGCTGCAACAAGTACTTGATTAGTCATGACTATGCCAAAACTATTAAAATAGTCAACGACTAATTTAATAGTTGATCTGTTTTCTTTTTTTTTTTATCTCAAACTACAGTGTGCACTTTCAAAGACACACATGTGCAGTAGTGCTAATCCGGGTCAATAGTGATGTCACAGGAAGTTATAGGAGAACTCAAGTACCATAACAACACGCCAATGGACCTTGAAAGTGGGAAACATAAAAAAAAAAAAAAAAAAAAGAAAGATAGCGTTGAATGCGATATCTGTAAGGAAGAACTTGTGTTCCACTAGGAGGCATGTTGTGACCGAGTATGATAACGCTGAAGAGGGATCGTCGTCTGGGTAAGCTAAGGACAGATTAGTGGTTTGCATCCCTGCAACATCTACCCCACAGCAGCGACATTTTTCTGCTGAATGGAACATCTGCTCTCAAAAGAGATCAAGTCTTTCTGCAAGACGTGTAGAAATGCTAACTTTCCTGGCAACGAGCAAGAGCATCAAACAGTTTGGAATTATATGGCGTCAGAGTGTAGTGAAGTTGAATACAGTTGTGAGTGCTCGGCATCACAAAATTCCTTTTTGCTATATTTGACCCAGTAAGACCAAAACTTTATATTTTGTGAAAAATAGCTCCTTTATTTCAGATACCGACCTCATTTGATTTAAGTTTTGTTATATTGTCAGAAACAAATGAAGGAAAGAAGCTGCATGATTCATTAAAGGTTTGATAAACCATCGTCTTAAATGTCTTTATTTTTAGTTAGGGTATAGCTTGAACACTTCACGTTTAAAGCTAATGATGGTTAAGATGTGTGTTTTACATCCAGTTTACGTACGTTCCGGTTAGTCGATTAATCGGAAAAAATAATCTGTGATTAGTCGACAATTAAAATAACCATTTGTGGCAGCCCTATTCAAATGTGACTTTTGGGGAAAAAGAAAAAAAAATTAAAACATTTTCCTCTAAAACTAATCCAACAAAGAACAGTGTGCTCTCAGTACAAGCAGCTCTCAAAAATGACTTTAAATGACTTTAGAAGCTCTTTGAACATCTGTTCAGTGGAAAAACCTCCTCATGGAATGATATCATGCAGTTCCTGCTTTAACTGAGAATTCCCCTCCCAGTTCAAAATGATATAAACCCCGTTCCGGCGTGTCAAGCGTCTAATGCCTTTCTCAACACCGAGTAGGGTTCTCCACAGTGCTGATGCCTTTGATGTCCCAGTCAGTCATTAATCCAAGTTTTCATGTCTCCTAAACGATCTAGACTAAAGAACTGCCACAGATAAATCTAACGGATTTACACCGTGTTTATAACACTGACTGTTTGATCTTGCAAATTATGTTTTTATGAGTGGAGACACTGACGAAGAGACTTATTCTGTTATTCAATCAAAATGATTGTACCTGAAGAACTTGCAGAGAGGAATTTCACTTCCTTGTCCCAAAGGGAAAGAATATAGGAGTCTCGTTTTAAGACTGTATGTGTCTGTAGGTTTATGGCTGCAGCAGATGGCTACTTAAACGATAATGATCCTGTCATGACTGATGGAGCCATCTCAAAGTCATTTTAACCTCCTCTGTCTTTTTAATTTAACAACAGGAAAATGTTAGACCAGCTTTCAATCTAAGACACTGAGTTGTAAAACTGCTCAGCAAATCAACAAGTCGGCAGAAGTAAGAAATTGCTTGTTCGTGGACTATAGGAGGTATCGTTTATCTATCCAGAAAAAAACTCCTGAGTGCAATAAGCTATCAAGGAGCAGTGATGCTGTTCTTGTAGGTTTTTGTCCAATTAGCTTGAATCAAAATCTATTGCTGTACCTTAAATGAACTAGGTAAGACCATGACTGAATCCATCAAAGAAACAGGTCATGTTGGTTGTTTTGGTGATAAATACAGGCAAGCAGACTGAGATGGTTTGAAGACGGTCAGAAGAGGGACAGTAGTTACGTTAGTGTTATCATGAAGGAGGGCTAGAGACACATTGAAGAGGAAGTGTGTTGATGAGGTTGAGAAGGATATGAGCGTTGTTGGTGTAAGCGGGAATTGAGCCGTACAGGTGCTGTGGGTTTTTGGGTTGTCCAGACCTGTGAAGGGTCATAGAGAGGAGTGGCTGGATCATAAGGAGAGCACAGGTGTGATTTGTAGTTCCCTTGAGGCTCATATGGCCTAGGCCAAGGTATAGAACACACAATTCTCATATGTGTGTCAAAAATGTATTGGGAAATATGTGTAATATTTTTAAGTCATGTAATACGTAGGTCCTGCCTTCTCCAAGAAGTGGCCAGGTTAGGCTATGGAAGCACCGTGACCCCGAAAGGGACAAGGCAGTTTAGAAAATAGATGCATGGATGGATTATTATGTATGGATGACGCTACTGGACACCTTCGGCAACGTTCAAAGCAAGCTCGGAAAAGCATGTTCAAGCAACTACTTCCAAAGGAAAGCCTATGTAAATGTGCATATATGCGTGTTTCAGGGTTCTGCATTTGTAACTCTTGCGTTTTTGCGCCGCTATGCAAGTTTTTCTGTCCATTTTTGGGCTCTACGTACAAAATGTGTTACCATTAAAATGGCCGTTAAAAGTTAATCCAGTTGAATTTTGATCAATCAGTGACTTAGATTTGATAGCGACGTATGGGTAACGCCTTTTTCAAAAAACGGAAGTACCGGGCCTTTCATATATTGGAATAGAGCTGTGAAAGAAAAAGCTGTAGCAGTCTTACTGACTGCATGAATACAATGGCTCAATGTGTCAAAGACACTTGTAGGAAGCCTAAACAAACTACCCTCTGATTGTCTTATTTTTACCAGTCAGGCTGGCAGAAATAAGGAGCACACACTTATTGTGTCACATAAATAGCACTCGTGGGCCCTTGCACAATTCATGGGATTAGCATGGTGGATAAGTGTTCATAATGCCTCACAGAATGCCAGAAGAAAGAGTCTATCCCAACATTTTTTCTGTACGGTAGAACCTTATACTGTATTTCACACAGGCCACCTGCCTCGTGCTTCATACAGGTTTTCCCATTTTTACTTGCAAACAGCCCATTTCTACCCATGAGAGCTGTTGAGACAAAGGCTAAAGAAGAAGACGGAGAGGCCAATTGAGATCCAAAGCAAACGACCCACCTTTTTTGACATTAAGGGATGCATACCTCTTTATCACTGCAGCCGAGCCCAGACTTTAAAAAAAGCCTTTCCAATTAAAAACTGTGGCTGTTAATCCATTCTGATCCTGCTGCTGAAGAGCGCAGGGCCATTCTCACTGGCCTGCAGACAGTTCAGCAAGCTGAGCCGATTGATCCTGAACCAATTCTCTGCAAGACCGTGGCCCAGGAAGTAATGACCCACAACTAAAACTCCATTAGGCCCCAGCCAAAAAAAAAAAAAAAAAAAAATCAGTTACAGCGTCCAACTTTTTTTGGACTGCTAGCAAGTCTGGATGAGCTACATGTTGTAATATGAGAAAGGTGTTGTAATTGGGGATCTGTTTCGTCTGGTAATGAAGTCACTTCTGTGGCAACTAATCTCAGTGTCTGATGTGTTTAAATGAGCTGGATTTTAGCTCTGGTGTGGGTTTTTTTTTTAGCTTCTTTCTACTTTGCAGGAAACCTGTTTCTCTTTTTTTTTGTGGAGAAATGGAGTGGAAAGGAAAAGAAAAATGACACATTTCACCCTCTACTGTGCTCCAATCAGCCAACTCCATTCTCAGTCAGAGTACTTCTACACACTCAGGTTCTCCAAAAGCTAAGAAACCTGATATAAAGTGCGGAGAAGTACATGCACATACTCTTCCCACTGCTTCTTTCTGCTCTGGACACAGCACTCGCTGGGACCCTGATAATTAAGCTAACCACTCACTGGCCCCTCTGCCCCTGAGAGTCACCACTGCCATCCAACACACACACACACACACACACACACACACAGGAGCAGGTATCATTAGCATACACAGGTGAAAGGTGAGCCAATCAGTGCTGTCTCAACTGTTCCTGTGGCTGCTGCGGCAGAATGTGACATGTATGAGAAATGCACTGCTGTTCTTACCGGAACACTGAGCCGCAATGAAGACAGAGAGGCTCTGGAGAATGCAGCAGCACGGACACAATGACTCCAAAGTGTAGCAAGAATGTGGAGTCTGACCTTCTTTGCAGCTTTAAAACTCTAAATAGATGAATGCATGAACTTATCCAACTAGAAAGACTGTTGGACATTGGCATCATTCGTCAATTTGCATGATAACTGGACAGGCGTTGACAAAAGTTAGAACTCCATTCTTTTCATCTCTTGAACAGTAACTGTTGTGTTACTACTCAGTTTTTTTTTCCATAGTTATTTAAAGTAAAAGACTTCCTAGATATCTTTCAGTTATGATTATGCCATTTTTTGCCAAAAAACCCCAAAAAACAAAGCAGCAGTAGTTAATCAGAAATTTGCTTCTGAGTTGTGGGTGAACCTGTTGGCGGGGAAGTAAGCCTGTGCTCATGTCCCATGATTCCCCTATTTACACTCTCTCCTACAAGGATAGACTCCCTAACAACCACAAGCTAACATTACCCGTGCAAACAAAAGGGCGAGCAATATCAGAGTTATCCAGCTGTACAGTTTTGAGGCAGATGGCAGCTTAGATGAGAAAAACAAAGACGTGCTTAGATCTATTTGTCTGCAAGTGGATGCATTAGAATGGATCGGAGCAGTGAGTTTATGGTTTGTCAATGTAGTTTGAATGTAACAACTAAAAGCTTTTTGAAATGTCAGTTTTTTATCTGCTCATGAGTTACCTAGATTTTATTGAAGAAATGCTTAGAACTGGAGTTTTAATCTTAATTTTCTTTATATAAGTCCTCCTTTGTGAGAAAAAAAAACTAAAAGAAGACATTAAAACATCAGAAACACAACTTTCATTGGAGTGGGTCATTAACAAAAAAGATTTTGAAAGATTAAATATTAAATTACCTAATGAAAAAGTATCGGCTTTTTTCCTCAACTGGATTTTAGAACCAGGTGTTTTAATCTATGAACTTATCATTGCTCTGTGTTTGTTTTTCTTTCTGTCCTTTACATTTGGGAATGGTTTTGGACAATCAGTCAAAAGGCTATTTTCCAAAAATATGGAGTCCACTGTTCTGGAGTCATACTTCACAAGGTGAATAGTTGTCAGTCTCATGAAGAGGTGGATGAGTCAGCAACTGTATCTCAAGGTCAGACAGAGTGACGCAGAGAAAACAGCATCTCAGAACAGACTGGCTCAAATAAAAACAGGTGAAACGTGAAGTCCATGACATTGAAATTGTAAAAAGGAATAAAAAGTAATTTCTGGATGGAATTTAAATCTCTCAATAAACAAAATATTTAACAAAAAAGCAGGACAGGAAAAAAAAACATGCATAAACTGATCACTTAAACTGATGTGGCGACCTCAACAAATGCAGAATTGTAGGTTTATGCAAAAAAGCGCAATCTTCTATCCATTTTTTTCTGAAAAAAAGTCCTATTAAATTAAAAACATGAATGCAAACTGCTCTTAAACAGAATAAGCGTTTCTGATACACTAACCGATGAACTGTACGGATATAAATGATATACATTTTTGCAAATAGGACTCGGGGAAAGTGTGCAAGGGTTGGATTTGAATCTTCTTTATAGCCTTTTGCTAAAGAAGATACCCCAAAACCACAATGAAGCAACCCTATAAATAATAATGTCCCCAAAACCTAATTTTTTGAGGAATAAATGCCCTCAAAAGTATAGTGAAGGACTTCGAAAAGTCAGACAGGGGCTTATAACATCATGTTTTTATAGCTAAAAGCAGCCCCTTTTTTCTTTTGGACTTTTCTTGTGAACTATCAACAACTAAAAAAAGTGCAACACTGTGCCTTTTATGTTAAGCTTGTCATACTAGTATTTAAACATACTACATTTGCATAATTGTGTCTTTGTATCAATGTATAAACAGAAAATGAAATAAAACTAGGTAGAAACTAGGAAGAAAGACTTTTGTAATTAGACATAAACAGTTGTTAGTTGAGGGTTTTGAGGCCAACGTTATTATCTAGCATCATGAAATCTCCATTAGTCAAGTAGTTTAATTACTGGTACATGTTGATTGATCGTTTTACACTTAATTTAGAGTGTAGGTATGAAACCAGCTGAGATCGCTTCACTAATGGAGTAGAACTCCTTTAAATGTTTAAGCTTATGCGTGTGTCTTGGATTCTTTACCTTCGAGCCTGACCACCAGGGGTACCTTTAGCTCCAACTCTCTGCAGGCCTTGGTGATACCGTTGGCAATAATGGCACAGTTGACAATACCACCAAAGATGTTCACCAGAATGGCTTCAACCTGTAAAAAAAAAGAGAAAATGGTGAAGGTCTGCTCATAAAAATGTTATTATACCCCATTTTCATTGAATCTGTCATTGTAGAAGACTTCTTTATTGAACAGAAAGGTTGAAGACTCAATTCAATACAACAGATTACCAACACAACACTTGTTAAAGGTAGAAGAAAATATATTGGTGACAAGACATACAGAGGGGGTCAACTTGGATAGTTATTAGAAAGTCAGAGATATTAAACGTTGATGTAGTGAAGTAGTGAAATGTGTGTTCATTAAAAGGGAAAAAAACTACAAAAATTTTAAATTCATAGATGAATCAAATAAATTTGAATTGAACTGAAAGTGCTAATTTCTACCTTTAAAGTGAGTGCCAACTTAACAAAACTAAGCCATTAAACATTAACACTGGTTGGTTTTTCAGACACTGTTTCTAAAGTGACTCACAACTGAGGTTCAAAGCAAGAAAGTCAGAAAGAATACATTCAGATATATGCGCTTTGTACAAGAAAAGATAATTATAAGCTTTTGTAAGTGTAAACTATTGAAGAGTTTAGTCTTTTTTAAATAAAAAATACTAGACTAAATTAAGTTAGTTATCTATTGTGAACCCATTCAACAGATTTTTTAGGATATTGGAACATCAAACTCCAGACAAGAACAAGGTTGTGTAGTTACACCTATTTTATCTCACTAACCCTCCACACACCATGTTACATTTGCAGAATAAATTACGGTGGTGTTTATTAAATTTCACCCCAACTTCATATGACCAAGCAGAGCCATAGGGCTGACTGAACAAGCGTCGCAGCTGGAGCCGTGAACACAGGTGTAAACTAAAGGGGGGGAATCTTGAGGCAACCCTAAATTCGATTCAATCACGATTTCGAAGGAAACTATTTAATAATCTAACTCGCATTGCAATAACTCGCATCAGATAAAATAAAAAGTGTCAAGCTAGTCGCACATTTTGATTTCACAAATTTGTTGTGTTCCCTCCATATTTAATTTTGGTTTGACATAACTTAAACACTGCATGACTTTTATCCAATAGAACTTTGACACTATGAAAACCAAAATGTTTCTCAATGGTCCCCTTAAACAAAGTTGGGGTTGGTTGGATGACGAGGTCTGGAATTTTGTGCTCTCTTCAAAAATGTCAGAGTGAAAAATGCTTTCCGTTTAGTTCCACTTGTTACTTTTACTTTAAATCATGCTTTTTTTTTTTATTATCGACTACTTAAAATTCATAAAATAAGTCACAACAGTTTATGGATCATAATCGATGCATCGAAAAATTGTTTTTTTTTCCCCCATCACAAATGTCCACGTAAGGCTGAAAAATGACACTTTGTACTGTTTTCTTGCACCAAAGTCGTAGCCCTAAAATCTTGGTTAGCTTTTTGAAACAAAAAAATAAAGAAAAAGTTGGACCAAAAAGCAGATATTTTACTGTAAAAGTTAGCTTTCGAAGTAACCCTGATTGCTTTTTCTGTCTTCAGGCAAATATCAGAACTCTTAACAAAAATCATAACCCATCCCCCTGAAAAAAACAAAAACAAAGGTGAGGAAGCCAGCTTGTGTCCGTGTGCATCTGTGTGTGAGTGTGTCTGATTACACTAACAATCTAGCACTTGGTAATTACCCTGGGTAGCTCAGTGGAAAAGTAGACTCAGAGCACACAGGATTAATCCTCCATGTTTGTTTATAATCACTGCTAATCTGTTAGCGCCAATTTGGATGAGCAGCTTGTGGGGGTGTGCGAGTGCCTGTTGTGAATGTGTATGTTTTTGGTGTGTGGTAATGATGTTTACAGGAGGTGGAGGGGGGGAAAGAGAGAGATCAAGGACTTGGATTGCTATCGGAGCGACAGCCATGGCATTGTCCTCGACATGCTATCAAAACGAGCATCCCCTCATGAAAAAAACAAAACGGCACATAACCTGGAGAGAGCTCAAAAGCAAACAGATGTAGGCAGGACCGCTGAGGCTCGAGCAGGAAACCGAGCGAGCAGTTAGGACACAGGGTGAAATTTCATGCCGGTTAGGCTCATTATGCAGCGATGTGACCAGGAATGACAAAAGCAAGGAAAGGGGGGAGGAGGTTAAGAATAGAGTTCACAGATGAACATGACTCACATGTTCCAGCGCAAGATGATGAAAATTGATGGAAATATGCCAAGATAATGGATAAGATGGAGGCAGTCTTTTGCATCATCTCCTATAGTGTAATAAGACAGTTATGTACCCACTAGAGAAGGTAGAGTGCTTTCATAACATTTTCCTGCTAATTTTTTTTTTTTTTTGCTGATATGAATTTCAACCACGATGGTCTAATCAGTGAGTTGGAGTGTTGTAACCATAGTTACTGGTGAGGAGTTGGTGTATTGCATGTTGAACGCTCATTCAGAGGGGAATGTCAAAACTATTGACCAAAATGAAGCAGTGATAAATGGCAATGAAATAAAAGATTTTATAATTGTATTGCTTTCCAAGTACCAGAAAAAACACAATTGTTTCATTTTTTTTTCGGAAGTAACCGCTCCTTCTGTTTGTAAATGATTGTTGTTTATCCCATTGATCTACAATGGAATTTATTTGGAAATATAAATTATTGTCTTTCACAATTTCTAAGTTTGACATCTATTTTAAAAACGGTTTTATGGTGAATTAATAAGAATTTGACATTTTTTATTTTCCTTTTTTTGGAAGAGACAATGATGATAAAGTAAAGAAAGTATCTGGAACATGTAAAAATATAGTGTTAGGTTGCGTGTGTGTTTTTTTTTGTGTGTCTATGTGACAGCAGCACTTGACACAAAGTAAAAACTCACAGAAAGTTACTTTACCATTAAAATTACTTTGTTTCTCATTACAGCAACAAGGATGTCTTTACCTAAGTGATAGGGAGTCTATTTTTTTTTTTAAGATGATCTAAAGCTTTTTTTCTGAACTTAGACTTAGTCTTTAGAGATACAGTAGTATGGGACAAGGATAAATTACATGATTCCACTTTTTGGAGGATATGATCTGGAAAACTTAAATCTGACAAAACCACACATCTCATCTTTAAATGATGCAAAGATTTTCGAAAGTTTCTCCATTTGAAATTATTATCTAATTTTTTCTACCTTTTACGGTGTTGTCCTAATATTTTCTGCAACAGTGGTGTGTATATTAGACCATTAATAACCTGAAGGTTTTTTTTGCTGCAAAATACAAGAATTTATTGACATGACCTAAAAAGATTTTTGAATTGATATAATTTAACATGTTTCTGACCTAAAAAAATCGGAACTACTTTTATGTGTAACAGATTTAAATGTGCAAAACAAGGTGTTTTTAGAACTAATGAAGTAAAAAATGAAGTACTATTAAGCGATACTGTAAGTAGTATTGCTTTGTTCCACACCATCAAATGATACAAGGTTATTAATACCCGTAAAATGAACTATTTTAGACAAAACCTTCAGTGCTTTAAAGCTTGCATGATCTGCCAGTGGCCCACCTCCTCTCACACGCCCACAATTCTGTGCTGCTCCACTAGGGGGCAGCAGAGGTTTAGACCCTAGTTTCAGATAAACTAGCAAAAACTAAATTCTCAACCACTTTAAAGCCCATTTTTCAACTCTGTCTCCATTGGGAAGGACCATATTTTTTTCCATTCAAATGTCTCTTATTGACAAGATGCATATTAATGATACATGAGACATGATTTATGCAGCTTGGCGTCAACAAAAATACAATTTACACAGGGAAGAATGTGAGAAGCCCCAGGTTAGACTTTGCAGCAAGTTTGTTTGAATCTGTCACAAGGATGGAACAGCTTTGGTACAACATTCTGCCGGCAGAAAAACACAGCTGCATACATTTAGATCAGGGCTAAATGTCAAGATTTTTTTTTAGAAGAGCCAATTAAGAATGTAGTTCAAAATTAGAAGATGTTTTCAAATTAATAGAATTTGAAGTTGCACGAGCCAGTTTTGTCCTTATATGTTTGATAAGTACATCTCTTCAGCCATAGAAATGTTCATGCAAAGACTATTTCTTTGGAAACATAAAACCGGAAATCACAAGAGATGGGCAGTTTTGATAAATGATAAAATGATTCTAACATAAGTAATTGAGATTTTGAGAAATAAAATGACAGAGGCAAGATTTATATCTAGACTTTTGGACTGAAGCAAAGCTGAAGAATCTTTCATTCAGAATGCTACCTTTACTTTCTTGGTTTAGTGCTATTTGCTATTTTCTACCAACACTGTCAACTTCAACTTTCTGCGCTCATTAAATCAAGTTTCCTTCATTAGTAACAACAAAGACATCAGATCAGCTATAACAGTGGGATATTTAGAATCCATTTATTTATCATCATAAACATTTCAAAACACTGTTTTTGTCAGTCATGTTAATAATACACAGGATTCACATAATTTTTTTTTAAACATTTTTTCACCTTCTAGCAGCTTACTAAACATAAATACTTAATACATACTTTAATACATAAAAATTATTTTATAGTGGGATTCTCTAGATGACATGTGTGTAGTTAACTTTCTTTTATTGTGTGAATGATAAGAAGCATTCATGTTTTCAAGATACTCAAATAATTCTTTTTTTAAATAGCTATTTTTCATTTTCTCAATATCAAAACATACTTTTACTGTTGTATTTGTCAAGTTTTATGGTTTGAAATATTACTTGGGTTTGTGTCTCATAAAAAAGAATGAAGAAAGTTTGATAATTTAAAATATAATCCCACTTTACAAAGAAAGTACTTCAGACATTTTACAAAAGCCAGAACTGTTTAGTGCTTTAAAAAAATATTTTCTTTTATACAGGAAACTTTCAAAGAAAATACATTTTAACGCAAAATGTTTTTAAATATAAAATCTTGACCTAATTTTAGAAAAACATTTTAAGACTTTTATTTAATAGAACAGCAAACCCCATTTAAAAATAAAGAAATTTTACAATGAAAATTGCTTAGAACAGAAATAATTGATTAATGTGACACTTAAGGACACACTGCTAACCCTAAAATCCATTTATATCTATAACTGTCCTAGTTAGGATTTTAAATATAAAATCTTTTAAAAATAAGAGAAATACATGTTTCTGTTTTGTCCAATAAATAAATTTTTGCACTTATCCCTCATACTAATACCTAGATTAATTTCCAACAATTACTTTTAAGTAGTTCCTAATAAAATGAAAAAAAAAAAACAAAAAAAAAAAAAAACAAATCAAAACCAAACCAAACGAATATTTGAAAAATAATTTGGACATTACTTTTGTGTTTTAATAAAACAGATGTCTTTTTTTTTCTAATGCTCAGTACTACAAAGAACACTCTTTAAAATCCAGCCCTTGCTCCAGTAAGGGATCAGAAAGCCATGCTAAAACAACAGACAACCACTTCAAATTCATTTGAAGAGATACTCCGGTGTGCCCAGAGTTGAGAGCTTTTCAGTGGGGAAAAAAAGAGAAAATCTGAGGCAGTAGTAGCACCACATAAGCAAATGCATCAATGGAGTATATACGTTTTTTAAAGCAAATTCTACCAGATCCAACCAGAAAATAGAAACAGCTTTATCCAATTATACAATGGTGGAAACATTTATGTAAAAAAACAAAGCAAAATCAATAAATAGATAAAAAGTTTAAAGTCAGACAGTGCAGTTTTGGAGCTGTGAAGACAAGAGATACATCTCATAATGTAGGAGCCCAAGGTAGTGAGGTCGGTTGTTAAACTGTAGTTTATGGATTGTTTGAGGGTTGCCAGGCGAAATCCTTTTCACAATAAAAAGAACATAGCAGTTCAGCTCGGGCTATTAAAACTGCAACCAAACAAACCACAGTTTATGGATCTATGCCCGTCAGACAGAGAAGACCACAATGAAGATGTTTTGCAACAACTCAACCTCATAATCAGCAGAGAGCTAATTATTGAACTGCAAAAAGCACTGCACCACTAAAACACATACAGAAGATGGATTTTCATGCTTCCTGTATATTGTGCTCTTTGAGTGTGTGGTGTTGGGAGGTTCTATCTCCGATGATCATCTTTAGACAGCAACTTTTTAAAGTAATGACCATTAAATAAAATAAAATAGTAAAAAAAAAAAAAACTGAACACATCCTCATCCTTGGGCTACAAGCCCAAGGATGTTTGATTTAATTTTGAAAAAGTACTTGTGAAAAAATGTCCCAAATTTTTTCAGGTTAAAGGTCAACAACATACAAAAATAAACATGTAATCAACTTTAAATATGGTGCTTTTATATTTGAAAAATATAGACCTAAGCAAAAAGCTACTTTTATATGGTGTTTAATATACCGGTACAATATGGCATTCATTCAATTATTTAACTGCTTGCTTAACCAAACGGTCAAACACATTTAAAAACACATGTTTTAAAACATTAATTGTGTGTATTACTCAAGCGAAGCAAGAAGCAAAAAAAGCAATAACTACTTTTTTCATTGATTTTTTTTTTTTTGTGGCTGTGTTGGTGAAAGGTTAGAAACTATGAAGCATTAACATGTATTTTGTGTAAACCGATTCAACAATTTCATTGTGTTTTTGTAGTGCATTACATTATTAAGTCAGTACCTCCAGGATTTCGTGACGCTGCAATCGTGACTATTAAAGCAAATTAAAGCAAATCCTGCAGTAAACCCAACTTTACTGTAACTTGGAGCACAACATGAACCGAGTATAAGGAATAGTGACAGATTTTTTTAGGCGCTTTTTGAAAAAAATATATATTAAAAAACATTGCAATTTTTGTCCCAATTTTTCCCAAAAGCTGCCGCAACATCAGGCATTTTAGGCTGCAACAATCATAAAAATCTGCTGCAAAATCCTGGAGGGTCTGATAAGTCTGTGTGTGTGTGTGTGTGTGTGTGTGCACTGCATGAACAGTAACATCAACTCTGTTCCATATAAGAGAACTTAGTGTTGTGATATGATAATTTAATAATGAATTGTATGAAATAATGTATGACAAATGTAGGGATCATTGGTTTTGGTGTGCGATGACGTCTCCAATCTTTATCGATCTGGTTTGGGCTCTCAGGAGTCCAGCTAAAGGGTGTGAACAGCATATTTCAATCAGACTGAAAATCTTCTCACTCTGAAGCATTTTACCTCCTGTTACAGTAGAGCAGTCTGACTCCCTTAAAGATTCATTTCAGGTAACTGCAGCTGGTCACAAGATATATCTCTTTCATCAGAGCTCAGCATAAAAGCATAAGGTAAAGTATAACGTACCAGCTCGCTCTTTTTAGGGGATTTTTAAATTCTCTTTCAGGCAATGTCATAACAGGAGTTGATGCCTTCTTCTCAGACGTGGGTGAAATGATTCAAATTTTGTTAAATAGGATCATTCCGTCCTGCATGCTGATACCCTGCCAAGGCTTCTTCAGTGTCAAAGTCAAAAAAGGGCCTTCACCGTAGAAACACGCTTTTCTGCCTGCTATTATGCTGCCGCTAACTGCATTTAGGGCAAAGAAGAAATGCGGCCCGGGCAATTTGACATGCACACATGAATCTCTGCCTTCCACTCTTTTAGGGGAAAAATATTAAAATGTGTTAGACAAAAAGTTTGATGATGGGCACAGGTACATTATAAAGGCATACATCAATGGTCATCTGTATTGGCTGGTGTGAAACCAGCATTGTAAAGCATATTATAAGCATATTCAAGAACTGTTCTTACTCATTCATATTGAGCTGATACTTCAAGAACAAACATGATTTCTTCAAAATCTAACTCAGGCGATAATAAAAGCGCTATACCTCTCCTTCCAAAAGGGTTGTTCCAATACGGTGTGCAGATCCTGCTGAATTATCACAAAAATACATTATTTTATCCCCATAGCCCTTTAAAGCAGTGCTAATCTCTCAGCAGAAAAGAAAAAGGGAAAGAATTCTGTTTCCTTTGTTACCAGAAAGCTGATAGGAGTATAAAACGGCAAGGCTGGAGATTGCTGTGTGTCTCTTTGTGGCCTATTAAGAACTATTGTTCTGTCTTATCTTCTTGAGACAGCTTGTACTGTCACCGCCTGTACTGGCAGGCCTTGTTTATTTGTATTCAGTCTGCTGGGGGCTCAGAAGCTTGGCCTTGGGGCCATAGGTTAACAATACATGGTTCCAAAAACCAAACTGGCTTGCCAGCTCTAATCACAAATCTTGGAGGGACATGAGTGAAGTTGGTGATAAACAATTGTGCTTTCTTTTGGTTTGAAATAGAACTGCAGAAAGTTACTTTAGTTGTTCAATTCATAACAAGAACACCAAAAAGCTGTAAGAAATCCAATGATCCAACCAGATGTAGAATTTATTAATATTGAACTAGTTTTAACAAACAAGGTTGTATTGCATGAGGCTCTTTCAAGTTTACAATTGTGCTTAAAGTCATTAACATAACAATTCTGTGCAAAAAACATCATAAACTAGTCACACACTTAACTGGTCTTTAGTGTGTGCTTGTTTTCATAGTCAAATATTTAAAGCAAACAAGTCTTCTATTCTGGTGATGAAGCAACACATTTGGCATTCATCTATAAAACTTTAATCCATTGTTATTTCAATAATCATTTTTCCTTTAGAAATGACAATAAATAGAGAATGGTATAAATACTACATAAAGGAAAAAATGGTCCTGAAATCTGAGAGAGAGGTGAAGTGAAACAGATGGAAGATGAGAGCTGGAGAAGAAAAGGAACAGAGAGATGTCATGGGAAGTGGTGCGGGCCCTGGCTTCAATATAAGACTGGAATTGGCCCTGGCAAGAAGGGATAAGAGGGAAATAATTATCCAGCCTGCTGAAGCATGACAGCCCCTTCTTGGGACTGCGGTGAGACAGTCTGAGCATTATGTCAAAGATTGGCCATGTCAATGGCAGAGAAGACTTTTGACAGACACTGGTGTCTGAAGTTTTCCTTGACGATATAACAACCAAGTGTAACAGGCAGGCACCTGTCTGCTCGATGCCCATTGGACACACGGTTTTAACTGGAAGTGCTAATCAAGAAACTTAGTCTACCGTCCACATGTACAGACAAGTGACAAATTAAAGGAAAAAGCAATTGCAGTCTTCAGCCATGCAGTGGAATCAATGTCCAAAGGCCAATGTCAGTCAAACCGGATCCTGTGTGTACTTTAGTCGACCCAGTCAATCCAACTGTCAGATCAGGAGTTAAAAAAAACAAAAAAAAAACTCAAGTACAGTTGTTCCCAGTGCACAAGACATCTGATTCTAAAAGTCTAGTAATGGTATGATTCAATTTAATCAAATCCTAAAAACTTTTACTTTCAACAACATATCCAAGTGACTCTAAATCAGTCGGGAGGTTTGCAAACTTTAGGGAGTTTCAAATCCCTTTGGTTATTTCCTCTAAACACTAAGGATTCCAGCTCTGACTTGCTAACAGCTCGGTGATGGTAGGTCAAGGCGGGAAGGAGGTTTTATTTACCATACGGATGAACTTTGTGTTGTAGATGTATACAAACTCATCCAGGACTTCATTATATTCTCATTAAAAATGTAAACATTTTGTTTAGTTTTCTCGACATGTTTAGCAGCTATTGTAGTTTAGTAGCTACTCTCTGTTTCTAAAGAAACTCTGCTAATAGGTTGCTCGAGAAACTAGTTTAACAGTTGATTGAAGGAAAATGTATTCAGTTAATCACTAAAAAACAAGTTTCATAAAAAATCCACTATTGGTAGCTTTTTATAACTATTAGTAACCAATCAACAGAAAAATTATAATTTTCTAAATGTAACACTTTGTACAAGCAAAAATGCTTTTTCACATAGACACTTAATGTAATAGTTTTAAATTCAGCCAGCAATATGTAACGTTATGCCGCACATGTCATGAGGGGACTTTGATGTTCTCTGTGTTTTGCCCAAGGACACTTCAGAATGAGCTAACAATTGATTCATCAAGCAAAACGTTGACTGACTGCTCAACAAGCCATGGCCAACTGGCCACAACTGAACTCTCTTTTGAACGACAAACCAAGCCAATAGAAATTCAACACCAACCATATCAGGGCTTAAATGCTACTCCTGATCAATAAGTCCTCCTCAAATCCACACACACCCTTAAGGCCGCTCATATGGGTAACTCGAATGTTTTCTGTGATAAAGGTGTACCATCAACCATGAAGCCAATCAACCAAAATATGGTTTTTCTTCCAGTCAAGAGAGAATCATGCAAAGGTACAGTATGTGTGGTAGAGGAGAGAAGGGGATTGTTTACAAAAGGATAGCTTTGGCAGAACCAGTGTGATCCGGCACTGAATGGTCCTTAGTTTAAAATGTTTATTGAGTGAGTAGTGAGGTTATAGGCCGTGACATTTTGCTCATGGCCATGTTTAATCAAAACAAAACAAACATACAAACCATATCCTCACTCAGAGAAAAAAAAATGCGCTAAAAAAAAAACAAAAACACTGCTTTCAATCAGTCAATACACCCTCAGGCCCAATAGAACTAAAAGGACCTAGACAGGTAGAAGCGCAAAGATAAACAATGAATCATCGCTTTTAACGAGTCTTTGGAAGAAAAGACATTTCACTCTGATAGACCCGTACAGGTGGGTGGAATACTGTGGAGTTGGGGTGAAAAGAGGAGGGAGTCCATGAAAAAAATTACGTGGTGAATAAACATTACAATGTCTGGCACACAAATAGTTATAATTTGGGTATAATGACTGATTTGGACCAAATGGGATCAGGTCTATGCCGGTCAGAGCCAGTTGTTGTTGACAGCAGGGACATAAAAACTGTAGCATGTGGCGTTTAATGATTGTAATCATTTGCCTTCTGATTCATTTACTGCAAGGCGTTCCTATTTAGATTATTTTAAACATGTTTGACAAGGGTGAAAGGCACAACAAATATTAAACAAAAAAAAGCTGTGCTTTACAGTAAAACATGTGTATCTGTAGTTGTAATTTGGGTTGTTTTTACTATAAACCACAATATAAATAAGGTTTTACGGATTCCAGTGGTGGTGACAGCAGACTATTCTGTGCATGTTGACTGTTATACAGTCAGATAAGATTACCTTTTTTGTGTGAAATATGCATAGCATGCATGCTTTTTACCTAAACCAATCTTGACAATAATGGAAATATTTTTCATAGCTTAAGCACGTAAGTCACAAAAAGATCCGACTGACACTAAACCCCTTAAGCCCATTGAGAGAAAACAAATGTTAAGTATTATCTATTGTGATTGTAAAGGGAGTCAATTACAATGCATAAAAAATGCAGACTGAAAAAATTACCACCTTGTCATATAAATTCCATTTAATTATTTATTTGAGCCCATTTGAGGTTAAAAATGTTTAAAAAGTGGTTTGGATTAAGGATTAGAATGTTTTCAGGATATAAAGCTTAAAAATGCTTAAACATTAAGATTGTGTTTAGTTCAGAAACAAATGTTCTAAAAGTATTTACAGATCTGGGTTTCACAAAGTTTGCTGGTTTTATATGCTCATAAGTTGATGTGCATGTCTCCAACACCTCAGATCATCAGAAATAAAATAAGTATGTGAACGTTTATTCTGCCACATGAAGGTCTTATAAGCATCTTTAGCTTTCTCCACTATTCTTCTCTAAGGCTCCAGATATTATCTTGGAAATAGTTCATCTTTCTCACTTGCCTCTAGATGTCATATAAGCAATACTGAGCCTCTGTTGTACTTTAGGTGAACATCATGTTGTCTTAAGTTCCATATTAATGTAAGACTCCAGCAAATAATCAGACATGACATGGCAGAGAGTTCAAAGGAAGTTCAGTCTCCATGAAAATGATCCTGGCAACATACTGGAGGACATCCAGGCAATCATTTACATTATTGTGATTCAAATACACACATGCACACACAAACAAGCCTTCATCCAGAAACAGTTTGGATTTAAGGACAACACTTGGTGCCTCAGGCCTAAATGAATGTGTTCGCTGAAGTATTAAATCTTCCCCTTTACTACAGTGTAAATTCTTGCATCTAATAATTACAACTTGGTAAAACAGAGAGATAAAGGCTAAGACAAATTCTCACCCAAAAGCTATAGACCTCATAATACCATGACTCACAAGTCACCGTTTTTTACAACATAAGTTGTTTACTGCTTTTTCAACTCATTTGCCTCTAAGGGGTCGGGTTTTCCTCACATTGCATGTCCTTTGTGGAGGAGTTGGGAGATGGCTGCATATTAATTTGAAACCAAAGGAGGAGTTTTTAAATTGTTTTGCTGAGGTAAATGAGTACTAGGACGTGAATATGTTCCAAGACTATGAAGTTAGGAGGTCTGGGATTTACAAAAGGAAATGTAAAAATCACCACAGAGACAGTCCAAGGGAGTTATCCTCTGAAAAATAAACAAACTGTTCACTTTTTAGGGTAATTTACAATACATATTATAATTATTCTTAAAAAATTATAAAGAAACTTAAAAGGAAATTTGATTAGAGGAACTATTTTGCTGAGATGTATCAAATTTGATGTGATATAAAGTGTAAAAATATAGTAAAACTATGATCTTAAAGAAAAAAAAATTAAATTCACATAAATTTCTGTCATGAAAGTATACATCAGAAACAACACTTTGGTTTGCATTTCCACTAAATACTTGTCTGTCATGAAAGAAATAAGCATATTATGAGCGTCTTGTGTTTTTATTGAAATCCTTTTCTCTGAACTTTAAAGTTATTATTGAATATGCAAATAAGCCCATTTAAAGTTTGTATACTACAGCAGATATATTTAATTATTTCTTGTTCCTAACAAAACTTTAAAAGTAATCTTCAACATGAAGGAGAAGGGGAGGGGGGGAGGACAGAAACACCTCTGTGATGAGCAGAGGTCTTGTCAGATGTCAGTAAGGGATGCACAACTCATCTCCTGCTGTTCACCTCGGGGTATCACAATGCTCCTGAACTCCCACCCGAATTCACCAACACACAATGCAACACTATCGGCAGGCACGCACACGCAAAAAACATTTTGTAGTGGAATGGGCTCAACAATGGGAGCCAGCTCAGGGCAGGCATATTATTCATTTTCGGAGGTGGTGGTGTCACTGTTGACAGGTAGACATAAATATTTCTCAACCCTTTTACCAAGGGTTAATGGGTGTCCATCAAACAGCCATGGCGCATATGGAGCTGTGTGACCTCATGCAGACACGTTCAGTATTGCTACTTTTATTGAAATACCAAGGTCACTTATGAGGATGGGAAAAGTCCAGGGAAGACGAGCAGCCACAGGAGGCAAAAAACACTCAATATGTGAAGCAGTCAAAAGGTTCATGCTGGAGCTTGTTCACAAGAGCAATGTCAAAATAAATGAATACACATTCCTCCCATGCACTTTAAAATTACTGTAAATATGTGCTCCCACACATACATCAGCAAAATTACAGTAATGCTTTGTGTTTCAAATATTATATATGGTTCTGTGCAACACTTTTCCCCAAACAAAAATAATTTCCTTTGTTTAAATATCACTTAATGAACAACAATATGGTAAGAGCATACATAATAACTTCAAATATTTGAGACAACAAATCAACAGCTGAATATAAAAGAACCAACATTGCCCACTTAGTGTGTAATGCTGCTGGACCAATCATAATTAATTTATTGTAATACATGCAGACAGAAGGTCAATTTTCTAAATAATTCCAGTTCAGTTTTTACCTGATCTTGGGAGCCAATAAGCCATTGAAAGGGCACAAGTGTGTTTTGCAAGGCAAATCATCCCTCTATCCATTTTTTCAGCTCCTTCACGAACCATTTACTTGTTAAAAAGCAGCCTTTTAGTGAAGCAAATTAGCAAATAGCACAAAATATATTAACAAAGCCAAACGTTGTTATGTAGAGCTACCTTGATGAGCATAGTAACATGCAAAACAGTTACTATTGTTTGATGAAAAACACTCAGGAATTTTCTTTTGTTAAATCCAAATCACTGAGTGATTATAATTTTAAATAGTAATTTCCCAAGTAAATTTTAGTGCTCATTGTTATGACAAATTTACAGGTCAACTGAGCTGTGTTACAGAAATCTCTGTTCAGGACTTTACCTCTTTTCTCTACCAGTACATAGTACTACATTTCACTGTTTAAAATCTTGATAGAACTGCTTCATAGTTAAATCAACACTTTCAATATTCAGTTAAAGAAACGTTTGTCTATTAAAAGACACTTAATTACAGAAAAATTAAAAGACAACTTCAGTCCAACTTTTTAGATAAATATAGTTTTTTTTGCACTAAAAGGAGCCCTTTAAAGGCTTACATTTTTTAAAGAACAGCTGTGTGCTTTATAATCTGGAGCACTTCATATATGAATTACTTCTGGTTGTGATAACTGATGTGGAAGCGATTTTTTAAGGTACACAGCGCTCTGTCAAAATGTCAGTCTGGAGTTGCAAACAAGGTTGTGTGTTATTATGAATAACACAGCTAATGTGTAGCCGTGTCAGACTGTTTTCTTTATGTTTAACTAACAATGCTGGGAGTTTGCATAGTCACAGTATGTTTGTTTAAGCGGTTTTCTTTTTCTATGTGTTGCAAACAAAGTTGGGAGTTACAGGTAGCATGATTAAGCTAACATGGCTAACATGGAGCATATAAGAAACGAGTTCTGGATTTAGTGTGAACACAATGCATAATTGCTCCCAACTTGTCATGGATGTATGGTTCGGGCTCCCTCCATGCCACCTTTGATATTTTAAGTGTTCCCATTAAATTAGGGACCCCCAACCTCCGGGCCGCAAACCAGTACTGGTCCAAATCAGTTGACTCAGAAACGGAGGGAAAATTTAAAAGATAACCGCGGAGGATAATTATAATCCGTAGCAGGTGTTTATTATGGGTGAAGCTGGCCCTACGATGCAGAACAGTCTATTGTTCTGAATTAAAAAGAAAAAACTTTACGGTGAGAAGTACTCCAGCGTTCTTTAACAAATATTTTATAAAGCACGACCAGAAGTGTTTTGAAAGAGTATGGATCGGTAACGGACATTCTTAGGCAGTGGGGGTCAGGTGAGACGCAGACGAAAATTGGGTGAGTGTGACTCTCCGTATTTGTGGATTAAGCGTGTCTAATGTCCCCACCCTCTCGTGAATGAGGGTGGAACTCTGTATGTAAAGAGTTTATTATTCTTTGCAAGAAGATTACAGGTTTTCGAAATGGGGGGGAAAGAGTGCATGAGGGTGTGCGTGAGGGAACCAGCGTGTAAAAAAAGGCACATTGCACTAGCGTGTAGACGGTTGTCGTCAACTGGCAGTGCAAGAAAAAGTAATTAAAAAAAGTTCCTCTAAGAACTGAGACTAATTCTTTGGCTTCACACACTGTGGACTCTCTGAGGCTCCGAACAGGGAGGAGAACCACGGAGAAACAGCAGCCTTCGGCCCTGGAGAAGATCTCCCCTGCATCTACTGACCATGGTTTGAAAACGAAGCAGGAAAGGTTCAACACCAGGGCGAAGAAAAATCCAGAGAACAAAACTTTCAGCTTGGATCTTGATTCAGGAGAAGCGCTAGTCGAACGGTTCCTGTTGTCATAAAACCTTTTCACCAATCAATGGAATGGAACAGAAGCTCCGCCCTCACGGGTCCATTCCATTTTTCTATGGATGTACTACCTTTGGGCGTCCAGAAATGGTACCAGTTGGACCTGCTTAACGGGTTCATTTTGTGATGGAAACAAGAGTCCAGTCTGGCCCGGTCCAGTCTGGCCTGGACCGCTCAATGGAAACAAGGCATAACTCTAACCTGGTACCAGTTCCATGTCTGGTATTGCATCCTGAGGGATTCCTGTGGGAAAAAACGACAAGTTACGGACACCCAAAATGTTAAAAAGTGATATGGAGGGGCCTTGAACTATACGCCCATATATGACAAATTGAGATTGAGAATCTGCAGAAAAATAAATTTAATAAAGTCAGATTGACAAATTTATCTGACTATTATGTCTTTGCTTCATTTGCCTTATTGTTTTGGTGTGGTGCTGTATGGAGGCGCAGTGGTTGGCGCTCTTGCCTCACAGCAAGAAGGACCCGGTTCAAGTCCCACTGGTGGACCTGAAACAGAACCACCAACTGGGGACCTTTCTGCGTGGAGTTTGCATATTCTCTCTGTGCATGTGTGGGTTTTTTTTAGGCGATCCCGCCTTGTAAACAACGTCCAAAAAAACCTACTTTATAGGTTAATTGGTTACTCTAAATTGTGTGAATGTGCATGTGTGTGTGATCTTCTCTGCGACAGACTGGCGACCTGTCCAGGGTGAATCCCGCCTACATCTACAAAAGGGGTTAGGCTTTGGCAGTCACATGACCCAGAGAGAGAGAAAACTGGTTTAGAACATGGCTGGATGTTTTAGTGTGTCTCATACACGACACAAGTTCAAAAATAGACAATACAATCCGGTGCACCCTATAGTCTGGAAAATTCTGTAAAATCAATTTCAATTTAAATAACCTGACAAATATTTGGGTTGTACAGTATTTAACATATAATGTAAGAATACATCAAATAAGAAAAAAAAAATCACCTAGTGTTATTACCAGCATTACAAATAGGCACGTTGTCAAAACTCAAGCTTTCCACATTGAAATCAATTCTCTGAACCAACTGGTTCATTTCTTTGTTTTTTGTGAGTCCTCATTAGAGATCAATTTCTGGCAGCTATTGAGAGGCAATGCCACTGTCTAGATGCAGCTCAGCTTTGGCTAAAAGACAAATTTAAAAATTGATAGACCTAATATACTCTCTATTTTTACTTTCTCTGCTCACTTTTTCTACCAGTTCGCCTCCTGAAAGCTCTGGGAAAGCAGGTGTTTAATTACCTATGGAAAATAAAGCCGGTGTTAACAGATTGGCACAATCAACTTTCATTTCCAAAAAGCCAGGCATGAATTCATGCACTGATTGGGCGTGTTAGTGCTCCCACTCTACTGTCTTGCTGCGGTAAAAAAAGCTATTACAGGAAAACTTTGCAACCACTGGAGACTGATAAAGTCGACTGCACTCATATACAAATGAGAAGAATTCTTTAGTTGTCGAGGAGGACAGGGTGACAACCGATGGCTCCAAGGCTGACATTTTGGCCCGCCAGCTTATTTTGATGGAGCTCAAGAGGAAAGAGCAGCATATCAATTAGCCATTAAAGCTTTGCTCAGGTATTAGAGGGATCAGAGAAACTAATAAAATTCTCAGAAGGAGGGGAATAAGTTAACTTGATCCCAGAGCGATGCAGATGTCATGAAGGAAGCTTGCTCTGTGTCAGGATGGCTGTAGAAGGTCAACAAATGATGTGACCCTTGAACTTTTGGATGAATTCCAATATAATTAACCTTTAGAAGATGTCAAACTTTTTTTTCCGTTTCTTTCTCTTTTTATTTACAGATGAGCAATGCTTTTAATGTTGTTGGGTTAGAGAAGTATTCACACAAAATGGTGCAGGGAAAAAAAAGTGGATCAATAAAAGATTTTGAGTCACGTATTGATGAAGAGTATGTAATTTATTTCTATTTAACACATGAAAACTGTGTGCATTGCCTATGTAGAAACAGGAAGTTCTACTATCATAGCCAATGATTGTCACATTTTTTTTTTTTTTCTGGTGTGACATGGTGAGTTGGTGGATTCATCCAAAAAAGATCAAAGCAGGAGTGAAAATGCTTCTCAAAATACAAGAACTGACTTCTACACGTTCTAAAGGCAATAGAGGCTTCTGTTTAGGATTGCATCACTAAAGATGAGTGATGAAACACAAAGGCGAAGATGAAATGTCCAGACTTACCGAAAACATGCCATTCACTTTAAAATAAGCATTTGTTTTCTAATTTTATACCTATCAATTTAAATATTTGAATAGTTATTTCAATTTCCATAGATCTATTACCATACTGAACCAAAGGACCAGAAATAAAAAACCTTAACACATTAGAGGCATTTTAGCATCTATAATGCAATGATTTAAAAAAAAAAAAAAAGTTTCTACTCTGTGCTTTGTTTTTCATACTTTGCATAAAACTAGATTAAGTGGTGCCACATGTCCTTCTGATAAATGCATTTCTAACCCCTTGATGCCTGAATCTATTTCCAGCTATGAAAAACAAAACAAAACAAATTTGTGTTTTTGCTTTCTTGTAGATGCTAAATTAAGACAATTTTGGAGCCAAAGCGGTTTGATGCATATTTGCATCAATGTGTCAAGGGCCTAATTCTCTTCATTGTAGATTTCATCAGGTATTTCTTTTTTGCTCCGTCAGCAGATTCCAGCTCAGTTTTGTGTCTTGTTCATACACAACCATATTTCCATTTTATGCCTATTCTCAATGTGGTAAACTTCATATTAAAGTTTGTTGTCAGTAAAAACATGCATTAAAAAAAACAAAACAGCATTTTCAGGTTATTTTCTTAGAGTTTAAAACCCACAGCAATGGTCATGAGATCATTAGGTCAGGAGTCCAACTCCAGAACATTCGCTTGATAACTGGCCTACGGGAAAACTTATAAACTAGCAGAAAGAAATGGTAAATGAAGTATACTTGTTTTTCTACCTTCGAGGAAGGCGGCTCTGCTGCCGAAAACTGGCACAAGCTTCCACCAGAGGCAAGGTGCAAGTCAGTGTCTTGCCCAAAGACACTTCGCCGCATGGGCGGGAAAGAGGGGAATTGAGCCTGCAATCTTCCCATGAGGGGGTCAACCACCCAACCACTGCACCACGGCCGCCCCAAAGAAACAACATATCTGAGTGGAACAGTCAAAGTGTACATCACAGCTTCGTAAACAAGTGAAAGGAAATAGGGCTGCACAATAGTAGAAAAACTTGCCATGTGCGATATTAGTGATGAATATTGCAATGGCGATACGACTTTCGATACATGACCATGCAGCAAAACAACTAATAGATCATTTAAATTTCACTGCATCAGTTTTATTTAAATAAATTCAACAGAACTCCAATTATACTCCAGATGACCCACGTCTACATAAGAGGCAAGTATCTAACATGAAAGAGGTCCATCTAATTAGTCAAATGCGTAAAGGGCTTTACTTAATTTATTAAATTTGTCAAGCTGCCATAAGACTGTTTTTGCATGTGTAAACATTTAAGGTAACCATTTATTGGAATGAAATCCTTGTTTCTGATACATGTTTTGTAGAGGCTGATATTGGGATGATGATAAATTTGCATATTGTGCAGTGAAACAAACAAGTGAAAAAATAAAACAAGAAAACATCCAAGAAACAGATAATTTGTTATTAGTTATAGCCACTTTTCATGCTATGACATTTAAAAGTCTAAAAGTGCTAAATTAAAAGAAATCTGGCTCATAATAGTGTGGGACTATGATATATTTTCTTTGGGTTTCTCTGGATTTTGTTTTTTAAGTGTATTTATTTAGAACTGTCTTGTGTGCAACTTTACAAAGACATATATGTACATTAAACATTACAATTCCTTTAAAATTAAAAGCAAATACTGTAAATATTTCTTGTGAAACATTATTTCTTGAGCTGGTCTTGTCAAGTATCCACATCTCATCTCACCCTCGATTGGTTGGTTTTCTCCTTTATTAAGCGAACCCTGGTATTTATTACGTCATGCAACAATAAAAAGAGGGAATTTGAATGCTTATAGGAGTGGTAAAACTCTGTTTAATGGTGCTATATAAATCCTGCTGCTGCAATTTTCATATCGTCAGTTTTTTCTTCACGCCTTAATTCACAAAACCAAAGAGGTTCCCCACTCTTCTGCTGCCCACCTACTGCTGATAAGTCTTTCAGATTCTTAAGAATAAACAAGAACACTCCCATTTTACCGCTCTATCACGCCACCCTCTCATATACCAGCCGACCACAGATGGCTCTCACTCCAGGATTTGTGTGTGCGCGTGTATAAACGTGCGTGTGTGTGATCGAGCGAATGGAAGTCCTCTTCTGCAAGATGAGCTCCAGTGATTACAAACTGAGACAGTTTTCTAATTATTCTGTCAAACATCAATCCTGTGGGCTGATGCAGGCCGTCCTGTGGCCTGATGGACAATGTAATCACTGCTGTGTCCCACTCCCACCCGAACTCCTCCACCCGTTTTACCACTCTCTCCACACATTCCTCCTCTTTCTCTTCACCCGCTGCACTCTCTCATTTTCCTTTCTTTATTGCTCTTCTTGACACAACTCTCACACACTCCTTCTTAGCCTGAGCTCTGTAACTCATCTTCCGCTGCGGCACACCATGTCAAATGTTCCAATGCTGGTCATCAACTGTTAAAGTGATATAAGAATTTATAAGCCAATGAAACAAAGTAACCACAAAAGCACAAAAAGAAAATGAAAAGACTTAAGAATTATAGGTTTATTAAAGTTCTAGTAGATGATGTGTGATCTGTCAGAATAGGATGTTATATGTTAAAGCAAAAAAAAAAAAAAATCCTAATGTCTTCATGGTAATGCCAAATAACACAATTCATTGAAAATGCTGGTGGAATATTTAATTAGGCTTCTCGACATAAAGGTCATTATCAACACAAACTAACAGGAAAAGTTGTAAACTGCATTTAAAACTTTTACTTTTATTAAAACTGTAAACGTAATGTAAACTGGGTCAAGGCTAAATAAATACATTTTCTGAAGTATCTGCATGTAACATTCAAATCACTTTGATCCTTGAAAAAAATATAAGATAAAAGGTTTATCCCTCCCTCTAATTAATTCAAATCGTAAAGAAAATTTAAAGTATTAAAATGAATCCTCTAATGAGGACAAATTAAGAAATCAAATATTTTATAGTGGTGCACAACATAAAAAAAAAATCCTGCATTTAAAATTGGGAGACATAGCAAATAAATTAAATCGTGTTTTGTCTTAATTGAAATTAATTAGACTTAAAAAAAAAAAAAAAAGAAAAGCTTTAACATTTGGTGAGGTAAATGCGGTTTCATATCTACCTATATCAGAATGAATGTGAGAAACAGCCCTGCAACAAACTGGAGACCTGTTCAGTGTATTCCCCACCTTTGCTCAATAGTAGCCGGGTTTGCTCCAGCAAACCCTGTAACCCCAAAATGGTTTCAGCGAGTTCTGAAGACGGATGGTGGATGAGAAAAAGTGGAAAAAATACTGTTACAGGATCATTAAAAAATGAGAAATGACTGTAACTAACTGGATTTCTTCAAATAGAACATTACAAAATAAAAATAAAAAATTGTAAAACTATGTAGTAATTTTGGTCCACTATAATAGATCGACAAGATCAGGTTCATTGTGAACATTTTCTGAAAAGGTTCTGCTTAAAGTGCAAATATTCATTAAGAAAGATCAAGCTCTGAGAAAAAGCAACAAAACACAATGCAAAACAACACAATATTAACCAAGTTTATGATGGTTGCAAATAAAATTATTTATATCTTGCAACCATATAAACATAATATACAAATTTAGATTAGATTGTCCAAGCAAAACTTTTTTTTTATGCAGTAAGGAAGTTTTACTTTATTGTTTTTAACCAAATATGGTGACATAAAAATCCCCCCATTGAATAGCTATCCATCCATCCATCCATCCATCTTCTTGCATCCCCTTCAAGAAGAAAAATCTCTAAACCCAACCCCCCCCAAAAATTTGTAAAGGCAAATATGAGACAATAAAATACTACTCGTCCTGTAAATACAGCTTCTCAGTGCAAATCTCTTGTTCATTGGTATCTTCCTCTGGCAGCAGCAGATCCTGACAGAGATAATAGTGTAGGAGAGTCGTGTTCTACATTGCCTTTGCTGCTTAGCGAACAAAGCAGGCCTGTCAGCTTGGACAGGATACAAGGGATTGAACTGGATCCGACTTTTTGATAGAATATCTTTCCAGCAGGCCGTTTATGATTGGGCATGGAGGTACAATAAGACCCAACATGAGATATATGAATTAGTAAATAGCAAAGCATTAAAAACACAAATGCCTGGTAAATCTTCGTGTATACAACTGTAAATGCATTGGCTCCAGCATACGGACAGGATCCAAACAGATAATATACAACCTGTGATGCTTATATTTAAAATTCATCTCAGTTTACACCCCGTGTCTGCAAATAAATACAGTTTTCTGAATAGCAAGGTACACAGTGTATCATTAAAAAAAAAAAAAAAAAGTTTTTGCACATCAGGACATAAACAGAGCATTTTCTGACTCTTAAAATTAGATCCTCAAATAAGACAAAATAGACAAATGACAAAACTACAGCTAGAACGTAGAATAGATTTGAAAGGAGAACCATTCATCTATGTAAAACCACAACAACTTTGGCCACAATACACATTTCAACTTTTTTAAAGACTATAAATAGTAAAGAGGGAAGTAACACTATTTTTCATTTTAAGTTGTATTCACTAAATTTAAAAAAGGGATTAAAACCAGGAAAATTCCAAATCATGTCTAGATACATGAAAAAAAGTTGACTGTCTATTTTATGTCTGTTAAATGCAAGGTTTACAACAGATAATGGCTGATCTGAGATCTATCGCCCCTGCTTAAGTGTGTATGTTTTCAAGTACTATATCTGTTATTACATGAGTTCTCAAAAATAAATCGTAAGCTTTGATCTTGTTATTTTGTCTTGCTTATTTATTTATTTATTTTTTTAATTTACTGATCCAAAAAATGATCCGGACTGCACCATGCCTCTGAAACCGTGGCAGGATTCAAACCGTGAGTTTTTCACCCCTAATGAGAGGGAGACAACAGTAGAGTTAAGAATCCTGTATGATGTACTTCACTGAGCTGCAGGCGGGATCGTATTCTCGAGTCGCAGACCTCCTCATGTAGCTTTCGGTCAATAAGGACAAAAAGAAACTCCAGACCAAGCAGAATGTGTCTGCAAGCCAATAATTGAACTGTTAGGGGTGAATTTTCATGACTTCACCTTTGCTTCCTGCACACGCCGTCATTGATGCAGCTGTTTTCAAGCCCAACTCCAAGGCACTGATGATGATGGGATTCAACCACAAGGTCCTCCCTATAATATTTTTCCAACTTTCCATAAAATGAACTATCTAGAATTATTCATTTGTTTATGCATTCACAAATATTCGCTTAAGGCAATCATACATGGCTTTGAGAATAAAGAATCGGCATTAATATCTGGTATCATTGCCATCTATCCTGACCTACAGCACAGAAACGTGATTTACTCTTGGATTTCTCAGCAGATGAGACAGGACAAATGTTTTATGGGAGCCTCATTGTCTTTTCATTATGCTCAATAATGAAGATGTGTGTGTATCAGACAAGTGGCTTGTATGAAATCAGAGCTGGAAAAGCCAATTAAAGTGACAATAATCTCTTTCTGGTCTACTTTCAGCATTTCTTGCCACAGAAAATATCAAATAAATGACACAATGTGAATGGGGAACACTAAGAGAAGATAGATGGATAGCTAAAACCACATTTATTAACATAGAATCCTAAAAGAATGTTATAACTCTTGGAGTTCATTGCAGTAGAGGAGCTAGTTAAAAAACAAAAGATTCAACTTGTAAAACAATTAAAAAAGTAAATAGGTTGAAGCACAGGAGGGTTTTTAATTCTTGGAATGCCTCCATTCAAAACATAAACTTTAAAATACAATCATATATGCACACAATCAATACAAAAAAACATGTGCATTCCAAGGTCATTGTGTAACTTTGAACCTTTGGGGAAATAAAAAGTGACAATGTTCACGTTGACACGTAAGAACATTATTATTCTTATTTGAAGGACGTAATAGCATATGCCTAAGAGTCCTTGTTTTTCTCACGTTTATTACCTTGCTTTTACACGTCTGTGTTTCAGTGAATAGAAATGGATAGGAGGGAAATATCACAAATATACATTAGATTTAACAGTTTTAAAGGCAAAAAAATATTACTGGTGTGAAGATATGCATGCTAAAATGAAAAAGCTACAAACCAGCATAGTATTCTTCAAGAGCCATCTTTTGAACTGTTTTCAAAGGGTTCCCAGTGGTCTTTTAATTATGTCAAAACATTTTATTTTCTAGGACATAGTTTCTGCAGAGCAGCAGTGGTTTGAAGAAATTGCCTCAGAGTTATCACCTATAACGCATCATGCTCTCCCGCTAGCTTAGACCGACTAATATTGCTGGCCTCAAAAATGGCCAGCAATATTGGAGCTGTCTAGCCGTACAGTTTTGAGCCAGATGGCAGCTCGGTTGAGGAAAACAAAGATGTACATGGATCTAGTCATATACAAGTGTGATGCATCAGAATCATATTTGTTTCTACGTAATAAATATAATCTATTTCAAACAGCAGGACTTTTGCCTGCATCTTCTTCTCAACTATTTGAATACAACAATAATGTTGAGCTTAACTGTCTAAACAT
This sequence comes from Oryzias javanicus, assembly GCA_003999625.1. NCBI lineage: Eukaryota > Metazoa > Chordata > Actinopteri > Beloniformes > Adrianichthyidae > Oryzias > Oryzias javanicus. The sequence continues at coordinate 20,714,851 of CM012441.1, forward strand.
ATGTCCTCCATCATAAAAAAAAGCCACATAAACATATTAATAACACCATTTTGTTACCATTTTCTTGCTTTGAATTAAAAAAAAGAAAAAAAAAACTGTATCGACCATTATCAGCAAGACATCCAAATATTTTTGTAAGATTCTAGGAAAACACAATAAAAGAATATATAAAGCGAAACTATAATGCTGACAAACTAACTTCCACAATAAAACAATAAAACTGGCTCAACATAGACAGCCTGTTCAAACAGCAGCACACTTTCAAATCCAATTAAAGATTTATTTCACCTGAAAAAAAAAAGAAAAGTGGGATCTAGAGGTTTTGTTTACTCCAGCTTAACCCACAGCAGAGCCCGAAAGACTCGGCTTTTAATGGTTTGACTGCTGTAATCCTTTCTGTGAATTATCTAACTTGGCGTCGTCCATCCTTAAATCCCCTCATCTCATTTTCAGCAGGGTTCAAATGGGAACCAGAAAAAGTCAGAAAAGTGATTGAACTGACAATGCCCCTGACTATAGGATGTTAGGAGGAAAGTCATGCAATCTTAAATAAATAATCACTAGGAAAGATTTGCAGAGCAGAACAGTAAGTGTAGGACTCAAACAACACATAACAAGATCAGTGTCCAGTCAGGGAGAAAATGATCTTATTTTCTTTTTTCGTCATTTAATTTGAAATTACACACTACCAACAAATTAACAAGCATAGAGCGTTTCTCACATTAACATCTTGAAGGATGACTTTGTGGCATGCAGCTTAGCGTGCAAGAATGATTCCATAAGTGTCGGAGAAATCTCCCTTTGATGCAGTGAACACACACCTAAGTACTGGAAAACAGTGAAATTGGGCTGTTGTGGGTTTGGTAAATGACTCCAAGATTGTTTAGAAAAATACAGATTTCTTTTTCTATGAAGCAAGGAGGTGAAACAATCTGCAGCTACACGGCACCAGAAGCAAAGCACTTATTCTTTTGTATATGCCCTTTTCATGCTCCACTACACCGAGTTGCTCGAGCAAAAGAGGTTTTAGTCTCTGTAGAATCTATGGGCCATAAGTGATCAAGGCTTGGTTCCTCGCTGCCTGCAGGTGTGGATCAGGTGTTGTGATGAAATGCTCCTTCTAGCATTACATTAAAGAACGGAAGCTTGAAATCACCACTCTTGGATGTTGAAAACTAAGTTTTGATTAATTTTATTTCAGTATTTTCCATAAACTTCCCAGAGTCCCAGAAATAATTTGAAAAAAATACTTTTACCCACGGAATTTTTTATTAATATACATATTGTTTTCTTGCAGAGGTATTTATTAGTGTGTTTTTATAACAGTGTGCCTACAAACCTTAAGGGGACGTCACATCCACGCAATAGACAGAAAACTAAATCCCCAAAAAGAGTCAATTGAATATTAAAAATGTATGTACAAATATTTTAAAACTTTATTTTCACACAAAAAAAACCCAAAGCTACACAAACTTGTAGGCTTCAAGACAGCAATGTCAAAAAAAACAATATTAGCAAAGAATGGGCAATAACTGCTAATCCAATGTCTATATGGCAAAAGAAAAGGAAATCAAATGATAAAAATTTGATTTCACATTTAAAGCCATTCAACAGAAATTATTACGACTAAAATATAATAAATTGTCATTAAATTGGCCAGTGTGGGACAAAGGGATGTTATAGATGCTTTGGTTAGGTAAAAAGCTAAAAAAATGTTCATTTGACTGATTAAATCAAATAAAATCTGCACATTGATGATGTTGAGCTCCATTTCAAAACATGAGAACATTTTAAACTCAGTTTTGCAAAGTGTTGAGTAAAAATTAAAAGAACAAGTGTATTCCTATTTTTTTACCTGCAAAGCAGTGAATTAAAAAAAAAAAGCATGATCTCGACTGATCATTTTGTGAAGTGTTATGAAAAATCCAAGCTGCCATTGAAGTAGTACTTGATAGGTTTCATGAGGATTTTTTGCACAATTTAGCAATTCCATTTTTATTTACTGAAATAAGTCAGACAAAAAAACAAATAAGCCAATAACTATGACAATTACAATAAACGTTTTAAGATCATATTACAAAAAAGATGAATAGGCACCTTGCAAGGTGGCTCAGTTCAATTTTTTTTGCCAGCAGTGCTCAATTAACTTGAGCTCCAATCTCAGATCCTGCATTGATTTTCCACAGATGAGAAATGGCAGACAGGAGAAAGCTCGATCAGAGACAACCACGGGACTTGTCTCTTTTTACACCTGTGTATGTGAGTGTGAGCACGGCAGTGTGTGCGAGAATCAACAGGGGATAAATTGGTGCCAGGACAAGAGGCTGAGGTGAATACATTAGCAATGCAAGCTCTTCGTGGATACATGATGGTTAAGTAATAAGCTATGTAAAATGACACAAGTCTTTAAAAGCATGCTGTGCAGGTCTAAATCAGATCAAATGGACAAGAAGATGGACAGGGTATTAGCTCCCTGAAGGGCAAATCAATTGCACAAGTCATCAGCTCCGTAGTGCATCTCTGGCCATTTCCCTTTCTTCTTCAAATTAAAATTCACTAGGGGACGCGGTCAGAGTGAAGCCGGAGAACCAACTCTAAGTGCCCTTCACTTAAAAGTTCAACCTTTGTAATTCTGTAAATCTGTATCTATCTCACTGTTTTTATAAATATCTATAATATCAATACACTCAAAAAAAGATGACAGAGACCTTAATTTTCAAAATAGATATACCTTAACAGATAAAATGAAGAAAAAAAAATCCAGAAAATCCCATTTGTTACATTCATTTGCAAATTATAGAGAAAGTAAGTTCTAGGTCAATAAGAAAAGTTCTTCTAAATACCTTTTTATATAACCGTTGTTGGCCACGACATCAGTCGTCTGCCTTTCAAGTCTTTCTAAGGATTTTATACACTTTTTCTGTTGTTTCAACCCATTCCTTTTTTTTAATAATGTCACTATGCAGCATGGACTTCCTAATTCCTCCAAATATTTTCCATGGGATTGAGATCTGGAGACTTGGCTTGGCCACTCTTCAAATGCTTCTTCTAAAGCCAGTCCTGCTGAAAAATATTGGTGGAAAATGGCTGCCCTCGAGTAGCAAACCAGCTGCTCAAAAAAAAAAAAAAAAAAACAGTAAACAGTTCAGTTTCCACATAAAAAAAAGACGATATAGGTGTCTCATGTTTGGTTATATCATTTTGCATTTTTGATAGTTTTCAATTATTCTAGTGATCTAATAAGTATCATATTATATAATATATATTTCCAGAGAAGCTATATCTCTGGAGACATCTATAGACATGTACTGAAAAACTGTATTATATAATAGTACTACAAAGACACACACACAAAAATGGTGCTACTCTGTTTTTTTCAATGGTTCAATTCTCTAAAGTAAACATATAAAGTACAAGTATTTATTTGATTATGTGTAAATAAACATGTCCAGCCTGAAGCAGCCTGTGATGGCAAAACCATGATTTCAATTACAACAAAAATAAATAGTCCTAAATTCACAAAACAACATTTTTCATCCTGATTTTGTGATTTGAACAGCTCATGTTTTATCACAAAGTAAACTGCAGGAGCAGATAGATCTATGAACAAACACTGTACTTTAAATCAGAGTAAACACACCGACTCTGTGTTTGAAAGAACTCCACAGTTGCCACAAGTCTGTTCTCTCAGGGGAAAAACCAAATACAAAAAATCATGTAAAAATCAATCGATGACCTTCAGAAGTTTTTAGATTGAAAGGCTTTACCAAGACTATGTCAGTTTGTTTGGGATGGCTTTACAGCTTTACCTGCCACATATAAAACTTAAACAAAATGTACTACTTCAGATTACTACAGATTTAAAATGATAAAAAGTGAGAATACATTCTATTGTGTTTTTCATAAATATGTTTAAAGTTTTACAAGCAAAGGTGCTCTCTAATAATTTTATTTTTACCATATTTATCTGTAGACGCATGGCCAACTGTTAATTTTAGCTCAAGATACAGGCACAATGAATTGAGAAAATAGACAAATGACATTTCTTTAGACTGAAACTAGCCTTAACCTAACTTTTCACATTGCTGCAGTGGCTCAAAATGTCCAGAAGCAGATGCTGACACGCACACAAACTCACCATCTGTCACTAGTACATGTAGCTGCACTGTCAGCAAATCCGAAGGGGAAAAAAAGCATTAAGTAAAGCAAAACATTCTTCCTGTAATGACAAAACCAATACAATGACCTACACAGCACATAAAGAAACAAAACAAAATATGCATTAACCACAGAGTTCCATCAGAGTATGCAGACCATGTGTTTGTCAAAGGCAATGTTCAGTCCACCTGCAGTTTGGCCTCAATTTAGCAGCCCCAGTGTGTTAGCTGGAGTAAGCATGTGTCCCCCCAAGACCGGTCCCCTATTTAGTACTTGTAATACCCTGCGCACTGGGAATGAACTCTATTACCAGGGTAGCTTGCTTTCTTTTTTCGTTAACACTCTTTGGCTTGCATTGCTCATATTCTTTGCACAGGGGACTGCAAACTCCCACAGGCCTCCCGTTACAGGCCGAGAAGCAATTTCTTTCCTTCTAAAATAACGCAGCATGGGACTTTTAAATCACAGGTGTCTTTTGTGATTAAAAGCTGTTGTTGTCCCTGTGGGCTGCATGTGTACAAATGACTGTTTGAGATGGTGCAAAAACACTAACTCTACATTTGCACCTATTTTCATCTTGTCACAGTAGAATAAAGAGCTCTGAAGAAAACAAAACATTCTCTCTGAGCTCCTTTCCATTTCTTTTTGCAAGAACACAATATTACAAACAAGTTTCTCATTCTCACTTGGCTTGGATAAAGCCTGTGTGTTTCAGTGACATCGTACATGTAGAAGCACATTAGATGCAGTATCAAACATCTCCACATGAGGATGCGAAATAAAGTGCCTGAGCTCCTTCTGGATTTAACTACCAGCCATGAAACTAAGGTAAGCTCCTCATATTGAGTTTAACTGGATTTAGAGAGATGAAAGGCTATAGGGAAGAAGGGACAGGCACAAAAAGGAGGACGAAGGCTGAGGGAGAGGGACCAGGAGAAACAAGAAGAAAGCACAGAAGATCATATTGGCACGATGAAATGTTGAAAGGTTTCGGCATCACACTGTCCCCACAAATGTCCAGGCTTGTCCAACCAAATCACAGGTGGTGAATAATATCAATGAAAAGTCAGACAGAAAAAGAAAATAGGATTGGAAGTATTAACAGTGGTGTGCTCCCTTTAGGGAAGAGATGGGCTCAGGACTGTCACTGCACGAAGGAGAAAAGTGGTTAAAGGGGGACCACAGGTGAGTTAAAGCAGAGTCACTGAGCTGGAAAGAAGTAAAATTGCATGTAGTTTTCTTCGGGGGAAATGGAGGATGGAGCTCTGAGGGACATAATAATGCTACACAAACAGACCGGGAGGCTCGGCAAAGACAGGTGAAAATCTGAGGAAAAAACTGGATATTCCACCTGAGAGCAAGAATACATTATATAATCTAGAGTCGGATTATAAAACAGGGATAACAAATCTATATCATAAACCCAAAAAGATAACAAATAGAAACATCTACATTTAAAAATCTAATTTCTGGCTAGTAGTTTTCTTTATTTATTGCTGAAGCAATTTCAAAATAACTTAGGAAACTCGGCAATAAAGATAAAAAAGATAAGGTGGGTCACTATGCCTAAGTCAGTGGGCTTTTTGTTTGTAAAGTATTACAACTTTTCTCTATTTCCACAGCAACACTGAAACAAACCTGTGCAAGATATGTCTAATCAATGTAATGAATTATCATTTCTTGTATCACAATATCTAAAAAATAAAATAAAATCAAAGGATTAAATAAAAATGAATTGACCTAGTTTTTCATTTTGGTCTCCCCCATGTTACGTTACATTTTTTGATTTGCCATTATCTGAGTTTTGGATTTGCACATCCTGATAGGAGGTGAGTGGGAGGCTGAGCATTCACGGCACACAACAGAGATGTGACTGACACTGCTGCCAACCTCAGTAGAACAAAATGTTCCATTGGGGAAAGTCTCTCTTCACCTTTAAATACAGTTCAGAAAAAAAAGAAAAGATGGAGCTTTTGATTGCTAGTGTGAGAAAGATAGCCGTAACTGTGACGACCTGCAAGTTTAATGTCTCTTGTGTATTTCAGGATGAAATCGGGATTAAGCAAGAAAGATAATTAAAGTGTAATGAAAGATTCAAATTTGTGTCAACTTAACAACTGTCTTCTGATCCATTAATATTTTCAGATGATTCACTGATTGGGACACAATGACGGTCTCATGCTACTATGTAACAGGCAAGGTTCATGTGTGAACAGAGCAGTAAAGTTCACACCAGGCATCTGACGCGGTAAAAGCTCTTCCTTGAACGTGTGTTTTGCCCACAGTGTTCACACTGGACAAGCAGGGAGGGGTTTCTTCTGTTTGCTACTGAAAAAAGGGTTGGCGCAAAATTTCAAAGTGGTTCAAATCTTGTTAATCTTGCTCCAGGCTATTTCTTTCACAGCTCTGTTTCGATAAATGACAGTAGGAGTGTAGGGAAAAATCAATTTGGCAATATGTCTCTATATTTCATTTGGCAATACTTGTATCGATATAAAATTCAGACAAGATGATATTTAATTAGTCATTTATGAACAAATGTAGTTCAGTGTCTTATATTTTTGTTCCACTTAACCCTCCAACCGCTAGTTAGCAGCACAATGAGCATATCAGAGCAACTAAAGACCGCACCAAAACAACAACCGTTTAAAAGTACTGGAAAGGCTACATTTAACAATTTTTGAAATTAACAGCACTTTATTTCTTAAATCATACTTGTAGAAGCTTATTGATGAGCGCACATTCATTCTGGGTTTTTTTTCTTTTACTGGAAAATATTTTGTTGTGGAAATCAGACAATATTGGCTGCTCCCTTTAAGAACAAATATTTCTTAATTTACCTAAAAAAAAAGCAAGCATAATAAATTTGATTGTTCAAGATAAACTTGTATATTAGATACAGTGCTTAATGTTGTGATCATTAAAAAAAAATGAATTTTACTATTTTATCTCTATGAAAGGTGTATTAATATTCAGGTAGAATTTTTTTTGTAAGTCTCACTTTAAAAGAATTGTTCTGTGGATATATTGTGATACGTATAATATCGTGAGATAGGATATCATAAAATATATATTGTATCAACAGACTCTTGCAAATATACACCCCAAAATGAAAGACTTTAGGGACCTTAAGGAGGGTAGAAAGCGCTATACAAGTATGCGCCATTTACTTTGGATCATAGAATACAGACCAGGCACAAATAGTTACATTTAAATGGCTGACACTTCTGTGAATTTAATCCCTAATGGGTCAAAGTTCCACCTGGTTTAACTTTCAACACACTTGAAATGGCTGCACGTTTTGTACGAAAAGTGAAAAACAGTTGTAAAAAATGTGCGTAGCTACAGGTGACCGTGAGAGTTTTGAACGAACAAGCCAAAAACGTGCAAAAACCTGCGTTTACATAGACTTTTGACACTGAAAGGGGTCACTTATTGAGGGCGGTGTGGCCATAGCTCAGCTCGCGCAAAAGGATTCTGTGCATGCATGTTCATTCACTAGGGCCGAATAAGAATTGCTTTCCCACCCCTCTGACACCCCCATTGCTCCAACTGTAGAGGCATTTGAAGTTTTATGGAGGGACTTAGTGCTGGATATCCCTCTACCAGTCTACATTGGGCTTTCGGGTGGGGCTGGGGAATTAATTTCTTTATGTGGCGTGCTTTGAAGCACAGTAGTTTGTTTTATTTATCAATGTGACACTTAAATTTTTTTTTTTTTTGCATGACTTTTTAAATTTATCAAACTATTTTCCAAGCGCTGGCAGCTATGCAGTAATGTTGATGACCAGCAATTATTGAAGCAGTGGTAGTAACGTCTGAATTTGAAGATACTATTTTTTTTCCCCATATTTTGCGCTTGGGGGGGGATAAATTTAGGGATAGGGAGAAGCTAGGGGTAGGGAAGCAATTCAGAGTCAGCCATAGTCCTGTAATCTGCCAACTTCCCTCGTGCCTCTGGCTTTTCATTCACAATTCTGTGATAGCACCTCGATTTTCAAGGAGTGTGAGAACATTTATGCAGGGATTAACCTTTCTGGGGCACAAAGTGTTTTGCTTTAGCAGCTTAGCCCCAATAGTTAAACAGCAACGTAGTAATAAATAGAATTTGGGGTATGTGGAAGCGGCATTCCACTGCAGCATAATTCACAAATATGAAACTGAATAGGTTGATATGGAAGCAAAGTGTTTCAGAGAAATGCCATCGTCTATAAAAATTAACAAAAAAGAGACTGCCTTGAGCTCACAGTACAAAATAAATGTTGAGTCGGACAAAACATCCATCTGCCACTTCCTTTATGGCACAGGCACAAGGCAATAACGATGTTATTAGGCTCTTGGTATTGCTGCCTGCTGCTCTTTCGTGCCTACAGGTGATCTGTGAGAAACCTCAATATATTCAGCCATTCTGTCAACAAACTGCTCTATACGTGGATATGAAAAAAGTGGAGCTATTTATTTCAGCATGGAAAATAAATATGTTCCTGCTTAAACAGCCAGGGGCTGAAATTCAAACAAAGCTTGAATGGTCTAGCAGACCCAGCTGAGCTACAAAACACTTCACTTATTTAAGGCAACACGCAGCCCTCCACCACTAACACGTTCTCGGCCTTTCCTTGGATTTTTTCTTCCCCAGGTTTTTATATGAATTTCCCTCTTCACACACACTAGTCTACTTTCATCCATTTCCCCTCTCCTTTCCATCAAAAAATAAGAATGAATAGGGTGATGAATACTTGAAGGATGGATAGCAGAGAAGAGAGCAAACAAGAAAAAAGAGGTTTTGTCATTTCCAACTCTGTTATTTGGAAACAATGGCACACTCCTATTGCTTCCACTCCTCACAGAGCAATAAGACATCAAAGTGGGATCTGAGAGGTTTGGAGGGAAAAAGACAGGCAGAGGGAAACCAAAGCACAAGACCAGAAGGGAAACAGACAGATTATTTGCTTTTCTTTGGGTGGGGTTTTTCCACCTTTTTTTTTTTTTTTTTTAACTGCATGCCTGTCCTCTAAAATAACTTTTATCATTTCTGTGGTACATAAACCAGTTTCATCTTTGCACTAAAAAGTCACATTGGAGTCTAGAGAAAAAAAAAAAAAATCTCCCATTTATTGATGTTTTCTGCATGGTTGTTCAGGTAGAGTTTCTTTACTGTAAATAAACCTCTGATGGTAAATGCTATCACTTGTTCATGCCAGAAAATGAAGAATGTGAGTTTTAAGTTAAACACTTTGCCTGAAAAAAAAAGACTCAAAGGGTTGAAAATTTGAGTCTACATGTACCTCAGCTTGGATGTGCAAGGCAGCTTCTAAAAAGAAAGGTCTGGTATGGAGCTAACTCGGGCCATAACAATTTCAAACCCAAATAAAACAACTTGAAAAATTCAAGCAGAAATATTGGTGTTAAGCTAAATAAAAAATTAACTTTCTGCAACTCTAATCTGAACTTAATTATTTACAGTTTCACATTTTAAGTTTCAAAACTTTTTTTCACTCTCAACTTTTTTTTTCCGGTTTAGAATCTGAAAATTGTGGGGGCAAGGCTAGCACAAAGGACCAATCAAAATCGATGAGGGCGGTAACTTCAATCCTGGTGTATTCACTGACTCTGGGAACTTGGAAAATTACGCTCAGAAAATGTCTGTAATGTCTGTACTATCATAGTCTTGAGTTGTCCCAACACGGGCGTAAAAAGCAGAGTTTTATTGCGTACAAACCGCCCATCCAAAACACAGTTCTTGCACATTCAAAGCAGCCTTTTGTTGCGTCATATATGAACATCAAAAATGCTATTATGCTTGATTAAAATGGCGGCTCCATATATTTGTTATTCTGCCATTTACATTTTCTAGATTGCCATTGAATTTAAAAAGATTATAAATGCACATAAGGAATTCGCAAGAAGTGATGGTGTTGTAGGACTAAATGCAAGAGCATTTTTGCAGGATGGTGGAATCTTTTTAAGTTGAATAAATACACTTCAATATAAAAAAAACAACCAAAAAAATCCACCAAACTATAATCAAGGTTTTGACATTTATTTGATGGTCTTATGGCATAACATCCAGAGAGAAAATGACACCTCTAAACATATTCTGAACAACACATAAAACATGACTTCAATTGCCTTAGTCACAACTGCCTTAACGGGTGGGCACGGGCAAAAAATTGGCAAACCTGTATGGGGCAGACAGGTGAAAATTGAAAGATCACATACCACTCAGTGAGCCATTATGTTGCTTGCTGAGAGCAACAGGTCGTAGCAAACATTTAACACGTAAGGGTAAGTGTGGGTGAAGTCGGGGAGATGCAGGCACTTCCCACAGACATTCATGTTTTCAACCCCTCCTGAACCCTGCGCACTGCACAAGGGACCTGGTAGTGCTGTTCGAGTGATGGGTGCAAGATCTGACTTTTAGAAATGAAGAAATCAAATAATCAGTGGGTAAGTTTGTGTGGGCATCCTATTGGCATCTTACACTCAAAAAACCACAAATCCTGTGTTCCATTTTCTTAACTTCCTATACAAGCCTCAATGTAACTGCAAAACATAACAGCGGTCCCTTTATGATAAAACCACTCCTATGCACATCCCTTTTGAAGTTAAAATTGTATTTTGGGGAGGAGCTAATAATTATAGTGTACACACATATACAAGAGGGGGAGGTAGCAGTCTTCGCATCGTTTTGATCTAAGGAGGCAGTCTGGGACAAGACAACAAAAAAAAGAAGATAAGAGGAGGATTCTATTTTCGTGGATGTTTCTCCCCTTTTGTTTACCGTCTCTACATCCGCTGACAACCTACTTATTTTCAACGGTTATTATAAAAATAACGATAAAAGCCTCATATAAAGAGAGACTGTCAGGTCAGTTGCTCTTCCCTATGTCGATTGCATTTCTTTCTAGGCCGATATACTCCTTTTCCCTCCACACTCGGCTGGCTTTAATTCATGAGGCCAAATCGATCAAACACTGGATTTTTCAGTTAGGCAATGTATCACCAGCTGAAGGATTCAAGTCAGCTGAGTCTCTGCATTAATCCAAAAAGAGGCCATCAATGGAAATTCTCCTTTGGAGTTCAGAGTGAGGTTTTAAATAAAAGAGCTGTTTTTATCAAAACGTCTGATCATCACAGTTGGTAAAATATAAAGTTGTTCAAAAGTACATTAGAAACAGCTGTTTTATTAGTTCAAAACATAATTTATGTAATCTTATATATAACACTTATGTTAATGTTTAATACTACTTAAATTACAAAGAACTAGATAAAAAATGACTATGATCAGTTAACCACAATTTAAAACAGACTAATGCATGTTCTTTATATTTTTATTTGTATTTTATGTAAAATAAACTGCACATGTTATAGGGAAATGTGATTTTAAGCTGTTAAAATATTAAGATTTTATTTCATTCTCCAGAAAATAATTTAATATGTTTAGGATTGTAGGGGAAAATGTACTGCAGTTTCTCATTAAACTGTTAAAATCACTAGTCTATCAATTTGATCTAACATGATGAAAATTTGAATATTATTTCTTGTTCATTTTACTTTTCGTGTAACTAAAGTTTTGTTCTTGCTGAGTGAATTTTGGCCTTGAGCCTAACCGAGAAAATTTAAAATACTTTACAAAAGTGATTAAGCCTTTTATGACTCCAATACAGAACTGCACACTTCTCCTTATTATGCTGTTTAAGACTTTACATTGCAGTTTGTCTTTTCCATATAAAAAGGTCTTTTTCAAACCGATGCAGTGACTATAGAGTAAAGTTCATAAGAACTTTTGACTTTTAACAAAACAAAACTAACTCTCTTACACTTTTTTTAAGAATTATAAATTATTAAATAATTTGTGTGTTTTGGAAGACTGAAAGTTTCTTTTCTTAATTTTAATTAAAAATCTTCTTATCAGCACTGCTGCCTCACAGTAAATATGTTCCTGGCTGCCAAAGGAGCATCTGGTAGAGCAGCACTGAAGTCCTACAGACTACAACTTCAGAACATTGATTCAAAAAGGAAGGATTCGCCAAAATAGTCAGATCTGCTGGAGCTTTAATCATTAAGGCAGTGATATTGATCAGATCATTAATTTACACATTTGCATTAGCTGCTGAAATCCAATGCTTTTCTTTCAGATTGGGCTGCAGCATTTGTGTAAATATTGGTCTGATCATTTTTATTAGCTTAGGAGTGTTGTTACTTTTGTGTATTAACATTTTAAGCTTTAGATCCATGATTTTAATGAGTAACTTAGCACTTCCTGTTTAAAGTCAACTATAAGTGAGTGAGTTTATGATAAAAGAGTAAACGTAAAAGATTGAAAACCAACTGTGAACCCGTATGAAATGCAATGTTCTTTAGATCAGATAAAAAGGTCGATGCTTGCTAGAAAAGGGAACATGATCAGGAGTGTTTATAGAGAACAAAACCTGATTCAATTATTAAGAGCTGAAGAAAACAGGGCAAGGGGATTAAAAAAGTATATACTTTTTAATGGGAGCCAAATGTTAGTTTTATGGAGTGTATTCTTCTACATCATAAACAACGTTTGTGCCAGCCTGTGTGATTTTGTAAATGGTATATCTTTGGTATATCTTTATTAAAGGTCTATCGATCTTTTCCTCTAAATTCTAAAATGTTGATAATTGTTAAAATTTTAAATGATATTGCTGCTATGTTTGACAGTGCCCTAATGCAACATGTTCTTTTTTTACTTTTACCAAAGCAAACATCTAGAGTGACATTAAACATTTTAGACAACAAACACAAAACAACTGCTGGACAAAAACAGAGAACAACATCAGTTGTTTAAGGGTGGGTGGGATTATAAAAGTTTGTTTCTTTCGTACTCCTTTTCAAGCAATAATTCAAACACTACTTGACTTGAATTATTAAGCACTATATTTAATGAATCAAATGTTTCTCAAGTATATTTTTGTTTGTTTTTTTCTTGGATGAATGCATTTCATTATTTCTGTAAGGAGTTTGATACAACTGGGAGATTTATGTTTCTTGTATTGTCTACAATTAATGCTTGAAGTAATCAAATTAATCAACCGATGATTTATTTCTGTTGACTGTTCTATGGATTGGGACACAAAGTATTTGGAAGTCCCCAATTCAGAAAGTTTTCCCACTTAAAAAGGTCTGTCATGTTCATTAAATTAACAATCCACTTGTCAGACATGGTATATGAAAAGAATCAATGAAATTCCATTTATTTTAAACTATTTTAATATAATTTATTTGTTTAGTGATGAAGAAAAAAATATGTTTCAACATCTGCGACCAAACGAGTAAGAATTTCATCTCTCGTGGAATGTAACTTCTTTCTTAAGAGACTCCTCTGTCGTTCACTCATTACCTAAATTTACAGCACCTGTTTGAACTCGTTATCTGAATAAAAGACACCTGTTCACATTCTTTAACAGGCAGACTGCAACATCTCCACCATGAACAAGACCAAAGAGCTGTCCAAGGTCAAAAAAGACAAGATTGGTCACCTGAACAAGATGGGAATGAATCAATCTAAAATGAGCAAGCAGCTTGGTGAGAAGAGGTCAAATGTTGGAGCAAAATATTGGAAAATTAAAGAAATAAAAGACCACTGACAATCTCCTCCCACCTGTGGCTTCATACAAGTGGCTGGTTCTTCCAGGATGACACTGATGACAAACAAATCAACCCGTCAATGAAGGAGTGAATTTGTAAAAAGCATTCCAAGTCTGTGGACCTTAATTCAAAAGACAATCTATTGAAAGAGTTTAAAGTACGTATTGTCCAGCGCTCCCCCCAAACATAACAGCTATAAAGGAGTTATGAATACAAGAATGGAACAAAAATCAAATCTGTTTGTACAAAACTGGTGATGACCTACAAGAAAAATTTGACCTCTTCAATTGGTACATTACAAAGTTCTGAGGAGAACATACATATAGATAACTAAATAGATATTGGTTCAAGACTGTCCAAAAGATTAATCAGTTTGTCATCTCCCAAAAAACAGATAAATTTCCCTATTTTGTAATAATGAGATAAAAATGTGAGCTAATTTGCAGTTCAGTGATCTGCCAGAGAAAAATTAAAATACATAAAGTAAAGGGATTTTACCAGAGAAACACAGTTTATAATAAATTTAACATTCAAAATAATTCAAAATAATAAAATCATCCATTAAAAAACAGAATCCCAGAATATTTTTTGTCATCATGACACATGATTCCACTAAAGCACAATGAATACATCCCACATTAATGACTTCTTGAGTAAAAAAACAAAATAATTTATCGGGTTGTCAATTTTAAACATGACATCACATTCACACTTCATTACTGCCAAACACAGTCAGAAGTTTGTTTGTTTTTCCAAAGTCGGTAAAGTACATCTGATTCTGATAAAACAAGATGTGCTGAAGATTGAACTTCCTTGTGAATTCATTGTGTACTTCATGAAACCAGCCGTCATCAAAAATGCCAAAACAGAGCAAGCCACAGATCAGTGCAGGGATGTAGAAGTGACAGCAGTGAGGGAATTAGTAATGTGATAAGTGTCAACACAGAATCAGCACTCTGGTATTGTTACAAGCGTCACAATGTTTTGTTTGGAGCTACTAGCTTTCTGCTCTAAAGAGAATTGTTTGAGAAACGCCACAAGCTGCCACTCACTCACAGCCCAGAAGCATGGTCCTGATTGATTTTACTAGACATTACCATGCACTACAGTCTTAGAGGAGGGCAGACCATCCCTTTCTTAAGCCTAAGCAACTGAAATTGTAACCAGAGTCCATAAATAAAATGATCAGCAATATAAAAAGGACCAAAAGAAATCTACAACGAAACAGATGACTGCCAATTAAAATAATTAAGAAAAAAACTCTAAAACATTTGATAAAACATAAAAAATTAAGCTTTTTTTCATCATTTCACTAATGTACTCTCTTTTTATAGTCATGCAATGCAATAAAAAGTGACACATTCACTCCTTTAACAGCTACTTCTCACCTTTGGGTCAGCAGTGAGGAGCTTAAAAGCCTCATAAACCTGCCTTTCTTTGACTCCGCCCCCCAGGTCAAGGAAATTGGCTGGCTTTCCTCCATGCAGGTCAATAATGTCACACGTGGCCATTGCCAAACCAGCTCCGTTTACTGTTTAAAAGAAAGAACAAACATCAGGTAAACTTTTACCTACAGAAATACTGTCGAGTCAGACAAGCCATTAGGAGTACTCACCTCTCTACACTCTCGTAATGGGTGTTAATGGCACTATAGCCTCATAATGACCTAAATAAAGATTAATTTATTATGTATAATGAGGTTATATTTCCCATTAAGGAAAGACTTGGGTCCAGAAATTGAAACAACAGTCCCTGAGAGGAAAGTGTAATGCCTGAAAACATGCCTTAATTAAAACAACATTAGTGGCACGGACTAAATGATGGCTATAAAAACGCCCACAAAGGAATCTGGCAAAATACCATCTAGGAACAACTAACTTAAATGTCACATTAAATAGTAAATAAACTTGAATTAAAAAATGTATACATTTATGGGAACGGTTGTTTTAAAGAGGGTCCTACTATATGGTCATATATTTGTTGACTTTTATATTGTTTATCTATGAAAACAACGCTTCCCTTACGGGTTGTGTAGAAGCCAACTACACGAGCGTGTCTTACCTCATTGAGCTAAGCTAAACTTGTATCTCAGCAAGCTCCCCAACGGGGTCTCAATAAAAGGGAAATTTGCTTTAACAGCTGTCACTTTGGAGGCTTCCGGAGCTCCCAAGGAAGCTGCAGGGTCTTAAAGCTGTTGTTGCTTTAAGAGAGAGGAAGCTGGGGATGTAGGTTGGGGTGCAGGCTCAAAGGGGGAGTACAGCTGACAGATATCTAATGTGTTTATGAGGCTACGGGGTAAGGAGCTGGAGCACCTGTTAGTCCCGCTATACACTGTAAAGGCTTTGATTTATGACAACAGAGAGTGCCTTTAATGAGAACGCTAACAATCTGGCTCACTGGAGACTTTCTGGGCGATTATAGCTAATTAGAACACATTGGTTATGGCAGCATTTGTTCTGGTGTCTTCAGAAAGCTGCTTGTAAAAGAGACTGGAGGAGTGCCCAGTCTGCCTGTAGTTTGACTAAGTTTTTACTGAGCTTTTCAATTACGTGACTCGAGCAACATTTTAAAGCCATATGCCAGCAGGAGTTCACTCACATTGGGGAATTATTTTATGATTTGGTGTTAAGGCGACTAAAAAGCTTCCCATCCATACCAAAGCAGGCAATGTTTCCATCCATTCCAATGTATTTGAGATCCCACTTGGCTGCCTCCATCTCCGTGGGGTCGCTCTCGGTCATGTCATCCATGGCAAACACAGCTTTCTGACGGAACTCGGCGTTGTCGTCAAAGTTGATTTTAGCATCAAAGCAAACCACTGGGGTGAAGGTGAGAGTAGAAGGGGAGACAACAAAGGCAGAGTAAGAAGCTAAACTGAGAAACAACATGCAAGAAAGAACAAAAGAAGAAAAAAAAATTACCTCCGACAAACAAAGTTGGCCAAAAACAGTTAAAAAGTTCAAACGAATTTAATGAAAGTCAATTTTTTTGCCATTATTTCAGTTTGGTACGCTAATGCATGTGCTTTGACTTTGCCATTAGGCTATTATGGTAAAAAAAACATTTTCTTTACGCATCAAAGAGAATGGATTTCAAAGAAACCACTCCACTGAAGCTTTCCTGAAAATATCATGCAAAGTAAACACAAGTCTCTAAAAAAGCATAAACTTCAATAGCAGCTGAATTATAAATAAATAGCTTGGTGAAATACAGGATTCTCATTGAAAAAATGGGGATGTGCTTTGTCCTGGCAGTAGGCTGCGAAGTACTTATGAGTACTCTTCTTTTTACCTGCAACAAAGTTCTGAGAATCAGGAACGTCCTGCTGCAGGTAAAAATGTACTGCAAGTTAATTACCATCAAACCTGAATCTCAAATGTTTTTAAGCAGTTTGGGAAATTATTTTTGCGTCATAAAAACTTCAATGAAGTACGGTCTCTTTAAACTGTTGCAATATGGTGCTAAAAATAGTGTCCATGCCATGCTCCAGCATTCCTATCTCATCCCTCTTTCAAAAAAACCTGTGAGATCTATTAGTTATTTTTTAACAATATTGCTCTTGTGCTGACGCTTCTTATAAAATACATTGTTCCCACTCTTGATTGGCTCAAGCTTGCTTTAAAATCACGAGGCCTACAGTCAAAACATGGACCAATCTCTGTAAGTCAAAGGGTTTTAGGGTCCTTAGCAGACAACAAGTCCTTCTGGTTTGGTTGATTCGATGGACAATATTACTGTCCAAAATTATGAAAATGAAATTTCTGGTCATGGATTCAAATACTGCTTAGTAACTGCTGGTAAAAAAGTTAACATTTTAATTTAGACACTGTGTCTAGCTTAAAGGGATGCATACTTTGCGACATGACAACATGTACGTCTGCCTGCAGCAGGGAAGGAGGGGAAGTCAAAATGTCAAAGCGTTCCAAAGTATCACAAGGAAGACAGAAAAACTGGATTTTACAAATGATAGCAAAACATGACAAAACTAAAGAATGAATATTAGGCATTTGTCAGTGTCATACTTATTGTCGGCGTTTACCAGCAGCATAGCCAAAGGGCAACACCTTCACTGCCTCCTTGAAGTTGGTTTGAACATGATACTGTGATCAGTTAAATCCAGGACAACAAGACAGTCCGACAATGGACTTACTTAGGGGAAATTTCCCCACTGAGGGACAAATAAAGGGTCATCTTCTCTTAGGAAAAGTAAGAACTCTTTAAAAAAAATTAAAATATATATTTATTAACAATAGCAATTACTACAAGAAGGGACTTGGATTTGAACCATACTTCTCTGAATTGAAAAGACTTTGGACTTTGATGGCAAAAGCCAATCCAGATCACAATAGATATGAAAGTTATTTTTTAATTACTTAAATAAAGTTCATAGATTGAACAGTACATACAGTAAACATGCCCTTTCCTTGGGTTAAAATATGTTTCCCATAAGGGAATTCTTTTCATTTTGTTTTGGAGACACTTTTTTGGTCTACCTGCAAAATGAATTCAGCTATTACAGAGCAAGAAAAAAAAATAGACAAGCAACAATGAGTCCCTTAAGAAATCTGCTCTCTGATACATGTCTGCAGAATGCCTGCTGGGAAATAGCTGTGTTCCCTGGCGACAAGAACAAATCAAGCTATAGAATGAAAAGCAAAACTTGTGAAGCCTGCTCACAAAGCTTGCTAAATCACAACCTCACTGTGGGCGGAAAAGAAAACCCAACCTCTCAGTTTAAATCTACAACTTGAATGTAGACTTTGTGAACATAAATATTCAAACACATCCCCTCAAAGTTTGATTACTGCACACTTTGAACAAGCATTTGTGGTTGAGGCAACTAAGCGACATCAAAGCATGTTTTAATGTATCAGCAGGAAGCATCTCAGCCAATGTGTGTTTGTTGTCACAGACAAGACAGTCTCATATTTGATTTGGCAGAACAAAGTTCAGCAAAAGTTCGAGGAAAGCTACATCTTACTAAAGATACATAGATTTTCTGTGAGTGAATAGTAAACACTTCACCTCGAAATGAATAAAGTTTGAGGACAGGTGCACAAAAAGAGTACAAAATAAAGAAATGTTAAGAACCATTGTTCATTTACTAATACATCATAAATACCACTTATACCAGGGCTCTGGAGCCGCATGCGGCTCTTTAAGTGCTGCCTAGTGGCTCCCTGGCGCTTTTTCAAAAATGCTGGAAAATGGAAAAAGATGGGGGAGGGAAATATATTTTTTGTTTTAATCATTGTTTTAACCCCGAACAAACATTAAGCGATTGACAGGATTCAGGTCTGCTGAGCGTTTCTGCATGGTGCGTTCACTGAGCTCCGGTCATTCCAATAAAACAAAGCAGTTTATCATAGAAAACATTGAACCCCAGAACTGATCCTTATAAAATAGATGGATTAAATAGTCTCGAGATTTTTTCTGAAAAACTGTTTTGTCTTTCTGAGGATTGTATAAAAATGACAAAAGCATAGTAGTGGACTGAGTTAAATGTCCGGAGTTCATTGAACACATCACGCGCTGTGATCGGTCAATCAGCCTGTTCGGAGGTTTGGGGGGAAATAAAGGGAGGAGGGCTGGTGCATGCTTGAGACAGACTAATGCCGTTTGAGGTATCCCCATTAATAAAATAATAAAAGAAAATAGACTAAATATAACTTTATGGAGTGTTCTGCTGCTGTTTTTCTTGTTAACCACAAAATAAAGACACTTAAAACAGATGAAGTTTCGGCATCTCCGTGCGGGAAAGGGAGAGCGGGATGCTTTCTTCTTCATCATTGATTATCTTGTTATCACGAGCAAACGATCCAAAAAAAAAAGAAAAAAGGTAGGGCAGGCCGCTTTCGGCTTCCGTAATTTCTGATTTTTGTCAGTATATATTTGGAATGACACTTGGGGATATTATTGTGTTTTGTTGCTCAGGCCCGAGGATAGCTGCGCTGATTTGGTGTCAAAAGAGAGAGAGAGAAGAGGATGCTGCTGCGTTTTACCTATGTACTGGCTTGTTTGGCATTTGCACAGAAATTAAACTTAAACTGTATTAATTTGATTTCATATACTTTACCTTTTCAAAAGGCTGCTGTTTTATATCAATAAATGTATGCTGCGTTTTATTGCACTCTGTTGTCCAGATAAGGGGCACGTTATGCACGTTCCGTTTTGTTGTTGTTTTCACGAATCCGAAAAATAAAAATGACATCAAAAATCGGATTTCTTTATTGCATTTCTTTAATTTCATCAAAGCAATGAAACATATTGTAATTCATTAATATTGTAATGAAGTTAAACTTCATCCTACAACAGAGTAGTCACATGGTGCGTCATTCTCCACAGGATTAAATAAACATTTAATCATGAAGGTTCATTATGTATTTGTAACCAACTTAGTCATTTTGATTTTAGGCTAATATAGATACATACAGCATGCGTTGCCTTCATTATAAGGCTTTTAATTTTTTGCGGCTCCAGACAGATTTGTTTTTTGCTGTTTTTGGTCCAATATGGCTCTTTCAACATTTTGGGTTGCCGACCCTTGAATTATACCATCAAAAACAGGTTACCTTGACAACTGAATACAGGACTCTAAAGTGCAAGCGTGGGATCACTTTGGTTGAAGATGCCGCCCAATTTCTCAAAGGTGCAACCAATAAGTGCCCTTTATGCAAAACTGAAGTCGTAAACTTCTTACTGACTGCGTGCAAATGCTGCATGCATGGAGTGTGCACATGACATGTTAAGTGCCTGTAAGACGCTCACAGAATTCACACACAAACCGCACTGAATGTCTAATTTCTTCATTTCTAACGCTAGAGTTCAACTAATGGGATCCCTGGGTTTGAGGGGGTTGGAAAAAAATGAAAAATATGTGCGATGCACCTGCATCTCACCTACTTCACCCTTACTCATTACATGTTGTTTAACTGTCGCCCACAACATGCCCATAGGAAAAAAAGTGCACGAGCTTTTGAGCCGTACGGGCTTACCAGGGTTGTCTCCAATCCTAAAATTTCATGAAGGACACCTGCAACAGATATGCCCATTTTTGACCAGCAGGCGACTCATTTCTGCCCGTAAGAGGAGTTGTGGCTAAGGCACAGCACTGAACACATACACTCCAGAACAAACCTGTTTTTATTAGCATAGAAACTAGAGAGTTGTGTTTTAATGTTACATTTCGTGCCATTTTTGTTTTCAACACTAGAAATTAAAGATATAAAAACTAAAGAGAAGAGAGTGGTTTGACCAGTTTCCTTGGCTAAGATACAATAAAGCCCGTAGAGTAAAGTGCTGCCTTTATTGTAAGGACTGGGAAGATGGTAACTAACAATAGTGCATTTGTGACTTATTCTACTGCATTTTGAGTTGAAAACACTTAAGAAGCTCAATGAATCTATAAAACACATTCCCTGCAGCGATAAATACCCAGCCCAAGTGTCTCCTCTCCCTTTCAGCGGCATGCAGCAGCAAATGAACAGCAGTTTAGGAACAAAAAGCGACCCTGTGAAACTGTGCTGTTAAAGGCAATGCAGTGGAAAATGTGGGCACACCTAATTTTTGTGCTGGTGCACAATAGAGAAAAAATTTGTCACTCCAGTGCAATTAGTGTAAAAATATATTATTGAGCCCTGATGGACACCTTGCAAGCTGATTGATCGGCTTCTTCTAAGACTTTGTGACAATTTTTTTTAGTAAATTCAGAACATTTATTAATTATGTTTAGTCAAATCGTATTTAATTAGAAATAGAATTAGATTCAAAGTTGTGAATCAAAAATGCAGATTTATTAGTGATCCCTTGCTATAATGCAGTTTAACTTTCACAGTCTTACTGTTTTGCAGATTTTTTTGTGTACAACCTTTATTATTTTTACGGCACAATTTGCTCTGATTGGGTTTGTTACGGCTGTGGCCGTATTTGGTTTTGTTTTTTCTTTGCTCTGGTTTCTCAGAGTGGGACTTCTGTGTTCTTGTGGATCTTTGTGTGTCTGTCTTTGTTCATTTGTTTCAGGCGTGGTGCTTGCGGGTGAGGCCCCATTGGGCCCAGAGAAGGGAGCTTTGCTACAGCAAGTCTCTACTGCAGCTTGGTGCTCTTCTCCACCTGTTTTGTTGTTGTGGCTTAGTAGTTTTTGATGTGGTCCCACTTTAGTTTGGTGTTAGTTATGTTAGGTGAAGCTGTAGGGGTGAACTGTCATTTTCTTTGATACACATTTTCTCCTGTTTCTGTTAGACTAGGGAGGTTAGAGTTTTGTCATTTGCTTTCCCTTTTCTTTCATGAACAGGTGAGATGTCTTCTGATTTCAGTTAGGTGGAATTTTGTTTGTTATTTTGGCCGTGGTTCACCCTGAACCCTTTGCTTCACATTTCAGTTATTGTTTGTTTGGTTTCTTTTAAATGTAACCTTTTTATAGAGACAATCTTTTGATGTGGTTTTTTTGTGTTCCTCTTAGTTTATTTTTAAGTTATGCCCCTGATGCCCTAGACTAAAAAGGGATGTACAAAATGCATTCAGTCTGCCAAATCTAGATGAATCTTTGATTGTGAGAAGATTTTTGGTTTGAACTTTCATTGTTTTAACAAGATCGAAAAGTTGGAAAACATTATTGTCCATCTAAGAAATTTGCTTACAGTGGGAAGTAAAAGGTTTTACAGCCTCTTGCAGCAAGGGACCAGTACGCAACATAGATCCTCAATTATAACATTTTGAAAAGGTATTACTGGATAATGAATAAAATCTAAATTAAAAAAAAAAAATATATATATATATATATATATATGCATACGCTAATCAAATCTTACCTCAGTTTTAAATAATATTTGATGAGTATATGAATACCTAGACAACTTTGTGAGTGGTTGGTAATTTAAAATAAATTCTGACAAAATACAATAAATACTTGGACCTTGTGAGTGCAAAACTTTTGTTAAGCATATTTGAAAGTAACAGGGAACTTTGCTCGAGTCATTGTGATCTTTTTGCAAGAGTAGACCCCAGATTATAATAGAATTTGGAGAGATGTGGCAAAAGTTGACTATGATTAAATAGTTGTTCTGGCATCTTTTCATATTTGTAACTACAGAAATTTGGGTAAAGCAACAAAAGGAAAGCATGTTTACTAATTTCTTGGATTTTTCAAACCCTGAACTTTATATTCCATCACATCTCCCAAACACAGTCTATACCACTTTCATGCATGTATTTTGTCAGGCAGTTGATTTAACTGAAGAGTAAAAAAGAAATCGGTATGAATGGGAGGAATCCTAGAGCCATATCCAACCTCTACAATAAAGCCTCAACTCTTCACCAATATTTTTGAAAGATGGTCAGAAAAAAATCAAAAAGCCACAGCCAACAGAAAAAAGTCAAGGACAAAAATGAATAAAGGTAGCTTTTTTATGTGTCAAAAAGCAATTTTGGCAACGAAACCGCCCAAAAGTCCTAGTTTTTTTTTCACTGTTTCCATATAAACAACGACATGCCGTCAGCAGATGGCAGTTTTTTTTTATTTGTATGGAAAGGTATAGTTTACTTCCAGTTATTTACAAAAAAAAAAAGGTTTCATATAAATTCAATTTATTCCAGGTTTTATTCCTTAAAAATATCAATACATTGCTTTTACATGGTTGAAACCTGCAAACATGCAGAGAGAGGAAAAAGCTCAAAACAGGAAATAGATGGTCAAACGAAGCAGAAGAGACATTTTCTAAAAAAAAAACAATTCTAGAAAATATCAACGGAGAGGTATCCTAGCTGAAAATATTACGATACTGCATCAAGTGTGCAGTTTCCAAGGCTAAAAAAAGTTTTGCATATGAAAAAAGCTGCCAAGAATATTATCAGTAGCCATGATCTACAGAGAAGAAGCAATGTCAATGGGGTCTCGCACTGCGTTGCAGTGATACTGAGAAATGAAACCTGAAACAGCCCGTTCATCCTGACTCACAGAATCCAAAATCAAAATTCACAATATTTCCAAGTTCAAGAAACTAGAATAGATGACATAAAAAAACACATGATTTTAATGTTCTACCTTTATGCAACAACTTCTAATTACTTATTTATTAGTTGTTTTATTTTTGCTTGTTATAAGCATTCAACGTGTCAAGCTGCCCAGCAAAGCAGTGTTTTCAAAGATATTTTTTAACCTTTTTATTCAACGTAATTATTATTTTATCTATTCAAAGTTAGGTAAAAATTTACAATTCAAATGTATCCATAAAAAATAAGTTTCAGCTTTCTTGGAAACCTGCACCTTAGTGTAGAGTAAGCTGAATGAATTCTTAACATATAATTTATTTTTAATTTTTAATAGGGCTTAAAGGCGATGAACTTAAATATTTCTGACAGTCAGATGAAACTTTAGAAAGGTATTTTTGTTTTTTCTTTAAAAGCTTTTTTTTCTGTAGTAACTAGATTTGTTCCACAAAAAAAAAAAAAAAACATAAAAAATATTTAATGGGAGCTTTTCTAAAGCGTCCTGAGCATTTTTAGTCTAATAAATAGATGTCAATTGACTTCAAATCACCGTACTTTTTTCAGTTATACATCTTTGATCTGAACCTGCTCTCCTTTTTTTAAGTTGTCTTTAATATCAACACTTTATCAAGTGTGGGGTACTTCAGCAAAGTATTGCAAAATGCAGCTTCTGATACGTGTTTTATGACAGACTTGACTTTAATTACTTATCATCAAAGGGGGGAACATCACTTCAGATCAAGATGCTGTGAATAAAGGAAGCTTTACCCCCCCATTCAAAGCTGTTTGAATTTTGACCCAGACAAAGCCACGCTGACAAGAAGCTGATGTCAGTGTGTTGCAATTACAGCACACTGCATGTTACTGAACACTGAGCACACGGTGTGCCTGCATCAGAGCCACTCAGACAGCTCAGTCTCCAGAGAAGAAAACATTCGGATAAACTTTAAGGTATTTACCACAGAAGCTGAAAGAGGATGTGTTGCAGAAGCACATACAGAAAATGCATTGCATACAGAAACATTTTTTTTTTAGAAGCGCACAGTACCTTGTCCTTCGGGAGTTTCTCCAAGAGGATTGACTTCGACTTGAGTGGCGTCGACTTTCAGGAACAGATCATAGAGCTTCTTAATCTGATCTGCCGCCTGCAAGGTCCACAGATGACAGTAATTACCTGAGGTTTTGACACTGAACACTCCGCTACGCCAAGGCCACTGAGCCTGGCTCGCGAGCTTCATGTAAAAAGGCAAATCACTTTGAACATTGCTCTGTCTGAGCTGTTTCAGCAAGACTGTGGAGATTTGTCTCTGCCAGGGACAACTGTGACTGCTCGTTCTAAAACACTCTGGGAAATAGGGGAAATGTCAGACACTGAACACACACCATCACCCTGTGATTGAAGATTATAGGGTAAAAATATGCATTTCATCAGCATCAATGTGTTTGATCTTTCCACAAATGAGCCTTTCTACTCAATTTGGCTTTGGTCACAAAATATCTGTATTTGTAAGCAATGGATGGGAAACTATTGGCTTTAAAGAAAACAAACATGAATATTTGTGTTCATTACTGCAAAATACATTTTTAAAATGGAGATAAAAACTTATCAATTTTGCAAATGTGTTCGCTAATTTAAATGGGCAAATGTGTAACTCAAATGTATAGGTAAATACAAAGAATCAAAGGATTCATAAATAATTTCAACAGGTTAATGTCTTAAAATTATTTTTTGTGTAAATAGGAAAGTACATTAAAAACATATTGGATGCACACATACATTCCTTTAAAAAGACAGATGTGGATCTCACACTTTAAACATTGTAAACGCTTTTTTCTCTGTGTAATTCAGTCACAACCATGGCCAAAACTTTGGCTTATTTGTTTATTGTTTTTCCTGTAATGCTTACATTGTCACTAATTAACTGTTTAAATAACATACAGGAATAAAAAGTTACAAAATATTTCTATGTAGTGTTTCTCCAATTTTTACATTTTTACTTAAAATGAATTAACTGAAACCTTTTTAATAAAACACTTTAAGTCTTCTCTTCTAGGCCAGGCTGACATTTTAGTAAGATACAGTGTTGTAATTGTATTAAATTTATCTATATATAAATAATTCATTGATAACATTCACGTATAATGTTCTAATCATTATGATTGCAGTAAAACACTGCATTTTTCGTGTATTATTTATTGGTATAAATGTGGAAAATCTCATCATTTTTGAGTTCTTATATAAAGGATGATCTGGCCTGGAGGTCAAACCACAAAACTCAAAAATTTGAACAATAAAAGCCAATAAAATATTTAAAAGGTAGTATTAATATGTATTAAAAATGATAATAAGACCTTCATTAAAGCCACAAAGAACAATATTCTTTGTTGGAGCAACCACAGAAATATACAAGGAGAAAAAAAAAGAGAACATAAAATATTAACGCAATATACTTAATTATTTAATTTAAAATTATAGTATGTATATAATAAATGTTCTTTAGTTAAAAACTAAGGTGGGGGCATCACGGTGCAGAATTGTCCTGTCAGTGATGCTCATAGTAGAGCAGAGTAGAATTTCACCAACAGACAGCGAGGGTGGATCAGTCTGTCACTGAAGCCGCCCTCCAGGGCAGACGGGGCGTCCTGCAGTGGATGGGACTCTTGGTCCAGCATAGATGTCAGTTTAGCCAAGACCCTTCTGTCTCCTAACACCCCGATTGAATGACTGAGCATCTGTTGCCCAATCTGTGTGTTTTCAGAGGATTAAGTGTTTGCATCCAACAGTTAGAAATAGAATTTTGAAGAATTTTAGCACAAAATGATTTTTTTGACTCTCAGGAATAATATATTTTTGTAAATTCTCTGATAAGTCAAACACATTTTTATGTTACACATTGTGCTACAATTTACTTCATCTGCAAACAAATACAAACACTCAATGAGTTTACTTTTTAATTTTATTATCATGTATATTTATTTTTTGAAAGTTTTTTTTTCCCCTGATTAATATTTTTGTCTTTAAATATTTCTGAAATTAATATATATTAAATTTCAATTAATGATTTTTTTCCCCCCTCCCCATTACTACCAATTCCTAAGCTTTTTGGTGAAGTGTTAGGTGTAAAGAGGGAGAGTGGTCATCCTCCAGCCTGGACTGGTGCCGTTGGAACCATAGACAGTACATAGAGAGAACCGGACGGATCATCCCCTCCCCCCTCGTGTTCTAAATAGGAAGTACCTGCTGGTCCCAGAAAGCCAAAACTCCATAGATTTCTATTGAAAAACAAACAGCTAATACTCAGTCATTCTGTTTGTTAGAATAACCCTTATTGATTCTGGTGTCTCTTTTTAACATATTTTTGCTAAACCTAATTTTTTTTCATGATATATTTTCTTTATCGCAAGTTAGTCAAGTTATAAACTAGCCAATCAGATACTTCAATAAAGGCACGTGTTGCACGCTGGTCCCACCTCAAACGTTCAAAACGTTGGAGAGGTTCTCGGCCCAACTATTTGCCATCACTGTCTGATCCCAAAATGGTGAAATCGGGCGGTATCCGTACCGCGGAAAAATGACGAAAATTGACTTAATTTTGTTGGAACCCGAGGCAACAGTCTTGTTTTGTCCATTTCTATTCATGTTAATGGCAGAAACCCAGTCTCCCAACCCTCGAACACAATAATCCAGGTGGTGGAAAAATGGCACCATCCCCAGCCACCCGAGTCCACTCAACTAGGAAGGGGCCAGGTAAGATAAAATCACCAAATCACAGAGCAGAGCCCCAACCCCGAGGCCCCCAATGGGAGGTCTGATCCCCAGGCACCTACACCCACAACCTATTTTTTTTTCTTTTTAAATAATGAAATATCTGTATCCTCAATAAGCAGGGCATCATGATAAGCTTGAATTTAGCTTGAATTTTGTGTCTAATAGAGGCTGATTTATTGAGTTTATTTAATCATTCAATATTTTACAACTTTTAATTTAAATAATTTCTCATGCCCCAATTTCTGTGGTGCGAAAAGTGGATTAATAAAGTGATTTCAGACCACACAAACCTCTTGGACAATAAAATAGCATAACTTTTTAACTCTGAACCAAGTTTAATAAAACTTTGGGTTAAGAAAAAAGCAAAAAGGCTTTTATAATTTTCAGAAGAAAACCTTTCCCAGGACGGTTGTTGTTTACTCCCTGACTCAAAAACAAAAATCAATGTACGGCATGTTCTGTCAAATAATGGCGTCATTAGTAAAGTCGGCTCTCTGAGTCTGGCAAAGCACCGCGCATCCCTGCCAGCGACGGCAATGGACCACCTGGCATGGGAGCATCACATAATGACACTTCACAAGTTGCTTTTGGAAAAGTCATAATAGCCAAAGCGTGGTGTGTTTGTAAGTGGGCGTGTGTGCGTCTCCCTGCCTCCTCTTTGCAACAACACTTAAAAGCCTTCTACGTGCCCATTACCTGTCTCTGCAGAGATTCTTTGAAACCCAAATTAGCTGCCATGCGAAGTGCCTGGTCGTCTCGCACGCCTTCGAATATGTCTATGGTTTCCTGTAGGAACAGCAAGGAAATAAATGAGAAACATCGTAAAATAACTCTTTATTATCTAGATACTTTGTAATGTTTAAATCGCATTGGATAATTATGAAATAATGACAAAAAGTTTGGGTTTGGAATAAGAGAATTAGGGCTATTGGGATTTTTGTCTTTTTGTTGGTGCATTGTATCTGACAATACCTGGAGCGTAAACAACCTGGGGTTCAAATCAAGACACTAAAAGAATATTTTAACCTTGTGTTTTTGCATTTTTACTCAGGTCTAGGGCGCAGGGTAGATTAAACCAATTAAATTCATTGAAGTGTGTCGCTTCTCTCCAGCAAGAGATCTCTGCTGCTGTGAGCACACAACAGTCTAACTGAGCGGAGTGCTTTACCCGCATTGACTTATTATTTTAATGCTGTGTACTTTTCAAGCTGCTGGTGTTAAAACGAGCCCTTTAAATGCTAAAGAACAATTAAGGATTGATGTTCGTAGTAATGTGTAATTGTTGCTGTTATTGTATCATAACCTTTTTTTTGCTTGTTTTGCCTATTATCAGGGTGAAAATGAAAGCTAACATGTGAGATGGTAAAGGCAGAAATGCAAAAAAACATGGTGAAAACAATCAAAACATTTTTGTTGAAGAGTGCAACACGTCTATAAGGTGGTGTTAGATATAATGTACCATATGGATATCTTAATATACTACATCATATATTCTTTACAACTTTTGAAATAGCAAAAGTAATAGTTTTAATTAATCAGGAAAAGACTGAGATCCCAGAATGAAATTTTTCACCTTACTCTGTTTTCCACATTTTTAAGCTCTAATCTTAAAAAAAACTTGATTTATTTTTCACTCATCAATCCACACAATTGCCTGTGAGATTAAAAGTACTCTAAAACGCTGAAACCTCCATTATACTTACATGGAAGAAGTTTCAAGCCACTAATAGACTTTTTAGATCTTGCTGTCCAGTCAGCTGAGAAATTGGGGATGAAGGACCTTGATCGTTATAACAGTGAGAGTGAGAATTCCTCTATCCTGATGGATGAACCTTACAGAAGGACAACCACTGGTGCAGCACTTCAGACATTATAATAGAGTCCAAAACTGAGTGACCGCCTTTTGACAAAGTGTTTAGGTTATTGGATTTGGATGAAAGCTATCACTTCAAGGAAAGTCCAGAATGTCACACCACTGAATGACTGTAATAGGACGAGGCTGATGCACATTTGCTGATTTTATTTAAGGCAGGGGTGCCAAACTCAAATGTACAATTGGCCAAAATAAAAATAAAACAGTTTAAAGTAAAGGTTTGTTTATTGGGAACTTGCAAATGACCTCATTGGATGAATTCATCCAGAAAGTAACAATGCCTGCAAAACGTTTAACAACATTACTTATAAATTCAGCTTTGACTGATTCGCACAGGTGTTTTGGCAGAGTTTTACGCTTAATGCCCTTCCTAACACAACCTTGTATTTTATCCGGGTTTGGGGCGGCACAGGGAGATCCATGTTTGACTCCCTTGAGGCCGTATAGTAAGGCAGTACCGCAGAGGTCTTGCCCAAGGACCAACACTGGATGAAGTTCATTGCACACACTAGAAATCAAACCTTGATTTCCTGCATGCCAGGCCTGCTCTCAACCAGAACTTCCTGTTATAATTTCCGAAGAAAACTTTTTCTACAGTCCAACAGGCATTATTAAAGCTCACTTTATCCACTTTGTGATGGACAGTAGTTCATGCCTGAAACTGGAATTGACAAAACTTTTAAGACAATTTTCTCCAACAAACATAAAACATCAAATTCAAGGAAAATCAGTTGGATTTATTTCCTGAAGTTCTTTGTGGAACTTTTCTGGATTCATTTTTAACTAATATTTTCAACAGGCAAAGAACAGCAAACATCTGGAGGATGGAATGAAGGTGTTCACCAGAGAGATTTGTGGCGATTTTGTTTCATCTTTGTCAAAAAAGGCAATGGCTTTGGTTCACAAGCTTTCAATGGGTTCTCACAGGCTTTTAATACGCAAACATTCAAGCAGTGAATTGTGGGATCTGTGGTGTATTAGAAGCAAACGGGAGTCAACTCTAAGAACTCCATTAGCAAGATGCTAACTTTCATCACAATTGCAGACAGTTGTGTGGTTGATTATGAACACATTATGATCTACAATAAAGCCAATAAAGCCAAGGGAAAACTTTGATTTCAAATATAAAATAAAATAACAGCATTTTCATGATATTATGCTGAATTTGGTTGCAATTGTTTCCTTAGTTCAAATTTACTTGTAAAGAAAACAAACTTCTTTAAATAATTTTCTACCCAGTGGCTGCTCAATTAACAACCCCTGGCAACAGTTAAATTTCACTTTTGAACAAGCTTCCATCTGGAAATTAAAGCTTTATACCCAATTCAATAAAAAAAATAAATAAATAACACTGCTCTCACAAATGCAATGACAAACATGTTGAGCCTCATATATATGCATGCACTCCATAGATGCAGCTCTCCATTGCTATCTTATTAACAGCAAATTAGCACCAAGGGATTTTTTTCTGTTTATCTGCATTTGCTCATGTGAAGTCATGGTGTGATCCTGTGTGTGTGCTCTGTGCCCAGCGCTTGGAGCGTATATGTAGGTGGTACAGTAAATTTAACTGGATTAACTAAGAACACAAACTGTTCCAATTTGCAGACCTCATTAGGCAGAATAGTAAAATGTTTAAAAAAAAAACACTTCCATCCATTTACTTTTGAATATTCTGTACGTTTGTCCCTATTACAGATTATTACAGTGATAGGTCTTGAAAAAAATGTACCTTAAAAATGAGTTCTGGGGTGCTGGCAGCCACCTCTTCAATATCCATGCCTCCCTGAGGGCTTCCCACCATGACAGGACCGTTACAGGCGCGGTCCATGAGAATGGCAAAATAAGTCTCTCTGCTAATGTCCAAGGCCTCAGCAACCATCACCTGGATATGATGAGGTCAGAAAGAGGGCGTGACTGACAAGAAATAGCTGTTTAAACCAAAACTGATGTCATCAGACTTACATATAGTGTTTTCCCATATGTGCTTATGGACACGGACAAATGACAACATGGATAATCAGGCTTTACAGATTTAAGGGATATGTGCAACAAAAGAAAAAAGGTGATAGAAATGTTTGAAAAAACATAAAAAAAGGAACATTTACAGTTTGTTATTCAAAAGAGAAAATTGTTGAGGTAGGCAGCGTTCATTGGCTATGTAAAAGACAGTGAATAAAGATCCATACCCCCTTTTTATTTATACATTTAAATGTTGCTATTCCATGTTCCTTAACTTATTCTAAAAATTCCCACCTTTTAAATGTGTTTCTCTCAATTAAAAACACACAAAACTCAATTTGTCCCCTCCATTGGTTCCTTTCAGCAATCCTGCTCGTTCTGTATCTCATCTTGCCTTGTCTTCTCTTGCTATTCCTTTATCAGTGCCAGGACAGCAAATCCATGCGGACACGGAGGTGCTGGCCCTTTCTGTGTTGTTCCTTGCTCTGAGCTGCAGAGTCAGCCGGCAGTGGACATGATCTCGGCTGTCTAAGTGTCACCTGAAACAAGCGGTTCAGGACACACTGTCAATCCTGCAGTCAGGCCGTATCTGCTCTTGTCAGGTTTATCTTGGCATCATACTCCTCTGTTCTCTGTAATATGCTTTCCGTATATGTATATTTCATTTAAAGAGATGTTTTCTGTGAATTTAGTTGTTTTGCATTCAGTTTGTTCTGAGCTTGTCAAAATGTTTTATGCTGTTAGTCTTTTCACAACCCCCCACCCCCACCCATACACACACAAAACTCTGCAGCAGGAAAGGGAGGAGTTGAATAAAAACAGAAAAAAAGCAAAGAAACATAGGGAGCACACACACAGAAGCAACAGGCTGAAGGCAGCTTCATCACCTGGAAATGTCTGTTTTCAGGGGGTACAGCATGCAGCATGAGAGCAAAGAAAAAACAAATACCTGCTTGTTATAAGCACATGGAAAAGACTATTTATCAAAACCAGCAAATTCACAGAGGAAAGGCTCAATTTATGCAATGAGCCATAACACCAGTCAGTGCAAATTCACAGTAAACAACAGCGGACGGCAAGTATTCAAACAAAGTAAGAAAAAAAAGCAAGAGCCAGACTGTTTTCACAGACCTTATTTTTAGAGTAGAGAATCACTGGAATAAAATTGTCCTGAAACGAGGTCATATTCACAAAAAAGAAAAACGCTCGTTTTTTCACTCTGACTCACCGTCTTCACTTTGACTCCATCTTTAGGTGTCTGCTTGGTAATCAGATTAAAACCAAGCATCTTATTAGCCAGATCACCAACCACTGCAGGGCTACAGGGGAGAGGTTTCATTTCAAACAATACATTTATTAAACACATTTCAGTTAGACCTATAAAAAAAACTCTTCAAAAAGTATGAAGATCTAAATTTCTTAAAAGCCTTGATCCTATGAATCACCTTTAAAAAAAAAAAAAAAGAAGGAGATTGTAATATGTTCTGACAACATCTTTTTACATTTATTTTTGGGAAACTTTCATCCCTCTGAATGACTTTTTTAAGAATATCTGCATGCCGGAGCAGTTTCAGTAACTTGTTCTGATTTCTTGAGCGAATACAAATTAAGCCCAGGGTTGCATTCATCCTTTGATAAATGAGAGGCTGGGTGAACTGCACGCTTTTGTCACTGTCTGGGGAAGATGAACTCTTCCGTATCTCGCTTTTTAAAAAAGTGGTTGGCTATTTCAGAACCCCAAAGTAGGGTAAAGGCTGATTCGCGCTTGAGATCGTTGTTATGAATCACTGTTTTTCCATAAAGATTTTATCAAAAGAACATAGCTCATGAAAGCTTAATTATAAAGAAAAATATCCTTCCAGTTGTGGAAGAAATTATGCAGCATTCTACAGTGGGCTTTAACACATCACTAGCTCACCTTAAAATAGAAGAAAATAAACATGATGGTGAAACTTATGCTGTAAAGCATTCACACAATAGTGATTCTCCTGCTCCTTTCTGTACATTTTTTGGCACATAAAAACTCAATCACACTTTCATCAATTTCTACAATCTTGGTATCAAAACATTCAGCTTGTTAAGGACATTACTGCTTGTTCTTTTGGTATTAACAAACTTTAAAGTTTTTGGAAAATTGAACAAAATATACCACATAGGAAATGAATGAGAAATTGCTCAAATAATTTCAAACACTTGGAACCTTTCAAACTATCTCATACTTTCAGCTAGAGACATCATTCAAACTTGAAAATGTTCAGCAACTACTAGGTTTTTATAAGGTAATTTAAGGCAATTAGCTTTTACTTTAGCAATATGCTAGCTGTTTTTGGCTAATTTAGACAAAATGCTTAAATATTGTAAAATTTAGACATTTTTCCATTCTTTAGGCTAATTTCGAATTTAGCTATTATTTTAATATCATGCTAGCCGTTATGGCCAAATTAGACATTTTTCTAATTTTTTTACACCAATTTGGAGCTTTCCTAAAATTTTAGCATTATGCTAGCTGTTTTGGCAAGCTTAAAAATGCTGCTAGTTTTTTAGGCTAATTAGGAGTTTAGCTTCTATTTTAAAAAAATGCTTGCTGTTTTGGCAAAATTAGACATTTTTCCAGTCTTTTACGCTAGTTTGGAGTTTTGCTAATATTTCAGCAAAATTTTAACCTTCAGCATTTTCAGCTATCAGCTTCAGCAATTTTAGCTAGCTACCAGTTTCAGCATTTTGTACTGTCAGCTTCATCTTTTTCATCAGTTTAAGCAGCCACATTCAACTCACACCATTCACACTAGCATTATAGCAGGTGATGCTATATATCTTGTTAGGAGTAGTTGTTAAGAATTGAGCGACTAGATTAAAAGGAAAAATACACATATTTGCAGCTCTAGGCATCCTAACTGTGTCTTTGTGCTCTGGGAGCATCTTCACAGAGCTCTTTGAGCCTCCACACTAAAAAGCCACTGTCACACGGGGAAATACCATGAATCTATCTATACTACACTAACTCAGTTTGAAATGCACATAAGGGAACACTTACTCCTTAGTTAAGTGCACTCCACCTTTAAGGCCACTGTCAAACACACCCTTGCCTCTGCCCCCAGCCAGAATCTGAGCCTTCAACACGATTTCCTTGGCATCTGAAAAGAAGAGACAAAACATTGGAAGGCAGAGAAAGTCAGGGAAAATTTGTTAGACCACTTAAGACCGCTTCTGCATCCAAAATGCCCCCTTGAGCCTGCCAGTTATTTGTCTTTATGACTGAGAGCAGACGTGAGGAGCAAAACAAAAGGACTGACTGTAATGTGTGAAAAGAATACAAAGAAGTCTGAGACTAACTTTAAGCTCTGCACAGATGCAATCAGTGAGTATAGTTCTGACAATAAAGAGCAAGATTTACAGAAACTTAGCATGAAGACCCCCTCAAAAAAAAAAAAAAAAAAACAGCAGAATTGGACACATGATTGAATGAATGCAATGTAAACAGAAAAACATTTCTTGATGACAGGATGTTGGTTTTAGTCATTCAGAATAACAGAATAGCCAAAAAACTGCAACATTAATTCAACAATTACTCCCAATTTTCTGAGGTCTTTTTGTTAATCAGTGATGAAATCAAGGAAACTAATATGTAAAACAGCAAAACAATGGGTCTGGTTTAAAGGTCAGAAACGGCAGAGAAAACAGAACAAAATTGTGTTTCCTTATTTTGGAGCTTAAACGTGAAAAAAAAACTGTGTATAATGTTCTAATAGATAAACAAATGCTGGTTTAATCATGTACCCAAAATGTACTGATTTACATAATACAAGCTTTAAAAAGATGACCAACCAAACATTCGACAAGGCTATAACAAAGAACTATATAAAACTGAAATTTAAAAATACATGTTTTACAATAACTAAACTTGCATGAAGAGAGTCAAAGAAGATAAATAATGGTTAGATTTTCAGCAAAATATGCTCATATTTTAGGTCACAGAGGCAAATACCAACCTTTAAAAAAATAATGTGTTCTTATAAATATTGATGGTACAACAGAGCACTTCCCCTTTAAACATCAGTCAAAAAGGAGCAGAAAAGCGTCCAACAGACTTTAATCCGAAAACACTATCTGATAAGCCCACCTCTGACATCGTGTCTAAGGCTTGGCATGGATTTAAAATGACTTGAAATTGTTATTTACATGCAACGTTCACTTCTATCTGCTCTACAGGTAAAGATGAAGAGAGGATAAAACTGCTTGTGCGTGTACATCTTCCATATGAGTAGCTGTTTGTCTAACAGACTGCTACAGTTAAGGTTATATAATTTGATGCTTATGTGGAAAAAGGAAGAAAACAGACAGTTGGTAATTGAGGAAATGCTGTGAACAGCTTAGCTTGCAGCTGAAAATGAGATAAAGGAGTGGGCAGGATAGTGGGTGAGAATAAACAAACAGGCAGACTGACAAAATGGTAAACATAAAAAAGCAGAAGTGAGGCTTATTATTTTTAAGAGTTACCATGTAATGCTCAAAACCCATTTAATTACTGAACTTGAGGGCAAATTGTTAAAAAGTTAAAAAGAGACCCCGGTCAAAAGCTTACACACCTTTAAATACTTGGCCAGATTAATACATACATAAATATTGATTGTGTTTGACTGTTTGAAAAAATACATATTTTTCTATTAGAAAAATTGGCGAAATGTAACAGTGAGAAGCATCTGGTTCAAATCCCAGCTGGGATCTTTCCATGTGAAATTTGAATGTTCTCCTCATTCATGCACTGATTTTCTCTCCAGCTTCCTCTCACAATCCAAAAACATTCTTCATAGGTTAATTGATATCTCTGAATTGCCCCTCGGTGTCAGTGAGAGAGTGTGTGTGGCTCTGCAACAGACTGACAACCTGGTCAGGGTGTAGCCCGGTGTCCAACAGTTGCTGGATTGGCTCCGTCAGCCCAGTGACCCAGATAGGAATGAAGCCGGTTCTGAAGCTGGATGGATAGATGATTGGTTGTGTTTTGCGCCTGTGTTTAAATAGTCATACACCTGCATATAAGCGGTCAACAAGGCACCAAAGTAGACTGAGACATGGAGAATTTGAGGTTCTGCTGTTATTAAGCCACATTGACTTACTAGTGGTCTTTTAATTAAAATTATGCTGTTTTTTTCTAAATAAATAAAAATGTGGCGTTTTCAAAGGCATAGTTCCTGCAGAGGGGAAGGAGTTCATCAGAAATTCCCCTCTGAATTGTGGGTGAGAGCAACCCCACCTCCCTTCCCATCACCCATAACTGATCTATTTATTCTCATGTTCTCCTGCTAGCTTACATTCCCCCCCACCACTAACTTAATATTACCAGTACAACAAATCTAGCAAGCAATATTGGAGCTATTCAGTTGTACAGTTTTGCTCAGCCCAGGTGAGGAAAACAAAGACGTACGCAGGCAGGTCTACTCGTCTACAAGTAGATGCATCAGAATGGAGTGGAGCAGGGAGCTTGTGGCCCACCCACCATATTTTGTACGTCTCAAATGTATATATTTTTTGTTTATTAAATTGCATTTTACATATCTCCCTTATTCTCAACCATTCAAATTACAACAAATACTACTCAGAAATGCAATTTTAAGCTTAATTGTATTCATACATGTCCACCATTACCAGGAAAATGCTAAAAGAACATGTTAAGGACACCCAAAACACCATTTATATTGGAGTTGGTCTTTAAAGCAAAGGTGCTGAGTTTGGTTTAAACATTGTAAAATCAATCTCTAATTTGTCATTAAGGTACAGAAGCACCACAGCAAAAGCTTAATATGTTCAACAAAATAACACAAAATCCTCAAGTGATCCATATTAAATCTGATTTTTTTGCTGTATACGTCAAAAAGAATAACTCACACACCTCACATAACATGCATTTAAGATAAGGACATTAGCAACTGTTGAAAGCTTGCATGTTGCCCTGCCAGAATAAAATAGGGAGGTAGAAATCCCTATGTCATCACAGCTCCTGTGTAAGGACTTACACATCAGGCAGAGGCCCCTCAGCTGTCCATTCTGCACCCTCTATTCAAATAGAGAAAAGACACTTGGTGAAAGATGGTCTCTGACTAGGTAATGATTATCCCACTGAGGCACCTCAACCATTGACAGGTGGTTGCCTGAGTAGGAAGTGGAATAATAATCTGTGTTGGCCAAAAAAGCACCTTGACCTTGTTGATAGACACTGACTCTTCATTTGACTTTGTGAGCTAAAGAGGCGGGGTGAAGGGGGCACTTCAAAAATTGCCTAATAGAGGAAAAGTAGATGGAGTCGAAAAACTGTCTGGGCTCAGTACGGTTGTAGTATGAAAAGAACCCAGAAAAAATAGCCTCTGACAGGGCGACAGGGATTAAACTAAAACTGCATTAGGGAGGTCTGCTCTGTGTGGAGAGTTAAGGGCTGAGGGAAAATAGGGAGGAAGGGGAAGGGAATAAAGGTGCTCCCACATGAAGAAGGCTTTAAGAGGAGTTATAAATGAATAAATACAGCACTAAAAATCTGCTAGTATGTGCAAAATTAAAGAGTTCAAAGCACAAAGAAAAAGGAGTGTCCTGCGGGCACGTGCGGCAGTGAGGCGCAGCAGAGGAAGTGACTCCTGCTTTAACACAATAGGAAAAGAAAGAAGCAAGTGGCAGGAAAAGAAGAACAAGGCCCTACAGGGAAATTGCATTGTTGAGATGTGAGGAAAAGGTAAAAGATGTGACAATCTTACAAAGACCTTAAAACAGGATAAAGCTGTAAAGAAAAAATGTACCGGATATGTTAAAACGCCATGTAACTTGATAAAGCACAGGAATGGATTGAGAACATTTTAAGTGTTCGTTCTGCTTTGCTTATGTTTGATGTCAAGCCTGCTTTGTGTATGGCTCACAAAAAAAAAAAAAAAAAAACCTGCAGCAATTTCAGCAATTATGAATGAGTACAAGAAAAGCAATGTGCTGACAATTACAGGAACAAAGTGAAAACACAAAATATCAAGTGACAAAATGTGCCGACAAACTCTTAAACACTCCTGGACATCTCTATAGAAAGAACAAATTCTCTGGTTGAAACCGAAACAGCACTTTCAGTTGAAATGTGTGGATGGAGGATAATGATGTCTTCCAAGATCACAGTGAACATGGTGTATAGTAAAGAGCAAGGCGACCATTATCTGGTAGTATGACAGACGTGAAATGGCCTCTAACGCTCAGACAAAGGTTGGACTGTAATGAGCATGGAGCAGAGCGAGCCCAGGCTGGAAAAGGAAACATAGAATGTAAAAAATAAAAGCCAGAAACAAGTCTTGCTTTTGTGTTTGACCTACACACTGTAAAGTACAGGAGGAGAAAAGGTCACATGCCTGGAATTAATCTGTGGAGACACCAGCGAGTGTTGCTGAAGAGTTAGAGTGCATGTAGTGGAAGGATGCAATGGTAAATCTGTAAACTAAGAGGTCAGGCTAATGAAGGGTGACACAGACGTGTGTTCTATCAGACGCCAGTACGTCCTGACTACTTTTTGTTTGCATGCTTGCATCGTTCAGTGCACAGACTGCACAGGTCATGGACAAATGAATTAGTTCTTAACTTGATACAGCCACAATGATTACAAATACCTCCTACTGAAAATGCTCTGGTTATTAGTTGAAGGAAAAGCTTTTTCTCTGGGCGAAGAGGGGGGGCTGTGTTGCATAATCAGTTCTCCACTCCCATTTGTGTCATACACGGCACACAGTGAAGATGTAGAACAAGATTTTCATTTCCATTTATTTTCTATGTCTTGGGGACACAGGGGAGGAGATTAAACATTGCAGCATTTCCAATCACATCACATGCATTCTGAGTAATGCGGTCATCATCCTCAGGCCTTACTCATTTTCCAGTGATGAGAGAAAATCAACTCACAGGCTGCTTGCCTGTGACAGCAGCTGGAAAGAGGAAGTTACTTCTACAATAAGTCCTTCTCCCATTTATTCAGCGCTCTGTGGAATGGCTTATTCCGCTCCCTCCACCCTTTCCTCTCTTTTTTGTGCAGCTCATGAGCGGCCAGCTACACAGTTAGCTTTGGTGTGATATTTAATTGAGCCTTCGAGACTGTGCCATGGGGGGGATGCCTGCTGGTAGGGGACAAATGCAGGCTACACGCCAATCCAGAGAGGGGACGATGAAGCTACCATCTGCGAGGGGAGAGAAAAAGATCAGGGAGGACCTCCCCCAGCATGCGTGTGTGCTGTAACAAAACCGATTTGTGGATAAACAGGGAAAGAACAGTCAAACTCTTGGGGAAAAAAATGGGAAAAACAAACAGAATGTGAGTCTTCTTGCAGATAAATGTCAAACTCACCAATGGAAAGATTGAGACCTTCAACCCTGAGCATCTGTGCTCACCATGAGAGGAAATTTCTTGCTCATAAATCAGGATTATGCTTACCGCTGTTGTACTGGTGAAAATCAGTCATTTTAAAGGGGTTAAAAAAGTCAGTCTAGACTGTGATTAACACAAATGGAGTAGTAATAATTATGTTTTCCCAATCATTTCTGGATTAAGGCCTAGTGATTACTTATTCTGGTAATGCAAAATGACAAAAATGGCAAAACTTGCATTCCCTTCAGTTTGGGAATTAAACTTCGATGTGGTTTAGATTTTAGTTTTTTTTTTTGTTTGTTTGTTTAATTTTAGTAATTCTTAAATAAAAAAAAACTAGGAGAGGGAAAAACGGTACAACCTCTTAAAGTGCCGCTATTACAATTTTTTTTTTTAAACCTTTTCAGTGGTGTTTTAATTATGATTATGACATTTTTAACCAAAATCCAAAACCTAAATATCTCAAAAAGCCATTTTTCATGTTGATCTGATTGAATCGTTTTAAGCCAGATGTCAGCTTGGACGAGGAAGTGAAGAGCTTCATGGACTGAACTTACAACCAAAGCCTGATTCACAATTCAAAAGAAAGACTCTTGGCTAATTATCAAATTTTTATTGACATTGTTGCGGTCAACTGACCCGCCGTTCGAGTTTCCGTGGTCACATCAAAAAGGTCAGTGGAGTCTCATGGAGATTTTCCAGTGTTCTCAACCCTGCTATACTCTAAGTATTTTATGAAATTCTCTCCAAAAATTTACTCACGGCTGACTTGATAACGGAAATGCCAAAAGAGATATTTTAATAAAATATTGATTATGTGATAAATAGTAAACAGGTAAAAAAGTTCTTGAAATACAAACGTCAAAAATACTTGAAACTGGACTGTATGTATCTAAAGAATTTAGCAATTCTTTAGATACATTAAGCAATTAAACAAAAAAGGATGTAAATAAATTTGTAGCATTTTAGTACTTACATTATGAACAACTTTTAAACGGCTCCAACATCGTGTGATTATTACAAGCTTGTTTTCCAATGTATGTCTATTACAGAAACAAATTAGTTTTACTTTTAATGCGTACTATTTATTGTAATAGCCGTATCAACAAATTGTGCTTTAATTACACATGGGTATAGTTAAGGTCAGCACTCACAATAGCTCATGAAGCTGCTTGCATGAGGATTTCTTTTAACTGAAAGAGGAATGATACATTTATTCAAGATGAGTTGTCCATAAACCTTTACTGTTAAACTCTACCAGACTGTGAAAAGGTCAAACACAAATGGTTCTGTATCCATGCAAAGATTGGAAGAGAACCAAAAAGAAAGGAAACTAAAACTGTTTTTCATCTTTGACATATACCAGCATTGGAATCCTTCAACCAAAATACTTTTGTTGTCTGTTCAGCTGAGGTTGAAAGGTCAGCCAGCTGATAAATCTCAGTGTGGAGAGGGTTCTTGTTAGTGACATGTCTGTCAGGCCATGCATGGCTTTAACTGGTGACTAAAAGATTTGGATACAAAGAATGTTTTCTCACCACAGCTAGATAAATCATTACTTTCACATTGTCATTTCTAGTTAAACCTTCTGCCCTGTGTCTTTCACTGTATCTACAGTAATGATGCTGTCTTAGTACAACTTGAAGGAATAGAATATCCTTGTCCCAGACCAAACTGGCACCTCTATGTGACACCTCCTCCACTTACTGCTTGCATGACAGCTGAGTCCTCATTAGAGGAGAAGTCCACCTGGCTTTCAGACAGACAAGGCACTTCTAATGACAACCTGAGATAGCCAGGGTCTCAGACAGAGCTGTGGTTCAAACCCATGACTTGGAGTTTTTCATTGCAATGCAACCACAGGGGTGATAGTAACGATAATGGTGTTGTGTGCTAAACGACCACAGGGATATCGGTAGGAGCAATCTTTTTCTGTCGAAGCAAAGCTTGTTCAAAGATGTACCACGTTATGAGGCAGTAAAATGGAAAAAATACCAACTATTCAGAGACAAAGCCTTCACTGACTGAATAGTTTTTATCAACAAAAAAATATTAATAAAAGTATTTAAAAAAAAAACAGGCAATTATTCCTTCTGCTGATAGATCAAAGGGAGGATATACCTTATAATAAATGCACATAAACACAGCCTTTTTTATTTTGAACCACCCCTATGATGTAAAGTAAGTTATTAGAAAACTATGCAGAACCTTATCAATGCATGTTCTAATTGCAAAATAAATAAATAAAAGAGACAGGCCACCAAAGGAAAACCGCAAAAATAGAACAACATTTAATTACAAGAATTCCAGTTAATCACAATTCAAAACTTGTAAGTCAATGTAAACTCTGTCCTTGATTACCTTTATTATTGGGGAAGAAAGGCTTAATGAAAGCAAAAGGGAAAATATTTGAGCTGTTATTTTTTGTTGTTTTTGCATTTCTTTCTTGGTAACATGGGGACTGAGCTGCTTGTTTTGTGGCTGACTCGTTTAATGCTTTATTATGTGTCAGTTGAGGTTTGGCCACACAGTTTGTGCCATTCCCTCTTGTTTCAGAGCATAAAACTTTGGGCGATGGAACAAATTTATAGTGCTAGTGCCTTTTATGGCAATGTTTGTTTTTTTTTTTTTTACTGCACATCTTGCAGATTACTTGGTT
Organism: Oryzias javanicus; assembly: GCA_003999625.1. Taxonomy (NCBI): domain Eukaryota; kingdom Metazoa; phylum Chordata; class Actinopteri; order Beloniformes; family Adrianichthyidae; genus Oryzias; species Oryzias javanicus. The sequence goes on from CM012441.1 coordinate 20,757,245, forward strand.
TGTTTAAATGTTCTCTTTATGAATCCCAAAACACTGCTACAAAATGGATCCCATGAAATATTACAAGAGAATCAAAAATTATGGCGCACATTATCATTTCCATATTAAAAGATGTAAAATTAACCCAAACTTCTCAGTGTCCTTTAGTGGAACAAAAACACACAGCGGAGTATTTTGGATGGGCGCAGGAAGGTGGACCCTTCAAACAAACAAAGGCCAATATTTCCGCTTCCATTGGCACATTAGCTTCCTTTTAACACGATAAAGACGACGTGTGAGGAATAATTCTACATCTCACCCTCAACTGAGGCAGGAGAGCATACATCTCGGACACCTGTGGTTTAATGGCTTTTTTCAATCATCCTGGTGCACATAGCTCTTATACAAGGGATACAACAACATCCACACAAGGTCAGGATGGCTGCAAAGACAGCAAAAGAGAGTAAAATGGGCATGACCAATTATTTATTTTTACCAAACATCTCACCAAACCCGTCCCAGGGCGATGTATCAACTCCTGAGTGGTCTTTCATCATTTTGTTCAAAGTTCGGAGGCCCTCCAGGGCCCTGGTGAGACTCCCGTCCGCTGCAGTGTTGTTTGGGATGAAGGTACAACACTGATCACCAAATATTGAACAAACTCCTCCATGCTGTGACAGCACCGTGTCGACAGCCATTCTGCTTTGGAAAGCCATAAGTGAGGTAGCTGAAAATCGCCCGGGACGGCAGTGTTCTGCCTTTGTTTAATTGCCTAATCTCTGAACATTGTAGTGAACGTTGTTCTATCTCATCAACATTTTTATTAATGGTGCACCACGGACAGATGGATGACTCGAAACCTGCAAGAACCTGGTTAGTTAATTTCTTGTCGTCAGGTCAGAAAGTCTGCAACAGAAAGTGGGGTTATAGAAACAGGAAGTAATAAATTCACAGAGGCACAGTGTTCTGTGGTGTTGTAAGGCAGTCTGTCATACAGCTTGTTTTCTCCACACCACCACCAGTTGTCCCTGCGGGACAGAGGTTTGAAAGTTATGTTTACTTCAAGAGTTTCAACATACATATTTTAATTTAATTTCCCCAGTTTAGGTCCTGTGCCTTTTCTGTAAATACATGTGTAATTTGCTTTAGGTATCTTACTGGAGAAGAGTGGTTTCTGCTTTTCAGCTGTTGTGAGCGGATAAACCTCATCCCTCACAGAACAATTATCTGAAGGTACAGATTGAGTCATAACATTTAAAAGACAGTCTGGAGGTAATATGGATGGTATTACTTTAAGAAGTGGTCTTGGTCCTAAACATACAACACAATCTGCTTGAGCTGCTTCCTCTGCCATCAGTAACCAATTATTATCTGTTTTAGTGATTCCTGTAGTAATCCTGAACCAATCATCTGTGGTCAGATTGTCATTAACCACCAGAGTGTCTTTAACCTTAGGCAGACCTCCCACAAGTTTCAAAGTTCCTCCCGTTGCATTTATTACTTGTGTCATGTCCTTTTTGTCCTATTAACACCTCGGCTATAGCTCGACTCCAGCTAGTGCAACATGCGGCTGCTCGTCTTTTAACCAGAACACATAAATATGATCATATCTCCCGGTTTTAGTTTCACTGCACTGGTTACCTGTTTATTTTAGAATTAATTTTAAGATCCTTTTATTTGTTTTTAAATCCTTACATGGCTCGGCACCTGTTTAAATCTCTGAGCTGCTGCAGCCTCATGGCATAATAATAATAATAATAATAATTATTATTATTATTATTATTTATGTTGGTATGTGTCACATCTTCCATCAGTTCTTTTTGTTCAAACCAATATAGTAAAGGAACTATTATTACCATTCCTAAAAGAACTACTACCATCACCACCATTTGCTGCTTTGGGGTCAACATCCTGCCTAGGGTCCTGAAGCCTCTCCCTATCACCTGCACAGAGTTGTGGACAATCTTCACCGGGTTTGAGACGACTGTAACCTATGGTTTCACAGCCCCCTTTGTAGTCGGCCTTGCTCTGGAGGCGCTGTCGGAGAGCTTCAGATTTCTGTGGCCTTCCACTAATCTGTGGTGGTGATGTATTTTTACTCTGTTTTAATAATAACCACGTCTCCTGGCTCGACTAATTTGGCTATCCTGTGAAAACACAGAAGATGTGACATCATCATTAGTCTGGTCTGATTTTTGTTTTTGCTGTTGAAGCATCTTTCTCATATAGTCTGCTAGTGTACTTTCATCATCAATTTCCCATTCGTTTGTAAAATAAGGTAATCTATAGGGTCTTCCAAACAAGGTTTCATATGGAACCAATCCATTCGTGCTTGTTATATTTATATATAATTTTACCAAATCCAAACATTTTGTCCATGGTCTCTTTGTTACTTCCATACATTTCCTTAATCTGTTTTTTTCTTTTATTGTTCCATTCATTCTTTCAACCAGTCCTGCACTTTGTGGATGATAAGCACAGTAATTCTTTTTTAAATTAATATGAAGGCATGTCCTATTTTAAAAACTACATCATTCACAAAATGAGATCCGTTATTACTGTAGATTATTTCAGGTATACCATTTCTTGGAATCATATCTTACATAAGGCTTTGGCTACCGTTAATGCATCTGGATGAGCAGTAGCAAAGAGCTCTATCCTTTTAGAGAATGAATCTATTATCACCAAACAATATTTCTTTCCTTTATTTTTGTTTAATTCTATAAAATCCATATGTATGTTGAAAAGGATACTCTGCTTTTGGGTATATCCTCATTTAAATCAGTTCCTTTTACTTGCAGTACATCATTTTCCCCTTGTGCTGCTGCTTTAGCTGTTTTGTCTACAAGGGCTTCACAGTGATGTGATAAGCCTTCACCTTCTGTTGGTACTAATGTGGCTGGGTTCAAAACTGTACAGCGTTCTATTTTTAGATGTGGCTGTGATTCTAGTGGATTAATAAGCTATTGGTCTGAGTTTACTACTATGCATTTTGAGTTAACACAGAGGTCATAAAATGACCTTTGCAATCAACCATTCGTATCAACCTTTTTCTTCTTTTCTTCTTTTTTTTTAGTCGGGTAAGGCCAAAGTACTGCTGTTTACCATAATTTGTTTTATGTCACAGACTGCTTCTTCCGCTTCAGGGGTCCAGTCTAATTTATCTGACTTTTTTAATTCTTTCGTACACACTAATGCTTGTAATGGAGCTGTTATTTCTGCATAATTTGGAACCCAGCTTCTACAATAGTTTGTTAATCCTAAGAATGACATCATTTGTTTCTTGTTAAGGGTTTGGGAGCTTGTAGGATAGCAACTTTCTTTCTTCTAGAATAGTTCTTCCTCTGCACTTAGTTGGTGGCTCAAATATTTCACTTTCTCTTGACATAATTGCAACTTATGTTTACTTCCTTAGATAATTATTCTTTAACTGCTTTAGCAGAGCTAATGTATCTTTAAGACATTCATCTTCTCTTTTGATGCTACTAATATGTCATCCACGTAGGTGAGTAACTGGCTGTTACACGGCGGCTCGAAGGATGACAGACTAGAAGCCATGACTTGGGAATAAATAGTAGGGCTTTCACAATAGCCCTGGGGCAATCTGGAATAGGTGTATCTTTTACCCTTAAAAGTAAATGCAAACTAGTATTGACTATCTTTATGTACCGGTATAAAAAAGAAGGCGTTGCTTATATCAATTACTGTGAAATATTTGGCCTCTGGGTCTAAAGAATTAAGCAAGGTGTGAGGATCAGCCACACAGGGTGACCTCTGAATAACAGCATTATTTACAGCAATCAAGTCCTGCACCATCCTCCATCCTGTGGATGGGGGTGCCTTTTTTTTTTTTTTTTTTTAACTGGGAATATTAGTGTATTTACAGGAGAGTCAGCTCACTCTATCAGTACACGGGCTTTTAATAGATCATTGATTACAGGTGCTATGCGTCCACAGCATCTGGCTTCAATGGATAATGTTTAATTCTCGGTCTGTGCTCTGTTTTAGGCCTTATAATAACAGGAGAGGCTCATTTCACCAAAAAACAAGTCTTCTAAGATTAAAATCACTTCTTCTTCTGTGGAACTATTTTCAACACTTGGAGCATCAGCTGGTGTGTAAGAGCATGCTAGTCATGCTGTTTGATGTGTAGGGGGTGTGGGATTTGCACAGTCCCGTGCCATGTGACCTTCTTTTCCACAGGACCAACAGACTATGGGGCGTTTACCTTGAGGCCCAAAACGGCCTCCTCTCTCTCTCTCTCTTCTTCTACCACGACCTTTACCTCTAGAGTATAAGCAATAGATCATTTCCTCCTCTTCATCTGGACCTTGAAAAAACACTTCAGCTTTATTTGCTTCTTTTCCTTTCTTGCTCTTAATCATAACACTTAAAGTCCATGTTCTGTACACTCTAATCACCAGCTCCACGCCGTCTTCTCCTGCTCTGAGATTAGGTAATTCTATCAAAGGATGACCATCTGCATTTCCTGTAAATATTCCGTCTGCTGCCTGCTCCATTTGTCTGCGTGCAGCAGCGTAAGGACCCGAACACTCATTATCCTCTCTTCTATGAAACATCCCATCTTTTTCTGCTTTCTGGCATTCTTTTTCTTCCTTTTCGCGTTCCCTTTCTTTTTTTATTTTATATTTTTTATTTTCTTCTTTCTTCTGCCTGGCTTTACGTTCTCCATTTTCCCTCTGTTTTGCTATTTTTATCCATACTTTTGTTTCTTCAAATCCTTCTTTATCCATTTGTTTTCGTTTATTTTTGCATTTTTGTTTTATCTTGTTTTGTAATTCTACTATTCTTACAGTTGAAAGCTTACCATTAAAGTTATATTGATCAATCCAATATGGAAGTTGTTTTATTGCATTTGGGTTTTCTTTTTCTACTACTCTGTAATCTTTGTAATGTCTCAAGGACTTATTGTTTTAGTTTACTTTGCCCCTTCCCCATTTTGAATAAAATTTGGTTCCAGTAGTTTGTTAATACCTAGGGTATTCTAATACTGGAAGCTTTTCTTTCAACAAGATAGTGATTAATACCCCCTTCTGTGGTAAAACTCACTTCAACCTTAGAGGTGGAGTTTTCTTGCCTAGTGCATCCACAAAAGGTTCACTATTTCCTCCTTGTTGATTTGGTATGAAATCCAAATACCTAATGGTATCTGTATTTCCAATCACACTCACAGTCTCACACTTTCACACTTTTGCGCGCTGTTTTACTTTATTTCTCTTATTACTTCTTATTTCAACACAGAGGACGCCGCCGCCCTTCGTAGAATTTAACTAGTTAAGCTAGGGGAGTCTACTCCTCCCGCGGACTTTAACTGTTTGAAATAATTCTTCTTTTCACAGAGGCACAGAGGACGCCGCCGCCTTCGTAGAATTTAACTAGTACGTAACTAGGGGAGTCTACTCCTCCCGCGGACTTTAACTGTTTGCTCTATTTTACCTGATAGTGTCTAGAATTGTCAGGGTTTTGTTTTAATTCTCCTTCTGAGAATCTCTCATTCTGTCATTCCTTTTAAAAGAATTCTACTCACAATTCTCTGTGTCCGTGGATCCTCCGTCAACCTTCAGGTCCCAGCCCGCGAGTGAGGGCCAGCCCTGGAAACGGATCGTATGCTGTGGCCACAGACTTTCTGGGTCTCACTCTCGCGCTGGAACCATCAGGTGTCTTGGAGATCCGGCTCGAAGGACCAATTAAATGTTAGGTTTAAGCTCTAACATTTGTAAAGAAAAACAACCTGCACAGAAAGAGACACAGAGAATTGATTAAAGTTTAAAACTTGCAAGGAGAGTGGGCCAAAAGCCTGTTCGGTCACAATCTTTCAACCAACTCCGACCAGGCTTTTTCTCTCCGTGCATTTTATTGAGTCAGACACGCCCCTAGTTACAGGTTGGTCTCAGTTGCTAAGGGGAAGGGAAGCAAAAGAACGTCAGCTGAGACCGGTCCAAATCTGTTTCTTATACAAGGTCAAAAACAACTTTTAAAGTTTGTGTGTGCATGTTTTGACTAGGTGATCATCGTCAGGCCTTGTAACTTCTACTGGCTCCTGCTAATCTCTGGCTCAGCCGCTGCATCTTCCTTATCAGCAGCGCAGGGTTGTCCACTTCCAGCTTAGATCAAGACATTTCAGCACACAATAAAGAGAACTAAGACGCATCTAATAAGAGGTAAAGGAAATAAGTAAGAATAGGATAACATATATTTACGACCCCAACAGGTGGAAACACTAAGCTGCTTACAGAAATCAGCTCTTTGAGAGACAGCCTGCTTTACCCTGAAAAGCCTATTTACAGCTGTTAAGACAATTTCAGATGCATCGCCTGTCTCCAAACAGTGCACGGCCTAAGAGCCTGCTAATGTGTGGGATAACAACAGGTCCATGGAGAGGTCAGTGTAATATTGTATGTCTGTGAAGGCAAGCTTTTCTGTTTGATCTCTAATGCTATGTTTGCAGATTCTCAAAAAGTCTGCATGTGTTTGGACCAATGAACCCTGCAGGCTACTTCTGTCTCATCGCTACAACAGAGAGGCACAGAGCCAATGTTAAGAACCTTTTTATTTTTACACCAACCTCTTTCATTTTCTTTTCTCCACAGTGTGAACCATTCCAGCTATTTTAGTAGGTTATCTGGGCAGTAAAACTACAGGCTAATATCTCTTTCTGCATGACAGACCAGGTTTATAGAGGAATGAGAAATTTTCTCCCGTCCACAAGCAGCAATCTTGCAGGTAGTGAAGGGGAGAGATGGAGACTGGTGGAGCCTATGGGATCAAACCCCCAAATGTATTAATTCATGGCAAATTAAAATGAAGTTGTTTTTTGTTTGTTTTTTTAACAAGAAATTTGCAATGCAACTGAATTGCACTGAACATGACCACAAATAATAGTCAGACATGGAAAAAAGAAAAAAAAAGAAAAAAAAACAAAAAACTGCCTTCTTTTTAATCCAGTAGGATTTCAACAAATTGTTATTCCACCTACTACTAGAGCTGCCACAAATGATTATTTTAATAGTCGACTAATCACAGATTATTTTTTCCAATTACTTGACTAATCAGGTCATGTGCAAACTGGATGTAAAACAACCATCATTAGCTTTAAAATCACTAAAAATAAAGACAATTAAGATGATAGTTTATTAAATTTTTAGTAAAATGTGCAGCCTCTGTCCTTCATTAGTTTCTTGGATTAAAAAAAGATTACATCAAATGACAAAGATAAGGAATATACTTTCCATCAAACTCGTTTTGACAGGTGACCTGCCCTTCAAGATGACGTGACAATTTTTTAATCAATTTTAATAATAAGGGGTATATAGGGTCAAAGGTTATATGTCAAAATGAGGTAGATGGAAAGTATATTCCTGATCTCTCCAATGATGTCGGCATCTGAAACAAGAAACTATTTTTCAAAGATAAAGTTTTGATGTCATTGAAAGAAAAAAAAACATTTTTTGGCTCTGAACGTTCACAATTTTTTTCAACTTTACTACACTTGGACTCCATTTCAAATAAAGTGACAACTAATCGACTGTTTAATTAGTTGTCGACAATTTTAATAGTCCCTACCTACTACAATGAAACAAAAAAACTGACATAAATAATCTAAAAGATACAATTATGTGATAAAAAACCTTGGAAAAATAAAACATTATAAATATCACCTATTGCTTTGAAGCTCGATGTACAATTTGTCATAGCATTAATATATCTTTATAAGTAGTAAAAAATTACAAATATGTGAATTTTTCAAGATTCTGTGGTTGGGTTTTGTCATGTTCTGTTTTCCTCGTCAGTCTCACCATGTTTAGGTCAAATCATCCTCAGCTGTCTTCATTTAGTTAATTAACCTCAGTATTTGCGTGTCTGGTTTTTAGTCCCTCATTGTCAGATCATCTGCTTTGTCACACTGGGTTTTTGTCATGCTTTGGTTTATTTATTAAATTGTTCAAGTTCCTGTCACCAAGCAACGTTTGGGTCCATCGACACTTCCTGACAGAATTTGAAATTTTGACAACACTTACACATGTTGGTCGATATCTAATTCTTCAACTATTGGTTTTAAAAGTTGATACTATAACAAGTCAAAACAACAACTGGAATAAAAAAAAAGAATTTGAATTAATTCAGCCAAAATTGATAAACTTTACCAAAAAGAAAATTGTCAATAAAAACAAAAACATTCCAGTTCAAAATAAAGTTTACTCTACTGTGGTTTATATCTGAAAAACAGCAGAAATCGACCACATCAAATGTTGTTGTGTCTTACCTGATCCAGGCAATTGGCAGCAGGTGGGGCTAGGTTTCTGAAAAACCGGCAGGAGGTCGGCTCTTCTGATAATCTCGCTCTTTAGTAAGGTTCATTTGGGAATTTTCCCTTAAACCATTCTTTTACAATGCAGACCTTTATTTCCACACCTTCATTTTATCTGTGTGTGTTCTTTGTTGAAGGCACACAGTTTTCTTCAAATAGGAACAACTTGCACAACACAGAAAGTTATGCCTCTTTTCTGTCTTTTTTTTCGGGGGGGGGTATTTGTTACCTAAGATTTTTGTTGTTATGCAGTCTGGTTCATCAAACAGTGGGACCCAATCTGACATTTGGCACTCAGTGATTGTTGTGAAGTATATTGAGAGTGGAAGCAGTGAAAACCAGTGTGGACGTAGATCCAGAAGTTTTCTTTACCATGGATATTTTTTTTTTTTTGCAATTGAACATCAATGACTCCAATGGATTTAGAAATATGCGCCTGAGCAATGGTAAAATATTCCTGTTTATTAACAAAACAGCTCTTCAATCAGTGTATGAGCATAAATCCAGAGGAGAGACGGTGTCTGTATTGTAAAAAGGATGCTGAGTCTGGAACTGTCAGGCAAGAGGTCTAAAAGAAGGCCAAAGAGGAGCTTTATGGATGTTGTGTACAAAGACATGAATGTAGCTGGTGTTAGAGTAGAGGATGCAGAGGACAGGGTTAGATGGAGAAAGCTAATTTGTTGTGGCGACCCCTGAAGGGAAAAGTCAAAAAGAAAAAAAAAAAAAAAAAAAAGACATTTTCCTGTGAATATCTGGAGATACCATAATGCTTGAATAAAAAATGTAGATCAAGAGGGCAAAAAGACAGTATTTACTTAAAAAACACTAAAATGTATTAACATTTTTGCTTGAAAATCAGGTGTCTTATGCATAGCTGAATGGTGAGGGGTCCAGTTATGCAAAAAGACGAAAAATAGCTATGGTGCTATGCACAAACAAATAGTTCCAAAAACGTGATTTGAGTTTTTGCTACAACAAAGACAGGCTGTAGTTCAGCTAAAACTACTCACCACTAACTGTGACAGTCAGCACTTCTCACTAGAGACCCTGTCTCATTTTCTCAAAGAGAGAGATGAAAGTGGTCTTAAAAGGCGCTTGAAATGTAGAAGTGCTTAAACAAACTCCAGTGGGGACTGTGTGAATGAGATGGGAGGGAATCTGGTGATGAGTCGTCTGGCTAACGTCTATGCTTTAAATATGTTTTGACAGCAAGACATATTTGTTTGTCCATAGTTGAAAATAAAGTGGTCATATGTTTTGGCAATTTTCTTTCCACTTTTAGAAGCGGACGTGCTGCACTCTCTGTATTCCTGTGCCTTCCTGCTCTCGGGTGTGGGGGGCCTCTGCGGCGGTCCCGCGTGCCCTGGGTGTTTGGCGGGATTGCCCGGCGGGCGGATTCTCTCCGCAGCTCCATGACGGGTGTTGGGGAGTCGGGGCTGCCGCCCCAGCAGAGGGTCTTGGCATGGGGATGACCGGGCGCTTTCCCTCTTTGTACATTCCATCATCGTCCACCTCAGCAAAACACAAACACTCACCTGAGCACAGGTGTCAGCTCACCTTCGCACTAATAGTATGTGTGACAAAATTAAAGGCTTTTTTGTATCAGTTTGTATGATTAAGTGTGTGAGCTACAGTTGTATTGTGTACATTTGGACTAGTTTAAATGTGGAGACTATTTTGGCCAACAGATATGTGTGTAACTACAGAGTGTGTGTGTGTGTGTGTGTGTGTAGACAGGCCCCGCCCATTCCAGTTGGCTATTTAGACCTGGCTGTTTTATGATGTTGCTTCCCCCTGCTACCATCTTCTTTTTTCCCTAAACCGCACTCTTTTACCTCCCCTCCCCAGCCTCCCCCTTCTTCCTTTCCATCCGGTCCAACAAAAAAAAAGATACAAACATAATCAATATAAATAAAGTTTAGCACGAAATACAACAGGGGTTTATACTCAATAAACCCCTGTTGTAACAGGAAAATCTGCCCAGCACAAGAGGCTATCACCCCGTATCTGTTTGCTCAGCTGTTGGACAGGACAAGTTAAAAAAAAAAAACAGAAGTGGACGTGGTAGCTTTACCTAAATGTGTTGAGAGATAATACAATAAAAAAAAACAGATCAGGGGTCTAAATGTATGTAAATAAGTAAAACAAAAAAAATGCATATAAAAGACTCAAATTTAGATTGAGTGTTAATGTTGGATTACTCTTCCCCTTAATGTGTGTTGCTGGTTAGCATTCCTAAGAATCATTCAGTTATGAAAGAGGGAGGGTTGTTAGTCGAACTTAGTTATCCTCAATCTTTCAGGTTTATGCTACTTTCCTTGCTTGTTTTTTTGTTATCTACTTTTGGAATGATTTCCCTCTTTTTATTAGAACTTAAACCACAAATAATCACCGGTCCGCTAGCATTAGCGCGGACCTTCCAGCGCTTGAATATGCATAACAATGGCGGTTTTATAACTTTAAAAAGGTCATGCAACAACAAAAAGTCATTATTTACATTTAAATGTAAACTTCTGTGGTTCAGAGCACATCCATGTTAAGAAAAGTGCTTCTCAGCGCGATGCGGATTACTCTCGAGACGGTGGACTTTGGATCCCTCTGTTTGGAGGGTGAAATTAAAAAAATAATAATCCGGACAGGAATTCGACTTCATCTGCCACTTCAAATTAAGGAGAAGGGCTAAGGAGAAGGGAGAAGGGAATAATTTGGATTGGCCCTTAGTGTACTGTACCGTGTACCAAGTCATAAGTGTGTGTACCTTAAATTATCCTTATTTTACGATATACTTACCACATGCCCTACATCCCTTAAGGTGGCCGGACAACCCTCAAGGGAAATGCAGGACACATCTGTGACCCCTTTAAGATGCGGCCACACCTGTCTATAAACCTCTAGGGGTTAAACAACCCAAAAACCCTATGGGCACGTGGCTAAGACATTAATCTAATTGTAGAAGTGTTTATGCATTCTATTGGGAAATAGTGACAAGTTGTGCTTAAGGTCTTGTAGGATTCCTTTTGAGACTTTGTTTTATCCCAATCCCTGAATTTATTTACAGCTATGAAAAAGAAACAAAAATCACATTAGTTTTTGTTCTTAAGTAGATGCTATATACAGGTAATTTTAGAGCAAGAATGGTTTGTCACATATTTGTGGCAGTAGGCATAAGGGAGTTTTAAGGACTAGATTTTTCTACAACTGCAAAACAACAATTTACGATAATGTGTATATGATGGACAAAGTTCCCAGAACTAAATTGTGCTGCTCAAGATGGGAAAGAGATTTTCGGGCCAAATACCACAAACTAAAGAATTTTCTTTAAAACTGTTTTTTGATTCAACATGTTAAAGCATTAATAAATCTGTCTTTACATCCCAGAGATAACCGTTGTAAATCTTCTCTTCACCCACGCCTCCTTGCCCAACATCTAAATACAACCCCCATACATCTAGAGCTGATAGACATATACAACTACATAAGAACAAGCCTAGATTGTTTTAGCAATCAGGGCTGATCAATTCCACCAAGTTTCCTTTTGAGCTGAGTTTTTAGACCCTCCAATTCAATCTAGAAATTCAGCTTCTTCCAAAACAATATTATTGTCAGGAAAGCAATTTCCTCACCCATGGTTTGGCAGAGAGCATCCTACTGAGCGTTAACACTGTTAATAAGCTGCAGTTTCTTCATTAGCCCCTGTGAGCAAGAGTATATCTTTACACAGCTCTTGTTGCAAGGTTTCATCTTCATACAGCTCCAAAATCATCAACTTCATTAATGAAGCTGATGTTTTGCATGAAACCGTTATCTGTACTAGCTATTCCGTTAAGTGTCTCATTTTCCAGTCGGTGCAGTCATGAGGCCAGCATGGTGTCTGACTCTTGTGAAAACATTAGCATCATATTTGCGGCAGAGCTTTTGGCATGAATCCTTCATGTCTTCCAGCAGTTGCCCCAATTTTTTTAAAGCTTGCTGTATCAAAGTCATCTGCAGGTGGAGAGCATCCAGTTCGTCCTGGAAAAGATTTGACTCTCTCTCTGCTTTGAGGTTTTTGAAAAATCTTTTCTCACTGTCGACACAAGCCACTTTTAGCTTTCCAAAATCTTACTGCAGAAAGTTTTTTTGCTTCAAGTTGTGTTGTTACCAGGAAGCAACTTTAGCTTTGCTTGTCACACAATAAAAGCCTTTCAAGTTCTTGTTTAAATTATTTTGCCGTGCTTGATCAATCCTGTTTTGACTTGCTTTTAGTTCTCCAACTGTTGTTTAAATTTTCTCCAAAATTGAGTAGGGTGAACTACTGTGGCATTTTCTTCAAGGAATCTGGCTATTTCATTTTTCTACAGAAAATGTCAATTATGTGAAAGATGAGTGGCCAGTTCTACCCTCTGTAGTCTTAGGGGGCAGAATTAGAAAATGCTTTATTTTTAGTCTGCCTTTGGAACTAAAGTTAAAAACTTGTAGCGGAGTTCTCAAAAGACACTGAGAAATGGCCAAAAACGTCTACAGGGTCCCCCATTTATTCACGTTTGTTTTTTCACGGTTACACATATTCAGTCTCGTGACTCTTTTTGTCTGTCAAAAAAACTTCAACAACTCAAAGTGCTTTTTTTGAAACTTTTACTTCAGAAGGAGGTGCTGAGATGTATCATCTAATCTCTCATCTCTCTCCATGCCCCTGCACGGAGAAATGGCATCAGCTGATTCAGAAGCGACCAAAAAAAATTCTGATTTAAAATTCTGATTCTGACTCCATCTATTATGAATTAACCAGCTTCTTCAAGAAGAAAACACTCTCTCACACTTATTTGATGAAGGAGGAAACACGCGCTCCTGATTTTAAGGCACAGCGAGACAGAGTGACTCATCTACGTCATAAAGTTTGCTGCTGTTCTAATTTAAAAAAAAAAATGCTTCATGTTGAGCAATACTCCAATGTTCTTTAAGTGTGTGTATGGATCAATTATGGACATTCTTCAGTCGTAAGAGTGGAGGGGTGAGACTGGGATGGGGAGGGAGGGGGGTCCTCTGTATTCGCAGATTCTGCATATTTGTAGTTGTCTCCTGTCCCTAGCCCCCACAAATAAGAGGGTTAGTTTTGTCACTAAACATACACACAGGCTTTTTGTGATTGTTTTGTTCAACTTCGTTATCTGGTACTGTTCCAAAACTCAGCCGTATTTTTTAAAAATATTTTGCCAAAATATTTTAAAACATTTTGGCAAAGTAATTTTGAAAATTTGATCTCTAACAAAATGCTTTTGGATGAGTTTATCTCTAGATAAAATAAAATAAAATACATTATTAAACAGAAAAAAAACTAATAGAACACATCAATGATTCACTTTAGTAAACCATAAAAGAAGACGAACACTCTGTAAATAGCTGCAGGCCTCACTTTCGAAGTCATGCTTTCATAGTAACAGACCTTGCCATTCACTCTCTTTTCTTAGCTCTTCTTTCCAGAGTTTATATTTTTTTTAAGTTTGTCATTCTCCTATTTACTGGGGTAGCAACCATGTTTGTCAGCAATCACTATTGTCTGTCTGTATCTGGAGGTCCCATATCAACCGACAACCCCATAAGCATTATCTCCCACCCTCATAGGTGTGTCCCACCCAATCCTTGAAAACGTCCTGGGTCTTGGCACATACACATTTTGTACACTACACTAGCCACTTGACTATGTGTTTCATTTGTGCCCTGCCTGCTGGCATCATGTCCTGCAGTACACATATAGATAGAAAAATTATCAAGCCCGCACATGCACAGTAATGTCTCATGATTCTCAAAGTAGCATCTGATTACTCAAAAAGCCAACAGTTCAAATTAATTATCCAATAAACAAACATAACATTGGACAGTCAACCAGAAAAACTGTTTACACCAAATATTCACAGCACGGCTATAAAAATTTAAATGATTTCCCCCTCAGTTTCATTCCAATTCAGGTAGTGAGGTTCTGTGAAAGGACACCAGCAGCACTGGCAGACTGAGGTGAATGAACAATAAAAGTCAATCTAAAAAATGTAGAAAACCAGGGAATAAATGGAAGTCAAAGAACATCTGAGCACAAATATAAACACAACAATCATAAGGAAGATATGTTGAAGTGATGGACAACTCACACAAACCTATACACTCACACATGTACAGTATATAAGTATATTTTGGTCACATTCATCACCGAGGCTCAGCATGCGTTAAAGATGTGACTGTGAAGCTATGAATTCCTCCATCACCATTTTGTCAATAAGTGTTTTGTCTGGGAAGCAGGAGGTCTGCCAGGCATGAATAAGGAGGAGAGGGAGGGAAAATATGGTTTTGATTTGGAATTTAGAGAGAAAATCCATCAAGATTTGCTCAACAGGTGCATCTGTCAAGCGTGTGGCGACACACAAAGTGGACTGCATAATCATATTCTCTGGATGAAGCTGGGTGTGTGAGCATGTATATTCCTGTGCATGTACACGGCCATTGAACTTGTTGCAAAAGGCAAAAACAACATTTATATTCATTTCTGAAGCACCTCAGACTTTTTCAACACATCACAGAATAAAAGCTTTGTAAAATGTTTGCTTTAAGAATTATTTTGCAAATGTTTTTCAGATTTTTTTATAATGCACTACTATTACTATATTGTATTAATAATTAATTTAGTCGGAAGGGTACTTTTTTTGTATTATTTTGTGGTGTTTTAAGAATTTCATTGGGTTCATTTTTGGTTATTAAATATCAACTATCAGGTTTAAAAAAAATCTAAAAATGAATGAAAAAAAATTAATTCTGCTCATCAGCCAACACCGTGCTTTAAAGAGCATATGCCTGTCATAGTCATTACCTGTAGCAGGTGTGCATGGCCAATAAAAATCAAAACTAGCAGGAAAAGAAGCACGATAATGAGAACTGAAGTTTCACACACTTGGCAAAGTTGAGAGATTTCGTTTGGGAACAATCTGACAATCATAATAGTGGTCATTACAAACCAATACAATTTTGACTATTATACATTTTTGGTGCCTGTGTCAATTTTAACAGATGTAGGAGAAAATATCTGGAGTAAATGTTACTGTATATACTGTATCTAATAAGTTTGCTTACCGGAACTTCCACAGATACACTTAATTTTAACAGGCAAAGTATATTTGACTGGCATGTGAACACAGTAAGACCACCAATCACATTTTTTTTTTCCCTTTTCATTCAAGATTAATGGAAACACAACATTGGAAACCAGGACAGTGTAAAGAATTGTTTTAAATTGTAAATTTTTTTATAAACATGCACACAATAAAATAAAGGTCATTGTTAATAGTTTTGAGGGGACACAGTAGGTGTTGTTCCACTTCCTCTGTTTACCAGCAGAGGTTTGGATCTTCTGATAACTCCCTGGAGGTTTCATTGGGCATGGCATCACAGAAATCAAACCATTCTTTGAGTGAACCATTAGTTGGTTGTGAACCACCCATCTGTATATCTGTATCTTTATATCTACATAAACTTTCCCATAAGGCCGCAGAGAATCAATGATCCATACCAGGCTTTTTTTTACTCTTACAGTGGTTGAGTTTTAGGTTGCCTTGACCGTCACAAATGAACGTTTCAGTCAACTGCAATGAAACTGGACCATTTCATAGTGCGTGAGTTTCTGTGTAACATAGCTGCTAGTGAACCGTCAACTTAAGGGGTTAAGTGACCACGAAACAAAAAAGAATTCTGGTTGTAGTGCACCTTTTTTTTTCTCTACTTGTATCGAAAAGCCATGAATGTCATTCAGTTGTGTTTTTATGCTTCAACAGTTCACACTAAAGGAAGGAAGGGGCTCCTCAAATAAAAACCTTAACCATCAACCTCTTCTGTACAGAGCAAAGCCATTTGTCTTCCACAGTGTAAAGTCATTAAACAGAACATTTTAGAGCTGGTTTCTTACAGTGCCTTCTCTTCATGCCCCACAAGTCAGAGCCTGCCATTCTCAGCTGGTGTATCAGTGCAACGGTGCTTAGATAAAGAGGTCATTAACCTCCCTCTCACCTTAACCCTCTGCTGGATTAATGCATGACCTAACACGAGCCATTACAACCAGTCACATACAGGATATGTATTTTGAGGAAATGAAGCATCTGCACATGCTCATTTTACCGCTTTATTAGAGCAAAGTCACAGGAAACAAAAATGTGAAGCACTCAAGCAAGGACTCCATATAAGGCTGGATGCACTAATGGAGATGAGATGACCAAGCAGGTCTGAAATACACAGTAGGAACACCAATTTCAATTTACTAAAAGCATCCACAAACTACTGTGAGCACTTATGCTGGCATGTATTTTCAATTTGGCTGTGAATTTAGGAAAAATATTATCATATTAGTATTCAGAGCCCTTTTTACATTAACAGCAGCTATTTGTTGCCTAATAAACAAGTCCTTTCATTTTCTGCAAAGATGTGGTACAAGAAGTTGCAAATCCTCTACAGAGGAGCTTACAATATTATATATCTATTTATTTTTATATTTTAGTACTACAGACATGGAGTAGCATATTCATGCACATTTGATTGCAGCTATACAAAGTACATTAAAGCAACTCAGCCATGTCCATTTTAGTACTGCCACCTGGGTGCACGCCCATTACTCTACCATGAATACAGATTTGCTAGAATCTAAAAAAGAAACTATCAATCTTGAATTAATATTTGAACCACTGAATGTTGCCTGGGGACTTAAAATGTCAGTGTCCTCACTACTTTTCTTTAATTTTAGCTTTTTTTAGTTTTACAGTCTTATCCATTCAGGTAAATCACAAAGGTAACATATAGAAGATAAACATATTCTACTCTGTATTCAGTGTTTTTAAAACCATGTGCTTCTGCATCTAGACAGCCACCTTGCTGGCTTAGAAACTAACCTGAATATGCTCAAAAAGCCGTTACTATGTTTTGAAAGGACCGAACAAAATATAAATCAACTAGGGGGGAAAAGATGTTGTGTGTGTCAGATTGTTTGGTGTGCGGAAGCCAAAAAAGAAAAGAGGAATACGGAACAGAGTGAACAAACTTGTGTGCAGGTGCATACAAATGTGTGTAGGCCTGTATTTGTTCACACAAATGCAATGCATTCCTGACGATTTGCAGTACAAGTATAGTTTCTGTCGCTGTTTCCCAACTCCATGAGAGCACATGTAGCCTTAATCTAAAATCCATTAAAGAATAAATAATATTAAACCTGAAGAGGAGATAGAAAACACACACAAAGCATGAAAACTCAATGCATGAAACAATTAGCCTGGTTGAAAGTAGTGTTAAAAAAAGATCAGACATGACAACTAACCCCTCCAAAACTCAGGATTCAAATTTAATTTGATAAAGTCTCATTTCTTATTAGCTACAGTAAATAAAGATACATCTGTGTCCAGGACGAATAAACACTACAGCTCATATTTACTAATCATGCTAATTCATAAGGTACTTCTGATCAATAAAGTGCGAACCTCCATATAATTAGTTTTGTTTGGGTGTATTCAGACTGGGAAAAAAATTGCTTGGTCTGGGACTCAGTTAACTTAATTTTTTTCTGTATCGAGTCTTGAACCTTGCGTTTGGTCTGTTTTCAGACGACTGTCAAGCGGACTTTCCTGTTCCGGACCAAAGCTTGACAAAACTTGACAATCAATGCTTTACATTCCTAATCAGTTTACATGCTGGTGGCCTTTTGGGTCCAGTTATTCGGCCCCCGAGAACAGATTGTATTCAGACTGAGAGAGAACCGAAGCTCAGTCTAATTGAAAAAGAACCAAGACCACTTAAAAAAATGGGTTTGAGAGGGGTTCTTAGTCCCGGACCAGGGTCCACTGCTATGTATTCAGACTGAAAATTTGTTCCGGATTATCAAGGGAAATGAACTAGTTCGGTTTAAGCCAACCATACGTGTCCAATCAGAATACAGTGTGAGAAAAGCCAAGTATAAACAGAATGGTTTTCAGATAATAAAAATGTAACACATCCAAGCAGTACAGCCAAGACATTTTAATATGAAACCAGAACAAAAACCTCAGGATCTAAACCTTTTTTTGTGTTATAATTGTTGTCTGTTTGCAAACTCTTCAAGCAACCACTTTATTGGTCTAGTGCCAGAAAGTCCTGAGACTTGAAAAAATGGGTTTGTATTCATAATCTCGTCATGCTCACTAAAAATGAACTTTACATAAGACCCAGAGTGTCCATGCTTGAAACATCAAGCGTTTCATTGGAGGGTTAAACCACAAAGTTCTTTCTTGACACACCTGACTACAGCTCACTGCTCTCCCAGGGGGACACAGAAAACACATTTCACACATCCAGGTGTGTGACAGATAGTGGGACATTAAGTGAGATAAAAAGCAAGCAAAGTGTAAGACACACACACACAAAAAAAAATCAAAGTTAAGCACCAGATAAAAATTGTCATAGTTTTATACGACTTTAAGATCTAAATAGACCTTAAGTTGATTAGTAGTCTGCAAAAAAAAAAGTCTCATCATTTACACTTTAGGAGTAATACAGGTTTAGCTTAAAGAATAAGGTTGTGAGCTAAAAAAAAAAAAAGAAAAGTTAGTGTGTTATCTTTTGCTACATTTTCAGAGGATCCTAAGTCACAATAAGCTGGTAGAATATAGTGGATGGTATGCGTTGTAGACCTGAATGAGAATGTTAAGGTAAAGTTAATGTGCCACTGTTTGTCACACACCTGAGTGTGCTACATTTGTTCACTGGATTTGACACTTGCCTAAGGGAGCGGTGAGGTGCAGTCGAGCTCAGCAATCACTTGGTGTTTTAGCTGCCTAATATGAAGTGATGAGTGCCGAGCAGGGTGGCATTGGGTTTTATTTTTACAGTCATTGGTAAAAGCAGGATGTAGAATCAATTCCCCATCACTCACTAGCTCTTCTCTCTGTGCTACTGAGATGGTGGGTAGAACGGTGCTTTTAAGATGATCATCATGTAGCTGTGAGTCAAGGCTGAGGATGGAGCTACATAATCATAAACTGATCTCTCTAAAGAAACCACTTGTTCTACTCAGAATTTGTCCAAATCAAAGAAAATAGTGTTAGATACTGGATGTATTTATAAGAAGATAATATTTTACATTTTTTAATGGTGAACAAACAGTAAATGAACATTTTTTGGCAGTTGACCTCTATAAACGGAGCTTTTAAAGTCCTGTCTGTTGGTCTTTGCCAAATTTTTGACAATTTAAAATAAACTTGTGCAATTCCTGAAATTGTGGTCTAAAACCGTCTCCAACACCCGTAAGATGACACTCAAATGATGTTCTCATTGTCTAATTTCCTCATTTTTAAAAGTCGGGTAGCATGCAGGCAACCTGCAAGAAGCCCGCACAAAACATGCACTTTTCATTTGGGGGATCAAAAAAATAAATGTGTATGACACACTTGCGTTACACCTACTTCACCATCACTCTTCTCTTGCGTTTGTGTAAAGGTAGCCTGTCACTAGCAGCATGCCCGTAGAGAAATATGCACGTGGACATTTTCGCTCTACAGAATCAGAGAGTAGTATTGTGGTGAGACTTCCAATGAAAAAAGAAATGTTTGTTAAATAAACACTCTTGAAACCACTTGACAGAGTAAAAAAAAGATACAAGCTGGAAAGATGCGCGGAGGGAGAGAGAGTCTGCAGCCTCTCTGGCGTTTAAAGGAGGAGGCTCAACTTTTTAAGAAGTAGCACAAAAACAAGCTCTGTATCTGGACAGATGATGATGATGTCAAGAACATTATAGAAAAAACACTCTAACACGATAATCTAAATAGTTTAGACAAAAAATAAACAAAACCATGACTCCTGAGCAATACAGCTGCACAAAGGTCAGAAGATGGTGAAATATAAAGTCAAAGAACAAATGATAAAATGCATAATTTCCATAGCAGTATATGACCTTCCCATTTTGTGAAGACCACCTGTGTACCCCGAACAGATTTGCCCTTTTTTTGCCTGCAGACAGCCCGTAGTCAAAGAACAAGAAGAATGAAATTCTTTAACTTGACTTGATTAGGTTGGCCTGCATATCTAGTTTGTTTAACTGTATTTTGTTCATCAGTTTTGTTTACATTAATACAGACACACTATTTTGTTTTCGTACCTGACATGTTTCGACGGAAACGTTCCGTCTTCATCAGAGTCGTCACCTACTCAAAATAGAGTGTCTGATAACAAAATAAACAAAACTGAAATGAATAATACAGACACTATGAACTTTATGCATTGATTAGGGCTTTTTTAAATACTTTAATAACATGAAGTTATTTCTTAAAGACAATTAACAAACTTTTGAGAAGAAAAGAATTCAATTTACAGATTTTAACATTTTTTTCTTAAAGTATTCAGAACTTATCTTTAGTTTTAGTAGACCAGCAATGGTAGATGTAAATGATCCACTGCTGCTGTGCTGAGGTGTTTCTGGTACTCACTGAGTCTCTTTGCTGCATCTAAAGCGTCTGAAGCGGTGTCAGCCACGTAGAAGCGTTGTACTGCCACACCATGTTCTTGCATCAGCTTCTTGCTCTGGTACTCTTGTAGATTCAGCCATCTCCTGGGATTCAGCCAGGTGCACTATGAGAGGGGAAGGAAGCTGGGTAAGGGTTTGACGAGCGAGTGAAAGGGAATTAAAAGAGTTTCAAATGGTATCTCTTTTAGCTTCCAATAAAGTGGAACTTTTCTTCTGCTCAACACCACATCAGCATCTCAGCACACTTTCTGTTCAGACATTTTATATTGTACAACTCGAAAACATGCCTACAACCTGTTTTGAAATGTACATTCAACACTTTTCTCCTCATCTTCCTCAGCTATGCACTCTTTTTTTCTTTAATGAGGCAGGTAGTTGAGTCTTAGCTGCAGGACAGCTCAGAAGCAGTTTGCTCCATCAGTAGACACCAGCTCTGTCAGCTCCAGCTGTTGTTGCTATTAAAAAGAAATTGGCTTTTTAATGTGAAAGAGAGACACACACAGAGAGAACCAGGCTGTGTGAGAGACAGACTCCCAGCACAGGTGTGTAAGTGCAGGAGGACAAATAACCATGTGTGCATGCATGCATGCAAATGTTTTCACAACCAAGGTGTTCGGGGAGTTATTAAGAAAAGAGGGAGCATTAAATTGAACGAAAACAAGGACTATGAGATGAATTCAGAATTAGCATGTAAATTATATTCCAGTAATTGTATGTCTTTAACAACTAGAATGCATACAAATAAGAACACAATTGATTCCACTTATACTGACAACGTCAAGATAGATTAGTCTTAAATGTTCTCATTGTTGTGCCATTTAAAACTACAGGAGGATAATAAATGGACATGATGATGTTTCATTGTGATATAGGAGAGATTAATAAATATAAATGATGAGTAAAATGTGTGCTAAACAGCTCCATTAATTAGATCTCAGCAAAGTGTGACGGCTTTGGAAACAGAAGTCCAAGCTGTGTGTAACTGAAAAGGTTAAAAGCTCATGCAAGAAAGATGAAGGACATTTCCAGACTATTTGGAGTGCAATAAAAAAGAATGATATAATAATGGAAAGCATTTAGGCCTGCTTTAAATCCTATCAGGAGTATTGATGTATGAACCAGAAGTTTTAAATGAAGTACTTAAATGCTCCTGTAAGTTCTTTGTGCTTCTTTAGGTTCAACTTCTTTCATTTCCATTACGACTGACATTTTTTTTTCCTACAGTTAAATTGGAAACCATTTCAAAGGAAAATGATGCAAAATATGAGCCAGCTTTCAACACCATATCCTTTTATAGAGAAGATTATAGGTGAAGCTGTTATCTGGAATCTCAGGAATGTCAGGCTGTTGTCCTACTTTTGGTCCTGAAATTCCTGTACAACTGTTAACTGTTTGTTAAACCCCTATAGTAGGCCATAGTTTGAGTTTTCATCCTGCTCTTTCATGAAAATGTCAAACTAGCTTCACTGTCTAATGACACCACACTGGATCCCTTGTGACAAAGTAAATCACAACGCAAAAAACACCACAGATCCAAAAGTGTGAAAAGGGCACTTAAGATCACACCTTGAGGGTTAGATGTATTATTTTTTTTTTTTTTTTTTTTTCTAACTTGTCCTGTCCAACAGCTGAGCCAACAGATGTGGGCTGAGAGCTTCTTGTGTTGGGCAGATGTTACTGTCACAACAGGGATTTATTGAGTATAAACTCCTGTTGTATTTAATGCTAAACTTTATTTATATTGATTATGTTTTATTTTATTTATTTATTTTTCTTTGTTGTTGGACCGGACGGAAAAAGGGAAGAGGGTGGGGGAGGGGTGGGGGGGGAGATAAGATGGCAACAGAGGGAAGCAACATCATAAAACAACCAGGACTAAGTGATAAACTAGAATGGGCGGGGCCTGTCTACACACACGCTCTATAGTTACACACACACTTGTTGGCCAAAATAGTCTCTACATTTAAACTAAACATACTCACATATACTATACATATACTACACATGTACGCAATTCAGCTATAACAGCAGCTCACACTCCATCATACAAACCCATTCAGATAAAGACTTTCATTCTGTCACACAAACGGTTAGTGCTCAGGTGAGTGTTTATGTTTCACTGAGGTGGGTGGTGATGGAATGTACTCAGGGGGAGAGCGCCCGGCCATCCCCACGCCAAGACCCCCCCGCCGGGGCAGCAGCTGCAGCCAAGATCCCCCAACACCCGCCGTGGAGCCGCGGAGAGAGACCGCCCGCCGGGCAATCCCGCCGAGCACCCAGACCGGGGCACGCGGGACCGCCGCAGAGGCACCCACACCCAAGAGCAGGAAGGCACAGGAACACGGAGAGTGCAGGCCCCAGCCCAGCCAGAGGAGCAGCCCCCCCACCCCGCCAGGAGGGCCAACGCGGGACCCCACCCCGGAGAGCCCCCCAACCCCGAGGAGCAGCCCACCACCACCCAGTGGCGCAGAGGACCCCCCCGCCCCACCCCAGGTACGAGCCAGGGCCCCCCCAAGGGCAACCCACCCCACACCCCAGACAACCGCCTGCCCCCACCGCGAAGGTCCAGCGGAGAAGCAGGGCAGAGGCCGCCCACCCCCGCCGAGCAGAAGAGAACCCAAGAGAAACAGAGGCCCCAAGGAGTGATGTACAAAACAAGGCCCGACCAGGCACACCCACTGATGGAGTTAAAGAGAGACTAGTTCTCGAAAGCAGGGACCGGATTCCGCACCACCGAGACCTGGACACCCCCGGCTCCGATGTAGATTGATCCCCTGTTAAATCTCGGGATCCCACTCCCGGCGTGGGGAGGAGACCGCCGGGCCCAGGAGACCGGCACCCAAGAGACTAGACCACCAGGCCGAGGTTCCCCGCACCCCCGCCAGGGATGGGGTAGGGGACAGAAGGTCGAAGGTCCCACCTTCCTTGTGTGATGTGTGCGTGTTTGCTTGTTAGAGTGTATGTTTGTGGTGTTAGAGGTGTGTGTACTAAAGGGTGCGGTTAAAATTGGTGAGAAGGCCTTAACAGGGCATCTCCTGATTTCTCGCAGAGATGCCCCGTCACCCTCCCACCAGCGGCCCTACATGTCTATGGTGCGGTTAAAATTGGCGGAAGGGCACTGAAAGGACATCGACTGTTTGCTGGCAGTGATGTCCAAGCACCCCCCCACCAAGGGTCCTAAATGTCTAAGGTGCAAATAAAATCGAGGGAGGGCAAATCCTTGCAGCGGCCACAGGAGGAGGGCCACTGGCAGGTAGTCCACCCCCCGCAGCGCACCGCAATACAGACACCCTCCCCTTCTCCCTATTGCATGTTTGTATGAGGAAGGGGATATGTTGGGGTCAGTTGGCAGACTGACCCCCGATGGCAGACCCCTGTCCCCCCGCCCCCCCCGCGTTGGGCCAAGTTCCCCCAGCCCAGGCGTCCCACCCCCCGAGAGCCGACCCGCCAGGCGCAGCACCCGCCACCCCCACAAGGAGGGAGGAGCCAAGAAGGAGCCAGTCCCAGGGACAAATCCGAGTCCCCGCCCCCAAGAGCCTCCCCTGTGGGTGTACTGGTCAGGCACCAACGGGACCTAGGCAGCCAGACCGGCCGCGGCCCCCACCGATTTCTCAGCGGAGAACCCGACAAGCCAGACCCCCCAGGTCCCGTATCTAATGGGACCCCCGCTCCCACAGACACCCCCCACAAGACGGGGCCAGACCGCCCACCCCCCGCCACCCCCCAGACCCCGCCGCAAGGACAGGCGCCGCCCGGAGCCAGGGCGGGCCCCAAGGGGTTACTCCAACCCGCCCAGAGCCAGAGAGGGTGATCCGGCCCCCAGGCGCAGGCGAGCCGCCCCCCGACGGAGGCGGGCCCCCCCCAGGAAGGGGCCCCACGCCAGCCCCCCCAGCACAAGCAGGCGGACCACCCCACCCGGCCGCGCCAGACCCCCACCCAGCCGAGCGTTAGATGTTAGATGTATTAGGGTTAGATGTATTAGAAGAATAACTGGGTACCAGATGAGCAGCTCCTGACCTCAACAGTTTCCCAGCTCAGAAACCAATTCAGAAGGTGGGACTTATAGTCCTTTGAAGACTCCTTTGAATGACACTGCTATCTAGGAAAAATTGAAATAGATGCCTTTGGCATTGAATGTCATTGGTTTACAGACAAACTAGAGACTTTCTTCATCAACTTTGCAATAACATTGGATCTAGATTACAATCTAGATCCAATCTGAACTGAATGGCTCAGTTGTCTGTGTGCTTGACTGGTGCATGAGACACCAGGGTTAGTTCCAGTGTGGGTCCTTATGCAAGACCCTTCACACTACTGCCTTACTTTGTAGCCAGAGGGGGGGGCCCTGTCTCCCTGTACCAGTCCCCAGCCTACACAGGATTGTGTCAGGAAGGGTCTCCGACATAAAACTCTTTGCCAAACCAAAATGTGCAGATCATTGAAAGCTGATTTGTTGTGGCGACCCCTGAAGGGATATGCCGAAAGGAGAACAAACAGCACATCAACAGCAGCATAAATATATTTTTCAACACAGTGGGGCCAGCTGTGAAGAGTGGTTGACCTCAGAATAGAAGGTTGCTGGCTCAGTTCCTGTTTTGTGAAAGCGTCCTTGGTCAAGACACTGAAACCCACATAGCTCCTGATGGTCTGGTCAGCTCCCAGCCTGGCAGCAGAGCAGAGACGCTATGAGTGTGTGAACGTGGGTATGCTTGAGTGAATGAAACTTGTGTGACAGTAAAACACTTTAAGCCTAAGTGAAAGCTGAAAAGTGCTACATATCTATACACCATTTACATGTTTGAAATGATGTAGATATATTATACTTTTCATTTACATTTCTAAATCCACTACAAAACGGGATTTATGTACTAACTTACAAATTTACTTATTCATAGAGTTCTTTACATTCCTATACATACCTGTTTCCAAAGACTTCAAGGTGCAATTTGGTTTGATTACTCACACACAATAAAACTAAAGATATTATAAAAATTATATTTCTGTTTGAAATTACTCAAAGATGACTTGCCAAATGATTGGAAACTAAGGCTTTATTGGTGCAGTAAGACTAAGTGAGAAGAGTCCTTCATAGAAAGGAAAAGGGCATTGATTGATGTAGCAATCAGTTCCAGATTGTTTTTTATTCAAGACCTTAAAAAGAACAAAAACCCTATAAGATTTGTGTTATAAAAGTGATCAGTAAAAAATAAGTGGGCCGTAAGCTTTTAGATATAGAATTATATTTCACTAAACATCTTATGGACTAAAATGTTTTCAGAATACTTACAAAAAAACATCAATGTGAAATTGGAACATTCAGTTTTTTCCTACATGAAATCCCCATACCAAATATCTCTTAGATAAGCCTTGATAAATGGGATCAAACTCAAAGCTAAATCTTCAGTGCTTGTATCTCACAGTCCTAACACCATAAAATAAGAACATTTAGCTGTCTCTTGATGCAGATGCTAAGCAATACCTCTAAGTTTACTTAAATGATAATATAATAGGATGAATCTGTTGAAATACAAAAATAGAAAAATAAACGAACATATGGCAGTTACCTTACCTCACCTCATCACCTGCTAAAGTTTCCCACCTTTTACCCTTAAAGTTTCAAGTACATCTCACCTAACTCACCCTGCAGCCCTGCTGTGTTGTTCTCCTGAATGAAGTGAAAGACACCATGCTGGGGCAGGGGAGAGATGCCTGGAATATTAACTGCTGAGGTGTTAGAACACACTCATTGTTCCATTCTGTGGCAACAACTGTTTGTGGAAAACACTCAACACTTTTATTGAATTCTTGAATATCAAATAAATAGAAAAAAATCTATATAATAATTGTAAACAACAAAATTAGATGCTTATGCAGAGAGCACACATATAAAAGACATGACTGATAGTAAAGAAGACAGAAAAACGGCAATAACTCATTCATTTTATGTCATTCTATTAGAAGAAAACAGAAATAAAAAGCAGAAGTATTCAATCTTTTGTCATTTTAGGAAAACCAAAAATGATGAATGAAAGAGAACACAAAGAAATATATTTATTTTAATTGCTCATTTTTCCCTCCAATATTTGAAGACCCGCTCCAGGGAAAAATTTGTTTTTGTTGTTTTTAACAAGTTCTTGTGGAATTTCTCTGATGATCAAGGACATACATTAAGAAAATTGAGCTCAAAATTGCATTTCTGAGTATTTCCATATTCAAATCACTGTGAGTCAGGAGCAAAAAAAAAAAAAGAAATGTCTTTAAAAAAAAAGAGCTTATTTGTGAAACTGCAGAAAATATGTACTAGAAGACAACAGTTTTTTTTCCTTTTTGGATAAAATCTTGAAGAAAAAAGACCTATTCATAATAAAAAGACTATTGGAAAGCTTTAATATGGATTAAAAAAAAACCAATCAAAGTGGGTTTTTAAATAATAAGTACAGTTAAACTTGATAAATAATTAAATTCTGTCGTTATTGCTAAAAGCTGTTCCTCTTATTTCTTACAATGTTAGACTGTTAGCTGGAGTTCCTAAAGCTGTAAATGCAGAAAGCTGAGGAGAAAAATTGCAACCATTAAATAGAATCACTAGCTAAAATATTAAGAATAGGGCTAACAATAGGACTAAAATAGCTGTAATTTGCTTTATTATAGTTTAATAACTAATTAGCTGCTTGATCTAGCCGAACTAATAACTGCCACTTACAATCAGT
Source organism: Oryzias javanicus (assembly GCA_003999625.1). Lineage (NCBI taxonomy): Eukaryota > Metazoa > Chordata > Actinopteri > Beloniformes > Adrianichthyidae > Oryzias > Oryzias javanicus. The sequence goes on from CM012441.1 coordinate 20,784,756, forward strand.
CTCAAATACTAAAAATTACATGTATCCTGATGGTGATGACATAAGCTTAAAGGAAAAATGTGTCAAATTGAATGTATTAGTTAAGACATAAAGATATATAACATTTTTTTTAATTATCTAAAAGTGCTACACGTGTTACTTACCTGTTTGTTTATTTTTTTAAATATGATATTTTAGGACTTGGTATTTAATAAATATAGCTTTATGCCTTAGTATTCCTGATAGCTACCCAACTTGGTAAAGATGTTATTTTTAATTATATTATGATATTAAATTACAAAACAGTAAGTTCTTTTTGTTCATCTACTGAGCCCAAGTTAAAGGTAAAAATGAGACCTTTAATGAAACCTGGAAAACAATATATTTATCAATATAAATGTTACTGGTTGATAATTACTAATTAGATAACACATTTCATAGCCTTTAATTGTTTTACAAAGAAAAGTTGGATTTTCTACACTTATGTTCTTGGTTACCCTAACAAGTCACTAACTAATAGAAAGCTCAAACCACTACCAGATAATGTGACTCCCAGAAAACAGCAAGAAGAAGTGAAAAGAAGATCCACAGCTATACAGACTTCCCAAAATAACAACTGCTTATTGGAGAAGTCAGGTGGGGCCTGAGGTGCCCCCCCTGGCTCTGACAGTTAACTGAGGCAAGACACCAGAAAATGGAAAGAACCTAGGGCAATGCAAGAACCAGACTTACAGACAGCTTATATCAAAAAGGTGATTTTTTTTTTTTTTTTTTAGTTCCCAAAGAAAAACGTAACTTCACATTCAGCCAGCAAGGGACTCATTATGATTTTTTTTTTTTTTAACTTACAATTGTTAGCTTGTAAGTAAGTTAGTTGATATTGACTCTGAGACAATAATCACCAAAGAATTCACTAAAACAAATATTGCCATGCAAAGCAGGCACGAGTTTTGCAAAAAACATATATGGAATAAGATAGAAGTGTCCCCAACTTTAGAGGTGCAATCATTGGATAATTCATAAATATTTAGACTTGAAAATATTTACTACTTCCTAAATATTTTTCTTTATCCTGTTCACACATAGGTGCTGAGATAGAGCAGGTTTATAGCTAAGTTGATAAATGTACGAGGTTGAGGACATACATTTTCTTGCAGAGAAAGATTTATTTTGTCTCTTGTGAAGATATGAGGTTGGCTCACATCTGCCAATAATGAGACATATGCAACACTGTTGGTATAGTTGAGCAGCATTTTTTTTTTTTTTTTTTTTGCAAATGGCATAAGGATCTTTCATACAGACATCTTTGAGCACTCCTGAGTACCATTCTTACTCTGCTTCACACATTCCCGCAAAAGCACAAAAAAATCCTCCATTATCAAAATAGGCCTATCATCATCAAAAGTGACAGATGATTGACCGCGAACACAAAAAAATAACGGATCATTTGACTGCAGCATTCTTGATGTCTGAAAGTTTTTTTTTTTCTGATTTCAGATTGCAGCGAAAGACAAAACGAATCTCTCCAATTGGGACTATGAGCATAGGTTTCATTTTCATTTGTCCCACTCAGAGACAGTTTTAACCATGTTATGCTGAGTTCTGCCTCCTGGCTGAATGTCACTCTCCTGAGCCAAAAAACACTGATGGAGGAAAACAGAATCTTAGATGTGAGTTTGTGTCCATCGGTTATGTTTCTGGCTGTAGGTGTTTTCTGAATTTCACAGGATCTTTCAGACCATTTTCATAATATCAATGACCCTCATACACCTCTGACTATACATAGAAAGACAAGAATGAAAAGATAAAAATAGATCTCAAAGCAAGAGAATAAAAGTGAAGAGAAATAGCCAGCCAGCGTTAAATCTGTGGTAACCCTTTTGGTTATTTTATAAAATCTATTTAAGTTTATTTCACACACTAGATCAGAAAGTTAATACTGGAGAGGTCTTGATGGGACAGGAGTATTATGAGTGCTTCATGTATGCAGAGGAAGAAAACAGTAAATGGTTAATGACAGACTGGCAGCAAAGCAGGCAGCTGGCCTGCAGTCCCAAGAGACATTCTCTCTGAAGTGATTATCATCAGCAGGACTCCAGAGACGATTCAAAACAATGCACCTAACCGAGCTATTATTCTACTTCTTCATGCACATACAAGAACAAGATAGAACACAAACACTGAGCTCTACACAGTGATAGACGCAAACCATTCGCTGAGGTTCTGAGATGCGATAAAGTATTCGAGCAAACTCAACTACACACAAAAGCACTCAAGATCACCCTGGTGAATGCACCCAAGTGGAGATAAGTGGGGCGAATTGGCAAGAGAGTCGCAGAGGGGCAGCAATGACAAATTAAACATGAATGTATTAAGGTAAAAAGTGATGCAATAGGACATTAATGTAATAAAAGTCAGAATAAGGATAATTTTCAAAATTTGATAGTTCAATAAGAGCCATTCTTTTAGAGTTCATCTCCCTCTTATGGGGTTTCACCACATCTGAGTGACTGATTGACAGACCAGAGAAAATTCCAGTTCCAGTTAACTCTTTTTTGGCTTTGTGATTAAGGGAAATCACAAAATATCTAAACAAAATTTTTTAAAAAGTAAAAGCATAAATGTACTAAACTTCAAACAAGGTTTTCAATGTGTGAAAAAAATCGTTAAGTTTAAATTGTGTCATTTCAAGAAAATGATTAGACTTCCCAAATACAACTTTCAGTATTTCAATTTCATTTCATTCAATCTTTTAAATATTTAAAAGAAATGTTTGCAATGTTCACTTGTTAGTTTTGCAATATCTTAAAATGGGGAAGACAAAAACGTAGAATAGTATTTACACATTTACTTACCAAAAAACTTGGCATGCCTCCACATAAAAACAAGAAAAAACAATCATTGAGCCAACAGGAGTCCCAAACAACTTGTTTATGTCTAAATTGAAGCATTTTCAGCAATATGGTTCTATTCCAAAGGTAATTAAAGTTGCATTTAAAAAAGTGATTACAATTACAGACATACAAAGTAGCAATTTAAAAAAAACTAAATAAAATATGCACCCCTACGTCTGAAAATGAAGTGGTTGTTACAAAGACACGTAGAGGGCAAAGTGCTGTGGCAGCAGATGCATCAGATTGCCAAGTCCTTGCTCCAGCTGCACTGAACAGCAAGCACTACTGAAGGACAAAATAAGACTATATAGTAGACTCAAAAAACACTTCTCAGGCTAAGCCATATGGCATTCTGCTTAGCACCATGCAACATCAGGACTTCTCGTCCTAAGAGGTTTGAAATTGTCCAGTCTTATATTTGGTTGAGAGTAGAATGCACAATGTCAAACTGCACTTGACGTACAAAGTGCCATCATAGTTAGGCAATGTCTGATCTTGATACTTTGCAAAGTCATTTCAACACATGCCACTACTTCAGCTACCCTTCTGTTAAACTTAAGGAGTCAATATCCTTGAGTTGTCTTCATCAGTTTGAGAGATTAGAAAAGTGTCAAAAAGTCAGCTAAAGACAGAATAGACCTCCAACTTTCAGTCATTTATTTGAGCCATGAGCTGTAATTTACATAGAAAATGTGATAAAGCAGGCAACTACCTGTGATCAGGCACATAAACATCAGCCAGTCAAATCTGCCAATCTATTCTTTCAAAATTCAAAGAGCTAACAACATATAATTAAATAAGTCTCACATTTATTGACAAGAACCAATACTTGTATGTAAAAAGGACAGTTGATTCAGATCTATGGAAATATTTAACTTCTATAGTTTTTTTTTCTTAGTTCTATAGTACTAAGGTATGCAATATTTAAATGTGTATATCTATTTTCCATTTATTTAAAAAGAAGAGTTTAAATCTAAATATATGCTACCCTGAGTGAGAATTATGTCCATAAATCCTTAACTAATTACCAGATTTTACATAACAACACACATACATACTTTTTTTTAAATACAATGAGATTACGCGTGGTTTTAGTAGTTAATGAAAGCTTTCAAGAGCGGATGTTGTAACTGGTCAATAGCTGCCTGATTATAGTCATTAAAATATGAAGTCATTAGATCTCATAAAGTAGACACTTGGACTTTAATGAATTATCTGTTTAAGTGACAGCTGGCGTTTATTTAAAAAAAAAAATGTCTTACTTTTTTCCTTCTTTTTAATGCTGCTGCTGATATAAGAAATGGTATAAACCATTCATTTAAATGTTGCAAAGTTAAATTATTTGAAAATTGACAGACTTGAACAAATGTGTTCACTTGTTTGATTTGTACCAAGTACATTATAGTCAAGTAACTGGAATATTGCAAAGCAAGACTTTTAAATATTAATGGTGCCAAACTCTCCCGTGACTACACAGCAGGTTGTAGCACACAACATAAGCTAATAAGTGTTTCACTGTACACCGCATAACAACTTAATTTTTACTTCCTTTAAGAAAAGAATCAAGTAAAACAAAGGCTAGATTTTTTTTCCCCAAAAAGCTTATAAATTATGAATACATATAAAGATTATAATATTTCATGAATAAATAACCAAAAAGCCATTGCGGTGCAGGGAAATCCTAAGAGTTTTTAATAAGGCAGTTAATAGCAAGGGAAGGACAAACAAAAGTACATAAAAATTTTACTGTGGAATTAGAGCTTTGGTAGTTAGTCACACATGAGCATTTAAAACTACATTACAGGATGATAAAATAGGGCAAAATGCATTCGCAAATTTCTTAGAGAAATTTGAGCTAAAACCAAAGTAGTAACAAAGAAACACAGGGGGATAGATATTTTTGTCTAGAGAAAAAATAATTCAATCTGATGTGATGCATCCCTGATGTGAATATGCTTCCAGACATTTCATAGTTTTATTGGGTTTTTAAATAGCTACTATATGGCAAAATGTGTTTAACAAATAGAGTAGGGCTACAAAATCCAAAGTTTGTAATAGTTTATGATCTGAAAGTTAGTTATATCCTATTTACAATCCCTGGGGTTTAATGAGAAGTCAACTCACCCTTTGCAATTCTAACAACTCTTATCCAGCTCCAGTCAAACAACCTCATACCATCAAACTCTACATTTGGTTCAATGTAGTAAGACAGGTACCAGTCTAGCAAATCAAATTGATTCATCATACATGATGTAAGTTTATTAGTGCTGTCACAAATGATTATTTTAGTCGTCGACTAATCTCCGATTATTATTTTCTGATGAGTCAACTAATCGGGTCATGTGCAAACTGGATGTAATAAATTAGTTGTTGACTATTTTAATAGTCGGTTAGTTGACTATATCATGGCAGCCCTAAAGTTTATCCTGAAATATTTGTAAAGAGAAGTTAGATGCACTTGTGATGTACTGGGGATACCGTTGCACAGTGCCCTCCAGTTGCTAGTGAAGTGGCTCCTTACTGACCACATGCAATGGCACAAGCACAGGATGTGAGGGGATACATAAGTGCTTGCCCATAGGATGTCAACATAAACTACACTCTGTCTTGCTCAGTTTTAGAAAGGTCCTCATTTCTAACAATATATTACCAATTGTTTTTGCTCATCCATCCAAATGATCAGAATCTGGTGTCCTGAAAACTTGTCATGGCCACAGGTATATAAAATAAAGCAGTCAGGCATGCAGACTGTTTTTACAAATATTTGTGAAAGAATGGACTGCTCTCAGGAGCTCAGTAAATTCCAGCATGGAACTGTCATAGGATGCCACCTGTGCAACAAATCCAGTCATGAAATCTCCTTCCTCCTAAATTTTCCGCAGTCAACTGTCTGCTTTATATTAACAAAATGGAAGAGTTTGGGAACTGCAAGTCAGCCATGAAGAAGCAGGCCACGTAAACTGACGAAGAGGGGTCAGCAGATGCTAAAGTACACAAGAACTAATTAGGACTGTATCGTGCTGAGTGTGAAATTTAGTGGAGGCTCATAAAGACATGGAGGACAGAGTCTAGTGTGGATGAACTTGATGGGTCCTGATCTGAACCCCATAGAACACCTTTGGGACGGATGAGATTGGAGACTGAGAGTTAATCCTTCTCCACCAACATCAGTGTGTGACCTGACCAATGCGCTTTTGGAAGAATGGTCAAAAGTTCCTATAAACACACGCCTCAACCTTGGGGACAGCCTTCCCAGAAGAGTTGATGCTGCAATAGCTGTAAAAGGTGGACCGACATCATATTGAACTCTATGGGCAAGGAATGGGATGGCACTTCGTATGCAAGTCAAGCCAGGTGAGTGAATACTTTTGGTAAAATAGCGTATTTTGTACAGCACTAACTAGGCAGCAGACACATTTACACATTTGAGTTGTACTATAACTAGCAATGAAAAGCCATAAACTAACTAAATACAGACAGTTTCTCCTGATGTCTAGTGAGGCTACAATCATAACTTCTTTTCAAAGCTAGACCTTAACCCTATAAAACAAAGTGACCTAATTAGTGACAAAAAATGACTGCAGATTTAATTAACCAGTATGCTCCTTAGGGGGCATTATCAAATGCTAAAGAAATTAACAGAACGCCCAATTCTCTATAATTGATTTGTTCCCGTTCAGATTATGAACAAATCTCTTTTCTTCAGCCATTTGACTAACCATCCAGCAAAAATGTTTAAAGGGAAATTTAACAGGGTCCACATGCATGAGCACATGCTGAATCACACTCAGCAGTTCTCACAGTGACTATCAGAATTATTGCGATCCTGACTGCAGTGGAATGATTCTCGGTTAATGAGGTGGCACTTTGCTACTTCGTTGCAACCTATAAATCAGACTGTTTTGCAATTACACAAGCTCGGTGAAGTAAGTAAGCTGTGATGGAGGTGACACGCAATGAAGAAAATGAACAAGGCAAAGCAGTAAAATTTACTAATAAACTTTCTAGTGTGATTCAGTGGTATAAACAGTCGTGTAGCAAAAGCGTGCCTCCAGAGGAACCTTATGATACAGTCCTTATGTGTACACAGTTTATCATCTCTTTAAAAAAAATAATCATGCGAGTTAAATTAGGAAAATTAAACTAAGACATCTTCTTTTGAAATTTCCTATCTTTTAAGAAACTGCTCAAAATAAAAGTATATAAATAGTTCACATAAATGTTGCAATTAATAAAACTATAATTACAGCTTTAAAAATAGTTCATACAGTGTTTATTTTCTACTCATTACTTCACAGCATTAGTTGTATTTTAAGTGTCGTTTTAAGTTAAAGGTCAAACCAAAACCATTAAAGAGAAGAGAGAGAAATGACATCTGGCTGTTACAGAGAGGAGGGGAGAACAAGAGCAGAGATAGGAGCAGAAGCAGCAGAGCATGGCTGCAGGATTTAGATCAGGGAGATTTGAATCATTGGCAGGTCTTTAGGTAGGGCAGGTCTAATCTCTTGCAGACAGGCTTAGGAAAGAAAAAGCTGACTGTTGTGTCTCTAAAGATACGGATTTCAATAATTAGTATTGTTAATAAGTAGGTCTATTAAAAGTACTTCAGTCCACCGGGAAGATGAAAATGTATTAAGCAAGAGGCAACAACACAACCCCCCTTACACACACACACACACACTATGTCAAAGTTCCCTGCAATATAAACTTACTGTAGCATAAAAAGTAAAGAAATGTATTTAATGATTATTTTTCTTGTAACAATGCAATGCATCTCATACTGTCTGAGAGTCTGACTTGATGCCACACTTGTTAGGGACATGTATTTGTGCGATAAGAAGCAGAGCTGAGTGCGTGGGTTACCCCAATGAAAACTGCTAAATCCTCTCTGCCAAGAGAGGAATTTTGCTGTTTCTATTGATACTGGTTTTGAACTTCTGGTACCTCAAGGTTAAAAAGTAATCATGTGATTGATTTTTGGCAACACATGACAACAGAACTCAGTACTGGTCAGAAGAGGTCTGCTGCATGAGGATGTTTGACAGGACCTGTGCAGGAGGGCACATTCAAGTTAGTTTTTTAAAAAAATCATGATGTATCCTTGTATTTCCAAGCCTGGAGATACGGTTATTTCAGAGACTGGCCACAAAACTGTCATTCCAAAGTCACAACACATAAATGGAACATGTCCTCACCATGTCAGAGCTGAACCAAAAAATTACAGCTCAGAAAATAGCTGATGACTATGCCCATTAAGTCCATGATGGACTGAACAAATCCTAGTTCCAACGAGCTGTCAGGATGCCTGTCATGAAAGCAACACACGTGACTTTTAAACCCTTTTTTTTTTTTTTTTGCTAATTTCATCATATCCTAATTGAAAATGGAAAAGAATACAATAAGCAAAAACTTTACTGATCCCGGAAAATGGTAATACCTCTCAATCAGGAAAAGTTATGAATCAATAAGCTCCCAGAAGAAGATGAGCCAGTCAGTTTTCTCATTTTAGAGAAACTGCATTAAACGCAGTAGTATACCATAATCCCCTACTTAAATTCTAACTGAGACTGTGTACAATTGAAATACATTTTTAAAAATCTTGTTTTTCAAGCCTGATTGGACAAACATTAACAAAGCATTAAAAGGTAAAAAAAAAAGACCAAAAACAGCCTATAAAAAACTGTGGCAATCATCCCAGACATGGAGACCATACACATTTATGAACATTTATGATCAAATTAATTATTAAATAATCACTCGTATTGGCCAAGTTTTCAGTTTTCTTTTTTGTTTGAATTGTTCCCAAAGTTTTGCTGTTTTCACAACATCTATAAAGTTGATCAAACTATGATGGACATGGTTTCACTTCTAAGGTGTACAGCGAAGCAAAGAACCAAAAAGCACTCAGTCCGTTTCACTTGGCATCCACTCTTTAGCTTTTAGTGTAAAGAATGCCACCTTTTCTGTATCTTTTTCTTGCCTTGTTTGAGCAATGCTTTGGTTTCTGTGGGGGTTTTGATCTGTTTTCTACTATTTTTGGCATTCGGTGGAGCCAGGGGTTAAGAGTTTAGTCAGTGCTGAAGGGTTGATTTTGGTGCCATTGGATGTTCTGATGTACAGCAATACGAGAACATGCTGAATACAGAAAAAAATTGGCCCTTAAAAAAACAACAGCAATATACAGTATGCAGTTGGCAGTGGCAGAGAAAATTTGCCATTTTAATCTTGACTGCAACCAACACACTCAGCTCTATGGGACTTTTAAAAAGGATAATAATTGGATTTACATGACCAAAGACTTATTGCTGAGAAGAATTGTTGAAACAATAAAAAAATATACGAAAACAAAAAGGTTCTTATTTTCTGTTTATCACATCACCACATGTTCCAACATGTTACTATGATTTTGTCACAATTTTTAACCAAGACCATGATTGAGAAAAAAATAACCAAACCTTAGCAACACAGCGGAGTCAAGTAGCTAAAAAAACTAGTTTAGGGTATTTTTAGACAGAAAAAAGATAGGCCACATATACCTCTCTTTTTATTGATAACAAATATAGAAACTTCTGATTCCATTCCTCCTGTCAACCAGCACCTGCAGCTAACATCTATTACTACAAGGCTGTCATATAAAATTGTCAGAGACAGTTGCTGTACTTTGATTCTTACCATCAAAGTAAGTTCACATATGCAGCTCAAAATGAGTCTGCTGCACTGTAAGATACACAATGGCGAAGAAGGAAAAGAGAGGATTTTCTCTGTTGAAAACCCTCTTAATCAAATTCTGTGGCAATATGTCCAACATGTCAAAATGTTTGGTGCTAGGTGGATTTGAGAAAAAATAAACAATACATTTGATACTTAATAATATGATGTGGTGATGCATCTAGTTTGGCTTGGTTTAGTTTGACATCTTGCCCTCAGAAACAAACTAAGGCTATTGTTATATGTACCTGTGTGGGGTTGATCTCTAAGGGTACTGGCGGTTTTTGGGTTTTCCAGGCCCATGGTGATTATAGACAGGAGCCGTTGGTTCAAACTGCAAATTAAGAGGAGCTCAGGTATAGTGAAGTATTCCTAAGGCGCACGTAAGTTACAACTACCCTTACGAGTGGATACGGACTATCTGCAGGTTAAAAAATGAACAAACCTGTAAAGCAGACGTCTCACATGAAATGTTAAGATTGTAGAGCCCGTTGAGACAAAATATTCGTGCACATTTTTTCTACGTACGCTGCAGACGACAGGTTGTAGTGAACAGTTATATAACACATTAGCTGAAGTACGTGATACGTTGGCAGGTGGTGCAGTTTTTTCCTTCTTTTGTTAATTCCACGACTGTGGAGCAGCATTAGGGCGGTCGACCCCTGATCGGAAGATTGAGGGTTCGATTTCCGCCCATGTGTCGAAGTGTCCTTGGGCAAAGTTGGCACCAGTGCCAGAGCCACCACCAGTGTGTGAATGGGTCTGTGACTGTAAAGCTCTTTGGGCTTTCAAGGAAGGTAGAAAAGCGCTATACAAGTAAGTGATTTGATTTAAACATCCAACAAGCTGTCTAAGGGTCGCAGCATTTAGGGGTGGTTAATAAAGGGCCCATGCACGTACCTCACAAATTAATCAAGTGCGACGTATGCACACCCTACGACAGCATCACCCATCCATCATAAGTTTGCATTACTTATATTATCCTTACAAATACTTCACTATATACTTAACACATACGACAATGGTACTTTCCATTTTAATGACGTCCCTAAAGGTGGCCACATGAGCACCTGTCTACGAGCCTCCATGAACTTAGACATGTGCAGCCCCATCTGTGCAAACCTATGTGAGATTAAAGCATAAAATGTATGCACTTATGATATTGAGATGATGCTGTTATACAGTGCCCTTACACCACACGTTAATGAACCATTAGGCACAACTGCCCCACTGGGTGTCTGCAAGTGAAAAATGGGCAACCCTTTACGGAGGTGCCCAAGAAGCACATAAACTTATTACGTGCACACAACTCACTAGCTCCTTGTACAATCTGCAGGATTTGGAGTGGGTCAAAAAAAAAAAAAAAGATAAATCTGTACAACGCGCTTGCACATCTCACCTTCTTCCCCCTATTTTACTCTTGCGTGTTGTGCAATTTTTCACAATGACATAACCTAGCATAGTATGCCCTTAGAATGAAAAGTGCATGAACGTTTTTCGCTATATGGCCTCTAGGAGTGCATGTGGTTGTGAGGATGTGGTACTGGGTCGGACCGGCAAACTGTTCAGGTTACACTCCGCCCTGACATGGCATGGACAGGTTCTAGCACAGAACTAAGCAGCTATAGAACATTAATGGATAGAAGTTTTCAATTCAAATTTCTGTTGAACAGGAATTTATTGAATTTTGATTTAATTAAAAAAAATTCAATTTAAAAACAAAAATATGTAGTTTTTTATACTTTAAATGTGGATTATAAGGATTGGTGTAAAGGGAATATAATTTATGACGTTGAGGAATCAATATTCAATTATTTAGGTCAATTAGATTAATTGTTTTTTTTAAATAGTCTTACTCGAAGCTTTAAAACCCTTCTGCTATCTTTGGGGTCAAGATGACTCCAACCATATATTGATGTGTGATTCCTTCAGTGACAAAGGTGGACAGGATTTTATGTCTGCCATGGACATTAGTGAAACTCAAAAATCAAAGATAAAAAAAAGTTCAGCGCATGTCTTGTGGGGTCCAGATGACCCCACTTTTAATGTAAACAAGCCAAGGAGAGCGGAAGGGTTACAATGATATGCTAAAACACTTTAGACACAAACATTGAGCCTTGTTTCCACTGAGTACGGTACGGTTCTATCTGGTATTTTGAGAATTTCCATTGTAAAATGGACCAATTGTTCCTTTTGAGGGTCCTCTTCAAAGACAGACTAAAATCCCAACTACTTTTTCAACTTGACAGTTTCCTTGCATTTAAATGATAGAGAGGCTGACTATAATCTTTAATATTATGCACTTTGATTAATTTCTGTCTGTAATCAATCAGTCACAAGGTTTTACTATTATTGTCCCAGCATCCTAATGCTCTCATATATCTACACAACAGTCGTGTCCCACCTTTACTCACTGCTTTCCTCACTCTAGAAGCTGGCAACATTTCCTAATGACTGCAGCCATTCTAAATAATTGAGAAAGCCAAAGCACCACATCAGCTACAGAAACGGCTATTAACCTTGGAGAGAGATATTCAAATCCAGTAAGAGCTAACTTCGTCCTCCAGTGTCCCTCGCGGGGAGGAAATGTAAATGTGTTCTAGCTGAGACAGATGGGGAAACCTCATGTCGTTTGAAGTTCCAGCAAAAGAAATCTTTGCATGCAGGGGCTCTCCGCCCCCCTCTGTAAAATATTCACGACAGTCTCAATGAGCCACCTTTCTTCCCAGTCTGCCCCTTCAAACTCGGCTGGACTTGGACACTGGGATTATTCCTGGGCTTGAACACCTTCTCAAAAAAAACCTATGTAGTGACATCCTAAAATAGCCTGAAGAGTATCTCTCTTTGCAGACAAGAATTTGAAAGATTTTGATTTATGGATGAGGGAGAAACAACATCCCAGCATTCTTTTATTGTGCATCATCCTGGCGCCTAACCATCTGAATATTGGTATGTCCTTTGTATTGTTGTTGACAAATCACGGCAAATTGAATTTCTCAGCTAAGCTGACACACTGTCAGAGCTGATTTGACTCTATTGTGGTAAACCTGGCTGTCAATCAGTTCAGGCTCTGATAGTGTGCTATGGACCAGAAAGACTTCCAGATCATTTCTCTTATCGCCTCTCACGAGAGAGAGCGATACAGAGAAGGTAGACAGCAAGAGAAAGAGACTAGTGGGAGAAGCCAACAACAAATATGTGCAAGGTAAAATGTTTGCAAAAAGGAAATTTAAAGTTTTGGAATAGTTACTTTTTTAAAACACAGTATCTGACCGTATACGTCACTGGCTTTTTTTTTTTTTTTTAAGTGCAAAGTGGAACAGGACTCATATACTTTTAAAGCCCCACTCCCACTATATATATTTTTCGGTTGTAAAAGCATTCCAAGTGGTTCTTTAATTATAATTATGCAGTTTTTATCCAAAATAAAAAAGCTTATGTTGTTTTGTTTCTTTTTTCCTGCAGCGCAGCATGGGCTCATTAGAAATTCACCTCTGGGTTGTGGGATGGTAAGTTAGCTCTGCTAATTCCCAGAATTACTTTGTTTTCACTTTCTCCTGCTAGCTTCTAGTACCTGACAAGCCCAAGCTAACACTGAAGTTGAAATCCCATTAGCTGTCACACATATAGGTGTGTGAAATTTGGTCTCTGCATTTGACCCATCCCTTGGGGGAGTGGTGAGATGCAGACACAGCTGCACTAAGGAACCATTTGGTGGCTTAATCCCCCAATTCAACCCCTTAATGTTGAGTGTACACCAGGGATGTGTACACTCATGTTCATTGGGTCCCATTTTTAGTCTAATTTTATATTTGAATAAAAAAAAAAAACAACACTGAGAAATGAAGTTTTAATAATAAATGATTTTATATATGTCCTCCATCATAAGAAAATGCAACAAGAACGTGTTAAAAACACGAAAAACTAAATATTTTCACTGAAGTGGGCCTTTAACGCTCATGTATCTAAAGACTGTTTAGCAAAAATGAGCTTTAGTTATACAGTGTATTTTTGAAAATAAAAGCAGTTGTTTCAGGTACTTAAAATTTAGCTGAGTATTCATCTGACAGATGCTCATGTAATTTTTGGAAAATGGGTAACTGAATTATGGCTTGCTTACAACAAGTTTTGTGTGGCCAAAATAAGATATTTGTTATTAATCAAAACAAAGAGATTTTCGAAATAGGGTTAGCGGTTTTAAACGGTGGAACAAGCTTGACCGACATTGCAGCATTACTAATCTGTATCCTACACTATAGCTTGAGCTGATTTTCTCATTTACTGATACTCTCACTAGTGTAAAATGATTTGTGAATTGAATGTAAGACAATAAAAAAATCTTGATCAAGGATTTGTCAGTAAACAGTCCGAGCTGGTTGAGATTAAAATCTGTAGATTCTGTCAAAGACAAAGCAAATGATCTAGCCAAGGATTATCTACTTAATTCCAATCTTCTTACCAATTTTACTGGTTCTGTCTTTTGTTTACACGCAAGCACACATGTTAGTATTTCATATAAACAAGGTATGATCCTCGTCTAGAACTGAATGATGAACTTTATTAACAAATCGTTATAATACATTTATTTACACTTTAGATCATTCAATATTTTAGAATAAGATACCTTAAAATGATAGCATAAAAACTAGGGATCTGTGAGTAAGAAGTATTATTTGTCTGTTTTTTTTTGTTTTTTTTTTTTCTAAAACAATAACTCTGAAAATAAGAAGACAAGTTATTTTCTTATGTACTTCTAGCTAAAGTTCTAAAGCTTGAAGTAAAACATTTGCTGTGCCCAACCAGATAGCTATAAATTGTAAGGCTACATCAAGTCTAACGTTTTACTTTTCCTAGAGGTTAAAATTTTACTTTTTTACAAAATGTCCAATGTCTATGTGATTATTTGAGTGAGTACCTGTTTCCGAAAAACACCAGCAAACCAATGGGTAAAAAATGCTCTGTTTCAATAATTTACTATTGAAAAACTCTCAGCATTTCCTTTGGTGTTTTAGAATTTACTGGACATCATTCTTTGTTTGCCAAATACACATTAATCTCACGGCAGTCCTCTGGCAGAAAGATATGATCTGGTAGCGTTTACTCTTTAAAGTTCAAAGTGCACGAGTTACCCTTTGCACTGTTCTCTGACTGATCCAAAAATCAGGCCTCTACTCTCAAACTATTAACTTTGACTTTGTTTTAAAGTTTTTGCTATTTCACCCAAATCAGTGATAAAGCAGCAGATATGCTTATAAAAAACGACATAGCACAAGAATAAAAAGAGGAATGCTAATGACTTACAGCTTAAATGCAGGCACAGCAGGTTTCAGAGAAATGAAGGTGAAGGGTGACTTGAAAACATTCCACAGCTTATAGAAATGTGTAACAGGTAAGAATTAATTATTCTCGGAGTATTTTTAGAGTTGATCTAACGTTCAACTATCGCAAAAAAAATAAAATAAAATAAAAAAAAAAAAAAAAAAAGTGTGATACGTTTTTTTGCATTTCTAGAGAGCGGACTAAAGAGTGTGCTCTGTTCAACTGTTATCTATCACAGAGCAGAGCTTCCACACATGCTAACCTGCTAGCTCTGAGAGCACGACAGCAGCACGTTGACACACTGACAGCGGACCCACAACACCGTCACCTCTCCTGTGCCCGAGCAGGAGTCAACTGCCCGTCACTTAAACGGCCCACTACCTTTAATTTGTCCACAAGAATGCTTTTTGACGCCGCTGTCCTGAGTCCTCTTGCTGCAGCCTGGGATGCCATGGATGCCGCCATGTTGACACGTAAGACCACAGTAATGACGTTGCTGCACGTGCGTTTTGAAACAGAACCGCTGATAGGTCGACAGGAGTAAAGGGGAGGTCCTCCATAAAGGGTCTCCTCCTCATGTAAATTTTATTTAACTAATTATTATCTAATATGTTTTATTTGTTTATTTATTAAAGTGATAGCTTAAAAAACTAAATTCTGACAATTAATTTATTTATTTGTTTATTTATTTTCATGAAATGTTTGACTGAATAAACTCCAGTCAGTAAAGTGACCGAGAAGGGAAAGAGTGTGTCAAAAAATGCACACGTAAAAACCTAATTATAATAAACGTGTTTTTTTTTTTTTTTAATAAAACTCTCAACTTTATAAAATTGAAACCCCATCATTGAGAAAC
This sequence comes from Oryzias javanicus, assembly GCA_003999625.1. Classification (NCBI taxonomy): domain Eukaryota; kingdom Metazoa; phylum Chordata; class Actinopteri; order Beloniformes; family Adrianichthyidae; genus Oryzias; species Oryzias javanicus. The sequence goes on from CM012441.1 coordinate 20,800,512, forward strand.
AACTTAATGCATGAACTTTAAAGCTGAATAAAACTGTTATCTTGTTCAGAACATTTTTAACTTCATCTTTTCAAAAACACTATGCTGTGGATGTCAAGGTTCTGCCCTACATATTTTTCCTGGAAATCTGTAGGACCTACATTTTATGTGTTGCTTGCACAGGCATTATTTAACTGCTGAGTTGAGATTTTCAGCACAAGGCAAATATATAATAAACAGCCTGTAAAGTTTTGGGTGAAAGCAAACAAGGCAAAAGGCTGAAGTTTTCCTTTTCCCCATAATTTAAAGTGTTGTTTCCAGACAGCCAGACTTGTATGTTATTCTTCAAAATTGAGCATGAGATTGAGCATGAGATTCCCCAGACTTTCTCAAGGTTTTACTTTTCTTTTAATTTTTCTTCAACAGTTCTTTTTCTGCTGTTTTTCACTCTTATTCAGTCCAGACCTTGTACCTGCCATTTTTTCCAGAGTTTGACTTTTTGGTTAAGCTCTTGGTTAAGCATATGGGGTCTCACTGGATAGATGAGTGAATATCTACGACTTGAAGACAAAAGAAAAATTAAGCTGTGAATTTCTTTTTTTTTTCTCTAATTTTTTGTTAAAGATAATTTACTCCAATTATTTTTTTTATTTTAAACGATACAACATAATCACTATAAATAAAGTTTAGTATAAAATCTGTCCAACGCAAGAGGCTCTGAGCACGTATTTGTTTGCTCAGCTGTTGGACAGAACAAGTTAAAAAAAGAAAATAAAATGAGGCAGTTGTAGAGCTAGCACAATTCTTACGTTACATAATCTTTTCAAAAAAACACACTGTTTCATGAAAACTCCAGAAGTTATGGATGGTGGAAAAAGCTGCATATAGCGTTTTTTTAATCAATTATTGAAAGTAAAAATTTGGTGGAGAAAAACAAACGAACAAAAAAGACTTTACCACAGTTCCTCTTTTATCCAAAGACATCGATGTACTCCAGGGGGCCTACCTTGTCTTCCTAAGCAGACCATTTCCAGTCCAGCTTGACTGAGAAATCCAATAAACCAGCCTCTATGTATGTCTTCACCATCAACATGACTTCTCTTATTTAGGCCGAGCTGAAAGAAAAAAGAGCACCTCCTCCGAATATTGAGTGTGGGAGGAAGTGCGCTTTGTCACACGTCCATGGGGCTGATGGTGCTCTGGGAAATGATTTGTTGGCTGAACATTGCTACTCTCCCCACCAGAAAGAGGACCTCTTCGGCTCTCCAACAACTTCCAGTGGCTGTTCGGTGCTGCCCTCACCAAGGTGCGGAAAATAGGTAAAGAAAATTAAGGAGTTGACTAAGTCCTGATGTCAGCTTCATAGGCTGTTTCTTTTTGTCAGTATCAGTCAGTAAAAGCCCTCGTGAACTGCTTAACTTTTTTGTTGACGCAAGCTTGTTCGACTTTGTCTCTGCCACAGATTTTTAGGGCTGATGGCTTCGATGCTGGCTGTAATCACGTTGGATTGCCTCGGCCTGAGAGGAAAGTGCATAAAGTGGCCTGGCAAAAACTGAAGTCACAAAGGTCAAAAAGAGTGTGAATATCAGCAAAATGTGCAGCTGCTTTGAGACCATGAAAGATACTACATAAACTGACTCGAGGTGGTTCCATGGGGACATGAAACTCAGAAAAGTGGTCAAGACAGATGCCTCCCTGGACGAGCATTATTGAAGGGGGGGGGGTAGAAAAAAGTTCCTGGAACCACATGTCATCATTCCAAATACTTTCTGGGTTTAACGATTGTTTATTTGACTGTGAAATACTTTCTTCCCTTCATGGTGAGACATTAGGATAACGCTACATTGGTGGCTTTTACCAATAGAGAGTGAGGACTGTCTGCACAGTTCGTACTGTCAGGGATTGTGGTGGAGGACCCAAATGCAGGAGACCAGACTTGGTGGCAGAAACAAACATTTACTAAAGTAACTTAAACATGACGAACTCAGGAGAACAAACCAGTGATGCAACAGAACGTATACAGAGCAGATTTGAGCTGACTTGAGCTGACTTGAGGAGACCTGAACTTGGCGTAAGCACAACGAACTGGCAAGGAGGATGAGGGGGAGAGAAACTTAAATAGTCCAGAGCTCAGCTGTGTGGAATCAGCAATCAGGAGGAAGCAGGAACAGGAAGCTCAGAGGGAAAAACCCCACAGATCCTGACAGTACCCCCTCCCTAAGGTCCGGCCCCTGACGGACCACCCGGCTGACCAGGATGGTCACGGTGAAAACCAACAATGAGATCCGGGTCCAAAATGAAGCGGGACGGAACCCACGAGCGCTCCTCAGGTCCATAACCCTCCCAGTCAACGAGGTGTTGGACCCCCCTACCCCGCCGACGAGACTTCAGCAGTGCCTTGACAGTGTAGGCAGGACCACCATCGATAAAGCGAGGAGGAGGCGGAGGTAAGGAGGGAGGCACCAGGTCTGAGACAACAGCCGGCTTGACTCGAGACACATGAAAAGTCGGATGAACCCGCATAGGTCTTGGAAGCCTCAGACGCACCGCAGCAGGATTCACCACCTTCGTTATTGGAAAGGGGCCAACGAATCGTGGGGCCAGCTTCTTATGGGTCACCCGAAGGGGCAAGGTCAGCTGTGGACAACCACACACTCTGGCCAACCTGATAGCGAGGAGCCACCCTTCGACGACGGTCAGCCTGAGTCTTGTAGACATCCATGGTCTTGAGTAGGGCCTGCCGAGCCTTGAGCCAGAGTCTGTGGATACGACGAACAGCAGCATGGGCTGATAGCACAGATACAGCCCCTCCATAGAGGGAAAAACAGGAGGGAGGAATCCATGAACCACCTCAAATGGCGCGAGACCCGTAGAAGACGAGGGTAAGGTGTTGTGGGCATATTCTGCCCAAACCAGGTTGCGCGACCAAGATGATGGGTCCCGGGAACACAAGATTCGTAGACAGGACTCCAATTGTTGGTTCATCCTTTCAGACTGACCGTTAGACTGGGGATGAAAACCAGATGAGAGACTAACAGTAGTTCCCAGTAACCGACAGAATTCTGTCCAGAACTTTGCGGTGAACTGAGGTCCTCTGTCTGATACAATGTCTCTTGGAACTTCATGGAATTTGAAAACATGATTTACAAGGACTTCAGCAGTTTCTTTGGCAGTCGGTAATTTGGGTAGTGGAATGAAACGAGCCATTTTGGAGAACCTATCTACGACAGTGAGTATGACTGTATTACCTCCAGAATCAGGGAGACCAGTAACAAAGTCCAGAGAGATATGAGACCAGGGACGCCGTGGTATGGGAAGTGGACGAAGTAGGCCGGCAGGTCGTTGATGTGAAGTTTTAGCTTGGGCACAATCAGGACAGGCTGAAACATATTCTCTGACGTCATTAGACATGGATGGCCACCAAAAGTTCCTCTTGACAACAGCAATGGTGTTCCTGATCCCGGGATGACATTGGAGTGGCAATGAGTGACACCAGTGGAGGACCTTGGATCGGAGAGACACAGGAACAAACAGCAGACCAGGGGGACATTCAGGGGGAATTTGAGTAGAAACCAAAGCTTGTCTTACTTCATCTTCAACATTGATGTTTGTTATGCCAAGACGGACTGTAGGGGGCATGATAAAACCAGGATTACTTTCAGTGGGACTGCTGTCATCTCGGCGAGACAAGGCATCAGCTTTTGTATTTTTAGAACCTGGGCGGTAAGAAAGAGAAAACTTGAAACTATTAAAAAACAGCGACCATCTGGCTTGTCGTGAATTCAACCTTTTGGCAGAACGAAGATATTCCAAATTCTTATGGTCAGGTCATACTGTCAGGATCTGTGGGGGGGACCCAAATGCAGGAGACCAGACTTGGTGGCAGAAACAAACATTTACTAAAGTAACTTAAACATGACGAACTCAGGAGAACAAACCAGTGATGCAACAGAACGTAGAAGAGCAGATTTGAGCTGACTTGAGCTGACTTGAGCTGACTTGAGCTGACTTGAGGAGACCTGAACTTGGCGTAAGCACAACGAACTGGCAAGGAGGATGAGGGGGAGAGAAACTTAAATAGTCCAGAGCTCAGCTGTGTGGAATCAGCAATCAGGAGGAAGCAGGAACAGGAAGCTCAGAGGGAAAAACCCCACAGATCCTGACATGTACAGTTCACACCCCAGCTCAAATGTTCATATTGTGGAGCAGTATACTCTTGAGCACTCATGTAACAGTTGTGGAGAATGGAGCAAACCTTCTCCTCGAGGGCTAGCATTTGTGTGAAGATTGAAAACTCCATCCAGAGGTAGCAAGGATGATTTGGAATCATTGTGGAGAGCCATCAGTGAATTTGTAAGCAAATTGTCTCTTGTTTTTCTCTCTCCATGACCATAAAAGTACTTTGTCACCAGTGGCTGCTGTATTATTTTCCACCTGTAGTCCTCATTTATTTAAAATGTTGTCAGAGTCTAGTCAGAAAGTCTTTAAGTGATCCTAATTACACCCCACTGGTCATCAAAATTCAGGTTGGTTGAAATAGCCCAGCTCCTTCAAACCAGAGTTGTGGAACTTGCCAGTTAGAGGAGCCCTGCTGTCATAGAAATACAGAAAAATGTTTCACTCTTACCAAGAAAGGTTGGCCCTTTTGCCTTTTATTAAGACAATCCAGCGAAGACTCTGTATGATCACTAGTTTAGAAATTGTGTCATGAGAGACAAGCAATAGGAACTCAGTTCTCAGTTGCAGTCAATTTTGGGGATTTCTACAGAACCTTTAGTATTGAGGAAGAACCTTTTTTTACAATAACCCAAGGTACATTAGGTAGATAATTCTGCCTGCCACATGGGAAAAACAATGGGACAACATCCTTTGGTTCACAGGTTTATTAATCACAAGAGACTTAATTTCTTAAAACCTTCATCTCTGTCATGGGACCTTGTTTTAGCGTTGGATGCTTTTATGGTTTCACCCTTTGAGCCACTTGCACGTGAGAATTTGAAAGTGGAATCCTTAAAGGGGCCCTACCATGAAAATTCTACTTTTTGAGGTTTTAAATGCATTTTACTGTTCATTCCTCAGTATAAAGAACCCCAAAGAGGTATTTTGATCCGTTCATGCATTTAAGAGTAATCCTCTAAAAACCTACGCTGTCTGCAGCAGCCCCTCCCATACCCACAAAAATGAGCGGGTGGAAACGTGCTGACGTAAGCATGACGCCAACATCTCGCTCCAGGAAGAATCTGTTCTGACAGCTCCGCCCCCAGTCTAAAACCAACACTCAATTTCTCCACTGAGCTAGTTTGGATTATTTTCGTGGGAGAGATGCAGACACAGCTTTTTTTCTGGGATAACATCATGAAATGGACAGCAGCCAAACGCAGTGGCAGGCGGAGCTTCAGCAATCAAGCCGTTTTACTTCTGGATAGGAAAAACTCATGACATATTATTAATATTTCATAAATAATTTTTTTTTTAGTGTTCCAAAGGGAATACATGGTCATATATATGGATATAGTTCATCCTGAAAGGCTTAAGAAAGCCATAGTAGTGCCCCTTTAAAGATTTAGGTAAATTTAATAGATTATTAATACACCCTGCCAAAAGTTCCAAGGTCATTATCACCAATCCTAAGGACTTCTTTAAACCACCACATTTTTCCTGCAGGACATAAACATGCATACATGGTTTATCAAGTTTGTGCACATTTGTTTTATGGCATGTGCTTTTTGTTTCTTGACCAATATCCGAACAGAGACTTTCCCACTAGATTGTTGGTGCAATTGCTTTGGCTTACAACTCAAAAGGGGCAACAGCCGCAAGATGCCATGTGTGCTCTCTTATGGGGTCTGCTCAGAGGCACAGTATGTCAGTTCATGAGAATTGGGTTGCAAGAAAATGGTCTATCTGCATATATTTGCTTACCTTCACCAACTAGATATACAGCTACTTCACTGGCGTCTTCAATCTTTGGTAATACATGTACACCTCTTCCATTGAACTGCAAGAGTTGATGCAGTATGTTCTGTAAGATGGAAAAGATGGGAGCTGAGATGCTACTTTGTTCAGACATAGAACATATACTTTGTAATAAGGAAGCTTTGTGGATGAGGGGTTTATGCAGCATCAACTGTGTTTACAGCGGGAGTGACTCAGCGCTCTGATATGCTTTAAAAATTATTTTATAGTCTATCCCTGCTGGAGGAGTGGAATAACCTTCTGATGGGTTCAAGCATTGGGATAGTCGTAGTGCTACTCACAGAAGGATGGCAACCTAAATTTCAGTTAATCATGCTTATGTTGTGACTTATGTTGTAAAAGTTATTTAACCTAAAATTTACACCAGATTTAATTATGATTTAGTTTCTTTTGTAATTCTTGGTTCTGTGCCCTGTACCAACACATACTAGCCATTCCTAACACTTCTTCCAACTAAATAAAGCACCTTTATGAGGCAGCTAGGTGTAAATTAACCTGTCTATGAAGTTTTATTTACAAAAATATCCTTTTTGATGAAGCGTGAACAAAGAAAAAAACTCCCAAACCTTCAATCTATAGTCCAAAAAAAAAAAAAAAACCTGCATCCAATGCTGTCTGGTGTAAATATGCTTTTGATGAAAACTATAATTTTAAACTAACCATTTATAAGTTTGAGCAAATGAGTTCACAGGAAATTCAATAAAGATGTCATTAAGGATGTCAAACATTTAGGCACTACCTAGCATCCTTGTTGATAGAACAATCATGCTCGCCTGAAAGGTGTTGGTTTTGAGTTGAGTTAGAAAGCATGGCATGAGTGAGCTGATATTTTCTGAACAGCTAAATAACCCACTCACATAGTTCTCCAGAGCCCTCATTACTTGCTGCCTCTTGAAAGGGCAAAGAGGGCAAACTGATCATAAACAGCAGCGATTATGACAAAGGGCGAGAGAAAGATCCTCACTTAGAAACCATCAGTGTCAGCAGGCTGCAGATGACAAGATGAAGGAGAGAAGATGAAGATAAACGGCCATGACCAAGATATTTCTGCTCTGTGTCTTGTTATGCTTAAATAAATAAGTCCACATGATAAAAACTTGAAAAATCTACAAAATGTACAAATTGAAGTAAGTGTCTTTGAGCAGACTTGCTTTCATGTTCATTTGATCGTTTGTTTTTTTTTTTCTGTAAACTTTTTATTTTGAGTGAGAGCTTTGGATAGTCAGTGTTCCAGATTCCACACAGCAAATTATTTTCCTTTGGTTGCAGACTGGTTTAACATAACCACAGTAAGGGTAGGGATGAACTAAAGAGGGCTGCTGTGGCAAACTATCTTGGTATGCCAACAATTCCATGAATAAATAAACGGCTCTGCCTGCTTTGCTGTGTCACAGAAGTGTAGCAGAAGTGTAGTGTCTGAAAAGAAAGAAAATATTAGAAGCTAAATTCAAGCAGAACCACTAGTGAATCATAAAGTTCTGGATTTCCAAGCTTTTTGCTCCTTTTTCTTTTATTTTTTCTCTCCTTATAATTTATGGCTTCTTGTCGGAAAGGAACAGATATTCCAATCTGTCAAAAATATTCACTGCTTTAACTAATTTACGCTTTTCCTTGTGGGATATCATTTTTTTAATGAATGTTTTGTGGGTTTTTTTGGTCTTTTGCATAAACTTTCCTAAATATATGACTGTCAGAACAAAACAACTTTTATTGCAGACATCTGAAAACTCTTTTTTGTAAGTTTGAGACAAACTGAACATTATGAAGTCTCTCAAGCAGACAAAAGCACAACATTAAGAAAAATAACATGTATTTGTTAAAATTTTTTGCATCTGACCAAAGTCTTTGAGAAACACCACCAATAATATTCAGTTCAATATAAGGTTCAAAGTAGTCGATAAGAAAGCTCTGATGTCCAAGCATTCTACGAGCATTTAAACACATCACTCTCGCACAAATCTTGGAGACTTCAAAAGAATTGCAAATCAGATTTGTACATAAATGCAGTTGTGTGTGTATCAGGTGATCTTGCGTACTTTCTTTAAAGATTTGTGTGTGTAGTTAGTTTCAAGCTGTTGTAATTTTAAATTTTTGCATGCATAAACTGTATTTTTTTTTTTAATTTAGTAGTTTTTGTACATGTGAATACACAACTGCAAGTACACAAAAGTTACACACAAAATGTATTGTATAATTTACAAATTAAAGATACAGACTAATCCAAAATTACACACAAACAAGTAGACACAAGCTATGAATCAAGAAATTACGCACCCACAAATCCGATGATACCGTATTTTCTCCACACACACCACCTTTTCTATCAGATCACCCTCAACTAGCTCAATAATCTCTACAATTTTCTGTATTCTGCCAACAAGCAGTGACTGTTGGTTCTTGGCCTTTGCCAAAATAGTTCCCAAGCTAAACTCCTCAATGCTGTGATGTTTTGATTATGGAATTAGCTATCAATCTTTTATAAATTGGCCTTACTCGCAGTATTGAAAGTGCTTAAATTGACAAATACTAATAAATTTAGGAAATGAACAAATTAACGTTTAACCTGGTAAATATAAATCTGACTAACACTGAATCTGTTGTGGTTCCTATTGAACTTTTACAAACATTCCATCTTTTCTGGCAAACAGTACAACAAGTTGGGAAATTTGTGTTTTGCAAATTACTTGTAGTTTGTGAAGAGGCAGCTCTAAATACTTTGTTGGGTTTAAACAACCCGAAACATTTCTCTGCAACTGCAAGAAAGACAAGAGAGGGACAAGTTCAATACACCAACAAGGAGAACAGACAGAGAGAGTGTAGGTCTTCTCTTCTCCGCTCTGAAGTCCTCTCTGTCCAAGCCCTTTTCTGTTCAGTTTGGGGTGGATGGGAGAGGGAGAAAACCACCTACAGACCAGTTTTGAATATCACTGATAATATGTCTTCTATCATCCAGTACTCAAGGGTTGGTGAAGATTTCTTTAAGTTCCTGGTTCCTCAGCTTCTCACAGCCTTCAGCTGAGGCTTGGCTTCTGTTTTTTGATATGCGAGCTGTACACGATGTCAAGCAGTTAAGACAAGAAGATTAAAGATAGAGAACTTAAAATCATTCAGAGCAAATTTGTGACAAATATAGCTAAAACTCTATCATACTTACAAAATGTAGTTGTTTGCTGCCACTTTTGCTCTGAACGCCATTCTTCAAGGAGACACTGTCTACATTCACACAGTATTACATTCATATCTGTTAAGGGCCTTGCTCAAGTGGTGCTAACGAGAATCCAGGACATAGAGCAGCAACCCCCAAGCTACATGTTGCTGACCACAGGGCCACTGTGGCCTTCTCTTGTATTGAGTTTTCTCTAATCCCAGGTGTTGTCAGGCGCAAATTAGGTGCAAGTCTGTTGAATTGGAGAAAGTGAAGATGTCTTCTCTTAAAATCAGCTTTTTGATTGATTTTTAGTCTATTGTGGGAAAGTAACAGAGTGCGTGAGGTGATTGTATTTGCGAGGGCCTTCTTTTGACAGAGTGCTTTGGAATGCTGGGGTTAATCTCTGTGGAAAGATGGTGGGTACATAATTAGCATCTAATACTGTAAAAAAATATTGTTTGACCTTTCTCAATGTGAGCCTTTGGTCTATATTTTTGTATCTTTCACAAACAGGGATATGGCTGGATTCAAATGCAGTTTTATTGGCACAGATGGTAGAAGCACATCTAAAAGTCCACAAATCTAAATCAGGGTCAGGCAGGTAGAGGTCAAACAAGAGCATCAGGTCATCAGAGAACAATCAGTGTGGTCAGGGTCCAGGTGAGGGTCAGAGCAGGCGGCAAACAATCAGAGTTGAAGACAAAGCAGGGTCAGATGAACCAGAAGATCAGGTCAGAATGAGAACACTCAGAGATGCAGGCAGAGTGGCACAAACAAGACTTTACATAGAGCAGAGCTCATTGCTCTGACTAAATACTACTGATTGCAGATGGAAAACGGCTGTGGGGCTTCTTGGAGTGACTGCAGGGGTTGATGGGAAGTGAAGCATGGAGACCCAGGAAGTGCTAGTACTCAGGTGATGGATCCCACTGATGTCAAGAGGGGGTCACAGGAGACCGATTCATGACAGTATGTTTGTAAGATTTTTACCAATGTACCAAAAAAGTCTGTATTCTTATTATATTTTCCTTGTCACATGTTTTGCTCAAATGAAGCAGAAACCTTGGTGTTGACATTCCTACAAGTTACAATTGTTTAATGATGATACTGTTTTCTCTACTTGTGAATTGGAGACCTGCAATACGAAATTTTTGTTTACAATTGAATGTAGTAGTATTTTATGAATATTACAGGTAACTGTAGTTGTGCAGATTAGCTTGTGTTGAAGCTCTAAAATGTTAAAATCATAAGAAACAAATTAATTAACTTTCCTCAAATTTTGAGTACAGAAGTAAGCTCAGCAGCTGCTTTACTCAGAAAATAAGACAAATAATTGAAAGGGTAAAGGGGGTTAAAATAGGCAAAAATTACTTTAAAAAGTGCTGATAAACACAAAAATTGGGCAAACAGAATGGAGAAGAGGAGAACGGGGTCATAGCATCTCCATGCTCAGCACATCTTTTAATATGACAGATGGAAAACATAATTAGTCATCATTTTCAGTTTGAACCCTCGGAGTTCACAATGTCACACGGTGCATATGGATGAGTCTACGCCCCTCCTCTTATCCCCTCATTAAAGTGCACACTTTGCACAGATTTTGATCTGCTAAACACATTTTCTTCCCCACACAATCTTGCTGGGTTGACTGCTAAGCCGCAGCCTTACCCACCACAACTTTCACTTTTCTGCCCTAAAATCCATAACAGCCACAGAACATAAGATTGCAGAGGCTTGGCTTGTGTCTGCTGTGAATGTCAGTGCTGGAGATTGAATCAATACGATGACAGAAGCTGCCACATCTCTGCTATCTCTCTACCCCAGATGCCTGTCAGCCACACTCAGCTGGAAGCCCTCCATTAATGTGCTGTGGAATAACACAGTGAGTGCCATGCTTGGAGACATATGCATCAAACAGACCTTGTGAAGTATTGGCTCTATGAGTGTGTGATGTTCCTGCAGGTTTGCAGCACATCCCTGGATGGAAAAAAAAACTAGCTTGGATCAAAGCAGGAATAAGATTGTGTTTTAATTTATCATAAAACGAGTCCTAATGGATGTGAGTTACCTGTTAGTATGCATGTAACTAAATGCATTTTAGCAACAAAAGGCCTTCAGCGCTGCGAGGTAAATGACGTACCGTGCTGATCTTAGGCATTATTCTGCTGCACTGCAGCAAGAGGCAGTTATTGAGGCCCTTTTTTGTGTTCTCTCAAAGGAAATCTAATGCTGACAAATTCTCAACTTCAACAGCATAAGCAGAGGTGACATCAGAAAAAGCTTGCTTTAGTAGGAGCCTCTATTGTTTCTTTCTCTTTCTTTAGCCTCCAGTATCACACGCAGCATGGCTGGCTGCACAGACGAGCGCTGAATTGATAACCCAAACAAAACCGAACACACAAATGGGCACAACTTCTCACACACAAGGAAACACAGTCAGGAACACAGTGGCAAGGCCAACAGAGACTTGGAGGGCGCTCAGATGTGCAAATGAGAGTAAGAAGCGCCAGATTCCTTCACAAGACTCGCAGCACATGTATTGCCACCTTCGACACCAAAGGAGGACTGGGTCAAGCTTTCAAACTTTCTGCTCCTCTTCTACTGCAATTCATTCCTCTTAAAAAAAAACCAGAGCGTATCAGCACCCTCTCTGCCTGTGACCTCAGAGAAGCAGCAGGATCCCTCTCATCCCCCTTTTCTTTTGAAGGCCAAGCTCTAACACGGACCAGCAGATGTGTAGACAGACAGAGATGTACTAACCAGCCTTTAAATCCGGTCAATGCCAGGTAAAAATGATTCCAGCACATAAAGCTCCAGGCTTTCAGTGTATTTTTTTGTACCAAAAAAAAAAAAAAAGACATACATCTAGGGATGCCTGCACACCAAGTCAGAGCAAGCATGAAAAATGGATGCGAGTAGAATCGTGGAAAATGTCAATCGAGAAATCAAAGCAATCAGTAGACTCCAGGGGTATTGGTGTGATAAATCATGTTCTTCCTGATGAAGGTCAGGGAGGTGGAAGGGAAGTAAAAAAAGAGGAGGGGCAAGGTGTTCGACCACGCGCCTGAGGGAATGGCTCGAAGACACACTTTATTCAAAGGTGCAATCCGGAGTGTGACTCTGGATGCAAAGTCATTTGTGGCACGGTGACCTCAGCAGGGCCTCATTCTCTGTGTGTGTTATTTCTTTGATTTAAGCCTTGTGTTACTGTGTCTTTCTCTGGGGAGCTGATGACAGATACACTCATGGGCTCCAGATTAGCTCAAACCCATGAGTACAGGCATTATTGCTCACATCAGAAAAGCTGCGACACTGCAAGATCACTGATGGATGATGGTTTCTGAAATGGTTTTCAGGGCAAAATAATATCCAAATGCATTTCTCAGTTGAGGAAATGGTTTCTGTTGTTGCTGCTTTTGCACTCAATGATTCAGCTTCTTAGCTTTCACATAATATTATTGGAAAATAGCAGCTGTTTGTCTCTATTTTTTTCCTTTACTTTCCCTTCTTAAATAATGTGTTGACTGCCAGCTGATGCAAATGTCATCTTGGCTAATGCCTGTAGCTCACGCTCCAACTCAGAGGCAGACAAATAACTCAGGCACAGTAAGATTCTCCATTTGGGTGTGTGTGGATGCACGAACAGGAAGGAGAGAGTTATCCAAGGCTCCATTAACCTTGTATGTGTTGAGGCACCTCCACTATCCTAAGCTCTCATTGAGTGGGAAACCTCAAGGGACCTTCCACTAATTAACCTTGTGGAGACACCCTCAGTGGAGGGAGGTTGGGACCTGAATAATAAGAAAGCCTTTGCCAGGCCATTAGTGAGAAGATTAACACATCCAACTTTCAAGTAGCTTTTTGACACAAAACCAATATTTGTCTCCTGCCGGTTCAAGCTGTGGTGTGACAAAGCTGAATTCAAAGTGACAGGTTTTTTTTCCTACGGTGAGGGATCGCACACATTTCACTGTTTAACAGAGACGATGTGGAAAGTCTGAGCGAAACATAGTCCAAAAAGAACTGAGAAAGAAAAAAAATGGAGTATCACACCTACAGGCAATTTTGATTCATTAATTCTGCTGACCTGCTTGTCTGGTCTGTGGGAGGAAGACTGTGTAAATAAACAGATAGCATGATTTCGCAGACTGGGAAACAAACTGAGAAAAAAAAGTGCCGCACCAAGCTGAGAGTGAACACTATTCATTAACTATTATTAGAACAGGACTGGGTGCTGACATCATTTACACAAACAAGCTGAGAATCCACATGCTATACCAACTGTTGGCAGTATTTAGCCTCCTAGGACAAAAAAACCTTTAAGCCAATATTTTACATATTTTAATTAGGGCCGGGAATCAATTAAAAAAATTAACGAATTAATCGCAAACCTGGAAAATAATTAATCGTAATTCTTTTTTTTTAAGTTACAGTATTTGCCGACCACTCATCTGTGAATAATCACAGTATCTAATAACCAAAAAACTGTACATTTAAAACACTTATTTTTAATTAGCACTGTCAATCAATAAAAAAAGAAAAATGCAATCAGATTAATCACACTTTTGCACTGTGACTAATCACTGTGAATCACATTGTAAATTTTACATGAAAATATGCAACTTTTGAACAAAAAGAGGCCAGGGAGAACATTTTTCCTTCATTTTTGACTGTCTGAAATTTTTAAATGGATCCATTGTTAACCCAGAAGTGTAAATTGTGCGCACAAAAAACATCAACAGTAAGATAAGCAGAACTCAAAGACTTTTATGTCTGCAGTATTACTCCAAGTAAACAAAGATGCTGATACACAGTCATTAGAATCTGCAGACCTGATAAAGAGCGGTAACATACTCACGGTAACACGACATGTTGTCATGTTGCCGCAACAACGAGCCCGACCATAAATCAAAAAGTCCACTTTTTGTGAAAAATCGCCGTCAACCAAACAAATGTTCTGGAACCAACCTGCCATGTCCTCCTCCTCTCCAGAGTACTGACTGCCTCTGCTCACTTCCGCTTCTGTCTTCACCAGCAGTTCTTCATTGTCATCCAAATACTGTTTACACTCCTGCTCACCACTCAGTTTCGTGTGAAGTCTTGAATCATTATCCCTTGTTCTGTTAATCGCCTCTCCCTGTCTTGAGCTTTGCCTGTTCCTCTCGCCCTCTGGCCTCGTGCCAGTTTGACCTCTACCTGGTTCCTGACTATGATTCTGCCTTGTTCTTATACCTGCTCGCAAACTCCATTAAAAAAGCTGCACATGGATCCACACGTCTCTCTTTATTGCACAAATAACAAGTTTGAAGTACTAAAAACCGATTAAAAAAGTATTTATTTTGTAAGTGACCATGATATAAGTGGGAAAAAATCAGAGGAAGTGTTTTAACGGACACCATGGAAGCCTGAACCGCCAATGCAACGCGAAAGACTGTGTCTCTGCGAGGTGTAATTAATTTGCGTTAATAAATATTAACGCTTTAATTCTTTTTGATTAATCGCACACATTAATGGTCACAGCTCTAATACTGATATCTTTTAAAAATAAAATATCAAAGCTATGTGCCTTTTTCAATTCTTTAAATCTAAATGAATATGCCACAGAATAATGGTATACTCACAACCATGTGTCTAATGCTTGAATCCTGCAACATCCTTTAATCCAGAAACCAGGTCATTTTTACATTTTGTATATCCTGAACAAGCAGATAAATGTGGCAAAAGGCATACAAAAAGTACCATGCATATTTGGAAAATGTCAGCACAAACATTGTACAAGCAGGGGAATGTCGGGATCTGTGACAGGTTTTATCTCAGATTTCTTGACACGCGGGGACTCCCGCCAGCGATGTGTTCAAAAATGCATTCAAAGGTGAATGTTTCACCACCCCTTTATCGGGGCATCACATAGCTCCGTCTCTGATCTGACTCAGTCTTTATCATATTTTTCATATCCCCTTCCTGCTGTGTGTTTGACTCCGTGCTGCACAGTGTTTTAGCGGCTTGCCACATCTCCATCTCTTTATAAACTTTACAGCAGAATAAGGAAGTTTGGCACTTTTACCCAGGAGAAAATTCCACAGAAATTGACTGAAAAATCCAAGACAGCACTTTGAGACTTCAAAAGAAAGGGACACAATGCATTTGAATATCTTTTATAGCTCTCTGCACGCCATTTTTATTCAGACTCTATCCAGTGGAAAAGAAGTGTCATATCTGAAAGGTGACTTGCTGTTAGTCACACTTCAGTAAGAGTAATGAGGGGGTGGTCATGGCAGAAAGATGCATAAATTATCACTTCTCACCCCTCGTGTGACTTGGACCTTTTTTATTGTGTAACTCTGCACTGTGGCTTCTTGGAGAAACTGCATTGAGGCGACTTTGTACACTGGAGGTGGGCGACAGCATGGTGCCGTCTCACGGACCTTCTGGGCTTCATGCATAATGCTCTTTGTTTCCAAGGAAGGATGGACGAGTGACAGGGAGGACTGAGGCCCTTCCAGAATCTCAAACAGCTCTTCTACCTCTCCTACCTCTTTCCTCCTCTCTTCTGTGCTATTTGCTGGAAACATCCAGCATCACTGAAGTGGCCTTTTTCTAAATGTGGCACGAGAACAAAGGCTGCTGCAGCTGCGTGCTTCCTTAGCATGCTCTAGCTGTCTTTGTCTCAGACTCACTCCCTCTTCCTCTGTCTTATTTCCTCCAATCTGTCCATCTACCTTGCTTTTATCTCTTGGTTTTAATGATTTATTTTGGCAAGAATGTCTGGCCTGTGTTGGGGTCTTTAAGTGTCACTTCAAAAGATCTTTTCATGTCAACAATTGGAATTTCAGACGCCAGCAGTGGCAAGACAAGGCGGGAAATTTCATGATCATGTTCAGTTTGGTTTCCTTTTTATTTATTTTCCAGCTGCCATATACACTTAAGAAGCGTCTCTCTCCGAACAGCGAGATAATTACCTCACCTAGCATATCAAAATGAAATTGAATGAACTCAAAAAATGCACTTTCCCCTCCAAATTCATTATAAACCTCGGGGTTTCATGACATACACTGTTCTTAAATTTCTTAATGCTGCGTTTCATTACATAGGAGCTCATTGCCCATTAGCACATTGCCCCCACATTTACAGATCCATGAATTATGAAAGAGTTTCCTTTCATCGCAGCTGGATCACTCTCCCTGGTGTGCAAATTATGCTGAAGAAAACAACTACAACCCAAGCAAAATTAGTCCACTTTATCCCAGAATCCAGTATCTCCAACTAGACTGCACAGAACCCCATTGCACCGCAGCAAATTTGAAGTTCTGCAGTAAATAAACTAGGCACCGTTCTTCAAAACCTCCTAATGAGCATAAAGAAGAAAAAGAGCGTAGATATTTCCAGACAGCCCTCTTTATGTTTGCTCTATTCATCTAAGTTGGAGTTAAAAGATCACGGTAGCCCCCAACATGCCCCGAGATGCAGCCCTCAGGGAGAAGAATGTATTAACAATGGATGTAAACTCACAGCA
Organism: Oryzias javanicus; assembly: GCA_003999625.1. Lineage (NCBI taxonomy): Eukaryota > Metazoa > Chordata > Actinopteri > Beloniformes > Adrianichthyidae > Oryzias > Oryzias javanicus. The sequence goes on from CM012441.1 coordinate 20,817,128, forward strand.
TTACCCTGCTCACAATGCTTCTGAAAGCCAGAGACTCCCTGTAGTGGTGTATAATTCCTGGATATCCAGGTCAGCCACTGGCCACATTCACACTGCATGCAGGCCCACAGGAAGAGATCTGTAGAACATAAATCAGAATTGTGAGCGGAGAATGGACCCTTGGCGTTATGCCATAGTGATTATGATCTCAAATGGGCCATATTTTAATAAAAATATGAATTATGAACTGGCTTTACAATAGTTGAAGTACACTTACAGGAGCATGAAGAAGAAGTGTTCAGTGAAGAAAGGACAAAGCAGACCACAAAGGTTTTAAACCAGGGGTCTGCAACCTGGGGCTCTGGAGCAGGGATAAGTAACTGCAGGCCTCGAGGGCAGCAATCCTGCATGTTTTACAAAATCCCCTGCTCTGGCATGTTCTCATTGGCTGGACACACCTGAACTAGGTAATCAGTCATCAGTGAGGCTTGGATATCTGGAAATCATGCAGACACTGCGGCCCTCGAGCTCTGGGATGGCCGGGCGCTCTCCCCCTTTGTACATTCCATCATCATCCACATTGTATGATTAAGTGTGTGAGCTGCAGTTACAGTTGTATTGTGTACATTTCGACTAGTTTAAATGTGGAGATTATTTCGGCCAACAGGTATGTGTGTAACTACAGAGTGTGTGTGTAGACAGGCCCTGCCCATTCTAGTTTACTATCTAGATCTGGTTGTTTTATGATGTTGCTTACATCTGTTGCCATCTTCTTTTTTCTCTAAACCCCCCTCTTTTACCCCCCCTCTCCTTGTTTTCCATCTGGTTCAACAAGAAAACAAAAAACAAAGAGATACAAACATAATAAAAAAAATGAATAAATAAATAAATAAGAAGTTAAAAAAGAGAGACTTGAAGAGAATGGCTCTTTGGTGTTAAAGGTCCGTATCACTGTTCTTCTGTAGTATTTTATCATTTAAGTATAACAATTTTTAATTAAAACACACATTTTTAGTTATATGCCAGTTAAGTAGCAATATTCTTCAATATTAAATGAACTTAAACTACCTAGATTATAATTTAGTTGTAAAAATGTATTTTATTAGCTTTACAAAAAATTAATAAAGAAGGGGTAGAAAGAATAAGATCGCACGCTTTGATCATCAGAAATAGAAATAAGCCTGAATCCAGTAAAGGACATTTCTCTCAGATGTACTGTAACAGGTGCATAATGGACACCTCTCAGACCTGATGGGTGCAGACTCTTTTATCAACCAAGCAGGCACAAAGCAGCTTTTATGATTTAAAGTGGTAATATGTTTCATTTTAGCCTGAACTTCACATTCAGTTCCCAGGATCACGTGAAGACCAAACTGATGAGAGGAGCAAAGATCACAAGCAAAGAAAATGATCAACCAGAACATCAGGGTCCTTAATTAATCAAAAGCAAAGAGCTTGGGTTAACACGAGTTTTTACCAAGTATAATGATTGTTCTAGTCATACCTTGTCTCTGTCTACATGAAAAATCAGTAATATATCTTCTAAATACACAGATGATATATTTAACAGATGGTAAAGCAAAATCAGGTATAAAAAGTTTTTAAAAGGAGAAGTATTAGTACATGTGGAACAGCTGATGTGAGTTAACCAACCTATATAGCACTATAATATTGAAGGTTTGCTTCATCTTAAAATCTAAAAATGCTTTTTTTTAATGGATTTAACTTAATTGGCTGTTAAGGTCTTTTTGGATTTTTTGCTCGATAACAGTTTCTCCTACCCCACGTGCAAGCGTGCAGTGATACATATGTCACAGCCCTTGTTTAATATTATTTTTAACATTTCTTTCACAAGCATTTATACATTTTTATGGACTTCTTTTACACCAGCAGTGTAAATTTCCATTACAAGATCATATGTCAGCAGCATCTTTCAAACTCTTTGTTTGATGTGACATTTTGCTTCGTAACCATTTTCTAAAGCCTCCCTCTGTTTCTTTGAGAAGAATCATCAATTAAAACGATTAATTAAAAAGAAAAAATTAGTTAATATTAATTAAAAAAAAACATGTTTGCCTATTAAATCTACACATTTTCATCCATAGATTTTCATTTTTCCCTCTCATCCGTGTCTCTATCAGATTGCTTTTGCTGGCCTTTTAAATTGAATTGAAGCACATCCCTATTACAATTATGCGGCATTATGTTTGTGGAGCTCCTCTACTTCCATCCTTCCAGCTCATGAATCACCTCTTTCTTTTACCCTGCAGACTCTAAAACACATATGCATTACAAAAGGCATAACGGGACAACAGATTTTTTATTATTTTTTTATATGGTTTTTTAAGAAACATATTGTGCTCCTCATGTAAAATCTGACTAAAATAATGCTTATTTAACCTTGAAAAAAAAAACAAAAAAACTTTGTTTTCTGCATATTGAGCAGCTGCCAATCAACAATCCGCTGCTGGGAGAGGCTGATTAAAATATTCTGTTTTTATTTTCAAGAAGGCAGAGGGGTGAGCAGGTCAGCAGCTGAATGAGTGGAGCATGGATGTGTGGGCTTCACCATCTTATCTCAGTCTCTGATGCATGTTTGTCCTTCCCCATCACCAGGCAAGCAAACACGATTAAGTGCAAATTCTATGCTTATTCTCTGAAATGTTTCACACAAAAGCGAAAGCACGACTGTTGCCCTCTTCCAAATGGAAAAAGTAAGACCTGGCCTCCACTAAACAGAAGAAGATTTAAGGAATATGTAGCTGGTCAGGAAGTATTTCTATATGTTTCTAAATGCTTGTGTGGATTTGATTAGCTTGATGGCACTACATTTTTCTAGGTGAGAGATTTTCTCTGTTTCAGCAGCTGAGGATTAATGGCTCCCATTGAAACTGTGGAGAGAAAATAGACTCACTCTGATTTGTGTGTGCGTATTATTGATTTGTAACTCATATAATACGTTTTGTGCAAAAGTAAAAAAATTACAAAATTAAAAAAAAAGCAAAATACAATTCACACGTGCACAAATTAAAATTACAACTAATTACTTGAAACTAATTACACACAAAAATCTTTAAAAAATACACACGAATCACCTCTTATGCACACACAACACATCAGTTACGCACGAATCTATCGTGAGACTCTTCACGTCTCACAAACTCATCTGTGAGTGATGCGTTCAAGTACTACCAGAATGCTCGTTCTCCATAGTTCTCTTGTCAGCCATTTTAAACTTTGATTGTGAATAATATATGGTAAAACTTGACATTTTTCTTTAAAATATATTCCCACTATATTTTCTTCCATTTTAAGTGTTCCCAGTTGTCTTTTAATCATGGATATACTGGATTTAGCCAAAGCCAAAAAGCCAGTGTTGTTTTTAAAATGTATTTTCTGCAGCACAGCTGGAGCTTTTAGAAACTTGCCTCTGGGTTGCGGACACAGAAGTTAGTTCCACTAATTTCACATCAGCCTTTTGTTTACAGTAGCTCCTGCTAGCTTATAGCTCAAGCTAACATTGCTGTAAAATTGCTGTACCTTGGGACTAAACTTGCTAAAATGTCTTTAAGAATGACATTGACACCAAGGTCATTATTTTGACTGGGTGTAGCCCAATGGTGTCTTCCAGCGGCAGGGGAATCACACTCCTTACCCTCCCACCTGAGATCTATGCTAGCAGCAGCAGCTCAAGCGACAATGGAAACTCATTTTAATTTAATTTTATTAATTTAGCCCAATTACACAGCACAGTTGTCTCAATGGGCGTCATACTAGTAATTGTCCAAAAACACAAAATCAATCACAAAATATAAATAATAGTTGATTGCTAAACTAAACTAAACAGACTTAACTAAACTGGGCATCCCTACCCTTAGAATTCCCTTCTCCTTCTCTAACTCAGTGCTAGATTCGAGTCTGTTCTGTTCTCTCTTGTCTGTTCTGTCCAGTGTTCGAGTCTTGATCACTTGACGACTTGATCAGCTCTATACCACAAAAACCTTGAAATATTTTATGAATTTTTAAACCTAACCTATATACATAGGTCGTTGGAATGAAAATATCAGCTATTATTGCTTTTTTTGATTATTAATTGCTTTTTTACAAAAATATCCACCATAAATATATTTACTGCATGTATGTAAAACTGTCACCATATTTATGTAAATCATTTTGATGTTTTTGTGACTTTTGGCCTAATCATCTATGTTAAAAATGATCTTTTCACGATAAACCACTAAATAGCTTCTCCATGTCACCTTTGCAAGTAAATACTTAATTAAGCTGAAGTTATAAGTGACAAATGAAACATGCACTCGTTGATGTGTTACTTAATTAGATGAGACGAAATGAGACACTCTGTCTATGAAATTACAGTTATTTAGAGGAACCAAAGTTTTTGCAGTCTGAGAAAAATCACTGCTCTTTTGCTGTTTTATTTGCATTAAACTGCTTTGATTATGAGGAAAGATGCAACAGAGAACGTTGTTCTGACCTTGAAAAGATTAAGTGTATTTTTAATTAGTATCTGAATAAATGTCTTACAGACTGAGAAAAATGTAAAAACTCCAGTTACCCATCTGTGGAGTCAGATAGAGTTTTTGTAAATATCACAAAAAACAAAATTGAACTTTCAGAACAAACTGCACTTCCTACTTTTTCTGAACACTCTGATCCATCTAGAACTCTGTAATTGCCAGTCTTTACTCTACTGTGTTCATGGTTTTCTGGTAGAATAGACTGAAATGATGTCTTTTTAAAATTTGTTTTATCTTTTAGTGGGTTAAGATTGACATTCTGATGCTTTTTTTGCATCCAGCTGCAGACACACCACTGGAGCTCACATTATACTTCTAATAAACAAGTTAGAATCCGACCCTGGATTTACAGCAGGGTTCGAACACAACTGATCCACAATGGGGAACTTCCTAAGAGTTGTAGAAATGTAAAAATGACTATTATAATTCTAGTTTTCAGTAATTAGTGTAGTTTAGTGTAGTTTTTGGTGTAATCTAAAAAGATTTGTGCTATAAGTACTTTCATTGTTTCATACCTACATTAGCTGCAACTTTGAACTATTTTCTTGTAAAAAAGACACAGCCAGAAAATTGGGTAATTTGAAATGAATTGAAAACGATAAGCAGTAGGTTAATTCAATCAAATAAAAAATTAAATTAAAAAATGAAATAAAATGTGCTTGATTTTAAATATGACACCAATAAAGACAAGATAATTACCAATATGACTTTCAGAAAAAGGTTCTTAATCTGCATAAAAATGTCCAGAGTCAGAAACTCTTGGGGAGACAAATCCACAGGCAGGACCTCCAACAGTGAAATGTAGGCTCCCCATGGATCTTGGATCTTACAGTGGTAATTGTTGGAAAGCCAGCACCCTAAGACCAGAGTTTCTTGAACTCAAATATAATAAACAACAGTTTAATTCCTTTATTTCTTGTTGATCCAGAAATATATGTCGAGGTAAAACTGTCAGTTTATTTGCAAGTTAAATATTTAGAAGTGCTGCTGAAATTTCCTGAAATCTTGGAAGGAAAACCCTTTTTGATGGCAGACAGCATCACCAGCAGCTAATTATTGTCTTGCTTTCATTTACATCTTCAGGCACACGTTAGTGGCTCCTCTTAAAGCTGATTTCCTGCTCATGACAGCCGCTCCCTGGGGAGCAACAGTCAGTCTACTCTGGTGAAGCGAGAGCAGAGCGCACAATACACTTCCTGCAGAGCGGGAGCAGACTGTACACAACAGCCTGAGAGGTCAGTGTCTCACCGTTCACTGACCTGGTATGGACTAAGTTGCTCTCAGCAGGCAGAGCTGCCGCTCTGAAAAGAAACAGTCATTACCACAACCCGGCAATGAAAACCCCACCGCAGCACAAAGTCAACACTGATACGGCAATGACACACATTCATGTCCTCCGGCTGGCTGACGGATACCTCCTGCTGCTGTTAGATACAGGTGATGGTCTGTTATAAATAACTAACTGATTTCATGCCTGTGGGTTGTATAAGCATCAATTTGTGAATGTCGGGTAGGAAAATTTAGATTTAAGAAAAAAAAAATCATAGAAACATTGCTAAAAAAATTGTGACAATTTAGACAACAGTGCAAAAGGAAAGTGTAATTCTTCTAAAGATATTTTTTTTCATGACACATGAATGCCCTTTTTGACTTTCCAAAGAGACTGCTGGAGGCAAAAACAAGTCATGCCAGGGAAGAAAAGAGGGAGGTTTTTGTGCAGGCAAAACTCACATCCCACTCTTTCTGCTTGTCACACACTCAAGGGTGTGCAAATCACTCATGTGTGTTTTGATGGTTTATAATTTAATCGGAACAGGTTTGCCATATGAAGGATCACACGAGCCATTCTGAACAGCATTCAGGTTTCATGCATTCAATTTCTCAGCTGGCAACATTTCTGCGTGCTATCAGCATGAGGGGAATGGGCGGCTGGACAGCTTATTTTATTTCAGACCCATACTTGTTGATACATTAATGCATAAATGTAAAAACTCATCAGCCTGGAGCATATTTAGCATTTTTACTGTGAGACTGCTTGCATAAATACATGGAGGAACGCAGACACTGTTTTAACTTCCTTAATAACGTAATAATACAGCGTTTAAAGCTTTGCATGGAGTGACTTTCTGAGTTTGATAATCAAAAGCTGTTTTTTGTAGAGTATAGGAATAATTGAAAAAAAAAATTACATTCTGTTACTTTTAGTCTTTTGAAAACAAAGAGGTGTTCACTAATGTGTAATAAATAAATGATCCACAATGATGTATTTTTGACATCTACAGTCAAATATACAACTGCCACCGTGGGATGGGGAAGCATTGGTTGACTCTTCAAGGTTTCATGCCGCTGCCCATTTTGGACATTTTTTTGGTGTACTCATGAATAAAGACAGCAGCAATCGAACAGCGGCTATCAGGCATGCAGAATGGCCACTTTTTATATACCCCAGAGATGCCCTGGGGCTGGCAGCCAATGGTACTTGACACATTGTTGAATCAGGGCTGCTGCCAGTCGGTGATCAAGCTGCGGCCGGCCAGCTGTTGCCCAATTTTGGAATGAGTGGCAGCGCTGCAGCGTTAGGGCAGTTGACCCTTTGTCAGACAGCTTATTCCAGGCTCGCCTGCCCATACGCTAAAGGGTCCTTGGGCAAAACCCTGTACCCCTCCTTGCCTCTGGTAGAAGGTTGGTGCCAGTGTTTTGCAGCGGAGCCGCCATTAGTGTATGAATGTGTGAATGGGTCTGTGACTGCAAAGCTCTTTGGGCCTTCAAGGAAGGTAGAAAGCGCTATACAAGTACATGCCATTTACCATCCAGACTGGCACTGCGCAACCTCAAAATGTGCCACTGACCAATGTCAACTTTTACAGAAAATCGTCCAGTCGCCATAACATTTAAAATTTTTTTCTTAAAACTTCCACAGCGTTTAAAAAAACGACTACCGCTTCCCGATTAAAAATTCTACCATGTGGACACCCGCAAAAATTGCTGAAAAACTTGCATTCAGGTCGCCGTGTTGTAGCATTTTTGGGATACATGACCACAGTCTAATAGATATCTAACTATCATTTTCCTCTGTTCCATTAAAATTAAAATTTTAAGGACTGATGTTATCTTAAGTGACAAATATATAACAATATTTTTATATTAAGGTCAATGTTGAATATGATATTTTGAGTTAGATTTTAAATCATAACCCACTGTCAGGTAGTGAGTTATTAAAAGCCATGTATCTGACATGAGTATGTTTTTTACATTAACAAATTTTCCCTCTTTTTTCACAGGTTTTCCAGGTAAATGTTTTTGAGTTTGAGTAGCTACCACTACACCATTTTAGTGTTAACAGAGAGAAAATAAGAAAAAAGAACTGCACTGAATATTTAACCATGACATTTTTTTCCATTGTAATGCATTCATATGAATTCTTTAGCAGTAATACTTTACTAAAAGGTTGACCTTTAAAGCAAAAAAAGAGATCTTTAGTCATCATGAAGTGCTGGACAACCCAAGAGCTGCACACTCAAGATGTTGTTTAACTTTTTAATAGCATTCTCGGCTCCAGCTTTATGGCTGAGTGTATGGTATTATTTAATTCATCTTTTAAGTCTGGTTAAACCAAATAGAAGGATCTCTGAATCTTATAATGACTGACAGCTGAGGGAAACAGCTGTCAAATGGTTCACTGAATGTGAACATTTTTTTTGATGTGTGAAATCCTGAACGGAACACTTGAACTCTCTAGAAAGGGACAAGCAAAGGTCATTCATGGGGGAGAGCCTGCAGGCAAAATAAATTCAAGGTCCATAATTTGGAGCGAAGGTCTGGGAGAAAGCAAAAAAAAAAAAAAAATCAGCAGGGAAAAGTACACACAGCAAGGGGCAGACTTAACACCAGTTCAGTAAGACGGCAACAGATTTGCCGGGTCGGACTCCAGGACAGCCTTGACTCTAGACACGAGGAAGGTAGTGACGATCACCCTATTTTGATCACTGGGTGGCCGTGGTGCAGCTGTAGGGTGATCAACTCCTGATCGGAAGATTGCGAATCCGATTGCGAGCTTGCCCATGTGTCGAAGTGTCCTTGGGAAAGACAATGAGCCCCACATTGCCTCTGATGGAAGGTGTGCGCCAATAATTGGCAGCGTCATATTTATTATATTTACTGTGTAAGTTTACAGCATCAATAGGCAACCAAAGCATCTGCCCCATCTGGTAATAGGGGCGTACCTCCTATCTCTGTTGCCAGAATTTATAGAACAAAACACGACAAGTCTCGTGTTGCACCTGGTAGATGCTCTGCACTGACAACATTCTTTTTTGAGAAATGAACTCAGGAGGTTGGAAACCATAGGCCACCTTAAAAGGTGACAGATTTGTGGCAGACAAGGAAGGGAAGGTGTGAGAATGTTAAGTCCAAACTACTCGATGTAACCAAGATGCTGGATGGCGGCCACACAGAATCAGGAGAAAGGTCCATGGTTTACAGTTGAGCTGTTCATAGATGCACACAATGACAGTAGAAAGACAATAAAACTATAACTAAGATCTTGCTATGAACTGTGGGTATTTGTTGGGTACAATATCTCTGGAAAGCCAATGGAGCCTGAACGCTGAGTGAAGCAGCATTTCAGTAGTGTTTATTAATTTAAGTTTGGAAAGAAGAATTAAGTCAACCATATAGAAAACCTCTTAGAAACAATTAGTTTCTGAACACGGAAAGGCCTGTGACAAAGTTCTTGGTTATATGTAGACATGAATTGAGAGGTTGAAAGCATCAATGAGAGGGTTTGGATGGATCACAATCAGAACAGACATACAAATAGCTCTTGCCGTCCAGCGATATGAAAGACTATCAAATATTTTGACCTCACTAGCGGTAATGCAGAACCTGGTATGGTAGAATTGAGAGGAGAGGAAGGGTTTGCATACCTTGAATCAAAGACCACAAATTCTCTGGAATGTACAGAGAAAGGGGGATGAATGTGTGCCTCTGTGCTTGAATTGGCTCAGTTGGTTAAATGGAGCCATGCAGGATGTGGCAAAATTAACAGGAGGAATTTTTGTATCCTGGTCAATAAAACAATGACAAGTTCAATCTGTTAAAAACAACGACTTCCTGCAGGAATTTCTATGGTCCGTAAACACAGGGAAGGGGTCCCTGAAACCTTCAAGTCAATGACGCCACTCTTCTTGGGTGAGTTTGATGGCATGCTGTCCATGGTCCTTAAGCTGTAACCCCCTTAAATCAAGTGTATCACAGGTGAACTGTCGGAGCGTGATGAGATGTGCATACCATGAGAGATGTGGCAGGCTACGGAGTGCAAAAACCCAGGATAAAGGAGCGGATCATGACACTCGTGGCTTTCTGAGGTGCAAATCTCTGCTCTTCTGAATTCCTGTGCCTGCTCCATTTTCTGAGCAGAAAAATGAAATGTTTAGTGATGAAAGATACGGAGATGAAACTTCACAGGAGGGGAAAAAGGAGTCAAGGTCATCCAGGCACTTTTCTTACTTGAATGTAAATCCAGCAATGCCCTTTTGTTAATCCTATTTTCTGCTGCTCAAAACCTGCTGACAGACCCTATGATTCAACTGTGTTCCAGTTACTAAGATGATTTAGTATTATTCATTTGAAATTCCTCATCAGGTCTGCCTGAAACTCTGATAAACTTTAGTGACTTTAACCACAAGATGAAATAATTTTAGTGAAAAGTTTTATTAAATGAAGCCAATTAATAAGCAACAGTGGTTGTGGGGTGTTTACATTGCGGGTCTTGTGCTTTCACACATAATTAATAAGCTTTAATCAAAAAATCTTATTGAGGGCATGCAGAATTTACTGTAATTACTATGTAAACAGAATGCTTTTGCAAATGTTTACACTAGAAGAATTACAGCTAATTAGCTATAAAACTTAAAACAGACAAGACTTCATGATTTTTTTTTTGTTTTTTTTTTTTTTTTGGATTAGCAACAAAGGAGCCTGTATGTGTTCTGTAGTGCACGGAGAAAAAAAAAATCCTCGTCAAAACAAACAAAAAAAAAAAAGTCCTGCAGTCTAATGAGGCTTAATGTAGCGAATGCAGGTCTCCCCCCTGCATGCCAGTGCTGCACAACCTGACACGTTTTAGTGAAATGAGATTAACAAGGACGGAAAAATGTGAAACTGGATAGAAACAATAAATAGACAGAGTAGAACTTAATGAATATTGCAGGAAGGTGTTCTGTTTTCTAGTACGAGCAAACCTCTAATATGTACGGCGCACAAGCAGCAGTAAATTAAATGAGATTCCATCATCCTGCCTGGTACGCTTTTCCTGCACATAAATCTTATCAAATTCATCTTAATGATGGCTTGTTGCAAAAGTGGGTTTTACAATGTTTCCAGGCAGAAAGTAATTCAAATGATCAATGTAATGAGTTCAAGTAAGTTGGGCATTTCTTGATAAGAAATGTGAGTTAAATAGCCAGCAGTAAACACACAGTATATGTGAGTCACGGCGCCTCAAGGTCATGTTTGTGTGCTCCGTCTTGAACATTTAGAGGGCTGATGTGGTGATGAATGAATAAGTGCTTTTAAACTTCTGTTGATTTCATTTTCAGTCTGTTGATGACATCATAAATCACACTGCAAGGTGTGAGGAAAGTTTTCAGTGTCAAATGGATTGCAGAAGACACGTGAAACTTGGACTGAAGCACACAGACATTTGTGGTTAAAATTCTAGCATGACATGGAGCTTCTTGTGAATGTGTCGCTCACTGACAGAGGCGATGTTGGAAGCAAGGCTCTTCCTTTTTGACATCTCTTATGTAGAATAGACTTCCAACAAACATAAAAAGCATGGCAGAGTTTTACAGTTTTTCACAAACTGCCAAGAAATGGATGCTGGAGCACCAATCTTGCACACATTAATAGATGGCTATCAGAGTACAAGACCATTGCTGTAATTGTTTTATCCTATTTTTAACTGGAAATATGTTTATTTTTATGTTGTTTTTATAAATTGGTGTATGTATTTTATATTGCAGTAGTTTTAGTTTTATAAAATATTTTAGATTTCATATTGTATTTTATATTGTGTTTTTTTTTCCTTGATAACTTGTTTTACATTGGATTTCTTTTAAAATGTCTTAAAATGGTTAATATGTTTATAATGTTTAGATATTATGTATTTTGTAAAAGACTGCAGATGGAAAGTAGCTAGTAAGCTACAATCTGGTGCAAGCATCTTTGCTTTCTAAGCTCAATGTATTTGTACACTGTCCTGATAAATTAATAAACTAAACTAAACTAAGGTAAAACATTTTTATCCAAATATTTCATGCAGTTTTTTTTTTTGCCTAAAATAGGAGTCCATTTTGTGTTCATAATGACTTAAAGAGAGTCTAAAAAGAGATATTAATGTTAAAAAGGACACAATGTCAAAAGGAGAAACAGAAATAAAAGATACAATTTTAAATAAAAAATGTTCAATGTTGTGGTTTAAATTTTTCTCAATAAAACATAAATAAAGATAATTATTTGCCTTTGGCACTCTTTATGCGTCACCAACGAGAAGACAGCTGGCTCCACATGTTGCAGGTTTATTAGTTCAGACGGGAACCAAGCACAGCACAAAATCCACAAAGCTAAATCAGGGTCAGAAATGCAGAGATCAATCATGAGCATGGGAGCATCAAAGAAGAGATGAGAGCAGTCAGGGTCCAGGCGAGGGTCAGGGCAGGCAGCAGGCAATCAGAGAGAAAGCAGAGTTAGAAACAAAAGATTAGGTCCAGATAGAAATGAATGATAATGTAGGAAGAACGGCACAAACAACACTGCAGGAGTGAGGCTCTGTGCGGCGCTTAAGTGTGCTGTGGTAACCCTCGTGCTCTCTTATGGGGTACAGATGACCCTCCCTTACATTGAGGCGTTAGCTCTTCCATGACAAAGGTCGACAAGGTGGGCAAGACTTCATGTCTGTCATTGGACACCAGTAAAGATCGACAATCATTGAAAAAAAAGTTCAGCTCACTGTATTGTGGGGTCCAGATGACCCCTCCACTTTTAATGTAAACAAGCCTAGGAGAGCGGAAGGAGTACAGTTGAGTCAGGTGACTGGCATCCAGGAACTATGCATTGGGGCTGCTGGGAAATGAAGTTTAGTCAGAATTCTGGAGACTGCCTTAGCTAATGGCCAGAGGGGGAGACAGACGGTGAATTCCAGACATTAACAACTTTTTCCCAAGCTACTAGATTTAATGGAAACAACAATGTTTATCAACAAGAAGGTGTCAGTTTTTACTTCTATCTTTTGAGGTATTTTAACAGCAGTTTAATTTGGTATCAAACTTATCTAAAAATACCACTGATCAGTTTACTGCTTTAGTCACATGCACCCATATAGGGGGTACATATAGTGCTGGAGGTTAAATAGTAATTAGTTAGTTAGAGTATGTAAAGCTGACATAAGCTAAGTACTTTTTGGTTTATTATCTTTTTTTATTTTTGTATCGTACCTTGTGAACCAGTCCTGTGTAATGAAAGTAAAAATAAATGAAACTGTGACAAACGTTGAGTTTAACAGCTGATTTAAAGGGAGAACTGAAAACTCCTAGAATTCACATGGAGCAGAGCAATTGCAGTTTCTGTTGTGACTCAAAGCTGACGGAATCTCAAAGCTAAAAGAATACACATTGGTGTTTAGAAAAGAACAAAACCAGAGTTCATCTCATGACTTGGGGGCGTATTACAACAGTGAATAAAAAGTAGAAAATAATGGTGAATGCAGAGGATTCTGGTTTGCTCCCTGCTGTCTCCAGAGGCTGCATCAATCCCACAGATTTGGTAAGTTCTTTCCAACATATAGCATTCTTTTTGAATAGCAAGTAAAAGCTCCAGGCAAATATTAATAATTCCTGTTTCCTTCTCACACAAGGCGGAGACAGAGATTTGTGTGTTTTCATTTAATATTGTCCTCTAGGCTGGTTGTGTGAGATATAAGTTGTTCTTTTGCTTTCACCACAACGCTGTCATAAAATGTGTTATTTGTCCTGCCTTTTCACGACTCTAATAATTAACTTTGGACTGCGGGTGTTGAGGTCACGGTTTAAAAAGCGTCTACCCTGGTTTGTTTGATTGATTTCCCTGCACAGACAGGCAAAGTGAATTTTTAATAAACATGCATTTGTGTTTACTGGTGTGTTGATTGCATAACTGATACAGACAGATTGGTGTTGAGGGAACAAGGGAGTCTAAACCAAATTTGGAAATAATAACAGATGTTTGGCTGTTTCTAAATGTCTCCAGAGGAAGGCGTTGATGAGGGTGGAGAGAAGAAGTGGGTGTTGAAAGGTGGCATTAGGTCTTTTGTGTGCACGTTGTGATCCAAAAACCTATTTTCACCTTTACTGTTGCTTGTTGGCATGCGGCTTCCCAATCTTGGGGTGCCTCTGGCTGCTTCGCTATCAGTTCTCCTCTCACTCACTCACAGTCACACACGGCTTCATGTTGCTTGTAAGAGAGCCTGGAGGATAAGTGGTCCTGAGTGTTCACAATAGCTATAATTTCATGAAGAGCGAAAGAAGCTGTGTGTCTTTATCCAGCTAACCTGATTACAGGTCTTCACCTTGCCTTTGTGAGCACAGACTGTAATCTAAAAGCAACACCTGGCTCAATAGGTGATGCAAAATTGGCGTAGTGCCAAAGTACTGGCACATCCCCAAAAATGAATTAAGGTGGACTATTCAGGTCTGTCTTGACCTTGGGGAAATGTGGCTTCTGCTCTTGGAGAAACAAGCTGAATATGATCCTTTATTATAGAGCCACTGTTAAATGCATAAAATATGCTAATCTATTCAAAGAGGACAGGCAGATTCGGACGGAAAAAAATGATGGAGTCAGGGAAAATGAGAGAAAGACAAGAAGGGGAAGAAGAGCAGATGAGGGGAATAGAAACATCGAAAAACTGATAGTAAGGTGACAGAAGGAGACAAAGACAAATGGGTACAGATGGAGGGAGACAGGAAACACAAATAGAAAGGCAAAGGTGCGCTCACACTGTAGCTGAGAAGTAACTCATTTGGATTTCTATCACATGTCATGCGTGACACAGCTCTGATATTTTCTAGTCAATGTGATGCAAAGATCAGCATGGTTCCCCAACCCCATTTTTTCTTTTTGTCTAAATCTGTGACACACAGAAAAGTCCTGGTGGAGAAAATCGGGTTCTGATGCATCAACTTGACACTGTCTGCATGACAAGAAGACAAGAAGTAAGGAATATCATTCATAAGAGACAGCTGTCTTAATGCCTCGCCTGCACTGAAGCACAAATATGCAACTTTTGGATGAATATGTAACACATTTATACTTTCAAATGTAAAAGCTAACCACATGGCTGAGTGTAACCAGTCATGTGCTTAGCAGGAGTCTCTGTTGCTTAGGGTCTCTGGATGTGTTGCTGCCATCACTAGAGCCTCATGCTGTTTTTCTGACTAATTTTTGTAGCCTTTGGTCACATCTCTTGTTTATATGCAGCAGGACTTGCCTCTCCATGACAGCATCTCTTTCTTCCTTTAAGCAGCTCATAAAAAAATCTCCCTCCTGTTGTTCTGTGTTCAGATTCAAAATCCCAGACCTGAGATCAAACCAAGCCCCCACCTTCTGGCCTGGATTTAGAGCCAACCAGGAAGTACCAAGTTCCTCAGTTGACGTCAGTAAACGTCAGTTTTCGGGGCTCAGCTAAAAAAAAAAAGAAAAAAAAAAAGTCTGGGTGTGAAGACTCCCAGGAGCCAATTTGTTGTTCCTAGTATGACTCCTGAATCTTGGGTTGGGCACCGGTCGGGTTCTATTCAGTTTTGATGTCAATGCGGTTCTCTTGTTTCAGTTTTAGTTCCTATTTGGTGCTGATTTTGGTACTTCAGTGATGAAAATAATGCTGGGCGTAGACTCCGCAGAAAGCATGAAGCTTTTTCTTCTCCTTTTTTCCATATTATGTTAAGTCAGTGTACCATGCCCGTTTACAAACTCATCAAAGTAAAAAGGTTTTGAACTGTATACGCCCTCATTCCATATGGACAAGTTTTGTTTATTATTATATGTCACTTATTCCAATCAGGAGGAAACACGAAACTTCGACTTTAGCATTTTGGAAGCTCACGCTTGCTCTGTCACTGGTCTTATTTGATATCTCACAGGAAAGGCAAAAGGATGAGCTAAGACTTCAAAGTATTGAACTGAGTAGAAGTGATTGACATGTCCTGAGAAAAATCAACCTTTACTGAAATTGCAGCAGCTTCTTAATGTTCCCGGTAGAACCACGTAAGTCGTAATGGTTGCCACTTGGAACCAAATTTCGGTGCCCAACCCATCTTGATTGGTGAGTAGACCTGTTATTCTTCAAAATAAAGCTATAGATTTGCCAGGAAACTTCCAGCAAGTTTGACAGAAGATTTGAAATGTAAATGCTAATTAGCTGTACTTTGATAACTTTGTTTAAAATCAATTAAATATAATGGTTGAATGTCGTATGATGTGTAAAGTTCACACTCATGCTACTTTTACACAAGCCTCCATAATGTGCGTTCAAGCAACCACTTCCAATGAAAAGTTTTTCAACACGTATAAATGCATCTTTTCCCATTCAAACGTTCACATTCTTGTGTCACTACCCACATTTTTATGTCTGCTTTTGGGCTCCACATACAAAATTCCTTGTGTCATTGAGAGCACATTGCAAATGAAACTAGTTGAACGTTGATCAATCAGCGACTCTGAATTGGTGGTGACGAATGGGTTATGTCCTTTTTAATTCATGGGAACTGCCAAATGTTTGAAAAGTGAATATAAAGGAGAAATGTATAATTGCGGTTTGTGACGGGCCAGAATTGTGACACCATTGCATTGTCATTTGCAAGATTTAAACCCTTTGACATTCCAAACCAAGCCTCTTTCACCTGTAGGAGCTAGTATTGGTTAGTTACAATCCAGTGTGAACACCATATACTAAAAGTGCAACTAAGAATTAGACCAAGAATAAATGCTTTATTGAATGCGTGTCAAATTCCTGGTTTGCACGTAGCATCAGTAAGAAATCATTCATAAATGACATAGCTTGTCTGTATCCTATTGTCTCAATACCTTTGTATAACAGGTTCACTTTTGTCCAGTTGCTTTTTTACAGTTTTAAGATATACCTTGAGTAGTATCTTGTCAAGAACAGGTGAAAACACAATCGTAGTTTCATTTACCTTTCTTCTAAAAATGTTCCTTAATTTCTTTTACTCACATCTTGGATGAAGCATAAAGGCCTGCCTTAAAAATAATGTATTATTACACTTTTCAAACTTTTCCATGGATAGTTAAAGGCAGGATCTGTCTAAATAATTGGCTAGGACTGTGGTTTTATCATGCAGAACATTCATTATCCTGTGTTCCAATTCCGCGTGGACCTCTAGGCTGGTGTCAGAAGAAATTTTTTAAAAAGCCATATTGATTTTATTAAATTCCACATTTTTTGCATTAGTAGTTTTTTGTTTTTCTACAGCTGACAAGTGAGTGAATCAAAACTTAATTCTTTTCTAATTATTCACCCAATTTTTTTGGTTCTTGAGTTGGGTGAGGAAAGTGTTGCTCACGGCTTCATTGTTCACCTCATATTCTATGGGAAACAGAAGTTATTGCATGTCCACGATGTAGATACTTTCACCTTGACACTTCTCTCTTTGCTTTTGAAACATTTTTGCTTTCTCACTCTTCTGTTCTGTATGAAATGACCTGTTCCGCACAAATATTTGTCGTTTCACATGACTTACCTTTGGGAATAGTTATTTCAAAGACTGGATGTCGACATATAGTGCTGATGTAGACACAGCAAAGGCCACAGTCACATGACTCAGCTCACAAAAGCACTTCCTGTCTCTGTTTATTGAATGGGTGAAAGAGAGGCGCCTACGTTGCACCAGGAGCTGTGGGATCAGGTGGCTTTTCCTCCTTGTACCGAGGCAATACGATCCCGTTCTGCAGTCCTTCCCACCTCGTCGTTCCTACAACTGATCAGCATGCAAGCTGTTCCCTTCCGTGGGCCTGCCAGGAAGAGTGAGGGAGACGATACTCTGTAATCTACGACTCGTGATGACTTTGAGGAGCATGGTCGTCAACTCCCATTCCCACTCACCTCACCCACTTTCCCATAGTCATAATCTTGCAGCTGTCAGCGGACTGAGAGTTATTCTCTGAGCAGGGAGAGGGCATTTTGTCACAGCGATGAAAAGTGGGGGGAAAGAACGTGAGCAACCGAGGCCTATAAACTTGTTTTATTGCATTGCGGGGAGGCGCAGCCATGGAGCCATGCTTTTAATATTAGCCTCACCTGATTCTGGCTCCACTTTTTGTCAGGCAGGTCTCAAGTGGCCCACACCATGTATTGTGAAGTATTCTCCGCATAATACTATCAGGAATAAATGCAAAAAAGTTTGTCAAAGCTTTTAGAGCTAAAAGCATTTCTATGCTTGGAATTTTTTTTTTTCCTCAAAGTGCCAAACACATGTTTAATTCTTTTGTTTTGCTCCATTATCGCAAACCAACACATTTGGTGACTCAAAATGAAACCCTTTGAGTGTTTTTTGTGAAAGAAAAACCTAAAAAATGCATGCAATCGCGGGTGGCAAAAGTACAGACAAACATCGAAATCATCATATAAACCGAAAAAGTGTGTGAAACATTAATGATGAGTTGATGGGTTTTAAGGAAACAAGAAGGAATCATTTATAACTCATCATCAAGAACAGAAGGGCCTCGCTTTCACAGAATAACTCCTGAAATATAGATTAGTGGATTTGTGACCTGGAATGACCACAGCGCTGCACCGAGCCTGTCGTCGTCAGCCATGATCAGCCTTGATATTACACCATGTTTTATGTATGCAGTGTCAAAGTGAGGAGGAAACAGTCTCTGCCCTCCGCTGTTTTATTAATTGTTCATCATTATATCTCAAACCTTTGTCACAGGGAAAGTTCCTGGGAGGCTTTGTTTAAGGGACACAAACAGCTAAAAAGACACATTAGCTCTGAATAAATGACAGCAAATGACAAAGCCTGTCCCACAGTGTGTAGCAGCAAAAAAAGACACATTTTCAGATGGTTGAAAAACAGAAAAAAAAAAAAAAAAAAATGACAGCTCGCACATAAACATCTCTGGCATGGAGGATTTATTGCTGCAAGGGGTTTCTTTTTAAGTGTTCAGACAGTTCGGTGCCTGGTGAGTGATATCTGTGATATCAATACTGAAATTAGACCCTCCTCTCCTTTCTCTCCCTCTCTTTTACTCACACACAACCTGAAAGACTTAAATTATTTGCCCACGCGGCCCAAATCTGCAAATACATCTCAAACTACATTTGAATGTAACCAAAAAACAACAGCGTTATCAGTAAAAGACTATACGAACAGCATTAAGATCTTTAAACAACAATATATCCAGAACTTTGTTGCTATAATCAAAAATTTAAGAGTGCATTTGTCCCATTTGTTTGTGTCATTTCTGTCTCCTGATGAGAAACTGAACTGGTGCAGTAATCAGTGTCAGTCAGCTGAAACAAAGATAATTTGATCATTCTTTTGTGCAGAGTGTGCAGTGTTGTTGTCACACAGCTCTTTTGGAATTAACTCCAGGGGGTTACAGAATCCTTCCTAGCAAACACACACACGTCATTTTCGACATATTCAAATAGTTAGATTAAATAGGCAAATGTAATTGAAAATAAGATTATTGGCTATCAGATTCCAGATTGTTTGGCTTCTATATAATTGAAAGCTAACAAGGAATATCAAGACATTTCCCCATTAAATTGTTCCAGTATCATGAGCCACAATGTATTGTATTTGAAGTATTATGGCATGTCTATGCCATTGTTATTAGACATCCTACAATTATCATCTTTTTTACTCTCATGTTCTTAGAAAGATTTTCATTCTCTAAAATTGCGACTGATTTTCTCTGTGCAAATATCAAAAGTGTTCCAACTGTGACCCTGTTAAAATGATTATAACTTCATGTTTTTAATAACTATCATTGCTCTCCCCAACCTTTTGACCACCCGCAGGGCCTGTGAGGTCTGTAATGCCAATAAACACAAAAGAAAATCTTTTTTAAGCTTTGGAAGACAAAACCACACTGATCAATAGGAGGCAGGCCTAATCACAGGAAACAGAGCTGGATAAATGTTTGTCAGTCAGCGCTCAAATGTGTGCAGTTGCAGATAATCATCAAAGCATCATAAGCATCAAAATCCTGTGTTCTTCCTTTTCTTGATGCACTTGTTGATGATTGGCACGAACTGCAGGCATAGTGAAGGCAAGCGAATGTGTGTTCATGTAAACTCATGTAGACGCTGTAGAGGGAGGACCCGTGCAGATATCAGCTTTCAAATTCTCTCAGATGGTGACAGATAGAAAAGCAGTTAACCAGCAGCCACAGCTGGAAAGACAATCATGCATTTTTAATGAGCTTGTGGTGAGATCAGACATCCAGACCAACTCAACATCTCTGGATATTTGGTTCCTTTTTAAGGCCACAAATAAAGTCAACAAATGTTCTGGTTAAAAGGCAAACGGCAGCGGTGGGAGTCTGGTTTGGAAGAGGGATTTGGCTGATTGTGACCTTTACACAGTTACATATCAAACAACAGGGGGCCTGCTCTCCTGGGGCGGATTTCAAATGTTGAGATTTACAGCGAAGAGCTCTTGACAGAGCACAGAAACACAAAGAAGTTACAAATCTCCTTTTTGGGGGATCTCAGCAATCATGATACAGACTTTTTCTTGAGGGCATTATAAAAAATACATCCTCTCCTTTCACGTGAAACAGTTGTAGGCCTTTATAACAGCAAGAAACGTTAATATAAAGCCAACAGTCTTCACCACCCCGGGTGTTGTTTAGCTTTAAGGTAGCATATTTAAAATGTAGCTAAGGAATAACAAAAAAACTAAATTCTACTGTCTTCCTTTTTTTTTTATATATATATTTCTATGAACACAAGCAGAGGGTAAATCTGTATGGGTTTTTTTTAAGGTCTGTTTAAGATGAGTTTATTTAAAAAATGTTGTTAAAAATAGTTTATTCATTCTACAGAATTTATTGCTGCTGCAGAAAAAGTAGCATTCTAATAATATATTAATCAATGGTATTGTATGTGATACACAGTTTTAATATTTTTAGTAGGCTATAAATCATTATTGTTATGTATGCTAAAAACACATGTAAACAGTTAATCCTCTTATTCAGACAGCCTGCTTTGTCTTTCAGCTGCTGCCTTCAGGGGTCAACACAGCAAATTATACTCCTCCATTGAATCATGTCTTCTTCATCCTCTACACTCACAATCCACCTTCACTACATCCATGAACCTCCATCTGTGGCCTCTTTTCTGGAGGCTCCAACCCTCAATATCCTTTCACCAACATCATCACTGCCCCTCTTCTCAACATGTCATCTCCATCTTCTTCCCTGAGTTTTTCTGCGGAGCCTCTACTAACACGAGCTGCTCCTCTAATGGATTGATTCATGGTTCTATCCATCTTCATCACTCCAAAAGAGAACCTCAACATTTTCACCTCTGCCAATTCCAGGTCTCCTTCTGGTTTTGTTCTCAAAATCTCTAAACTAACAACATGGCTACTCAAACCACAGTCTTTAATTCCTTTATTTTCATTCGTGCTTTAGTCACACATCACACCTGAAACTGTCCTCCATTTTTTTCTTTTTGGAAGATTTTAATCCCAAGGAGGTGGACAGATTTTTATTTTACCATTATAAGGTGTTTTACAGTTCTAAAAAGTATTTCCCAGTATTTGGCCTCTGCCAACAGAATGTGTGCATGTATAAAGTAAAATTGCAAGTTCAGAATGAAAAATTTGATGGCATCATTTACATGACATTACAGTATTTATATGCCTAAAGTAGGTTTGTTTAATTGTTTTTTTTTATTATTATGTTGCAAATACTTGATATAGTGATTAGACATTTGTATATCAAAACATCACTTTCTTTATAGGATAAACAGATAGAAAGGTTTCCCATTCTGCTACAATGAAAAGAAAAAGTCTCAAACGGTTCATTCTAATGCTGTACAGTGCAACATCAGTGACATTCCCTGAATAAAATAATAATAAAAAAAACCTTCTCTACTATAAACCAAAGATTACATTCAGTTTTCATGTGAACAAATTTCCTTTTGAGATATTTACATTTTGATAATGGTTTTGATATAATTATTAAAAAGGTACCCTACACATTTTTGGGGATATTGCTTTTAGCCACAAAATAATAATAATAAAAAAAAAGTGAATCTGTCAGCGTTTAGATTAAAATTCAACTTCATTTGTTAAGCCCTTTTCCTAATACAAAGCAACTCGAACTGCTTTCTATGATAAAATAAATAAAAGTAACATAAAAATAGTTAAATTATGAATGGTATTAAAAATGAATAAATACACATAATACCCACACACATACTTCAAGTATAATCAGATTAAATTGAAATGATTATTAGTAAAATGTATAAACTCATATTAAAACTTGTGGACTTGTAAAAATCTATGTAAAAGCTTTAAGAATCATTTAATCCTCTTTACTTTAGTCAAGTGCCACATAAAGGCCTTTTCTATAAAATATGTACTTGTATTCTTTTTGCTTGGTGTTTAGTTTTTCAATGATATTGCCTTGGATGTTTTTGTTTCATTTTTATTAATAAAATATCATTGCTTTCATCTGGCTACCTCCTTCATATCTGATCACCCCCACATTCGAGTTCACAATCTCCTGCATCACCTTTCATGAAAAATATTATTTTCTGTGGTTTGAAAGTATATATATATTTTTCTCTTCAAAGTCATGAGTTTATATATTTGGTTTGAAATGTCTTTAAACTGCTCGACTTGGTTTAAATATTTTAGGAAGCCCCTTTGTGAACTTCTCATCCTCTTTGGGGAATTTTGGCTTATTCTTTCTGACAGATCTGGTGGAGTTAATTAAGTTCGTAGAATCTCTTGCTCCACACTTATGCACTAGTCACACATTTTTATTTCACTGGGGTCAGTTTTGGGACATTGAACTGTTGTCTACGCCTAATTTTTTGTGGGTTTTGATGGCTTTTGATATTTAATTGTGTATTAATGATCACAACTATGGGCAAAATCAGATTTACACCTGGATTACACTTATAAAAAAACACCTTTTTTAAATCAAAAATTAAGATTCAACTTCCCGTTGATACATTTATATTGCAGCTGCATATATATGCATTAATCATACTGGAACAACTGTGTTTCCCGCGTCTCCGCTTGTGCAATATGATGGCACAGTATTTTAAAGAGCAGACAGCAAATCAATAGGTGATGCTTAAATGATTCCTGTACAGTTTACGGTTCATTAAAAATTCACAGAATCATTACTCACACTTCTCAATGCCTCATATTTTTCGGTAAATCTGTCTAAACACGCTGTCTTTTCCATGAAGAGCAGGGCAGTTGTTGTATCTCAGAACAACCTCATCTTTTTTCATGGGTCAATAGAGCTGTTGTGTTGGGAGTAATTGCTTGGCTCATTATGACTGCAGTGAAAATTGAGTTAAAGGCTTTTCTTCAGAGGTTTTCATCTGAAAACATTTCTTCATGTCGCAATTTATAACGTATAATGTAATAATGGAGAATTTGCAACAATTGTCAAGCCTCTGCGTTACCAATTAAATGTTGACATGTGTTTGCTGCTGTTCTCATACAGTGGAAAAGATTGAAAGCAAGGAAGAAGAACAGAAGGAAATATGAGGAGATTGCCATTGTAAAAATCTTAAAGTGTAATTTAATTTTTTTTTCATAATGAACATTTTCACACTTGCTTTTGTTGTTCAAACTCTCAAAGTTCAGATCTTTGTAGAAAAGTAAACCCAGTAATATAAAATGAAAACAAAGATCTGATACTGATCAAAGATTTTTTTGAACTAACTTTGGCAAGCTGCGTCTAGCACTGCACGGAGGAGACTAATTGACAGCCAATCAGAACATGGAACAAGATGCACTGTAAAAAAGAGGGAAGAAATGAAATCCTAGAAAAGCATAACCGTGAAAGGTGAACGGTCATATAGCAAGGAATATTGTAACTGACTCCGAAAAGGTCTCCTGTGTGCAAATGACCTCTTGACCTCTGTTTTCTGGTGCACACTAGTTTGTTTCTTGTAATAATGAGACAGTAACTGGGGCAAACCATTTACTATTTGGTGTGCACCACTTAATATCTTGTCTGCATCTTTCACTGTCAAGTATGCAGCACTTACTATTTAGCCTGTACCACTTACTAGGTGGTGAGCACCACTTACTTTCCAGTGCGCACTAATCAAAATCTGGTATGCACTAATCCCTACCTCTGCACAAGTTATGCTATCTAATGGTCACATAAAAGTGTTTTTATGTATTTATTTATTTTTTCTTTAAAAAAAGGGGCACCTTGTCATTGAAATGTTGTGGGTTTAAATGCTTCTGTTCTCATAATGATCCTACTTTAGCTTTAAAATCACAAAATGTTCCTAAGTCACAGTTTAACCTTCACTCACATAATTTAAAAATAAATATTTTAAATTATATTTGATGCTTTCTGTATTCACGGTTTAATAAAAAACAATTTCAAACAGTTGAAGTTTTCTATCAGTGAGACTCCAGATTGTATAAGCTTTTAAGGAACTTCTCCCCTGTTCTGCCTCAGGCTATGCTTGCCTGTTTGCTTTCTTGTCAAAGCAAAAAGAGATAAAGACACATCTTCAGTCGCTGACATCATTCTATTTACATCCCTAATACAAATTTACACATCAAATGCTCATTCAATTTATTTACAAAGGGCTCTGTGTTTTTACAGGGTTCTCAGTTGCCAAAAGAAAATAAAATTAAGGATTCAACATGAGGAGGAGCTAAATGTATGGTGTACCATGTATTCAATGTTTGCATTCAAACAAACCAGATGCACAAATGTTGCTCTTTGATACTATCTGGACTGCTCATCCTTACTGAAGAGCTCGACTTTTGAGTTTGAGTGTATGCTTTCTTAATGTTTGACTCAGATTTTATTCAGTGCATTCTTAACAACCTGTTCTTGAGCTCAGACGGTCCCAATGCAGTGCAGATTTTCTCCTCTTCTGTTCAGAACTGCATGCCTGCAACACAGAGATACACTGTTGTTCATGCTCACAATTCCTGTGATCCAGCTTAAGCCCTTCTCTGCCGCTCAGGTGGCATCTGCCCTTCATAAAAAAAGGTTTGCTTGGAGATGTCTGCCCTCGCTCTCATGTTGTTGATCAACACAATCGAAACAGTCATCAGTTTCTTTACTTTAAAGGGTAACATGAAAATGTTGCATGAGTGTGACATTGTTTAAGCATTTATAGATTTTAGGCAAAAACACAAATAAAAGCTTTTCATTTTATTGCTTTTAAAGAAAACACATACATTATAGAGTGAAAATAAATACAGACTGGTGTTTTTAATACATTTTAGAAAAAGAAAATGAAATTCACTGCAGAGCAGGTAATTGACATTAAATGTGAAAACTTATTTAGTTCAAATTTAATGTCCTTTTTATGATTTACTCGCCAAGATTAAAGTTATTTTCTGAAAGCTACAAAAACATTTCATTTGCAGTCAGTTCGAATAGATCTTTTCTGATATTGATTTTCTCCCGAGGCAAAACTGTTTTGGCATTGGAGAGTAAAGTGTGCAAACTCGTGCAGTAGAATGATGTTTTTCTGCTGCAAAAAAGAGAAAAACTCATCGGTGCAGGTATGAAACAATGCTACAATTTAAATACAATCCAAAACATTTAGCAATTTTTTAAAATGTTGTCATGGATAGGGATTTAGCCTTAAAAGCAGAGCCAGAAAAATGGTTTGGATGGATTAGTTTCCTTGTGCATAAAGGATGTTTCAGGCAGGTTTGGGAAGGAATCCAGAAGTTGGGCTTGGTTTGATTTAATGATGGATGAGCTGGGATTTGACAAACATTTGGACATGAAGGAAGAGCAGGAGAGGTCTGGATTGGTGTGTCTACACGGAAAGGAAAGGTTTGGTGAAGAAAAAGTTGCTTTTTTCCCCTAAAAATTAGAAAAAAATCAAATGACTTCATTTATTCAAGATGGGTACATCTTGAATTTTTGCAAGAGACAATGCCTTGGGAGTGTCGTTAAAAAAAAAAAAAAAAAAAAAAAAACATTTTCAAACCAAATTTTTTTTTTTTCAAGACTTGGTCAAATACTGCAACTTCAATTTTTGGAAAGTACATAAAATAAACCATCTGATATCTTGACATATTCCTCAATGCCAGAAATCCCTGACTGATTCTGTGCAGCCCTGTTCTGCAAGTGCACTAATATAGACTGCAAAACTCAACTAAACAAGAACTACATTTGAAGTAGGGTTAAAACCCTTGTTAAAGGTTATACAGCCCTCTACAATTTCTAGAAAGCAGTCATGCCCAACAGACGCTAAAACACATGGATAATAGAGAGTGATTTAGAGAGATTTATGACTCAGAGAAAAACTGACTTCTGCATCATAAACATTTTACGTGCTTATACCTTTCATGGTTAGTGGTCCTTGATCAGATGTGGATAGCATAAACTTGGATGACTTTGATAACACTAGATTTAGTTAAAAGGAAACGTTTGATCTTCCTGCTTTTTGAGTTATTTTTTGATTGATTTCATAGAGTATTAAAATAATAACAATAACAAACATATTTAATCTAACTGAAAATATACAATCCCAAAATTTTGGACCAATTTTTTTTGGTTTTGTTAGAGTTCAAATTTGTGCATATAGATTTTCTTTCTTTGTGAACCCAAAAAGTAACTCACCAGAGCTTTAAGGATTACTTTGTCCAAACCAACTTTCAAATGAAAACTAAAACATATTCTTGTCACGTTCTTGTAGTATTTTTCTCATAGTAAAAGGCAGCTTATCAAATTATTTCTTAAATCAAATCAGGAGCAGAGGAAAACTGCATGCGTGAGAAATGCTCAGACCGATGACACAGCTACTGAAACGGGCGTGCCAAAGCCAACCTTTACCGCTTCAATTCTGAAGCATCCACTTGCAAAAAAATAAATCTATTTGCACCTTAATTTTCCTTGTCTGAGCTGCCATCAGGCTCAAAACTGTATGACCGGATAGCTCTGCATAAAATGCATACGACACATTAAGCTATGTAGATTTTCTCATTTTGCTTTTTTTACATGTAGCTAACAAGGTTGGAAGTTGTTGTAATCATATTTACAAATTTAGCTAAATTTGGGTTTGTGATTTCACAAAAAAAAGTGTTTCCAATTCCAAGTCCAGTAGGATTGTAACATCACACTCAGACCGGAGGCTTTTCTGAAGGCGATCATTGGTTGTTTGGAACCAGCAGGTGGTGGCACATTGAAAAACAAAAACAAAAGTCAGAGCAATGTTTAAAAATCCTAATTTAGCCAAAGCGAGTGGCTGATGTCGTTTGCTTGCATGTGCTTCATCTGGTGTTAAAAAAAGATCAGTGGGGTTCTTTTTGGGCCAGAGTCGCAGCTACACAGGCTCCCAAAACACACAAAAATAAAACAAAACAATTCCTTCTAATGTGTATCAGGGAAAGGAATCATCTGGATGACATTTTGCCCATAATTCCCAGCTTTATCGATATAACAAAATAGATAGGAGAGATAATATTTGTCACTTATGCAACTACCTCCAAATCATAGGAGACTAAAAAAAATATTGTTACAAGTAGAAATCTATCTTTTGAGTATTTGTGTGTGTTAGTTAGAGTGAAACACAATTGATGACCATTGATCACGGGTTAGTGGACCCAGAGGCATAAATGTCTTTATTGTATTTCAGCTAAACAGGCCTTTCATCTTACTCACAGTAATGGCAGCACATACATAGAGGGGATGACACACAGAGGGGAGAGAGTCAGTAAATGACATATTGTTCTTTAATTTGCTTCTGATCACTTTGCCTGAAGTGCTTTTGTGGGCAATTGAGTTCATAAGACGACCATATGTTTCTATTCTTGTGAGTGCACAGCAAATATTAGCTGCTAAACCACACCTAATTTGCACCAAAGATGAATATTTCAGTCATGACAAGGAGATAGGGAGCTAATAAAGGTTTTATTGCTATGCATCCAAATATATCGAGGCGATGTAATGCCAAATATGGAGGACCTATTTATGTCAGTGAGCATCAGCGCATCTCACTTACAAACTGAAAACAACATTCAGCACGGCCTGTGCACCATGTAAAAGTATGCAGAGAGAGAAGACAGCTGCATTGTTCAGCGAAATGCTGCCAATTTTGAAATCAGATTACATAATTTGATTACATCTTAAAGCAGGTTTCAATTACTGAGGATAATAGACAAAATGACCTTCAGTTTAAAAGTCTGAATCTTAGCCGGAGCTAAAGTTGACGAGAGTCCTAACTTTTGCTTGTGTTGTGTTAGCAAAGTTTGATGCTGTGTTGGCTTAGAAACAAAATTGCTGAGGGAGATGAGGGAGGAAGACTGACAGGAAGAGAATTGGGAGAACGGAGGTGCATCCCAACTCAGTATGGTTCCTACCAGGTGTGAAAAAGATGCACAGCAGAGAGACGTCAGCCTGTGCTGCTCGATGCTAACCACTGTTGGCAAAGTGGGGGCATGACTCCTCCCATTCAGGCTCCAGAGCCTGCGGCCTCCCAGGAGGCAGTGGCTGATTGAAATGGAAATTCAGGAAGTTATACTTCAGAGGGAGGAAGTGTCTCACTCTGCCCGCTAGTCAGTGTGTCTGCTCATCCCGCGGTGCTTTATTACTGTCACTTTCTGTTCGCATTAACCCATCATCATTCACGCTGCATAATCACTTTCAAGATGTTCAGCTCTGAAATGTGCAAAAAGAAAATGAGAGACCTGCAGAGCATTTTACACAGGTACAACTTCCCACTATATAAAGGACAAGACTTGGTTGACTAACTCAGTACCGGAGTTTGGAAATTTTTCTTTTGTACAGTCAAATGATGCAGAGATTTGGGACATATTTAATTTTGTAAAGTACTTTTTATTTTTTTATAATTGTGACATAAAACTTAAACTTTACAATCAAATGTACATTATATTTCTTTTGTGCATAAACTTGCTTTCAAACCTATGCTATATATATACTGTACATGGCGCAGCAAACTCTAAGGTGTATTGAGCGAGACAAAAGCGTCAGAGATAAATCCTTATGTCAAGTCAGTCAAACTGCTTTGACCTCCTAAGCAACATACAAGACTGATAGTGCTGAAACACATTTTTCTGTGGATACACAAGCTCTCAACCTTGTTGGTAACTCATTAAAAAAAAAATTGACAGTGCTACGTTAGCCACATTAGCATATTTTACTATAACTCCCAACCTTGCAGCTACATGTAAAAAAAACAGAATGATAGTGCTAAAACACATTTTTCTGTGACAATGCAAACTCTCAACCTTGTTGATGATGTATAAAAAAACACAGTCTGAAAGTGCTACATGTCAGCTTTGTTAGCATAATTCACAATATCTTCCAACCTTGTTTGAAACTTGTACAAAACCCCAAAATGATAGCCCTAAAACACATTTTTCTGTGAATATGGCAGACTCTCAATCTTGTCAGTGACACAAAGACAAAAACAGTTTGACAGCGCTACATGTTAGCTACATTTGGATTAGAAGGGCACTGTCTATTTTAGGAAGAAAAAAAAAGAAAAGGCTTTTAAGAGTGCCTTACAGCACAGAAAAAATGTTAAGCTAACAAAGTAAATCTTTTCAGGAAACAAGTGTGCATGTATGCTGTAGCTTGGCCATCTGCTCAGTGGACTCTCTCTTGCAAAGGTAATTTATGGCACCAGACAGAACTCATATCCTGGCTCTGTTGCATATTTAAATATTCTCAAAGTAATAAAAGTGAACTTTTGCTTATGAAAATACATGTAATCTTTTTTCCCATCCAATAAAAAATAAGCCATATATTTCATAGGTCAGCAACATCATTGATTACATGTATTTGAGTATTTGTGACAGGATAGTTTTATCACTAAAATGATGTGTGAGAATTAGAATAAGTGTGCACAATTGGAGACATCTACTGCATGGAGGAGGTTGACTATTTTCTGAGCTCCCTGACAGAGAAAGAAAAGACTGCTTGTTCGAGTCTGCTTTGGAGGAATTCCCAAGTAAAAATCAACCAATCAGAAGGCAGAAAATCAATTTCAATGCGCTGCCAAGACTCCCTCTTAATGTGCGCTAAAACCTGAACATATGGAGAAACTTTATGTGTAGCAGCAAGGCCAAATTCTGATTTTGCTGTTTAAAATATGGGATCAAAAATGTGACCAATATGCAGAAAAAAGAAAATCCATAGACAACCTATGCACAACTAAAGTGACATATATTAATGGAGGTAGTTTGATGGTATGGGGCATACTCTATTTCACTAGAAAAATGAGACTTGTCATCATCAGAGGCAACTTTAGAGCCAGGAGAGAGATAAGTCTGCAACCACTGTCAATCCATCGTCCAGGACCAAACTCTTGACTGCCAAGATGACAACTCTGGCCCCACACAATGTGAGGTTTATCAGAGACTACCACATTAAACATTCCGGCACAACCATGTAGCTTGACTTGTGACAAATGCTGGTTGAAGAATAGGGATGTTATTCCACATGCTGGTGACCAGCATGGTGATGGTGTGCCTGGCTGTTGTTGTTGTGTGTGGTTCTTTCACATGCTAACTGATACTCCTAAGGAGGTATGGTAATGTGTTAATGTTATGGTTTTTCAAACTTCAATCATCCAAGTTTAAACAACTGCACAGAGTTTTTATTGTGAAAAATCTGAAATGTATCCAAAAGTTGGATCAGAATGGTGAGGAAATATGGTGAGCTAGCTTTCAAAAGCAACACAAAAGAATAGTTCTGACTGGGATTTCTTCACTTTTTGGTAAAAATGTTAAATTCTTACTTAAAAAAATATTGATGTTCAGTGGTGTCATCTTTTGAATAAATGCAGGAAAACATTTTGACAAGCACAGAACACATTCAGTACTGTTTTCCTTTGCTTTCTTTCAGCAAAAACATCCTTCGGGTCTTTTGGTCCCCAATATTGGTTATTTTAAAAATAAAATGCACTAAATGTTAGCCCTGGAGAGAACACCCGGGTCTGCTTTGTGACCTGTAGTGACCTTTGTGAGTTGTTTAACTCTTTGGAATACCTTTCTTTCTGTCACTGACCAATGACTTTTCACCTCAAGTCTCCAGCAGGCGATAAAACTGCTAAAAAACACAATACCTCCCTACGAAGATTTAACACTTAAAAATCTTGGGAAACTCCACAGGAATTTGTGCGAAAGCAAATCAAACTGAGTTGTCTTTGATTGACATGACTAAAAACAAAGCCCCATTTAGCACCAAGCAGATCTCATCCGTGCCAAGCCGAGGTGACCCTTTCCCCAAAAGTGTGGAACAATTTACCAAAGGAACAGACATTCTGTTCATCCATTTTATTAAAAACATCTTTTCACAACTTCAAGAAGAAGTGTACTATTATGAATGGTGTATATTGTTTGTCTGGTTGACAGAAGGAATGTTGGTGACTTTCTTAAGATTAATGGTTGTGAAGTGATAATTTTAAAACTATCAACAGGGTATTAGATGCTGTTCCTTTTTATGTGAATCATTAAAACCTTTTATGTTTTTTTTTTTGTATTACACGTACAAATAGGACTTCTTTGTATACACATAGGTTTGTTCCCACTATGTTCGATAATAGAGGTTTTATCTCCCTTAATCCGACACCAGAGGCACACACAGAGAGGGTGAAAGTCACACCCCAGATTTGAATTGGATAAACTATGTCCCGTCTGCAAGGGTTAAAAGTGGGCACACGAGCCAAGAAGGGGGGGAGCTTCAGAGATTTTGAGTTTTCATGTTTTTTCCAGTTTTTCATTTTTTGTCTCCAGCTAATTTCAGAGACTGACTCCAAGATCTTTACCATTTTCATGCTTTTCTTTTGAAACAGATGTTTCATGTGTGACCACAAAGCTTACGTCATACGCCCGGCCAGCTTTGAAACTTATGATTTTGGTCACCCGATTTTGAAGAAACAGTCCCTTGACCACTTTCATCAAAGTGACCCCAAACTGAGCAGATCCAGTGGGTTTTCTGTGAGCAGCCTCCAGCGCACTCCAGATCCAGCTTCAAAGCCTTCGTGACACATCCTACCCGTGACGGGGCAATCCACCCCTTTCTGGACGGATCGAATGGACCATGATCTTTGTTCCACATTGGTGAGAAGTACTGCTTGAATGCCCTTTTTAGGATCCTCCTCAACGCATTAATTTAATCATCTTTTTATGCACAACACGCTTAATGCATTCACACACTTAGTACTCCTCATTTCAATATTTTCTTTTATTTTACTTTAGATATTTCTAGTCATCAGTTGAAGGGTCTCTGCTATGTTTTACATATTCTGATTGTGTTTCAATATTTCTGCTTACTTTTACGTCCAATGTTTGTGCTTGTTTAACCTCATGTTATTCAATAAATATTCAAAAGGACGTTGTTGTTTCGATTTCATTATTGTTTTAGTTCAAAAGATACTTACGACTTAAGGTTGAGAGACTGATAATTTGATAATTTCTTTATTAATTAGAGGTAACAATTAATAAATAATTAATAATATTTTCCTTCATTACGAAGTTGGTGCCCCGATAATAATTGACTCTGTTGATTCACTAAATCAATTGAGCTGTTAAGCCATCGTTGTTGAATAATCCTTAAATATTCATTAACTAAGGATTGTAATGGGTACCTTATTTTAAAGTGATATCCAAGTTATTGCCACCTTAGTGAATTGCCACGAAACTTACCAAAGTCAGGTAGAATTCCATTATTCAACCCACTGGAGCCTTTTGAAAAATAACTGTGGATTGGAATATTTTCATTTTTCCATTAATGCAACTTGCACTCTTTACAAAACACAGCATCTGATGGCTAGAAAAAAGTATTTGATTCTACAGCTTTAATACATGTATTTGATCTCTGTATAAAAAGGTCTATTGTGATGGGAACAGGCCTCTTTTGGTCAAAACGCCAATATCTCAAGCGGGCCTGAACTTGTCCCCGCTGAGCCTTTCTGACCAACCCTGGAGAGCTTCATTTCCCGAACAATACCAAACAAAATCTCACACACTGGAGCCCACTTGTTCCATTATAAAAGACCAGAAGCTATGGACAAAAAAGAGGAAAAGGGCAACTTGTATGTAAAGTGTGTATTCTGTATTCAGCTAAGCCTTTCAAATTTGAGCCACAGCATATATGATTTCCTGCTTGAGGTGAAGTGGTGGCATAGAAAGTAGTGGAATTTGGCAAAGGAGGTGGTGCAAGCCTAATCATGCAAGTGGTGCCAAACATGAGAACACACAATTTCCTGAAGCAGAGTGAACAGCGCCAGACACGCCGCCGCCAACTAACGCTTGATTGAAGAAGCTGGGCAATATGCCTTTGAAAGTCAAGCTGATGAAGTCAAACAACAATATGATTTTTTAACGCAAAAATTAAAACGAGTAGACAGGAATCAGACTGTTATTTTGAGTCTCTTTATTTATACATTTTAAGTATTAATTTAAAATAAAAAAAAAATGTTTGTCCTCCTTTGCTACTAATACCACATGCTGAACAAAAATTGCATTAACTGCTTCAATACAACAGTTTTTTAAATGTTGATAAAGAAAGTTAAGAGTTGGTGGCAAAAGAAAAAAAAAACTGTGTGCCTTTTCTGTACTGGTGAGAAATGTGAACGTGTGTGCTTAATGAGATCTGGCAAGGTAAAAGGTGTTTTATCACGTCTGTCTTTTGCATCTTGTGGCACACTAACACGCACAGCACTTTCAGTTTTGTCTTCGGAAACTGCCGGGATCGCATAGAAGAATGTCACCTCCAGAAAAAGGAGTCGCACAACAGAGCAATTTTCACCGGAGCTTACAAAAACGAAAACGTGTGTGAGCTTAAAAAAATTAATTATCAAAAAAGGTTAGGACGGAACCTCATGAAAATAAGGAGAGGAGCGCTGCTTGGCAACAGACAGCGCTCCCAGAGAGCAGGAAGAGCTGACAGGAAAGCTGATGGATGAGAAAATCAGGATTTCAATTACATAAGAGCAATTGTTTTTATCTTGAGAGCAGGGTAATGAAACTAATTAGTCTTTGAGGCATGAACCCTCTGGAAAGTCAGATAATCACCAGAGGCTTAGATAGTAATAGTCAATTTTTAGCTTTCTGCACTATGGGGGCAAAAACAAACAGGTTCTTATCGCTCCAGCAGACGTTACAGTTAGAATAACATCAACTTCACGGCTTCTTTCACCTGCCAAGATTTTAATAGTCATTTACAAGAGGGAGATTGAATTAATGAGAGCATTTCTTTTACAGGCTTTCAGGGAAAAAAAAATAACATTATTGATCCAAAGCTCAAGATTTTTTTAGTTCCGTTGCATTCAAAGGAAATAGGAGTTTTGGACTTCTGCTCAGAATAGATATGCAATATAAACAGAACAGCTTTGAGCTGAAGGATCTACAGATAACTAGTAGAAATCATATATCGTCTCTGTGATGATTCGAGCTGTTTTGGTTAGTCCTACACCCCACATCGGAACTGCGGTTTCTCAAAGATGAAGATTTCTTTGAGGAAAAGGCAGCGTGTTCGTTAGAGGACATTCCAACATAATTACAGCTCAGCATCCTTCAAGTTTTGGTTTCTGAGGAAGGACTTTGAAGTGGCCATTACAGTCACATTTTTAGACAAAAGGATGTTGCAGCACAAGAAAATGACCACGGGGAAGTTGTGCAGGATGACTCAAAAGATAATGTTTGTCATGTAAAGTTTGCAGAGCACTTTAAATATGATCTGGTGGTGCTTATTGGTTTAACCAGCTAGAGCTGTTTGAAAAAATGATTTTGGAGGCAAAGAAACAGGTATAGCAGGGGGCTTTTCAACAGACTCCATTTTATTATAAAGGATCTGCTGTGTAGCACAGTCATGTAACAATCAACGACTCCTGCAACTCTTGAGATCAAGTGCTTTTAAAATGAACTAGTTAACAACTGGCTGCAATTATAGTCAATCATAAAATTGTATTGCACAACTCAAACTGCTGTAGTTTAACAGAACTCACATCATTTAGGACTTTCAGACCTTTTAAAATCTTTTTGAAAGAAAAAAATTGAAAATATGGTTCATGCTTACATGTGGACATTGCCAACCTGTGTCAAAGCAAAGATTAGCTTAAATTCTATTCTAGAAAGTGGAAAAATAAATGTCAAGTATATGAAAACCATCAACTTTTAGATATTAAGTTGAATCTTAACTGGACTCAAAATGAAATGCAAAGCTGCAGGACAAAAAAATGCTAGATTAATTGTGAATGGGCCTATTAAAGTAAAAAAAAAAAAAAAATATCACCTCCAAGCATAAAGGGGGCAGTGCAGAGCCAACTAAGTAAAGGAGTGAGAGCAGAAGGAAACGTCAAATATTTTCGCAATCTCATGACGCGCATCTAAAAAAGCAGGAAGTGCAGAAGTCTTCTGAAAGTTTGGTGGATAGTTTCCAACTCTTGGGCTTGTTGCTCTTGGTGCAAACTTGGCACAGTTAGGAAAAGCTTTTAACGTACATCACACAAGCACACCTCGTCATCCTCATAATCTGAGAATTCAGGACTTTCTTTATCACTAGTTTTCCATTTTCAACTCAAGAAATGTACTTAAAGGGTTGACCAGGCAGACAGACGCTCCAATGTAGCTCATGAATGCAGCAGCACAACATGAAGAAATGTGAACAGATGAAGGAAACTGGAGTAATTATCAGGGACAAACTCATAGGTTTTTATTTAATATTATTACTCAAATATCATTAGTGTTAAAGAAAAAAAAATAGAAGCAGCTTTACATACATTCTGTGCTTCTATAGGTCCTTGCAACTGATGCATTACAATATGACGTGGATATAGAAATACATGTTCCCTTGGATTACCAATTATTTGAATTATCCTGGAGTGACGTCTGTCTTTGAGCTTAGCGTGACCCACAGTTTCTACAACGACGGACAGGTCATTGTTGCTCAAATAAAGAGTGCATTCACCACGTACACAAGGAGAGACACATTGTGCTCTGCATCCATTTTAAGGGATTTAAAAATTTATACTAGATATTTGTCGATTTAATAAATAAAAGAATATCTGAGGAGCAGGTGCAACTGATCAAGAGGAGAGGTCATATTCAAAGAGATTTAAAATTGGTTCACAAGGCCAGCATGTTCCAGCTTCAAACAAGCAGAAAATTAATGTGCAGTCATTATCTCTCTGGTGAGGCTGTTTGGTTATGAAACAAGCCATGAGAGCAGCCAAGAAAAAGAAAATGCTCTTCAGCCTTTTCTGTCAAATCGAGTGGGGAGTGGGAGCTCTCCGTGGTGCTGACCTCAAATTGTTCCAATGCTCATAGGCTACAGTCTAAACACTGATTTACATTCAGAATAGCAGTTTTAGATATCAGCAGAAAAAAAAAAAACAGTTAATAGTGCCTTACTGCTGCAAGTCTGTCAGCTGAGAAAGCACCACTTTGGAACTGCAAATCCAGACAACAATGTGATTGGGTGTCAGAGTTGGGACATTGCTCATTCAAAATGCCTAAAAAGCCAGAAAGTCACAAACACAGAAGTGTCACTTTTATTGCAGAAGTCAGTAATTGAACTACTGACCTTGAACTATTGAAAACAGAGAGAGAAACGGGATTTATTGGACTGAAATTAGGTTTGTGTAAGGACAAGCAAGACTGGGTTAAAAAAAAAAAAAAAAGAAGAGCTCAGAACTTTTACCAGATTTAAAGTAAGTTTTACAACTATTTAAATTATTTGTGTCAAGGATCAAGGTTTAAAGGACATTCATTCAGGCTGCTTTAGTCTTCTTACTGCTGTCTCCTGGTGTTTCACACAAATGGAGCCAAAATGACCACATCATCTGCAAAAAGCAAAGGTTCAATCAACTAAGCAGACTGCAAAGTAGCTCCACCTCCTGCTTTCCCTGCTTACAGCATACATAATCAAATCCATGGGGAATAATGATGACTGTAGAGTGAAGTGTGTGTCTTGACTTAGCTTAAACTTGTTCCTTGAAGGAACACTCCCTTATACTCTCACTCCTTTGTTAACCCCATGTGCTTATGGTCCAGACTGCACAATGAGAAGCTAAGTTCTAGCAGAATAGAGATATGACATAAACTGACTTTTTTGTTTGCATAAATCATTAATTATTAATTAAACTAAAGCTTCTACAGAGGCCAGTTTAGATAAGTTTATGACTACTTTTGTGTGTGTAAGCATGAAAGTGAAAATTATTTAAGTCCACAATCTTGTGTGTCAGCCTGTATTGCTTTTCATTATGTTGAAGAAAAATTGAAAAATGACAAATATACACATGTATAGAGATTTGACTAATTCAAACTTAAATTTAACTCAGCATTTCTGTTTGTTATAACACTATTTTACAAATGTAATAATGTATTTTTTTCTCTATTATTATTGCTGTTTTTAATGACTCATCAGGATTTCCACATAAAAACAAATTAAGATTTGCTAATTTAATTTACTTGCATTTGTTTCTTATAGTACAAATTGTTGAGTATAGTCCACATGTGTATTTACACTGTTAGTAATCTAAAGAAAATGTAAATTCTTTCAATTTAAAGGCAACATGAACCTAAATTGCTTCAATAATAACTTTGTTTGATGGAAAATGTTTGTATCAAACATACAATTTTTTTATTAATTACAGTAATCTCTCAATGTTTATCTTTAACATTTGGCTGCAGGGGAATTTGGTAAAAACAAAGACAAAAAAAGAACAGAAAAACAACACAGAGGGATATGGAGATTCAGAATTTTTGAAAAGGTCAAAACTACATAGAGTTGGAGAGATTGCTCACACATTGATTTGACAAGGCATCTCCTTGTGTTTTTTTGTTTTAATACTAACCATCGATTGACTGACCTTTATGTTTATAAATGGACAACCCTGTTAATGTGGTCGGCAATAGATTATTCCCACTTGTGTCTGTTTGTCAAACCTCTCAGAACCCACGGCTTGTTAATCAATAGTCAGAACTGCGTGGGGAATATTTCGATCCACATCACAAAGTAATGAAAAGCTGCATTTGCTCCAGTTGTACAGAGGGATGCCTGAGCAAGTCAGAGGAACGTTATAGCCTTAAAAAAATAAAAATTAACATGAGTTATTAGAATTTAAGCATCTGGCTTTATAAAACACAATTTTGGTAAACAGTAACACTCGTAAAAAAAAGTCAAATAACCATCAAACAAAGAAATAATCAATCCAAAAGACAAGTTTACAAAACAACCACCTGATGAATATTTAAAATAGTATTTTGTTGGAAAGAAAAAAGCAAATATTTAAAGCATTTTATGAAGTTAAAGATCAGCTTATAGCCCTGGTTGTTTCCCACTAGAACCTAATAAACTATACTTGTTCCTTTTTTAATTCTAACATTTATTTAAACACATATTAAAGTTATTTATTTAAAACATAGTAAATTGTATTATAAGTCTTATTATGTCTGACAATGACATAATGCACCACCGTAAAAAAGCTGTTTGAGTTTTGTACTAATACTCTGATTCCAGAAGAACAGTTCTTCTCTTTTATTGAACAATCCTAAATGTTTACTAGGTGACTTTTTTTTCCCAAGATAGAATTTGTTTCAGGCTTTATGCTAAGCAATTTCCAGTCAT
Source organism: Oryzias javanicus (assembly GCA_003999625.1). Taxonomy (NCBI): domain Eukaryota; kingdom Metazoa; phylum Chordata; class Actinopteri; order Beloniformes; family Adrianichthyidae; genus Oryzias; species Oryzias javanicus. The sequence goes on from CM012441.1 coordinate 20,855,491, forward strand.
TTAAAGTGCATAATTTATTTATTAAAAATAAATAAATAAAACTGTCTGTTTAACCCCTGAACTACACACTTTTCATATTTCTGAATACTTGGCAGTAATGATTTCAAGTTGCTTTTATTTGTGTCACAGCAGAATTCCACTTAATTTAAGAATAAACCTATTAAAAATGTGATATTATCTAATATATTTTGTTGAGAAAATGTATGGACATTTGTGTTTGAGTGAATTAAGGTTGAAAATGTTCAGTTGTGAACTGCATGATTGAAGTCTGATCCAAAGCCTCACTTTGGAAATGTGATATTTTTAAGTGTCAAGCTGCATGAACGGATATATGGAAGAACATCTCAGTCGTAACATCCTGAAATCTCCCTTTGCTGGTCATCAGTGATCTTCACCAGTGCAGCATGGCATCAAATTTAGCAACAACTTGTCATGACTCAGCCAATGGCTGTGTTCTGGCTCCAGCCGCACGCCCAAGCTGATCCCACTAGAGTTAAAATGGGCTGGTGTCTGGGCTGCTGGCTGCAAAATGTTGTCTCCAAATTATTAATTTCTGAAGGAAGTCTCTGATAAACCCTCTGTGGAGGTGAGTGTTGCCATCCATGACACATATGGGTTGCAGAATGTCCTGTGAATATCTCACTGCAGTTGGATAACAATCAGAAGGCCTTTTTTCTGTGAGGAAATTGCCGTCCCACACATATTGGTGCAGCAATCAGGAGAATGCTCCATGTCTTCTTCACACTTTGACCCCGTTACTGAACTGCAAAAAGCAGAATTTGGAACTTTGGTGCCCAAGACTACAGGTGTGAGCAATCAGATACCAATCAGGCTCCTGATTGTCAGCAGCTGGAGGTCCTGGACCCTTTAAACAAGAGTAAATGGCAACATCACACACACAAAAAAAAATGTTTAGCATTGGTATGGAAAAGTTTGAAAAATCCTCTGAGGACAACACTGATAAACTCTACTGCTCATTAAACAATAACAAACAAACTTTCCACCTTCATATAATGATGTCTCAAATTACAGAAATAATCCACAAAAGAAAAGCTGCCTTATTTCTTGTCCAAATCTACCTCATGCAAACTATTATTTACAATCAAGGCAAAAAAAAAGCAACAGAAGTTGTTGTGCCAAATTGTTTATGTGCAGGGTTAACAACAACCAAAATGGGTGCTGTTACAGAGTGTCTGTGGAAATTTGGCTGATAGAGAAGCGGGATGGGTGTTTGTGGAGAGAGAAAAGGAAAAACAAATGTGGTAGCTTTGCAGATGGCAGTAATGTTTGCAGATGACATTGTGATTTTATCGGAAGACGGTAGAGGAACATCTAGACAGGAGAAGATTTGCTCCAGAAAGGAGGAATGAAGGTCAACTGCAGCAAGACAGAGAATTGGAGTGTAAATGAGAGGAATTCAAGTGGAACAGTGAGGTAACAGGGAGCAGAGCTGAAGATTATGGAGGCCTGTAGGTACGTAGGGTTAATAGTCCAGGGGAACAAGGTTTAAGATGTTACACATGATAAAAAGTGTCATTGAGAATGAAAGAAGACTTTGGATTCAATTCAGCAATGTTGGTTTCGAGCAGATCTGCACATTCCTGGCCCTCCAGATATACCGTCCTCGTCCTGCCTGTTTTCCAGCCCTCCCTTTACTGCTTGATGCTGATTCTCTGGATCAGATATGTTCATTCAGTCAGAATTTGGAAACATCTAACTGAGCTAATCAACAGCGGGCAAGACTTGGAGATCTGGAAAACAGTCAGGGTGGGTGGTAGATCTCGAGGACCAAGGAATGAGCAGACCTGGTTTAGATCAAATCAAATAAACATTTATTTGTATAACACTTTTCCAAAAAAAAAATTTCACTCATTGCTTTCAATAAAAATGTGAACAAATTTCAAAAACAAGGAACAAGACAAATGTGTAGAACCCATACAATTCACTCACCCCCCCCCCCCACACCAACACACATCAGCACATGCACACCCCATGGTAGTAAAATAAAATAATAACAATAACCACTAAAATGATGGACAGTAGAAATCTAGCTTTGTATCGGAGTGAGGAAACAATATTTTAGGGACGTCTCCATCACATCAGTGACCAGCCAATTAAGTTTACAGAATGTGCTACCACAGGACCCCCCAGATCTAAGCAAAGAGCTGGACCTTCTAGGACAGGGGTCTCAAACTCAATTCAGCCGGGGGCCGCTGGAGGCAGAGTCTGGGTGAGGCCGGGCCGCATCAGGATTTCCTCAAGAAAATCACTGATAAAACATTCCAATGTTCTCAAATATCTTTATTTTTAACATAAAATAGTGAATGAATTAAATTAATTAATTTTAAAAAATGAATTAGAAAATCAATCATTAATAATTAAAATAATAACAATGACCATAGAGCAGACACAGATGACTGTAGAAATCACATATTGACTGACTGACTAGCAGTGTTTCTCAAATGGTGGGGCGCGTCCCCCTGGAAGGAATGCAAATAAAAACATGTTTACATTAGTGATGGATAGTGTGCATAATCCTACATAGTAAATTAAATATAGCAAAAACAACCTAAAACTCAATTTACAGTGAACCAATGCAAAAGAACTGAATCTCTGAGAAAAGACAGAATTCCATCACTACTGTGGAGGGAAACAAGGAAAGATTGTTTTTACTTTGTCTGGAAGTTTTGGAAGTATTCTAAAAAAGAAAGAGAAAAATTAATAAAACTGATTATTTAGAAGTTTTTATTATTATTATTCTTTAATGATAATAAAAGTATGATGTTTTGAGGAGATATATGTTTAACTTGAGCAAATTAACTGATACTAATGTTTGCAAGGGGGGGGGGGGGGGGGGTCCCAGAGAAAATACCTAACAAACACTGGACAAGAAAGAACTCTTTTTATTGAGTATCAAACGTCTGTATTTACAGAGCCTCCATTTCTGAGCTGAGAGCAGCGCGCTCACTGAAAGCTCAATGCAAACGCCGCACACCAGAATTCCTGGCCTCGGCGTCGGGAGCGCGCGTTGATACGCAAGTTTTTAAATCTGGTCTCAAGCTCTACGCACAAATCGGGCACGCAGTGAGCGCGCGCTGAGTCTTCAACCCGGTTCAATATTTCATGCACAGTCGCAGCAGCGCTAATGAACGGTAAAAAAACACCATAGAAGAAGAATCTCCTCTGCTACTGCGTGCGTGACCGCGCTGCTCCGGTGATTCTGCTCGCTCGCGGGCATCACTCACGCACGCGGAAGTAGTCAGTGTCTCTCGCGAGGACATTTTCTTTTCGTGGAGGAGGAAAAAGCGCTCGCGAGGGTCTGATTTGTCCGCGCGGAATATTTGATGCGTGCGCGATTGTCGCGCGGCGTCAGGAACACGCTTTTTGACAAGCGGCAGGCTGTGTATCACGTGTTGTCACGTGGTGAAAGAGGAGCGGGGCCCGCGAATCCCATTCAGTGAGAAAGCTCTTCCAGCAGCTTCATGGCTCCTCCTCCGCCCAGCTGACTGGAGGAATGAATTAAAGAGTGAGGAGGCTCGGACAGCCCGCCGATGTCCCGCCCTCCAGATGTAAAAAGACTGGAAAAGATAAAAAAAAATCTGAACCCTGGAGTCTGAACACGGAGAGAGAAACGACATAACTATAATATACTATAATATACAGTAATTCCCATTTTCCCACTTAAACTTGACAGCAACAACAAAGGCTCCGGCTTTTGTGTCCCCGAGACATCATTAGTGACACATTCACCACAACACTGGCTTATTATTCCCACATATGTCCATAATTGTCATGTGACAGAAAGACAACACAAAGGCAAAACATTTACAGGAAAACAGTCTCAGTCTTCTCTCAGATGTGTCCAGGATCTTTAATTAAGTCTGCTGTCTCTCTGGAGGAGACTCTCATATTACTGCTCTGACATTTCAGTTGCACTGATACGGAAGCCAGAAGAACAGGGCTCCCATTAAGAGTGGATGATGTGTGACGAGCAGGCATCCAAAGGGATGCACAAGTGTCCTTCACTCATGTGCCTGTCACATTGCGCTTCTCTCAACTGACTTTGTAGTTTGTTTTTTACTGGTGTGATAAAAAAAACATAGGATTCACTCAGGAAGTAAAGTATCTTTTTTTTCTTTTTTTGGAAAAAAAAAAACAAATCTCATGAAATATATTTTTTAATCAAATAGCTCTCATTGCAATTATGATGACTGTGATTAGATGAGGGATGGAGCAGCAGTCTAATTAATGAGCTGTTTCCTTCATTCCCTTCAAATTATCTGTTTAATGGTTTTTACAGTCATCTTTATTTCCAAACAAGGCAATATTCATAAGACTATTAGGCTCTCAACATGTTAGACACCTGACCGAGCTCTCTGCCGTTTGTCTTTTCCTGCTTCATTACAGACGTGCTTTCCTCACAGCTTCCATTGAAGGAGACCAATCGGATTTCTGCTCAATTTAGAACGTATTAGACAATAGCTGCAGGAGTGTAGATATTTATTGTGATGACTATTTTTGCAAATAATCATGCTTAATGAAGACACTGAAGATACATTCACAACGGGCGCATTCTTAGCATATAGTGTTCAGACTGGACAAGAAGGAAGAAGCTCCTTCTTCTTTTGCTACTTTTGACCATGTTCACGACCTATAGCTGTGAATCTTGCTCCAGGCTTTTTCTTTCACAGCTCCATTCAAACATATGACTTGGCGTCATGCAATTCTGCCCGGGCACAAACAGCAATTATTAATTTCTGCTTCATACCGGTTGCCGCTTCCTTGAATTGAAGGGAAAGGCATTCATATGTTACAGCCAAATCAGACCCGGTGGCTGGAAAAAATGTGGCCTTGTTTTAACTTTCAATACACTATTAATGGATGCACAATTTGTCATATTGATTTCCAAAAATCAATGTGAAATGGTAAAAAAAACAAAACATGGCAAGAAACCAGAAAAGGTACTGTAGCTCGCTGCTGATGGGATGATATGATGGACAAACGTCATCATCCAATCAGCGATGTCCCATAGTACCTACCTTGTCTGCATGGGTTTCATCTTCTGTTTAGTTTTCAACATTTCATTTTGATTTCTGGAAATGACTTTTGTGTTCCTTAATGTTTACTTGTATTAATGACAATTAGGAAAGGTAGGTATTGTGGGACATCTTTGATTGGATGACGTGAAATGTCCATCATTTCAACTGAGCATTATTTGTTTATTTGTCATGAAGTGATACTGGATATCATGATTCAATCAGCGACATCCTACAGAACTTACTTTTTCCAGTTATTTATCTTATTTTGTTTCTCAATGTTTCATATTGATTTCTGTAAATTTCCATTATTTTCCAAAATGTTTAATTTTTGCTTTGTTTGGTTTTTTGCATTGTGTTTCGGTTTTTTTGTTTTGAATTCTAAAATGTAATGTTGTTTTTCATTATTCGCTCTGCTTTCTTAATTGTCGTCATTTTTTATGTGTTTTTCAATTATTTCACTTTTATTTATACTGTATATCCCAATTAAACAACATGGTTGTCTCAACCTGTTTCACACTAGTAATAGTCCAAAAATATAAAATCAATCACAATCTTGCATTGAAAGATTTGTTGATGTGACTTGGACTTAAGGGCCACTGTACTTCACTGACACATGTTGACCCCTCAACACTTTTGTGCTTATTTTGTGAAATGAATTCTACCTGGACTAACCTATTCTTAATGATTTTGCTTCAATCTTAAAAAGTGACAAGATAAACACATGAATACATATTTTCCCCCAAAAAACTGTTGTTGTGATAGGAATAAAATCAAATGAAAACTAATAAAGCCAGACCTTGGCGGATGATGGAAGAAAAGAACAACAGCGTGAAAATGGGATTTAATTATTTCTATTTTACCAACATTCGGCCTCCTTGAAAAGAAAAAGACAAATGCAAATTGCTTCTGAAAGTCGATAATATCATTAAGCTCCCGACATTAAAAATCTTCTTTCACTTTTATGACCTCAGCATGAGGCAGCTCTTTTGGATGAAAACGATTATTAAACACATTTGGAGCAGTGTTTACAAAGGTTTGGTTTATGCATCGAGGGAATCAACCTTTCCTTGAAAATCCTCCCAATATTTTAGTAGCCTTTTGATTCGTAGGTCTTAATTTAATTTTTTTTTTTTTTTTTTTTTTTTTTGCTGAAACATTTTATCTGGCCCTTTTTACACATTCAGTGCGTATGAGTAAAAATGTTGAATATGCATCGAGGGATTAACAGTAATGAGCATACCAGAGGGAAACTGATGGGAACAGGCTGAGTCCAGTAAGTAAAACCAATAAACTCAGCAGACAGGGCAGAAGTACAAATAGAAGCAGACAGGGGCAGGCGCCCGCGTCTAGAATAGAAAACCAGGCTGCAAAGGAAATGCATTTCATGACAGTATGAGAAATGCAGAAAAACTGACAACTTTCTCTTAATAAGCAAATAGAAATGGAGAATATTACAAAAGGAGGAAAATAGGTGAATCACATGAGACTGATTACCGGGCTGGCAGCAAGTGACAGGGGTGGGGCCAAATCCTATATATAGTCCTATAATAATTCTATGTCAGAGAGATGTCCTCACCCTGCTGCTATTCTGCATAGGTCTCAATCCCTTCTATCACATCCTAGGGAAGGGATGTTATCAGTACAACTTTGTCCTTATTCTATGTCTAGGAAATAAATCTGCGTGCCATGAACTAAAGAGGGACAACCCTAGAATACATTGCATGGAAATTGCTTCCAAAAGTTTGACCATATGGACTCAAGAGAACTGAGGGCATGGCACTACCACAAACCACCATGACACTGATGCAGGTTAGAAACAAGTACTTTGGTATTCCTCAAGTAAATGGTAACCATAGAGATGCTGCTATGAAAGCGGCTCCAGCTAAATACCTTCAAAGAGTGAGGGAGATTCTGAAGAGCAAACTCAAAAGAAAGAGCAAGATCTGAGCTATCAACAGCGGCACCTTACCAGCGATCAGACACTCAACTGGAATTATAAACTGGCCAAAAGAGAAAATTAAAGCCACTCAGATCAAGAACAGGAAGTTTCTGATAGTGCATAGAGGGATGAAACAACAATAATCTATCAGGACATCAGTGAGACGGTAGGAACAATGTGGTGTTAAATGAAAATCCCAAACACAAAAACCCAGAGGAGAGCAAGAGGGATGTGAACGAATCAGAAAAAACTGTACAGAGGCTTGAAATGGCTGTACCGAAGGATGACGCTGGTGTTTTCCTCATGGCTGCTCCAAAACAGCCTTTGAGTGGAGGATCAATAGAGGTTGGGGTTTACCATCTTTGGGCAGAGACTCTGTGTGACAATGGCGCATATAACAGTAGGATGTCAGGTGCTAGCAGCAGGGTGTTAATAAGTGTGATAACCACATGGATTGAACTATTTACAGGAACATCTGTGTCAAGTTTATTAAACTATAAGTCCTAACATCGAGGTGGGAGAACTCCTTAAGGAGGTGGGAAATGTCACCATTTTATGGAGCTCTCCAAAACAAGACACAAGGGTTACCGGTAACTAACCAGACATTTCGGTGACTAGCAGCTGAGGAAGTCTGGTATGTTACATGTAGCAATCCAAATTGATGAAGAAACATTAGGAGCGTGGAATATATAGAGAGATGATAGAGTTCATTAAGAAGAAATAAAAGGTGAAGACCAAAGAGGTCACTGTGGAAATTGTAGCCCTCACGGACATACTTGTTTCATGCCTCTCTTCAGGTTTTTTTTACATTTTGGGACTTTAGAAAAAGTTTCATGGTTAAACTTTGTAAATGATTTAACCATGTATGCCTCTCCCTTTGATAGTTTTATTTTACAGTTTCTTTATTTCATGACCTTGTGTGGAAAAAAAAGGTTTTAAACTCAATAAAACATTCACTTTTTTTTTTTGTAAAAGCTGTAACACAATCCTTATTGAGGAGTGCAAGGTCAGTCAGACAAGTAGAAATCATGCACTGTCTCATCCCATTTGTTATGAATTTATCTGTATACATTTATATTTACCTTAGAAAATATTAGAAAATGAACACTGAGGTGTTCATGCTTCATGAGCCGTTCCAAGAAAACTCTGAATCTTTGGTTTGTGAGGTATACTTTGGTAAAATGTTTCTGCTGAAAACATAAATAACACAATGATAGCTATCCTGACTGATCTATGGATTTGTTCCAAAACATATGAACTATTTAATAAATTCAAGGCACCATCTTTTGAATGGAATTTTTTCCAAACAAAATTATGAAAAAGTGATTCGATCTTCTGCTCATAATTCTGTGAATCACATGAAAGTCAACCCAGTGTTAACCATTCATTAAAGTGTCAAGTGCTCCATCTTCTGAAACTGCCCAATTTTACACTGGAAAGTTTCTGTCTGGGTAAAAAAAGGAAAAAAAATGGCCGCCAGCTCTGTGTCCTAAATTTCCCTGGGTCTTGACAGGTTGATGCTGTATTTACTGTGTGAAATATAATGCAGTGAGATGTGGCTATTAGAATGGCTGTAGCTCTTTTTGATCAGAGCCCTCTGCAGCACAGAGCTGTCAAAAGAGTTTCAAGAGATTTTTATTGGGACGGAGATGCACGGCTCAGAAGGGAGCAGAGGTAACGGGGAGGTGGAGGCTGTGGGCTTCATGTACAGCTGAACCACATAGGAGGGCTCAACAGGCTTGTTTCTACCTCCTGTTCGGAGTTGCTTAACCTTTTGTATGACTCCCCTTTCTTTGTACTCAAACAGAGCATCTCAAACCAAAGGAAAATGTTAACATGTCGTGACATTTTTCTCATGAAGGAGAAAATATATATATATTAAAAGATTTAAATTAAATTAAACTAAAATTGCGTTTTTGAGTATTTCTTCAATCAGGGGCAGAAGGTTGAATTTGTAACATAGATACCACAATCAGCAGGCAAAAAGCTACCCGCTCCATTCCAACCCACCCACTTGCAAACAAATGATTTATATCGTCTTCATTTTCCTCATCTTTTCCTCATCATAGTGTCGACATTTTTGATATTTTTTTCCCCACTGCTAATGCAAGCTTGGGATTTTAAGGGGATGTAAGCTAGCAGTAGAGAGTGTAAACAAAGAGATGATGGGAAGTCAGGTTGGGCTTACTCCACAGCAAACTTGTAATTAACTACTGCTGCTCAGCAAAAACTGTGTCGCAAAAATGACAGTTTTTTTGTTGCAAATATGACATAACCGTAAATAAAAGATTACTGGGAACACTTTTACAATAGATCAAAGGTGATTGAATTGGGTCTTAAATATGGGATATTTTGAATGGGATTTTTTTTAAGATCAACATTTACATTTTGTAGATCCTGTTGGACATATCTACAAAAATCAACTTTTATATCAAATAAAAATAACATAAAGTTGTTCAAATAGCCCAAATAGTTGTTCTGTGTTGTTAAATACATTTGGCTGTCTCATTTAGTCGTAACTGACTCTAATTAAAGATTTTGAGTTAAAATAATATCCTAAACAACATCTGTCTTTGAAAAGAATAACAGATCCAAAGTAGGCCTGCACAATATGAAAAAAATCTGCAGTATGAGTTATCTGTGTTTAAAACTGCGATGATGTTATGACTTGCACTAATTGGACAAATGGCAAAATAAAAATACTAATACATTTCCATTTCACGCTGGGATCAGTAAAAAGGGGAAAGAATGGAAAACTAAGGATGGATGGATGGATGGATGGATGGATGGATGGATGGATGGATGGATGGATGGGATGGATGGATGGATGGATGGATGGATGGATGGATGGATGCCATGCCCTCACTGGGCACACACACAACAGTGGGGGTCTTTCTCCACGGGACATAGAAATCCACAGGCCTTAGGACCCCAGAGAAACCTGACGAGAGTCATTATTCACAAATGGAGAAATCTTGGAACATCAGAAAACCTTTTCAAGAGAGTTTAGCTGAGCAAAAATGATTCTACCAACACCAGAGTGACTCATGAAGAGCATCATGACGGAATCAAAGACAACCTACAGGCCTCAGATGCCGTCAAAATACTCTTAAACAGGGATGTGAAAGTCTTGTCACATTCATTTTTACTATAAGTTGTACAGCACACAGACAGATCTTTGGTGCTATCATATTAGGTTTTCAGTGATATCATTTTTTTTTAAATAGCCAAGTTATTGTTAATCATTTTTTTCCTTGATGGTTTATTAATAAATCACTTTAAAATTTTAGCTACTAAGGGTATTTCTAATTGAAATCAAAGACCTTGTCTTTTTGATGACCTAAATTCTTTTATTGAAGCAATTTCTTTATAATTTAATAAGTGACGAAATATCTGTAGTTTAAATTGTAAATATGTCACGGACTTCCAGTACTTGGCACTAAAAACGTGCCAAGACTCCTGAAGACACTTCACTCAGCAGATCATTAGCAGAGCTCCATGTGCTTGTTAACGCTGAACTGTCGCATCTGATGAGGAGGAGAATATGAGATGCGTTAAAAAGAGACTGACAGTGAGGTTCGTTTATGGGTGTAAAAGTGGAATCTAATCACTGTTTTGTGACTGACATCTTCGCTCTTCCATTCATTACTCCCTCCAAATTGAGATTTCAGACACTGCCTGATCATCACATTTTCACACCTGCATCTTCAGCTGCTGACATTCATGAAAGGCCACCATAAATGAGCTGTCCATGCCATTGACTTTGACTTTTCATTATATAAAACTGTGAAGGCTCCACGTTGTAAGTCAATTCGCTGAGCTGTAATAAAACACCATATAAAAGTGCTTAGAAAATTATACCCAATGTGACCAATGACCTATCCATCCATCTATTTTCTGAACCCACTAAATACTTGTTGGGGTCACAGGGTGGCTGGAGCCGGCCCAGTCTGTTGCAGGGCCACACACTTGCACGTACACCTATGGGACCAATTTAGAGACACCAATTAACCCAAGAACAATGTTTTTGGACTGTGGTAGGAAACCGATGTGTTTGGAGAAAACCCACACACGCACGGGAAGAACATGTAAACAGAAAGATCCAGATGGGACTTGATTTGTCAATATGCCACGTGCCGCAAACGACCAATGACTTATAAGCTAGTGTCAAAATGAGCTGAAGTCACTAATATGAGGAGCTATTTTTGACAGAAATACCAGACTTAAATAATTACAGTCTGGAGGCATGTTCCAGATTTGCACTTATTGCCTTTCTACGCATGCTACCGCAAGACAGACAGTGACAACAAAGCTGCACCTTCTATTTCCTTTGGGATATTGGCCAGAGAAAAATGGGAACATAGGCAGAAGCAAATAACAATGAAATAACTGACGAGTTCCGCGGCCTGGATCCCGCTCCATTGTGCCAGCTGACATTGACGAAAGTCCCAAGCCTTTCTACAAGAGGAGCCTCTAATACCTTGCAGTCTGCTGATGACTGTGCCCTTTCTTCCCCTTTTCCCCATTGTGTCCAATCACACAGATTCGATTTACAGGCCTTTAAAAATGATTCAAACTTTTATTGCACTGCTCACCGAACAGAACACCACAGAAATGAAATATTGGAGGAGCGAGGCAGACATATTTTATTTGAAAGTTTTATTCTTTTCTAATGTCGCAGCTGGTACACATTGCAGACTTTTGGTTTTGGTGGCTTTCACTTTTAAGCTCTTTCCTTTTAAAAGTTCTTCCCCTGAAGCTGGTATTTTTACAGGTGGACTTTTAGAGGGCAGAGAAAAATGGAGGTGCTCATGAGAAATTTAGAAGCAAGGGAAGCGCTTTGATCATTTCAGTGAGCTTTTTGTCTCCTATAACAAACGCAGCCGCTCAGTTTGTTCAGCAAGTTGAATGCTTGGCATGGGTTCATGTGAGCAGAGATGCCAGAAACACATATTTACTCACTGCTCTGCAGTAAGGAACATCTGAGGGGAAGTTTTTGAAAGCCCTTTCCAATTTTAGGTGTGATACAGGTTGGAAGGATTTTTTTTGTACCATAAAATGCTTCAGACGAAAATGCAACACCCAGCCTTGGTCAGGGGCTCTATTCTTCAAATGAATGGAAAGCAGAGAGGAATGTGAGTCTGATGTTAAACTGGTGGCATTGGATAAGCACATTTCATCAGATCCTAGTGTTTTGACCTGCTCACGTCAGGAAGAGCAGCTAATTTACTCTTGGGAATTCGTCTTTAACCTAAAGTTCCTTCGGTGGATTTGCACATGTAAAAAGGGAAGGGAAATGAATGCTAAGAGAGGAGGACAGCCTCGAGAGAATTGTCAGCATGGATTTCCTGGATTAGTGTTTGGGGGCGATGGTGCGCAGTGACTGAAGCTGTGTTTGTGGCCAAGGGAAGGTAATTAATTAAAAACGCTTGTAACACACTCTGTTGTACTTCATAATGGTTAAGCTGGCGGTGTGAGAGGTTATCCAAAACAAAAGTTGGTCCTGCAACTTTCTTCGATAAGCCATAACATCTCGATATCATCTCTTTAGAAGAAAAAAAAGGGAAGAGACAGAACCTCCACCACTTAAGATTCATCTCATTAAAGTCCAAGGCAGTCGATGTACCAGCATGCTTTAATAGATGCGTCAGGAGGCATGGCTTAGTGGGATATTGGAGCTGATTATGTCCTTGTTCTATTCATTTGCACAGACCCAAGTTAATTGACTCCTGAGCAGCGATGCATTGAACACACACTATCTGCTGCCAGCCTCCTCCTGACCTGACTCACAGCAGGGAACAAAAGAGCAGCGCTCGTTTAAACACACTGTTTGTTTTTGTTTGTGGCATGTGTGTGTACAACAGAAGAAAGAAATATATAGACTAGATATATGGTTAAACTCTGCCAGAATGATCAGTGAGGCCACAGGTCCATCAGTCAGCTTCAGTTCATTAAATTGTCTCAACAGTTTGAACAAGTTTTATTAGTTTAAAATCTTGTTACTTATTACAAAATATCCCATATTCTGAGCTTAATTAAAATGTATTTAAAGTTTTTGCCACGGTTGAGGTCTGATTCATCAGTGATACTCCAGTCATCATTATAAAGCAGATGGTGCATCAGAACTGAAGAGGAAATTCCCTCTTTTTCTTTGACCTAGTTGAACATTCGCACAAGCCAAAGAATAGGGGATTGAAGGAATTCATTGGGATTCTTGGCATTAAGAGGAGCCACTTTCACCTCCACTAAGCTACATAAGCACCTTGTATCTTTTTTTATCTATCTAGCTGTCTTTTCCAATATTGTGTGACCACTTTATCGCGATCGGCTGTACAGCTCAGGTGCTGCTCGGTTGGTTGATGCATCTTATCTTTTACAAAAGTGGTTCAGTGTATCTTATGCTTCACAAGATAATACAGAAACCCCTAAAGGCTATTTTCTTTAGCAATTTGACACGTTTAGACAGTCCTTGTCTTGGCTGCCATTTTATTCCTTTGTGAAAGCAGAATTTGGACAGATGGCAAAGATTACTGACGATACAAAGGATTTTGTTTCTGACTGTTTCACACGCAGTGTAAAGCATTATGTTTGGTTGATTCTGCTTGTAATGTAAAATTAGAGTTTAGTCAGAAAGACTGTTAAAATGTTTATTTGTCTAAACTAAGCTTGTGTTCGGCTGCACGGTGGCGCAGTGGTTAGCGCTCTTGCCTCACAGCAAGAAGGCCCTGGTTCAAACCCTGGCTGGGGGATCAGAAACACCAACTTGGACCTTTCTGTGTGGAGTTTGCATGTTCTCCCCGTGCATGCGTGGGTTCCCACTAGGTATTCTGGCTTCCTCCCACTGTCCAAAAACATGCTTCATAGGTTAATTTGTTAACCTAAATTGTCCCAGGTGTGAGTGACTGTGTACGCAAATGTGGCCCTGCGACAGACTGCCGAACTGTCCAGGGTAAACCCTGCCTTTGCCCATCAGCAGCCGGGATGGGCTCCGGCATCCCCGTGACCCCATAAAGGGATAAACCAGCAAGGAAAATGAATGAATAAGCTTGTGTTTTCACTTTGGTGGTACGGTAAATTCTCAATGCATTTCTGTTTATGAGGTTGGACTGGTGGATAAGAGAAGAGATTCATGGATTTGAAAGGTTTGTTTCCACTGACAAGTATTTTGAGCGTTTGCATCGTAAAATGGACAAATTAAACAGTACCGAACTGTACATCTTGAGGACTCCCGTCCGTTGTTGGTCCATAGGAAGATGGAACAGGACAGTTGGTAGTTGTAGTTGTAGTCTCCCGTTGATTGGCAGAAACTGATGACAACAGAAAAAAGTGTTTCCGTTTTCCTCTTTATGGCGGTATTCTTCTTAGTCACCCACAATCTTCTTTCAAACATTAAATTCCTGTTGTACACAATGTACAAAAAATAAAGAAGAACAAGACGATCTGCTGGATGACCTCCATTGTTGTTGCTTTTCTTGTCAGAACACTGCAATCATGCAGTCAGTTTAGAAAAAATCTGGTTGAAATATTGTCCTTCAACCCCACACACATACATTTACAAACTGATCTATATAATGCCATTAAAGACACAAACCTGTAACTACCAGATAATGTGGGGTTCTGTGTTTTGGCCGAGGACACTTTGGCACATGGGCAGGCAAGGTTGGGACCTGAATTCAGCTAAAGGAGCTAAAGCTACTCATCATATAACTGATCTGGATGTTGATTCCTTTGCTTTAAACACCCAAGAAATATAGCCTTGCAGTGATGAGATGTAATGTTATCAATTTTCATGAAGTAAATGTTTGGGTTGTCTATGTTTACTTGGGTGGCAAAAAAACTTTTATATAACTGGAATATTTTAAACTGTGCTGGTTGGTTAATGTTGATTTTCTTTCAGTTACAAATTAATGATGAAAACACACAGGTCAACAACTGACCGACAGATTGAATATTTTCCAACTGCTTGTACTTGGCTATTGATACGCAGCATGAATCATTGTTGGATGTATGGGGAAGTGAAAAGTCGACTTACTTTCTGGTTAAAATTTGACATATCAGAATGATATGAAGTCTACCTCAAATGAATGACAACACTTGACATATTACATGGTGTCCTTATGTAACTGAATGTGAGACCAAAGCAAAGAATAAAGGTGTGAACAGTGTGAACACTGTTCCAAATCTCACTTCAGCAGTGAGCAGTCAGTCAAGTTCAACAAAAAGTACATTTTTCCTAAAAGCCTTCACTTCAGCTGAACAATGCAAAGGAAAGAAATCATAAGTATTCTCAGACAGAGACCTTTGCAGGCCTTTCAGTCTGTAAATTGTCATGATACCATTAACTAAAAAGCATGTCACCTGTGACAATATTCAGAAAGTTATTAGAAAAGCCAGGCTTGAGGTGAAGAATTATCCAGAAAAACACGTGTGACCAAACTGCAAATGTCTGGTTATACCATGACAATTCAAAGCAAGCAAACGCTTTATTTCAGCTGTAAAGAAGCATGGAGCAGCTTGTTCTGCAGCCACAGAACCTGAAAACACGGCAGCAAGCGAGTGGACCCTGAGCTTCTCTGTGCTGCAAAGTTTCCATTCATCTATGACCACAGCTATTACAGATGTCTCCAAGCCCAGAACATTTTAATGAGTAAAAGTCATTGTTGTTGCAGCCCAGCTAGCATAATGTCATCCATCACCATGTTAGACCAATTAACTTTCTTCCAGCGTGAATGTTTTTCTGTTAGCCAGGCCTGTTTACAGTTTGTGTAAAAGCTTTCACATAAAAGTATTTTTGATTTACTTACCACATTATAGGCATTTGACAGAAAGCATTTTCTGCTTGCATAATATTAACACAGTTGTGTGTAAACCTAATTTTTCATATTTTTGTTCTGTTTCTTTCAGAGTGGTCTGGAGCTGAGTTCTTCTGGCTTTCCAAAGGACTTATTAGGTGGATTTATTATGTTGTTGCCTGCTTGTTCAGCCATTAAACACTGACCTAAGGGTGATTCGAGCATAAAAAAACAACCAGTCCGAGGAATAAATATTGTTGTTGGACAGAAAAGTCAGCATGATGACCAATCGGATATCTTTTGGATGTAAGATAACTGCAGAAAAAAAGTTGGAATGTGGAAAACAAATAGGAAGAAAGGAAGAAAATCTTTTACAGAGCCTAAAGACTAACACATTATCTTACATTCCTATTTATAATGATGGTTATTTATTTAAATGACAAAAGGAGAATAAAAATGATTGATGAGAAAAAAAAAATAATTTATGTCAATTTTTTTTTAAATCAGAGCAAAAACAAATGAAAATGATGTGATATACAGTTTATCCAGTGTGTACCAAGATGAAAAAAACCTTTAAAAGATTTTCCAACAGAGCTCTGAATGAGCTGCTTGCTTTCATTTAGATGTGTATTAGTAAATGTTGCATGATCTTAAATCCTAACTGTCACTGCAATAAGACACAAATGACATAATAAAGTGTAACCAGGATATTTAATAAATGATTTCTTTCAACACATACTAAAAAATTATCCCTAACATTTTGGATGTGAGAAATACTTTCAATGTAGGAAAAAAATAAAAAAGACCACCATAACGTCTAATCATTCATCTCTTGTAGATTTCCATTCTCTGCCATTCCTCTGTGGTAATTGATAAAAATGGCTGTTATTTTGCCCTGTTGTGCAGCTGAGTCATGTGTGGAGGAGTTTCCTCGCATTGAAGGGCCGCTCAAACTTGCAGCTGTGAGCTGCTATTGTCAGAGGGCTCTAAATATTTCTGTCCACCTTCTCACCTTCTTCCGCTTTCTCTGTTTTCATGCCAGATTCATCTTTACCTCTCTCCTCCTCTTCCTCTCCCTTTGTCTTTGTTTCTCCATTCGCGAGCTGTCCATCACAACCCAAATGTGTCCAGAAACAAAGAAGTTGACCTGAACGATCCATCCGAATCATCCCTGAGCTTCCTTAGAGTAGTTGCAGATTGTCATCACGATGCTGTCAAGGACGCTCTGTCGCGACAGCTTCCGCATCATGTTGCTGTCTACCTCTTCGTCTGATTCTCTGTGTGACTTCAAACTATTTGCACTTCTTTCATTTTACAGCAATAGTGTCCCAAATATTTTACACATGTCTCCTTTGAAATATGTTTTAACACATTTTAAAATATTTGATATATTTGGGAAATTGAGAGACAGCAGATCAGTTGGAATTTCAATCTGTGGTTTGATTTTCTTGAGTTTGTTTTGGGGTGTTTTGCTCATTTTTATTGTTTGTATTTTATATTGATTTTTTTTCTTTTTTGGTCATTTGGTAGCCAAGCATTGCCTCTGGCTACCACCCATCCACAACCCACCTAAACCCACAGCTTCTTCTCTAGATGGTTGACCTATAGGAGGGCAAACCAAGTGGGTCCTTAAGATCCTCTAATCCTAGAGCCATCTTTCAGAAATTGTTGTCACCTTTCAAGTTGGTATTGATATCTAATTATTCTACTAAAATAAAACCAATTTAAGAATGTAAATTAAGGAGTTTTTGAGCTCAGATGTAAAAAAAATGATCAGTGAAAAGGTACTCCTCATGCTTCCTTGAGGAACACTAAAAAGATAAAAAATATTAATTTTCTACCACTGTAAAAACTATTAAACTCACTCAGTGACTCACTAGATAAAAATATGTGAACAGGATTGGGAAACTACAGATACATGGTCCCAGTCTCTGTAGCAGGAGGATTGTAAAGCACAAAGGGCAGGGAGATGGTGCTATTCAACTTTGCAGAAAATCCTTTTTGTCTTTCAAATGCGGGAAAAGGTCCACTAATCCTTGAGACTTGAGAGGTATTTCAAAATTATTATTAATTGAATACAGAAGAGACTCAAGACCACAGATTTTATATGATCAGCAGGCTTGCAAAATTTGAAATCCAGATACGCAGAATGTGGTCAGTAACATAAAAACAGAGTCACGGAAGGAGAGATTCATAATAATGGATTGACACTTTGGACACTTTGTGCCAAGCCTGCTCTTGAACATGCGTTAGAATCAAGTAGTGACAGTAGTAGTAGTAGCTGAAAGACTGGAATGTAAAGACAAACCGATGAACGGATGAACACATTAATAAAAGAAATCAACATGAAGGTCTGCTCAAATGAAATGCATGAAGCTGATTGCAGATCTGGGAGGTACGGCAAGCCGAAATGACCAAAACAACATAGAAGACAAAGCAGCGCACAGAATTTTCTTATTTAGTTTAGATATGCTTAGGTTGTTTTTATTCATTTTATTCTTATTATTTTGTCATGTCTTTATAAAAAATCTAAATTTCTGCCAAGCCTTTACCCTGTCTCCAAGCCTTTATCAAGTCCTTCAAAAACCATATCATGACTAACAGGGCATATGCTTAAGTGAAAAGGGCTGATGAAGATGATAAGAGTTTCTAAGATTAAAGCAAATGAGTATTTCATTCTTTTTTTCCTAATCAGCATTGGACTTCTGACAGTCGTTTTCATCTTGCAGAAATAGCTAATTTTTACTGATATTAATAAGCAGCAGTGTAAAACTGACTGATTGCATCAGTTCAGAAATGTTCTTACATCAGTACATGAAATCATCATTCCTGCAGCACTACTTTTAGTGTTGATTTTGTGTGTCATCAGTGCAAGAAGTATGTTCAGCTTGTTCTGAGCAGCTCACAGTAAGACCTGGAGCTGAAAAGAAACCTCCCTGCACGGCAAACGGCAGAAAAAAAAAAGCTCAGCAGCCTGGAAAAGAGCAGTGGTGTGAGTCCTCTTATAGCTTTCATGATCTTTTAATAAGCTTTCAACGAGAAAGTAATGCGCTGTGTGTTATGACTGCTCTGACAAAGTGCTCATAGTCACCAGCGATAAGAGCTCCACTGCATCAGTGAGCTGCTGATTAGCTGAGTGACAATAATGATTCAGGATTCAAGTTCATTTTAGAGAACTGAATGCCTCCTGATAACTTAAAGACCAAACCCAAATAGGCTCAGTTCAATCCAGCAGAAGCCAAAGGTGTGACATCTCTTGAACTCTTCACCACGCTTAATTCCCAAATGTATGAAAGCAAACATAAAAAATACATAAATTAAGGAATATTAAGAGCCATGATATCTTTAGGAATAATAATAAAACAGATGCCAATGTGTATTTCAAAATGTTCATCCTATTGTTTTGTAAATTCTTTTCAACTGATGATAAAGAATTCAGTAAAAAAAAAAAAAAAACTCCCTTCAGAAAAGTATATTTCTAAAATGATAAGAAATCAATGTAGTAAGCAGTTCTTTTGCATCAATAGAAACCACAGTGCTATGAATGAATGAATTGTCTTTATTGTTATTGTGCAAAGTACAGGTATGAGGACAGCACAATTGCCCTTCTTCAGATGGGGCAGACAGTTACGAGTTCAAAGATACTGAGATATCACAGACACAAAATGTAACCATCACATGCAAAGTAAACCTTACAAAACCAACCCTGTAAAAAGTCGAATTTCCATCAAGATTGGATCCTCTTCCAATTGTCTTGAGTATATCACAGTAAGACACAGCATATTATGCTTTTTTCAAAACTACCCTTACCAAAAATGGACAAACCTGCGCCCATTTTTGTGCTCATCCATTGTGGATTCCTATATGTTGGAAAATTCAAAAATTAGATAAAAACAGTGTAGTTCATAAATGTAAATGGACACTGACATATATATAAGCACAATAATATAATAACATAATATACCATTCATGTCTAAACACACCTGATCCAGATAACCAGGTGCAGAGAACGCAGGTTTCCTTAAAAACCAGTAGGATGTCGGCCCTCGAAGCCTGGAGTCTGACACCCCTTATTCTGCCCTACTGGAAGTTAAAGATTGCAAATGACTTTTCATGTAAAATATCCTGCCCAACAACTGTGCAGGAGATGCAAAAAAAATAAACGATAATAAAAATAATTCCAGGGTATTCAGGCACATCTACAGACATACAGTATCATGGATTCTGCCTAACCAAAACCAGAAACCAACAAAAAAAAAAAAAAAAATACATGTATATCCCAGCTAGGTAAAATACAAATTGAAAACAAAAACATATCTTACACAGAGAGAGTAGGATCAATACAACTGTGCTGAGTCTCAATTTTTTTCCATTACTTTTTAATCTGAAGCATGTGTCTGCATCTATGCCTGCTGCTTAGTGACTCGCAGTTTTGGGCGAATGGCATTGGGTTTCACTCATAAATGTTTTAAAGTGTAGAAATATTTATGATCATCCACTTTTATGGCTAATCCATAGCAGACCCATTAGGCATACATTAGTGAGTGAAGTATATTTGACCTAATCCTGGTCCTCACAGAGAAGTCAATAGCCTACATTAAGCCTTCCTAAATAAAAACTATGGCCTGGCAATGCTTTTGAACTAGTCACTTGAGTACCACTTTGATGATCCTCTCTCTCCACCTTTGGCTAATTGGGAAATTCATAACTCGAACATGATCCCTCTCTGGCTATTTTGAGTCTCAGGGGCTGAGAGGCGCAGAAAGAAAGGGCAAAAGGAAGACTCATATCTACAGAAAAACTCAGACAAAGTTACATTAGAGACCAATATGCATATGTACATATAGAAGCAACAATAAAGCAATGTTTGTTTGGACCATAAGCATGAGTCATAAATTATCCGTGACTTTGAAACTTAGTTCTGCTTTGGCACTGCCGACTACCAAAATGATCTGGAATCAGATTTACCTTTTGATAATCACATCAAAGAAAGCAGCAAATGAATAAAAATTGGATCAGTGGTGCCATATTAGTTTCAATGAAAACAGCCTAATAGGCAATTTGACTTCAGGAGAATACTTCTGTGGTGCAAAATTAGATGAGAAAGCCTTTTTTTTATGAATATTACAGTGGGACTTTTTTTGCTTCTTCTCTTTCAGTCACTCCAAATTCATAAAGGACCTACGGTAAGACATCAAACAGCAAAAGATGAAAGTTTCTCCATTCAGTCATGATTTTCATTTCAGAGAAAGAAAAAGTGTGTCAGGGAGGTTTTTTGTCATCGCAGCTTGCTGTTACAAACCATCGCTGTAGTGTTGCTGCCTTCAGCGTGTGCTGTGTTTAGGAGATAAATAGTGATGAGTGGAAGACCCTCCAGAGGTCTCCTCCTCCTTTGTCACCTAGTCAGACTCTGGGGCTGCTCTGGATCGGCTGCAGATGTGGGCTGAACATGGAGGAGCGGTTGGCCACTCAACACATTTCCGCAATAAGCCACATCTCTGCCATTCTCATCATTTCCACCATCGACTGGGTGATATTGGGAGAGAAGTTCCAACAAACTGATTGATTTTGTTTGGTTTCTATTCCAAAAGTTGCAACAGTAGGTTTTAGTTATACTGGATTTTTTTTTCCAAGAAAACTAAGCAGAAGGGACAGTAAACTGGAATACCAGCATCCCTTTTCAGTAAAATGAGTTTGCTGTTATATACAATTACAAGAAGATGCTCATGTCCAAAATCTGAGTCAAATTTATGAAAATACAATTACCAGACAAGAGAACATGTAAATGAGATCAGTTTTGTCCAACTTAATTGATTGATCTTGGCCGTGGGTCGGAAGTCTAAGATGTACAAATAGCAAATGAGTGGAGCCATTATCAAACCCTCTTTTTCTCCCTCCCTTTCACTCCTCTTCCTCAATAAGTCAACCCTGGCATGAATATAAATGGAGGCTGGTGAGGAGCAGGGACCGGGTGTCAGTGAATGGCTTTCAGCTCAGCCTCTGACAGCAGCACACCCTAATGGGTTCAGCCTGACTGGATTCAATCATGTCCCCTGATACCCTCTGAAGAGGATGCAAATTGTCAATCAGCCTTCCCCCTTCACCACGTTCCTCCTCATCTCTTGCTGCAGTCTTCATCTTGTTCCCTATGATCATCTTGCCATCCTTCACCTTGCTCTTACGTCTCATCCCTTCTTCTTACAGCTTTTTACGTATTAGCTTTGTGCCGTGCTTCCCATTTCACTTTATCCTAATCTCCCTAAACAATTTGAACATCCTCAAGTTTTGCTAATGATAATGACTGCAGAGAAAGTCACAAGGGTCAGCTAGTTATATTAATAGAAGTCCTGCAAATGCTTGTGCCGGATGTGATTTTAAGTATTCATGGTGCATGTCATTACTATAAAAAAAAACAACCTTTCTGCAGTTATGGAAAAATAAACATGCATATTTGTATTCAACTCTGAGAATAAATAGTCCAATTCTTCAACAAACATAGGGTAGCAAGTAAAAAAAAAAGGTCTAATTATATTGTTGTTTAATCCAGCCATTTTAAGCAAATGGCAGCAGCTTGGAGGAGATGACATGTTTTGATTTGTAAAGGTTAATGTATTTATTGAATTGTCCCATAATGCAATTCTGTTTCATTAGCTTCATATGAAAGCAATGCGATTATAAAAGCTCTTTCTTTGGGGTCAGGCACAATGAGGCGTTATTAAGCATTATTTTACATCAGATGACAGCTTAACTCACCCCGTGGGCAACAGGTGCACTGCACTTCTCTTCACAATGGAACACCATGGTGCATAATATGCAAAACATGAGACAGAGGGGAATTTACATGCTGGGACGAGTTTGCCTAAAAGACTAAAATGGTTAGAAGGATCAGATTTGTTTGAATATGTTGTTCTTTCTGTTTGCAATGGAAGCTCTCTGTTTACAGAGAGTGGCTAAAGCCAAATGAAGTGGGAGAACACATCACGAAAAAGAAAGAGTTATAGTTCTCGGTTAGACCAGAAAGTATGGACAACTTTGTATTTTTTTCAAAGAGGATAAACTCGATTCCTCCTTGTGTTTTTTTATGCTGCTTTTTGTCAAAATAATAATTGTGTAATTTCCTAGGATGTAGCTTCTGTAGAGAGGCAGTAGTTCAATGAAGTGTCGTTATCTCTGACATCACCCATTGAATTCTTGAGTCCCCTACTTGAGGCCTGAGGCTATGTCCAAATTCCTTCCCTACTCACTATATAGTGCATTTGCCATTTTGTAGAAATGTCCAAATCTTCAATTTTAAATACAAGTGCCCTAAATTTTCTCAGAGGTCTTTGGAAAAAACCAGGGTGCATTGGTGCTTGCTACATTAGAGAATATAGACCACAATGCATTACATTTGAACAATTTTTGCAAAAAAAAGCGTTTAAGTATAATTTTTTAACAAACTATCCACATTTTCATCATCGGAACACACTGGATTCATAAATTTATGTCATTTAACTTTTGTATTCATTCGGTTTTCCCTTTGTGAGATCAGTGCTGTCATGCTAAGCAATAAAGAAAAAAAGTAGTGAAAACAGTGTCACTAGATAGTCCCGCACAATATAGTTTTTTAATAGTTAGGGCTTAGGGTGAGAATTGGGACAGCCTAAAATGTCAGCTCACAGGTGCAGCAATATTTGCCTGGAGTTAACTCCGCCTGTCTCGGACACGGGAAATGCGGAAAAGAGCCAGGACCGGATTGAGTGGGTTTTTTTTTCCACTTTTCGTTTTAGTCCTCGACTCACGCCGGACTTAGTGATTATAGCTTTTACATCACTGCAACAAGCTTTTACGGCATTTCTGCCCACGATTCACAACTATTTTAAAAAAGAAAGTCCTCAGAAACCTACTTTTAGCTTAATTTTACTGTATGTGCTGTGTAAGAAAAATGCTGCAAGAACATTGTGCAAAAACATTATTTTCACAGGAGTGGATCTTTAATTCTTTTTTACTTCGTGTAAAATATTACTTTTTACAATTGAATTGTTTGAATAAATCTCAACACAACTGAGAAGTTGCACAGGTGCAACAATTTTCTAAAGGGTTTTTGTGAGGAATCAAAAACAGTTACTTAGTTACCTTTAATTTATTAAGTTGGTGGCTTTTTGTCTCTTATTCAGGATGTTTTCTTAATTCTAAATTGTTAGTACTGATTTATACCATTTAGAATTGAAAAACTCTCTTTGATAAATGCTGAAATGTATTTGACTTAAAATATCAAGAATGGATTGAACTTTCTAAAGACTCCCAAATTGACTCCCAAACTGCCAATTCAAAAGTGTTTTTGCAGTCTTTCAACTCTTTCTTTCAAGCAAAGTAGATAAAAAAGTCATGTCTTTGTCTTTATTTAAATTATTGTGGATCTTGGTCAGAAAGATTTCGGTTGTGTCCAAATTCTCCCCCTAATCCCTATATAATGCACTATATAGTGTGTTTGCCATTTTCTAGAGCTGTCCAAATCTAATTCCATATTGAGTGCACTCAAAATTTCCCAGAATTTATTGCTAAAAACGAGCGAACATCGATTGTCACTAGATTAGCTGATATAGACCACAATGCATTGTCGTCGAACAATTTCAAACAAAAAAACTTGTTTAAATGCAATATTTGAATAAACCATCCACACTTTCACCTTCAGAACACAGTGGATTCATAAATGAATGCTGTGAAATGTTCGTTTTTATTGGATTTTCACTTCATGAAATCAATGACATCATATTTGGTTTTTAGAAAAACAGAAATAAAGTAATGAGCATCGTGTCCGAATTACCTTTAAAATCCAGCGCACCATATGGTCCCGCACTATATAGTTTTTTAGTAGTTAGGGAGGGAATTTGTACACAATCTTTGTTGTTTTTCTGCCCCTCAGAGATTTAAATGGAGCATTCTCCATGGCTAAGTTGATGCCCTGTAATTAGCTAAGATAAATTGCAAGACTCTTAAGATAACTCTTGTAAATAATTGATCCTAAAAAGAAACATCAGATGCAGGCATGCTGGAACTACAAGCATCAGCGTCAGCAGGTGATGTATGGAAGCCCGGTTAAGAGCCCATTTCCCTCCCGATCCATCGGGAGAGGAGAGGCTGCAGTAAATAACTACTACATCGCCAGAGGGAAAGAGGTGGGGGTGAGGGGCCTTGGAGAAAAGTCGAGAGAAGAAAACCCCATGTACTCTCATAGCTTTTCTCTCTTTTTACGCCTCCTGTTACAATACTTCACACATTCATTCTTTCCTGCTTCCCTTTTGCGCCGCCTCTTCATTCCGCTGTAAGTCTCAATTTCATGTGCTTTCTCATCCTCTCGGCTCTCTTTCTTACATTCCAGAATGCCTGTGAAAAATGGCTGAAAGGAAGATGGAATTGGATGGCTTACTCACAGTTTTGTTCCTCCTTGAAACTTGTAAGATGTTTGATTTTGCTGGACTCAGTTGTTACAACTTACTATCACCAGTTAGTTACAAACATGCAGCAAGAGCCCGAGGTCTTACACCTGAAACCGATTCAGCATGTTTGGCTGACAGATACATGATGATTTAGGGAGTCAACGAACAGTCGGACGCTTAGAGACAGTTATCGTTTTTCTTCCTGGGAATCTTTTCCTCCAGTCCAGCCCATTCGATTACAAGTTTTTTTGAAGTGTCAATAGGAACACAGCACTGAACAGATGTACTTCAGCTCCTCCGTTTTATCCAGACCTACAGGGAAACCAGCACACACAGCAGCACTTTTTGACAACTCTGTTGTCAATCCCACCGCTTTTGCCCTCCTGCCAACCCACAGCAAGGCAACGGAGGGTTTAATCCCTTTCCACAGGTTGAAACCACCTCCTCTCTTATCTACCTCTTTTGCTGCTCCTCCTTGAGTGATGGACAAGCTGCTTCAGCTGCTGTGGAAAGCAGCCGGATGGGTCAAAGGTGAGTGAGTGGAATAATCCATTTATGAAACACTGCTCTCCCTCTGAAGGAAAGCTGGCGTAAGGAAGGTCAGCATGTAGGCTCTGTCCCTCCTCAGCATCATCCAAAGCCTGCACTGCTCTATTCACTCTCTTACCTTGGGAAGCACATCGCTGGCTTATCGCCCCAGAATTGGCTGTGCAGCATGAATGCAGTAGGGAAGAGAAGCAAGAAGAATGTTTAAATGGGGTTTGAGTGTGAATGCCTTGCCTTTTTCACTCTATCTGCCTTAAGCTTCTCCCCCCTCTCTCTTTTTTATTCTCTCTCTGTTGCCTTTATCTCAGGGTGTTCTGCTGCACATCGAACATCCCCATGAGATAAAATCATCTCCTGTCAGTGATCTGTGTGCTTGAAATGATCTGAGAGAGCCTGTCTGAAGAGGATCACATCTTTTTGTGCAAGTCAGGCCTGGATCAAACTCCTTTCTATATTGAGAGGGTAAATTACTGAATTAAAAACATTGACAAGAGTATAAAATGATTTGGAACTTAAACACGTTTTTGCTTTTAACCCCAAATAGAAATTTGTGTTTGACTGTAGACACGTTCTGTGAGCCAAAGAGCAGGAGCAAACTTAAGGGAGGTAAGGAACATCTGCACTCAGTCCAAATGTGATCCATTGCTAATCACAAAGGTAGAAAATATCTAGTGAACAAAAAAAAACAAAAAAAACTGTTTCAAAGATAAGAAAGAGACATGACCAGATGGTTTTTGTATTTTTTCTTTTTACATTTCCTGGTCAGAACAGCCTCAAAACTGCATGATTTTTTTTCTGGCTGTTCAGTATTTTAGGGGTACACTTGTTTAAAATCATTACACAACTTTTTGCCTAAAAAATATGAAAAATGTAAAAAAGAAACAAGGCATTTTAAATAATAAATGTGCTTTATTGAGTCTAGTCGGATCTTGTTTCCTACTTGTTGCAATGCAAGTCTCACTTTGACTGTATTCAGGGCAATCTGAAGTGGAAGTGTTATTATATGGGGTTCACTCACTTTGCTTTATCTTCATTCAGTAAAATTATTACTGGTAAACAGTCTTTCTAAACATAATGACTGATCATTCTATAGATGTATAGATGTTTGTGTTCATAAGTCTAAGTATTCAAGTATACACCATTATGATAAGCAATGTTTTGCCAATGCTATATAACTAAGCTTAATCTGTAGTAGCTTAAGTCAGATATTTGAGAAGATTGGACTGTCCATAAGAGTTATATTAGAAAAAAAAAGTACTTACTGAAATGTACTATGTACTAAGAGAAGATGTTGATTAACTCCAGTCTGTTTTCTTAGATGTGAGAACACAGTGATTTTGTGCTGTAATGTCTCTACAGTCAGCACAGGGAGCAGCTAAAAGCAGACAGCAGTGGTTTGACAACACTGCTTCCATTAAAAATATGTAGGTGAGTTCATTTTGACCTTTTGAGTTTGATCCTTCGTGGCTGCATCCTTTCAAGAATTGAAGCAACAATAACAATGTAGTCTGTGAGGAGTGAGTGGTTAGTTGCAATGTTAGTTTTAAATGGTTGTGGTCGCTGGAGTGTTTCTTGTCAGGCTTCAAGCTGTCAACCTCAGTAGAAAATTCAGCAGAGTTTGTACTGAAATACGATAACAGCACATTGTTTTAACTGTTATTTAATGCTGTTGCTACTAAATGTTAAAGAAGAAACATGTTCCTGCATTTACTGAACATAATTTGTTAATTAAGTATTACTAACTGTAATTAACAATAATGTAGTACAGGGATTTTTTTGAGCATTTACATCATTAGATGCACAGATTTTGAAGACCAGGGTGGGGCTACTCCAACCAAAAGCTTTGACTTTCTCTGGCTGGACCTCGTCTACATCTGAGGTAGCCACCTTGGAGATCTCAGCCCCCAAAATACATGACCTGCCTCTAAAAAGCTTCAAAGTAATCCTTTCACTTCCTGATTGCATCTCCAGTTGAGCTCAATCACTCCCCATCTGTACCATACACGCTGTGGGTGGAGCACTGCTTTCTCCACCTGAGGATGGTATTCAAATATACTCTATAAATCTGACATATTGTTAAAGGCACCTCTAAAAAGTTAAATGCGTTCAAAGTCAACATGTAAAACCAAAATGTGTGTTTTGCTCCTGTGAAGCTGGACTATCATAACAATGAAAAGAATGCTTGCTTCAAACAAGGTTTACTTAGAATAAAAAAAGTTGCCACTTGTTTTGACCTTTTAACCCCTAAGCCTTGCTTGTCAGTGATGTTATATTTATTCAGTTTCAAATAATTGCTCCACCAATCGATCTCCTCTCATCGAGCTGCTTGCTTATTTTAATTTGATTCATCCCAGTCTTGTTCAGCTGCACAATCTTACCTGGGGTTTTCAGACAGCTTTTCATCTGTCATTTATTTATTGTTTTACAAACAGTTAAAGCGCAGCTATAATGAATATTACAGATCTCTCTTATCTTTTTAAAGTCCTACTCCAACTACTTTTATAATTTCTTCAATTGTAAATAGTTCCCAATGGCATTTTAAATAGGATTATGTGGTTTTTAGCTAAAATCAAAAAGCTTGTATTACTTTAAGAAATATTTTATGCAGAGCTGTAGAGGCTTTTTTGGTTGTGGGATTTTTGGCCTCACTAATTTCCCAGCATGCCTTTGTTAACACTCTCTCCCACTAGTGACAACCACCTCACAAGCCCATGGTTGCGTAGCAAAAAAAAAAAAAAAAAGCGGGTAGCAATATTAGAGCTACCCAGCGATACAATTTTGAGCCAGATGGCAACTCAAACAAGGTAAATGAAGACATAAATGGATCTACTTGTCTACAAGTGGAGACTATAGAATTGAAGTGGAGAAAGAAGACTTTAGCCAGCCAATGGCAGTGACTGGACCACAAACCTGAGCTTTTTTAAATATCCAGTTTTCATCCTCTTCTGATCCAACATGATTTGAATAAAGAAATACCCAGAAACACAGTATTAATCTTAAGTTATTTTATATTTGTCCTCCGTTAGTGGCACGTTAGGTGGTGCAATAACATTTTAAAAACACCCAAAAACACAACTTTCTTGGAGTGGGTTTCTAAGTGGGGTAACTTGCTGAATTGATGATTCTAAAATACTCATTTGCCAAGTGTATATATGTATGCATGTATGTATGCATATGCAACTTGGCTAAAAGTTCCTTCCTGGAGATGCATTGGGACTCAGCTCTCAGCAAGAGACATTTTCTGCCTGAAGTTAGTTGAAGATGGAGAGGTAATTGAGCACTAGACACCTCCAGTTCTAGGGACTATGGCAGCAACGGAAATGTCTCCTTTCAGGCCGATAAAAATGTCCTTTCATTCTTGCTGTAATTGGACCAGGGACAGTGGGGTTGCGCTTTGGCCTGAGGAGGCAACCTGTAGAAATGCCTACCTCAATATACGTCTATTAGAAGGATGACGCCAGGGAACCACATGAAGAAAATATAAAAAAAAAATAAAATAAAAAAAAGCAATGTTGATGAGAAAGAATAAAATGAAAACACCTTGTAAAAGGTCGCAAATAACCAAAGTACAGACAGTACAGAAATTTACCGTAAGAACGCTCTTTAGAAATAAATTTTGCATACCTGCAAAGCCTTTTTATTGCTTCTTAAATTGTGCTGCATTTGTAAAGAAAATGCAATACTGAGGAGATCATTAATTTTGCAGATCCTCTACTCGTCTCTTGTCAGAATCCAGATAGATGGCCAAACCCAGTGAATCCTGGCTTCATTCACTGGTTAGCTGTTTAATTTAGAAGAAGACACATTTGATTAAATCAGACCTTGATGTTTCATTGAACCTTGGCTCATCTCTGATTTTTGCACATTATACATCAGATGGTGGATGCATGCTACCAGGAACACCTTGGCTAGTCTTCACCTCTGCAGCCCCATATTCAGGAAATTGCAAAACACTGGTTTTAGAACCAACATTAAATTTCACCAAATATCTGAATGGGAGTGGCATCCAGGGACTGTGTGCTGAGGTTGCTGGGAAGTGTTGTGGGTTAGTACTCTGGAGATGGCTCCCACCGGTAACCAGAGGGGGAGACAGAGCTCTGACTCCTGACAGCTCTTCACCATTGGTTGTGCACACCATTTTAAATGAGGACTATTGTAGCCTGGAAACACTTAATGAGACCTGAAGTTTTTGAAATGCTGTAATGACTGTTATTTGACCGCTGTCAGATACAATCATATTTTTGAGTTTGCACATTTTTTTCTGCTTCTAACACTTCAAGTGTTTAAACTAGATATCTACTTGTAGTCTTCTGTATACCACCTACTAAAAGGTGTTATGATGAATATATAATCAGTTCTGTTCATTTCACTTGTCAGAGGTGAAAATAGGACTGTTTTCCACACGTAGATGAGCCATTCAGGTGTCTAAATTCATTCAAGAGTGCAGATAAATATCTGCCTAATGACTAATCAAATAAAAAAATACAGCATGCCATTATTAATTCACAATCTAAGTTTATATAGTTATAGAACTGATTTCAATAGGAAATGTTTCTGAAAACAAAAATATGCATATCACAGACTTTCTATTACAGGAAGTATTTCTATTTGATGTTAAAGCAGTTTTACTTTCATCTCTTTTTTCTCAAAACTTTGGCAATACTAAAAGTGAAAGTCCATTTCAAGCAAATATCCTTTTAAAGGCAGTATTCAAATTAAAAAAGACAATTACAGCTCTTTATGAAACAGTTGGAAATGAAAAACAAAAACCCATATAAACAGAGCCATCTTTTCTGTGTTAGAGAACACTTTTACAACCATTCAGTTCTTGGGAATAGTCATACATAGACCAATAAAGTCACTTGTTGATTTAAAGTAAAACTTAAAGTCACATTAGCTGTCACGCACCTAGGTATGTGATTTTTTTTTCTTTAGATTTGAATTTAATTCAATTTTATTTATATAGCCCAATATCTCAAAAACAACTGCCTCACAGGGCTTCATGCCTTTATATTTTATGACAACCTTCTGCTTCTGTAAAATTAAACAATAGCTAATTGCTAAACTAGTTATCCCTGCCCTTAGACCCTCCCACTCGGTAGGGAAAAACTCCTAAAAACACTTGATTCAGGAAAATAAGAAGAAACTTTAGGTATCTCCCATGAAGGAAAGATCCTATCCCAGGACAGACAGGTGATTTACCAGGACTGTTAAAGAAGTATTAGCTTATCTAACTCTTCAACTACATGATTGAGCCTTCCCTAAGGAAGCAGTGAGCTGCAGACACAGAAACCATTTGGCACTTCAATCGCCAAATCATCCTCTTAATGCTGAGTGTCAACCAGGGAGGCATTGGATCCCATTTTTAGAATATTTGCTAAGACTCAGCCTGGATTTGAACTCACGACCTTCCAGTGTCAGTATGGACACTCTACAATAGCGCTAAGAACTGATCCTAGGAAAAATGTCATGTAAAAAAAACTACACAAAAACGACTGGGACAAGTACATTTAGGAGACAACAGCAGTAACTCAACACAAATTTACTTGATATGCCATATCCATTCTGGCTTCTAAACATAAACAAAACACAACTAGATAAGAGAAAAATAGAGCAATTATTGCTGAACAAAGTGGCAGTGGCAATCTCATGAATTTGCAACTCGGTGAGCAGAAAAAAGTAATTACAGAAAAAAACAGCAAAAGTCATTTTTCTTTATTACTATAAAAATAAAAATTATTTTGGTGGAGCAATTCCTCACTTCATTTGATGGTTCATAGTAAATTATTTAAAGTTGGATTTGGCCAAAAGAGTGTTAATCTTTTTTGTTCATAAAAGAACTCTTGCAAAGAAAGGAACCAAAAAAATCATGAAAAATAAAAAATGTTCTCATAAGACCCTCTACTAGTCAAGTTAGAATTGCTCAAGAAAGATGAGAGCGGCAGGGAGGAGGTGTGTTTGGTCAAAATAAGTTGGCATTTTTTTGGAACATTTATCCGGTGCATATTGGTGCTTGTTGGCAGCAGTGACAGGAGGAAAATCAGAGCCAAAAAGAACAACTGAAAAAAGGCAGAATGACAGCACGAGGGGAAAAAAAACTGAAAAGGGGTGAAAGAGCAACTTTGGCAACTGCCTCTGTTTTATAATGCCGCCCAGATCCAAATGCAAAGTCTGCCAGTGATTGGTCGGTTGTAGTTAGGTTTTGGCATGAGCTGCAGCGACAGCTGTTTGGAAATGATGGAAACCCAAGAGAAGATGGGGAAGGCAAGAACAATCCAGAATTATTGTAAAAATTTTGTTGTTTCAGTCCTTTCACCCAACACAGCACAATGGAAGAAGAAGATTAAAGATTGCAACATATCAACATACGGACAATCTTATCTGTGCTACATTTATGCTGAAATGTACACCTTGTGATATGATACCCAGAAACTTGGGTTTTGCTTTCAAGTACTCAAAAAGACTCATTGATCCATAAAGAAAGATAACTTTGCTGAGTGTTTTTAAGCCATGTAGTGTTAAACGTGTCCTCACGATGTTAAAAAGTAACAGTAATCAACAATCCTGTGCAAATGACACTGCCGTGTATAATAATGTAAATCCCTCTCTTAACACAGTGAGCCTTACCCAGCAAAGAAACAGATGGCTGCCACACAACTTCCCACAACATAACTACAGAACTATGCAAATACAAAAGCAACAAAGATCAACTTGTGGCTTAAAGTACTTCCACAAATATCTCGCACACAGCTCCGATTTTTCTGCCAAGTTTCTGGCAATAAACAAAGGTCTTCCGTCAGCTGTTTTACCCTCTGACAAACTCGCATCGCATTTTCAGTGAGTAATCCAGGAGAGGAATGATACCACCCCTGCAAACACACATGTTCCAAGTCCACATCTTTTGTTCTGCATTTTTTTTTCTTTCTTTCTACCCTCCCTTATACCTAGTAAGACTATGGGCTGGGCGCATCTGGCTGTTAAATCCCTCAGTGGCTTGCAAAGAGGAGGGAGCACAGAAGGCTTGGCATCCCAAGTATTATGGCACAGTGACCAGCAGCTGAAAGGCTCGTTAACCAACTAAAACAGACCACCTGCTAATTAACAGACTGGTGGCAGCCAATCGGGATGATGCACCATGGCTGCCAGTTAGGACAGTGAGATCTTCACTCAAGGCACAATCCAATCAGATTATTTGTCTGATTAGCTAGTTGATTCGAATGCTTATAGTTACAACATCTGTCAGGAACTGAAGGTGAGAGACCCAAAATGCAGGAGACCAGGCTTGGTGACAGAAACTTATAACATTTAAAGTCTCCTTCAGATGAAAATTGTATTTTTTGAGTTTTAACATGTGTGTGTGGCATTTTTCTTATGAAAGAGATTAAATGTAAAAAGAAATAATTTTGTTTTTGCATTTCCGAGTATTTGTCCTTTTAAATTACTGTCAATCAAACTGTCCCAGACAAGCACTGTTTGAATTTATGAGCCTTCTTTACATCACAACAGCTCTGTTGCACATGCGCTAAACCCCTCATCTGGCCTGGCTAGCGTGTCAAGTTCAGGTGCGGGAGAAGAGAAGATGGTATTTTCCCAATGACTGTGGTCAAATGAGCTGCCATTTGCATTTCTGTGGTCAAATCAGCCGTCACTGGATTTTTTTGTGTGAGTTTCATACAATACTTACAGTAGCAGAACGCTAAAAAATCTCTGCAAAACTACTCTGACCTTCTTGATGTGACAGCAGAAATTGGAACAGCAGCTCATTTGACCGCAGTTGTAAAGGATTGTACATCAATGAAAGCCCATTTGGATGTTAGCTTTCATTGTTTTCACAGGCATTCTGCTTTGAGAAATCAATAGATTGAATGTATTGGTCACAGCAATATGAAAAGGTGAAAAGCAGAGTAAAACTCAAAACTAGACAATTGGGCCTAATCCAAATAA
Organism: Oryzias javanicus; assembly: GCA_003999625.1. Lineage (NCBI taxonomy): Eukaryota > Metazoa > Chordata > Actinopteri > Beloniformes > Adrianichthyidae > Oryzias > Oryzias javanicus. The sequence continues at coordinate 20,889,170 of CM012441.1, forward strand.
TTCACCTGCCTACCCTAATGGCTTCTCCCTATCCCTTCAATTTTAGGGGCATTTGTACTGGTAGGGGTGTCTGAAAATGTATTTTAAGGCTAACCTTTAGAGACTTTTGATTGCATATAACCTTTGCCACGAGGGTGATCCGCGTCGCCCTACGCCGTGGAGAAGAAACATATTTCTTCACATGGGTGTGCCCCAATGCACAGAATATTACATTTAATTGACAGTAATGACTTTTTGCTTTAACATGACTTTTTAAAGTAAAAAAAAAGAAAAATGATGACATGCATTTTCCAAGCGCTGGCAGCTACAATCTAACGTAGATGACTGGCAAATAGGGATGAAATCATCGAGGGAAAGTGTATTTCAAGACCCTCTGTTTACATATCTCTCAGCACAGAGGGCTCAATGTAGAGGTAGGTAGAAGCCGTATGAGAAGAATTCGGATTCGGCCTTAAATACACTGAGGGAAACTGACAAACGAAAACAGCGGTGAATGATCAAAATGAACCTGGAGTGACTGATAGGATAATAACTCTAAACATGGTCAAAACCAATAACACAACTGAAAAGACAAACTAAAAGACAGAATCCTTACACCATACCCACTGACTGCATTTTTATCGCCACCTTTGGTGTTGTTGGGATCATTTTCTGTGAAATGTCAGATTGAGTGTTTCAACTATGGGTGTAACTATTAACAAACTTTATCGATGCATCAATTTATATTCTTACAATCCAAGCAGATTGATCCGTCTAAAGCAAGTTCTGAATCGAATTGACCTATACCAGTACAAAATTGTTTCAAAATTAAATAAATCAATTATAATCAAAATTGGAAAATACCATATGGATTGAAGTACACTAGGTTTATTTTACTATAAACATAAAAATGACCAAGTGCTATCACAGCAGAAAAAATACGGCAGCAAATAAATGATCAAGCCATCATTACAGTCCAAAGTGGCCATACAGTGTGGTATCATGTTCTAATAATTTTTCTGTTTGTATTATTTTGATGTGGAAAAACAACAGTGAGCTGAACTTTCTAATTCTAAAATATGAATGAATTTTCCATTAATTCTTGTTTACTTGTTTGCTTAAACACACATTTAACTTATACTTGATAATCTTGCAAGACACACTAATAATCTTGAAAACTTCACCTGCACTGTTTAGTACCAGATATCTCTGAGTGACACTGGCTTAAGTTTTTGGCTAAATATGTCCTGGATCAACTTTAGGACTATGAATTGGATCAGTGTGCTCAAAATGAGCTATTATCGACTATCAATCATATCAGCAACCACAAACTATGACATGAAGGAAATTGTTGTTAAAGTGAATTGCTACACCCCTAGTATCAACCATGGTAGCTGTAAATCTGGCACATTCTGTAAATCTCTGGTTAACAGTACAAAGGGGAGCCCTGCCATACAGTGGAAATGGGGGAAAGAAAAAAAACTCAGTACCTCACTCAAAACACACAGTTAAAACACACACACACACAGCAGGACAGGAGATGTCCGTCCATCAGGGCGTGCACATTCAAGTGAAAGTGACAGACGGCTGTTCACGGGCTCTTTCAGGCTGCCGCTGCAGGTGGGAAGCATCCCCTGTTGCGGGCTGAGAAAACAAAGACTTACACAACACTAAGCAGGACTGGAGACAGAGAAAAGCCAGCTCTGGGCAAATAATAAGGTGATAGCAGTGGGTTGATCAAAACTCCTCCCAAAGTGATTGGCTTTTTCCTGCTCACACACATGTGGTCGGAGACACATTTCACATCAGACGGGGAGCGCGACGCCGTCGGATGCTGAGGATGGAAGGCTGATGTAAAGAGGTTAATAAAGCATGCTTCATTTGCTTATTAAGTCTTGCAGAAAGGGGTAGTCTTGCTTTAAGATATGTGATCTGACTCCCTCTCAGCTCTGCCTCACTCCCTCTCTTTCCAGCTGGGCTACATTGTAATACACAGGCACATGCACGCTCACTCACACTCGCTCTGCCTGTCTGACACAGACTCTACTTAAAGCGCTGGAGAGGACTGAGGCTCACACTATCAGCACAGCTTCTCAATGGGGGGATGCAGCCAAGAGCAGACAGAGCGGTCATTCCACTGGAGCCTTCCGCCGCACGCGTGAGGAGGGGACGACAAGTGAGGAGGGTAAATTAGCCCCCTGTCATCACAACATAGGAGTTTTTTCTGACAGAGAAGAGACACTGGAGAAGGAGGAGAGTGGATCTGCACGAATGTGGCTGACACAGCAGTGACATGATCAGCCTCCCATCACTCAAATCTTGGCCGGTTTGTGACACACACCCCAGGGTGTTTTGCTTTTGGTGACTGGTTGTGTTGCCAAGGATTTTAAAAGCAGCTGAGCAGCAGTGGGGTCCAGAGGCAGGAGATATTGGGAGGAAACAACAACAACAACTAAACAAACAACAAAGCACAGACAACAGCATATTTTTGTGCTGTCTTTGGCTTTACCTGTGGTGGAATTTCCAGCCTGACCACAGACTATGGATGGAATTAACTCAGAGGAGTGAGTCTGCTGGGCAGCCAGAGATTCTGACTGAACTCTTCCCCTTCTGATCACTCTGCTCAGGTAAGGGCGTGGAGCTCGAGGAATTCCTTTGGTGTCTGTTGCCGCGCAAACAACGTGCCTGTTGATGGAGGGGAGGAAGAAATGGGCGATTTTAGGACTCACACATGCAAGAAAAGTGGTGGGAGCAGGGACGCAGCTGGCTGTTCCATCACAGCTTTCCTCTGAGAGTTTCGTCAGTCCGGTTTAAAACGTGTTCGGCGGGCGGAATCAGCGTCTGTCCCCGCCGTTCAAGTCTGCGCAATTACAGCTTTATAGCGGGCAGGTGCGCGAGGAGGTTCCCGCTCCCGCAGGTGCGCTTCCGCACCGAGCGCGTGCGCTTTTCCCTCGCGCTGGATATGAAATGCTTCTGTGAGCTGTCGGTCTTTTGTTGGAGCCGAGGAGACGGAGGAAGAGGAGTCCACATGGGGATTATTCTCATAAAATTACGATTTTTTTTAACTCCTGGAATTGTGATACGTTGTAGGTGCTTTTCCTTCTGGATTAACGATGCAAAAATAAATAAAATAATAATTTAAAAAAAGATACCGTCGTGTTTCCAAGAAAAACGTCCACTTCCGACCCGAAATTAATTAAGCACTGGTCTTCTTAGAACTTTCAAACCTGATAATGTTTTTGACAACACAAAGGAGATAAACTATTTCACATTCTTAAATACGGACTCACTTTTCTCATTAAATATAATTTAAAAAGTATATTTATTTGTTTCATTTAAGATGGTGAGCAACACAACTTCTCACAATCATTTACTCTCCATAAATGGAGACTTGATTACACATTAGCATGAGATCTGAAAGCACTAAACTCAGAAAAAGCCAATATAGTTTCATAAAGTTGAATAATAATACAAGGAATGTTTTCTTCCACATAGAACTATATTAAATTTTTTAATGAAGCTCTCTGAGCAGGAAAGCTTGGAATCTTCAAAGACATAAGAAGGGGGATCTTGTGTAAACTTTCAGTAGGGAGAGCAACTGGCGGAAACACCTGGAAAGGAGGGGAGTCTCATCACTGGAAAGTATTAGGGTTTGTCTCCATTTATTTGCCTTCATTAACAGTTTGAACATTTATTCTCACATCTGCAAGAAAACTGTCTGAGCAGCCTTTCATTTACTAGATGGACACTTTCCTCCACTGGTGGTAATTATTGCTCTGCCCCTGTGGTGAAACTTGTCTCTTTGAGCTTCTTTCCATTGCAGTTATTAAAAAAAAACATCACTGATATGAGTTAGTCACATTAACCTAGAGGAGAAGGTTTGTACAAACGTTTGTAATAGACATATTGTGGTGTGTTGTCCCGCAGACTCGGCCTCACCATGTCCTGGTTGTTGGCCGTGTGGATTAGCCTCGGTTTCCTGCTGTTGTGCCAGGCCACACTCTACCAGACCATCCAGCAGCACCACGTGGCCCGACCCGGACGAACTGACATCCTCACCTTGGGTACGTACGCTACATTTGCCTCTGTGACTAGAGTTTGACCTCGGAGTGTGCCACGCGTCCCTCTCTGCGGGGTAGCAGTTGTCAGCGCTGGCTGTTCGCACAGCAGAGGCCTGCTGCAGTTTGTCAGAGAGACTTGTCGCTGCGCTGCGACGATGATTCAGAGACAGGCGAATGGGAGAACTGCCCATTGTGTTTCTAACTCCTTGCAGAGCGATTGTGACTTCTGCTTTTTCAGTGCAGAAATATGGATAAGGCGCTGCATCCTTAGCTGAGCTTTATGCCTCTGTTTAAATCTCAGCCTGACGATTCCTGTAAGAACAACAACACTGGGAGCTGGAAGATGATTCATGTGTGTGGCGAGGAATTCTTGACTCCTGAATCTCGCTGGCAGACTATTACGAGTAGGACAAGCTGGAGGCAACAATTCATATAACTGTGCTGGTAGCTAGGGGAGCTTTGATCACTGTGGCTTGGATTGAAATTATATTTTCCTCTTTTGCACTGAAAACGCTCGCCAATTAAGCCTGACGCCTTCTGTAGCATAAGGGCTAAAGGGGAGGGTAGACACAGAGGCGGATCTAATGCTCTGATTATGGAAAAGCTTACTAGAATTGCTTACAGTGTATGTGGGGGTGTTGCAAGGAGGGTTTTTAGAGCAATGCAAATGCCTTCCTTAAGCCTCTAACTATGAGTGCGACTTTAACACTGAACCCTCACGCAGAGGGGGATTTCTCTGGATGCCAGGCGGCTGTTAAACATTGATGTTGTCTTCTGCTTGCTTCTTCTCTTTGTGTGTCGCATTGGCATGTAAAAAGACAGTAACTGAAGCGCAGCAAGTGTAACAAAACAGGGGGAAAAAATGCTCCAAATTTGCTATGCTTGTGAACACTGGTGACTTCAGGGAGTATGTCAAAAAAAAGGGTTTGTTGGAGTGAAAAAGTTGACACATGAAAATTCTAGCATTGATAAATGGAAAGTTTTCAAAGTATTCCCATCCTGTTAATTGGAGCAAGAGGGTGGGAAGCGAGCATCAGGAAGCCTTAATGAAAATTTAATGTGTGGCTTTAACTTTCTTTTTTTTTTTTTTATAACTAATTATCACATCAAACTTTGTACCAAAGACCAACAATGACATGTGATGCTCAGTAAGTGTTCTCCTAAACCTATTTACAAGAGTCATGCAGCTCAAAGATGGCGATGGGCTGTGATTCAGAGAGGTTTCCTGTCCCACAGATCAACTCACATTTTCTGTTTGCTACGCCAGAGGGCTTAGGCGCTTACATGTTCACACATTTACATCTCTCTCTGACGACATTACGGCGTTGCATTTTCATGGATCATCTGGGGACACAAGCTGAGTTACTGACACATCAGGTCTGATGTTGCAGTTTATGATTGAACTGTGTACAGATTAGCAATAAGCACATCTTATTTAAATTTTCTGTTTTCATTTTTTAAAGACCCACTCCAATAAAAAAAAAGTGTTTTAACATGTTATTGTTGCATTTTCTGATTATGAAGAAAATTTAAGACTAACATTATATTTCTGAGTATTTTTCTAATCAAATCATTGTGAATCAGGAGCAGAGGAAAAAATTCCATGGAAAAAGCTCTAGTATTGCTCGCCATTTTGTTGCACCGGTCGGGGTTGTAAGGAGCTGTAAGCTATCAGGAGAGCGCTTAGATGGATAATGGGAAATGGGGAAAGGCTTACTCCACTCTAATAGTTCCGCCCACAACTCAAAAGTAGTTGCAATCAACTCTTCAGAAATTATGTCCTCGAAAACGACACAGGTTGTTTGATTTTGACTAAAAAAAAGGCATGATCGTAAAAAAAAAACCACTGGGGAGGTTTTTAAAATAGATCAAAATTTGACTTTAAAAAAGAGTCAAGCAGTAGAAATTCTCAATGAAATACTGTAGGTCTGTTATTTCTTGAATGCAGGTTTTGTCTATAAATAATTACCAGTGATGGAAAAAGCCACAATTATTTTTAACAGTATAATCTAAAGATTTCATGGTTCTGATCGGCAGACTGTTTAGTATTTGTTGATGACCATTGACTGTTCAAATGGAGCATTCATCTGTGTTTCTTTCTGCTGCTTTGCAACTGTGAAAATGAGTACGTTTTTAAAGAAGCGTAAATGACATCAATATCCCTTAATGATGACACGACCTTAAATGTAAGGCAATGAGGACACATTGTTTTGGAATTCTATGATGCTTTGAGAGTGTGGCAAAAAAAAAAGATTTGTAAAGAAATTAACTGAGGGCCATTTGTAGATTTTATGTGAATCAGCTGATATTTCTCTAATTTGCAGTTTAAAGAAATTAAAAAATATATTTTTCTGATTCATTTTATGCCTTTAAAATTTACCCTGGAGTCGAGATTCTTTTAAACGGTATCTTGTAAACCCACACCAGAGAAACATAATTTTTGGTCTCAGCTTATCTGCCCAGTAAAACAAAACAAAACAAAACAAAAAATAACTAAATAAGTAAAGCTTTTAGAGTTTTAAGACAGAATAGAAAAAAATGAAGAAAATAATGATGATGGTAGTGGTACTGAGTGACGAAATGGGTGACCGCTTGGTCACATTTTAAGGCCCCGCTCTCTTTCCCATGAGCCTCTGCTTCAGTCACCCGCTCCTGCGTTCTGCTTGTGCCGCTGAAGATTGATGGTGTCCTGATTCTGGTCAGCCAATTCTGGTCTCTCAAGAAATAATCCACTACATTGACAGATGAGCTGAATGTGACATGACACACACAAGCTGGGCTCTGCACTCTGCACACCTGCCATCACTGTGAGGAGGAGTGCCAAGACTACTGCTATGCAAACCAGGCCAACCCAAACTGATTAATCTGGACTTTGCCAGTAAACTGTAATTGTTTAAACCGTGCATGGTGAGTAAGTGAAAGGAAATACTGATTGAAGATTTTATGCCAACAAAATACTTTTTTGCCATATTTTGTCACTGTTTTATCTGTTTTTTTCAAGTAAATAGTGTAAATACATTATGTATCAACCCTGAATATATATGGTTTATATTGTATTGTGCCATCTAATCTTTCATATGTCTAAGTGCATCTCTACAGAACTGCACTTTGCACATTATAAAAGCCCCTGTTATGCCTCCCCACAGCTCTTTATGTGAAGGAATAACCCAATCAAAGGCTTAGATAAACTGATGGGAACGGCATTGATGAAAAAGACAATGAAGCAGCAACTGTAGATGAAAAGTGTTATGCATTACAGCTTATGATATGTTTACAGCTGCCGATAGCTAATGCAGTGGATGTAATGTTTTTATCCACTGGGTTGATATGCCTTGTAAAGTCTAATCCCAGATGATTGGAATGCATCTTAATGAGCTCCTTGTTCAATGTGCCATAATGCTTCCTCAGCGTTAAAAACTTTTTCAGATGGAGGAAAACATGTAATTACGTTGATTAGCCAAGATGCATCATTTGGTCAAATGAGAGGCACTCTGTGATGGGAAGCATGTGTGCATTTAAGAAACGCATCTTCAAGAGCAAATATAATTCCAGTCAAAACACTAACCTACAGTTACATTTTATGTTTACAAAAGCCCGGCGGGGATCTATAGAAGTAAAAAAAAAGTGAAGCTGATATGAAATTAGGACAGAGCGAATCCAAACTTTTCTACTGTTCATGTTGTGTTCATTTTAGGAAATAATATAAAATAAGCTCATCACTGACTCCTCATTTTGTGATGTCACATGTTTCGATAAGTGAAAATAAACACAACTACAACCCAATAAATGTTAGAAAAAAGGAGGAGAGAAACATCCTCATTTTACTCCTCCCAGTCATCTTTCAAGTGACAGCCACTCATCTCACAACTAAAGAGGCTTTCCAAGAAAACAATGGCAGATCCATTTATCCTCCCCACATAAATGTCCTACTACAGAGGCTCTCTTGTCCGACGTTTGTTCAGCAGTTAAATCCGCTTTATCGCCTGAAACTATGGGGACTAATTTGTGGGAGAATTGAGGGTGAAAGAGAATTCAATTAAATGACATTCACTCAAGTAAATAAGTCCTTTGTTGTGTCTTGGAAAGTGGTTAAAAAGGAAATCTGTTATCTCAGCAATGGCTCAGACACAGCCTTCCTGCAATGTGGGATCAATGCATTACACACTCACACATACAAACAAACAAACAAACAAACACACAGGTGCCTGAGGTTGTGGAAAAAAAAGTGTTTTGCTGAAGTACTATTTTCCATCTATACATTTTTATCTATACATATACTCTTGTGAATATATCATGTCAAAACTGAACTGCAGGAAGACGAAAATCCCAATTTTTCATGTGCTAATTTAATAGGAAGCTTTCATCGCATGATTGTGGCAACTAAAAAAAAAATCCTGCAGTTTGCCTGCAAAGGAACTGAAATCCTATAATATACCTTTACATGAGATCATAATTGCTTTGAAAACTGTGGGCTTAGGTGGAGTGCTCATCAGTGGCATGTGATGTCTCTTTATCATGTAGCGTGCCCTTCAAGGTAATGAAACCCCCTTTAGAGAGAGAGAAAAAAAAAAAAAAAATCAAGCAATGACTGCCTGATCAACCAGGTGCCGAGCAGCTCTCTCCACACAGCACACCTCTTCTCCCAACTGTTCATCCGCTCGCTGCCCGCCCTCTCAGCCCCGTCTCTATCGGCCCCTTGGACGATTTGTCATGGATCAGATGAGACAATTTGTCATGGATTAGTGCACTTAAATGTCTGTGTGATAGTGGAAGCAGTCATTGGAAAAGCTTAGGAATCCTATTACACTGTCTTTTATGGCCAGCTCGACTGGAGAAAAAGGAGTGGAGGTTGGATTGGCCTTTTTTTATAGCCTGTGTACTATTTTCTTGATTTTTTTTTTCCTGTGATCAGATAGTCACTTTGAAATAAGTTTTATATGTTTAAAGTTGGAGTAGCATGCTATACTCAGGTCACTTCTTTCTAATAAAGTACTTTTTGGATGTGTTAACACTTAACTGAGCACTTATGAGGTCTTTTAATCACTTTTATGTTGTTGCTAAAAGCGGCTGGATGGCTCAGTTGGCTGCCAGTGTGGCTGCCTAACTATATATCCACAAGGGGATCTGGGTCTAGGTCTCCCTGTGCCGGTCCCTGGGTTGTGTCAGGATGAGCACCAGCGTAAAACTCTCTGCCAAACCAAATGTGCGGATCAGTGAGGGCTGATTGGCCGTGGCGATCCCAGAGGTAATATGCAGAAAGGTGATCAAGTGTCTGCTAAATGACGGTCTCTTACCCTCTACTGGTCTATTTGAATCGGTACTCTTGTTCATAAACTACTTTGGGTTGTGTCTCATGTTTTAACTATTGGCAACAAACTGCAGACAGCTTTTAAGAAGTAGGTTCAAATATATTTTCTCTGCTTTCCTGTATCTGAAATCCGAGCTTGTCCAAAAAACGTGCCCAATAAATTTTTAAATATTGACAAACATAGCAGGTGTCTCAAACTGACTGAAACTTTTCTGGGTTTATTTTCTAGATTTTGAAGTTTGTTGGAAAGCAGTGCTGGAAAACTCAAGCATTGGAAACTCAATTTTAATAGATCTTGACATTTGTCATAATGCAAGTGGTATTGTTCCTATTCTCACTCGACTAGAACATCTTGTGATTATTTTCAAACTCTAAACTGCACAAAACTATCCAAATTTGTTGTAAATTTAATTGGAAAAAAAAACACAACCAAGTATCGATGGGAAATGTTGCAGATGTTTCCAGTGTAAAAGAAAAATAAAGATGATTCTGAAATTTTTAAAATGGTTTTAATTTGTTGAAAAACAAGGTTTTAAAAACCATGATGGGATGCATCTTGCTTCATCCTGGCATTAGATGGTATAGGCTCAAGCGTTCCTGTGACCCTGACTGGGAATACATTGGCGCAGAAAACAGATTATGGGAAATCTAAAAAAAAAACATGTTTTGTGAATTTGTTTCTGAGTGAGATTTCACAAGAAAGGAGACTGCTATAAGTGATTCACTTACTGGGGGGAAAAAAAAGCTATTTGTTGGAAATATTGCTCCAAAGGGTGAAATATTACTCTATATTATTTACTTGTTTTTTTAAATAAAATAAGCATGAAAACTACTTTTCAAAACTAACTTTAAAATATTAGTCATGATCATTTTTTTTTCACCTCAACTGATGCCAGTGTCCTCCAAACACTGGGAAAAACGTCAAGACTCAAGCCAACATGATTTTTGTTCTTGTGAAGTTGATACATTCTGATACAATTCTCTTTAAAAAAAATGTTTTCCTTTCAAAGTACTTTTTGTTAAGGGCATATAACAAACAAAAGGCATTAGCTTAGCATCTATTCGTTGCAGATCACAAGACCATCCCAGTATTTGGTGCTATTGTTTCCTTAATGTGAAACCTTAATATTTAAACTCATAAAAACAGAAAACATGTTAGTCATTTTTTTTTTATTTGCCAGTATTCTAGTATATCTTTCTGTGTAGCCAGAGTGATTTGATGTACCTTGCATCTGGACTGGATTCAGGTCTATTTTTAGTCAAGACTGCTTGTTATTGTTTCATCCTGGAAGCTTGTTAGAAGCAGAACCGAGTAGCTCCGAAAACCAGTGCAGATCTTATCTTTTTCCTTTTTACATTTTTCGATATCCACATTACAAAAAATAACCTAAAATGTTGCTTTTAAATGCATTTTTGCTACTTTAATATAAGGGATAAAACATAGATGTTTAAACTGAGTGTAAATGTGTTTTTTTCAACACCCCGTATCATTGGCTTATTGTTTTGTCAGAAACAGGAACAATTTCTTCTGATGTTTCTGTTTTACTTTATTTACTTCTGATATGTTGTCACTGACCCATTGAAAACCAATTGAGGCTGCGGTCTGTGATTCACACTAGCGTTTGCTTCAAATTGATCCTTATTTCTCGCTGAACGTTTAGGCCCTTAGATATTTATTTAGAAACGTCTTTCAGCTTTGAAGCTAACCATGAAAGGCTTTATTAACAGACTCTGCAGTATCCCTCTGCTCGACAGAGTTTTTATGATACCTTTCAGCTTATTTCTCTGGTTTTCAAGTGTGCAACTTGCTGTTTTGATTCAGTCCAAGGATTTCAAAAATCTTGTTTCAGCAAAAGTGGACAGTAGTTTTTTCTGGCATATGCTAACAAAACAGGAAGGAAAAGACTGACTGAATAATGAAAAAAAAGGATCTGATTAAGTGTTTGGATGACAAATGAAAACCAACTAGATGTGATAAATATTGAGTTTTTCATCAAAGAAAAAAATGAATGAATTATATTTCCTTGTGTATCCTCTAAGAGATTATTAAAATGATTTTATGTTTGGATCTTTTTTCAAAATATTATAAGATCTCCAGTGCCCGCATTGAATTGTTGCCCAAGGTGACTTCCTTTCTCAGTTTACTCCAGTGAATCATTCATTTAAAGCCTGACAGGGGACAAGAATGGATTATGGAAGTTTGAAATTATGGAAACCAAAATCCTCATGCTTGAATATGCCCCAGCTTGTCAAATGAATGATTGAATGTCTGACTAAATTTGCCACCCGGGGTGCTCTGTCAGCAATAGCTGAGGTCTATTTGTCTTGTCTGATGTGTCTGGATCAGTCTACATGACTGTGGCGGCGAGAAGGAAGCAGCGTATTGTCTTATCGCAGCCTTATCTGACAGCAGGCGCTCTAATAATGGAAGTTAGGTTGAGATGTCACAGCTAACTGTTTGTCACTGCACAGCTATACAGAACACGACACATGATATAGAGGCAGCCAAATGTCTGACTAAACAGACAGGAAATCTCATTTAATCTGCTTCAACCGGCATGTTGTGGAATTCTTTCTTGCTGTGCATCTTGTGTTAAATGTGCCAGTCACTGTATGCAGAGAGTGGTGACAGGGTAGAAGGACAATTAGTATCCAGAGGCTCTGCCGTGTGTCTTCATTTGCCACCGTGTCTGCAGCACATGTCAGATTGCCTGAACATGACTCAATGCCCTGGTGGCTGTTGGGCAGCAGAGCTGGAGAATAAAGGATGAGGTGGCACCTGCATGTGCCTGACTGTAGCCTAATGACCCAGAGGAGGCTCATTTCTGGCAGAGACTCTCTACTCTTTCACTTCATGCTTTTTGTGGTGCTCTGAACATCTAGTTTGTCCATTAGGCCCATAGCTCATCCACCAAAGGTCTCATTTCAATCGCCTCCTTCTCCCAGATTGCCCCGCATGCCAGCGCCCGTCAATTTGCTGTTGGAATTTGTCAGGAGGTGTCATTTTGTTCCTCAGGCAGCCAGGCAGGCAGGGATTTTCTTCCCCTCGTCTCACATCCCAAATGTTTAAGTGCAACAGATACAGAGCTTTTCCACCAAAAAGCCTTTTTGACCTGCTTTCTTAAAGTTTAGTGGGCTGGGTTTAAATGAGGATTAAAGATCTCTCTAAGGATTTTTTTTCTTTTCTTTTTTTTCCCTGAAGTCATCAGTAGACTTATGAAGATGCCATACAGCTGCACTGATTGAATATAATTCCCCCTCCATGTGACTTCTTTGATCAAAACATCTTTATCCTCTCCACGAGGATTTCAGTTTTTCACACATGCATGCGCAGATGCTAAACCAAATCCCCGAGCCTCCCCTCATCAATCCTGCTATTTTGTTTTTCTTTAAGTACTTGTATAAAGTAGTCATCTTTAAAGCCTGCGAGCCCAAAGACTTTTCTAAAAATCAGATTTTGTTTTTTACATTGCAATGTCACAAAATGTTGCATCATGTATAGTTTGCTGTATCACTATCCCATGAAGCTGTTTCAATTTTTTATCTAGCATTTATCAGTATTCCACACTCAAATCTGATTTATTCCTTACAAGCTTTTCCCCACTTCAGAGCAGCTTTCGTCTTACGGTGGTTGAAATAGTGTTCGCGTGAAATGAAAAGTCTACTTACTGGTGTGAGCTCTCATTATTGAGAACAAGGGATTCATTTTCACTTTCTGCAGATTTAAAGGTGCTTAGCACAATGTGGGGTTTTGCTGAAAAGAGGAGGAATGCCTCTGGCTCACTTACAGTAATGTACATTAGCTCTTAGTGTTACATTCTGCCTATGAGCCAAGTCAACACAGAAGAAGACTCATATCTCACCCATTTTCCCTCGTTGCACCTGAGCACAGTCTACACATCAGGCTTTAATTGAAGTGTGAATAATATGCAGAAGCTTTTTGTGATAGTGAAGTGAGCAGTAGTCCTGCTCTTTTTTTTTTTTCTTGCAGAATGCATGTCACCTGGGGAAACTTAGCTGTACCTCAGCACTTACTCCAGAGAAAGTTACAAGTTTTATGCACTTCTGATCCTAGTTACTTGCAGTGTCACACTGCTGCACCTTTACGTTAAGCCTGCTGGTGTGGCAGTTTTACTTACAAAACTCAAAGAAATCAAACAAGAAGCTTGTTTTCTGCAGGAGTTGTTTCACCTCACAGCTTGTTTAAGTGTAGAGGACCTGTGTACATGCTGTCAGAGCACACCAGGCCGCATCTCCGTGCAGCTGCACCTTGTTGAGGCAATGTTATTAGTGTCGGATGATTCAGATGAGAGGGCAGACAGCAAGTAGCCATGTCATCCACAGCTGAAGATGGAGCTAGCTTAGGGGAAGGGGGCACATTCAAAGTGTCATAACTGTTTTTGCTCAGGTGAAACATATCTCTCTACGGAGCACTGAGCAAACATAATGATGCTTATATGGTGGCGAAAAAGAGGGAAAATCAAAAACACACTTCAATGAAAATCGTGTTTTTGACATTTTTAGCATGTCCTTGTGACATTTTTCCCATAATGGAAGAAATGTATAAAGAAAATTAAGATTACAATAGTATTTCTAAGTAACTCTTTATTCATATTGTTGTAAACAGGAACAAATGCAGAAATCCCAGTGGACAAAGTTTCTTGGTGTGACATAGAAGCTATCACAGCTGGCCACAACCTAACTGTTCTGCTCCATTCTAATACATTCACTTGTAGACGGATAGTTGCCTGTATTTCTTCATCTTCCTCATTTGAACTAGTTCAACATTTGTATTGCACCTGTAATGTATGGCTGTGCTTTTGAGAGGCTGTAGTCTTGCTGGAGAGCATAAACAGATGGATGATGGGAAGGATCAGTCTGCCCCAACGGTCCCACCCACAACTCGAGGTGAATTTCTCATCAACTAGTGCCGCTCTGCAGAAACTATGTCAGAATCCAAATTCTTTCCCTATCCCTATAGTAAGCCCTCAAAACAGAGAGTTATGAAAAAATAGTTTCCTCAAATTCAGGCAACACTACCCCCCAGTGATGTCATCAATAGTCGCCAGTCAGCTACGTTAGTGTGTAACTTACACCGCTTGGAAAACACATCGGTTTTATAACTTTAAAAAGTTATGCTAAAACAAAAAGTCCTTACTTATATTTAAATGTAAACTTCAGTGCTTCAGAGCACACCCACATGGAGAAATTTGTGTCTCCTCTGCGGCAAAGCGGGACGTGGGACGACCTCGTAGCAGAGAGATACAGAGCCCTCGGCTATGATTACCACTTAAAAACATTTCAGACCTCCCTACTTATCCAAATGCCTCTACAAATGGAGGGGTAGGGTATTAACTCAGATTTGTCTTAAGTCCTGGAAAACTACCCAGATTTTTTTTTATTTTTGCTAAAAATGGCATATTTATAATTAGAAGACCATTAGTAACAATTTACAATGGAAAAAAAAATAATTTTAGTGGGACTTTAAAAACAACTAACCATGATAGTGTTTTTACATTACCTGTGTGTGTGTGTTTGCATGCGTGTACATTTATTTACAATGTTTTGACATTAGGAGTGCACTACACAGATTCTTGTCCAACAAAACTATAGACATCCCTAATTTTTGTTTTCCTAACTTACAGGAAAATGTCTGCGTAATACTCTATTGACCCTTTGATGCATGTAATTTTCCACATTAGACAGCTATTTCACAGTACTTGGCACATTCTGATCAAAAGCTCTTTCTACATTTCCCCCACTCAATCTTGCTGTTGCTTTACAGAACAAACTAAGTATAAAATGAAAGTTGATGGCTCTTGCTGCTGTGTTGGAGATGTAAAAATGAAAGATATTACCTTTTTTGATGATCCGTGGCTTATGATCAAAGAGGTGTTAGAACAGGGGGCATTAAAGCACAGCTATTGTCATTTTCTAATTTGATGCATCTAGATCAAGCGGAAAAAAGGGAAGAAATTTGTTAATGTTTGGTGTGCTATTACTATAAAAAGTGCTTTAAATAGTCAGATTTCACACCAAGTCAACAGAAGAGCTTGTATATGATGTAAAACCCCTTATCTAGAGAGAGTGAGGCTATTCTTCATATTCCTCTTTTGTGAAAAGAGGGAGCTCTAAAGAGTATTATTAATGATTGAGGGTCCATCTAGTTAATTTATTTGGCACATTTTTTGAATGGCAGGTGGGTGGAACCAAATTTACTTCACTCTGTCCCGTCCAATCACACTTTTTTAGAACATTGTTGAGTTGATCAGAGTAAATTCCACTTCACTTGGCTGGTACACTGACAGGCTTTATTTTGATCAGTCAAAACTTTATTCAAAATCAAAGAATGAGATAAGAGGTATGAGTGTTTTGTTCTGCTGTGTTTTTTGTTACCTGCCAAGCAGAACGTCGAAGACGAGTAAAACTGCTTTGTTTTGAAATATTCCTTTAAGATGCTTCCAGTCATTCTAACAAAGGGGATCTTGAACTATTTCCAAAAGCTATTGATTCATGAAAGCACCTCTATGTTTTTTGGGAATATTGTTATTATATGAATCACTCAAAAAAATGAATTCTCTGATTTACAAGGGGTTTCCTTTTATTTGTCCTGTGAAATGCGTCTGATTTTAATGCCAGGGACAGAGGCTGCATATTGTTCATGAGCCGAAATGATTTCTCTTTCAGAATTAAGAGCCCAAACAATTTTATACAACCAGAATGTGGTGACAGAATTGTCAAGATATGTAGCAAACAACGATAATTATGTCCCAAAATAATCAAGATTTGTAGTAAACACCACATATCCACATTTGTATGTATTTAAAGTTTAACAGTGCTGTGTAGCAACTTCTAGGACAGCTTAAATATAACTCTTAACATTAAGATTTAATCAGGAATGCTAATTTTACTTGACTTCAGACCTGATCCAGACCAGCTGATGTTACTGTCCTCCTTTGCACCCATGTTCAGAAACACAATCATGTTTCACTAAAAGATGGACCATTTTCATCTACTCCTACTGTCATGAAGATGATGGAGTGCTACTTCTTCCAACCAGGCGCAGGTTGTGTTTGGAGTAAAAATTGCTATTTCACCTGGAGCAAAAAATAGGAAAGAAAGAGCTTTAAAGAGATGAGAGTAAAAATATATTAATGTCCTGTTGAACTGCACAATTAAATTCATTTAATTGAAATAGATTATTTTTCTGTTGTAACCAAGAGGATAATTGTTTGTAATAAAGTGTTGCTTTATGCTCTCTGACTTTTAATTCAGTTTTTATAAATGTTTCAAGTGTTATAGTCTGTGATTTTTTTTAATGTAGACTAATTAGTGACATGTTCTTTTCCTTGTTGATAGGAAGGCTATCGGCTAAACAGAAATTAATTATAAATCAATACACATTTGAGAGATAAATAATTATTAAAATCTCATTTGGGTAGACATTCCAACCAGATTTTTTTGCGAAACATCAGTTTAGTAGAATGTTCTTAGAAGCCATGGGGTTAAAATTATGCTTTATTTTTCAATAAAGCATAATTGATGCTTTATTGAAAAAAAACATAGGCATCCTGTCTCTACAATTGATACTAGGAATTTCAATAGTTGTTCCTTAGTTCTGTGCCGTAACAAGGACTGCAGTTTTGCTAATATTAGCTCCTTCTGTTAGGAGCCCTGTCTGTGGTGTTTAAAACCCTAAACACCATGGAAATAAAAAAGAAGGGTGGGATTAAAAAATAGTTTGTCCTCATCCCACCCCCTTTTGAAAAAAAGGGGGGGCTCACTATTGACATACAAGTGTTAAAATATATATGTATGTATTAACACTTAGGATATATAGATATAATGTGTATTTTGTATGGTTGCAAGTGTATATATATGTATATATATATATATATATATATATATATATATATACATATAGTTGTGTGTGTGAGTGTTAAAACTCAAGCTTCAAATAAAAGAAAAAAAAAAAAAAAGAGGACAGATCTCTCAAAATCCCTCCAGTAGTTTTCTTTGGACAGTCATCGTTTTATTTTAATGCAAATGGTCCAATGAGCAACCTTCAGTTTTTTCTTTTTCCCCTTGTTAAAATAGATAATATGCAACCTTAAAACTAGGAATACCATTTCTAATCTGCGACAGTAAAGGATAACTCAACAGTACTGCCAGACGGTGTTGGCTTAACTCTGATAATGTTAAGAAACACAAAGGTAATGGTCTTGTAAATTTGGTAATCTCCTATTGTTAGCAAGGAAGAATGGATATGCATATTTGTTCCGAGGCTGTCTAAAATGGGGAGAGTTAATTTCGGGCTTTGTGCGGCGGCTTGGATCTTCAGCAAGCCTTTCTGCCAGTTGGAAGAAGTGAAAATGTGTTGGAACAGGGGGGCAGTTTTGCCAATCTATCTCATGTCCCTCCTAAATGATCAGACTGCCTTCAGTCATCATTCATCTGCAACATCCCATTCACAGCATGACCTCAGAAGTCATATTGTAGTATTTTGGTTGTGAACATTTTTGTATGTTGGGTTGAATATACCTGTTAAGGTGCGGATATGTGTTTGGGACAAAGTGGGAAAGAAAATGAGCCCATGTGTATGCAGAAGATCATGGTAGAATTTGCCTAAACGAAGCATCCAGCTGGCATGCTGTGGTGCTGTTGCTGAATCTTGGCCAGACAGATGGCATCCATTTGATCAGTGATGCTGTAATGGTGGGCGAGAGAGAGAGGCTGTTACTGGGTCTTCGTGAGCAAACAATATAACCAGTCTGACAAGCAGCAAAACCCTTACTTTTCCTTCAAAGAAGTGCTCCTTTTTTTTCTTTTTTTTTTTTTTTTTACATATAACTGGATGTATTGGTTTAAGCCTTATACTTTTTATAATGAGGTTGGCCAAAAAACATATTTATCGCATTTGCTTTTAATTTAATTCAACTTCTTTTTTATGCCTTGGAAGTGACCTTTTCTTAATATTTTAAGGGACACATTAGTCACTATCAAGCTCCTACTTTCAAATACTGAATGAAACGGCTTTAACTTCCATGTTAACACACAAAATAAACCAATGAACATGCCTGGTAAACATTTTTATGACAATTTTTTTCATGTTCACTTTGTGTTGGGGGGGGCGGTTAGCTGTTTTGAATTAATTATATGTTAATTTTTTTTTTTTTTTACAATTAGGGGCATTCTTTCTGATTGGCAGGAACTTAAAAAATGTTTTTAATGAACTCTATTTCTCCCACTTTCAAAACATTGTTGACTTGGGATATTTTACAGCCTTTAGTTATTGTGTCTGCTGTTCAGGCTTTATTTTCTGTTCCAGTGTGACGTCAGAGATTATGAGCCTAGTATATATATGGTTTCGGTGGGGATAATGTCATTATAATATCCTTTTGCATCAAGAAAGTTCTAGGGTTACATTTATTTCCTGGTTTTCATAGCTGCAGAAACATATCCAAGTGCAGAGCTATTTTTAAAGACTTCTTTCTTTAACAGCCATCATTCATGCTGTCAAAGATGGTGGTTTGCAGGAGCCCCAAGTCCTGGAGACTCATTTATTAAATGAATTGCAAATAAAAAGGATGGCTGACAACACAGAACAAGATCATCTTGAAGAATCTAAATCAAGGTGCTATTTAGACGGAAAAAGCAATTAAGTGAGTGAAAACAGCTGAGACAGTAAACTGAAACCAGGTGTGAACAATCAAATGCAGAAATTGGGAGAGCAAAACACAAGAGGCAGAGCTAAACAAGACAGGGACTTGAGAAACAAACTGGAGAAAAAAGAAAAATAATAATAATTCATAATGACTATGAATCAGAAGATTCTTAAGTTCGATTCATTATTGGTTTTTCGTCTGTAACTCTGTGTCTCTGTTCTCAGTCACATCCGTTTCAGGTTTATGACTCACAGCTGTCTTCATTTCTGTTTTAGTGTCTGGTTTTCAGTTAATCCTTGTCAGGTCATCGGCTATGTTTAGTCACAATTTTTGTTACTCCATGGGGTTTTTGGTCATGTTTTGGTGCATTTATTAAATGTTTTTAGTTCCTGTCACCAGGTGTAATTTTCTGAGGTTGGGTCCTCCACAACCTATTCCTGACACTTTGACTTTAGTTTTTTAGTATAGCTCATGAAACGTGTAACTTTGTACCACACAAAAATGACTGTACTTTAAAAATACAATATTCTGCAGCTTTTGCATGAGCTCCTGAATGAAGGGAAAGATTGAGCTTTGATTTTGAAAAGAATGGTAAATGGCGTATACTTGTATAGCACTTTTCTACCTTCCTTCAAAGGCCCAAAGCGCTTTGCAGTCACAGACCCATTCACACACTGATGGTGGCTCTGCTGCTGAAACACTGGAGCCAACCTTCCACCAGAGGCAATTTCACAAAGCATCACAAAACTTAAAAGTTTAGGCACACATAGAAACATCCAAGTATGTGTACATTTGGAGCATTACTAGGTTTTAGTAAAAGCAGCTAAGGCGTTCTTCCTTATTGATCTTCATCATTGTCTGCTGTTGATCCTACAGATGGAACTAGTGACAGGGATAGGAAAGCATTCACAATAAAACTTTAACTTTTGATTGTTTCACTGTTTATCTGTTCAAAGGAAACAAATGAAAACACAGAAACTAAGGAAGAGGTTAATGGGTGCAGAGAAGCAGGATATGAATATGGTGGTTGTGAAGGAGGCAGAAGATAGGGTTGAACTGGAGGTGAAGGATTCACAGATGTGACCTCTAAAGTAAATGGTAAAAGGCGACGAGAGAGCAGAATTAAGATGAAAAATGCTGGATCATTCTGTTGTAATCTAGATGTAAAAAAAAAAAAAAAGGTGGCTGAAATAAGTTCCAGTTCTTCAGTGGTATAATTCAACTACTGTATATGATGGTTCTGGAGAAGTATTATTTGGAAACTGCCTGCTCTGGTATGCTGAAGCTCTAAACTTAATTGTTAATGCCATTCTGTAGGGCATTATGCCTGAAGCGGATTGAAAAAAAATTTTAGTAATTTATTTAATGACTAATGGTAATTGTTTGTAATAAATAAATGGACAGACTCTTTGGAGTCAACATTTACACTCAATTTGATGAGTTTAGACTTTATCTACAAGAATGAACCTGGAATGCTTTTATGTTAAGTTTTAACTGTCTGATTAATAATTGTCTGTTGGTAAAAGAATACAAGATGGAAAAAAAGCCTTTTCCAACTGTAAAGGTCGAAGGGTAAAGCTACAGAAAAGACAATTTCCTTGTTTCGCAGCACAATGTTATCTACCAGTCTCAATTGACATGCTCGAATCTGCCCATGCACACTGACCAAAAACTTTCCTTACCCTTTTCTCCACACCTATTATGTTATCGTGCGATATGAGACGGAGGTGGCAGACTCTCTCTCTCACACACACACACACCCACTTGCACACAAGTGTTTAATTTTACAACGAAGACTCCAATCGTCTCCTCGTCTTTCTCTCCCTCTAACGTGTCACGGGGCGGAAATATTTTCAGGATCATATTCAGCCCCTTTATCTCGTCACACTTGCAAATCCATTTTAAAAGGTTAGACATTATTAGTGAGGATCCCCTCCTTTCTCCTCCTCCTCCCCCTCCTACTTCCTAGATATGAGATTACACATTTCTCTCTCAACAGCAGAGCCTAATCCACGGCTGATATGAGATATTAGTCCGGTGCTGGTGAAGTGGCTCTGCAGGGTTTTGATATCTAGTCTTTTATGGGACCTTGTAAAAATTTGGTTAGACACAGATGTTCTGAGACTGTGGGGTTAAATGTGACAGAAATGCATCTTATTTTTGTTTGAGGAGACTTTTTAACAGCTTTTTAGCCTGATTGATAGGCAAGGCAAGGCAAGGCAAGTTTATTTGTATAGCACATTTCATGTACAGAGACAATTCAAAGTGCTTTACATGAAACATTAAAAGAAACAATCAAAAGAAATAGTAAAAATGTCATTCATTATTCAAATCATTAAAATAAAATTAAAAGAAAGTAAAAAGATTTTAATTTAAAACAAGCATAGATAAGAAGTGCGGACGTAAACTTTTGAATACATATTAATCAAATGCAACTGAGAACAGGTGAGTCTTTAACCTGGATTTAAATACACTGAGTGTTTCAGCAGATCTAAGGTTTTCTGGAAGTCTGTTCCAGATCTGTGGTGCATAGAAGCTGAATGCAGCTTCTCCATGTTTAGTTCTGACTCTAGGAACTGATAAAAGACCGGATCCTGATGATCGGAGAGGTCTGGCTGGTACATACTGGGTCAGGAGGTCAGTCATGTATTTTGGTGCTAAACCATTCAAAGCTTTATAAACCAGTAACAGAACTTTAAAGTCTATCCTCTGAGAGACAGGTAACCAGTGTAAAGACCTCAGAACTGGACTGATGTGGTCTACTTTCTTGGTCCTTGTGAGAACCCGAGCAGCAGAGTTCTGAATCAGCTGCAGTTTCCTGATGGATTTTTTTGGTAGTCCTGTAAAAACACTGTTACAGTAATCAAGTCGACTAAAGATGAAAGCATGCACTAGTTTCTCCAGGTCCTGCTTAGACATCAAATCTTAATCCTTGAGATATTTTTGAGATGATAATAGCTGATTTAGTGACTGCCTTAATGTGTTTATCAAAATTTAAGTCTGTGTCTATCACTACACCCAAGTTTCTGGCCTGGTTGGTAGTTTTAGTTGAATAGATTGAAGCTCTGTAGTGACGTCTAACCTTTTTTCTTTAGCCCCAAAGATAAATAACTTCAGTTTTGTTTTTGTTTAATTGAAGTAAGTTGTGACACATCCAGTCATTAATGTCCTCAATGCATTTACCAAGAGCCTGTACAGGGCCTCGGTCTCCTGGTGTCAGTCTAATATTATCTGTGTGTCATCTGCATAGCTATGGTAACTAATGTTGTTGTTCTTTATAACCTGGGCCAGTGGGAGCATGTAGATGTTAAATAGAAGTGGTCCCAGGATGGAGCCTTGGGGCACTCCACATGTAATTTCTGTTGGCTCAGAAGTGAAGTTACCAATTGACACAAAATATTTCCTGTTTTCTAAGTACGTTTTGAACCAGTTTTGTACTGGCCCAGTGAGACCACCCAGTTTTCCAGTCGTCTGAGTAGTATTGCGTGGTCGACTGTATCAAACGCAGCACTGAGATCCAGTAAAACTAGCACTGACATATTTCCACTGTCTGTATTCAAACGTATGTCATTGGTCACTTTGGTCAGAGCCGTTTCAGTGCTGTGGTTCTGTTTGAAGCCTGACTGGAAGATAGACCAGATAATCTTCTAAGGGGAATTTCTCCAGGATTCTTATGTTTTACTCTAAGTCATTTTGCGTTCAATCAACTTACAGAGTTCAATACTTACTACTATTAAACTTTATTTCTGTTGGTACCATAGTCTCATGTGCCCATACGGCTGCTGAGTGTTGTGGGGTTTTCTGGGTAGGCTGCATCCTAAAGGAAGCACATGTAAATCTTGCAGTTCCCTTGAAGCTTGTGCCACCATAATCCTTGTGCTATCGTTTGGGGGTCCAGATGATCCTACCCTTACATCGAAGTGTTGTCCCTCCTATAAGAAAAGTGGACAAAGGTGGACACGATTTCATGTCTGCCACGGACACCAGTGAAAATAAAAAAATGTAGAAAAAAAAGTTCAGTGTGCTGTCTTGTGGGTTCCAGACAACCCCACTCCGTTAACGTGATATCACCAGGTATCATTGTCATGCATTAAGTTTAAGTAAGTTTGTTGTGGCGCATTTTTAAAGATAAGGTATTTTACATGCACTTATGGTGCATGAGTGATGCTGTCGTATGGATTCCTTCCATCACAGTCTAGCCGTTAGTGAGGTGCACACACTGGCCCCCTTACTGGTTCAATGCTGCATGCACAAGTAATGTCTGTAGGACACCTGTAGGATGGCCACACAAACTACACTCTGTCTAATTTCCTCATTTCTAACAGTCAGGCTGCATGCAAGGAGCACACATTTATCATTTGAAGAGCACTAATGGGCAGGGTTGAAAATATAAATGTATAAATGCATTCCTGCGTCTTACTCGCCTCAGCCTTACTTAGCCTTATGTGTTGTTTTTGTTTGCAGCGAGCTGTCACCTGCAGCATGCCCGCAGGACAAAAAAGTGCATTAACAGTTTTGGTCTACGAGCTCATTGAGTGGTCTCAAAAGTTTGTTGAGGCCACCTGTGTTACCCGTACAGATTTGGGGATTTTTCGCCGCAGACATCCCATATCCAACCGTAAGGCAGTTCGGACTAAGACTTAACCAAACATGTTTTTTTTTTTTTTTTAAACGTGCAAATACCAGATGTATTTCCCTCCTTTGATCAAACAAGAAACAACTTTCCTATTGGTCCTAAATGTATCATTAATTAAAATGACATTTGAGTTATTATTAAATACTTACATATAATTGTTTACTTCAACTTTTTAAGTTAAAAGCTTAGGAAAAACATTGCCCTTGATGGAATAGATATACAACACATAGATTCTATTACATTTCCCGCTGCGTGGCTGTTAGGTTACTTTGGTTTTTGCTTTGCAGCTCAGTCCTCTCAACCTGGGCCAATACAGCGCATTATTCAAACAGGGTCCTGTGCCAAAAAAAGGGCACCCACACAAACTATTTGTGACTGAATTGGAGGTGAGGGAAGTATGTGAGTAAAATTCATGTTTAATGTCTGGCTGTGTGACCTCTCACTTGAGATTCTAGAGAGTGAACTAGTGTCCATATTTTTTTAGCATGGTAGGTAGAAGCTGACAGATCCATCTCAAATAGTTTAATCCCAGCTGAGGAGTGGGTTGAAGAGGAATTGAGGGGCTCACTCAACCCCTTGAAACCTGCTGTTGAAGAGTTGGTTGAAAAGGTGGATTTTTTTTATCTCAGCTCCGTGATTTTTTTTTAACCAAACATGTCAAGCCTACCATGTTTCCCTTTTTTTCATGACTCACTTTAACTGTGTGGAGCTGCAATGACAATGCTGGAACTTTAAATCAGTGCTGTTGTTTTTTTCTTTGACAAAGGACATAGAAGCCATTCTGGGAATGGGATCCAGCTGGACTCTTGATGACTTGATTTTCACTTGATTATGAATAACCTAATCACAAATCCTCCTCTACATCCAATCTTGTCCAATGTCTATTGTGAGGACTCATCTTTGAAATATTTATACTAGATATGCTGAATGTGTAGTTAAATGCTTTTAATTTATGCAAAATGTCAATAATTAAAAAAAAAGTGACAGTGCATTTTCTCAATATTTATCTTATATTTTGATCTATTTTCTAAATGTCTGTAATGAGTGGTATACTGTTTTTAGCCAAAATCTGTAAATCTGTCATTTTCTTGAACATAGTTTCTGCACAGTGGCACAAGTTCATTAGAAATTTGTCTGTGAGTTTGGCAAGCACTATCATCCATTTGTTTACAATTTATCCCAATTGCTTACAACCCCTCATCCCCCCACTGCACATTACTGGTGCAACAAAATAGCGAGCAATATCGGAGCTACCCAGCCGTGTATTTTTGAGCCAGATGCCCGATCAGAATGTAAGTGGATGCATCCGAATGGAGTGAAACAAGGAGCTTATTGCTTGCTGTTGGAGGTCCTATGTATTGACCATGTACCAATGGATTCTCAACCCCTCCCCTCTTGTGTTCCAAATAGGAAGTAATCGCTGGTTGCAAGTTGGCCAAAGTCCCATAGACTTCTATTGAGAAATGGACAGTTATTACTCAGACATTTTATTTGTCATTCTAGCTCTAATACATTCTTCTTGGCATGTTCTTCCTAATCCTAATTTTTTTTTTTTTAAGTTTTTCTTCATCACAAGTTATTGAAGTTATAAACTGACCAATCCGATGACTCAGTAAAAGCATTTGTGATTGGCGACAGAAGTTCATCCAAAAACGTGACTCAGACCAACTCGGAATAATTGTTGTCACGGGGTTGCAGTCATTATCAATATGGCGGTAGACGTATCAGTAAAAGACAGCGAAGGCTTTAGCTTGATTTTGCAAGGACTGGAGGTAGGGTATTTCCTATGGGGGACTTCAATACTTGTTATCTCCAGTTCATAAATATGGTTCTAAGTCACACCTACACCTATGAGGAGCGTCTGCTCCTGATTTATGATCATTTGAATTAAGAAATATTCAGAAGTGTAATTTTAAGCATGTCCTCAATTGAGAAAATGCTACAAGGACATGTTTAAAACTCCAAAACTTACATTTTTATTGGAGTGGTTCATTAAATAGATTTGTTTTATACTCTGCTTTTTGTTTGTTTTTTTTTTATCATTAGCCAAATGGCGTAAATTGTAAATGGTGCATACTTGAATAACGCTTTACAACCTTTCTCGTAAGCCCAAAGCGCTTTACAGTCTCAGTCCCATTCACACACATTCACACACTGATGGAGGCTCACCTGCACCATGGCGCCCCAAGAAAGGTTAAATAGTTTTCTGACGTATGACTGAATAGTGAATTCTAAGTTTATACAATATAAATTTCTGTCATTTTTCATTCATTTCATTGTAGTCAGACAGGCACAAGGGCTGCTGTGGAAATGTTGCTAAAAGTTTTTTTTTATTCAAACTCATGTAAATATGAATTGCTTGTAGTTGTTTCTAATTGAGAATCATTTATCTGAGTCCATAAAAAAAAAAACCTTGGATGTTTCTGTCAGTTTTCTGCTCGCAGCTTTAACTCCAATAATTGCAGTGGTATTTAAATATGCAAAATTTGCTGTGTTGAAATGAATTAAAGGCATTTTTGGACTTTCAACACCCAGAAGGAAATTAAGTCAGAATCCATTTAATGTATCTAATGTATTAGTAGTCTCGCTCTTTACCAGGGGATCATAATTCAATTTTATATCTGAATGTTAACATTAATATTTTAGCCTTATTAATAAATTACCACTGCGTGATTGGGAGCAGGCTGCAGCTGAAGTCATCAAAAGCTTTTTATTGGCTTAGAACATGAAAACTTGCACGATAGCATGTGTGAATGAATGTCTGGTCTGAACAATAAACTGCATTATCCTCCTTTTATTTTCTGGGAGAATGGAATAGCTAGAACCCATAGCATAATGCAGCAATGCCAAAATAAAAGGAACCTTCAGAGATATTATCTTTCGTGATTTTACTTTAAAACATACAAATATTCCATTAGCGGTGTAGTAGCTCTAGTTCTCTGTTGTGTTTCCTTGAGACCTCTTCTTTCAGTTACACAGTGATGAGATTAAAGCAAGCTTTTCTTCTTTAACAAACAGAATGCTCCCAGCAGAGCTCTCTTTACAGTACATCATACTTGTCAGTAAGTAGACTGCCAAGACCCTATTGTGTTTATGTTGTAAACACAGCCATGAGCCCAAGATTTGAGCACCACATGTTTGAAACATGAGCCAGCATTGAGCTAACATTATTCAGAGTTGTGCAAACAAGGTGGGAGCTGAGTCTGTCAGCCTGTGTCTTTACACTCTCCATTCACACTAGTTTACTGATCTAAATCCAATTCATCAGCCTTTAATGGACTGCACAAATTGTCTCCAGGATCTTAACTCAAAGGGGGGGACACACTAAGAAGGAATAGAACGGTAACATATGGCAGTCAGGTAAAATGCCAGGAGCCACATTAGGGTTTGCTAGTTACTCAAAAACGTAATATTTTGTGTGAAAAAAAATCAAGATGCAGTGTATGGTTTCTGGATGCCCTCTGCTTCGCAGTATTGTAATGAGGCATCGTTGCTATTTCTCACACAAATGTATTCACCGCAGATGCTTCTGAGTGGAAAGGCAGCAGTAGTGGTGCAAAGGATTGTCACTGCAGGTCTTTTAGCACACATGCAGGTGCAACCAAAATTACAGATGTTAAGGGATGATAGCAATGAGTGTCTGTCACAGAGTGATGTTCTGGAGCCTCTGGCTTTGGCTGTGAGTGGGGATCTAAGAGCAATCCTTTCTCCTCAAATCCATTTGCTCCCTCAGTTTCCCTGCAATTCAGTGTGATCACAAAGCTTGGGAGGATCAACAGCAGAAGTGACACATTTTCTTTCATTTACGCAGGGGCAGCAGTGTGTTTTGATAAATTCTGACTCCACTTTAAGGAATTTGACCCCATCTGCAGAGTGTTTTTACATAGTATTTGGTATTTTTACATGGTTTTCTCAGGCTATTACAAACAAAATGAACTCTAATGGGAATTCCACAAGTTACACTTCTGTATATACAGTCATGTGACCCTGTTAGCATGCATAATGGTAATTTAGGGTGACTCCAGGTTTGTCGGAGCAACTGTGTTACCAGCATTATTTCTGGATCAGTGACTTTTTCTGTTAAAGTAATCAAATGAAGGATTATTTTTTTCACCTCAACGCTTTTTTGTTCACTTGCATGTATCTCCACTGACCTTACTTCATGCTCCACTTAGCAGGAACGCTTAGTCTTCTGTTCATTCATAGGCCCTATCTCTCTTACTACCTCCTATCTTTACCTTCGGCAGCTACAACTCAACAACCGTAACCAGTCTTCATAATGTTTTAATATATATTACTATCTAGATTAAGATAGTTTTGTGTGATGACTACGTCAGAGGGTTTATTTCATCTTGTAATGATTTCCTCACTAGGATATGCAGAAACAGAAATCTTCTTTTCAATTTTTTCTGTCCTCGTTTGTCTTTTTCTTTATATTCCCTACAGCTTCCAATGATACGTTTGTTATTGAAAGCCTTCCCTCTTAGACATTTAAAACTCAGAATTGAATTAAAAAATGTACAAACAAGCTATGATTAAGATCTGGCCAAGGCAATAATGATTTACTTGACTTAGAACAATATAAATGTATTACTAAATTGTATTTTTAATCTTGAGATTAGCATAGTTTTAAAAATCTTCAGATTGTTTGGTTTGCCCTTTCGTTGCTCCTTTGGAACTGAATCAACTCTGACATTGTAAAATAGTGACAATAACTGCTTGTTAGTAGGCTGTCTAGGCTGTAACAAGCACTAAACAGAAAAAAATAAAACAAAACTAGAAAATAAACAATTTGATTGCTCAAATCCTATAACAAATACATCTTTTCAGCCAGTCACCCACTAGATTTGTCCTATGTACTTGTTTTGATTAGGACAGTTCCAAAGAGTTGGGATCTAGTGTCTGTTTCCTTTGGGACCGTGAGATGCATTGAAAACTATGATATGTCATTGAATTTGGTTGCATAGACATGCAAGTTACAGTGAAGTACACTGCAAGCATATGACAGAGATCTCTTTAGTAATTGGTCAGGAATTACAAGGGTGGAGCAAATTAACAAGAGAATAAATTGTAAAAGTCCTTCACTTTGCAGTTCTTGCCGGGATAGTTCATTTATTTACCATTTATATTTGGCTGAGCGATTCTGAATGTGTGTATCAACTTCAAGTACAACGCTTTTTACTTTTTGCTTTTGGAAGGCATGCTGCAAGGCAGTTAATGAGGAGGTAAGAAGGTAAGAAAGCTGAGAAGGGCTTTTCTTCACATGGGTGCGCTCTGAACCACAGACATTTACATTTAAATGTAAGTACGTTTTAAAAGTTCTAAAGCACATGTTGTTATGTATATTCAAGCACTGGAAGCTCTGCGGTAACACTAGCGGACCGGCGATTATTGGTAATGTCAGTGAATGAAAGTGAAAAATTTTTTAAGGAGAAGGGTGAATGACTAGAGAGAAGGAAAGAATTTGGATTGGGCCAGTGATTGTCAGGAAAACAGTGTGAAGAGCAAAATGCATCACGTTACTAATTATGAAGTTGTTTTACTGAGCAGGCATTCATCCAACCCCATTCAACAAGTCGCTGTGCCCTGCTACTTGGAATACATCCTGTAATGCCGGGCTATGGTGGCCATTTTGGTTCAGGTGTTCCACTCCGAGCATGGAGCCTATTCATACTGAGGAAACTCAGAGTGAACATAGATCCCTTTGAAAGATGGGTCCAAGAACAGCAGTTCTGTGAAAAAGATCCGCTGTAGTGTCTTCTAGACGGAAAATTTGTTCCTGATTATCGGGGGAAACAAACCCGGTTAACTTTAAACAAACCAAAAGTGTCCAGTCTGAATACACCCTAACATAGCTGTAAATCAAATCTGTGTAAAACAAACCTACCAATGCACCCAAAGTTAGCTGCACAAAGGTTCACCAGCAAGGAAACCCCTAATATCTTCCTTTTTTGGATGGTTTATCATTAACAGTTCTGATACATTTTGCTATTTTGAAGAAGAGTTTAAAAGAAAAAGTAACTCTAGTCTAAACCAGTCAGTGTGAATGGGCTCTTCTAAGATTGCTATTAAATTCACTGTGGAGTTTTATGTGAAAAAGTCATTGACATTCCAAATAGAAAACAAAAGACGGAGGTGTGAATTTATGACTTTTTTTGTATATTCAGTCACTGGAAAAATAACTTTGTTTATCTAACCAAAAGAAGGAATAAAATAGTGTGGACACGTCAGACTAAAGCACCTGTTTGTTTGTCTTTTTCACTACTTTCTTTTGGTTTACCTGCTATTTTTTTTTTTTGTTTAGCGTTTGGTTCACATTGCAGTAAATACTGTCATTGCCAGGATCAGAGTGCCAAATTATGTACAGCCATGTCTGTCAGAGGCCCTTTATTTCCCTTACATCTTCTTGGCACTTCAGTGTGGGTTGGATCAAAAGCGATCATAAGATCAGGAGAATCTCAGAGCCAGACCTGAACCTGCACTGCAAAGGTCACAGCTTCACTCCATTATTCAACAGGCGCCCATGCTAAAGCCAAGGTTTGTTGAAAAAGAAGAGGGGAGAGAGAAAGACAGATTGAGAGATTGATTTAGAGAAGCGTCTCCCTTTCTATGCATGCTCCCCCGCAGAGGCCTGTGTCAAAAGTCCTCCTCCTCTATTGAAACCTTGAGCCTCTCCTGTGGATAAGGAACAAAGGATGAAGGGAAAATGAAAGGAGAAACAGCAGAATAAAAAACACATGCACCTGTGTGGCCTGGCCCACCTCCTCAGAGAAAGCTTTCTCCTCGTTTATCCATCACATCTGTCTTTTACCTTGAGCAAAGGATACAGTAGAAAGTCATCTTTTAGTGGGAAATGTTTCATCTTTTACCTTCCAAGAGTGTGGCTTGACTACTTATCAAGATGGAAATGTCATGCATGTTCTATAAATTTTTCTCCATGAACAGTCTTAAAAGTGCTTCAGGATAATTCTCCCACTTTAAGAAAAGCCCTTCTCTGTGTAGAGGACAGTTAAAAGTCTGTCAAACATCATGTTCGGGATTGTGTGGTGAGTTGTTAACAGAGTATTTATGCCGCAGCTGTGAGACTTTCTTTCTTTTCCTATGGTTGCGTGGATGTGCAGGCAGCTTGCACTATCCATCTTCCAAAAATCCGGCTACCCAGGGGAATATTTCAGAAATGGGATGCGAGAGATGACCCGTAACCAAACACATATCACTCTCTTTTTCCCAGCTGGGCTCTGGTTCTCAGAACCCCATCAAAACACACATATATGCTCTAACTCTGGAAACAATGGGAGAATTCTGCCATCCCTGTTGTACCAAAGAAAGCTCACTCTCCCACTCAAGTTTTTTTTTTTTTTTTTTTTTAATAGCAGCATACAGTATCAGCAGATTTACTGCAGCTCCAATTCAACACTGCAGCAGCCTTGCTAGAGTGTGTCAAGCCCATAGGGGTTTACGGCTTTGATCTGAAGCACAATACCCGATGTGTGAGGGGTAAAAGTGTGCATCCACATACACTCTTGCACAAACGAGTGCGCTCCCCCCAAAAAAATGCTCATAGAAACGCACGTGCCTGGACCCACAAGAGCGAACACCTCAACTTGCGCACACACACACACCAAAAAAAAAAGACTCTTTGATATAGTTCCAGGCTTTTAGTGGATGATTAGGAGAGGCGACTGCGCTCAGGTCTGGAGTGATCGGAGGAAGCAGGAGCCTGCTGCTCTTTAGTTAGAGGAAACCGATACTCTGTCTGTAGACAGAGAGGTAATTATGCTCAAGGGTAGAGGTGAGAGTAGATTGAACATTTTGAACTAGATTCCAATGTGAGGAAGAGAGTGAGGAAGACTCCGCTGGAGGGTTGATTTCCTTTTTATTTTTCAACAGATAGCAATTAAAACTTCTCCGGAGGGTCTGTGTTTACTGTGTGGGTGTAGGAGTGAGGCTAAGCATATGTATATTTACATTGTAGTGCAGGATGCGGTTGTGGACAGCTTCATCTTGTGCTGCATAAATGCTGAGCTGCTAAAACTCTTCTGTGTGAGAGGGCACGCGTCTGTTTGCTGAATTCACTCCAACACTTGTTGGTGGTCTAAGGGGCTATGAAATATTAATGCCTTCCTTCCCTTAATGATTCATAAATTGCATTCAGATACTTGCACTCTGCATCTCCTCCAGGCTCGGTTAAGGAGAAAAGAGTGTGGCGTGTGGAGCATGAGACGAAAATCAAGTTGTCCTCCCTCGTCACACATTTTCACTCACTGCATGCGCGAGCCAAGGGATCTTAATGTCAGTAAATAGCATTCATAAACACATGCTAACGTGAGGTCTGTGTTATTAGCATTCACACCAACACTCAACTGTGTTTTGCAGTCTCAGAAAAGTGGCTCCAAACTGTCGGTGACACCTCGCAAAATATAAGCTTCAACAAAAGCTTCAGCAGCTGGGAAACAAGAGATTGCTTTATTTGTTGAGGGGAACCTCTCATTATCAAGTGATGGTCTAGATGCTTCTCTTTTTAACTTGAGATACAGACCAGCCCACTTCTATTGTGTTCTTATATAAAAGATACTGACTCACATTATGTTTGTTTTATTTATTCATCACCTTGCATCGATCTGAGCCTCAAAATCACCATTTAGGACTAAATGAAGAGAAAATGAGGTTCTTGCGCTGACCTCTTTATCTGCAGCGTTTTCAATCCCCTCTCCGTCTCTCTGCCTTCGTTTTATTCGATACCACTTTAAAAGATAGCAACATTAATATTAACTGAACAGAAAGTTCACAGTGGGAAGAAACTGGCTGCATTAGAGGTTCCTTCCTTCCATTTAATATTGCTTTCTACCTCCTTACACACACACATACATAGACACACTTTCACGAGCCATAACTGCCTCATCTGCAGGACCAGCTGGGTGTCTGTTTACAATAATAGGTGAAGTAATAAACTGCAGAGCTCTACTTATTTGCCTGTCTTAGTGTAATTGGCAGAGCTGATTGGTTTCAGTTGTTGTGACGTGTCTTCATGCTGTGAGAGATTGCCTTTGTTTTTCAGATGATCTCTAATGTAATCTCCCTCATTAAAGAAGCATGTTTAATGTGGGATAAGACACCAACGTTTCTGTTGTAGGTGAATTTCCAGTTCATAATGAAGAGAAATCAAACATAAATCATGACAGAACATATTCAAACCCTCCACACTTTATTGGGAAATATACAGTTAATCTCAAGATGACACTATAAAGTTCTGCTCCTCTTGATTGCTGGAAATAAAAAGCGACTTAACTCGGCCCAGAGATTTACCAAGAATTACCGGATGAGACAGGGCCATTTGGCTCCTGAATCATCTTTCCGAGCTTTACTGACAGCAGAAAAGGTCACTTCATCTGAGAATCCATTGAAGTGGCCGGCTCTGGATTTCTTCTCCAGTGACAGCAGCCTCTTTTTTTCTCCTCTCTGCCAGAAGCCTTGCTGAACAATGACTAATGAGGATTGATCCATTATAATATTGGCATCACAACTTCCTGGAGTTAATAAATCCTGACAGGGGTGTTGTGCAGAGAAACAGAGACAAGGAAAGGAAGAGACAGACAATAAAAGACAAGAAAAGAGAGGGTGGTCAAAAATGGAAACACGTATCGATCCGCTTTGGATGCCATTGAGTGATGGGGCTCTATCGTGACTGGACTCATGCATGATGTAAGATTCTAATAGCAGTTACTGGATGGTTTCACGTTTGAAAGGAAATACTGACATGGTGAAGCGATTGTACTCATGTTGATGATGAGTTTGGTGTCTATTCACTTGTGAGAACAAGAAGTACAAAACAGTTAACGCAAACCTTTACCACACAGATGCATGCAGATTCTGAAGAGGCTTTGACGTCTATTTAGTTTGACTCTGGAAGCTGTGTCTTTGATTCTAGTGGAGCTCTTCTTAAAAAAAAATATTTAATTCCAACAAATTTTAATGAACCTAATGAAGAATTGTGAAAGGCATTTTGCAGAGACAGCTTTTTAAAAGTGGGACAAAAGGGTTTGCCACTACTGTGATGCAACACAATGACATTACAAGTTTTTCCATAAAGTCACACTACAATAACACTATGACTTCCTTCCCATACACAAGTACACACATACATTTTAACTTAAAATCAAATATTCTACTTAGGAGGTGCACTGTTGCTTTTTTTTCCTCTTTTCACTGACTCTTCGAGGAGACTGATGGGTGGAGACAAGTGTTCATGGCCCCTGGGCCCCTCCACATCTGGAGCCTGCCAATGTTACTCTGTGCCTGGAGGACTGAGCACAGCAGTGATGACCACCATAAACCACTTGCTATTCTATGTCCTTGTCTTTATCATCTCTCCCTAGGTGAGTGCAAGTGCACCGTCTGCTTGCATAGGTCAGGTGCATGTTTATGTATGTTCTGATTGTTTCAGGGCAGCCTGTTTTCGAACTTGCCCATCTTTACTGTCAATGCTGGTAACACCTAAGCCATTTATCAAATCGCCTCCCTGTATTCTGTTGATTGTTCTGTTATCTCCCGACTTTGGCTATGTCACAGTAGTATGTTAAGGTGAAAAAAACAACCAGTAGTACCTGGATATTAGGTTATTTGTTTGGTGTGGAGTAAAATCTCAAGAGTCTGTCTTATAAGATGTGTCTCTGTGCCAGGCTTTTGCTGAACAAATGTTTTACCCAATGATAGAAGAGGAGATGAAACCAGAGGAGAAGAGATGACCAACAGAGGTGAGCGGAGACCTAATGGTGGAGAATAGCTCGGTGACACCACCCTACATAGAGAGACAACCCTCCATCTCACTTATATCCTGTTTTCTCAATTTCCTCATTGTGCAACAGCGCACCTGAGGTCTGGCTGTGGCCTCCCAAAGCTCCTTGGCAGTACAGCCTGCGAGATAATAGCCAATCCTGCTCTCCCGAATCCCAAATCAAACAGGGCCAAAAGACCTTGAGCTTTGTTTAAAATTTCCAATGAGCAAAACCATGTCCCTGTGGCGACAAGCTATTACAAAGGCAGGCAGACTTTTATAAGACAGATTTTTGCTCAGTTAATATCACAAAAAGATGCCTTTGGTCCCAGAGGTCATGTCAGCCAAACAGAGGAGCTTGGCTTCTGAGTGGTGTCATACAATTACACTATGGAGGAGTTGCCCTTTACTATAAGCTTCTACAATTACTTTGAAGACACTAATCCATGCAGGCAGCATCATCACATCATCATCACAGTATCACTTAAATCAGGCTAGTTTGACAGAACAACACAGCACTGATAAAAACATCAACACAGAAGTTTGTAAAAAAAAAAAAGTTTCATTGCTGCCACTAAGGCTTTGATGTCCTTGACGATTATCCTTCCTCTCAACACCTTGTCTTCGCTTTGTTTGTTGAAAGAGTCAGATGCAATTATCAGACGGCTTCCTACGGAGCTGTCAATCAGCCTGCCTCTTCCCAGATACCCCATTCCGCTTTCAAGTTGGACAACATAGGTGTCATTATAAAAACCTGGCAGCTGCCTTTAATGAAGAGTGTTCATTTTGCAATTTTCAGCCAGAACAGTCGTGGAGTGAATGAAGAGATTTTTTTAAAGTTGAAGATTTCTGCCATGTTTGCAATTGTTTACACATTTGTTCTCTTTTCCCATCAAAAAGAGCTTGTTGTTGATATGAAAAAGTCCTGGAGTTGATCCATTTTTATAAAGTATAATTTCTTTATATCTTCTATGGAGCCAAATTGCATAGTTTTCTAGTAAAGCAATGAATTTTAATCAATCTAATTTTAAAGTTGCAAAAATGTTCTAAACTCAATGGAACCAGAATGCATTGAAAATAAACTGTTGACCAAGCTCAGTTTTTTACTAACTTACACTGACAACAATCAGGGATTAAATTGACTTTTGATGCAACACGATCACATTTTGCAGATATTTGTTTTGGTGTAAAATAGTATGCAAACAAGAATAAAATAGGAACAGGTCAAACATAAATACTGCTAAAGCGTCAATATCTAATGGTTCTGGTCAAAAGGAAAAGAGTCACAAGTGATTTGCTTGGAAACCCAAACCCTTGAAAACCGTGGAACAAATCAATGAGCAAAGCTGACTGTAAGGAAGTCCTTCGACTTCCCGATTCTTGCACTATCAACATTTCATGTTGATGTGATGGGTTCAGCAGCGTACTGGGAAAACCATTTGGGTCCTGTCTATCATATTAAAGACATGCAAGGTTCTGAGGTGATGAAAGACAAGATGTTCCACACGTACGAGTCATCTTATTCCACATATACAATCTACATAGCATCAACCAAATGCATTCTTTTCACAAAGTCAAACTTTCTCATTCACATTATGGACACCTGAGGTAGTTACGTGCAAATTAATATGATGAACAACAGGATAAACAGATACGCCCTGTGCAGCTCTGCTTTCAAAGTACCTCCATGTTTTGCTCCTTGGTTAATCTCACTTTAAAGGAATTCAATCTCCATAAGTATTGTAGCAACGTAGTAAGTGCTTTCAATGTCTCTTCTTTCTCCTTTCTTAAATGGCAAATCATTGCTAACCTTCTTAAACCAAAACACCTCCGGAATAGATTACACCAGGCTTTTATCCAGCAGTTCAAACACACACTTGCAAAAACTGTACCTGCGCATGTTGCTTTTCCAATTTTATTCCTTTCCCAGTAGGTCCCTCTCCACCGAGCACTACTAAATGATAGATTAACTCTTGGTGTTTCAGAGGAAAGTGGGAAGGCCTGGGAGATCACTGAGTGCAATCACAGGTCAGATAATGCGTGACGGGGAGGGAGAAAAGGGAGAGGAATTTTGTGTCTCAACATAACAAGTTATTTAACTGACAAACTGTAAATGATGCACAGCGAGAGACAAATCATTGTTAATGTCATCAAAGATTCCACAGTGTAATGTACTGTCACTACTTTGAGCTTCTGATGTTTAGAGGATAGAGGGGAAAAGGTGAAAAGTTCAAAAGTTCAATTCAGTGAAT
The DNA here is from genome assembly GCA_003999625.1 of Oryzias javanicus. Lineage (NCBI taxonomy): Eukaryota > Metazoa > Chordata > Actinopteri > Beloniformes > Adrianichthyidae > Oryzias > Oryzias javanicus. The sequence continues at coordinate 20,925,845 of CM012441.1, forward strand.
AAAGAATTCTGTATTTTTTACAGTAGTACCACTGGTGTAATAAAAGCACTCATGCTTGCATTCTTATAATCACCTAAAATCACTATGAATGGGCTGACCAATATCAAGAAAAATATACTGTGTTCTGTAAAGCCTCTTTTCCATAGAGCAGTCCGGTATTTTAAGCATAACCATTGTAAAATGGACCCATTTAACAGTAATCAACTGTTCCATTTTGAGGGGCCTCCATTGGTTGTGGATCCAGTAAAAACTGAAATGGGACGGTTGGATTGGAGCTGCTGAAGCCACCCGTTAATTGACAGGAAGTGACGACGACACTATAAAGCACCAATGTAGCGCTCATTTAAGCTAACATTTCCAACGTGCAAGTATTCGATTTTTTATGGTTTCAATCCAACCCGCAATCTTCTTTAACATTAAATTCCTGGTATACACGATGTACCAGAAGTAAAGCAACAAAAAGACGAGCTGCTTGATGACTTCCATTGTCGTCTCTTGTGTTGTCGTACGACAGTGATGCAATGACATGCTAGAGATCTAAGCTAGGGGTCTCCTACGCTAGCGGTCTACACCACGCATGCGTCGTGAAAAAAAACTTGCTCAGTGGAGGCGAGGCTTAACTACGTGCAACTGTTGGCCAGAATTTACTGGACCATATTGGACCACTACTTATGGTACTGGACCATACAGCTTCGTGGAAACGATGCTTAGGAGTGGCAAAAAATAGTGACAAGTGTCACCGATCCTTTAACTTATGCAATAGAAAAAAAGAAACCCTCCTTTTTTTTAGCTGTTCTCTCTTCTGGCTGATAAAACTACCTGTTGTTCTGTCTTACAAACAGCAGGAAACAGAGATAAATCATTTTAAAATTGAAGTGGAACAAGAACATTCATTTTTTAAAGGCTATTAACCTAATTTATCTATGTTTGGTCAAATAAATTCAACCCTAACTGTGAAAAAAAAGTGTTTACCACTGCCCTTAGGAGATCATTTTAAGTTGGGCCAAAGCTGGAGAAGCAAAAGAATCTTGACAGCTAGTAAAATGCATGGTGACAGCAAAAGGTTTTAGGGTATTGGGTTCATTTATTTAATTTTTTCTCCCACTGCTCTGTTAGAAAAGGCTGCTGTCACTTAAATTGCATAAACTTTTAATCAAATGACCACACTTGATGTGTGCTTTTGAACTGTTTGAGCTCGCAACTTTTTTTTCTCCCTTTCACACAATGCTTCATGTTTGTCACAGTGTGGGTGTGGCTGAGCACAAACTCACATCTTGGTTTTCATTTTTGCTCACTGGTCCACGCATCCTTTAAAAATGCAACATATTTAGGCAGACTGTCCATCTCAATATCTTCAAAAAGCTTCTTCAAGTTCGGTCAACAACGCTATGTCTGCGCCTCCCAGCTCATTAAAAGTGCCAGTTGCTCTTGACTCGCAAATGCCATTATCTAAGACTCACACAAACACAAACACACAACTCATCCACATTTAATTATGCCAGATTATCGTCACATTACAGTCACTGTATCTGAACTTCATCCTCCTTGTTATCATATATAATCCATGCATAACCTCAATAACTGTCCCTACATTTTTGTGTTTAGGTGACATTTGCTGTAACACTGTTACATTCAATCAGTGTTAACCATTAATATTTTAGAAAGATCTTTTCTTCACAATGGCAATGTGTTTTTGATAATTCTGCCTTCTCGTCCTTAATATTATATTATGTCAATTAGGCAGCCAAATGAACATTTTTATAAATCAAAATGCTTTGATGGATAACTTGCTGCTTACTTTGTGACGTGATAATTCTGATTAACCCACCAGGCAATAGATGTTTGTTAGATAACTAATGCATCTATGGTAGATACTAGACATCTCATACAGCTCTATTCTATCTACCAATAGTGTTGTGAAAGATATCTGCATTGAGGTTTCCGGCACACCTGTAGACATATAATCTATTTCTTGATATCTCAACATACTTTCTAAAACATTTACTGGATACAAAATAAACAATCCAGTTTTATATCCATCTTCAGAACCCACTAAATTCGTTTTGGTGTCACAGGTTCTAACCTAGCTCCTGTTGAGGGTGGAATACACTCTAACCAGGTCACCAGTTCAAGATGCAGAATGCTATTGACAGACATCTCATAAACCAACAGAATAAAGTTGTCCAGTAGATATCAACAACAGATGTGTATTAGTTGTCTAATAGAAATCTTGTGCCCGCTGGGAAGGGTGGCTTGTTTGCAAAGTGCAAGGCATGATGGGACTACGACATGATTTGCTGTGAGAAAATGATCTACTAAAGATCTATAATAGATTTCTCTGAATCAATGTCTATCAGATAAATAAAGCATATTTATAGCTGTAAACAGTAAAACTGCAATGATTTAGATATACAATAGATATGTCTTTGATATTACAGATTTATATCCAATAGGAGAAGATTTAAAAAAAATCAAAAAAATATTACAAATTGTAATTAAATGTCGCTTTCTGTCACATCAGTTGATTCTAGGTTTTAGCATGAACAACATGCCTAATAGAGCTTTGCACAATTCATCTGCAAACTCTTTATCAATTGACACAAAAAGTCATTAAACCATCAGAACCCAGTGTGTGCCTTTTCATTTGTCACTTTGTTTATCTAATTTTAATACTTCAATTAAAATCAGCAAGACAACATGTTTTATTCCATTAAATATTTTACAAAATCCTTAATTCTCGCTAAGCTAATCAAATATTTATGTTTACATGAAAATGTCTTATGTCTTAAAGGTTAAATTAAAATATTAGTAGTGAAAGTAGTGAAAATAAAAAAGATTATCTCCATTAGATTTTTCTGCAGGGATAACAAATTAAATGTTGCCTGTACGCATTCACAGACAGGTACAAAAACACAAAGAGAATGGGATTCCTTTGTAGTCATAGGATCAATTTAAAATAATTTTCTGGGCAAACAAAAATATTATGAGCCTGTCTTGATTTAAAAGTAACTAGCTGCCTCAGAGGGCAGACTGCAGCTTTTCAATTGTTTTAAAGCTCAAATCTTTTAGATGGCTAAGCCTTGAAAGGGTAATTAGGCAGCTACCTGGCAAAAATCCCTTTCATGGCAAAATTTTCAAAGCCCACCAAGCTTCAAAGCAAAAAAAAAAAAAAAAACCCGGAAGAAGGGAATAGTTTTATTCATTAATAATTCCTAACTAAGTGTACAGCATAATAAACACATTTTTATAGCAACCTTTTAAGATTGGCTGCTCAAATAGAGCAGAACAGTATATTAACCCTGAATTCTTTCAATTTCTATAGATGTTAGTGGAACCATTTAGATTTGACCCTTAATAAAACAAGTATTCATCATTTCTATTTTTCTAAGCTTATATCTTTTGTTTTGCCTATACTTAGCAAGTCAAGCCAGGTTTATTTTTATAGTAGAATTCACACACAAGGTAGTGAAAAACTAATAAAAAGCTCTTAACATCCCAGAAAAATTACAATAAAAAAATACAATTAAAACAGTAAAATCTTTTTATTGAAATTTAAAATCACCAATCCAACAAGATAAGGAGAGGATGATTTGGGTATAATATGTTTAGCTTTCATACACTGAATAAAAATAATAAAAAAAATAAGCTCATACTTGAATATTGAAGAGGAAATTGTCAAACATCACCTGAGAATTGGTTAGAGATTTTAGCTGTATGAAGCTGAAAACTGCTGTGTTTAGTCCTGCATTTGGAAAATAACTAAAGGCCTCTCCCTGAGCTTCTCGGAGTCCAATGTAGTAATTCTTAAAATAATAATTATGGGTTACAAAAAATCTAGTAAACAATAATAATAATAAATTCTATTAAACCAGGTACATTTTTTAGAAGCCATTTTTATTTATGGCAACTTTCTGAGGGAAAAAAAATGGAACCACCACATTTAACACCAGCAAATGTATTATAGCTGATCATGACTGGCATGGTCTTAAAACAAGTTTTGCCAAAATTGAATCCTAAGAACTCCAGTGTTAGTATTGCATACTAATTGAGTTCTACTAAATTATTTTTTTTATTACAGCACCACATTATTGTAATGTTCAAAATAATAGGAGATCAAATTACATTGGTGTTATTAGAAAAGTCATTTACTGCAAAAACTTATTGAACTGATGTAAAATGATAATGAAGAAATTGCATAACGGTTATTAGCTTGGTTTTCATTTTTTTTTTAGTGTCTTTCACAGCCTTGAACGATAACTTGATTATGTGAATTGTATAGGAGAAAAAAATATCTTGGCATCATTAAGAGTCTCCGCAGCAAACGTTTACCCTCCATTTAACCCTTTGCTCTTTATACTCCTCACTCATACCCTCATCCTTCAGCTTTTAGGCAGCTGTGGCATAGAGGTGGAGTGATCAGCCTCTGATCTGATTTGATCAGGTGGTTTGGTTCCCTCCCTGCCTGGTCATGTGTCAAAGTCTCTTTTGGTGTGATACTTAACCCCTGGTGGCCAGCTTCTTGCATGGCAGCCCAGCCACCATGAGTGTGTGAATTGGTGTGTGTTGGGATGTGGCTGTAAAGCACTTTGGGGTTGAATCAAAGTAGAAAACCGGTATATTAGTATACACCATTCACAATCCTTCAATCATTCTATTTTCCTGTAGGCCTCCTTTGTGGTAGTTTAATCTTTTTACTAATATAATCGCTGTTCCTCCTCCAAATGTATCCAAACAATCTCAATCTCGTGTGTGCTGCATTTATTTCCAAAACATTAAAGCATTAACTTTATTTTAACTTACCACATGGGTGGTTTCACCACAGACGTGTACATTGTTCCTTATACTGTCACACATCCCACCTGACACCACCAGGTCCAGCATTCCCCCCTCCACCCATCTCAAACTCTTCTTCACCTCTTTCCCACACTGTTGAACTTATTGCCTTAAGTTATTCACCTTCTTCACCTCCACTCCCTGTTCAGTGATCCCTTGTTTATCATGGGAGTTCTATTCTTGAAAAAACCTGCATTAAACAGAATCTGGTAAGTATTTTTTTAAATTCATTATGTATGTTTTAAGGCTGTGAAACCCCTTCTCTACACACTTTATGTACTTTTCTCAAACAGACATGAACATTCTCACAATTGTTTTCTTTTCAAAGCTAAAACTCTTGTTTAAAAAGATATGCTTGTGATCAAAGATTTATGTAAACTTGGTAAACTTAACACTTTGTACAGGAGACAAGGCACAGGGAAGATTGATTGATAATGGTTACAGCCAATCAGAAAGTAGAACACAATACACTGTGAAAAAGAGAAATAAAGCATGGAGAACTGCACACAAAATATGTGTAACAGTGAAACAGCGAAAGGTGAACCACATTATATTGAAGGACTACTGTAAACTCAATGTTCCAGTTCAGTTCCTAACATTTAGTCATAGTCTTGCCCTTTATGTTACTAATCTTCTCTACAGCAAACTTACACATACTTAGATGTTCCTGCTGAGATGACAATCTGCAAACATCATGATCATCAAAAAATTCTGTCTTGATCCTCTCTTGTCATAGATTTTCTTTAATGCTTCATTTTCACTGAGTTGTACGGTAAAATCTGGCCCAGTCTGGGATTTTGAGTGTTTCCATTAAAAAATGGACCCATCAACCTGGACTGAACTGTGTCGTTTGGGCCCCCATTAGTGGTTGGTTCACAGGAAAAATGGAGCCGAGCTACTGTTGAAAGTATTTGATTGGCGGAAGGTCATTGCGACAAAAGGTAGCACCAAGAAAGCGTCTGTTTTCCTCTTCGCTTGTAAACTTATTTATCATCTTCAAGTTTACAAAAAAGGAAGCATTTGAAATTCTATTTGCTATTATGCTTCAGCCAAGTTCTTAGATTTCTTTATAATGTTAAAGTAAGAAACAGAAAAGAAAACTACTACAAGATAAAAAAATAATTTTCCAGTAAAATTCCATATAAAAAGATGCTTTTGATTTGAGTGAAATTTCCTTTAACTTGGCAGTATAGGTCAAGTGAATCTCTTGAACTTGATCCATGCTTTGTCAGCAGATAAAAATATTACTTTTGAAGGAGAAGGTGATTCAAGTCATAAGTAAAGAGGACTATGCTAATGCGTGTAAGGTATCACTGAAATCACTATACTTTTCTATGACTGTACGTATACTTAAAACAGCATGAAAACTCCAACTGTCGAGACGTGTGCTCACTTGGGAGTTCACATCTTCTGGGAACTTTATAGAGTAATTCAGTGAGTCACTGCCTGTGCCATGGACACTTATTAACACACTATTACAGTAAGTGAATGCTATCAGGCAAATAGGGCTTGACAAGGCTGCTATCAGCTGTCACTGTTGAAAACCAGCAGGCGCAAACACTCAGAAGTCACTTTGTTTCAATGTATCACTGCAGACAGGTTAAGTAACCTCTCAAGGAGAATTGCCATTATTATAAATAATGACCACATCAACATCCACCTTATGCTCAAAACCCTTAAACAATGACAGTCCTTTGTCTGGTGAAAAGCCTCCTTAATAACTACTAACTTGCACAGTGTTTAGATTAATATTATTTTAAGTAATGAATAATATTTGTATTATTTTTAGCCAGGATATCCTCCGGTAGAACTTTGGGTCCTTTCCTCAGAACTTTCTAAGCTACTACCCACAATCCATGACCTCAGGAGATGCATGGCAAAGGATTTGGATTGGTTTCTTGAAGTTAATTTTTTTTTAACTATTTGTTTGTCAAATCTTAAACAAAAAAAACACTTCTACACCTATAACCTTCATAAAAATTGTTGGACAAACAAGTCTTGCACTTTTTGGGACACACAGAGCAAGAGGCTCTCACAGGCTAAGGATTCACTAAAATACCTTCAAGCCAAATCCATCCGTTGAGATAGATTCTAATCATAATTATAAAAAAAATAGATGTATAATGTTTAATAGAAAGGTTGAACAAACCATACCTCCAGTATAGATACTATTGATTAAAAAAAGTTTATTTTGTTGCAAATTAGGGTTGATTTATGTTTAAGATAGTGAATATTGACTTGTCAGGGATAAACCATGAGGTTACTGAATAAAATAAGTTGTAAATTTGCACAAGGCTTTATGGTTGCCGTAGAAACTGAAAGATTGAGTATCTAATTTGAGATTTATCAGAACATCCTCACATGTTACAGTGAACAACCCCAACAAAGGAAACCTACAGCAGGTCACTTAGATTTCACATTTTCGCTGTAACAGAGCAGTTCAGTACTTAGAAACAATACATTTAATGAAATAAGGACAAGTTAGATCAAACATTAAATTGGTTTCTTTGTGCTGCAACAATTTACTTTGAATAAATTTGTCCAAACATTTAAAGCTGTATCACAAGAGATAAATGTTTCATGAATCCTGGAGCTATGTGAAATATAATCTAAAGGAGCAGGATTTACAGAAATAAAGCTTTCTGGGCAAGAGATGAGGGGAGGTCAGGGGCCAAACAGTGGCTGGGGAATGGGTCAGTGATTACAGTAAGAAGCCCAGTCACTCATTGATTTCTCAGCTCGGGCTACCGCTAGAGAGTGACCGGAGCCTTCAATGACACTGTGAGACAAAAATGGAGCTAACGCAAGGAAACACGAAGAGATGGGGGGCAAGGAGAGGCCAGGGACATGGAGAAGCAGAGGCACGCACTATAAAGTCGTCCAATTGAAAGCTGGAAGGATCATGTCAACGATTGCTTTGCAGAGATGACACAAAATGTGTGAAGTCAACCTCTCAGCCATACAGTTAAAAAAAAAGAAGTTTTTGATGCACCATTTTAAGTTTGGACTTTTTTTGTAAATTGGCAGTCAAAATAATAATCTGTCTTGACATTTAAAATGCTGTGACTCTACAGATACTTTAATTACTAAAGAACATGGTCTTGTTTATATACCCTGCAACCCTTTCTTCATTAGAATCATATTAATGTAGTCCAGTAATCAAAGGGAGTGGGGCTTATTGAAAAGCTAATTGCCTCTTCTATTCAGCTCGTTGCCTTGGAATTTACAAGCAAAGTTATGAGGCTGAGAGCTGAACAGAAAAATGTGTCGATGTTTTCAAACTTCACACAGGAGCTGTCAAGCTGTAATGGAAATTGCTAATTTGTGCAATTGTAGTTTTACACAGCCGGAAAACAAAAAAAAAAAAAAACATTCATAAAGTCTGGGTCAGTCTGTTGTGCTTTGCTGCTGTTAGAAAATAGAAATAAAAATATGATTGAAACAGTAACCACACTGCTGTAGTAAAAGCATTGAATTCTTAATCAAAACATGTTTTTAACAATTATGGTGAAAGTCAGAAAGAATTAAGCTTTTAGTCTTCTGGATTATAGGTGCTCAAACAACAGAGTGGTTCTTGTCAGACACACAGAGACAAACTCATCATCAGCTCTTGTCATTCTTCTCTCCACCATTGCTTTTCTTCCTCTCTGCTCTTGCCCAAATGCAGCCCTGATCCCCTGCAAGGTAATCAGTGGTAGAAACTCCAGCGTTACAGACTATGGCCCATCTAACCACACACTGGCTGCAACATACATGCACACACTTGAAGCACCAGGATTTGCAATAGTTCTCCCAGGGTGAGATGTCAGGACGGTAATTTGCACAGAATGAAAATGGAAAGACTCATCTGCAGTCTGCCCTCACATCTGGACCCTTCACCCCAGGCCTGGACATGTTTTACATTTTGTCCCATCTGTCATGACAATAAAGGCTGATGTGTTGCATGCTTCAAATCGCTCCATTTTTCATTTGACACCCCCAAATGTTGCCGCTGATTCACTCGGTGCCTCTTTAGAACAGGGGAGTAATTCCTAAAAATCTTAGAATACCATGCCTGTCGAGCCACGGCGTTTAAAAGCAGCAGCTACCAGTGATTCATCTCAGAGCTCAAAGAAAGCTGCACAAGTTTGTGCCAGTGCCACCCCCAACCGAATGCTCACAGGGGTCCTAAATATAGAAACCATTTTCCATATTTCTTTTCATCAACACCAGGGCCGTTGCCCAGCAGATCATTTTCTCATCATGCAAATTGGCAGAAACTTGAACCATTTGCCTTGTTCATCTGTTTGGCAGCGAGAGGCTGTTCATTTGATGGGACAACTTCACAAAGCTAAGTGGGGCTGTGCTTGTTTGTTTAACTTCAAAGTAATTCCGTCTAATGAAAAAGTGAAATATAAGAAAGTGGAAGCTGAGACCTGAAGAAAGTTCGTTTTAATTTTGCGGTGAATATGCATGAATTCAGTGGTGCAATGACATGTGAAGACTCAAAGTGAATACAAGTCGAGTCTGAATTGAAATGGTAATAATGCGTTCTCCTGGATAAAATCTGCCTCTGTGATGAGAATATGAACAAAACTGCAAATGATCCAACTTGAATGGTGATTATAAAGTCTGCTGCCCCTAATTATTCATGCATTGAAGATACATATTTAACTCATGAATGTGCAAATAATTCATGCTTAGTGTTCAGGAAAAAAAAAACAAGAATATTCATATTGTATCATTAATTCACTTGAGGAGAAAAAAGCAATGATCATCCAAACTCCCTCAAGTTAGCTTTACAGACTGAAGTTGTGGAGTCTTTATATAGAATTATTTGTTTTAAAATCAGAAGAATAAAACAAGAGTGAGTCTCTTGGTGCTATAAACAGAATGTGTTGATACAAAGAGGGAAAAAAGTGTCACCTCTTTTGAAAGCTTTACATTTATGGCCAAGGCCTGCATAAATCAGGTTCATTTGAAGGATTTCAGCTTTTTTCTGCAGGTTCTAGGAAATCGAGTCCACTCTGTATGGGGTGAAAATAGACTCATTTGATATGTGAAGGCGTAATTCTTGATTTGTAAGTTGTGTTTGCCCATTTGTGTGTGTTGAATGTATATATTTTATAAATATAACAGCTTTTAGGTTATTCTTCTTGTTAACCTGCGTAGCTGAAAGGACTCTTTTGTTTTCTTTCAACATTCCACCTGTCGATACACAGAAGAAGAGACAGTTTTCAGCAAAAGATAAAGCATATATATTGTTTATGTTTTTGGCCATCATATAAACTTCTAATCATCGGCACATTTCTCACTACAGCTTTGGTGTGGTGCAGGGATGGGCGATATTGAGCATTTAGGCACCAATCCGATATCGGTCAATATCGCTGATATCAATACCAATACCGATATTTTTCGTAAATGCAGTGGATGATCATATTGTTTTTATTGCTGTGAATGTATTTTTGTATATTTCCCTTTTTAAATCACTTGATAAATATAAAAGCAGAATTAGGACATATATTATTTTTTATATTATTTTCAATTAAATGGAAAACAGTTTATTAAAATAAGAAACTAATTGAAATTACATAAAAAGTGAAGAAATGAATGGAAAACAGTGGGGTTGGGAATCACTGGGTAGCCTACCTTTTGATACGATATGCGATACATGGCTCATGATATCCATGATATTACAATACTGCAATAATTCATACAAAACATCTCTAATTACCCACAACAGAAAAACTCATATTTTTAGGAAAATATATCTCAATTTATTTTTTAGCTTGAACACAATCTTATTTTAAGCAACATTACTGAAATCAGTGATACTATGTCTTTGAAAAGCATTGACACCAAATGAATTTGAATTATCTGTTAAATTCTGCGTTAACAATAGTAAACATGAACAGCAGTGCCAATACAGTGCCAAAATTGTTGTAAACAACAGAAAAAAAAAAACTACATAATTCAAGTATCTGCCAGGTATATTGACGCTCACGACGGCCAGTCTCACCATGCGGGCCCCTATCTACCTCCAAAGAAACAGCTCACCAAACGATGATGAATATAACATTTTACAGCTTTTTTTAACAAAAATAAAAGATCAATGTTTGGTGAGAACCCATCGAGAATCAATCGCAAGACTAAATGTTGCGATAAATTGCAATATTGATATGTTGGCACATCCCTACAAAAAGAAACAAGAAAGTATGACGCTAAAATAAATTAAAATGTTTAATGATTAAGAAAAACTGGTAGAAATATAAATAAGTTGTAGCTTCTTAGTCTCTAAATTGGACAACAAAGACATGTGAAAAGTAACTTGTCATTACCAACTTAGCATTTAAATAAAGTGGAAATAGGGTGAACAATGCGTGCCAGCTGCATGCATGCGGTGTGTGATCTGCTGCTGAGATCTCACAGGACTGGTGAAAATGGTGAGGCAGCACCATCTGTTGCAGATGAAAAATAGTTTCAAACAAGAGTGGAAATATTGATATCTGCGGGCCGGTATTGATCCGATAACGATACCAACTTCAGATCGATCCAATCAGCGTTAGTGTGGTGGCAGAAAAACTAAAGTTGCAGTGATGATACAGTGATGATACTGATGATCAAATGTAAAAGATCAAGGTAAATCTCATCTCCCAATATTAACAAAACATTATAAAAATACAACTCTCAATTGAATACATTATTGTTCATTTCAAAAGCCAGACCTTAAAAAAAGGGTTGTAACGACATTCTTAGTGAGATATTTTTCTCCCTGCAAGCACATTTTTAAACAGTGGTAAGCTGCCACAACCACCAAGATGTTCAGTGCTCAGAAATTCTGCTCCTATAGGTAACTAGTGTGTTCAAATGGAAAAGAAAAAAGTGTCTCTGGGCATATTTTGTGAGGGGAATGACAAAATGATGCCTGGAGGAAACAGTGCAGCAGTGAGGGAAAATTGTAGTTAAGTTCCACCTCAGTTGTATTTTTCTGTCTCTTGTAGGCTCCTTGTTTCTTGTCTTTCATTTAATTTATAGTGATGTGTGCGACTTTGAACATGTTTTTACTCCGTCATGCTTTTTCTGGTCTCCTACGACGACAAGAAAGGAGGGAATTTTTTTATTGTTATGCAGCCACAAAGGAGCTCTTCTCTTCATGTCTTTGCTCCTAATTACTCATGATCACTTATCTGATTTCTAAAAGCATCTATTCACAGCGCAGCAGCTTGACAGAGACAACAGCAGAAATTATGCTGTTATTATGGGATGGCGGAGAGGTGTAGGAGTACATTCACATTGACTGTCAAGTCAAATTGTTTCTGCATTTCATCTTGTTGGCTGCTTATCTATGCAACTGTTTATCTGTACCTCTGCTGGGGTTTTGCGCAGGCTTCTCGAGTGTGTTTCTCTGCATGTTTTTGTGCTGCAGCTGCCAAAGTGAGGAGGCAGGCAGCTTGCTGTGTCAACGGCTGTAGGGGGAATTTTCAAACCCCAGCCAGCGGGGGATTGTGTATAAAATACAGATGTTAGAAACGGCTCCACTGTTTGCTCATTGTTATCTCCGCTCTTCGGTGTAGAGAAGAACAGGCTTGGGTTTTGACTTGACAAGGGAGAAACAGAATGATAAATTGCCCCACCAGCTTTCTTCCAACTCACCACCCGCCCTCACGCAGCTACCCCACCCTACTATAGATAGCGTAAAAAAAAACAAAACAAACAAAAAAAAACACAAAAGATAACAGGCAATACACAGATAACTACACAAAGGAGATAGGAGTACCACCCTTATGTCACCCAAGCTGCCACACTAAGAAAACAGAGCATGAGTTAATAAGGAAAAAACTGTTTTACTATCACTTTTTCAACATGTGACTTCAAACAGCTGAAGGAAATGGAAACTAGAGAGCAGATTGACAGTTCAGATAAAGAAATAGATGTCTTGATCTATCATGAAACTGAGTTTTTATCTGGCTGCCCTGATTGGGTAACATTTGGGGAAATGAATTGCTCCGCAGGTAAACTGCTTCAAATATCTTGAAATTACAGTGATCTAACCCTATTTCTAAGAGTAGCCCACTTGAAAGACTCTGAAAAGGCTAATTCAATTTAATACAGAAATCAATGTTAATTGAACAGCTGGCATTTTTAATCCTTGGATTGTACTGTACACCTCTATGTCATGGTTTGTATGTAATAAAGCTGTGTAGGTGAAGACTAATGACAATACGTTTGGTGACAGTGAATCCATACTTGTGCGACCCCGATAAAAGTAAAAACATTACCATATGCTTTTGGAAGGGCCAAAACATTTCTTAAGTTTTAATGACTCCCCCACAGACATGCACAAACACAGCTGTGGTGTTGAAATGGATTTCATAATTCAACAGTTTAAAGGTCCAAATTCCGATTTACACTGGTTCATCTGCCTTTTTGTATTGCGCTAACAAAAAAAGTACATTAAAAAAATAAATAAAGGGAATAGGGCTGCCATGATTAGTCGACCAATCGACAACTAGCCGACTATTATAGTAGTCAACAACTAATTCAATTTCTTTCATGTTTCATGACTATTTTTTGCAACTGTAAAATTACCTGCATGAAGCCCAATGAGGCAAAATTCTTTGTGATTTTGGGCTATATAAATAAAATTGAATTGAATTGAATTGTCAATTAGTTGTTACTTTATGTTATATGGATTCAAAGTTTAGCAAAGTTGAGCAAAGTTGTGAGTGTTCAACATCAAAAATGCACCCTTTTTATATTTTGATTTTATTATTGAGACCAAAACTTTCTCTTTTGTAAAAAAAAAAAAGTACTGTATTTTCACGACCATAAGGCGCACCTAAAGGTCTAAAGTTTTCTACAAAATGTGTGGCACGCCTTATAGAGCGGTGCGCCTATTGTATTGTTTTTTTGGGGTTTTTTTGTAAGGCGAATTACATAGGAACGCTGTATGGTGAAGTGTGGGACGGCGCGAGGGAGCGCGTGTCCATGCGTGTCCGTGCTTCCTCGCTTCTCCCCACTAGTTTTACCATGCCCGCGCCTTATAGTCAAGTGCACTTTATGTATTTGTTAATTACAGAAAAAGCACCAAAAACTCAAACTGCGCTTTATCACCCAGTGCGCCCTATGGTCATGAAAATACGGTAGTTGCTTGTTTCAGATGCCGAACTCATTTGATTTTATCTTGTTTTAATACCAGAAACTAATGAAAGACAGAGGCTGCATGATTCAAGAAAGTTGAAATAGTATCATCTCAATTATCTTTATTTTTAGTTCGTTTAAGGATAATGATGGTTAAGATGTATGTTTTCAATTCAATTTTATTTATATAGCCCAAATCACAAAGAAAATTTGTCTCATTGGGCTTCATGCAGGTTTTACATTCACTTTGTGAATGACCCGATTTGGTCATTGGAAAAAATAATCTGTGATTAGTCGACTAATAAAAAAATCTTTTGTGGTAGCCCTACAAAGGAGGCAAGCTGAAGACGGTCCAGTGTAAATCCAGCACCAGTGTTGTCAGTTAACTTTCATGGTGTGATCACTGAAGCATCACATGTCCAAATATGTAAACAAACCTATCTCGTTGCATTTACCACTGAGCTGCGAGTCTAGAACGGTGTGCAATATTTGCTGCAATCTTCAGATTTCTCCTACCATAATCAGCATAGACAGCAAGTATCTGGTAAAACCAACGTTTATTATTTTTCCATTTATATTTCCATCAAATGTACTGACATCCAACAGCCTGAAAGGAATTAACTAAATTTTCCATCAAGGTTCCATCGAGTATAATGTTTTCAGCCAATATGGCGTTGACAGCCTGTGATGTCATTTGCATATCCCATATATGTATATGTATATGCTAATGTTGTGAAGGAACAAAGAATGCTCAGATCAGTCCAGCTGAACTGATGCTGGGCACTTTTGTTGCAGGAATCATTGACTTAGAAGTTGTTGAACAGAAACTTTGGAATGAATTCCAGCTTAGGCTGACGCTATAACAGTTCGTGTTTTCCATTGATGCTGCATAATTAAGAGAATAAACAAAGATGTTTGGCTTATAAATAGCATAAAAACACAAAACCTTGAGGGTAATTAAAGCCACTACATACATTAAGACCAATAGAGTTGAGGTATATATGAATATTTATGAATGGTATTATCTGTAGACAGTCTGGGCATGAATATTGATAATGAATCGTTGCGGCTTAAAAAAAAAAGGCAAACACAACATGCCTTATTTAAGGATGTAGAGGCATTACACGGACTCGCACTCACTTTCATACTCGCAAGCACACATGAATACTCTGTCAACCAACCATCTTGTAGCCTCAAAGGATAAGTTAAAGACTTAAACTCCCTCACCCTGAGCTGCAGGAGTGCTGCGGCTGATGTGTAACATTAATTTCTCATGATGTCAGTCAGCTCTCATCAACGTTGAACTTTAGCGTGCCCACGAGACGAGTGGGACAAACGTGGGAAGAGTCTGGAGGGCTCAGTGTGAACAAGAACGTTCTCCTCAATCACTCTTAGGCAACAAAAATCTTTTGGTGTGTGTGTGTTTTTTTTCCCCCCGATCGTGTTACCACCGAATGGCTTTGGTACAGAATAGAACAGGGGTTGAGAACAAAAGGCCATGATTCGAAACCTACACTGCCTGGGTGTGTTTGTGGGTGATGAGATGGTGTAGGTGTGTGTCTGAACTGTAAACTTGGCACTGTATCTGTATGTTTCATTCTCTGGCATCTACCTACAGTATCATGCGAACCGACAATTTAAATCATCAAAAAAAAAAGAAGAAGAAAATGAAGATTAGGTCTCTTATTATTTGATTTAACTTTAAAGATGCTCACTTGTTCTGCAAAAATGAGGTGTTTGAGTTCATCAGAATTATTTCAGCACAGCTTTTTCGTGCTCATCTCCTTGGGTGAAGTAAAATTGACCCGATGAGTGAATATTCTGCAGACCTTTGGTGAGCATGAAGAAGCTGATTAGCATTGTGCAGCTTGAGCACTCTCTTTATTCTCTTCTGATCCAATTGTACGTTTTATTCATGTGCCTGTTAAAGACTTGTGGAAACACAGACAGAAAATTTGACCCTGAGCTGCTGATAGTCCCCAAAGGAACTGAAAGAAAAATCTTTAACGGTTCTATAGCAATGTGGTGGAGATGAAATTTAAGATACCGTCTGCCGGGCTCTGCAGCTTCCTCTTCTCACAGCGCTCAGCCTTTGAAAGCAGAGCAGCATTTCCATCTATCATGCATCACCTTTCCATGATAGCATAGCCAGCTAGTTTTACATTATGTATTGTGAGCCAAGTGGTCGTATGGAAGCTTATTGCCACTAAAAGAACAGCCAGCACCTCTCTCGCTAAAAGCTTCCTTTTTTTCTGTCTCTCTTGTTTGCCTTTTTGCAGCTTTGCAAGGTGGATACAGCTTTTAATCTGCCTAACACAACTGGCATTTTGAAGTAAAAAAAAAAAACTTTACTTTGTTACCAAAGCTAATCCAATCGGCTACGGTTAGACAAAAGCAAATTTCTGAAGGTCATATGCGGTACCTCACTTTGGTAGACTAAAAGGCGTGAATGGGCTATGAATGGATCGAGAGCTGTTTGCACTTGGCAGCTGCTATGAAGACTTTGTGGAGGGAAAAAAAGGACTCAAATGATTCAAGGAGTATCACCTCATACCACTTAAAATAAATGACTCAGGAACTTATTGTTCATAAATATTCAGTAGACGTACGCTCCCAGTAGGAATCTATGTGGACTATCAATATGATGGATTAGTCTTTGCCCATTGGAGAAAAAAATAATTACTCAAAGCAATAATTACAGCAGGCCCGTGCTGAATTGCACTCAGCTGGTTGATAAGATTTCATTGTCAAAGTGCTGAAGTGAATAACAGACAGACAGCATGAAGGACAAGTAGAGAACTTCCCAGGTCATCTTTGTTTTCTTGTGCTATCACGCTGCACAAACTCTTTAATGCAGATCAAGGCTATCTCCAACCCTAAGCCCTACAAATATCTCGCATCTGCTCTTCAGACAGAAATGCCATGTGATAATGTACAACACAAACGCGACTCCTTACCCTCAGCTTTCACAAAACGCCCTGGTGGTTTTGACGTTTCTCCTCGCTGCCCTGGGCCAAATGTTACAATCACAAATCATCCATCCAGTAATTAGCCTTGATTCCCTCATGGCAGCCCTTAATTTGGTCAAAGTTGTCAGCAGGCAATTATGGCTGCTAGATAAGAGTGTGAAATCGTGAGTAATGCTGGAGTGTTTTGCCACATTATTCACTGCCAGTAAATGTGCATGCTTAAGGTGAGCTTCATGTCACTGATGTGTTTACTAAAATAGTGAAATAAACAGCATCTTCACAACTGAAAAAGTGCACGCTAGTGGGAAGGAGCAACTGGATTATGAGTTACCAAATGGGGTTACAGCACTTTAGGTCCCTCTGCACTTAGGTATGCATACAAGCTAGTAGAAGGGTGCAGATAACGCTGGAGCTGCACTGCAGACTAGCTGTAATCAAGTAATTAATTCATCAACGAGTGACAGTTAAGCTTTGGGGTAAAGCTCTAGTTAATAAACAGATAGGAGTTGATTTATGTAGATGCCATGTGCTTATCTGGGTGTGCTTCTCTATCTGTTTGCTATGTTGTGGCTCCCATGCATGCATTCATGTTTATGTATAATGCAGTTGCTGCGGTTAAAGGCTGTACCCATGCTTTTATTTATATTCTTCAAGTCTTTGGTGTCTCCCTAAACCTGTTCTCAGTAAGGGGCTCCATCTAGTCGGAAGAGGAGAAACAACAGAGGAGCAGAGGTCAATTGAGAGCGTGGTGCACATCAGAGGAAACAATGGCTGTTGAATTATTGAGTCTTTCCTGTCCCATCAGCTATTTGTCGCAGCCCTAATGGGTTTCTTCTCTAAAAGGCAGCGTGTGAAGGAAGGAAAAAGAATTTACTCTGTGTTTTCCAAAGTAAAAGTAAAGGGGGAGAAAAAAAAGCAGCTTTTCCGCCTTAAGGAATGAAAGGCTGTCTAAACCTGCATCAACTTGCTTAAAACTTTCAAGTCTGATCATCACATTTCCTTAAGAGTTATCCTGACTTCATTATTAATTCAGGTAAAACTGAAATAATGTTAAACTAGAGTAAAATAGTGACATTGCAGCTTTTAAGCCAAAGTTACATCATTTGACTTATTCCTGTGCATGCAGATAAGTGGAAGGCTAATTTCAATGCAAACTTAAATATTCACTCACAGATTGAAGCAGCTCATCTGATGTCTGCAGCTGTGAAGAAATACATCTGCCAGTTTCCTTCGATTAGTTCTCGCTTCCCTCTCACTGCTCAAATTTTACCCCCAACGCACTTCATCAGTCAATATGCTCACATACACTCATCACAAATGTTCTCGTCATACAGACAGACAGCTGGTGAAAGCATAGCTTGAGCATTTTTCCTGAGAGCGCTTGCTCCTGTGGGTTCCGCTGGGTAGCCCGCCGTCCCGCCATGAGTTCAGGAATCTGGCCTGTCAGCTGGCAGTCAGGACTCTGCAGGTGTCTCCTCAGCACAAAAGCAAAGTCAAGGGCCAATAAACAACAGCAGGAGAAAAAAACCCAGGGCCAAATCAATATCAATGTACTCTCACTACAGCAGCCCCAGAATCTTCTTAATCACACAAAAACATGCTTGCTCCTTGCCTAGAGGGGTGTATGCACCACCGCCCAAGCAACACGAAAGTGGCATGTCGTGGGCTGCAAGTGTCTACTCCTAAAATCATTATATCAGTCAGAACGCTTGCCCAAAGCCCACAGCTGCTGGCTTTCAGGGCATGTTTGGGTGTTGTCACTGTCAGGTCATTCAAATCAACCAAAAAAAGCCTTTTTTCTTATTTCACATTTCTATAAGACTCAACATTTCATTTTAAAAACAAGTACAATTTTATCAATGTGTGCATTATGCCGACATGAAAAATATGAATATGAAAAATCCATCCACTCATCCATCCATTTTTTCCCACTCATCATCAAGAGCAATATAAAGGGTCAAAAGTTGCCAATCATTATCAAAATTATCATAATTTTTCTGACTGTCCCAGTTTAAAGACATTTTGGAGAAACATCCAGACCTCCCTAAGTGCTGTTTTTAACACTCCACCATCTCTCTGCTTTGAGGCTTTACCTGGGTTTTGTACTGCTGATGAAGTGTACGTTTGGCATAAAACTATTACAGTTAGTCTTGGTGGCATGTAAAAATCGATTACAAGAGATTGTAGAGCCAAGCTCAACCCAAGATTGGTTTGGAATTATCCTAGATATACTCAGGATGGAAACGTTGATCTATCAGTTAAGACTCCAAAAACATAATTTTCTCATATCTGTCCCAAATGGCTTTTATTCATAAACCCTGTGAGGGCAAATATTGACATTATTTGTAACTTATTTATCCTGTATAAAGACAGTATAAATAACCCCATAGTAAACTCAAACCCCCTCCCTTTGTTTTTCTTTCTTGTTCTTTCTGCTTTCTCTAACATGTGACTGGGTATTACAATCTTTTAAATATCTTACAGATGTCGTTTGTGTATTTTATCTATCATATGAAACAAACATGGAAGGACTCTTATTTATGCAGGTTAGCATGACTGAAGATGTACAATCACTTTTTTGTCATCGAATCCAAATTAATACTAAAATAAAAAAGAAGAGGTGGCAGAAATTCATCCAAATGACAAAAAAAGAGAAAAGAAAATGGAAAGAAACCAGGTAGAATTATTTAACAGCAAATGGAGAGGCTGATGCTTTTGAACAAGCTGTAATTATGGAACAAGACTTTGCAGCAACAATGAAAGCAGAACTTTTGTTAAACAGTAAAAGTTTCATTTCCACTTTTAGGTCAATGTGTCGTTCTAATAACATTCTAAGAGAGGTCCATATGCAAGATGTTCATACCTGCTCACCAAAGAAAATAACTCTCCAATGAAAATTTCAGAGATTTAAAATACACTGTAATAAAACTAACACAAGAAAACTGCTCTAGCAAATTAAAATTGAAAGGAAAAACGGAAATTGGATCTCCGCTTAGCTGGAAACCCAATATCACATTTTAATACTATAATAACTGGAGTCGTTTTTTGTTTTTTTTTACGTCAGTCTTTGACAACTAAATATGGGGCTACATTTCTTTAACCACAACTTTTTTCTTTCTCTCCATCTTTAGTTATCCCTAAGTTCAGCGACTGCTTCAAATGATCTTATTCAAACTGTTGATCTTGAATGATCTTTAAATGTATGGACCATGTGTAACTACATCCAACGTACATTTCTTAAACATGTATTGGGCACAGGTTGATGCATTTCTGGCAACACATGGCAGGTTTTGGTCCACACAACTCACAGCTGTATTCCCTGGGAAAATTCAGTTTTTGACATGGGTAGTGTAGCTTTATTACAATTGTCACTTTATATTTTCATTTAAATACAAATTAAACTTCAAGCTAAAAAGTGAAATAAAATGAAAGATCAAAGATTCTCCTTCTCAAGTCATTTCTAGGTGGTTTTGCTGCATACGGTGTTAACAGACTTCAAAGAAGCATGCTGTCTACAGCAATCACTAGACTAGGAAATCTTAAAGAAGTCTAATGGCCCGCTTCTAGAGTCCAGAAAAAAAAAAAAAGAATAACAGAGAAAAGAAAAAAAACAGTTTTTGGTCTGGCTGCCTGTTCCAAGCTAACAGCTTGAGCAGTCGAAACGGAGTTCAATCTTGCAGCACGGTCACGCTGAAACTGGCAGAAATGAACTGTAAATGCAGAAATGTAATCAATGAATAATACATTTGGGTATGTTGTCAGATCACAGAAGTATTCATCATACAGAGCTGTAGCAGCATTATGTCCCGCCTTTTCTTCTGGTAACGTTGATTGATTCTTGTTTACAGAATAAAAACAGACATCTTCATTTTCAGACTCAGTGCAGGGGGGCAGATATAAACATTTAAGGCTTAGTTTTTGTGGACAGTCTGCTCTATGTAACCTAAAACCAATCATCTGTCTTTGGAACTTTAGTTTAATTCCCTTAAATTCCCATTAACAGGACATTTGTCTTCTAAGCAGGTTTAGTAACATAAAACAACATGAACAATATAAAATAGAGAAAATGAATTACATTTACTGCTTTGTACGGTTAACAAGTAATTACAGGTGATTAATAGTGTATTATATTTTAACTGCAACTGAGCCATTTGCCTTGTAATTGACCAAAAATAGCTCTGTCCATTTAAGGAGTGAGTGTCTGATTATGCCTCGAGTCAAATCAGCCAGGTTTGATCATAAGTGATATATAAGAGTGAATAGGAAAGAGAAGGTCACTGGCTTTTTGTGTTCAGAGTCCAGTTTCTATAGGGAAAATGTATGATGACAGGGTCAAATTTAAGAGGAACTATCTCTTTGGTAGTAAGAAGTCAAGAGTTGAGAGGGAAAAGACAGCTTTTTTTTTTTTTAACACAGCCAAATATTTCTCTTCATACTGGCTGTGTGTATGTAATGTGTTAATATTTAAAATGGTCCATTGATATTAGTAATGAATTTGGATTTATGATCTAATTCTTTGTCAGTCGTCTTGAAAATCTGAAATATTAAATATCTATGAATGCAGACTTAAGGACTCAAGTTTTTTTTTTTTTTTTTCATGAAAGTCCGTCCATCCATTCTTCCGCTCATCCAGGACCGGGTTGTGGGGGCAGCAGTCTAAGTAAAGAGACCCATACTTCCCTCTCCCTGGTCACTTCCTCCAGCTCCTCTGGGGGCACGCCAGTCCCAGAACACCTCCCCAGGGAGGTGTTTCGGGAGGCATCTGGAATAGATACTTAAGCCACTTTTTCACGAAAGTATCGTAAATTATTACACTTGTAAAAAAAAAACAAAAAACTGTATATTATGTATGCAGAAATGATGCAAATAATGTGGCGTTATCCTTTATTTAATAGTATGAAAGAGCAATTAGGAATGAAAATGGCATAATGACCTTTAAGTCTAGCTGGGAATTGCTGTCCCCACTTAAACTCATGAGGTCCCCCTGGTCAGATTTAGCATGTGTTCTATTTTTCTTAGATTGCTGCCACACAAAGTACCTGTTTTTAACTAATCCCATCTTCCTGAAAAGAGGTGGATGGAGCGTCTCTTGGTGAGGGTGTTTTACACATCGTTAGTCTATGAACTAGTTTCTTTGTAAACAGATCTCAGCTGTCATTAGAGAGATGTTTTTGTCCATATAGAATTTTTCAGATGCCACCTTTTCAGTCAAATGGGTAACCACTGTCACCACAGCTGGAGCTCAAACAGCCACAAGTCCATGTTCTTGTGAATGAGTGTCATGTTAAATTTTCCCTGACAGCATGGATGGAGGGTAAGTGAGGACAGGAATGCTGCAGGGATGGATATTGTGCTCAGAAGCCCTTGTTTTCAAGGCATTAGCTGCCTGGTGAAGCGGTGAGGACCTGACAGTAAACAGTGGCACAGCATGTTGGGCCATTTTTGAGTGTTACAACTGAACACACATTATTAGGCACTGCATGTTGGATCTTAGGCGTGCATGGTTGTACACGTGAGAGTAAACCGCCTGCCGCAGACACCAGATGGGTGAGAAATCCATCTTAAATTTGACTTTATTTATATGGAACTAATCGTAAGAAAAATAATCTTAGAGCACATTACAGTTTAAACCAAATGAAGTCATATTTATACAAGTTTAATTCAGTTCATCTTTGCTAATGTCATAACAGTTCAGAAAGCAGTGGCCTGAGCAAAAATGACATTAAAACTTTAGGCCCAGAAAAGCTGAAGAGCTTCTGCCAACTCCTTTTCCAACTCAACTGCTTTGTTAGAAAAGAATGATGATTGTTATTATCACTTTTCGTTGTTGTTTAAGCTCCATTGTTAAAAATCTTTCTTTTATCTTTACTTTTGTCAGTTGCATGCTGGAAATAAATAAAAGAAAAAAAAAACAAACACTCATGTGAAGACTGTAATAAAGACTAGTAAATATGTGTATTTAGTCTGACAAAACCCCACTTATACTCTCAACGATTGTTTTGGTAGTTCAAGTCAAAGTGAAAGTCCGTTATTTTTTAGATCTTGGTTTGAATAAAATAAGTGATTCAGTTCAAGAGCAATTTATTTGGTAGAATGGAAACTTGGCCAAAATTTAGATATAATATTTTTAGATTTAATTAGATTAAATTTTTATTTTTTCTTTGAAATCCATACATTAATACAAATAATCTACCACTTGCAAATGTTTTGGACACATTTATTATGTTTGCAACAGAAAGCAATTCCTGAGCCATCATTAAAAGCTTAACAGACACCAACTATACCACCAACATATTTGAAAATCTTTATATTTTCAACTTGAGGCTGTATCGTTGTGTGTGGTGGGTATTTTTTTTTTTTTTTTTTGTCCTTACATCATAAAGGCTTTGGGTTGAAACCTGACAGGGTCTTTTTCATATGGACTTTATTCCCTCTGTGTCTGTGGCTTTTTCCAGCCACCTCAGCTTCTACTCACAGTCTGAAAACATGCCTAAGAGGTTGATCAGTGATTCTAAATTGCATCTTAGGTGTGAGCGTGTGGCCCTGCAATGGACTGTTGAACTCTCCAGGGCGGAGGTGTCAAACTCCAGGCCTTGAGGGCCGGCCTCCTGCTGTTTTTTCCAGAAATCCTGCTTCATCTGCTGCTGATTACCTGAATCAGGTGTGTTTAGCCAATAAGGAGCTTCTATGGCAGGTTGTTTGGAAAACATGCAGGACACCAGCCCCTGAGGCCTGGATCTACACACTCCTGGGCAGAGTGTACCCTCCCTTTGGCCTTGAGTAGCTGGCATGAGCTCCAGCAACCCCAGTGACCCTGCGCAGGGCTTAGTGGGAATAGAAGATGGATTTTCTGCTTGCTTCCAGTTTCAGACAGTGACAGTCAAGTTGCATTTATGCTGTGTAAAGATTTAAGCCAACTTTGTTGATACCTTCATGCAATTTTTTTTTACTTAATCAATTTCATTCTGACTGGTATCTAAGATACATGTAGATTTTTTTCTAAAATCATTAAGTTGATGATGAATAGTTTGACAACTTAAATATGACACTGTCTAAATGACCCCAGGCCACCAAAAACAGAAAAAAAGAAGTTGATAAATGATGGAGAAATGCATAAATCTACCCACACCCTTCTGTGTTGTATGTAAATAAGTTTGCCCTGAAGGTTTGATCTATTTGAAGGGACGGAGCTCTGAAAACAGGCCATAGAATTTCAGATCGGTGTGTTAACGTTGTGACCTTTGAGTGAGTTGAATACATGTAGACAGCAGCGTGGAGCCTGATGAATTGCTTGGGTCTTTCCCCAGCTGGGAAAGCAGATGCCGAGAGACAGAACGTGTTTTTCTATCCTCCTGCATGCTCATTTTTTTCCCTCCTCCTTCTGATCTTATATTAGAAATGCTGGTGCCTTTGTGTGAGTGGAAGCATGATTGCAAATGTGTGTGTCTGCACGAGGGGGTGTATTTTGTTGGAAATGACACACTATTAGCTGTCCTGGCGTTAATCTTAATGGTTCATGCTAGAAGACTACACACAATCCATTTTAATGCAATTAGCTCTTGCCAGGAAGGATGAGTTATTCAATAGGAGCATAATTGCATCCTCAAGTTTTTACTCTGGTTCATTCCGGGGATGTAATTACTTTCATACATGGTTTAACTCATGGCCCCGCTGACACATACAGTCTGCATAAAAACTAAGGCAGTCATGCAGACACATGCACAATCATATGGAATTAAGTTGACAAGCAATAGATCCAAGAATCACACAGTTTTACCTTGTTATACAAAGTGTTAAGGTGAAATTGCCTAGCATCAGGTTTCATCAGTGTTTGCATGCACACTGAATCCCCAAACAGCAGGTTCAGACACACCATGCCCGGAGATTGATGGGCTGGCTTCAGATGAGCCACCCTAAGGGGGGGAACTTCTCCTTCCTGCTGTCCTACAACGGTATTTTGCTGCTTAGTATTAAAATCTGTTGGAGAAAAGCTCCCAGTATTACCTCCCTATATTTCACAAGAAGATAAAGTGGAATGATTGGCACACATAATGGCGTTTTTGTCCTCATCTCATTTTCTCCCTTGCTTTCACTGGTTTTTAACTTTACGTCTCTGTTATCAAAGTATTTTTAACAGACTTGACCTCATGAAACTTCTGTTATGTCTGATGCTGGTGATCTTGATCAGGACCTGCCAGGAGCAGAGGAGAGGAGAGGAGAGGAGAGGAGAGGAGAGGAGAGGAGAGGAGAGGAGAGGAGAGGAGAGGAGAGGAGAGGAGAGGAGAGGAGAGGAGAGGAGAGGAGAGGAGAGGAGAGGAGAGGAGAGGAGAGGAGAGGAGAGGAGAGGAGAGGAGAGGAGAGGAGAGGAGAGGAGAGTGCTGAGCAGCAGTAGATTTGGGAGTTGTTTTTGGTTTTATTTCCTGATATCCTCAGTCGTCTTACACTAGCGGGTTTTGTTACCGGTATTTTAGTTTGGGGTTGGACCTTGGCAGTCTTTATTTGTGGGCTTGCTTTGTTTCTTTTTGTTACCTGGATCCAATCAGGGAGCCTTATCAGGGAGTTACTGACTCTGACGGTCAACGTGGCTGGGTCAGTAGTGTCCCTTTTTCTTTGCATTTCTATTTTTACCATAATACTAATCATTTCATTTTATTTCTTTACAGAACACAGTTCCCTCCTTTCTTAAATAAAACTGAGTTCCTCGTGTCCTTGGTATCTGGTTTGATATGTTGTGGCCCTCTTTTTGGTCTTTTCCCCCTAGGCTGGGGCTGGTGTGCCTATTGGGGCGGTAACATCATATACTGCTCAATTCTTGATCTCAGTTTGAGTGTCTATTTAACTTGGTGATATGTGAAACAGTTTTTCACTTTGTTTGTGTATAGCTAGATTAGATTTACATTTTCTTTTTGATTGTCCACTCTAAAGAATTACTCAAATGACATTTCCCCTAATAAACAGAAGCGTGTTGCACATTTGGAAATTAGAAAGACTTGCAGTGACATCCCTGTGAGGTCAGTGCCTAACCAGTGATGTCTTTGTAAATAAAGTTTTTGTGCAGTGGGACGGGGATAGAATAAGCCCAGTGAGCTGCCTCAAGGGGAACTGTTCCTCTGCTCTGTGTATAAATAATGGAGATGAAAGAGAACAAGGCTACGAATGATCTTGAGTGGCCCGGAGCAGCCCACGGGGCTTCAGTCAGAACCACAGGGGGAAGCAGAGGCCCTACACCCACCCACAACTCCATTCTAAGCCTCCAGTTAAATATGGCAAGACAGCAGTGCTCAGCCATTTAATAAGGTTGCCTGTTCACTTGTTATGCAACTATTTCACTTTAACTACCATTGTTTCATTTTGAACTAACAAACAATTGTTGAATTGATGTGGTGCTTAAAATAACTTTATGCAGTTTTTTTTTGTCTTTAAAAGAACCAGAGTTTATGTAACGTGCAAAAATGTTACAGATATGACTTTTTGTAACTCATAAGAGATGTAATTTACACTTGTATTTCTCACAACTTGATTATTTTCATAATTTCAGCTGTCAAAAAGACCTTTGCCCTCACTCCCCAATTCTTTGACATGGCAGCCATCATGACAAGTCAACGCTTGATATTGCTATGATGATCCTTTGTAAACCCTTTGTGGTATGTCCATTTCCTGATACCCCGTAGTCAGCAGCAGCTTGATGTCAAGATGAACTGACATCTCCAGGGTTCAAAAATTTGCTGATAAATAAACTCCATCCTTTTTGTTGAATAGACATTTTTTCTGGTGCCAACTAGATCACAATGCAGTGCTTCTCTGTCAGTGCAATGTTTTTGTAATGACATCTCTCTTTTAAATAAATAAAATCACATCTATCATAGCAATCATTACCTGTTTTCGAGTACCCTTAAGTAAAAAAAATAAATAAGTAAATCCTATTTTTTCTTTATACACATGGAGTAGAGCCCTATCATCCTATGCCTGAACTTGGAGGCTAAACTGGTTTATAGATGGCTGGGACGATCTGGTGTTGTAAGTTTTTGCAACCACATGAGGGCACTTTCCATTGTCCAGTTCAGTCCAGCTAAATGCAGGGTTTGATCAGAAAGGCCGTCTGCTGCAAAAACTGAAGCCAAATCGCATGTGAGATTTGTTTTTCCAGAAAAAAAATAGTTTGCTAAAGTGAGTTGTCAAAGGAATAAAACAGAAACACATCATACACTGCTGCTCTGTTGGCTACTACCATGCAATTTCTCTAACAAGGAAAACACATTTAACAGCAGGCTGGGTTGAGAAAGCCTTTTGTTTAATCTAAACTACACCAGTGTTTTACAGACATCTAAAATCTGACGATGTATATTTGCCTAAATTATTGAATTTTAAAATGTTGGTTTCGGGACGAGGTCTTGGTCCGTTAGGCATCAGAAGATATTTGAAATGAGTCAGGTAGACACAAGACGACAATGTTTAATGAAGTAACATGAGTTCATTAGGGGGCATAAAAACCAATGATGCTGCTGAATTCTGGGCTATCTGTAAAGCTTTTGCCGCTGCTGCTGACAGACCAGCCAGGAGCAGAGTGCTGTAATCAAAATGGGAGATATCCAAATTCAAACAACTTGTCCCAAGAGGACAATGTAGTTTCCAGACAGTCAGTAAACATATTATATAGCCTGTAACAAAATAATAATGAAAGTAACATGCACCAGACAAGAACAGAACAGCCTCTATGACATGTACCAGCTGCTGGGTATCGTACTGAAAGATAACGAAAGCAATATTGTTGTACAACATACACACCATGTTGACTTTTTATTAAAATTCCTTATCACTATAATGTCTTTAGGTAATGTTTTTTGCCTTTTAACCAACACGTTGTGTTGTGAACACCATGGAGGGCTTATTTACAGTCTCTTCAAGACAATAAAAAACAGTTTTAAGTTTTTGTTTTAAGCAGAGATCTTGTCTAAGCTCTTGAAGATTAATCATTTTTAGCACTCCTGTAATAGCGGTAAAGTTTATTCTGTTTGCGACATTTACTGTATTTATCAGTTTAGATTATCTTTTAGATATTTTTTTCACTATTGATGTTTTTATTTCTGATTATAGCTCTACCTAGTGTATAATATTGCAACGTTTAACATCAATGAATGGTAGATGATGGCTTTTAGATTAAAAACCACAGAATGTGAGAAAATAGATCAGACATTTTATTTCTATTTGAGTATTGTTACACCTCCTTTACCAGCGTTTTTTTTTTTTCTTTGCATATGGTAAATTACATTTTTTCAAAGAATCAACATAACTGTTAAGAAAAAATAAAACACTTTTAAAAATGAATTAGAATTCTGCTTAGAAATATAAAATAATCGTGCAGAGGATGTTTTGTTATAAAGCTTACTTTAAGGTGAGGAAAGTGTACAAAATAAATCAAATTCAAGCAAATTGTCTCTACTTTGTTTGAAATGAAGAGTTGTGGTTAAAAGTACAGTTAACAATTAGCTAATTTAGGAAATAGGTGTTTTATTTTTTATTTCTGCCATCAGTTAGATGTAAAAAATGCTGCATCACAAAGAAAATTATATTAACAGTGAATTTTCATGTAATATTAGCACATTTTTATTTTTATCTAATTATATTCTGTATGTAGAGGTGCTTTTTGTCACTTGGAGACATTATGGTTTTTTATAATTTAATCCTACAAAAAAACTTAAATTAAAACATAAAAAATAGAATGCAATGGTTGCATGGTGGCATAGGGGTTAGCACTCTTTTTTTTAAAGTCATTACCCTGTTCTAATACTAAATCTTTCTGTGTAGTTTGCATGTTCTGTGTTGGTCTTCTCCAGCGTCCTCTAATGGTCATACTAAGGTAAGAGTTAATCAGAACAAGACATTGAAATTACCAGATGAGCATTCAGCATGCAAATATATACCATAACACTTAGCCGGAGAAAGCCAATGCTCACTCAGAGCTCGTGTTTCTACTGAGCAGTACTTACAAAAGCTCGGGCACTTCTTGCAATGCAGACATGCCGCCAACTCATTTATAAATGATCTGAGAGTATAATACAGCCGTGGGGAAAAAAATAGAAAAACGTGTAGCTGTCCGAGTGAATTTCACTGACATGGTGATTTATATAGTGCCGACTGGACTTCAGAGCGGAGAGAGTGAGAAAGAGAATTCCGTTTGGTGTTGATCTCCACTGCTGCATGTTCAGACCACAGCCATGGACACGCATGTCCAAGTGTGACATTCATTGCATTGACTTGTGCTGCATTATTTACTATTTTATGTGAACACAGTACTTGAAATACAACTCTTCAAGTGTTTGACTTCCCTCACTGTGCAAGGACATTAAAAGCAACTTTAGAAAAGGGAGATCAGAAAGTATACTTACTTCTTATGTTCCAGCACAGATGCTACTCCACTATATGAGATACTCCATGATAATGATGTTAGCACAAGTTTTCTCTTGAGGAATATCTAGACTGTTGTCTCGTATATTCATGTAAAAGTCCCCTGGGAATGGTTGTTTTTATCCCCTTTTTGAAACTTCTAAGCAAAGCTTCAGCTTTGGCAGCAATGCTAATAAAACCTATAAAACAAACATTTGTTTGTAAACAGGACTGGATTTTATCACGGCTGACTCACTGATGTGTAAAAGAAAGGAAAACAAGGATCCTGCCAAGTCTCTGACAGGAACATTCTCATTAGTGTGAACTCTGGTGAAAACTCTAGAAATCAAACTACTCTTTCCTAATGATCTGTTTGGTCCGTGTTCAGCACTCTTTTAAAATCTTCCAATGCTGTTATCTATAGTTTAGCTTTGACCATGACAAAAAAAAGGGTCTGCAATAAACTCTGCAGTGAAAAACTTTCCTAAAGTCATTTGTTTTCTTGACTACTTGTAAAGCTTTTATGTATATCTTGCTCCTGGGCTCCTCCTTTTCTCCGCCCACTCGTTCATTCTGCTCACCTGGCAGGTGTGGGCGGATTTCCTGATTTATATATTGCCCCTCGGTGTGAATATGAGTGTGTATGGATGTGTGACAGAGGCCCTTCAGTAGACTTCTGACCTGTCCAGGGTGTTTCCTGCCTTCGCCCAGAAGTGGCTGGGTTAGGCTCCAGCATCCCGATGGATATAAAAACCAGGGGAGTTAGAGCAGGGTGTGAATTTAGGTCTGTGCTAGTTGTTGGCTCACAGTTCTGTTGTTCACAGCAAGTTTTGTTATTTTAGCTTGGTTGTTGTCTTCCTGTTTTGTAAGTTTTTATTTTTTTGTTTTATTTTTTAGATTACTTAGATATGTAGAGCTGCTGTTCCTGATGCTGCGTACACGCCGGGCATGTGTCGTTGTGTGTTCAAAAATATGCCTAATGCGGGGTATTAAATGCACTTTTAGCATATGGTGTTCACATTGGGCTGCCTCAATCCTATACTAGCGCATCTTCTCACAGTTGGAAAAGGCTTGGTGTAAAATGTCAAAGCGGTGTAAATCTTTTTCTTGCACAGTTCTATTACAATATGCAAAAGAATTGATGTCGCATCATTTCTCCTTCATGATTGATTTTATACAATTGGTATTTATGTAAATTAAAGGAGATGCCATAGAGATGTCACCACAAAATCCCAGTCACTGATAGGTCAAAGTTCATCTGGTTTAGCTTTCAACATTTATTCAGTGGTTGCGAGTTTTGGATTTAGAGCCTGAAAACAGACTTAAAAAGTTGTGTAATTTATGAACGTGAAAGCATGAAACGCACATTTACAGAGACTTTATTGGAAGTGACTACTTGAATGCTACTTGCCTAGGGTGGTGTGAATGTAGCATGATTGTCAGTGTGGCTGAGTCAGCTGTTTCCCTTTCTTATGTTGTGTTTATGTTCCAGTTTCTTTATTGTTTTTAGTATATTTTTCAGACCTTAATCTCCCTTTCTTTTGCAGAATACAGTTTTCTTGTTTAATAACTCGTGTTGCTCAAAGTTTCTGGTGTCCCTCTTCATGTGTTATGGCCCTTACTTTTGTTTTTCCTTACACTGAGGTAGCCTTACAAACGGTTTCTGACACTTGACCATGCTAGCACAAAGAGTGCGTAGACTCAACACACTGATTTAAACTGAGAGACAGTCCACAGGCTCCACAGAGGTTGCAGCAGACACCAGTTTGAATTTGCAAACCTGTCCCTTTCCTCTGTGTTTCAATTGAACTGGCCTCCCTTAACATTTGACAAGGCAATGTGCTCTGGGGTGAAGTCAGACACATTAACCTTGCTCATCTACCTGCAGCATCTGTTATAGGGCACCCTCCATCATGGCTGCCCTTCTGCCAAAGGTGCGACAGGTCCTTTGTCACACCTCAGCTTTACAACTCACTGCTGGAGATAGATGGGTTAGAGTCTGGATGCTCAGGTGAACTACAGGATGCTCTCTGGTGCTGGAGTTGCCAGACAGCACGCTGACCCATCCAATACTGACAGCTACTTGGCTCAAACATGTTGCCAAATTAGAAAGGAGAGGGCTTCCACAAGCCTTCCGGTAGAGGAAAACAAGCTTTGCCATAATTACACAGCAGGTCTGTGTGTGGGTAGATTCTCTTCAGTTGATTTTGGAGTGTTACTTTAAGCAGACTGGCACTGACTATGCAGTAGGCATTTAAGATGGCTTGACCATCTCGATAGCGGTGAGTTGCTGTGGTTGGTCAGAGACTGTCAAGGGACATTGACTGGAGCCTGTCTAGCAGCTCAGCTTGGCACTAACATCAGAGGGCAGCAGGGCTTAGACAGGAGCTGCAGGGATGTCCTGTACCATGCTGCTCGAAGCATCAGACATCCAAAGCAAAGACTGAAGAAATCCCACATGCTGTATTGACTTTTGTTGCTGTTTTTGTTTAGTTTCTTTTTCAAGTGTATTTCTTTGTTACATTTTCACAAGTTGACAGCTATTGTTGAAGCAGTGCTGATTTGTTGTCACTGCAGTGTTACATGTTGAATGTTTTGGATAACAGGTGCATTGTGGTTATTGCATGAAGCCATCCATAGAAATATTTGTGATGTTTGTTATTGGGGAAACACATCATAGTACATATTGTTTTGTGTTTCTCCCTTGTTTGTTTCACACATTTATTGTTTTTATCTCTCTAAAGTTTGCATTCATACACACAGTAGAACTGCCCTTAAAAGGGGGATCTTGTCTCTCATGGTAGAAGATAGAGTAGCCATTATTCAGGCCCTGGCCCTTGCCCAGCTCGCTTGGTCACCCATCCCCAGCTGACTGACAATGAGGCTGGGCAGC
Organism: Oryzias javanicus; assembly: GCA_003999625.1. NCBI lineage: Eukaryota > Metazoa > Chordata > Actinopteri > Beloniformes > Adrianichthyidae > Oryzias > Oryzias javanicus. The sequence continues at coordinate 20,958,044 of CM012441.1, forward strand.
AGTGAAAGGCAAAAGAGGTGAATATGACAGGGAGCAGGAAGCGTTAAAGATGAATGGAGAGGGAGATAGTTTTTGGTTGGAAAAGGAGTAGGAGGCCTCAATCCAGGGGCCATCGCTCGACTGTCAAGAGGTGACCGAGCGCGCAGACTGCCTCTGTGCTGAGCTCAAGCTGCGCACGAGCCTAGAAACACCATGGGACACCTAAAAACATCTCCTCTCCGTAAACTATTCTGCACAGAATTGCATATCTGAGAATGAGCTCGAAGGCTCAACACCATGACGCCATGACTAATTCAAGAGATAATAATTGCAAATTCTCAGAAAACGCTGGCTTTGTTGGAATTTTTGTAATGAAACTCCTACTCAGATAAAATTCATCCCACCAGAGTGGGTATATAGATGCAGCTGAATTCTATCATGTAAAAAAAAATGTGTAATGTTTGGCTTTTACTTTGTTTAAAAAAGCTGAAAAAAATGAAACTAAACTTTTTCTTTTTTCTCAACATTCCTGCCTCACTACCCCAACTTCACGTCACCAGTCATTCTCTATTTACTGCAATAGTTTGTGTTGCTTCAAATTCTCAGAAATCCTGCTGCCAACAAATCAATTGTTGCCACAAATGATGCTTTCTTGCAGGGAAACAGTGTCTGGGCTCAATTCACCTGGAGCTGATGCTGCATCCTGTGGGTGTTCAGTAGATCCACGGGTCCACTTTTTTTTTGCTCTTTCTTTTCTGTGTGATGCTTTTCTTCTTAAAGGTTAATTGAATCTTCTGACCCCAGAAATACTTGTTTCTCTTTTTTCCTTTCAGGGGGGAAATATTAGTTTCACTTCCAGCAAAGAGCAAAAACAGACAAGCTCAACATGAAAAAGGCTTCATTTTTTTTGTCACATAATAGAGTTTCATTTCATATTGTTTCAGTCTTAAAAATAATTGCCTAGTATTAAGGGCTTTTTTTCATCTTTTGAGACATCTTTTTTTAATATACTGTGCTACTGTATGACATGCACACAGAAAAATTACAATGGACACTTTACTATGCAACACCACCCTTGACTGAGTGCATAGGAGAGGTTGCCACATTTGTATGGGAACATTGTGTTTGCCTGACTTCTTTTACCCCCCATCGATCAGCACCTCTGTGTGACGGCAGGAAATCACCTCATATTACTAGCCCTTTGCTAATGTTGTTAGCGGATATTGTTCTGAGGCATAGCATAGACTTGCCCAACATGATTAGCTACTATGATGAATTTGCCCTGTTGTTTTGAGACTGTTAACTGACTGGAATGATTGACCTGAACCGAGAGCCTTCTAAGCATTTATTGATGCTCCCAGAGTGTTATTCCTTTAATGACGGAGCCCTGATCACTGCCAGCTTTATAGCTTGTGGGAGGCCAACTTGAGTTTGTAAAGTTTGACTAAAGGTTGCACAGCGAGGTTAGCATCCACACGTCCAGCTGAAACATCTAAGGGCCTTTCAGCAGCAGAAAGAGAAATTTCATATATCGGAATGACTTTTGTACTTGGCAGGGTGTTAAATTTCTTTTGGGATGTAGCTTAGCAATTCAAGCCTAGTGCGAGAGTGATTGGGTTACACTGTGGATGCTCGGATTTCTCACAATCCAAGAAACAAAGAACCAAATAAAGATGTCAGTGTTCATGTAATCATTTTGGCATTAGTAGCCAGACAAGAGCTCAGGTTATGTCATCCCCAAGTTTGTAATAATTTTCAAGTTGATTGAAAATATCACAAATATACACAAGAATGCAGCCTCAGTTTGTCTAACACCAAATGCAAATGTAGGCCTACATCTGTTTTCCTGAAACAAGGAAATATATGAAACACAGACACAAACAAATGGAAAACTCTTTTAACTGACTATATAGCAACAGTGGTATAAAGTCAGTAAAAATAACACCAAAAACATTTAAAATCCATTTCTTTTTATTTTTCCTCCTCAATAAGTACTAGGGGTGTGTATTGGCAAGAGTCTGGTGATATGATATATCACGATGCGGGTCATGATACGATTTTTCCAATATATCCCATGACAGTAGCAGACAATATTTCAATATGTTTTTTTTTTTTACTTAAGAATTAATTATCTGAATATTATTATATTTTTCAAAAAAGTACAATTGTAAGATTAATGTTATTTGATGGTAAGAACATCAAGCACTGCAGCTGTATCTCATAAACAAGTTGCTTTAACCCAAGTAAATTCATGGTGCTTTTTTTTTAGTAATTTAAGAAATTTAAGTAAACAAAACTAAGACTGAACTACATGTTTGCTTTAAAATAATAATTACATACCTCATTGGCAATGTTTTAAATTGATACAAAAATCACCAGATAAACTATCATGATATTTTAATGAATCTATATTTTCTTATACCTCTAATAAATACTACAAAATGATCGCTTGGAATTTGCAGTTACAACAAAGATTGGAAAACAAAGAACTGCAACAATCAGAATTGGCAATGGACTTTTACTTTACAATCTCCCCACTTTGTTTTTATTGAAACAGAAAAGAAAGACACTGTTCTCTGTTTGTTGTTTCAGTATTTGTTCTGAGATTCCACATGAGTCGACAAATCAACAATCTCTGTATTCTTATGTTGTCTCTTTGTCAGCTTAATATTCAAACCTTTTGTAAATATGTAAGTATCACACCTAGAAAAGAACACCACTTTTTCATGCACAATGACACACTTATATATTAAAAAAATCAGATTGTGTGGTTGTATCTCTGTTGCAGAATAAATTGGAGAAAAGCCTCCTCAGTGTGCATACACAGCCCACACACGCTTCAGAGTGTGTCTGGTTTATTAGTTGCGTGTACGCTTGCCTATAATGTCAATGTGGTGACCTCCATCTCCTCCCACACACAAACACTGACCCTGCTCACGTCGCATAACATCCCAGATGTGCAGTTTTTGCCACCAGCGGTGAAGCTGCAGTGGATGATGCTGCATGTTGATTTAAAAACAACATCTTGCCATGTGCCGACCACCCACACTGTATTGTAAGCGCCTCCCTACAGGTGCACAAACACTTAGAAAATGGAGGCTGCCAATACTCAACAGTATTTTGCTTTTTTAACCTGCCAGTAAGCCCAAAACCAACAGGGCTTGCTGGGATATTTCCCTGTGTTGGCTTAACATAACCCTGCTGATAATGTCAAACTCTCCCTATAAACAAAACATGGTGCTTACAGCTGACACAGTTAGTACAGTCTAAGTGTGGCTGATGGATTTAATAGGAAAAAATAACATTTGATAAGGATAGATCAATTAATGAATGACACATTTGCTTGAGAAATTATGAAAAAAATCCATTATCCTTTACATTCCAACATTGTATTTTACATTTGAAATATAGAAAAATAATTTGTGACACTATTTATACTTTTTTTATTCCGCATCAAAATGAGCTGGTAGTGACTGATTGTGCAAAAAAAAAGAAGAAAAACAGAAATATACTGTATATATAAAGAAGTTTAAAACAAGGTCCTTCATGCTTTGAGTGTTTATTTATCCAGCTTTACACACACACAAACATAAATTAAATTATTTAATTATTTATCAGTTTTTGGTGCTTTTTAAATTTAATTTGATACATTTTTCATCTCTTTTTTCCAATGTTTCCCTCTTAAAATGACAGCAAAGCTACAGACATGTCCATGCACTCTCTTTTTTTTCTGCTACTTTCAGTAGTCGCACACAAAGCAGGATTATTATGGTTACTTAAACATTGTTGGATAATCCATGGATACCTAATAAGCGTGTGGTAAAAATGATGTAAGCCACTGAAAGCCATTATTCAGAACTGTTACACCTCAAGTCTCACTTTTCCTTTTGGTTTATTTTTTTATTTTGAGGTAGAATCCTTTCAAAGATGTATCCGTACTTTATTTTTGTGAGTACACAATGAAATAAGTGTGCCCTTCCAGGAAAGACTGAGTGTCTTTGTAAGATGAGTACTTAACCCAGCTACTGATGGCTTTTACGTCACTCTTTTTATTTAATAAATAAATAAAAGTAGAGACTCTCCGCAGGGGCCTTGTACTCCTCCATATGTTTGTAAACAAAATTCCATTCTTGGTGAAACTAACAATTTTCAGTACATGACTCAGTCTCTGGCTGTACTTTGAATCTCCATCACTTAAAAATGCCAGAAAAATGGTAAATGGTGGATACTTATTCAGTTCTTTTCTATCCTCATTATGGTTGAAAGGCGCATTCATGCACACACTAATAATGACAGAGCTGCCATACAAGACCAACAGAAGCATTGTGAAGTTCAATGTCTTGCTGAAGGACAGTTTCGTACAGAAAGGAGGCAAATCTGCAACCTTAACTGCACCACGTCTGGACCTCAGCCAGCCTGTCCCACGCTTAAAGTTTTGATAAGAAACACTCCATTGCACTTTTAGACATTGTTAGGCATTTTCCCCCAAGCATGGGGAGTATTCATGTACTCTGTTAGATCAGCAAGCATTTAGTGATTCAAGACACATTTGATGTATCCTATATAGCAAACCCTGATGTAACCATCTATCATTCTCCATACTCCTTTTTCATTCTGTCTTATATTTCAGTCATTTTAATTGAAGAAAAATCAATCTTAGTTGAGATCTAGTGGACATAAACTTGAACTAATATAAGTGTGGCCGCTGGCTGCTGACAGACAACACTGGAAAGTAAGTAAATAAATGGTTAATTAGAGTCGGTGAGAAGAAACTTGATAGTATATATCAGTCCCTCAGGAGGAGGGGAGAGTGAATGGCTGCAACAATGCTATCAGTGGCCCAAAGTGGGGATAGAGAACTGTTTTAAAGAAAGTTTATCTTCTCTTTGTGGCTTTGTTGTGTATTTAGATGGTATAACAAAGTGACATTTGTTACTTCTATGACATGTGTCTGTTTTGTGAGAATACATTTTCTTCTGCTTACCTACTTCATCCAAAGGCCATGATTGGACACATGTTTGTTAAGCTGCTTGGAAGCCATTTTGATTGGCAGGGGTGTTTTTATCTGTTCTAGTTGTTTGGTTAATGTTAAAAAAAAAAAAAAAACCTTAACACCCCTTTTGAGGTGGTTTTGACCAATGAAGGTGAGACTATAAAAGCAGGTGTTTGGTCAATGGTGGATGGGTGTGAATGGAGTTCAATATTGAGAAAACTGTCTGGTAAAAAGAAAACTTTTTCTATACTCCAAAAAACTTAACTTAACAAAGTATCACACACAAGACAGTTAAGTTTCTCTTCTACACCTTTCAGCTAACGCTAGCTATTTCTCTGAACAAAAAGGGGCAAGTTTAAAGGCTCGTTTACACTGGAATGGGAACGCGTTTTGCTCTCTGACCCGGTAAGCAAGATATCGGGTACACACCAGGACGTTCCAGAATGATATTGCGTTCACGGTTAAAACGAATGCTGACGGAAAACGATGTAATTCACACGCCACGCCGCTATGCGCGCTGTGAGCCACTCCCACCGGATGGAAAAGAACAATAGGAGAAGTACTGCGCATGCGCGAACTTCCCTATTTCTACCGCTGCTCATGTCTATACACTACCGCTGCCAGCATTTTCTTCCAAAACTCCAAAGTAGTCGCGAGTGAATTCAGCATCGCAGCTACCACCAGTGCTATCTCTTGGAAGTTTGCCATGTTGTTGCAGTCGCTGTTGTGACGAGCAATTGCTGCGCGCAAGGCTTATATGCGTCCTGGTCATGTGGTCATGACGTAGGTTATGAGCACATCCGCTTTACACCCTGACACCGTTCCTGACCGTACACACTAGAATGGGAGGGCGGTGGGAATGGGAACGTTTCGCAACGCTCCACTCTGGAAGGCGTTCTCCAAAGTTGTCGTTCTGGGAGCCCTAAAACGCCGTTCTGGTCTAAACGAGAGGCCCAAACGATAACCAAGTTGTCGGAACGCACGCGAAAACGTTGTAATGTAAACGAGCCCTAAAACAAGAGAACCAAACAAGCTTGTGTGACTTTTCTCAGATTTTTGTCCCCCTGATCCCAGATGGTGTGCCTCTATTTTTTTTTTTTGAGAGCTCTTAGGATCATACAGGAGGACTTGTCAACCACTACAGCAGTACGTTTTATCAATACAGCATTCACTAGGATTCTGAATGCACAGGGCAGAATACCACTGCAGTAAAAACTATCCTCCAGCTCTCCAAGTTAACAAGATAAATCTGCTGCCTTGCTGGCTTAGTTGAAACAATTCCTGTGATTTTTTTTTTTTTTTTCTTGACGATTGCTGCTTAAATGCTGTAAGTGCTAATGAGAATTATGAGTGATAGACATAGAACACACAGAGAAAATGGATTGAAGGTTACACAGAAACCACTGAAAATTTGATGTTTTGGTATTTTTTTCTCTTACACTTGATATTACTTACTTTCCCTCCTCCACACTCTCTAAGGCCATTATTAGCATGCATGAATCTTCCATCCTTCAGTGCTCTTGGTGAGGCTCTCATCCAGCCAGTTCATATTTAGTTTCCTGAATGAAACATTCATAACTCAGGTATGTGGTCTTAAAACAATGAGTGCTGCTGCATTGAAAAGACCTGCATCAATCACAAGCTCAGAGAAGCCAGCGTGATCTAAAAACTAGGGCGCCTGTCGAAGCAATTTGGACTCACCTCAGGGATATCGAAGGAGTCACAGACACACATTTCCACAGCAGGATTCGTGCAATTAACACTATCATTAGCATTTTCTTGAGCTACCCATGTCTCATTGGAATTATTGTTTTCGCCTTTCTCTGTTTTTATCTTGTAAATACACAGAACCGAACTCTAATGTATCCCCTATATTTGTTCTGTTTGGTGTATTTTTGAGACTCTTGTGCTTCTTCTGTTGTATAACCCACCTCTGAGCCCCCGCAACTTTTCTAAGCACATTAGAGCTGAATTATTGGTATGCCTCATGTAATTACTGAAGAGATGCCCACAGAAAAGGCTCTCCCAAGGGACACAACGGTTGTTATTATTATCATCATTAGTGCTATCAGCACAACGGTGGAATAAATATTCTGGATCTCAATTGTAGGACAATTGCTTATTAATCCACTACAAACAAGGCCTGGCAATTTATGCTTCAACAACAGGCACGAAGCACTACCCCTCCCCCCCCCCCCCCCCCCCCCAAAAGGTATACTACATGTGATTTTCCCTTGTTCTTTCAACCTATCAAGATACTGGAGTTCTAATTAATCCACTAACTGGAGGAAAAAGAAGCATCTTGGGGATGCTCAGTATGCCCAATGATAAACCTCTGATGGAATCTAACAAGCACCCCCAACTGTGCTTTCTTCTCCGTCAACGTCTCAGCATCTCTCAGGTGTTTGCTTTGATTGCATTAAACAGTGCATTTCATTTTGCAGTCCAGCTGAGAGCTCGTCACGCTTCTCGTCTTTCTGGAAACGGTTCAAGTCGCGAATATGAAGAACCTGCACAAATTAAAGACCATTCAGTGCTCTTTAAAACCCGAGAGAGTACATGTATATATTCTGATTTATATTTTTTTTTTTGGTAAGCCATGTCTCAATGCTTGACTGTCCTTTCCCTGGTGCTCTTCTCTGCAGCTCATGAAATGTCACAGACAGCTGCCACATATTTTAGAATGCAGTCCAGGTAGCGTTGGAATGTCTAAAGGCTCCCCAGTGCTGAAGAGGAAGAAAGCCTGAAGGTCTCTTCTGCGATTATGGAAAAGGAGCAAATGAAAATGTAAAATAAGTGATAATCTGCAGACAAAGAGAACCAGAAAAGAAGACATACGGGTTACAGATTTTGACCTGAAAAGGTAATTTTTAACAAAACAAAACCAAATTCTGAAATACGTTACATTCTTAGACGTGCTGTGTGCTTGTCTGCTGTATAGCTGGGCCATTTATATAGGGATATTGTTACATTTGGGGGTGACAATATTTTTTGCCAAAAATGTTGGTAAGGAAATGCTGAAAACATTTCTCACAGTTTGCAATTTGTCAGTTATGGAAAAATCTGCTGTTTAAATTAAGCCTCAAGATTTGATTAAAGTGGAAAATTAACTACAAAGATAAATACTTTTACTCAGTTTGATGTAATTGTTTTTCAAAAACTTTCATAATTTCCAGAACTTTACATTTTGTTTTTTTTTTCAAAGAGCTACTCCATTGAAATCAGTGTTTTTGGTGTTTTTAACATATTCTTGTGGAATATTTTTCATGATGGAGGACATATGGCAAAAGAAGTGTAAACTTGCATTTCTGATCCCACAAGGGTTAGCCACAAGCCCCCTGCTCAGACAAATAGATCCATGTACCCCTTTTTTTTTCAAATTCAAACTGGCATCTATCTGAAAGCAGGATGTCTGGATTGCTTCAATATTGCTTGAGATTTTTGTTGCACTGGTAATGCTAGGCTGGGAATGTGAGAGGCTGTAAGCTGGTGGAAGAGTGCGTAAACAGACGGATGACAGGAAGTAGGAGCAGACTCACTCTGTGTCAACAGTTCTGCCCACAACTCAGAGGTGAATTTCTAATAAACTCCCGCTGCTCTGTAGAAACTATGATCTAAAAAATGACTTTTTTTTCATTTTACTTAAAAATTGCATAATCATATCGAAAAGACCACTGGGAACATGTTTACAATAGATCAAAAGAAAATCAGCGTGAGACTTTAAGATAAACCCCAAAATTTAAATAAAGTTAAAAAGTACTTTTATTTGGTTTTGTTGTTTAACATTTTGAGAGAATGAATAACGCTTTAAATTTGGCGTGTTTAAATTACTTATTCTTAACCTATTTAAGTTTTAGATTTTAGATTTAAGTTTATGGTGCTGCAGTAAGGCTGTTGACTCCTGAACGGAAGATTGTGGGTTCAATTCCTTCTTTGCCCGCCCATGTGTGGAGGTGTCCTTGGTAGGGTAGGGATGCAACAATTCTTCGAGAATCAGTAAAAAACCGAGTCAAGCTCGTCAAGATGTTTATCGATGCAGAAAATGAAAAAATCAATTTTACAGCTTTCCATGCAGGCGGGCCAATGTATGTGTAGATGCTTACACACTGGCCGCGCAATCAAGTGGACACTTTCAATGAAAATCAATGCAAACTCGCACGGCACAGAATTCCTGGCCTCCGCGCATGGAGCGCGCGTTGCTATGCAAGTTTTTAAGTCGGGCCGCGAGCGCTACGCACAATTCGGGCTAGCACTGAATATTCAACCTGGTCATGGTGCTTGCAAGAACAGGCTCTACATTGGTTTATGAAGACGCGCTCAGCAGCTGGTATCCACACCGTGTGGTCACACAGGTATTGGCAGGGAGGAGAATCTACTTCTATGCAGGCCCTCCAGGATTTCACGATGTTGCGTTCGCAACTGTTAACACAAATTTAGGCAAACCCCACGATTTGTTGCATTCTGCAGCTTTTTATTTTCACCGCACCTTTACTGCAACTTTGACCAATCTACCGTGACAACAGTCATGGATGACGACGTGACTGTTTCCCTTCTGTCCTCTTTTTTTTTTTCTTCAAGATGGTCACCCCGCAGATTCTCTCGCGAAGGCACAGGGGTGCTCTGAGCGTGTGCGGTTGCGGAGCGGTCTGTCATGAACCAAGTACGAGAGAAAGACTGAGAGAGACTCTGGAAATTAATAATACAAAGGAAGAATTTAGAGTCTGCAGGAAAATAATAACCTCTAAAACAGAGAAGATCAATACTGAAAGAAAAAACCAGATTAGCTCCTCCAAGACTTGGTTCTCTATTATCAGCAACTCAGTGGAGAACACGGACATCTGGGGCTTCATCTGCTTATGCAGTTTTTTTTTTTTTTTTAAGTAAACAATTTTTCCCTGGAAATTTTAAAATTATTCTAAAGTTGGCTTAAATCAATACACAAATACTTGTGTTATTGTGAACAGGGAGGACCAAAGGTTCATTTTAGGTTTCACAGTTCTATTCAAGTTAAATGACAGCAAAACATTGTATATTATGATTTTGCTGTATTTTCCTAGTGCAAATAAAAAAATGAGAATGTGAATTTTATTTCATAATTAACATGTTTAGCTGTTTTTCAAAAAATCTGTATATTAAAAAACATCTCGACTTTTGTCCATCACATGAAGCACAACATGTCTGTGACTGTAAAACGCTTTGGGCCTTCACACAAGGTAGGAAAGAGCTATACAAGTATATACCATTTACCTTTTGGAATATATGTAATTTTTTCTTAGAAAGAATAATTGAATCTCTCAACACCTATCTTTTTTTCTTTTTATAAAGCAGTAAGAACAGTTTTCATCTACAAATGTGAATATAAAATAGAGCAGCAGTCGGTCTGATGATTGGCTGATGTTTGCTTCTGTGGATTTCTATGTGTTTTCATTCTGTGGAGCTTTTATGAGGTCAGGCTGTGTTGGTCCAGAGGCCACACTGGCTTACAAACTCTGTTTTGGTCCTTCCCAAAAGAATTTGATGCAGACCTGTTAAGTTTTCCCACCCCAGAGTCACATGACCACATGTGCACGGTCCAGTCATGCTGGAACTGAAAAGGCTATTTCCCAAACTGTGTCCACAGTCAGAAAATGTTTTGTTGTCCGCAGGACTGTAGGATTTTCTTTCACTAAAAAAAAAATTCAAACATTTATCTCATGGCTACAGTGATATTCTAACAATTCCCAGGTCGAAGCATCAACACTTTGATAGAACTCATTTTGTTTCACAAATATTGATAATGAGCCCTCTGGTGTTAGACAGGCAGGAGAGGATTATTACAGCTGAACCATATTTACAGTTTGTTTGCTTCTTATCAAGAAAAAAAAACAGGGAAGAAATGATTGTAGTGTCCATAACCTGATTTTCAAAAACCTTCTCATTTTTAAAACCTTGAAAATAGAATTTGTTAAAGCTGATTAATAAGGCACACGAGCTTTTATTTAAAGCCTGCTCCCACTCAGTATCAATGACCAACAGAAACAATTTTCCTGTTTCTGTGGAGGTTGCTCTCATGATGCAGCCAGACATCACCTTCGGAGGACTGTAGGTGTTGGAGTATAGATGAGTGAGAGGCGGACAGGGTTCATCCTTAACACAAGTGAGTCAGCCTACGGAAATTTGCCTGGTTACTGTCTGTCTTCTTTTTTTCCCTCCTCCTCACTTTCTGCTTCTAAGTTAGTGGGGGTTTGTCACTCCTTCCTTACACTTTGTTGCTGGTAGATTTGGCTGATAAGAGATTAAAACAGTGTCAAGGAAAGTGAAAACAACACCCGTCGCTCATTTTTCTTCTTCGCTTATCTTTCTTTGCATGTAACAGTCGAGGAGGATGGCTGACGGTACAGCGGTGGCATAACAGAAGCGTTGGTTAGGGAGAATCTACATCTCTGACAAAAATGGAATTGTTAAAAGCTGGTATGCTGTATCAACTCCCAGTTGAAGAGAGCTGTAAAAGACGTGTCTCTACTGATGCTAGAAACAGGCTCATTTTCTTACCGAGATAAAAAAAAAGAGAAAAAAAATGCCTTTCAACCTTCATCTGCTCTTCCATGCTGAGAACAAGGGAACCTTTCACTTTGAGTGGAGCATTTAAGTGCAAGACGGAGTGAGAAAGAAGCAGGCGGAGGGAAAGTGAAGTAGACAGTGAGCAAGGTTTGGGAAGCGTTTCGGCGCTCAGTGTGTTGAGACTGTCCCACTGCTCGGGCTCAGCGATGCCAACTGCTCCAAGGGAAGCTGCCTGCTGAGCGCTGTCTACTCGCTGACATTCTGAGAAGATTTGAGGAAACATAAAATGGGCACTTTTGCATAATGCTAACCTCATTTGTGCTGGTGACATTTCTAAACTTTTTGAGGTTTAACCCAAAAGAAACACTCTCAGACAGTACCTTTGAGACGCTAATGTTCCTGCTGACGTGAATCAGGAAGTCTGGGCTGAGCTGGGCTTACATCGTCACACAAAAACCTGACAGCACTTCAGTCACTGTTTTTAGCTTGAAAGCACACGGGAGACATTTGTTTCTACATGCAGCTTTCTTTGTTTATCACTCAGTGATCAGCAGGGAACAGTAGCATTTCATTTAAGTTTGGCCTGAATAGCAGTGCAATGGTTTCTTTGTGGTTTTTTCTGCAAAGATGCGTGTTTGAGTGCACTAAAGACACAATAAGCAGCTCAGTAGCAAAATAGTCCACATGAGAATGCTGGAAAAAATAACAATCATTTTTAAGATTTAATACAATATCTAAGTAGGACAGGGAATCGATTTAAAAAAACGAAATGATCGCAAACTTGGAAAAAACTAATCACGATTAATCGCGATTTTTTTTTTTCTTAAATTACATTATTTGCAACCACTGCAAATAATCTGTAAATAATCACAATATGAAATCTCACGCAAATTTAGAATGTTTATTTTCAACCCTTTGGAACATCAGCTACCAGAAATAAGAGTTTCTTTCCTAAGAGCAATGCTTTTCATTTCGTGGACTTCTTTTTTTAATTTACTTTTGTCTTTTATTTTCTTTTTTTCCACCTTTTTTCTCATAGATTTTCCTCATTGTTTTTGTGAAAAATAATGAAAGAAAAGTTTGGGGGAAAACGTTGATACTGTTGGATTTCAAGTCGATTTGGACTTTTGCGGTGAATTGAGTTTCCACAATTTTTAGACAACACCAGTGCTCATTATTGTGAAAATTTCATGTTGGTCCCCATCCCAAAATAAAATAATGATCAATTTCCTGGTTGTTGTATTTCTAGTAGCAGACAGCTCCTTTCCGCTCCGCCCACCATCGCGGATCTTTCGCTATGCGCAGCTGTTGCTTGATGCCCATCACCCACTTATTTATCAAAATGGAAGATAATTTTTGTTCAAAAACTACAAATAAATGCTGCATCATCTCTTTTATTTCACAAAATCTCAATTACAGAACGTTAAAAAAACTTTAAATTATTTTAGACGGTTTTATTACACTGATCTCATAGGTACACGGCAGGATGCCTGTGGACATTAATAAATATTAACTTGTTAATTCTGTTTCGATTAGTCACGTGCGTTTAAGCGTTTACTTTCACAGCCCTTTTTACTTTTTTTGTAATTTTCCAGCAAAAAAGCAATTACAGTTGATTTTTAGAGTAAATTCTCATAATTTTTGTATGCAAGTTTCATTTTTGCTCAGTTTAAGTTTTTTTTTTTTTTTAATAGTTCTTAACCAAAATAAAGGTTTTAGAATTAAATCATGATGAGTACAAAGCCAAATCAAGTTGTAAAATTGTAAAAATAATAGTCTGGCAGCAATATGCTTCCTTAATCATGCAAGTCCTTTTTATGACCACCTTACAGAAAATATCCAGCATTTCAACGATACTGTAATTGAAAAAAAGAGCATTTTTAAAAGGTTACAGCTGCCCGCCTGTTTCTTAGTTGTTCCATTTCAAGGTGAGCTCCCTGGTGGCGCCTTTCCTGAAAATTAAGGATTTGCCACAGTATAATTAAATGGTGACCTTCCTGACCTGTGAACCCGCACCAGCCCTCAGATGCATATTAAGAGATTAGGGGACTTGGATCCATTAACTAAATGCTCACACAAGCGGGCACACAAACCCCCTTCCCGCACGCACACAATGATGAGGCAATAAACAGTGACAGCATCTTAATTATCACCTTCCCCGAGTTGTTAAAGCACCGGCGTCTACTTTACCTTTCGATTCTTCATCCTGTAAATTCGGGGCACATCTCATTAATATTTAATCAATTATTAGATAGCACCATAAGGGTGTAGATAATGACAAGGAAAGGGTCCAGACGGCTCTTCAGGGGCTAATTCAAGCAGATTAATTTGTGATCGTTGAGTTTTGGAGGAATTTGGCAGCTTGTGATTCAGATACGGTGTCTGTGATTTCTATAATGTGGAGATCAGCAGCTTCACTGAAAAAAAATTGAAATATTATCACCAAAAGAGGTCCTATAGCTTTTGGTTTATGATTTTCAGTGGCATAAAGTGGAGAACATTTTGGGGAACAGAAAGTATCTTTAGTCTTTTTATATTTCAGTTTTGATCTGAAATAAATCTTTTAGCAATGGTAATATAGATTGCTTTATTAAAGAAGTAAGACTTTTTTCTTTAATTAATAAATTCCTTCAATAACTGCTCACTTTATTCTAGCGTTTTAGTCACCTCATGCAGAACAAGAACATCCAAAACCCATGTTCAGTTTGGCAGGTTTCAGCTGATTTCAGTCAAGTAATGCCATCACTTAACTCAGAACAGCATAAAACCACAGCCCACACTTGCACACCTTTTCAGCAAATCAGGCATGAATCCTTATTAATGTGTGATGCTTTGATATGTACAACGGTTTAAACTAAAGAGCACTCAGTGGCTTAGCCAAAGAGGAGGTCTGCATTTAAAGCAAAATCACAGCAGCTCTTAATCTTGGCCCCGAATAAAGGCAGAACAAAAGAAATCAATAGCATTAAAGTGTAATTCTCACTCTCACTTATCTTTGTCTCCTTCTGGGATATCAGAGGGAGTGAAAACAGGAGCCTTAAAAAAAAGTCTAATGCATACTGGAAGCCAAAATGTCAGCAAACTGCACGCTTGTGAGGAATTGTGTCTTGGCCCACGCTCTCTAGTTCAGGGAACCTTCAGTGCCTTGGGCTACTGTGAGCTTAAGACTAGTCATCCAACCAAATATGCCAGCTCTCCGCTACAGCCTGTCAACCATTCAACCACTGAGTAAAATCTAACCATATTGACCAGATTTATGACTTGAGTGTTTTTCTGCAGCTCAACCGTACGCACCAACTGCATGCCAAATACTCCAATGACATATTACACTTCATTTCATATCTCTCGCCTCTGTCCATTTCTGTATATATCCGCCTGCGCAACAGGGATAAATCACTTCCCAGCCAGCTTATTACATGAAATGAAGGAATTCATCATGGTGACAGTCAGCCATTGCTGGGAATTCTCTATGATTTATCTTGCAGAAATTGATTGATTCATTAACACTAAGAGAACAGAGTTTTGCTGCAGGGACAGTGACACGCACCGTGCTGCATGCCGCCGTACACGCCGGAGCAACATATTTTCACGTAAAGACTTCCCCTGTTTTACATCGCAAGCTTTAGTGGAAAGAACCCGGAGCCATCACACTTTTTAAATGACTTCCTAATAATATGAGTGGCTCACCACTCCTTTCACTTGTAATGTTAAAAAAGGTTTCCAAGGTTTTGGCCTAAAGTAACCAGTGAATGATTTTCACTTCCTTTCTTTGCTATTTGCACAATTGTCATTATACTTTATACACATGTAGTTTATATGATTAAAATTATTTCTAGAAAAAAAAAGGAAAGCACTGAAGAGTTAAAAATAAAACTTCTCCAACAGACCGACAAACTGTTTTATTTAATTCTTCGTGCAACTGTCAATTCTTCTCTTTATCTGCCACTTTTACAGCAATAAAGGTTTAGATTATTTTAATTTTCATTTCAAAATATTTATTTTGGCTTTAGTTGTTTGTCATTAGGTGCATTTGTTGAGTTCCTAACAAAATAAATAAATAAAAATAAACATTTTCTATCTTAGTCTTTTCATATTTGGGCTAATTGAGATTTATTACTGAATGATTTTTCACAAACCATCACAGTCAACATTTTATTATGATCAGTGCACTCTGTGGGGAGAAAAAAAAGTGCAAAACTGGTGCTTTTTTGTTTGCTGCCAAAGATTCCCACTGCCAAGACTCCTTTACCAGCCTTCAGGCTGATAAACAGTGTTTACCAGATAGAGGGCACAAAAATTCAGCATACTTTAATTTGACTTTTAAAGTTTTAAAAGATCTAATCTCCCACTGAGAACTGCAAATAGTACACGCACACTAATGATCCTAACAGTTTTTAACACAGAGTACAAGTTAAATGGCAAATACGTTTAAAAATTATTGATGTATTCAGAAAAATGTAAAATTAAGATTTTAAATCCTCATTTTTGGAAAAGTCAAAATATGAAGTGAGAGAAAAGGTCTCTGAATGCAACTGTTTTACCATTTTCTTTTACCGTTGAAGTTCCTCCTGCATGTCATTCAGCTTTGTGCATCTTTTGATTTTGGAGAGATAATTGCTGCACAATGATGAGCCACACTGGGAGTGGAAAAAGAATAAGTCCTGCAGCTCCTCTGCCTCCAGCAAGTAACCTGTAGTTGAATTTTAAGATTTTGCCTTTTCCTTCAGTTGCGATGGTGTCAATTTTACATCTCAGTTTTGTTCATTTAAACAGTTATAGTTTCTTCTAAAAATGTTCACACTCTTTTTTTTCCAACTTCAGGTTTTTATTATTTCCTTGTTTTTTTAGCTGTTTTTACTACTGTAGAGGCATGTTGATGAACCGTTAGAATCTAAAACGTAGTGGACAAGGACCCACCTGTTTGGTTTGAATCCAGTTTGAATTCTCCTGTTATTGATCAGTATAAAGGAATGAGAAATAAAAGATACAAAGGAGTGGGCAGGAAGAATCAGTCATTCGCAATTCAGACATTGCTCATTTTTCTACATGTTGTCTTCTACATATGTTGGATAGCATTATTATTATAACACTTATTAGAGCTTTTGGATGACAATGTTATTGTGTGTTATACTGCTGCTGTATTTGGTGAGCTGGAAGTCAAACCTTAGTAAAACACTGAATCATTGGATTTTTTGACCAATTCCTTCAATGAAATGTGTGTTTAACATGTTTTTGTGGCATTTTTGTCATGATGGGGGACATGTGTAAAGAAAATTCAGTCTGAAATTGCATTTCTAAGTATTTCTTTATTCAAATGGTTAATCAAGAGTTGACAAAGAAAAAAGCTTGTCACTGTGATGTAGAAGTTACAATTTGCAGGGTTCAAGTTATCTGCTCCACTCTAGTCCGATGTATCTGCTTTTAGACAACAAGATCCATATACGTCTTCTTGTCTGAGCTGGAATCTGGCTCAAAACTATGTACGGCTGAATAGCTCTGATATAGCTCGCCATTTTTGTTAAGTGTAAGGGGTTGTAAGCTAGAGGGGAGAGCATGGAAACAAAGAGACGGCGGGAACTTCTGCCCCTCCTAAGACGCTAGGTTAAAAAACAGCTGACACATTCTCACTCCCAACTTATCATAAATGGACGTATCTTTCAGGTCCTTGCTGTGTCACTTTTTGATGTTTTGGTGTCTCCAACTCGTTGTTTTTAGACCTGCTGGCTGTTCCCGAAAGTCAGGGACCCCTGATTAGCATCTGCATTTTTTCCCTGTCTGTGACCCAGTAGCAAGCAGCCCACTGACAGATACCAGTTAACGCTCCGAATTTAATGGGAACATCCAGCACATCAAAAAAAATGATGAGTTGGAGACACCAAAACGTCAAAAAGTCACGTGGAGGGAACCTAAATCGCACGTCCATTTATGATGAGTTGGGAGTGAGAATGCATTGTTTTTGATTTTGGCTAAAAAAAAAAAACGGCATAATTAAAAGATTACTGGATTTTTTTTTCTTTTATAGATTGTACTTAAGGAAAAATGAAAACTGAGTTTTTTGATATGAAATCAGCGTTAAAAACCTTTCTTATCCTGTTATGTCTGCTTTTCACAGCTAAATGCCGTCCCAGGCATGAAGCCTCGACTGTGTTAACGGCTTGTGAGAAGCTCTGCTAATTCTCCAAGGATTTTAGATTTGGAAATGATTAATTTTACTCCAAAGAATTAGGGCGGGTCTGATGACATTTGAGTTTTTAACAGGGAACGCTTCCTCCTCAGCTGCAGCTGCCAAAGACAAGAGACATTTCAAACAATTTTAGCATATTTAAAACAAGCTGCTGTTGCATGGAACTGCATCTGAATAGACCTGCCTGGCTGCAAAATGCACAGCAGTTTACCGCTTGCAAAATGGGTTAATAATTGAGATTCTTTCAGGGGTTCGCAGCTATAAGCACAAAAGTGTCATAGCTGTGTAACTAGTGGGGATTTACTCGGTTCATGTTGTGATCAACCATCTGTTGCTGAGCTCCGAGAGCTGCCGTCTAATTTGATTTGTGTGCAAGAAACAGCTGGCAAAAATTGTTATTGCATTTTCTTCCATTTAGAGTGCATAGCTGTTGACAGATCAGAGCAATAATGTGAAAACTAATGTGCAAATTACTCCATAGATGAGATTATTGCAAGATAAACCTCTTTGGAACATTGTCGAACCAAAGACAAAACCTGTGTGCGCTTTCCAAGCCTTGAAGTTTCATTAAGAAAATGGAAATATGTCTTGAAAAGTTTCCCTCTTTTCCTGCCTGAACACTTCAGTCCCCTTCATTTTTTGCATTCTGAAATCCCTAACGCATACTTTCATCTAAAAAATGAACCTCTTTTGCAACTGCCGCATGTAAATTATGCACTCTGAAGGTGGAGATGTATTGAAATCGAGGGGACGGCAGGCAGTGAGAAAAGTAAAATGGAGACATTCTAATAAAGGTATTAAAGTGAAAGATAGCGCCACCCTTTGCGTGTTAGGGTGTGCTTGAGAGACAGAGAAGAGCTGATGAGTCTCTAACAAGCAGCTTCATCAGACAGACGAATGATCTGCCAGACGGGAACTTTCTTTTGACCTACCTTGGCGAGCGATGGATGAACGGGTGGATGGATAGACGGAGAGAGGCTGAGGAGAGGAATAGGGGAGAGCTTCCACTGAAGTGCTGTACCGAGGCTTCTTTTTTTCATTGCCTGTCAAGGCGGCGTCTGTCTGATGGAAGAACATCACTTATCTCCTTGCTCTGATCCCGCGGTCATGATATGGAGCACCACCAGTACACAGGCAATGACCAGGGAAATGAAGCAGAGGACGTGATGGATAAAGTCGTTTCACTCGGGTTCTTTTTGCAGCGGACCACCTTTATCTGCTCCCAATATTTTTCATTCAAGTGCTCAAAAAAGATATACTTATGTGGAAAAAAGTAGTTGAGGTGGACCTTTATGTAGCAGAAAATTGTGTTAACCTTTCACTACTTTGGATTAAATATTCACTAAATGTCAACACAACTCCATTTTTCCAATAAAATGATTTTTCTTTGAAGAAAGATTTTCCCTGGTTGCTTTTTTTGCATTCTGCCTTTTGCGCCCATCCCTGCCTCCTCTCCTCCCTCCATCGTATGCGTTGTGTTTGTGTGCATGCTGTGTTCAGTCCCAATTTGCTGTGCAACCAGACGATTTCACAGTCCGCTGTGGATGCACAGATCAAATTTACAGGTATCTAGGGGCAGCACTGATGAGAAGATTGTTTTTCGTTTAATTGCCCACTTGAC
Source organism: Oryzias javanicus (assembly GCA_003999625.1). Lineage (NCBI taxonomy): Eukaryota > Metazoa > Chordata > Actinopteri > Beloniformes > Adrianichthyidae > Oryzias > Oryzias javanicus. The sequence continues at coordinate 20,977,361 of CM012441.1, forward strand.
TATAGAACTGAGAACTACAATGCGAGCACAACACATGGTAATTATGTTTTGATGCAGTTGTGAGTTTTCTGTCATTTATTTTTTCATTTTGTTACAAGCCAAAAACAAAAAAGGACAACAAAACAAGCTCAGCACAGGGTGTATTAGAAAGCATCAAAACAAAGTCAGCCTTACTTTCTGTTAATTATTGGCAACACTGACCTGTATCATTCACTACAGCTTACATTTATTCTTATTGATGGATGCTATGTGACAGAATCAAAAGCCGCATTTCCACTGAGTGGTCCGGTACGGTGCGGTCCATTTAATTCTGGTGAGCGTTTCCCCTGAGTCAAGCCTCGCTTCAACTGAGCGGTTTGTTTTCATGGCACATGTGTAGTGGGCTATAGACGGCTAGCATTTCATTGCGTCATTGTAGTGCGACAACTAGAAAAGCAACAACAATGGAGGTCATCCAGAACTCGTCTTTTCAGCGCCTTTACTTTTTGTAAATGGTGTATAACAGGAATTTAATGTTGTTTGAAAGAAGATTGTGGGCGGCTAAGAAGAATACCGCCGTAAAGAGGAAAACAGAATTGCTAGCTTAGCGCTAAACTGGTGCTTTCTAATGTCGTCGTCACTTTCTACCAATCAACGAGTGGATGCAGTGGCTCCACCCCCAACTATTCCGTTCAATTTTTCTTTGGACCTACAACGAATACAGACCCCAGAGGTACGGTTCCGTACTGGTAAAAGAGTCCATTTTACAGTGGAATTGCTCAAAATACCGGACCGCACTGAACCGTACCAGTCCACTCAGTGGAAACAAGGCTAAAGTGTATTTTGGCCTGTTATTGGTTCTTCTTGCAGATGATTACAGTAGAAAATGAAGTAATCTCACACACACAAAAAAAGAATGCATTTTCTTTTCAAGGAATTGAATAGTTTAGCTGCTGTATTGTTTTATAGGTGCTCTGTCAGCAAAAATAATTAAAAACAAGCGTTTCCAGTTATTTTATTTGTATGATTCTGCTTAAGGATGTTGAGAGTCTGGATGTTTTAGAAATATAATCATGAAACTCCAGATTAATCATGGTCCAAAATGTGTTTTCTGTATGGAAAGTAATAGGCCAGGGTTTTTAAAGACAGATTTACCAGTCTTGTTTGCACCAAATTATTTCAGTAATTTGTGCTATGTGGGTCATTTTTCTATATTTGTTCCTCCGACAGTAAAAATAAATGACAGTGAACCCTCTCCCTCGCTTGTGTTACCGCATCAAGATGTTATCCCCGGCTTAAAAGCTTATCAAGCAGACTGTAATGATATTGAGTGACTATATTGTGTGTTTTGATGGATATCGCCAAGAGTAATCTAATACCAAATTGTGTTCCAGCTCTCATATTGTTCTGATTTTAGTGCCCGCAAATAACTGCACTCCCTCTCCCCTAATTCCTGACCCCCGCCCCAACCTACACCTCCTGCCTCGCTTATAGCCATTTGTCATCGCGATGATGCTTTCCCACAGGTACGTTGCAAACCCATTTCAGTATTTCATGAAACCAAAAATAGATTATCATTGTCCAGTGTGTGTTAGGTCCTAAATTAAACCAGTTGTACAATATGCGCAGTGCTGCGTTTTCAAAACTTTCCACTCTTCAAAGAGTCAGAAATGTTTTTTTATGGATTTGCTAAGATTTTGAGTGGTGTGTAATTAACTTCCTAGGTGAAAACAAGATCTATGAGGATAGTGAATGTTAACAACAAGGACTCCTTTTATCACCGCTTTTTACACAATCTATGGTTGCAGTTCAATCATTACTGTGAGCAGTGCTGAAGAAAAAGGCTCTCTCAGAGGAGTCACATTGATATAAACCGCATACAAACACATCAAAGTTTCAGTCAAAATGTAAACAGACATACAGAGTTTAGGAGTAACAACTAGCGTAGTATATTCTAATCACAATCTGTTGTTTTTTTCCATGACCTTGTATTCTGACAAACAATTTGTGTTGTATTTTCCAATTAAAAAGTGTAAAAAATAACTTTACTTGCACAACATCAAATATTTCCAATCAAATCATATTCTTAGCCTGTCTTTCATAATTCACAACATTGTTTTGTCCTTGCTGCTACAAAACAAGGTCAGCTGCTAAGTGTCCAAGCTTACATCATCATTACATGTCAAACAGAAAATGAAACATTAACCCATTGATTTATCTCTCTTTCTGCGTTTACACCGACAATGACACAATTGTCTTTGAGAAAAAGAAATTAATGCTGTAAAATCATCATTATAGGAGTGCTTGATTTAAAAGCCAATATCTACTTTTGTAAGGTGCAGTGAGAAAACATTCAGTCATGCAATTGTAAATCCCTAATAATAGTCATAATTGGGGACAGCTTGCAGTGAACCATGAAAAATGTGCACGAGAAAATAGGGGCAGGAGAATAACGCATGTCAGTATGATCAATAAGACATAGTCTGACTGATTGAGGGTGGATTGGAGGTGGATCTGTTGTTACAATTTTCTGTATATATATATATATATATATATATATATATATATATATTATATATATTATATATATATATATATATAACTTGTGTAGAAACCGTCATTCTGTGTTCCCGTTTTTATATATATATAAAAACGGGAACACAGAATGACGGTTTCTACACAAGTTGCTCCAGTTTATCTTTCCGCCTGCCAAATTTGATTAATAAGTGCCTGATCATAAATTACACGAGTTAGGTTACGCATTGTGTGTCATTCCAGCAGACCTTTCTTGTCATCAGATGCATTTCAAGGCCTCACAGACAATTTGAGTCGTATCTCTCACTTGTTGGCCTCTGTGTTTTTTGCAACACATCTTCAGTGAACTATATAAATGTTTGTTTAGAAATGATGATATTTTTACACTGACAGTGTGCATTGGAGACGTTTTTGCAGGGCTCACAGCACTCAATTGATTGCTTCAGGTAAAGTTTATTTTCAGGAGACCTGCTCTATAATGCAGTTCGAAAAAGGAAGCTTTGTGGTTTTCAATGTACAATTTAGGAGTTCATTTCACCATCCGACTCTCATTTAGACTGAGCAGTGACCTGTGTCATATGTACACTGAATGGAGGTCAGGGTAACACTTGCTGTGTGGCAGGATGCATGCAGGAAAGGGCAGATTGGACTTATTGGTTGTGCTGGGTTGAAGCTTGGGAAATTTAGAACAACTTGGATACAATGCAGTCACCAGGATTTATGCAACAAATTAAAAGCAGTAAAAGGACATTTTGATTACTCAATCTCTGGTGGGATTTGTATTTCGCACCTAGGTCTTCAGTGACAGCCATCTCTGTCTTATCTATATTAATGCGCCTTGCAGTATCATCAACTTTAAACCAAGGCTCAAAAATCCATACAGACTCGCAGATGAACACGAGTTAGGCACGCATTGCTGAGGTGCAGCAGACTTTGAAGGTTGAGTTGCGTTGCATTGTATTCACTCAGTTTAGAAAACCCTCTTTGGCACTGCAGTAAGATTTAAGTGACACAACACGAAAACCTGAACAAAACAACAAACCAGTCTAACAAAAACTCCTACAAACCAAAACCTTGACAGCCATTTTAAAATGGAACAAAAAAAACTTCTGTGCTCCTTGGTCACTCCTTGGCCTACAGTGAGCAGTAATAACTATAAATAATACAAAATAAATAGCACAAACAAAAGTGAAATGTTAGGACTCACCTGCATGGACTTTCTCTACAGCACTTTTCTATTTAAGTAAAAAAACTTTTCTTTTCTTTCCTGACTATGTGGCTCAGCCTTACAGTTTAAATGTGCTTTACTTTGTTGATACTGTAGGCTAATGCGCTAACAGCTTTTTCAGTTCATTTGCTTGACATAAGCAGGAAAAGTTACAAAAAAACAAGCTTAAATACTTGTATAGTGTTTTTCTACCCTTTTAGAAGGCCCAAAGCATTGTACAGTTACAGCTAGGGTTGGGCACCGATGGGATCTGATGCGGTTCCGGTTCTACCGCGGTTCTTTGGTTTCGGTTTCGGTTCCCTTTCGGTGCTTATTGCGGTACTTCAGTAATAAAAAATAATGCCTTTATCTTCCTAAATCCAAAGCAGAACGGCTTCAAACAAGCGCAGACTCCCTCCTGCCATGCAGCTGTGCGCACGTAATATAAAGCATAATATAAAACTCCGTCTTAAATAAACTTAAACGTCCTTGAAATTTTAGACTGACATTTTATTAAATTAAATCAGGAATGTGGCATTTATTTGCAGTTGTTTTTGGGCAAAAGCAATATTTTATTTCAATAAAACAAGGCGGAAGATAAATGTCAATCACACGGCTGCAAAGCGCAGCAGATGATGACGACCCGCTGTGGTGGTGGGCGGAGCCGAGCCGAGCTTTCTGGATCATCAGATTCTTTGGAGCATGCGAAGCCGAATACTTAGCTATTGTAGAGGAACTGAACTTTTATTACTTTAACTTGCAGACAAACTCGAGAACAACTCTCCGCACGCTAACGTGCGCGCGCGCCCCTCCCCTTTCCTTTCTCTCTCCTTTTTCTCTGTCTCCGCAGCACGCGCTGCTCTCTCTCTCCTCTCAGAGCGCGCTGCTCCTCACATGCACACGCCCCCCCCAGCTTCGTAACAAGCTGAGATGCAGAAGTTGGAGCACACACTCATCTCACAACAACAAGAAAGTAAATAGATAGGCTGAATCGTAAAAAATCAGAAGGGAGTATTACAAGTGATTGACATGTCCACAGACAAATGAAACTTCAATGAAATTTGGAACCGAAATCCGGCACCGTTTGCAGCCGCATCTTTCGGTTTCGGTAGAACCGCGCAAATCATAACGGTTCCTACTTGGAACCGAACTTCGGTGCCCAACCCTAGTTACAGCCCCATTCACGCATACATCCTGTGGTCAAACACTGGTGCTAACCTTCAACCACCAAAGGGTAAGTGGGGTGTCTTGCCCAAGGAAACTTTGACACATGGGCGTGCAAGGTGGGATTCGAACCTGCAATCTTCTGATCAGAGGTCTACCTCTGCCACATAGCCTCCTGTGCAAGAGAATAACCCCGTGCCACACCCTGATTTTTGCTCCAAAAATAATTAAAATTAAAGCCGCAAGCGGCGTTGGATGGCCCGCAGTCGCTATCCGCCCTCTAACTCGCCGCCCTCGCCCTCGCCCTCGTTACCCGCCCTCTCCCTCGCTGCACCCACCGCCGCCGGACCAACGCCGCCGCACGCACGCCGCCGCCGCACGCACGCACGCGCCGCCGCACGCACGCACGCGCCTCCGCACGGGCCGCAGCCGCCCTTGGTGGTGACCTTTGACCCCGAACCCACTTGCTTAGCACTCACTGTGGAACCCTAAGTCCCTCCCTATGCTTTCTGTATAGCTGGTCTGAGATGAATGTGAGAAATTGATTAAAAAAGCACTTTTTTCAAAATGGCGGCTTTTCTGTTGGTTTTATCTCCATAGCAACCATTTTATGTTTTGTTCATCTGAGGTCACCGAGCAGTTTGACGTCAAGATCATAAGGATCGGAAAAAGTACACTTTGGATTACCATAGCAACAGGGGGTTATTCGCTAACCACGCCCACATTCCTTATATGGTCATATTCTATGTTATTATGCCAGTTACAGCTTAAGTCTGGGATCAACATATTAAAGTCCCATAGAAATGCATTGAAATATGAGCGTGTATTAACACTACGCCACTTTGCGAGCTCGCCACGCCCACGCCGTTCAAAATCTATAGCTTGTGATACCATTTTTCTTTTGCCAATGTCTTCCCATTGATGCCAAAAGCGTTAGAAAACGATTGAAAAAAGTCCCTGCAAGTGAAATGTGATTGAAGCTAATGCTAACGCTCGTTTTTTCATTAATTCAAGATGTTAGCCACTTCCCAAGGTCAAAGGTCAACGAAACTTTAGGGGTTGTTGAAGACTCGTGCTAGCGGCATGTGGATCAAATTTCGTGACAATCGGACAAACTAAACGTTCGTTTCACCTCTCTGAAATCCCAAATTTTCAGATTTCGAAACAAAATGGCCGCCAAACCGTAGGTCGTGGAGACATCCCATAATAATGTAAAAAATAGCCATGGTTATATCCAATAAAGGTATGTTGGTTTCGTTTGTGAAATGCGAAATAAAAAATTGAAATTGCTGAGTCAGCACTTTTTTTCGCGACGGTTTTTTGCGTACCAGAGGCGCACCGTACGCATTTCGGTTTCGTAAGTTATGTCATTTCGTGCAGCTTGGGTCTCCGGACGCGTGAATACCACTTTTAGGCAAATCGGGCAATTCATGTTCGACCTAGCTAAAACCGTGTCGGTCGCGACCTCGCAACATGCACGCCATTTCATATTCTACAACTTCTAATTGCAACATTTTTCCCCCAGTAGGTTCCCATTAATGCCCAACTAAGTCACATAACAGTTGATAAAACCCCCTAGGAGGTATTTCTTTTCGTAGCCCGTAGCAAACGTGCTTTTTTCGTTAATTTCAAGATGGCGGCAACTTCCCAAGGTCAAAGGTCAATCAAACTTCTTGGGTGTTTGTAGTCTCCGGCTATGGACATGCTTGTCAAGTTTCGTGAAAATCGGACAAACAAAGGTGCCGTTTTCCCATATTGTTGAAAAACGTGAAAAACGCCATTTCTCAGTTTTGGGCGCCACATTGGCGCCAAGGCGTTGGTCGTCTGGCCATCCCATAATAATTTCAAATGTTCTTGGGCTTATTCCCGACACGGGTCATTGGCCTTTTTTGGCGTATTTCGAAATATTTTTTTTTGGCCCATAAACGTTTTTCGGCCCATTCATTTTTTTCGCGGAAACGCTCGCCGTGATGTCATCGTTTTGGGCGGGGTAACGCGCACTATGCCAAAAATTCATTTTCAATTTTCCCTACGTGTGGTGCGATTTTGAGGTACTTTTCGTTCATGTGGCGGGGGTGTAATTTTGGCTCAAAGTGCCAGATAGATAAAATAATAATAATAAACATTGCAAAAACAATATAGAAAAATTTGCTCTAGGATGAGGGGGCGTCGCTGTGTTTCTTTTTTGTCCTGCTATACACTGGTCGGGTTCGTTTGGGCTTAGGCCGGTTCTTTTAGGCTTTTTTTGGGCTTTTTACGTTTTTTCACTCTAAGCAAAAACAATATGGTCCTTGCAGTCAGTAGACTGCTGCTGCGGGCCATAAAAAAAAAAACAGATCAAGTTTGGAGGTTTTCTGTGCTATCAGCCATTCTTATCCAATCTCAGGATGCATACATGTCATGCTCAGAGTCAAGCATGGACATGTGGAGTAAAGCCTGCCTGCTGGCCTTGGTATCACAGACAGAAATCTGATTGACTATTGCAATTGCCTACCTCTGCTGCTTAAATCACACAGCAGCCTGTTTTGTGAATTCTGAAGGCCTCGGGCAAATTTCATAGTAGACAACAATACTAGCTGCCTGAAATACGATTGGTCATCTGAGGACTATAACACACTATAATTTACAAAACTGTCAGCAGCTGAACCAAGCAAATGTATGATTTTTTTCATGTAATGCAATTCTAATTATATATTTATTTTTTAAAATGGACAGTAAAATATAATTTTTGTATTAAATTTAGACTAGTAAAGATACCCTTGCAGCCCTTCATGACTCTCTGTGGCTTTGTTTTAATGAATCTCTTCATTAAAGTAGCTAAGAATATATTTACGATTTCTAAGACCCATCTGACACTGTTCCTGCTATTTGCTGTAAACAAGAATAGTAAATGGGCACCCGCTTTTAGTTTTTGATTAATTTTTCCTGATAATAAAATTTCTGTGAAATAAATTCAGAAAATGTATGCTAAATTGTGGAAAGGCTAAGAACCAATCAGCATTCTTGGTGTTTAATCATGTTTGCAGTTGTGTTTTTGTTCACTTTTTAAAATAACAAAAGTTTAAAATAATCAAAGTTTGAACTGACACTGAAGGCCTAATGCTTGCTGGCTCTCCCAGTGCCACCTTTCCCCCCAGTGGGCTTGAGTTTGACAGTGGGTCTTCGTGGTCCATGACACGGGGAGTTATATATGCCAGGGTATTACAGAGCCCTTCCTAATCCGGTCTGTCACGCTGCTCCCTCTGGAGTGGGGTAATTTCATGCTGCTGAACTGGTATTGATAGAGCCATGGTAAATGAGGCACGCAGCAATCGTTAACTTTAATAACCATAAAGATGAGAGCATCAGAGTCGTACAGGCCCATGAGAGGAAACCCATACAGGTGATTAAGAATCGACCAGAGCCAAGGCCAACATGCACCTTGCATCTTTTATTCAGACTAATGGAATTACTTGTTAACGATGTCAAGACTATTACATGCAACGGTGCGATTCTTTTGGTTAACTGGATCTTGTTGGCGAGTATCCATGCAGATTGAAAAAAAGATATACTTTTTTGTTTGTTTTTAGATGCTTTTGTTCCTGTATATCCTTTAATTTTACACACTTCATTAGGTGCTTTTTTTTTTTTTTTTTGGGAGCGGATGACTATGTAGGAGAGGGTTTCAGTATTCTTGAAGAGTACTGCTGAATTCAGAAATACCAGTGAAGAGGAAAAAACAGCGTTCACTCGTGTGCCTTCAGTATAGCTGGGTCAGTGGTTCCTGTCAGTCAGCTTGAGCTCTAGAGTGTCTTTTTCCCCTCTTGTTTCCCTCCCTCCCTAAGGTTTGTGGTAGCTCCAGGCACTACTGTAGCAGCTATGTCCACTTGTTTGTCTACTTCCATTACTGTGGGTGATGCTGCCCCAGGAGGAAAGTGGAATCCAGGCCGCAGACGAGTTAAGTGAGAAACCAGCCTGAAGCCCTCACGCTGGCTGAGGTCAAAGAAACCATACGGATCACTGCAACAGGGCGCTGATGGGTACTTGATAAATGGTGAATCCCGTCCAGCTGCTGATGCCTTACTGACACAGACACCAAAGGACAAAAAAAAAAAACACATAACAGTTAGCGATGACGGAGAATAACGAGTTTATTATTTAGTTAGTCCCACAGAAAGCCTCCAACTTCAGATGTTTTTAGTGGTGAATAGTGTAAACCGATCTGGTGGACATCTTTCTTGAAGCTATCCTTCATTATTCATTTGCAAGAGTTTCTCATTTGTTCTTTACAGGATTTTTTTGGAGGGAGAAGAAGGCTGCTTTCCACTCCATGCTACCACCCAGTTCAAGTGAATTATGCTCATTTTTAAGCCCCTGAGGTTACTACTTGATAAGGCTTAACCCTAATCTGTCACACACAAAAATATTCAAAAAGCAAAATGCATGTAATGTTCCTTTTGTCTTGCTTCATTCTTGCATCTTAACCTTCATTCTTGCATTTCAAGACTTGTCTTAAACTATTGGGATGACTTTATGCAAGAGAAAATAGTTCTCCCTCCTCTTTAATTTTATATTTTTCCATACTATTCCCTGTAATTGGCACTACTACAGAAGTGTAGGAATTTCAGATGTAAATCAAAGTTGTGTAAGTTCTGATAAAATATGCAAACCTTATTATCTTCCAAAACTAAAAGCCTGAAACTTTATCTAAAAAAAAAGAAAAATCCATTTGGAATTCACTAAATAGGACATTGTAGCAAGCTGAAACAATATCTGAAATAATCAAGAGTTTAGGAAGTTTCAACTTGATCTTTAAATGATGAAAAGACTCATTCTGATGAAACATCGTTAAACATATATGCATGGGGACAGCCGGCCCAAAATCACTTTGAAGAACTTGCTTCGTGTGATTGATGCCCTCCTTTCTCCCCTTCAAATTATAAAAGAAATAAAGGACTTTACAGACAACGAAGTGCCAGACTGAACATCAGAAGCACAAAAACAGTTATATTTCATTATGCATGTGTTCACAGACAGAAAAGTTGGCAAAACTAACAACTCCATAAACAATCTGGCTTCTGATAAAACTTACTACGAGTAAGTTCAAAGTGTCTTTTGTCACTTTTAACGACTGTGAGAATCCCATTCTGTTTCTCAAATATGAGTCATTTTCAACAGCAATTTGAACAGCAGCTGTTACACTGCAACGCGAACAATAACTGAGGGTCAAATTTACATGTCTTACATCTACGCATCTATACTTACTTACCCAAACTCCTGCTGAGAGTCTAAGATTGAAACTAGCAATTAAAAGTTTGGAGACAAAAGATTACTGTCAGTTGCACAGGTGTGAAGGAGGAAAACAAACAAGTCACAGATAAGGAGAGATTATGGATAAGGCTTGGTTGGTTGTTGATACAGAACAGAAACCGTCTTTTTAGCAAAGCAAAGGAAGCAGTGCACAATGCAGGCAGTAACGGCAAATGTGTGCTGCCTACCTTGTTTTGACAAGTCCTTGAGAGGCTAAAGTTTTTCTGACAGCTGTGTCCCTTCACTCAGACATATTGCTGAATAGCTGCAGCAGTGAGAGAAGGAGGCTGAGGTAGGAGAACAGAGAGAGGAAACACAAAAAAGACAGGCTTGTTTATCCCAAAACAGCGATTACTCCTTTCGGCCACTTTGCATATATTAGCAATCTTGGCGCCAAAGCGATGTGGAGTTTAAGGAGTTTTTATTTATCTGTTTTTCAAAGTGCACCACTACATTCATATTTATCTACATATTTGTCATCCAAACTTCTGTATTTTTGTGTGGGATTCTTGCAAGCTCAAAGTCTTTAGGGACTGTAGAGTATTCTGTCATGCTTGGGTGACCTTGAACCAAGGAAGAGCAATGGTGAACACAGTTAAGGTCTGTGTGTTGTACCTTTTGACAAAAATCTACTTGCAGCATCAGCAAGGCTTTAGCACATTTCTGTATTGATACATGAAATCTCTCTCTTGCCACCGCACCCCTCTCCAGATAAAATCTCCCAAATTCAACTCATAACAACTTACTTTTGACGTCCCCCGCTAACCCTTCATTTATTGAATTTGTCCACCAGCCTAATAATCTTCCGCTCTCATGTCTCTCCCGTCAGATTCTTGGAAGGAATCGCATTTTTTTTTCTTGCAGTTAGTGTTTCTCCATCGACTTGAGAGCCTCATCGTCAGTGACAGCAGTAATTCTAGGCCGCCTGACAGATCCCACAAACCACGGTCTATTTCAGCATGAAGTGTGATGATAGACACTTTACACTTGTTTTCAGTCAGTTGAACATTTATCCGCTATAGTGCAACAAAAACAAACACAAGCTTTACAAACACTTTTGAAAATGCGCTCCATGAAAACACAGAAGTTGTTAAATTAAATTCCTCTGAACACGACTTTTAAAATGTAGTTCATTCATGCACGACTGAAGCTACATGCATCTCTTATGGTACTTTCAACCAAATAGGCAATAAGAAAGACTTAAAAAATGTGTCAGTGCAATGGATCAAGTAGCTGGATATACAAGTGTATTAAAAATGTGTTTTTTAAACTTGAAATTACAATAAAAAATTAACAAAAAATGATTATTGAAAGGAGTCAAAATGAACTTCAAATAAACCAAATAAAGATAACCAACCAAAAAAAACTAACTTAAAACCGGAACACATTAAAGAACATTTATTTCTGTAGTAATCGGGACAGCTAAACGCAAAGAGGGTAACTAAAACTAAAATACAACAAAATCTAATAGTTTAAACATAGAAAGTTACTCCTTTAGTGGGAGAAAAAAACAGAATGCACAAAAAAATCATGAAAAATGAATTGGATCCAATTAAATAACAAGTTCCACTGTAACACAGTCCGTTTTTCCTCCTTGAAAGGGTTAACAGATGGTGGATGCTAATTTGCTGCTTCCCTTTCTTGAGGGCATGCTCCCCAGAGTTCATCTCTTGGTCTGGTCTGACAGGTTGGCTCCTGTAGCAGAATCCAACAGAAGCAGCAGTAATCAGAAAACTGCTCATCAACACTGGCTACTCCAAAAATGTTGGATTATTTAACTGATAATAGCAACCTTAAATAAAACCGCAGAAGTATCTAAATGTGAAGTCTACAAAAACAGTGAAAGTAGTATTTAATGCGTAATAAAGTTTTTGCTGGAATGTTTTTTGTTTGTGCTAAAATACAATGAAACTTTCTTCAACTGTGAAACTAAATAAAACTAGTGTGGACAGTGCATAAAGGCACAGAAAAATTCGATGTCATACATTTCATTAAACATTACATTCATTTAAATACGTTAACTAAATAATTTTCACACTTTATTTTAGCCAGTAAAAAGCAATTAAAAGGCCATGCTTTTCCTAAGTCTTTCAGAGTAAACTATATCCATATATATGATCATATATTATCTTTGGCACACTAAAGAACACATTATTTATAAAATATGAGTTATTTTGTGAACTCTTTTCATACCCAGAGGTAAGATGATTCCATTTTCCTAGAGCCGGTTTCTGCAGCATGTCACCCACAGGAAAAGAAAAAAAAATCAAATTAAAAAAAAAATATGGATGTACATATTGTGTTTATTTCAAAATTTAGCACAAACAGAATAGTGATGGCTAATTGGTTCATTTTGTGGTGAAATTTGGACAAAAAATGCAGACCATAACAACAGATGAACATTTCAGGATTTATTGAAATGATGAGAACGTTGTTCTAATTAGCACTGATTGTGAACGTTTCTTTTCTGTTTGAAGCATCATCAATCTCCGCATCAAAAATCTTTTTCCCAGAGACACGTGCATCTTTCCGTCTTTGCTCAGTTATCCACGTTCAAACCAGCTCTTCTAATTCATCCCTCGCTTTTTCCACCAAGAAATAGTCTGCTCCCTTTCTGCATGGTCTTCCCAATTTCACCTTTCTAAAATTACAAAGTTTAAACATTAAATCCATTGAGCATTTCCTGACCATCGCTACACTGGATGACAACACCAATGGCAAAGACAGCCGCCGTCTGCATGACTTTGCATGAGCAGAGGGAGCTCGTGAAGCTAGCTGATCATGTTTGCGTTAGCCTGGGGACAGTACTGGCAGCCTAGACTCTATCTGAAAGGGGTCATTCTCAATTTATGATGTCAGCTTGTGTGAACCTACTTGTTTTCGTGGGTTTGGGAGCGGCTGCTGCTGAGAATGCAGGTTTTTAGAGGATTACTCAGAAATGTGTTAACAGATCAAAATAGCACTTTTGGGTTGTTTATAATGAAGAATGAACAGTATAGTACACTTAAAAGCTCAAAAAGTTGTTTTTGCATGGTATGGCTCTTTAAATCTGTAAAGGACATACTAAACAAAAATCCAAGAATTCTAATAACAAAACAGTATGTAAAAGTTTTGTGTGAGTTTTCTATATTTTCAGAAATAAGTTAACTCTGTTGTCAAGAAAAAATCCAAGGTTAAACCCTTTTATCCAAGTAACTGGGACCTAAAGAATTCCTGCTCTCATTAGCTCCCAGATCAAATACCAGCTGCAATTGTTTTTATCAAGTAAAACGAAGCTTACATTCATCATCTTTGTGTTTTTCAGAAATCTGCTGCTAGGTTACTAACACCCACAGTCATTAGTGCATCATCATTGTGTTAGTACTTTTCCCAATTGCTCCCTGTGTAGTTAGTCAAATATTAATCTGTTAATTATTTTTATGCAATCAGTGGCCTTCAACCCTCTCATTCCTGTGAGTTTGCAAGGCCAATGAAATTTTGCAGGCCAATGTCAGCTGGAGGTTCCATTATTAAAGGGGAATAGCAGATCCCAAACTGTAGAAGTTTATTGAAAATGTGACTGCTGCTGATATTTATAGCTCAAGACTGGTTCTTTAATTTGGCACTCGATGGCATTATTACAACATATTGTGTTGTTTTTAATTGTTTTTGCATTTTTTATTTATTTTTTCCTCTGACTTTGTTATGGCCCGAGGCCACAAAGTGAGGCTGAAGGTGAATATGTTGTTGTTTATCCTTCTCCAATGACATTGGTCTGCCAAGATTATAGTAAATTTGCGTCATGCATTGATTAATCAACATCTTTAAAAGTTAATACAATTAATATTTTCTGGTTTTTACCTGTGTAATGTGTATGTGTGTATGTGTGTTTTTTTTGTTTTTTTTTTTTAAACATATTGCTTAAAGTTTTTTTAAGACATAAAAAAGATTTACTGCGGGCGATCGTAAGTAACCTAAATCATTTACTGCAAGCTGTTTCTGGCTTCAAATGATTCTTAAACTTCTTTAAGTTATGTTAAGCAGCTTTCTCAGATTCATCTGGTTTTGCAAACCGTTGCGAGCAGATGGAGCAGCATATTCAAATGTACCTTTTTCCTAATTCAGTGAGGGCTTGTTGAACAGGTGCTGTTATAAAGAACTGTTTGCTTTCTCCTCGCAAGAGTTGCACTCGCAGCTATAGTAATGAGCATGGTTGTTGTCAACTCTGAATAAACATGATCTTGTATTTCACCCGGGTTCACAGTCTGCTGCACTTCTTTCCTGTCCTTTGTTAGTGCGTGTCAGACAGAGAGGACAGGCTGCAGCTTGACCCGCTGTGAAAACTCAAGTTTTTCCAGCAAATTTGCCTCAAAAACAAAATGCAAAAAAACATAGAAAATGTGCCATGCCTAACAATTGGGTAAATAAAACAGCACAGAATAAGATAAAGCAGGTGTTTATTGCTTGAAAACACAATCTGGCGTGTGCTACCTATTTTGCATGTCTGATGCTCTGCAATATGAATTAAAAAAACTTAATTCTCTAGGATTTCCATTGAATGTTTTTGCAGAGAAGTGCCAAAGAGGTTATTAGGGCATAATGGACCTATTAGCTTGGCGTGTCTTGAGAAAATTACACTGTAATTATATGGCACAAGCTAAAAGACCCTTAAAAGACAATATGATTCATCATTATGGCATATTATTTGTTAAACCTTATTTAAGCGGCTCAAACTATGTCCTTTTCTGTAAATCTTTGTGAAAACTTTCCATCAATCTCAAACCTGAAGCTATGTTGTTGTGCAAAAATCTGTTTTGTACAAACTGACTTTCTTCCTTTAGCTGCCATCACTCGTGCTCTATCCATCTCCTCGTTTTATAACCTCTCTCATTAACTTCTCGTAATTGGCCATCGGGCTAAGCGGAAAACAATCAAGCATCGATTTCCTTAAACATAATCACTGCATCCAGTCATTTAATGACTGCTGTCACTGTAGGCTGCTGAGAGAAAAATGACCAGTCGATGGTTCCATCGATGCCCTTCACCTCTCCTCACCAAAGGCTAGAGTGCACCACCACCTACTCCATCTTAATGGGTTAGTTTAACCCCTTTAGCTGCCTGCCAGGTTCCAAGCACTACATCCATCACAACTGCGCTCATGTCTCAAGTTATTGTTGTCCCACATTGCTCCAGAATTCACACGCAATTACCGCTGTGCAGTCAAGCTGAAAATATCAATCATTACATGACATTTAAAGTCACTTGCTTAAATACAAACACCTACATATTAAACCACACTTCATTAAGGGGAGTTTATGTTATTTCACACTTCTGACTGCTAAAAGGAATCGTGTTTATTTATATTTCTGGTGTCACTCAACATCGTTTGCATCTGTTGCCCAACTGACTGCACCCCATGGATGACACCTGACTGTTAGTCCTTTTTTTTTGTTTCATTTAAATCAAATATTGACTTCAAAAAGCATTATAGGTATGTATGTTTTGCAGGGAGCTTGAATCGGGGCCTTCTTGCTGTGAGGCAAGAGCGCTAACCCCTGCACCACTGTACAGCCCCTAACCTGGCCAGGTTAGGCTGTGGTAAATTTATCGTGAAGTATTTGTAGTAATGTACATTGCACGCACTCATGTCATACAGGGCTGTTATACATGTCCTTACACTGCGCTTAGTCATTATTGAGGCTTGCGCACTATTTCCTTACTTACCTCGCATGAATGTTGTTCATAGAAAGCGGAGTGTTCTCAAATATTTCCTTCATAATGTACTGAAACTGTACAAATGATCTTTTCTGTAGCGGTCCATTTCTGAAGGTCAAATGTTAGCTTGAGTTTCCTTGTGTCACAGCAGCGCAGGTTCTGATGGCTTGCTTAGTTGCACCGTGTACACATATTTACAGCTGTCCTTGACTTTGCACTATTTTGTCATGCAGTAGATTTTGTTCTGCTTTGTTGTTGCTGCTCCGTTTTCTTAGAAAGCTCCCTTAAAGAACAAAGTGCCGCTCACCAAATGAACTTTGATGATGCGAACGCACCACCTTAATACATTTTTATTGATTGGATTTATTCTGGTAAAATACACTTTAAGAAGTCACAGAGCGGCTAAAGAGGTCAGTTTGTGTTGTCCTTGAACTGAAATTTGCATGTTAGAGCTCCTAACACTCATCCTTTGAGTGAAGCTATCAAAGCTTCCTGAGAGCTGAAATTTTTCAGTGATCTGTTTTAACTTGAAAGTAAGCCGTTTTAATGCTAGAGACCCTGTCTTAAAATATTCAGCACATTGTGGGCTTTGAGGTTTTGTCACACTTAAATGATTTTTCTTTTTTTTCACATCCATATTCTGCTGCCTTCTGCCCCCCAAAAAAGCGGCGCTGTGAGAGTGACATTAATACTGCACGACATCTCGACAGAACTGCAAATGTTTGCCTTTTAATCCAGAACACGCCGGACTAAGGACTCGCCAAGACAGACATTGATGAGAATGGAAGAAGAAAACTACTGCCAAACTTGTGCAGACTGCCCACTGCTCAGTTCCGTGAGCCATTTCAAACATTTGCTCAACACTCCAGCCAGAGAAAAAAAAAAGCACAGCTTTTAGTCGGGCCAGCAAAAGGAAACGCATATTCCATCTACAACAGGAAGCCTCTTTTAAAATCGTGAAAAAGGCCTCTACAATCCACAAGCCAGATGAAGTGTGGCATTTGGTTTTGTTTTTCTGCTCTCCAGCCTGTGTTCAGAAGAATAAACTCTTTGTATCCTCTCTCCTGTCCTGGGATAAGCTCCAGTTTAATTGTTGGACGCTACTGTGTGTTGCTGCAGCTGTCATAGGAAGATAAAGAGTTTTTCCTGGGGCCCGTGGAAGGAGGAGAGGTGTGATGGAGGGCCTCTCTCCTCCAGCTTCGCTTGCTGCATTAGCCTCATGCTTTATAATTGTGTGAAGGGGGCACTTCCAGTGGCTACCTCATTACTCACTGGCATGGCCAGTCTCTGGCAGCCAGACGCAGCTTGTCCTGCAGCTCTCTTGCCCTGCCTGTCTCACTCATTTCAGCGTCCCTGAGCTCCATCACCCCCCCTTCCCCTGGGAAATCCTTCCCTATTGTTATTTTCACCCACCACTGCCATTGGCGCATTTCACCTTTTCTTTTAGCTAAATATTTTTGGCATTGTCTTTTGTCAAATGTAGCACATTGCAGAGCGTATGCGCTGACGGATGTCACCAATACTTTGGAGTTAAAGCTTTAGTGTGATGTGGCCTTAGATGGTGGCGGCGCTGTCACCAGCAGGGTTGGATCAACGGGGGAAGCAAGACCTTTGCTTAGACTCCCCAATTAACCCCAATTTTTACATTTTTGAATCAATATTATTGTAATTATTGACAAATATTTAAAAATCATCAAAAGAAGCTTCTTTAAAGACCCACTGCAATGAAAATCGTGCTTTCTATGTTTTGAACATGTTATTTTGGCATTTCTCTGATGATTGAGGACATGTATAATAAAAAAGATTGCATTTTTATTCAAATCGCTGTGAATCAGGAGCTGACAAAACATGCCGTTTGAAAAGGGCTTATATGTTATGAGGAAAATACACAGGGTGGGCCATAAGCTCCCTGCTCTGCTCCATTCTGATGCATCCACTTGCAAACAAATAGATCCATTTACTTTTTTGTTTTTCTCTTCCAATCTGGCATCTGGCTTGAATTGTACAGCCATTTTTGTTTTCAATTTTTGTTGCACCCCTAATGTTAGGTTGGGGTTGTGAGAGCCTGTAAGCTTGCAGGAGAGACTTTAAATATGGATAGATGACGGGAAGTGGGGGGAGGCTTACTCCATGCCAATGGTCCTGCCCACAATTCAGAGGAAAATTTGTAATGAGCTTCTGCCGCTCTGCAGAAATTATGTCCTAGAAAATGATGATTTTGTCTAAAAACATTAGAATTAAAAGACTACTGGGAACAATAGACAATAGAACAATAGATCAAAAGATGATCAGATGGACTTTCAGCAAGCAGAAATAGCAAAAGCAATATTTTTAAAATAAATGTTTCGAGATGTTTTGAGAATTTCTACATTTTATTTTTTTTACATTTCTACAGCTTGAGGAACTTTTGCTTTTAAACTATTAAAACACTTTGCATATTTTTGACCCTTTCATTTGCAATGGCCGACCAGTCTTCTGTTTTCATTTGCCAGCCATCCAAAACATTCTGAAACCTCCTACGTTAAATATTCAAGCTCCACCAATGGTAACCAGGGTCAATAAGGCCTTCTGAAAACACAAACACCTTCGCCCATCTTTTTAAGTAACATATAGAGGACATAAAGTCTCATTGATCCACATTAAACATGTGATGTTCCTCATGATAGTCATCAGTAACTCATTGGTATGGAGTGAGGACAGCCAACCCTGAGTGAGAAGCAATTTGATGACATAATTGAGATTCCTTGAGGGCCAATTTGTTACACATACTCTCAGTGTAAGTACCCAGCGATTAAACTGCAGCTCCCCTCACATGATATAATGAGCACTGGTTGAGTTTCACTTAGCTCATCTTTTATTCACATAATGACTTTTTGGTTTCACGTTTCCTTTCAGAAAATGTTGTATAGGAAAACTTAAAGGTCACTATTGTGCTTTGACAGCATGTGTTATCTTGATTTCTCTCAGTCAATGACAATGTCGGTCTGTTTTTTGTCTCTGTCCAGAGGGAGGCACGTGTGAGGTGATCGCAGCTCACCGGTGCTGTAACAAGAACCGAATTGAGGAGCGCTCTCAGACGGTCAAGTGCTCCTGTTTACCTGGGAAAGTGGCAGGGACGACGCGCAACAAACCCTCCTGCGTGGATGGTGAGATGGTCTTCTGTATTTCCAGAAAATGTTTCTTGTACTTTCCACAAGAAAATAATGGATTGTGTGAAATCCCTGCATGGAGTATCCTTAAATTACAATGTCCGCACCAAATTCACAAGAAACTGTTTCACAAGCCAAAGATGTATTCTAGGGGTGTCGGAAAAAATCTATTCACACTCGAATCTAGATTCTCCTTTTTAACGATTCAGAATCGATTCCAGATATCCAAGAATCGTTTTTCTTCCATATTCCTGGATTTATATATTTCATTTAATGGCTAAAACCTGCTAGCGCTGTGTGCATGCGGCGGGGCAAAGGTGAGCTGTCCCTGGGCGCACACACGGCAGGGTACAGATCAGTCTGTCATATTGCAAATCATTGTGAATTCGGAGCAGACCAACAAAGGCCTTTGGAAAAAACTAGTTGTTACGTACTGACTACACTTGGCGGGCTAATAACTCCCCGCTCCGCTTTATTCTGATCCATTCACTTGTAGATAAGTAGATTCATGTACTCTGTTTGACCTGGTATTGGATTCAAAACTGTACTACTGGACAGCTCTGACATTACTCACCATTTTTGTTGCACTGCCTTAGGGTTTAAACATAGGGATCAAGAGAGGGCTAACTCTGCCCACAACTTAGAGGTGAATTTCTGAGAACACTGTGTCCTAGAAAATTACATAAGTTTACGGTGGCCCAGATGGGTCACTGCTCAAAACTTTAAATTCATAGCACAACACACTACACGTGTTGTTTACAACATGAAAAAAATAACTCACAACATGATAAAATTATCTCACAACACGAAAAAAATCACTCACAACACAAAACAATTAACCAATAAGAAGAAAAAAAAAACCCTACAGCACAAAAAAATTATTTCACAACATGAAAAAACAACCCACAACATGAAAAAATTAACTCACAACACAACAAATTATGTCAAAACAGAAATTTGACCTGCAACGGAAGTTGCACTGTTTTTATTCTGATATTAGATTGGCTAAAAACAGCATAATCATAATGAAAAAATATTGACGATTGCTTTTACAACAGATAACTATATGATTGGAGTAAGTCTATAAAGGATTTTTTTTTCCATCATTCAGAATATATATTTAATACTTCATAATAAAAGTTGAGCAATCCATGTACATTTTATTTTAAAAATGTAAGCATGCATCTAGTAAGTCTGTTTTTAAGTATTTAAAGTCAATCCATTCATCAGGACAATTGCAAGTTATTTTTTTGTTAAAAAATAATAAAATAAAATCTTTAGTTTAATGTCCATCCACCTTTCATCCCTCTATGATTTTCTATGTAGGACTAGCTTAGCAACTGTTTCTGCAGATTTTTTCTTTCATCTTCAGCATGCACACAATTCATTCACAGCAACAAAAGTTATTCTTTTAAACAACTGTGTTCAAACTCCCTCATTAAAGGTTTGATTATTTAAAGCCTGAGCAGAGATAATTTAGGGTGTAAAAGTTATTTGCCACATCATTTAACTTTGATACCTGGTGCAGATAAAAAAAGACTGCCAGCCAAAGTCAAGAAAAAAAAAAATCCACTGACTTCTTTTACAAAAAAGAGGCGTTTGGAGGTTTAAATGTGAAGCCTGCTCTATGATATTCATGTGAACCAAAAAAATTTCAATCACAAAGAACTATTTTCCAGTTCAGTTGATGAGCACCTGAACAGAGATCACTTTGCAGATCACATTGCTCAAGGCATCTCAAGCTGATGGAAATTAATATCTAATAAACAGTCAGGGAAGCTTCGGGCTGGTGCACTTCAATTACCTCGACGGAAAAAAAGCAACCAAAAAAAGAAAAAAGTAGCAGGCAGAAGCAGCTCCATAGAGAAATAATATCAAAAGGAAAAAATATTTTTGACAGGAAATCCGAAATCTACTGAGACAGAACTTTGATGCCCCTTCACTTCACCGAGCTCATTTATCACTCCTCAGTTTCGATCTTTTCACCTCCACCTTCTGCAAAGATCAAAGTCATTTCTCCGACCGCCCTCACACAAAGAAACGACACAAAAATATCTTCATCATGAAGGATATGAAGGAGGGGGCAGACAGGCCTCCTCAATGGGCTCATGTTTGTTTAGCCACACCTGACAATCCAGAAGCTCCAAAACCCCCACGCCACCTACTGTGGAAGGAACTTTTGAACTGGCTATATATAAAAATCTGCACCCATTCTTGCACAGCTCTATTATTTGGATAATGTGGCACTTTTTAGCATGTCCAGATTACAGCTTTCGCAATGAGTTTTGTGTCCAACCGGGTTTTTCTTATGAAGCAATGAATCCGAATTTTGAAAAATCGTTGTTTTTTTTTTTTTTTTACTTATAAACTAACAAATTAACTGCATCCTCAAAATTAACTCTCACAATCTCATTATTTCACTAACACATTTTATAGTGTGTGAACTGTATCAGATTAATATAAATATGTTTAAAACATATAATATTTATGTATTTCTAAACAAATGTGTCTAAATGTGTAAAACATGTAAACTCAGAATTGAGTTTTTGAAATGATAGAAATGTAACTACTTAGTTAAGAAAAATACCTGAAACAGAAAAAAAAAACTTTAGATTTAAATTTCTTTTGGAATGTTCATAATCAAATAGGCTATAGCCTCATTTCCACTGAGCGGTCCCGTCCAGTCCGATATTTTGAGCGTTTCCATTGTAAAATAGACCCATTAAATAGGCCCTTAGGCCCTCATACATTGTACGTCCATAAAAAAGTAGAACGGGACGGTTGGGGCGGAGCCACTGTAGTCACCCATTGATTGACAGAAAGTGATGATGACATTAGGAAGCATTTGAATCACCAGCAACTTCTGATTCTCTGATGGGCGGCTTTTGAATTTCCCAATAACAGAATGTCCGTAACTATCGACCACTGCTGTTTTAATAAAAACTGAAAGATTTAGCTTTTTTTGATGATAATGTCTTACTCCTTTAGGGCAATATTTGTAGATTATTTAATAAATATGGTGCTTTAAGTTCTTTATCTGGATAGTGTCTGGTTAAAAAAAAAAAAAAAAAACAATTACAAAGGCGTACAGGTTCAGCTGTAAACATTTTACATGTGCCTCAGGCCCAGTGGTTTATTGATTATAAAGCATTTGTTCGAGAGGTGATAAACCAGCTTTGTTTTACTATTGAACAAAACTAGCTCTTTAAGTTATATTGACTTAACCGCTTAATAATTCTTCCTCCTTCAATTGAGCTTTTGACATCCCAATAGGACAGTTTTGCTGTAATGTAAGTGAACTAGACCCTTTGTTTGTTAAGCCTGGAGAGAAAAAAAAAAATCATTAAATTCTTGTTTTTGGGCTGAAATGCCAGGTTTTCTACATACAAATGGTTAGCTAAGTGGTCTTTTTTGTAAGTGTAACATGTATTGACCCAAGAAATTGGGAGGGGTCCAAAAGATCTAGATTTACCTGGAAGTTGCTTGTTTGTCAACTGAGCCCCATGGGCTGGCTCTGCACAATGTGAGGGATTATATACTTGTGGCGTCAGTGGTCTGTCCCCTCAGCAGTGCACCAGCTTGGCCCAGATGGAGCTTTCTCCCCGGGTCCCCAAGTTATTAATGTTCCGTCCAGATGAGGAACGATGCTGCAGCCCAGCTCATCTCACCACCCCTTGGGGGACATCTGGTGCCACAGTATCATACACAGGTTATGTACCAATAAGAAATTATAGAAAATGGCCATTACACTGACGCGACAAATCAAATGTTAGTTTTTACATTTAAAAATCGAAGGGAGAAGTATTTTCTACCTTATCTATAGTAAATCTAGAAGATTAATCAGTCTCCCTGATGTTCTCCATTATTGGTCATTAGCATCAAACTCCAACATCAAAGCATGCTGGGCAATATTCTCATTGTCAAGTGTTTACTCGCAGTTTTTTCCCTTGCCTCTGGTAACAGTTTTGGCTGTAATTTTCACGCAGGGATGTGACGATAGCTTGCGTAATGAGGCGCCATACTTGGCAGGGATCTGCTGTCAGATTATCCTCACAGTGGGAATTGATTAGAAACTTTGACATGGAAAATTACGCCGTAGTTATGTCAGGGCCAGTAAGGATCCGTGTGAAAACACATTTTTCAAACACTGGCATTTGCCCAAGCCAAGGCAGACTAGTAACACACACTTGGATTAGGCACTCGTCACTGCCTTTGTCTCACTCTATGGGATGTGGAAACTCTGAGTCACACAAGAATAAGTAGTTTTTGACTCAACACATGCATGCACTAATGTAAACACATGCTACCACTTTTGTGTCGTCTTGTAGCTGCTGTATCAGTAAATTCTTTCAACAAGAGACACATGCAGATGCCTGCTCAGTGATGGGGAATGAACCCTTCTGTTTGGCTGCAGGGGCACAAAGCAAAGCATGACAGGTTTTGATGGTACATTGGCGATATATCTGGAGCGCAGAAAGGGTCACTGCTTAAGCAAAAAGGGGTGCCTGCTTTGTTTCTCCCGTCTCTGAAGAATTTTGTTGAAACTATCAGCAGCCCAAGCATGGGCTTCGTTTTAAAACAGCACAACCTCTTTCTGTCTTTTTCATGGATATTGTTAGAAAAAATTGATAAGAAGTGAATTCATTACTGCAAAAACTTGTATAAAGTTTAAATCAATGATGCCAGAGAACACGGGCGGAAGGAAATCATTATTTTATAAAACTTTAAGGAATAACCTCTTGTTAAAACTGAAAAACTCAGAAATCATTCAGGATCACGATTAGTTTATTTGAAAATGTTTGATCGCCGCCTTTATTTTTCAGCTTTTCCATTTCCCACTGAACTCATACAGCAGCACTGAGAATGTTATTAGACTCCGGCCTCCAACCTTCCTGGAGAAGATCTGACCCTTACCTAGAAAAGGTTTCCGTTGTTTCGTTTTTTTCTCCCGGCAACACTATATATTCTTTTTACAAACTTTTAAAGGCTTTCTCTGCTTCTTCTGTAGCAGGAACATAACTGCATTTAGCTGAAAGATTTTTCTTTTCAGAATTACCTTTGCTTTTATTTCAGTTGTGTGGGAGCTGCGACTGTATCAACACACAGAGAAAGGAAACTGTTCCACAGTAAACATCAGTTCAGTTGCATGAACTCACTAGTACTTGAGTAAACAGCCATGAAGCAATTCCTGACATCCTTCCTCCACGAGTCATGCTGGGTTATTCAGATCCACTTTGTCTGAAAAACTGTAACAAGAATTTTAGGGTTGAAATATAAAAGGAACATTAAGTAAAATTCAGATCGCATTCCTTTTGCTTAGCCTTGATAGATCAAGCTAACGTTTGTTGGGTAACTGGTTTCAGTGGAATACATTGGAGGTTGTGGGTTGCAGGAAGCTGCTTTGTTACCTTTCTGAGAATTAATCTTTATTCAAACAAGACACTGATAATAATCACACGAGAACAGAGGAGTTTCTCCTCGGGTCTGCGGGTGCTGCACTGCCCATCACAGATGCAGATATTCAGATAAGCTCTGTGATTACCAAGCCAAACAATATTTTCTGAATTGCTAATCAAACCATGTCTGTCTCTTTTTCTGAGGCAGGCAAAGATTAATGCAGAGTAATGACTCTGGATCTGACCTCGGGTTCAGGGGAGCAAGTCTCAATTCCCCTGTAATTATACGCTTGCTTCATTTCCTCCATGCTCCTGTGACCCGACCACCACTTTAGTGCAACTGCAGAAAACCTGCAAACCTGCCTCTGTCTCATTACGGTGGAAATGGCTTTTTTTTCAACCAATTTACTTTCAATCTTGAACTAAAGTGATCTAGGGATTAATTAATGGATTTTTTAATTGACTTATTTTTAATAAGTATATGCACAGAACAATTGCAGATCACCAGTGTGTAATATATTAGGAAGAAAAAGAAAGAAACTGGTTGTTTACTTTGATTTTGTGCAGATCATTGATCTAAGACACCATTAAATATTTTACCTTAAACTGCACATGAAGGATTTATAGCTGTTGCTCTATTGCTGCTCCCTTCTCCTAATCATAAGTGCTGGTGATGTATAATGGGCACTTTAATTCCATTAACAATATAATGGAATAATGTACAACTCATTATAGAAGGTCTGCAATCAATTTTGCTTTTACAAGGTCATCTTTTTTTCTAACCATTTTGAAAAATTAAAACATGATGCTTTTACCTTTTGTTTTTATTTTGGTTAAAATGGGAGTTGAATTTGTTGTTGTGGTTCAGATAGAAGACTAGAATTGTGGGAGTTCAGGAAGAAGGCAAATGGGAACTGAACTCAATCTTTTTCCTTTTCATAACTTTCCTGGGTAACCAGAAAACTAAAACAACAATTAAACTAAACAAAGAAAAGTAAAATGAAAAAAAAGTGATACAATCTATTAACTGACAATTAATCAATAAAAAAGTAAAATAATACACAAAAAAAAAAATTAATAAAGCGTGACATTTTATCTGCTCACGCTCTTAACAAAGTGCTTGTTACAAATTCCCCTTGTTCTCTTCTTTTTTTAGAGTGATAATTAATTTTCCAGACAGACGTGGAGGTTCCTCGCAATCTGTCATAGGACCGGTTCCTTATTTAAAGATCCTGGTACCTCTGATTGGTTGCCAGAAAACTTGTCTGACCTGTATTGTTATAAAGAAAATGCAGGACTATAAACAAAACAAGACAATAGGGCTGAGGGCCCAGAAAGAGCTGTGCTTTCATAGCACTCCAGCTATGGCACAGACAAACTGTCTCCATGTAAAACTGCATTGCTGCAGTTATTCATACAATGGAACCTCCACTGAGTGGTCATATTTTTCAGAAGGTGTGACCGCTTGCCAAGAACATAAGAAACTTTTTTTCACTTTAGTGTCCCCTCGTTTATTGCAAGGCATTTGTTACATAATTAACCCGTAATAGGTGAACTCTACAAAGTAATATTGCAGATGTTTTAAGGTTATAGCTTTTGTTTTAAGGTAGCTTTTTTGGCTGTTGGCGTCTATAAATGGGGTTTTAAAGGTGCTGTCTGTTGATCATTGCCAATTTTTTGATAAACTAAATCAAACTTGTTTATTTCTTGAAAATATAGTCAAAAACCGTCTATGTGATCCCTGCAGACTGACAGAGATGAATTTTGTGATTATTCAAACCGTTTAAGTTTTAGAAGTCTCAAGTCATGATCTGCAGCTCCTGTAATGATTACAGTCCTGCCCCCAAACCCCGCCTGGATTTTCAAATTTTGGGAGTCGAGTCAGCCTCCAGCGTCTCTGTTTGGTCACCCTTTAAACTTTCAAAGTGTAAACCAGGGATGTCAAAAATACAACCCGCAGGCCATATCCGGCCCGCCAAATAGTTTAATCTGGCCCAGTTATAAAGAAAAAAATAGAATTTTCAAAAAAGAAAGCAAGTTTCACACCCATTCCTGTGGCGAGTTATGGTTCTCTAAAGAAATGACTGCAATGCCCAATTCCACCACTAGGGAAAGCTAAGGAAACTCAAGAGATCAAGAAAGAACACGATGAAGGCCAAACCATGCCGAGTTTTGGGAGAGAAAGGGAGATTAACGCCAACATGTTTGCAAATTTAACCCTCTGGAACCTAGGGCCTAAAACTCTGTTTCTGTTTAGTTTTGAATTTACCTCTGTATTTTCTATTTAACATGCTTAATTGGTATCATTTTAAGCAACACACCTTAACTTATGTGACAGTCTTTATTTAGTCATTTTTCCATGTTCTATTCACACATCAAACACAAAATCATGCAAAAAAAGGAAATTCCATCTGGAAAAATGGGATTCATTTTGCTGTGGAAACCTAAAAAATGTTTAACAAACTGTTTTTATAACATAGAATGAAAGTTTTAGGTATAATTTCATAAAAACTACAAGAATAAATGTAGTCAACAAACTAATCAACACATTTTTTAATAGAAAAACAGAAAGAATTCCAAGCGAAATTCTCAGATTCCTTATTTGGGCCACATTTATGAACAGTTTCTGTTGGTAGAGCAACATCACACACCTCACAGCTCCATTATGTAACCTTTCATATGCTGTCATACAGACAGTAATGGTACTTCAGTCTGCCTGTAGCTTAAGCTTCCAGGTAGCCCAAAAACAAGAATTTCTCTCCTAAGGCCACTGCTGTCCATTTGCCATTATTCCTGGAATTCTATTTTTTTTCTCTTTCCTTTTACTTTTTTTCTTCCTCATAAACTTTCAATGTTATGTTTGTGAGGAATAATAAAAATGTTTTAGGGAGAAGTTAGATCCAGCTGGACTTCAGGTTGATTCTGCAGGAATCTGCTCTCAGGTGGGGACGTGTCCACTCTGTTGATCGCCTCTCGTAACAGTGACGAGTGGGACTTGCACGGAGAAATGCAGAGTTTCCGTGATATTTTGACAATGTCAGTGGTTGTTGATGTTGTAGAAAACTCATTTCGAACACTTACCCCAAAGCAAAATTAAGATCGCATTCCTCCTTGTGGGGTTTCTAATAGTTGACAGCTCTGTTTGGCTCCGCCCCCACCGCAGGTGAGCTGACCTGCATTGCAGCCGTCTGATCAAAGTCTGTCTTCTGCCTTATTTATTAAAATGAAAGATTGCTTTTGCCCAAAAACTAAAAAATAGAGGCCATATTCTGCCTTTAGAACATTCAGAACATGTAAAAAAAGTTAACGTTTATTTTAGACGGCGTTTTATCACGTTAATCTCACAGCTGCACAGCAAGACGCCTGAGGGCGTCCGTCATTTCCAGAGGGTTAATTTTTCATTGATTAACACATTAATATTTTAGATGAGAGGATATTTATTTGTTTTAAGGTCAGATGTAAAACATTCAGTCTGTATAAAATTGAATAAACATTGTATCCATTTTATTTGAAATGCATTAGACTCTGTGAATGAAAGTGTTATTATAAGTGATTAGACTACAAGGTTGTTTGAGGCATTTTTTTCCAACTAAGAAAAACAAAACAAAAACAAAGCTACAGATAACAAGTTGAACAAAGGTCATTTTGCTATTATGTTTCTGGTCCAGCCCACTTGAGATCAGACGGGTTGAATGTGGCCCCCAAACCAATATGAGTTTGGCCCCCCTGGTTTAAACATTCATGAAAAGTCCAGTATTATCGAACAAACACAAAGATCTGATTGTGTTCAGCTGCGGTAAGCTGCACATGCTGCATCTTTGGACCGGAGACACGAAACAGAATAGATCGATCAGGGTTCTTGCAGGGTCTTAAAAGTCTTAAAAGCATTTAATTATGAGTTTGAAAAATATACCTTCAAAAGCCTTAAAAAAAGTATTAAATTCTGATATCTGAGACTCAAAAATTGTGTTCCTTGAAACTTCTACATTTCACAGTTCGTGCCAAAAATATTTTTTTACCATGATTATTCTGATCAAAGTATGTAGATAAACAGCAGGAAAACCAGTTATTATTCACCCATACGCTGAATGCCCACAATGAAACGGAAGAGCACTAAAGCATCACGATACAAACAACAAGAGGAAGCTGCAGTTTTTATCATAAAATGGGAAAAAATTATAAAAATGGGGGAAAAATGGATACAAAATTAAAAAGAGAAATAGATTTTTATTTTTGACATGCATGGCTTTAAAAAGGCCTTTTTTCATTTGACTTGAATAAACTTGTAGAAACCCTGTTGATTGATCTACAGTCAATTAGGACGCAGAACACAATGGAGTTTTACAAGAAAAAAAAGTTTTTGAACCCGTTGAGATCTATCATTTTTTTATGTGCATTGGAAGTTCTTGGAGACTTCTTTGGAGCTGCTGTTGGAGCAAAAGATACTTATCACTCTAGACTGTTGAAAGCATTTTACCAAAGTTTTTTAAGTTGGTTAACTTTAACATCAAGTAATTATTTATGCATTTTTTTTTATAGTCTAGCTCCGAAAAAGATTTGGTGTGATGGACATCAAACAAAAGCAAAGTGTCATAAAGTAGACTTCAACATTACAAAAAAGGAATGGTATCAAGAGAATAGAGAATTTTGTGAAATTTAAAAACATATAAATGTGGAATTACAGATCAGTTTTTCATTTATTGCACCCTTTTTGAAGTATGTTATATAAAATGGTCAGTCTTTTGCAAGTAAGAAAAGGAACTGAAATTTTAGCAGAATTCCTGGCGATGCTTCCAAACCGGCTCGTATCAGAGCCTACACATGTACCTATTAAAGAGTCTGGCGGGTGCAAGTGAGGGATCAGAATCCAACAGCTGACATCAGTGAAAGCTATTGTTTTGATGTGATTAACTTCATGTCCACAGAGCACTGTGAGGCTTCCTCCACTTAAAAAACATGAAGAATTCATTGAGCCAACAGACACGCTTTCACATTTTGACACACAGAGAGATCAATTCTCTTCCTCATTCGTCAAGGTGTTCAAACATTCTGCTACCTGGCAGGGACATGTCAGTGAGTTCAATCCATCACCGAGTCTGCTCAACAGTTATCTGACAGATGCACTTGTAAAAAGGTCCACTGCTTCATGTTTTTCAATGAATTCCCATCCCACTCTTGGCTGTTTGTACATCAGAGTTAGAGTCCAGTCTGCTGTATAGCCAACATCTTGAATTAAGCACCCTTCCGCTCTTTGTTTTTCCTAATTATTTCAATCCCATCTGTCATCTTTGACAGTCAACAGCAGCTACTTTATTATTGCACAAAGACTCATTTTGCCACATAAAATCACATGACTGCCTTTCATCTTGTAAGCAGATGGCTTTTAAAATTAATCATCACCCCAAAGAGAGATTCTGGACCGGTCCATTATAAGGCCTACTCATCACTGAAGAGGCACAAAGGAGACATAAAGTTTGCTGATATTGAAACATAGGTCATGTCCTCAGTGCTGACGATTGCACTGGGTGTAGTTAAGCAGAATGACTGCTGGAGGTCAGTGGTCACTGGAGAGTGATGCATGGATTCCAGCCCAGCAATGGCTCTCCTCCAATGGTCAAGGTGAAAGCCAGATGTCCTGGCCCAATTGTCTAGGTTTTAATATTACGTATCATTGTCTTTAGTTTATCCTGATCATGTCAGACGAGATGGGACAGAAGTTGTCAGATTTTTACACTTACTAGATGCTCTGATCGCAGCATGAAAACAGCATTATGAAGCAAAGATCAAATTTGAGAATGTGAGATAATTAATCGTTCATTCAACTTCTACTTTCTTTGTGTTAATCTACCTTTACTTTAAAGAAATTACTTGAGCTGCGTTTCCTTTCTTTCTTTCATGTCATTCAAGCTGCTAATAAGTAATTTAAGTTCTTGACAGTAGTAATTGTAAATGGTGCACTTTACTACCTTCTTCAAAGGCCCAAACGGCTGTACAGTCAGAGTCTCATTCACCGATGAACACTTTCACACACTGACGGAGGCTACGCTGCCCAACAATGGCACCAACCTAGAACCATTAGAAGCAATCTTCAGGGTTTTGTCTCAGGACACTTTGACACATGGGCACAGAAGATTGGAACTGAACCTGCAATCCTCTAACCAGAGGTCTGCACCATGTGTTAGCAGTTAGCAAGTTAGCATTGTCCCAAAAAAATATATCAAATGTTTTTTAAAATATTTTACTGAAAAACAGCAACTGTTTAATCTTATTTGATTTCAGATTAATCCCTTTTAGCTAAAAGAGAAAAACATGAACGTCATGTCAGGAAAAATTAGCTTTTAAAACTAGCTTTGTGTCTGCAATAGTAAAATCATTCTCTGGTTTAAGAAGTTGCATACACTTCAAACTGCCTTTTTAATTATCATGCAAACTACCCAAAAAAGATAGGAAAAATATTTTCAAACCAAAATTAATAGTAGTTTGATAGGCAGTTACAGAAAAACTTCATGTTTTTTGTTTGTAGATTTCTTATATAGATTGTATAAGCTGTATCTGCTATTTTTTTTTTTTAAAGTAGTTTGCTGCAGGGAGTCTTTACTAGCCCTGAAAAAATTAATCTCTGGAAAGACAGTTGGAATCCTTACAAGAGGGCAAACGTACATACAGAGATAAACAGGTAGAAGGAGAGGGGTACACCTGTGGGTGCTCACACCGGGCCCTCAGATGATTAATCGTGCTTTTGTTCAAGTATTTTTTTCCCACCTGATTGGACCCATAAAAATGTTGCCTTTGGCATTTATTTTGTTACTGCTCACATGGTTTTTATCTTAAAATAAGATGATTTATGTAATATCTTAACAGCCGAAAGGACCTTTGAATCAGATTACTGAATCATAAAAAATAGCAAAAAAACGTATTAAAAAGTACTGCACACTTTAAAGACCAAAAAACACTTTATAGCATGAACCTTTTATGCAGCCTTACAAAAGAACTTCTCTGTTTATTTTATTGAAATTTAATTAGTTTATTCAGCTCTGAATTCCTCAACATTATTTTGATTTCTTTCCATTTTGCGCCCAGTATACATCTCTTTTTTGTTGTTGTTTTAGCAAGTCCCACCCTACTGTTTTTCAATTGTCTTTTACATCCTGTTGTATATAAATCCTGGAGGATTGTAAGGCATTTTAAACATGAAAATAAAAGTGCTCTTACCTCCTCTCTCTGTGAAGTTAAGCAGGGAATGCAGCAGCGCAACTCATCATCATCACTCAGTAGAAGTGATTAAACAACTTTGCAAGCTCAGTCAGAGTCTACCACTTAATGAGGACAGCGGTGTTATGGTGTTAGCTAAAAAACTCAGCTCAATGCAAACATGATTAAAACATAATGAGGACACTCTGACAAAAAGTGAGCTCGGCAGAGCGAGCTGACATGTAATCTGTGTGGAAGCCCAAAAGGGGTTCACAGCTGGTTAGTGGATGCTCTATTTGACGTATTCAGTTTCCTCAGGGAAGATGGAGGCAAAAGCAAAGTAATGACACACAGCAAGCTCACTGAGCACCAGAGGAGTGTTGTGGTGGTTTAGTCATGTATTCACAGCATTCAGTTTGCCCATGTTCACAGCTTAATAGTGGTCGGTCTGTAACCTTGGAAACCCAGACAGGAGGATAGAGGGGAAAAAAGAATGTTTCAAAGAGAAGTTTGCACAATGAAAGGAGCCCATAATCATTTAACACCTTGCACTCAATAATTTCACCTTCGTATTCCTCATGTCAGAAGGATGAAAGAACTGTTGCTCCCTGAAAATTTAGGGAAACAAACAACACGCAGGGTATGAGAAAAAAAAAGAAGTCTGTTCGGAGAGGAGACCGCTTTGAACTTCTCACATTTGCTGCCAGACGATTCAAACTGAGAAGTGAGAAGAATAAAAAAAAAACTTCAAAGATCATGGTTAATAAATGAACAAGAGTAGGGCTTTTACAATCAGAGTTTCATTTAAAGAGAACTTCCCAAAAGATTTTAACTAAAAGAGAAGCAAATGAAATAAATAAACACAGCATGCAAAATACAATTACATGCTACTTTTTGCTTGATTATTATTATTATCTTAAATTGCTATAAAATCTGGTGTCTTATTAGAAAAAGGTCATTGGTAACTAGGTTTATCATGAAAATGATTACAAAATACATTTTACACTTATTACGTTATAATATACAGTAGGATAATAATATTTAATACTCAGGTATTTGCGATCTATTAAAAAAAAAAAAAAAACAAGTGTGCACATTTTAGTATATAAGATTGCTGATTTGTGATCTATTTAAATATAGTAGAGTAGAGTAAAAAAAAACACTCAAAGAAACATAATTATTCCTCTAAAATGCAGAATAATGTTATCTTTTAAGTGCATTATACAAAAAAATCTAATGCACTACTGTGACCGGAAGTAAATAGATCTTGAAAGTAAGCTGTCCATGAAATGTCCTGTTTATATAATAAAATGTTGTGTCTTTTATTTAAAAAAGTTCAAGAAGAAGTTAAAGAAGTTAATTTTTCTAAAATAATTGATGAAAAACTGATTTCATTTAAAATATAGTTGATAATTTAATCATAAAAAACTATTTATATTTTCATAGGATTATTACAAAAAAACGCTGTAGGAGAATGCGTTTGTCAAATGCTCATCTTAAGTGTGGGAGCCTCCTTTAAAGATGAAAAAATATGTTTTATAAATAATGTATGTTGGAAACACCGTTGTCAGTTTTGTTTACAAACTGTGAGTGTTTCTAGTCGTTTCATTTTTATTCAGATGTTGCATCTCGTCATCGATCTACTGGAACTGAAGCTAGCCAAAGTTCGTGGGTTAAAAAACGGCGGTGAACATTTTCAAATGTTGTCGTAAAATGATTAAAATCAGCAATGATGTTAACGTTGAAGTCAACTAGAAAGTTGAGTGTGACATTGTTTAAAGTAACAAATATCATTTTTTTTCTAAATGTTTGTATTTTTATTTTTTTTTTATGTTTTGTCTATTCTGATTTTAAATAAAGGTATAATAATGGTGTTTGAATACATGGTATTTTCATTTTCATACATCCAGTTAAAAGACATTCAAATATCTATCCAGCTTCTCAATCTGCGGTTACCATTGTGGGGAACCCGAAACTGAATCCACAGCTTTAATATACAGGATATTGTATCTTTATGCTTTTTATAAGACATTTCAAGCTAAAAGAACATCCTGCTTATCTAAATGAACACCTGTTTTGTTGTTTCACTACCTTACTTTTGACTAAATAGTCAGTGACAATATATTCCCCTCAAAAATTGTTTCCTCAGTTAAGTGCAAGATCCGGTGTGTTGACTCAAATAATGAGTAATTAGGTTTGTACATGAACATCGTTAACCTTTTAATTCCTGAGTTTTTTTGTTTTTACTTTGCTTACCAACATTTCTGCAATCTCAGGGAAAATTTTTATTTATTTCTCTTTAATTTTGATAAACACAACTATATTCATCTAACTTTACACACCCAGAGACACAAATAATGAGAAGAAGAGGGCGGGAGAAGGAGAATTGTTGATGAGAAGACGAGACTACATTTGTTTTTGTCAAATAGCTGCAGGAACAATTTTAGTAGATGTTAACGAGAGGCAATTAGTCTTGATTAAAAACGGAATTGCTCCCATACATGCAATAGAGCTATATCAAAACAAACCATTGATTAATTTCTGTTGGTTTTAGACTTTATTGTCATCGGCAGTACAACAGGGATGCAAGTGCTTGGAGGCCAAAGAGGAGGAAGCAGACTCGCTCAGAAGCCCTCTGGAGATGCTCATTACGTAGTGATTAGATGAGCGGGGAAGCTGTCGAAAAAGAACCCAGAATGCATTTGTATGTGTAGAAGTACGTGCTTCTGTGATAACAGCTAAATTTATTTACTGTGGATCACTTTTCTGCAGCATCCATTGTAATTGGGAAGTGGTGGTGTGAGATGGAACCTTGTCTGGAGGGAGAGGAGTGCAAGACGCTGCCCGACAACTCCGGATGGATGTGCTCCTCTGGGAACAAGATCAAAACCACGAGGGTGAGAGCTGACACACACCTGAGAGCACATTCTTACATGTACAAGCAGATATAACCATAAGACATCATGCATATTTGTTTCGGCTGCACACAGACTCAAAATTGTTCTGAAAAAATATTCTTCGAATCACTTAGTATATCTAATTAGGTTTGTTGACCGTCTTCCTCTGCTGCCAGTGACCAATAAAACATGCACAGTGTCACATTTCTCCCTAAAAGTTTAGCATTCAGTACATATATCATTCTGACAGGTGTAAATCCATCCATAGTAGTGACAACCCAAATGAAAAACATGGTAAACAAATAGCCGGTCTCTGCCTCAGGCCACAATCCCCTCAGAGATAAAGGTAACAGCCGGCCGTCTTCTCTTCCACTGCTTCTCGCTTCCTTAAAAGGACTCAGAATGCGGCACACCGACATAACAAAGGGAGTTAGGTCTTCCAAGATAACAGTCCAGCACTTTGTGACAGGTTGATCACCTGATTTGTATTCACTTAAATGACCCCTTCCCTCCCCTTCTTCTGCTTGGAGACACTGACTTTGAATAAAGGCAGAGACTAATAAGATGGTGGGGAAGCGAGGAACAGCCTGTGAAGGTTGGACCACATGGGGTTTGCAAGGTTGCTTTTGTAGATATAAATGCCAAGAGACAGAAGTAAAACTTTGACTGGGACAGCCACCGCTGGTTTCAACATTTCAGAAGGATCGAACGGGGTCTTGCCGGCCTGTCAAGGGTAGGGAGCATTTTAAAGAATCCATCTCTAATTTGAAGTTTAAAATTTTATGTGAAAAGAAAAACTAAACACGACAAAAACAGAATACGCCACTTCCAGTTCTAAGGGATTGTGTTTTTTCAAGACAACAACAATAATCAGGCTTCCTGTTGAGTCTAAAATTGGGGAAACATAACCATACGCACTCGTTATCCAGTATATCCGGCTTAACAGCTTTCACAGAGGTTATCCGAGTAAGTAGCAGTCAGGTGCTGTAAATCTAAAGCATTTGAATATTTCACGAAGTGTTGGGAAAGCAGGAGCAGAGAAGTCACAGGTCTGAAGCTTTTTGTTGAACGCTACAACCATAGCTGCCTAAATGTACTGCTAGAAACACAGCAAAAAAAACACAAAAGCCTTCATTGTCTTGCACTGCAAAAGGCAGGTATTGTTAAATTTTAAAGTTCTCAACACACCATGAAACGGAAACTCTAAAAAAGTTTAGCTTATTTGTCAAAAGCTGCCTTGCTCTAAGAGTTTTAAACGTTTTTAAAAACTGGAAATACTAGTTCCAATGTAAAACAAAATACATACAAATACAGAGAAAAGATCGTTTTTAGCGCAAGGCTTATTTATATTTGTAAGACTTTGACACCTCACAAATAATAACTTTGCTGCATATAAGTTTTTTTTTTAATGTACTTAATTAAAACTTGACAAATGTGTGCCAGAGTTATCATTTTCATGCCATATTAAATCAAAATAGTTAGATTTTTTTTTTTAAACACTGTAAACTAGTCATAACCCAGACCTGTCACAATTATTCGAGTACTGTCCTCATTCACTAAAGCATTGTAAAACACTGAACTTCATTCTCTGTGTGGTTACATGGACCAATTATTTTAAAAACAAAAAAAGGGCTAAATCTGTCCACATTAATAAAGAGGGGGCTTCAGAATAATGTGGGTTTGATTTCCAATCTTTAGGCAAAAAAAAGGGCCGGAAGGTCAGACCTGAGGCTGCTGTTCTACCCAATACACACGTGTCCTTTTTCTTGACCCTCTCTTTGCAGAACACCCAGCCATACTCTCCTTTTTAGCTTCCGGAAGCAAAATGCAGAGGATGCACCAACAGAAATTGAGCTGCATTCTTGCTTCTGTAAAGGTTAGTCTTTTTCTTCAGCTGTTTTTATTTTTTGGTTTTTCCGTCTCTCTCTCTTTCTCTCTCTCTCTCTGTCATCCCTCCGTTTGAGTGTCGAGCAGCAGAAGTGGGACCAACTCATGTTCAATGACTTTCCATTACGTTAAATACTCACTGCGAAGTTATCAAGTGTGTGTTTACATGCTGTGCATGATTAGGCAGGCGTGACACAAATACTGATCCTCGACATCCACTGCAAGCATTTAGCAGGGAGTCAAGGCGGAGCATAAGGAATGATAGGAAGCATACAAAAATATGTGAAAAACTAAAGTAAAAAAATCTAATGTAAGAACATAATCAATTATGTTTATTTACTTCATATTTGTTAGTTATTTTAACTGTTTATATTTATGTTAAAATGTTAGTGTACTCATTAAACTTAAGTTTTATTTTACTTATATTGTCTTCTCATCTGCTTCGTTTTTATTCTGTTTAGTTTTTACAATTTCTTAATCTTGTGCACCGCAACAGCTGTATTTTGGTGTGATTCTCCTTTAGAAACGACCAAAAGATTTTTATGAGCATTTATGAACAGTATGCCTCTTGTTTGACCTGTTTCTATCACATTTAGTTTCTAATTGACTGCATACACCAGATCCAGGTACTCAGCAGCCAGCAGTACAAAGGAGAGCTGAAAAACAAACATGGTGCTCGAGGACCAGCGCTGAGAAGCCCCAAGCACTATAGTTGCAAAAGCTTTATGCATTTTACATCTATAAGTTGCCTTTTTTTGAAAATGCTTTAAAGAGTTTCTCAACAAAGATTCAACAAAAGTTTTTTGCTTTGGTGTTTTTTTTTTGTTTGTTTTGTTTTTTAGAGAATGATTGAAGGAAAAAGACTGAACCCCATTCCCCCCATAAAATGATGAGAGAATTAATAATCAATGTTAATATAACCCAAATAAAGAAGTAATTATAAAGCATGTATAAGCAAAATCTAATAATTATCCATATTGAAATGAATATGCGAAGAAACTTAGGGAAATACTTAAAAATCCCACTCCAATCATGTTTTGATACATTGTAAAATTGTTCCTAGTAGTCTTTTAATTATGATTATGCTGTTTTCTGTCAAAACAAAAAAAAAATGTTTTTTTTTCCAGGACAAAGTTTTTAGCACAGCAGCAGGAGCTCATCAGAAATTCGTCTCTGAAGAACAAATTGATTTGCTTTATTGTCCCCACAAGACCAGAATTCAAACTATCATGGAAAAAAAAGATAAAAAGGATGGGAAATGCTCATTGATACCCCCTTGCCTGCTACTTTATTATTAGAAAATTTGTTTTAATGAGATTACTATCCACATATGGATGTATGCACATACACAGCCTCTGCTGTTGTCCCCTCATCCATTTGTTTAAACTGTCTTCCACTAGCTTACAGCCCCTCATAACCCTAATTTAACATTTGCCGTTGCATCAAAAATGCCAAGCAATATTTGAGCTATTCAGCAGTTTTGAGCCTAAGGCCAACTCGGACTATGAAAATAAAGACTTTATTGTATCTTTTTGTCTGCAAGTGGATGCATCAAAATGGAGCAAAGAAGGAGGACTTTTGCTCCCCCATTGCAGTTTTTACATCACAACTGAGAATTTTATCAACCAGCATTTCTTCAGCTGGTCTTGAATCATCTTGAAATGCAGTTTTAATCTTAAATTCTTCTATATATGTCCTCCATTTTGAGAAAATGCTACAAGAACATGCTAAAAAAACAAGATTTTGATTGAAGTGGGTCTTAATTATTTCAGTGGTTTATTGTACATATTCTTTATATCCGTCTCCATGTTTGAAATATATCTTTATTCAATTCTACTGAAAGAGTAATTTTCTGATAGGTAAGGTTCCAGTAGTTTCCCATGCACAGACAGTTGTGGAGGCACACACATTCAGAGTGAATAGCCCTTGCAGAACCCTGCTGTCTGTGATCAGGGTGTAATGGCAGGATCAGACCCCTCTTCTTTTCACTGCCTTCTTTGTTCCATGTCCCGCTTTTGCTATCAGTCACTGTGTAGTTTGATTACAGAGCCTTCTACTGGCTTGCCAATCCCATTAGGGACTAATCTGTAACATGCTACTTACTTCTCTGTGTACGCGCTCCTAGCAGTGCATTCAGATATGTTTTATGTGCTTGATATGTGTCTGTGCGGGTACAAAAGGCAGATTGCTGGGCAAGTCATTTCCCTTTGGGCTGTGTGGCATCTTATCAGAGGCTACTTGATATCCTTATCCTCCTCCGAGGGTCCCGTTGAAGCAGCTATCAGCACACAGCATAGTCCACAGGCTACATGAAAGCCCCTTTTATCCTGCACTCTGCTCTCTTTTTAATCAACATTCTTCATTCTCCTGCCTCTCAGGCCAAATTGCCTCAATTGTATTGGTTCCTTCCAGAAACCAAACAAAACCTGCAACATGTCCCCCGCAGCCATTTTCTTTCACCCGCAGGTTTTTGTCTCTCAGTGAAACCCGAAGCGGCAGGTACCTCATTTCTATCCTTCATCAAAATTGGCATTTAAAGTGAGAGGCCAATCAGAGCCAAAGGCCGATGCCCGTGTTTCTCCTCCTCTTTATGTCTTTCAGAGAGAGAGCCTCTCATTGCCTGTTCTGTATCTGCAGACAAGGCAGACACTTTTAATTATGGAAGTCAAAGTGAAGGGAGCATCTCCCAAAAAACTGTTTCCCATGATGCAATTGCAGAATCAGCCCCACAGGCTAAACAGATCTGTTCTTCTCACTGCAAACACAAGAAAGAGGACACGAGAAAGGAGAAAACAAAATTTGCATTGTTAATACAAATTTTTTTTTCTTGAAAATTGAGGAAAACAAGTCTTTTGTTTATATTTATATAATTTGCCTAATCCCACTTTCTATGGCAGAGTAAATAGTTTTTTTTCCACAATGAAGAAAGTATATTAAACTGTACCTTCTGCAGGCATTTCATGAACTATCATATCAGTTTTAGTGAATTAACACAGTAGCCTTTCTACTTCTTTACCTCTGAATTGATTTGATATGAATAAGAAAAGTGTTATAGCCACTATTCATATGATAACATGCAAAAAAAATAATCTGTTAGCAATAAGAAGGTTTCTATTTTTCAATAAAATACAAAACAATACATTTTTTTACTGGGCTAAGTCATCAGATTTTGTTTTTATTCAGTGCAGAAAACACAAAAATACTACTGATAAACCGGAGGGATTGCATTAAAAGAAGATAATGAAAGTTGCTTGAGGCCTAGCATTGTCAATGTCATAAATAAATGTTCACACTCACACAAATAAGTGGACATACAACCATCGTCTGCACAAAACTACACAGATTCTCACACATATTTATGCAGATCCCTGCTTACAACTGTAGGCACTGCACACACGGCCAGCTCATTCACAGATATATGCGCATAGCAACATACACACAAACACATGCATATTTCATACATCAGGCAAACCTGAACGCATACAAACATCTGTGCGGGATTGCATGTTTCTTTACCCACTTATTCTCCATCTTCAGACTTTTTTCATGCCATCATGACACAAAATAGAATAAAAAAAATAGCCTGATGATGGGAAAAAGTGATGTAAGATTAGTAATAAAGATTTTCTAAAAATTATATTTCATAATATAGTAGAGCAGACTTTTATTGTTCTAACATATTTATGTGGGTATTCTCTGCATTAAAGAATGATATAGAGTATTTTTTATTCCCATTGTCAATGTCAAATAAAATTGATCTTTATATGCTTTGACGTCTGTAATCTTGTGTTTTACGAGGTGCAGCAGTCAGAAGAGGATTCTCAGCTGGCATGATTGATTTGTTAAGACTTTGTTGCTTTAACCCTTTAACACCAGAACTTTAGCTCCAGTGTTTACATTCTTTCATCTACTGTAATTATTTATTATTTAACTGTTTACACCAGAGGTCTGCAACCTATGGCTCCAAAGTCACATGTTGCTCTTTGACTCCTTCATTGCGGCTCTCTGGTTAATGAAGAATAAAAACACAACCAAAATTAAGGCGAACCAGATTGTACAGCAGATTTTCTATTTTTGAATAAATTCAAAGATTAAAAGTGCATTAAATACAGTAAAAGTCAATTAATTAGCACAGATTTAATCATAATTTGTGAGAGTTACAAATTTCTGACTGAGATGCACCACAAATAATAAAATACCCTTTTTTTAAATAACTGTTCAATTACGTACTACTATTGCTGCACTGAGATGATCCAATATAACACAGGGCGGCTTTTATTTTGACAAGGAATCATGAACAGAAATGACTGTTAAAAGTATTTGTATTTAGTAATAGTATGTTTTCTTGTGTATGTTTTATTTATGCCAAAACAGCTATACATGAAAATAGTAACATTATCTTGGATACAAATCTCTATTTTTCTAATGGTGAAGTCAGATTTTGTGGCTCCTACTGGGTTGTGGTTAGTAAGAAATCCACTCCTTTAGGTGTTGAAGGTTGCAGACCCCTGGTTTATACGATTAATGTAATTCTAGTGGATTCTGAAGTAGAGAAAAGCAGCCCTGCACTGATGTGCAACACTTTAAAATAAAGTTTACCTTAGTAATGTGTATGTGACGGTATGCAAAGCCTCTTTTCTTCAAGAGGATTCAGGTTGAACGGTCGAAATGTTACGGTCGATCAAAGAATGTGTGTCATCTATACGCATCACCAGAAAAATATCCGGTGTAGAGGGTTAACTTCTCTTCTAAGTTGCTTTAAGTTCTTTAACTAAAAAGATTATTCTCAGATCCTGCTTCAATGGTAGCTCAATACAGTCAACCAATTAGAATACAGGCATCTATTTTGTCAGCAAAGATCAAGCAGGCAGGAAATCAAGCAGTCTACTTTCTCCACTTCTCATTTCAGGAAGTCTGAAGTAACAGGGGGCAGTTTTAGTCAGCTCCTCACATCCATGTGGGTTAAAATGATGACATTTCCATACAACTCGTCTCCTGCCGCTAACAGACCTCTGGGGATTGTGTCAGAGATAGAGAGTGATCCTCTGTATGGAAGCTGTTACTGCGCTTGTTCTGAGAGGGAAGGCGCTTTGACATGCTGGCAACCGGCACAGGTGATGCGGATGCAAATGCCGGACACTCGAGCCACAAGGATTATGCGCTGCTGGAGCAGCGGTGAAAACAAAAAAAAAAATACGTTCTAAGAAAGACACTGGAGAGGGAGAGTGGTCTTTTTAAACGGTTTGGCCCCTTTTCCGGTTGGTATGAATACATTTATAGTTATGTAAAATCAGTCAATTAAAGAAATTGCTATCGCAACTGCCTTTTTAAGCCTCTAAAACCTATCTTAACTGACTAAAACAGCTGGATGCCGGGACACATCTTTCTAGAACTCTTTAGGATTTTGCATTCCAATGCAAATGCATCGTGTGTTCATTTGCATTAACACTGTGCAGCTCATTAATTTCCCTTATCTGGATAAGTTATGCAAATAATGAATAAAAATTTATGCCAATTGAATTCCTGACCTTTTTCATTAAATACCTAACGCACCAAGTCTTAAAAAAGTGCAAAAACAAATAATTAAATGATAAAGCAACCTGACCAATGTGTAAAATATATGCAAATAAAACAAACACCACCCTCCCACCCACCCCTATTTAGAGGTCTAAAATGTTTCTTAAAGTTTGGAGAAAAAAATAATAATTTGATGTTTTGTAGAAAAAACTGTTAGAATCCTTAAATGAGATACTTCCTGGGGTTGAAAGGATTCATTTAAATGCCTTTCATCAGCTCTCTTAGTGTGCTGCATTATTTATTGGGTTATTCAATACAATAATATTACAGCTTGAAGTAGAGACGAAAAGGTTTCATGCTATGATGCTGTAGCCTCACTAGATTGCTCCAAAGTATCAGTGTGTGTGTAATATAGTTCCATCAAACTACTAATACAGAATAAATTCAAGAAAGTCTTTTTATCTAGTTAGAGATCCACACCTCATCCTCAACTACTGCACCTGCATTGTCTGCATTTCTGCCTTGAACAGGATTGCGGTATTTGTTTTACAGTTTGCATGAATCTGGATTTCATTGCAATATTAGCAATAGATTTGTATTAGAGGTGTGTATCTTTCCCTCTCACACAATTCGATATGTATCTTGATACACAGTCTTTGAATCTATACATAAAGGGTTCAACTAACTTATTGGTGGCAAAATACAGTTCAATTATTTTACCAAAAATGCTAAAAATCTAGATATTTTTAATTTGTAAAAGCTATAAATAATAGTGCATGGTATTTGACAAAGAAAAGTATTCAGGTATTGACATGGAAGAAGCAAGCATGTGATTGGACGTCTATTAGTTTGCATCACATGTTCGAAAAAAATAAAAAGACAGTAGAAAAAAAACCACACATTATTTACTTGTTGATTGATTTAAAACCTTTTAATCAACGTAATTTTGTTCATATCTGTGGTTTTCAAAGGATACTGCAGTTGGTCGATCAATTTTTGATTCGTATTTAATATCTTTTACATTCCTAGTTTGAACGCAAAGTTCTGTTGCACAAATTGATGTCTTAAAAAAAGTTATGGCTTCATGAACCTTGCAGACATTTTTCACAGATTTGATTGAGATTCATGCTGGTGAAAGTTACAATATCAGACTCAATGTTGCACAAACCCCCATTGAAAAGTGTCCAGATGTACCCCTGAGGTTGAATTAAACGTCCCTGTAGCAGAGTCATGAAGGGACAGCTCAGGCTTGACATCATAAGGCCCGATTAGGCAAGGACGAGTCATCAGATCGGAACAGACAGAACTGCCATCAGCTGGGTTAGCATGGAGGTCCAGACTGTTGCTGCTGCAAGAGAAAGCGTGGCTTATCTCTGTAAGATGAAGTCCGATTTAAGCGTCAATTTATTAAATAAAAATACACAGCATGGAAACACACCGGGGGGTTTTGGTACACACTTCTATTGATACAGCACACCTCCCTTTTCTGCATGCTTTCCACTCAAATGAAGCTGTCTGCATTTTAGTAGCAGCTCTAACCAGGAGGTGAGACGCAGTTTGTGCAAAACCTCTGGAGTTCAAAAGAGGCCCCTTGTTTAAAGAAGCACGATGAAACAACTCCTTAGGGTCTAATTCTTGCACACTTGTATGCCTTTGTTCTGTCTAAGCGTATATGTGTTTTTCCTCTCTTCCCTCCCTCCTGTGTTGCAGATTCATCCCAGGACCTAACGGAGTGCTCCCATCGCAGGTCTGAGCGCCACGCTCCCCCCCTCCTCCTTATGCACCTTTCTCTTCTCATCACACGGACTAAAATTATTACTTCAACGTCTACTGACTGGCTTACCTGAGACAACAGAAAGGATTTCCACCCAGATAAAACAGCTTTGCTCGCATGGTGCCAAGGATTTGAAACGGCACTAATCCCCTGTTTGATCAATGAGCCCCATGTTGGTGACTCTTCTCTTCTGCGCAACCGTGGCCTGTTTCTACCCAGTCTCTGTTTCCCTCACTCCGTCTTGTCATTGAAAGACTAAAATGGCTTAACAGGGGTAATTTAGAGCTTTTAAACGATTGAAGAAGATTTCCCTGTCTGAAGGTGAACCAATTGAGGAGCTTATTCAAGAATTGGACATGGGATTGACAGAACTGAGGACCCTCAGATCCTGCTTCTTCTGAGTGGAATAAGACTCTCCTCTGGAGATGGATTTCATCGCTGTGACCACTAGGAGAATATTTAGCTCAAGTAACACTGGACTGTCAATAACTGAACACTTGCAGCTTCTAATGAGATAATGAAAAGGCTTTCAGGTTTTAGTCTGAATTTTATTGGTGGGCATGCCCAATGTAAATTCGAGCACAGCTTTTCTTTTTATGTAAGATAATTTATGTATATATACACATATATAAAAAAAAATGTTACATACACTGTAAGATGA
Source organism: Oryzias javanicus (assembly GCA_003999625.1). NCBI lineage: Eukaryota > Metazoa > Chordata > Actinopteri > Beloniformes > Adrianichthyidae > Oryzias > Oryzias javanicus. Next base: position 21,021,701 of record CM012441.1, read on the forward strand.
TGAATTCAAGAGCCTAAAAATATATTTACCATTCCATTAGGCATTCAAGTCCTGTGGTGGAATATTGATTAGCCTTTGGACATAATCCAGAGGCTGGTGAGTGGAAGACTGCGTTGGAGTTTGCTTGCATTGGAGAAAAAAAAAAAAAAAAAAAAAAAAAATTGAATCTTAGGCCAGGTCCTTGTTAATGCTGCCATTCAGTGATGCTGCTGAGCAAACCAAATGTTAGCAGTTTCTGTAAAGATGAAGATGCACAGAACTGTTTCACATTTGTAAAGTGAACTGGCAGCAGTCCTTGACCTTTTCCACCCAGGTACACAGCAGTTTTCTAGCTGTGATCTCAGGCAGAGATCATGGACGTGTGTCAGCGAAGCTGATCTCGTTCAATGAAGAAAGCTTGAATTGAAATGACACAGAGGAAAGTATTAGTCTCAATGAAAAAAACACCATTATCCACCAGTAAGATCAAGATCATTACAGGACAAGCCTTATGAGAAATAAAATTGTTTTCTATACTGATATGCTGTCTTCCAGTCTTCCTTATGATTACTTATGGTTTGACAAATACTCCTCTCATGACTATTTGATATGTTGTAATAGGTGGGTGGAAGATCTTGTCAGAATTGAATTTATATCACATGTTAGCATTGTGAACAGAGTTTTTGCTTGAGTAAACAAGCAATCAACGACAGCACAAGAAGAGTCTGAGAATGACTTACGGGCACACATACACATGCAGCGACTACAAAAGGAATTTGCGATGCTTCATTTATACAATTCCCTTGGCGCCAGAGAAGATTTATCAAAACAGAACATTCAATTCATTCATGCAATTAGAATAAAGGGTTTCAATATCGGAGCAGGCAAAATTCCAGATGATTTTCAATATCAACCTCCCCTCTCAGCTGATATTAGATACGTCTCCCGTCCCAGTAGACGCACTAGCTCACATTCATCATTTAGGAATATGGCTGGTTTCATGGAGCCTGGTGCCTCACTGAGCAGTCGTAGAAGGCATAGAAAAGACAGACACATCAATCTACCGGCGGGTTTACCAGAATCATGACGGAATATGCAAAGGAAGCAAAAGCAGGACTGTTTTTCTTTTTCCTCCCCAATGGGTTTTTTCCTTTCTTGTTTTCCTATATCTGTTAGGATTCACTGTCCTGGTGTTGAGCTCCTGTAGAAGCAAATGAGTCAATGAAGGAGTTTATACATATATAGGGAGGTTTTTCTGCACTTTTTTGCTGCTATAAATGAAAATGTGTTCATATCTCTGCTGGGTTTATATGCATCTGTGTGTATTTTGGGAGATTGGACTCAGAATCTATGAAACAGATGCCCCGCCAAGACATATTGTGAAGATTATCCTCAAATTTAGTGCTTGTGTGGGAAATGAGGAGATTTTCCCCTCCCTGCTTCGCACATTATTTGTGGATTTTTTTTTCCCTTTAAATGGAACTTGGGGATCAGAAATGGAAAAGGTGTTTGTTCCTGTTCTCTTTGATGCTCTTCTTTGCTCTGTCCTGACGTGGAGTCCTGTGCTTCAGGTCATTACTGCCTCATTTTCAGTGCTTAAATGTAAAAGACCTCTGCATAAATAGATAACATGTATGGGCCAGGGCTCCCTCCCCTTCTGCAGCACAGTGCAATTTAAAAAACAAGACATCCATCAAGTCCTGCTGACCTCCCACTGAGACGGGTAGACAGCTTGTCTACATCTCCGTGGACAAATATCAACAGCAGACAGCAAGGACAAACCTTTCATGCAGTCAAGGCATATAGAAGCTGTACACAATTTTGTCTGTAAAGCTTACATTTAAAATTTCTGAGGGTGTCTATACTCAACCCAAGCTTTGCCTCCCCACTTTAATGCTCAGAGCTTTAAGGAAGAGGCGTCAGTGCTTTTTGACAACACTTTAGTCTTTTCACTTTATCAGGTTTGTGCTCTTTAATAATTTTGAATAACAACCTATCATTTGAGGAAAGGGCAGACTCCTTACCTGCGGTGGCTTCGCAGGCCATGATTATAGTCATTATGGGATGAGTCATTGCAATATCAGCTTGACAAAGAACATAGGCTGCAGCTGGATGACTGAGAGCGTACCAAAGTCATTAATGACACAAAGATTCTGTATTTTGAGACATCAAACGTTATTATAATTTTCTTCTAAAGGTAATAAAACACTAACAGATTGTTTTATGTTGAAGAAGAAAATCTGTTTTAAAAATTTTAGCCAAGAAAATGTTGCATCATCTAACATGTAAAAAAGTAAGATCTGACTTTTAAGTCATGCAAATGGCAAACTTTAAGTTTTCTTACAAAACATATGGAGCTCACATAAAAAATAATGAATTGCTTTCTCATATAAATTATTTGTGAACACAAGTATGTATTTTGTGCAGACGATGATCCTTTTGTGACCAAAATTTGCATTTTATGAGTACTAATTAGATATTTGTGGCCATTAATTCATATTTTGTTGGCAAAAATTACCATTTTGTACACACAGATGAATATTTTGCGGGCACTAGTTAGCATTTTGTGGCTACAACTTAAGATTAGTTGTCACGCATCTAGGTGTGTGAAATTTGTTCTGCGCTTTTGACCCATCCGCTGGGGAGCAGTGAGCAGCAGACACAGCCGTGCTATTGAGCTGGTTACTAGCTGGTAATTAGCCTTTTATATGCAAAAATTAGTATGTTGTGGTCAGTAAAATTACAGAACTTAACATTTTGTGAGCACAAATGAGTTTTTTGGGAAAAAAATAGCTTTGTATGTGCACAAATAGGGATGCTGTGGATAAAAATTTTTATTTTAAGGGCAAAACTTAGCATTTTGTGCACACAAATTCATATTTTGTGGGCACAAATTAGCATATTGCACACAGAAATTTTGCATTTAATGGGTGCAATTGTGGATATTGTGGCCACAAATTAGTATTAGGTGGACAAAAATTAGCAATTTACGCGCAAAAATTAGCATTTGGGAACAAATTAGTATTTTGAGTGAAAACAAAATAGCAGTTTAAAATTAATTAGAATCCTTCTACTTCAATTGAATAATTACTTCAATTAATTAATAAATTGTGTGCACAAAATACTAATATGTGGCCACAAGCTATTGATTTGAGGGAACAATTTGTTTCTTTTTTTCATGTAAACATTTAATGCAAACACGATAGAAAAAAACAGTTTAACAGAACAGTTAGTTTCTTGCTGAAAAGCCGTTGTCTGTAACAAACGAGCTCACACTTTGATGGGCAAGCAATATATCACTGTCTCAGTCCCACCACACTGTGCTAAACTCACCTACCAATACACTTGTCAGCCAAATGACTTGCCAGTCTATGATTGTCAGCAGCTGCCATAATGATAATTTATTTCTCTGCTGCTTTACAGTTCTTGCCTTATTTCTACTGTTTCAGCCCAAAACAGTGCAAGTTGAAATCCATCATGTTCTGCATGAATGGCCAAGTGTCGAGGCTGACATGTCGCGTCCCAGCAGGGGCTCAGGTGTCGTCACACAGCAGCTTCCCTGGACAGCAAGATTTCATAGTTCACACTTTCCCATTAAACAGAGGGCATTTTTCACAGCACTGACTGCACAGTTGAATTGCTGTCAAATCAAGGTTTCCCCCTTTCTATTTTTTTTTTTTTTTTTTTTTTTAACTTCAAGAGCAAACGACCAGGAGCTGGATTTGAAAAAAGAGCGGGATCAGGTGAAGAATGGAGGTATTGAGGTTTAGTGCAATGTTCCAAGCTGGAGGCTATGTCTCCTGCGTGGTTTTATTAAATCCCGTGGGTTTAGCATGCTCTGTACTTCTCACACTGAAAAGAACTGATGAAAAAAGAAATGTTCAAAAAATGGGGCCTTGACCTTTTCAAGCAGGCACAGAGTCCACAAGCTTCTAATCTCGCCTGCAACAAACATTGATGTCTGAATGGCTTTAAGCATTTCAATTTTCTTTTTTTATGCAAAAACATCAAAGTGTTTTCATACGGTAGACTAAACAATGAATAGTATATGTTGTATCACAATGCAACTGGGTACGATTATCAAGTGTTGCCAAGTAACAAATCAAATCTAGTTTTTCTGCTTACCGTATTTTTTCCATGGTTTTGGTTTTCATTTATTTGTATAAAAAGATTGTGAAAAACTGGCACTGTAACAAGTTTTTATCAGGTCAAGCGTATATGATTGTGGGAAGAGTATAAATTGGTTCTACCGGCAGAGGTCAGACACAGTTCTACGCCGTTTATCGATTAGGAAAACTACAAATTTGCCATCGGTCCATAGGTGTCCAAACACAAACCAACACAAATCATTTTTCTACAGCAAGAAAACAAATCATCATACAGTATTTTCTCAATCTCTGGCTTTTACCCATGTTCTAAAATAGTTAAACTATTTAATAAGTAAGCATGTTTTAAACAAAAAATTTTTCCTCTACACTTATTATACAACTTACTATACACATAACCTGAGTGCAATGTTCCATCGGAAATAAACTGAAGCACGACAGACCCTTAAGTGAAGGAAATAAGTTTGAAGTCTTGAGGAATAGCAGCACAGAAACACTCCATCTGCACTGCATTCACACTAAATAGTAAATATTTTGGTAAAGGGTTTTCACCATGTTTGCTTACAAAATCCACATTCAGTTCTCGTTCAGTGCCATTGTTAATTGAAATTAAAAAGATGGCAGTAGGTTTTCTTCCATCTGCTTACTTATGGTGGAGCAATGGTAAAACTACTCACAAAGACAAAAGGTCTTCTCATTTATTACTTCCTCTGCCATTCTTCAATGACTGCTCATAAAATGTCAAATTAATTTAGCTGAAATCACAACTGAATTTCTCTCCTTTAGCTAAATAGCAAGCAGATTTAATGACTACAACAATCTTTGACCAATTGTGGAAAAGATTCTTTACTTTTAAAAAAAGAAATGATGCAAGAAAGAGACACAAGGATTCACAGGAAAATTATAAAAATTACAGAAATTAGATGAAAATGTTCCTGCTGTTTTCTCTGTTTACAGAATCTTTAAAACCAATTGTCCAATTGGTGAAATTTTCCAAATTCTTCTTTCAGCTAATAGACTTCCCTTTTCTTTTTATGCAAATGATTGGCACAAGGGCAAGAAGGAGGACACAGTTTTTAGACCAGGAGGAGTCGAAGTTACCCTGCAGGGAAAAGAGTGCCTCATTTAGATTCGACACAGTCACTTCTGGAAGGCACATGAAATCCATGCGCCATGCCGGTAGTCTATACTGTGTTGGGAACACAAGCAGGCAATCCTTGAAGACACAATCCTTTGTGACCTGTAGTCATTTGCCAGTTTTGTTGATGCTATGAAACTAGAATTTATGGGAATTACCATAAACTGTTGTCTGTTCCCTAAAAGCACATAAGTCACTACAGCGAATGCTGTTTAGCAAATCACCATAACCCCCAACAGCCGTAAAACTCTGAAGCATTCAAAAGCACAAAAATGCTTTTTTTTTTTTTTTGTCAGAGTTTGCAGAAAACCCTTGCAGCTAAATTGGAATGTTAACATGAGCATGGTCCAGGAATCAATTTAGATGTTATTCCCATGACAGTGGCTGAGATGACGGTCTGGAGTATTTTCTATTTTGTTTTACCTTCACCAGCTTGTTTTTTCCCCAAAGCTATCAACCCAAATAGAATGGTGTCTGCGTCTCAAGGCGATGACCATTGATCCACATTGGAAGTGAGACACTACAGCCTGAGCCATCAGCACAATGCATTTTATTTGTCAGGCACCATAGATGACTGACATCAGACAGCTCATACAAAGCATTGCTCTCACATGTTCGTGCTACTCAGAACATTTTTCATTTTTATTTCTCGTTCACTCAAACAGGCATACTCCCAACATGAGTTTATATAAATATTGATTTTTTAAAATTATTATTATTACTATTATTTTTAAAAGTTTGTAAAAAGAGTATTTATAAGCTGGTGTTTCTATTTGTTTGTCACTTTAGCAGGTATGCCCACGAAACACGGTGCAGTCCTAAAAAAAAAACATTATTTTATCAGCAAAATACTTCTTTTGTTGTGTTTTATTTCTTGTGGGGTGCTTGGATTGTAAAAATTAGACGTTATTAACCCAAAATACAACTTAAAAGAATCAATATGAAAGAAATAGTAGTACTAACTAATGTATCTTAGTTTGATAGTGAAAAATTAACATGATAGGTCTAAAACATTTATAATATGTATATATTGAAAGAAAGTATGAGGCTGGAAAACATTTTCTATTTTTTTTTTTTTTTTGTATTTGTAGTCTCTCATTCATCCATATTCTTCACCAGCCCATCCTGTTCAGGGTCAAATTAGAGCTGGATCTTATCCCAGCTGTCAGCGGGTGGCAGACTCTACCTGCTGATAAATCCCAGAGATAAATGAGACTAAAGACTGAGAATGCACATCTATATCAATGCAAAAATTAAGGTGAACCACTCAGGCTTGCTTTAGTGTGTGGCCGTAAACCAAAACACCTGAAGAGATTCCATTTAAACATGGAAAGTGTGCTAACATCACCAAGAAAAACCATGGGGAAATTTGAACCTCGACACAAAATAATGATTGTTAGCTAAGAAACATTGTTTTGTCAAATGGAGACTATGTTGTTGTGACAATAACTGTTTTAGAGATCAGCAAAGCATCACAGTTCCAGTAAAAGTTAAAGCTCATGAGAAATGTCTGGTAAAGTCACATCTGACGGCCTTCACAAATACACCCCACAAATATATACTGGTCATGTTAAGCTATTATTACAGGATGGAAAGTGAAGTTATGGAGCAAGACCGTTTTTCTGCACGCTGTCAGGAAGTTAACTGCCTCCTCTGCTTTATCTTTACCGACAGGCAGCAGTTACACTTGTGTGCACACTGGCTGTACATTCTGGTGACACAAAGTTGTTAAAATAAAAAAAAAAAAAAGCGAGAATTTCAACAGAGACACCAAAATGCAGAGGACATTTTCGAAACACAGTAAAAAGCTCAGAAGCCTTCTATAAAACAGCTGTCTAAGTGACCCTTATCTGCTCGTTTCTCAAACTAATGCTGAGGTCCGGTATTCTGCTGCCATTCGCTTTGATGTTTTGAATTTTCAGCTTATCTCTGTATTGATCTGCCCTCAGAAATTTCCCCTCAAATTAAATTTCTTGACTGGCTTCTTTATTGCCGACATGGAAAGTGCTGCGCAGCAGCGGCTGCTTAAATGCTTGCATGTTGCTGGGTATACAAAAGTAGATAAATGTGTTCTCTTCAAAGCTTTTTTTCCAGAGTGGAGAAAACCTAAATGTGGGGAGAGAAACTGGAGGAGAGCTGTCATCTTCTGCTGCACTGCGCCCCAGGCCAGAACAGGACTGTCCCCTGCCACTGCACTCCATTCATGTAGCACTCACACTGCATTTTCTTCAAGTGCTCAGATACAAAGCTATTTAAAATCATTCTATATATGAACAACTTAGTAAATTAAGGCAGGGAGTGTGTCATCGATTAAACAGCAGATTCGTGCTTTGATTCATGGCCAGAGTGTGTGCATTCAGCCACATAATCTCTCTTTTTCATTTCAGCACCTTCAGAATTGCCTTCTAAACACAAATAACTACAGTGGCAGCAAACCTCTGAAAGCCTATCCGTGAGCTCGTGTGAAATGTGGTGATCGTTTAGCTGATTCATAATTTTCAACACTTATAAGCACATTATTTGGCTGTAGCAATTTTTTTTACTAAATAACATGCTGACATTTGGCAGATCAAATCTGATGGGGGGAAATTCTCAGTGTCCCAACATGCTTTCATTGGTTAAAATACTTGTTACAATTGTTAAGTGCAGGCAGTGACAATGGAGCAGTTCAATGGATTCAACCATGAATTCAACCTCAGAAACGCAAAAATCGACTAGTGTAGGAAAAGTTGTGGAACATTTGTTGTGTAAAGCAGAACGAAGCAAAACGGCCACATTTTTTAATGTAGTTTCCATCTGCTCTTCCATCCTCACATTTTCCAAACTTCCTCTATTCCTATTCAGGGTCACATAGTTGCTGGAGCCTTTCCAAGCCAACCCAGTCTCATGCCAAAACCATGTCATGCCTACGTTCGTCCACATGGCAAAATTCATACATTTTACGGAAACAGCTCTAAAATTGAACCATGGCTTTGCTTCTCCTTCATTTCTACAAGCATAGTTTAGGTCATGTGACTGGCAAGTTCACCTGCAGCAAGAACACAAAAAAAAGATGGACATTACCTCCATTTTTATGGGAATTTACTATATTTTAGGATTTATAACCACTTAAGCATTATTCAGAGGCTTTTTCTAGCCAGAAATAGCTATCTTCAGCATTATACAGTTTGTTTTTAAGTGAGACCTAGTTTTTTTTTTTTTTTTTTTTTGTAGCTAAGGATGCTAACAGTGAACTGAAAGAAAACTGCTGTTGCTAAATGTGTTTCAGTCAAAAACAGCTCTTCAAAAAAAAAAAGAGTTCACATAATAGAGCATAATGCCCCACTAAAGTTGTAGTTTGAATATGTTTAACTTCACAATTTACAGGAATTGACCACTTGACTTCCCATTATTTTCAAAGCGGAAGTAACATGACGAACATCTTGGGGGGAAATTTGCTATTGCACTGTGGACAAATAAAGGTATTACACATTTTGGTATGTCATTCAATCTCTTCCATCCATGCCTCCAGTACAGAATGCATTCAGTTTACAAATGGACATAAATCTTCCATTGCAAACAGATCTTTGGTGTCTTTCTATGAAACTCGTGAAGGTTTGAACTTTGAGAGCTTAAACAACAGAGAAGTGTGCAGAAATGTTCATGACAGTCTGAGAAAAGTATTAAGTATGTAGTTAGGAATTTTTAACCTTTAAACATCCGTAAAGATTGTTCCAAAAATGAAGAGGATGATTACTTTGTGGATTTCATTAATCACAGGTCATTTTAGAATTTAAATTCCATTATCATTGAAGAACCTATACTTCAGATTTTAAACTTCATAATTTAATTTTTGTTTGGTGTCATTTTTGTCTTGAAGTTTTGATGATTTAAAAAGACAAAATAAAAGTAAATTAACTTTTACCAACAGATTTCTACTTCTATTTAACAAAAGTAGCAGCAACTTTTGCTCTAATATTTCTTTCCCTTCATGGTTTGTTTTCTATAACTAGTGTGAAATGGTCTTCTGCATATGTTTTCTTTAGCAATTGTTTATTCAACGTACAGTTGCATGTATATCATTTAAAACATGTCTGTTTATTTGCACATGATAGCATCAAGGAGGCATTTTCTCCGGGAAAACGGGTTCTCTCTTCTTTGTCCAGAGAATCTGCAAATCCCAACAATTTAGCAATTTCTGCATTATGCAGACCAGCTCATGTGGCATAAAGAAACAATTTGTGTCCGTTTCTTCCTCTCAGTTTGCTCTTTCTCAGCTTAGGCAGATCTTATTGACCATGTCTTCCTGTCTAGCTGATATCTTGTGATTAAATGTTTGCGCGAGTAAAGCAGTGGAACAGGTGACCCTAATAAAGTGGACAGTGAGGGTACACTCTGTTTAAACAGAACATCATCTTTGCCTATTTCAAGTCGTACAACTGCTTCTGTTCAAACGCTTCTTCAAAATAAACGTTTCATTACATGAGCCTACAAGCAAACCTCCCCCAATTGCTCCTAAAAGAGCATAAAATCCACCAACCACCTGAAAAAGACCCCCCCACCCTTCAAACTTTATTACACAAATCCCCCATGCATATATTAAATTAAACCCATTTGAATATCTCTGGTTGCACAAATTATTTGTGTAGCCATGTTGAAAGAGTTGGGAGTCAAAGGCAGCATAATTAGACGGGACGACTCTGAAACCTAATACAAGATGTAATTAAGGAAATTAATAAGGTGTCAGCCCTCTTTCACTGGATGCCTGCCTGATGATTAATCACAGCCTGGGCTAATTTGATCTATGACAAGGAAAAGGAAGACTTGGTAAGTCAGTTAGGAGAGCCCAAGTCGACAGCATATGACATTAATAAAACATGAATAGTGGGAGCTCAGAGAGGAACAAAAATCCACTCGTGATCCACATGAAGCAATCAAATTAGAGGAGGCTTTGGATAGATAGCCTACTGACAAAGTCCCTAAAAGGGAAGTAAATGAAAATTAATCAAAGTCTCAGAAGATACATTTTTGTTTTCACTAAGTAGTTTGACTTAAAGTATTAAGAAAAGCAACAAGTTTGAGAGCAAATTATTTTCATAAAAAGGCAGCTGTCATCCCTCCAAAATAAAAGGATGAAATAAAAATTGTACTTATAAAAAGCAAGGGGCACTGAAGAGCCAAAGCCGTAAAAATAAAGGGGGATGGATGAAAGCAGGGGTCTACAACCTGAGGCTCTGGAACCACACTTTTGTCCCTCAAGTGTGGCTCTTTAGCTTTGGGGAAAAATAATCTGAATGAACAATAGTTTGCTGGTAAAGTTATGTCATGTATTTTAGATTGTTCAGGTAAGTTAATCAGATATGTAAAAATTTATTGTCTATTTTTATCTCGGTTTTAACCACTGATGACATTACACTAAATCAAGAGACAATAAGATGTCACTGGGCCAATACTAAACTGGTTCAAAACCTACTTGGAAAACAGGAAATATTTTGTGTCAATTGGTAACTTCATATCTGAGCCAATAGAAATTACATGTGGAGTTCCCCAAGGCTCCATCCTGGAGCCTCTTCTATTTAACATCTACATGCTCCAGGTTATAAAGAACAACAACATTAGTTACCATAGCTATGCAGATGACACACAGATAAATGTTACGTTGACACCAGGAGATCGAGTTCCTGTACAGGCTCTTGGTAAATGCATTGAGGACATTAATGACTTGATGTGCCACAACCTAAATTTTGATGAACATATTAAGGCAGTCACAAAATAAGCCTACTATAATCTTAAAAATATTTTAAGGGTTAAAGATCTGATGTCGTAGCAAGACCTGAAAATAAAAGGTCCCAAAAAAGTGTATTTTTCTAAGTGGTTAGGTGGGACTTTGCGACTCTCACTGGGTTTGGGTCGGTAAGAAGTAAGTGGCTCTTTCAGCATAAAACAGTCAGCCTTAAAAATAACGGATCAGACCGACTTTTATTTTACATATATTGGGACTGCACAACTCAGAGGATTCATCAGCACGTATGGTTTAAAGTGAATTTATGCTGCTCGTTAGATAATCACTCAAGCTTCAAAAAGAATCAAATAAGTCCTACTGTACAGAAAGGCAGAGATAAGAGATACAACTCTGGCAAAAGTTGTCACAGATAAGCTGGGACTATTGTGGGTTTATTTTAAAGAGGACAGCAAAAGTCATATTACAAGGACAGTGTGAGAGGCAGTGCAATGAAAGTTTGCACACAGTTTGTGTAAACTGGGATAAATTGGTAAGTTTGAAGGATGTTTTTTTTTCATATAAAACTGTAAACTTTACCTCCTACTGTCTGCAGGTGTTTGATCACAAGTTTAATAGAGGTGAAGCAGCAAAAAGAATGTAATCTATTTCCCCAATGAATTCTAACTGTTTTGAGCTATATTTGAGAGGACTTGCAAGGGGAGGAGGTGTGTGTTGTGTGTTTATCTTTGAACAAACCTTGCAGGTACATCTGCATAATGTAATGCAGCACCACTAATTTAAATTAAATTCTAAAATAAAAACAACAACAACGGAAAAGACGATAAAAGCTTATCCACAGGAAAGTGCGGAACACATATTTAATAATGTGGTGACATTGATGTACTGCTAATAAATAATGACCATATGTATTCTAAATAATACTGCAACGGTTGCGCTGCACTGCAGTGCATCTGTTTTCACGGGATTACACTGACAACCATGCACGCTCAGGCTGTTTCCTTTGATCAGCTTGAAGTCACCAATCAACATAACATGCATGTCTTTGCGCTGTGGGAAGACAGCAAAGTACCTGCAGACACCCCACGCTGGCGTATGTGAACATGCACACTTCCTGCAGAGAGGCCTCAGGTGGGATTCAAACCAGGAACCTTCCCGCTGTGAGATGACAGTACGAACCAGGAGCAAAGAGCCACACATGCAGACACATAGACCATAAAACATTGATTGCTCTTCCAGCTATACACACGATGGCTTGTAAAACCCTTGAGCTCATCAAGCTGCAAAGTTACCATCTTTGTGTAAACTCCCACGTTAATGAAACTGACGTGGCCACAGCTGGATCTGGAAATGTTTTTAATGAAAAAATGAGAGCTGTACCAGAATGAACAGCTATTGGATAGATAGCATAATACAAAGAGAAATAAAATGTGTTTTTAAATTTCATAAAAATTCCCTTTGCTTTCCTTTTTCCTCTTTTGTGTTTCTTTAAATTTTTTTTATCCTTTTAGCTGTAAGTGAACCATTTTATATCACACACTCATATTATTCCACCACATCTAAAAACATTTGATAGATTTCATTTCATCTTGTTTTTCTTCATTGTGCAGACTGTTTGCTCCAGCTTTTCAATACTCATTTTTTATGCTCCTATGACTGTGGACATTTCGAGTTAGATGGTGATCTGATAAGCATGGTATTTCCACATACAGCCTTTTCTTTTTTATGAAAATATTAATTAAAAATACTCTGCTCATGAGAGAATAGTTATCAAATTTTCAACACAAACATGAACCATAACAAGGCCAAACAAACCCAAACAGAAGGATCTATGATTTGGAAGCATTATTGTCTACTACACTCTCACTGGAAAATACTGGATGCTGAAGTCATAAAATGAGATTAAAAACATTTCAGTAGACTTTTAAAAATGTTAATACGTTCAAAACAAGCTAACTTATAATAGTGCATGTATTTTTAAAGATGCTTTACAGTTATATTTGAGCAGACAAAGACTTCCAAAGCTAGATTCAAAGCTGTTCTAAGACAATAAAAACAATTTAAAGCACTTAGTTGATGAGTGGTTGGAATTACACTTTAACTCTCCTGGTTTTGGAACAAAGGCCAAACCAAAAATAGAAATGTAAACTATGAAAACCAAGTTGAAGTTATATAACTGATGGACACTGTTAACCAAGCTGAGTGTACATATTTTGGCATAAAGCTGGAGGTGGAGCAGGTCAAACTGTCAAAAATGTAGCATGGAGAATGTAAGGAGATGAAAATAGCTCTCAGATAATCTGGATGAGTTGTGTCATCCCCCACCAGTTCCAGTAGGGATATAGACTGTTGTCTTGCACCTTGACAGGCTTTTTATTTCATTTTAGTTTGAGTGAAATCTGTATCCTCACTTCAAATCGTTGGTCCAACGTTTGCCCGGAACAATGAGAGGATAAATCTTTTGAAGTAAAGTGAGCTTATCTGTCTGTAGACCTGGAAGATCCACAGTGTGATGAAGTCATGACTCAGTCCTCTTCCTCAAAATGTTTCCTACTGTAGTGAACAACATAAAGCTGGCAGTCAAAAAGGTCAAAACAATTTTTTCAGAGGCCTAAAATAATGTGATGCTTTCAATTGGATTTTTTTTTTTTTTTTTTTGCTGTTTTCATTTATGTCCTTGAAACTGATGCGCAACACCAAAAATGTAAATTATTCTCATGTGAGCACATTGTTCTACACACCGGTAATTAAAAAGTCCCCCCTTGTCACACGCTTGAGTGGGTGAATTCTGTTCCTCTGGCATTTGACCCATCCCCTTAGGGAGCGGTGAGCATTAGCTGTGGCAATCTTTTAGTAATGTAACCTCCTAGTTCAACTCTTGCTGAAATGTGTCAAATACGAGGGTTCATGGGGTAATATTTTCCGTTTTTAGTGTTGCTGACTCTTCACCACTTGGCCAATATGCAGGTAGAATCTATATGCATCTCAGTACCATAAGAAAAAAATCTTCTTTTAGCTCTTCTACAGTCAGTTAAGAAACTTTTTGAAAATGTATAATCTGAATTGTGTGTTTGTCATAGTATAACAATACCTTAGTTGAAATAAGCATTAACTCTTTTCAATTAAAAGCCTTTTAAATGCCTTTGATTTGAAGCTTTCAACATTGTTGATATTCACATTTGATACAACTTAAAATCTTGACCAGAAAAAAGTAGTTTATTACTCTCTTAGTGGATGGAATTTTAGTATCTTGGGGTGTTGGTCATGATTGGCGCAGTCTTTGCTGTACTTTTACCTGGGAAGAGATATTTGGGTCGCAAAGCTCTTAATTTACTGATTGATCTTTCTTCCTATATTCATCAAGCTCTGGGTCATGACAAAAAAAAACAAGATCCCGAATACAAGCGCTCAAAAAGAGATTCCTCTGCAGGGTGGCTGGGTGCTGCTTCAAAGACAGGGTGAGAAACTCGGTCACCCAGAGAGAGCTCGGAGTAGAGCCGCTGTTCCTCCACATCCAGAGGAGCCAGTTGAGGTGGCTCAGGGATCTGGTCCTGATGCCTCCTGGACTCCTCCTCAGGGAGGTGTTCCAGGTATGTCCCACTGGGCAGAGACCACAGGGAAGACCCAGGACAAGCTGAGGAGACTATGTTGCTCAGCTGGCATGGGAACACCGTGGGGTCTCCCAAAGAAGCTGGAGAAAAAGGGAAGTCTGGGTATCTTTGCTTAGAGTGCTGATGAACGAAAGCCTTGGTCACAGCTGCCCTTACAGTTAGATGTTGGCTGTCTGTGGGGGAAATACAGGCAAATAGGGCATGTAGGTGGCCCACACATAATAGCAAGGTTGTAGTAGTGAGCCAGTAGTGCGAAAATGTACATGCACAGTTATTCTACAGATGACGGTGTCATGATTCAGTGCTTTTAGTTTTGTCATGTTCTGTTTTTCCGTCAGTCTCCCCATGTTTTGGTCAATTCCTCCACAGATGTTTTCACTTAAGTTAATCAACCTCGGTGTATTTGAGTGTCTGGTTTTCAGTTTCTCGTTGTCAGGTCATCTGCTCTGTTGAATGGGTGGACTCTGTTACATCACTGGTTTGTAGCGCCCATGGTTTTGTCATGTTTGAGTTTATTTAGTAAATGTTTTTGTTTCCGCCAACAATTCTTGTCTCCTGCATTTAAGTCCTTCATCACCATCCCTGACAGACGGGTTGCAGTGAAGACTTAAACATAACGTAAGAGTTAGTAATGGGGGAAGTATTTAAGATTCAGGTATGTTGTATGTTTCAGTGCCCCCCCATTTCTGCAGGGGTCCATCAGTGCTGTTCATGATAATAAATGCACTTTTTGTGGTAAAGCCTGACTGCTGTTGTTTGTGTGGTCATCCTACGGGCGTTTATGCTTCATATGCAGCAAGAGGTCAGTACCCAAATCTTACTAATGACTAGAGTGTGGTGTCATATGACTCGTACGTCATATGTACATACAACGTCCATTGGCCTTAAGAATTGGCCTGTACTCCCCTTAAAATGCAGTTGCCCCTCTCACGACCCTCTTTGAGCCTAGACAACCCAAAAACTTGCAACACCCGTACAAGTCAACTAGCCCCTATATGGTGCATGTTACTAAGACTTCAGAAAATCTATTTTTCCTCCATTTTCTAATTAGTCAATTTCTTATTTTGTTTCTTATTCTCTTTTTTGCCTTTTCTTTCTGTTTTTTCCTTTTCCTATGACTGAATAAATAAATGTCAGTGGAGTTGTTTGCACTAAAAAAACTAAATTTGAATTGATGTAAGAAACCATCAATAGTTGTTTAGAGAAAGGGTTTTGTGCCTGAGATCAAACTTTCTGTCTGACTGGTATTTTACGAGACACGTTTCTCTTGCCCAACTTAGTTTGTGGTTTATTTGGGGAGGAAAATATGAATAAATAAGGAAATCAATAAAAAACTTTTTTTTTTTTTTTAAAGCCAAGTGGTTGTATGAGAATGATTACGTTTTTGTTCTTCTGATTCCATGGGTACTGATCAGCATGCGTTCTGACCTCATTTTGGCTACGTTTCAGATTCTTTTCAGATTTGCTTCTTCTTGCCTATTAGATCTGAGTCTGCTAATCTCGATTCCCAGTTCAGCATGTCACTCCTCTCTGAAACGTTTCTGAAATGTCATTGCCATAAATCCCAGCATCCCTCAAATTGAGCTTTATCCTTACAATAGATTTTTTCATTGTAAACCTTGGTTGGGTCCTGCTATACGATCAAGCCTTTCACCCATCCTTTGACCAGGGAGTCTTTTTTTTTTTCCTCTTGAGACTAAATTTACAGATTATAGATTTTAGAACAGTTTATGGGTTGTTAACTTAATTGCTCAACAGTTCAGGAGTTCCAATAGGACTTTCTTTTCATAGCGTTATTGATTTACAAATTGTAATTTAAACGTTGACTACTTTTAAAACAAGTGATTTGTAGAAAATAAAGTTCAGCCTTTTGAGATTTCTTGGCAAACTGTAGCTTGTTGACTGAGATGGACAGTTGTCTGACTGTCCAAAATAATTGGTCCAAGTGTGATTTGGTGACAAGAACAAAATTGACAAGAACTTGACAGCAAACTGTTTTCAGGACCCCACTTGTTTGTCCAAACCCAGGTTGAAGTGCTTTTGCCATTTCTGGAAATGTTGGGAATTTACCTGCATGTCAACCATGGATTCAGTACAAAAAATGTTTTTAATAATCTCAAATTATATGTCAAAAAATATGCACAAATATAGAAGATCCTCCAGACAGAGATCCCGAAGTGCACTGAGTGAATTGAATTCAGATAGCGGACTTTTTCCCATGAATTTATGTTTTTTTTTCTTTTTCTCACCAAGGTTGCAAAACATTACCGCACAAATTGCAGGCTTTGAAGGTTGAGCCTCTTACAGACTTACCCTTCTTATTTGTAGGTCATTCCTAAAAAGTTTTTTTTTTTCAACGTGGACAGCATGTGGCAACGACAGAAGTCATCTTACCTAGAGTGCCATTTAGAATGTCTTGAACCCATTTTAAAAAACACACAACTAAAGACAGCATAAAGTTAAAAGTAGTGCTGTCAATCGATTAATCAATTAGAATAATCCCTCTTTTGTGTTGTAATTATTCAAAATTAATCACAATGTTTTACTAGGTAAATTTTATATGACAATATGCAGCATTTGTACAAAACAGGCCAGAGGGAAATGTTTTCCTTCATTTTTATTGTCTGAAATGTTTACATCTCTAAAGTGTTACTCAGAAGTTTAACTTCTGTGTACAAAACCTATCAAAAGTAAAATAAGCAGGACTATAAAGACTTTTATGTCTGCAGTATGACTCCAAGAAAACAGAAATGTTGACATACAACCATACTTTAAATGGTCCTGGTAAGTACTCTATTCTGATTGGCTGCTGAGTGTGGATGCAGGCCTAAAACAAGAAATTCCAGTCACAATGTTCTAAATGTGCAGCAGACTTCTTCAAAATAAACTGTTGCTTCATAATAAGGACAAAAACAAGTGGTGAGAGGTGAGCTTTGTCTCTGATCTGATGCTTTATTTCAGCTTTCATGACGATCAGCATTTATATTGCTTTATCGCTATTACTAACATACCTGTAAAAAGGAAAAAATTAAAAAAAATCATAATAATAATGATAAAAAGTGTAGTTTTGTTCTTTCAAGTGCTGGATATTTGACCGTTTCTTTTTTTTTTTTTTTTCATTTTCCTTCAAAACGGCTCCAGAATTTGTGATGACACCCAACACACATTTTTCAAATAAAGCCACAAACTCTCTCAAGGACTCCATATTTCCTACATCTTACATCATGCACAGACTCAAATCAGCCAACTCACTGGGGGGTTTGAACAAGGACAGTTGTTTGCATGTTGACATCTGCCAAGGCATCAGGATCAGGGCAGACAGTTGAATCTCGTGGGTTTTCCTCAGTTCTTGCATTGTCATGTAGACAGCACCGTTTCACACCGGCCATAATGAGACAGTTTATGACTTCCCCTGTGGACATGATTTGCCATGTCTTATAATGAGGGATTTTTGCTTCCTCTGGTTGAGTCCTAAGTGCTTCCTGTTCACAACATACTAAACATGCAACAATCAGGCCAACCGCCTCATATATAATGAAAATGAACCTTTTAGGTCATTTCAGACATCTTCCCCTGGAGCAAATTTGCTCTGTTTGGGGATTGTCGTATTCTGTCTGAGTCTGACTGCTCAGGACTCATTTGAGATCCGTGTTTTCAGGAGTAGGAGCATTAGCTAAAAGGACTTACCTGAGATTCAAAGGTGACCTTGTCTCCTGCAGCTTCTCAATGACATGTTTCAAATCAAATTTGGTCGCTGAAGCCCCTCTGAGGTACTCTCCTAATGAGTACTGCTTTATCAGTTTTCGGCAGGGACCTCAATGACAAAAGCTCTTTGACTTTGGTTGTAAGAGAGCTCTACATCCCTTTCTTTGTATCAGAATTGAAGTTCCAAGTAAAAGGAAAATATTTCTTTTGTGTTTTCTAATTCTACGCGTGCAGGAGACACGGTTACTGCCAGCCACACACACCAGTCACCCTCTGCTGTCTCTGTAGCCTATTCTTTTCATTTTTTTCCTGTTTTCTAGTTTCTTCATCTGTCATTTTAGACTAGTTGATTATATCAATTTAGTAATAAGCTAATGACTGTGTTATCAGCACTCCTTTTGTTATATTAAGTGCATTCGTTTTGCAGATATAATTATCAGCTCATTGTTCCTCTGTAATTAGGCTCCCACTAATGAATTTTGGGAACTTTTCCTTCCATCCGAAACTAATTGATTCCTCTGACTCACCAACCTCTTCTACAGAAAATTTTGCAGTTGCCACTTGTAGTCCCTGCACCCCATGTGCTTGGCAACAGCGAACCCCATTCCGCTGTGAGCTCAGTTCTCACATTTGGTGACCCAGAAATCTCACCAGGCAGAAAAAGTCTGACAGGGTGCTTTTTATTTACTTTTTTTTAAGCCAGATTTCCCCTCATCATGTCAAGGTTAATGAAGAATGTTCACAGAAAACACACAAAGCAGCAGCATGGGGAGTATCAGCCCATCTGACATACTGAACACTCGCTCTGTGTAATCGCCATTGGCTGTCACAAATGCGATGTGATTTCCCCAAAAAGATTCTCATTTAGATTCGGTGACAAATGGATATAAGCTGTGATGCAGACTTTATAGTCTTCTCTGCGCTCTGTTCCTTTAACTGGCTGTCTGTGAGATTCTGCAAAGACTCTGGTTTCAATGAGCCTCCCTGGATGGCACAGTTCTTCATAATGAGTCTGGCTACAGCCAGTTTGGGAAATAAAGCAGATGCTTAATTTTCTTTTTCTCCTCTCTGTTGTGAATTGGCTTACTTTACTGTATTACACCCAAATTTCCGCAGTGATTTGACAGCTCCATTTTCTCTTTTGCACGTTGACAAAGAGGATTAGGACCCACACAAAATTTGAGGACATAACACAAAGCAATGTTATAAACCAAAAAAAAAAAAAAAACACCATCAAAAGTAAATTGACCTTTGCTTTCAGGGAGTCACTTCATGTGCATTCCTACAACTCTTTGTTTACTCAGGGTGCCGCATTAGCAGCTCTAAAGGGCCATGGGTAAGACATCCTTGTCATGTAACACCTAAAGACAGTCAAAGGTCAGCTGGTGAAGCAACAGAAGGGCCACAGATGGAGCTGTAGCGGCCGGCCCTGTTTGGCCCGAGAGCTGTCACATCACTCCACACCTAGCCCCAATCATCCCACTATCTCACTCTCTGGGGGGGCAGACCAGCGTGTTAACACACTCTCACACACACAAGCCGACACTGGATCAGGCTTGCAACGATGGCTGCACACAGTGCCAGTCACACACATGCTGAGTGTATTAATAAGGTTGGAGCATGTTTCCGAGTCAGATTCCAAGGAGTTTTCGAGGAGCCCATGGTGACCCTTGGGCAGGATGGTGAGCAAGAAGTGAAAGCAGGTGGCGGGGGTCTAGATAGCACAGCATCTACCTCTTTTATAATGTCAGGTCTCTGGCATTTTGCCACTGTAGTGAAGCGCAACACAGCTTCTAAACCTGTCTGTGACATTTCTGTGCAATCTAAAACTGAGCAATCACCAATAAACAAAGCTTTAAAAATGTTTGCATTGCACCAGCATGACAAATACAACATACATACTATTTCAGTTTTTGATAGAATCTTCAAAATATGATTTTTTTTTCTTTTTTTTTTTTTCCTGAAGGGGAGCAGAAAAGATTATTTGGAGAGGAAATGGATGAAGTGATCCAGGCTATCCCTAAAGAGGAGAGAACGGTTATTCGGGCAGAATTAACAGAGATGAGAGGGATAGAAACAAAAGTGACGCAGAAGTGAAGTTTAAGTTTGGTGTTCAGGACAGGAATGCACAAGATCTTGGAGAACAAGAGAGTTCCTGCAGAATGTAAAAGTCTTCTGGGGCCTATTTTTTAAGAACAATAGAGATCTGCAGAGATGTGAGAACTCCAGAGAAATATAACTGATGAGTCATTCAATGGAGGAACAAGGAAGACTAGTGAAAGTTAGACTACAGTCAGAAGTGAACATGTGAGCAAAGGAGCAGAACCACAGATGCAAAGTTTGCTCTGAGGATTCTTCTGAAGAAGAACAAACACGGTCAGAATGAGTTGCATCGTCGTTTTGTAGATCTGGAAATTTCTCTTGCAGAGTAAAGAGAGAAAAGCTGTGGTTTGTATGAGGAAATCTAAAATGGCACAAGTACACAGGAGTTGTTCAGAACATGAATGGAAGCTTTAGGACAGTGGTGAGATGTGCTGCAAGTGTGACACAGGAGTTAAGGATGGAGAAAGAGACTGAACCAAAGATCATCTTTGAGTCTCTTCTTGTTTGTTGTAGTGATGGACAGACTGATAGATTAGATTAGACTGGAACATCTGTAGAACATGAGGTTTGCAGATGACATTGTAATCTGTATTAGGAGCAGATGGAGGAACGTCCAGACAGGTTAAAGGTTTGTTCAGGACAAGAAAGGAGTGAAGGCATAATTGAGATGACCTCAAGGTTAAAGGAGGAGAAGTGAAGAAGGTAAAGGACTTTAAGTACTTAGAATCAACGGTTCAGAGCAACAGAGAGTGTGGGGAAGAAGTTAAGAGGCATGTGCAAGCAGATTGGAACAGGGGGAAGAATGTTTCAGGCGTGATGTGTGACAAAGAGTGTCTGCAAGAATCAAAGGAGAGCTGTTGAAGAGTAGGGAGAGCAGCCATGTTGATTTAGAAACAGTTACTCTGATGCTATGTTCACACCAGACATGAATCAGCAACACGCTTTAAGCATACGGTGTTCACAATGAACTGTCACCGCCTGATAATAGGGCATCTCCGCCACCTACAGTTGGAAGAGGCTCGGTGTGACACGTTGAAGCGGGACAAATCTCACGTCTTCCTCCAGGCTTTTTCTATCACAGCTGTATTGCGACATGGAGTCATATAATTCCATCCAGGCACAAAACTGCAACTATTCATTTCACCTCCATGATCAATTTTCTGTACTGTACGACTTCTATCTAAGTATCCATCCATCCATCCATCCATCCATCCATCCATCCATCCATCCATCCATCCATCCATCCATCTATCCATCCATCCATCCATCCTCTGAACCTGCTGAATCTCTTTTAGGGTCATAAGGCTGGAGTACAATCCCAGATAGCCTACTGTGTGGGTAAAGGCGGGGTACAACCTGAACATGTCACCAGTCTGTTGCAGTCACAAACTTGCACACATACACACATTTGCCAATGGGAAATTAAGAGACACCAGTTGACCTCTGGAGCATGTTTTGGACTGCGGGAGGAAAACCCACATGTGTGAACTCCACACAGAAAGGTCCTATACCAGGGCCACTGAGCCACAATGCAGATTTCATTTAGTTTAAATTTTCAGATTATTTATCTTTTCGACATAAACATTTGGGGCTTTTTCCTTTTTTATTTTATATACTATGTTATGTAGCCAGTCCAAGTCTCAGCTAGAGGAGCAAACAGCTGTAATTATGATCAAATAGTTATTACAACTTATCAAATACTAATTTTTTTCTTTACCTGTGAACCAAATGGTTGCAGGGAATTTATTTTTTTGGCTCTTTTAGCAAAAAAATAGCAAATATTAAAGGATTTTTGGCATAATCAAAAACATTTTTTAGTCAAAGGGAAAGTTATTTGCCAAACATGTTTTTCCTAAAATGTTTTAAATCTTATTAAACATTCAGAGAATCATTTGAGTATTTCATCATCAGGCAACAGCAGAGTGTTGTCATTTCCAAACACAGAAGAAAGTCACAAATTCACATAACATTTGAGAGAAGAAATACGAATAAAATGTGTTGAATAAAGTGAAAAAAATACTTTGAAAAAGACTGAATAAAGATGGACCAGAACACACATTAATACAAATTTTTCTGATAGAAATAATTTTTAAGATTTCATATTTATTATTTTATTATGTTTAATTCTATTATTCTATCTGCAAGATAATATGTTTCTAAATCATATTAAATTTGTATTTTTGCTGGATCCCTATCAGGGTTACTGAGCTGTCACAGCCAAACCTGGCTACTGTGGAGCGAAGGCAAAGTACACCCTGAAAGGTTTGCCAGACAGTTGCAGGGCCTTATCACAGCAGTATTTTCATTTATTTTATGGCTAAAGATGGCACTGGAAATTTCTAAGTAAAGACTGACAGCAAAGTTTGTTAAACCCAACTGTGCTCACCTCTTTTAGTAGCTGATAATTAAAATTTGTACAATTTTGCATTTCTATGTGCAGTTTTACACATAATGTTCTGTTGATTTTCATGCATATTATGGTTGATATACAAGTTTCACATGGATTGATCAGTAATTTTGGGCAATTTGATCCTTTAATTCAGGGCTGCTCATTCCTGGTCCTCGAGATCTACCACCCTGACTATTTTCCAGATCTCCAAGCCCTGCCACCTGCTGATTGGCTCAGTCAGATGTCTCCACAATCTGATTGAAAGGACACACCTGGTCCAGGTAATCAGCAGCAAGCAGTACAGGGAGAGCTGGAAAACAGGCAGGGTGGTAGATCTTGAGGACCAGGAATGAGCAGCCCTGCTTTAATTGATTCTCAAGGATTAGCTAAATATTGCATGAGAAAAAAGTTCAATGGCAGTGTATGTCCTCACATGTCTAATCTAATCTTTGTTTTGGTCTCAATTAATTCACTCCTTTCCAAGTGATAGTCATCAGGAAAAAAAAAGGATTTAAAAATAGAAATTCAAAGGTCTCAAAAGTGAACTTTACATCTAGAGTCTGTGGATTAAATATATAAAATTGTGTGAGAAAAAAAAAGAAACAAACAATTTTTTTTTACACACATTTACATGTTAACTACTGGGATACTGTATACAAACTTTGTTTTTAAATAATTATTGCAATAAAAAATTTTGAATGTTCACCTCATCCATCCAACGGTAAATAGGTCAACTCTCTGAGTGACTCAATTCGCATTTCTGCTGAGATGTGTTATTGTTTTCATTTATTAAAGTAACCTCTGTTATCATAAAAGTAAATAGTTAATATTTTTGTATAATATCAGTATCAAGACATTTTTCTAAACACGGGCTGAGAGAAAACCACTGATAAATTTGTTTGCGAAACAGGATTCTTTTCAAACCTACATTTAGAATTTAAAAGGAAGTTTTTTTAAGCCCATAATACAAACAATTTAAATCAGCAGAACAGCAACCAAAGGAAATTGAGCCAGTCAATATCAGTTTTGCATCTTTCCAGAGTGATTAGTCACCTGTCCAAGCTGTAGTCAGTCCAAGGGCATGTTCTCGTGAGTACAAGGTCCAGCACATAAATTAATAAGCCACCGATGTCTGGCTAACTGAAATGGACCCAGTCCCATTCAGTCTTTTTGAAGTGCAGAGTGGACTACATACGTCAGGAGCATTTATCATTAGCAGTGGGCTTAAGTGGTAAATATGCCACATAATTACCAAGTCTAATTACTTCTGAGTCCAAGGTCTCACTGCAAACAAGCCCAGGCACTCAATGCAAGGACAAACCAACAAACACATTTAGGGAGAGGTCTAGTTCTTGAAAATGTTACTTACTAGGGCAATAGTCAAAGTATATATTTGGGCCCAGACAGAAATATACATATATATGTGTGTGTACGTGTGTAGACTACTTGTTTTTAGGACAAGACTAAATTAATCATGGACAAAAACAGCATTGAAACAGATTGGCAGCGCAGAACACCTCCTGATGCTTACACACTGCAGTGGCAGCTGTTTTTCTTTCAAGTAGTTCTGATCTACAGTTCAAGCAAGTGATGGCAGCAGAACCAGAGCGCGCTTTGACAGGGCTGAACTGAAACCCTCCGTCAGAGGGGGACGTCCTAATAATGTTTCAACGTATATGTGTCTATGGTTCAGACACATCGCGATTAACAGAATCGTGCTCTGATTAGTACCGACAGCCTGATGACACCAGCGCCATGACGGCAAAAGATGTGCCGATAGATGTGGGAAGGATGTACAGACAAGGGGAAGAGAAGCAGAGGTGGTAAAATTGAAACAAGTGATAAGGATATGTCCAATAATGAAGTTTTTGTAGAAGCTTCTTAATCAGAGGGAATGAAAAGATTAGTGTAAAGCTGAGTGGAGAAAACAAACATCCATTACGGCAAAAAAATAATCAATGGGGCTCCTGGAGAACCAGCCAGCGGACAATGACACAGTCAGCAGCGCTTGATAATGCCACCAAATAATTCCTCTTTTCCATCTCCATCATTTCTTTTCACTTCTTTTCCCTTTTTACCCATCTCATGCACCCTTGCCGTGACAATATGTCATGCAATGGATATAATTGCAATAATGCAATTTGGTTTGGAGGCGGATTGAGAGAATAATTGGACTCAACCCCAACGAAGTGACAGGCTAATGATTTAGCATTGCCACTGGCTATTGTGAGAAGCGAGCGCTTTCACCACTACTGAGCTAATTTCCACTGATGATGGTCTAAGCACGCTGTCTTTGTGTCGGCACAAAGGAGCGCATGGCCACGAGGCGGACAGCTAGATGATGTAACCCACCCACCCAATGCCAAACAAACACATGTCTCTTGTCTGGGAGAAGCCACCCACTGTTCTCGGCTAAGCCTCACGCTAAATAGATCTGATCTGAAGTTCGGATAAAATGACTCCTGGAGCAAGACAACACCCAAAGAAGGCCTCATTTTGATTTTTTTTTTCCCAGAAACATGAGCTGTGTGGGAAAACAAAAGGAGTTGCCGTAAGCTGAGAATATATTAGCATAGCTATCATGGTTAGCTGTGGAAAAAGTTGAAATATGGCACTAACAGGACTTTAAATTGATGCAATTGCAGTCATTTGGGTAAGAAAAAATGTACATGTGTTGGACTTTGAAATAACAAGAAAAAAAAAAAGTCTGATGTTTGTTGCAATATTCAAGAGTGATAACTGTGAAGTTTTCCAGATAAAAATGAGCAATTTATATATAGCCAAAGCTCCTGCTATACGTCTTGGCTCAAACAAAAAATTAGCATTTGAATCGTTTGAGCACTCATCACTTCCACAACAATAACACACCAAAAACACTTCTACCTTTGACCAGTATTTTGAAAAGTCTTATCTTGATACTGTTTGATGAGACAAAGCTAAGACTTCAAGACATTTTCTGAAAAGCAAAGCAGAAGTGAAACAAGCAAAGATAAGCTTGCCTTTCAGACTGTGGACATGATGTGAATGTTAAGTTTACAAAGTCAGAAGAGGCTGAAAAACAGTTTTTGTGTTTGTGAGTGTGTGTGCAGACTGCATTAAAACCATGGCTGGAAACCAAGCCGGTGAATATGTTTATATGAGCTCATTCTTTGAGCCTTCCAGCTGGTAAGATGAAAGTGTTTCCAAAGGATGTGTGGCATGTATGTTTACTTTGTGAGAGGAAGTTAGTAATGACTTTTATCCAGGTAAAATGGGGAAATGTATTACTTATATCAGTTGTTTTCTGACATTCTGCGCCAGAGGCACGCAAACTGAAACATTTTGTAATGACTGCTTTTCTCGCTTTCCCTTTTCACTGTCTACTACTTTTACTTCTCTATCACCTTTTTATTTTTCCATTTCCTTCTTCGATGTTTTGGCGTTTTATTTCTCGCCTTCAGCTCTTTACAACAATCTGCTCTTTTGCATCTTTCTGGTTTATCTATTCTAAAGCCCTGGCGCAATGATTTACCAACCATCACACAGAAAAAACAGACAGGTTAAAATAGCCTGGGTTGGATCAAGTAGAGTCTAAAACAGGGGATAATCCTTTAGAAAGGTTAGCACTCAGAAAACTGTTTTTTCCTCACTCTTCTCACTTTCTCTCAGCAAGAATCAATGGTTCAAAAATCCCCCTAAGCCAGATCCTCTTACATTCCATTAATTATTCAACCTGCCTCTTTTGTACAACCACTCCTGTTTACAAGGACTGCCCGGCCAATTGTAAATGTTTGCGTGCCCGCTGAGCCCTCATCACCTCCCAGCCACACACCTTGATTACACAGTGATTTACCTCTATTCTGCCATCCCCCCACCACTCACATCTGTGTTGGCGGTACATCTGTCAGGCTGGCACAGAGGCAGCATTGAGGCAGGAGCCCCTGAGCTCAGGGGGTGGTGATGAGCGAGCCTCACTGCCTGTGGATCTTGTTGTCTTGGCAGAGGTCTTGCTAAGGGTGCAGCATCTGGCTGCCAGTCCCAGCAGATGTGTGGCCACATTCTGGAGCTCTGCAAAAATGTGGATCATGCAAGTCTACCTAATTTCATGTGTTCATATGCTTTTCAACTGTAATTTAATGAAGATTTGCAGTTGTTATATTGTCTCATCTATTCTATATATATATATATTCTATCTCTAGCTCCACACCTGAACCTGCCTCTTATTTGTGGTAATATGTGAAAAAAGTAGTTTAAAATTCCCTTAAAACAATGATATTTTTTTTCCAGAATCTTGATGGACTTCCAGAAACAGACCGTGTCAGGGTGATGTTTAGGAAAGCCAAAAGGAGCAGACCAAGAATGAGAAGAACGAGTTTTATTGTCACCGGGAAACAGTCTATGGGATTTGTAGTGAATGGTGTAGGAGCTCCTCCAACCCAGCAGGTGGCGCAGGTTCTTTGAAGGAATGTCATCACCCCAGTGCGGGACAGTGCGAAGGAGGCAGGAAGTGGCAGAGAAGAGAGGAGCCGAAGATCAGAGGACTCAGGCGTGGAGAAATTCCCCGGATTGCTGGTGAAGGGATGACGGCTGAGACGAGACGAGGCTTGAGACGAGACGAGGGAGTTCGCCGAAGGACGGCACTGAGCAGACGAAGCGGCTGGACGTAATCTCTTAACAGAGAAGCTGAGACGTTCCGGCAACGAGGAGCCTACAGGAGACATCTTATGAAGGGACAGGACCAGGTGATTCTCATCAGACGTGATCGCGCCACCCAACAGGCAGGTCCACTGAGGTGAGAGGCGGGGCGGACATGACAGACCGACAGGATGGTAATGGCGAACCAACAGACATAGTGGAGGTGGATACAGAACAGAGGAAAGTCATTGTGGCAGTGTGGCATTACCAAGTGGTGACAACATCAATAAGAAGGAACATGAAAAGCTAGAGAAATACTAGAGACTCAGGGAAGAACTGGAGAAATATGAAGGTGAAAATAGAGTCCATGGTAATGGAAAAAATCAAGACATCTTAGTTCAGAAAAATGCAGTATTAAGGAACAGCTAAGATACTGCGCAGGACCTTCAAGCTCCCAGGCTTTGGATTGAAGAGGAGTACTAAATAGTATTTCATTAGTTTTCTTTTGCAAAAAGTACATCAGAAAAAAATGAAATAAAAAAAAAAACATCTGTACGTAACATTAAAGTTGTTTACATTTGCAGTGGACGACAGATACTGGAACTAATGGGTTTCAGTGTGTTTGATCCTCCCTTGTTCTGTCTCATCACACTCGCTTTTTCTCACCTGCCAGAGAAATTTATGATGATGCTGTATCTCCGCCCAACATACCAAACAACAGACATTTACAATGAAAACAAATCATTAATTTGGTCAAAAATTGAAGGAGTCGTGCATTTGAACTTTAAATTGTAAAGAATGCATACATTTTAGTTTGTTTTTTGTCATTGGTTTAAACATTGTAACAATGGTAAGTTATCCATCCATTTCCTATTAATAGGAACTGTTTATCAGACTGCTAGAAGCATTGTACTCTCTTTTGCTTTGGTCTTTTCTTTGCGCATCTGGAAGCTTTAGAAATGGTTTACATACAGTGTAACAGTCTGGTAAATACATTTTCAAGAAATTAGAAATGAGCTTTCACGGAAGTGTTACTAATCCATATTCACAAAAAAAGGTGTTACAAGCAGCTCACAGCATGATGAGCTCTGCGTTTATGTGCTCTGTCAAGACAGCCAGCAATGCCTTTTCCCTGTAAGCGCTGCAACTCATCATATTGTCATGTTGGGTGCGTTTGTAATCTTAAAGCGTCAGCAGGCAAAATTAAATGTGTCACTTTGGTTGGATATATGCCTCCCTTACAACATAACACAATGGAGATATTGTGTATGAGAATGTACATTTCTGGAGAGCAATAGCTGCTGTGCACATTATCAGTGGTCCTCTGCCTTTAGCTCTTTTATTGCCTGTATGAAAGCACTAATCTCTCACACCTTTTTAGAGGTTGTAATAGTATACACACGTGTATGTATAGTAAAGGTATACGATAGCATAATTCTGTGAGCGGATGTATTGTTGACAATATTTTAGCTGGATCTTCATGTGCACGCATGATGGAAAGCATCACGGGCGCTCTGTTTATCAGTTGAGCTCACATTGAGAGCGGCACAAGCGTTGCCAAGCCTGCCAGGCTGTGGCCATGCAAATGTAACCTGTTAGTCTAACAAAGGCTCAGGTCAATGGAGCCTCCAGTGGCTAATTGCTTCAGAGAGATAAGTGAGTTTGACGACACAGCAAGGAACGACTCAGCGACAGAAAGCAATAAGGGGGAAGATGTTAATGAATCCCTCGTTCACTCCACCATCAATATCAGCACCGTGCAGGCCTGCCGCCAAATGAATATTAAAGACACTTTTGTTTTTGTTTTCTTTTTTCTTTTCTTCTTGATTGGTTTCGTTGAATTTTAACGGGCTGTGTTGCTGTGCTTTTGCCATATATTTCATGCTGGGAATGAAGGTGGAGCGAATACCATCAATCCTGACACCAACAGGTAAACCGGCTGCAGCAGCAAATATAAACATGTGACTAAGATGTTCTGCTGCAAAGTGTGTCTGCATTAACAAACATAAACTGTGGCCCTCAGTGAATTAGAAAAAGGAATTTTAAGCTCCAAATACAATTAGGTAAAGTGCAGCTGATGCTTTTTGGAAGAGCAAACACCTGCTTGTTTTTTGTAAACTCTTATAGGATAGTTGCTTTAGTCAGTTTGAACACACGGATTTGTGCTTTAAATTCACAATAGACGCTTCTATTTGGACGTGCAGCGAATTCACTGCTCAGTGCCTGTCCAAAAATGTGTTCATAAGCTTGACGCACTGGAAGCAAGTGAAAGGAGATACCCCCTGACTGCTACATGGAGCTATGTCTGTGCAAATCTCATTTACAATACATGGATGATGTTTAAAGATCCATCTTCTTCTGCTGCCTAGATTTCCCTCTCCCCAGCCACTTCCTCCAGCTCCTCTGTGGAGACCCCAAGGCATTCTGGCATCCTGGGTAATCTCTGGGGCATTGTCCAGTGGGACTTGCCCAAAACACCTCCCTAGGGTGACATCCAGGAGGCATCTGGACCAGATGTTTGAGCCACCTAAACTGGCTCCACTCAAAATGGAGGAGTAGCAGCCCTACTCAAAGCTCTCTCCTGGTGACCGAGCTTCTCACCCCATCTATGGGAGCGTTCAGCCACCCTCTGGAGAAAGCTCATTTCATTCGCTTGTAGTCGGGATCTTGTTCTTTTGGTTATGACCCAGAGCTCATGACCATAGGTGAGTACTGAAACGAAGATCGACCTGTAAATTAAGAGCTTTGCCTGCTGGCTCAGTTCTCTTTTCACCACAACAGATCGCTGCAGCGACCATATAACTGTCCCAATCCGCCTGTCGGTCTCACCTTCTGATCTTCCCTCACTCGTAAACAAGAACCATTAAACTCCTCCACCTGAGGCAGGAGCACTCCACTCACCAAGAGAGGGCAAATTATCTTTAAAGATCAGACTTAATTATTTAAAAAAAAAACTCTTCAAAAGCATCAATAAACATATCTGGGCTCATGAGATCATTTGGAGACTCTCTCAAAATGGTGAGCTTCAACCCTGCCACTTTCTGCTGTATTTCTGTATCTCTTTGATCCAATTTGAGGACTTGTTATCCAGAAGCAGTCCAAGAGGGGGGAAAAGGGAAATTAGAGGAACTTTTAATGATTGAAAACATAAATATATAATAAAGTTAATGATGAGGCCGATGGGATCGATCTTCCATGTTGGATTTGCACTGCACTCACTGATCAAGTCACTGCACACGTCACATGCTGAAAGTTCACTCCCTGATTGGTAAAGATGATGAGTCCACCTCGCCAATATTCATATTTTTTAACTCTGGATGCATCACCTCCAAAGTGTACCACAATGCTCAAACTGTGCCGTATCTGATGCTCAAATTGCACCCCAGGATCTCTGATTACGTCTGTATATTGACCTGACATGGCATCGACCTAACTGGTAAATGGCTTTCAGTGTTAATGTGACTTTACTCTCCCAATATCAAGAAAAGCAACCAATCTTCTCCAAGTAACCTAAAAGAATTCTGGATTTAGACAACTCCAGGGAATATTCCCTAGGAAAAGATATAAAAAATTTACTGTAAAAAGGTTTCTGTGGAAATACTCTGATAACACACTTGACACGAAGGGTGCATTCACACTAGCAGGATTGATTCACACCCAGGTTTGTTTTGTCTCAGACAGTGTGCTTTTTCTTGGCAAGTGTGAAAACTCACCTGACCTCCGGTGCAAACCAAACAGGAGGATCCCGGCTTGATTCAAGACTCTGTTCACTTGAGGGTGAAGGAAATTGCAGAAGTGAAACAAAGGAAGTAAAGAAACTCAAGCGCAATTATGCAAGCGTATTACAAGTAGCGCAACAGAACAAATGTGGTGTAGTGAAAAGGTGCAGACCCCATATTACCATGTCACAATCATAGAATAAGGGGGAGCAGTAAGCACTTTTTTGTTTTTTTCTTGTAGCTTTCCCTCCGTCTTTGTCAGGCAATATCACCCCAAAGGGAGTGGCGTTGTGAGCGTTGTGTTGTGTGATTTTTCCAGACAGTTTGGTCCGGTTTAGTCTTAAGTTTTATTTCTAGTGCTTATTGTGAAAATAAACCAGACAGAGACTGTGAAACGATGACAATGTGAGAATTTTACACCCACTTAAATCAAGACTGTCCAGTTGTAAAAGCAGTCTGAGAATAAATAGTGGTGGATGCAGAGTAAGAGGAACTATAGAAGTTGTGGCACTAATGCTTAAAAAATCCTAAAGTAATACATTACAGTGGGGATCAAAAGTTTAGGCACCCCAGGTAAAATGATATAATAATTTGCATAAAGAACCAGAGGAATGATTGAAAAAACCTCTAAAGATGAGACATTATTTTAATGTGTTTAAAAAAAGGGGGATTTTTTTCTATCATTTAACCTTTGAAAATTACATAAAACAAAATAATGGTGTACGCTTAAGTTTGGGCACCCTGCAGAGTCAGGACCTTGTACTGCCTCCCATGGCAAGTATCACAGCTTGTAAAAGTTTTTTTGTGGTGAGCCAATAGTCTTTGAACTCTTGCTTTTAGGTATCTATATCCATTATTCTTTACAAAAGTATTCAAGACTTCTGAGATGTTATGCTCTGCTCTTTTCAGGTCTATCCATAGTTCTTTGAAGATGTTGGGGTCATGGGATTGGGAAGGCCTTCGACCTTCAAAACCTTCAGTTTATTTCTCTTAATGTAAGACAGTGTGGATTTTGAGGTGTGTTAAGGATCATTTGTAGAAACCATCCTGTCTTCAACTACAACTTTTTCAAAGATGCCATTAAGCTAATGTCCAAATCTACTGAAATTTTGAGGAATCCATTCTTCGTTCTACTTGTGAAATGTTTCCTTTGCTGCTGGCTGCAAGACTAGTCCAAACCATGATTGATCCACTTGTTTCCAAAATGCATCAGGCTTGTTTCCATGTTCTATTTCTGCACGTATCTCTTGACAGTAAAACAGTGCAGCACAACTCCAGAGTCTGCAGGTCTCTCTGGAGGGATGGCGCAGTCAAACGTGGGCTTGGACTTGCTTCTCTCGCAATTCCGCGAGCTGCTCTGTCTGAGATTTTTCTTGGTCTCCCAGATTTTTCTTTTACTTTCTCTGCTCCTGTGGAATTACTTTATACATTCTGAACAGAGGATGGCATCTGAAAACGCTTTGCTATTTTCTTACAGCCTTCTCCTGCTTTGTGAGCATCAACTATTTTCAGTTAAGGTCAGATGGCTTAGATTATTTAAAATCTTTGAAATTGAAATTCTCTGTCTTTGTAAATGATGATTGCGAACAATAAATGACACTTTCAGGTCTCAGCTTTTCCAAAGGGGTTGGTGTATAGTATAAATTCTGCAGGGTGCCAAACTTTTACACAAGCCATTATTTTTTTCCTTTTATTTTGAAAGGGTAAATGATGGAATTAAAGGGTTTTTTTTACACATTAAAAGGAATGTATTATATGTAATCTGATATACCTTTAGAAGATTTTTCAATCTTTCTTTGGGTTCTTTATGCACAATAATATAAAATTTTACCTAGCATGCCCAAACATTTGATCCCCTATGTATGTTGGAGAAATTCTTGGTTACTTTGCACATATTGACTAAGTCAACCCTGAATTACAAAAAAAAAAAAAAAATACATTTTAGTATTAGAAATACAATTAAAGCATTAGATCATCCTTTCAAAGAAATAGAATACTGTATGTTCCGGAGTATGTTGTAGGAGAAAGAAAAAAGCGTAATAAAGAAGAAAAAAACAGCATTTTTTTTTTGCTCTGAAGTAGTCTAGTACACACTTGTGGGAGAAAAGTAATGGTTCTGAACAACTCTGCCAAGCCCTGCGTTGTGCTGCTTTCAAAATAAGCACAATTCACGTGTCAAATTCGCTTCCGCTGCCTCTTTTTTTGATGGATGCGTGTCAAATTTACATTCTTTTGACGCACATAAAATTTGATGCTCAGTGCCATTCCATAAATGTGTTCATAAAGAAGACACTCACATCATGTGGGAGAAGCCACAGTCAAGTTTTTAGCCTCATGGCTACATGGAAGGTTTCAACTTTATAGCTCTTTTACAATGCAGGGAAGACACGGAAGACGCTGAGAGATCAGGATTATTTATTTTGAAGAGCTCTACAAAAGCATCGGTAAGCACGTCTCCAGTTATGTGTTGATGAGATTGTGTTTTTTGTTTTTTTGTTTACCTTTTACTGCTATAGCTGCATCTAAATAACTGTGCTTTTAGCAGTAATTTTGTCTCTGTGATCCAGATTGATGACTTGCTGTCCCGCACTAGACCGAGGAGTGAAAAAAAATAAAAGCAACAATTATAATGTTTCAACGCAAGTAAAAAAAAAAATCATAAAATTTAGGAAGACAACAATTAGATTTTCCTCCATGTTGGTTAAGGACAGCATTTCTTCTTCTGCATTGCTGTAAGTAGCAAAATGCTGATTTAAGCACACATACAGTGCCCTCTAGTGGCTCTAGTGGTGATTAATAGGAAACAACCATTAAAGGTCAACAAATTGTAAGTGGAAAAATAACGAACATAAGAGTGAATATTCTCTTTTAAAAAATCACATTTCAGTCGCACCACCGGCTAAACGATGAAAAAAAAAGGTGACATATTTAGAAAAATACAGGTAAGTGATACTGGAGAACTTTTTCTCTGACCTTTTAGGAAACCAAACAAATTTGCTGATAGCCCTTAAAAAGTTCAAGCTGTAAACTCAAATCCCAGTCACTAACAAATGGACACAAAAACGGAATTAAATTAGATTGTAAGGAAAAAATACTTCACAGCAACAATTAAAGATGGACTTAAAGAGAAGAAGTTATGTTTTACAATGTTTTTCAGAATGTAAATAAAATAAAATTTTAAATAATTATTGATATTACTAGTATCTTTGTCTTACTTTGTTGATGATAAACCTGGTCCTGTTGAGAGTGCATGCAGGATTTGTTGGTGTTTACGTAAAAGACCTGCGCTTTGCATTTCTATGAATGGTAATTAAAATAAAAAATATAAATAAATAAAATACAAATTAGATTTTTTAGTTTTTAATATGACTTGCTAAGAAGCAGCTGAAACGATCATTTTGAAGCTCAAGAATTTCCTGTTTTGAGTTAATATTTTCTCTAGAAGTTAGCGACAGGAACAAGACAACCGACAGCCATCTCGCAGTAATAACTCCAGCCGAATGTTTTTCATCAGCTAATCTGCACCTGTCTTAAAATAAATCGAAGTCAATTTGAGACAGCCGGAGTCAATGCTTGCTTCATCTAACATGGCTAACCTCTTATTTTCCCCTGTGCCGACTGAAGTTGTCACACATCTCTCCCGCTCTGACAGTCTCATCTGAAGATTACTATTCACGCTGAACATGCATCCTGAGCCCATATTAACTGGATCTGGCTGCAGGCTAATACAAATTGGACTTGACAAAAGATGAGGCATAAGCCAAGACAGCAGAGTTTTATCTCTTTATTTCTACCTCTCAAAGTACTGATCGTGTGAGTTTCCAATAAGTGGGATAATGGACTGTTGGAGGCATTGGGGTAGATGATGAAGGTGTCCTCTAGGGAGCCAACCAGACTTAGTACATAAACAAAGACATACTTAAAATACTCCTCACACACTCCTTCACTTGCAAACACCTCTCTTTTCATCTGTAGCTCATCAGACTGTTGTTTTTCCGTTCTTGCGCCAACTGTCTGTCCTCTCCTGATGGTCTGTTTTCTCCGTGTTGTTTATTTATAGGCTGCCCTCCAGGTCCCACCAGCTGCTAACAAGTAGCAATGAAAGCGTCCTGTCTTTATAGCATGTCTGACTTTAGCCCTCCCACTGACATACAACAGACCCATCCCGTTTGAATTCTGTTTATTCATCATGTAAAACTCCTGTTGGTGAAACGATCAATCGTTTTTTGTCATTTCTAAACTATTTCCTAAATATGTTCAAGTTTAAAGCTCTTTTATTGTTGATTTGTTGAAAAACTTTGAATGTAAAAAGTCAGCTACAAAGAATTTTTCCTTTATTTTTTCTGAGCAGCAGTCCCAAACTTTTCCTCTTTGACTTAGAAACAAACAATTTATTAAACATTGACTGCATGACGTGGTAAGTTCAGCAAACTTTAGAGAGACCAGCAACCCGGTATTGCAACATTTTTGATAAATCACCTGACAATTCAGAGCAGGCCAAAAGGGGAACAGAGGGGGTAACCTTAAAGATAAAAAAAACAAAAACTGACTTGTGCAGACCCAAGGTAATAAATAGCAGTAGTAGAACAATGTGGAATACTTTTTGTAGCCACCAACAATTAAGAAATATTAACCAAAGTTTGTGCTATAAATAAAAAAATCTTGGTTATGTTCAGCTGAATTTGAATGTTTTTTAACATCTCTTTAAAGGTGAATATGGTAATGTAAATGTCTCCAAGATGCCTTGAGGCATTTAAAGCTCAATCAACTTCCTTTTCCATAAATTGGCATGTGTGTGCTTCTGCTGCAGCACTGGTCATCCAGCACAACGGTTGTAAATATGTAAAGTACACACAGTGCAGACTTTCCTTGTTGGATATCTGTAACCTGAGATGAGGTATGAATCTGTCTGTTTACTGCTGAAGCATAAAAAAGAAGCTGCATCGTCAAGCCTCAGCCACCAGGGAGCAGAGCAGCGCAAATAGTCCTAAAATATTGATTCTGCTGCAGAGAGCCTCGTAGGGTGGAGGGACCCAGACGCCAAGCTCAACTACAAAACATGAAATCTCCAGAGAGCAGAAGCCGTTCTAGATGTGAGAGTTAAAGAACCAGCTTGGGAGACTTTTTATACCACATTTACCGGTTCCAGCTTTTTAGTGCACGTATGTGTGTTGCGTGGGTGTGAGTCCATAAGAACTCTGCTCCGCTTGAGCAGAATGTCATTGTATTTCACATCTAAGTGGACTATTGTTGCTGTTCATGGAAAGAGGGCAGTGTGGTGTGACTGGCCTCACTGCAGAGCTGCAACGTAAGCCTAAAAATATTCCATGTCAGTGGTCCCGAGAGGAGCCCAGTGCTTCTCAGGCCCCTCAGTAATGAGAGAGTGGAGCTGCCTGCTACTGGTAGCCCTGCTGTCCCCAAGCTCCCTCTGGCTCAGAGCTCGGCGCTGGAGCTGGAGAGTTAGCGGCTCGGTTCCCAGAGATTTATCATCGCTCACAAGGCTGCATGTCTGAAAGTAAAGGCTCTCAGAAACAGAGTAGCAGGCCCCAGTGGGGTAACCGCTGGGTACACTAACCCAACTCACTCCCATGTCACAGAGGCAAACCGACACCCCTTGAGAAAGATTTGCATTTGGATCGGTGTCGATGGGAGAAAACGTTGCCAGGAAAGGATGAGAGGAAAACAATAAAACGCACTCTGTCGAACACACAAAATATGTGAGATGCACCTTTTTTTTCTTTTTTTTTTTGAGCTTGCCATCTTTTGTTTATATGTTTGAAAGAAGAATCACAAGTGAGCAACAAAAGGCTTAATAGAGATGGCAAGGAAAAATGTGACAGTTGTTTGGCCTGCAACACAATTGCAAAGCCCTTGAGAAAAATGTTAATATTTTCAAAGATGACTTCGTCTGTGGCAGAATATTTTTTTTCAGTCAACCTCACTGATTATTAAATGGAGTTGTGGATATGATCAGTATAAGCGCAAAAAAATGGGTCTCCTGATAAAGGCAATAACAAGAAAACAAATGGCGTGATTGTTTTCCATCTCCAGTGCTTAATATTTGATGAAATAGAGCAGAAATATTTCAGAAATTGAAACCGCAACATAGCATCCGCGCTGCAACATTTATGGGCCTGCTTTTACCCGTTAACATAAAAGATGCCACAGACTGAACAAAACTGATCAAAGATATATAACTCTGAAGGCTGAGCTCGTAAATGTGTCATGGGCGAGAATGAGACGGATGAATCACACTTTGCGAGTTCACATTGTACCAGGATGCACGACCCCGAAGCCGCGCTCGCAAATAGCTACTCAGAATTACAGGAGGCATGATATACATATTTATCTACAGTACTTCAAGTATACTTCAGACATTTTACAAAAGCTCACCTTCGGTTTCATGTCACATCCACGGCAAAACATGGGAGATAACTAGAAAAACAAAACATTCCCAAATGGTTCTTGACTAGTGCAAATATCTTACAAGAATCTCTAATATGCTGTTATGATCCTACTGCAATTCCTCATTAGAACTGCAAAATGACTCTTGCAAAACAGTCTTCATGGTAGTGACTTGACCCACAAGAGCAATTTAATGCTAATTTGCTATTTGCTAGTTATGAGCTGCTATCTGTTTCATTGCTCCCCGATCATCTCCACATTTTTCTGGAGTTTCTTCATTCCTTCAACACAGTCGGCCTGTGTGTCGCGTCTCAGTAAATACTTGAACAGCATGAATGTTTTCAAATGCGTTTATCAGGGTGGGAGATCAATTGATTGATCCATTATTGATAGAAAATAAGAGTACCCTCATTGTCCACGTGTACCCTGATTGAAGTCTATGAGTTTCTACATAAAGTACAGTCTTTATGTTGCATGTGTGGCCCCGGTTTTATAGTTTCTGATGACTACTTTTTTTTTCCAGTGGTGATGGATATCCTGACAGCAGTTCTCTTTCATTGATATTTCTTTTCCATCCCATAAATATGTGAGTCATCCATCCTCCTTGCATGGGGAGCTTCTGGTTTCCTGGAGGCAGCGTGGCACTCTTGCTATCGAGTCACCTTAGAAAAGAAAAGAGAAAAGCAGGAATGGCTTATTTGAACAAGAACTTGTTCACTTATCACCAATATTAATCCTGGATTTTTTTAGGTACATAAACTTGTGTAACTCTGCTCTGGTAAATCATAAAATCCCACATTATATTTGAAATCTTCTGGATTTCGCTCTGCCTTGTTACACAGAGCAGTCCATGCATGGTTCTCCAGCACGCCCACGCCGTGTGGGAGTGAAAGGAAGATGGACAGATACAGATCATCACAGTGAATGAGACGCTGAGGTAGAGAAGGAGGTCATGGATAGAAAGAGAGATGCAGTTTAAAGAACAAAAAAAAAAAAAAAAACTGCAGCCGTGTGAGCAGTTGCCAGGGAATCAATGCCTCGATGCAACTATTTTCCGTGACATCTGCCACGAAGGCTTTAGGTAACTGCTCCCCAGCCCCCAAGCACCTTACAAATGCACAATTAAGGTCCAGTGACATGGTCAGCTGATTGGTTCGTCAGGACAGAAGGGAAAAACAGAAAAACAGGGGAAAGGGGAAGAGAGATGGCAACTGAATGAAGATAATTGAACCTATCACTCCCAGAGTTGGTGTTAGGCTCAGGGTCATTAATTCCACTGCCTGTGACTGAGCCCAGCGGTGCCTCTGTTCCTCAGCCTACCTCACTCACCAATTTAATTATGACTCTTAATTGTACAGCCTCAGTGGAAGGGCCCTGCCATAATGCATTCTAATGAATGCGACAGATGTTGTGCTGTTCTGCCATCTCTCGAGCAATTACTCTTATGGCGCCTGCGCCACTTTCCCCTCCAACTGTTTCCCTTTTTATATTTCACCCGTAAATAAACCACACCTGCCCCATGCAGCGGCGCACTCCTCACTGCATACGTACTCGAAACCATGTCATCGTCCAACAAATTAACTTTCACACTTCAACAGCTTATGAAAAGCCATGAAGGAGCCTCCTTTTTTAATCGTTTTATCTCATCTGAATAATGTCAGTTCACCAGACATCACGCTGCTGTTGTGTTTGTACAGAAACAGTTATAGAACCATCACAAATAACGATCACTGGGGAGCTTGTTGCTTGACGCAGTCTGTATGTTTACCGACATCTTTATTGATCTTATTATTATAATTAAATTAAACTCTTCTGTGAACATCTTGAATTTTCAAGCATTTGTCTATGTGATTAGACTTAATGTGATCACTAACCATCTATAGGAAAATGAAATACAAGCCACAACAACAACAACAAAATAGAAATGCGACAGGAAATCAAAATTGTTTACAAGCAGCTTCAAATTCTACAAAATATAACTTATGAAATCCATTCCATCTAAAATAAATCTTGAAAGTCTTCAGTATTACTTATTCCTGGCCACATTTCTCATGGGACGTTTTGACGTGAATGCCAAACTTTGCATGCTTTCTGTTTAATTTTATAAATCTTCTACAATTAAAACTGACAAAATATTCATGGTTGTGAACAGAAAACAAAGGTAAAAATAAATAAATAAAAACATAAAAAAACAGAGGCTTTATAGTTGAAAGCAATGTTGAAAAAAATTATAATGCGTCCATAACTTAGATCAGCAAATGTGTTGAAGTTAAAAAGACACAAACATGAACAGGATTTAAATGATACTCATTCTCGTTACCTTAGTGGTTTTGACTTTGTTGCCGGTACTGCACGACCATCCAGTCAGGTCAGGAAGGACCTTGCACTCCTCTCCATCCATGCAAGGGTGCATTTGACACCACCACTTCTGGGCTACAATAGAGGCTGGAAAATAATGGGGAATATTTCAGTAAAACATCAGATAAAAGGCCCTAAAATTAGAAAATATTCTGTAACAGCTGAAATGAAAAAAGAAAGACTAATCGTTCTGAGCACGCCTTTGAACTACAGCCAGACATGTTTGTGTCAGTAAGAAGAGCCGGAAGACTGTAAGGACAAATATATTTTATCAGAGAATAGTCTGTCCTTGATGTAGATTCCACTGTCAGGCTTTCAGCTCAATCAGCACCATGGACAGCAACTGTGGTTTATGATCCAGATATGAGCAAGAATCTAGCATATCTGCATTTAATGTTGTGAGTTTTTTTTGTTTGTTTTTTTTTACAACTGTTCTATTCTTTATTCGACAACTGATGATTTATCAACTGTCTGTCATTGACAGAAGAAAGAAGAAAAGAAAATAAGAGAAAGACAAGGAGGAAAAAACTATTAAAAAATAAAGAGAAAAATTGTAAAGACTGTAATCGCAGGAAATGAATTTCTGGTTAAAAACATTCTCTGTCTTTTCTTTTCTCTTGTCTCTGTCAAAATTATCTAATATTTGGTTTATTCATTGTGAAATACTGGTTTATCACAATCGATTCAGGTGTGTTACAGTTCTACTCCACAATGAGGGTAGAGACTAATATCATTGCTTGTGCTAATATAACAAACTGTTGTTTTAATCTCTGAGATCTCAGTAGACTTATTTTATTAATTAGCAGCTGGCTATCACACTCAGAGATTGTGACGAGTGTTTGAAAATTCATGCCTTTGTAAAACGGATTTGTTTCTCACTCGTGTAGCTAAAGAATCGAAAAATTGTCTTTTCATTTGACCCAAGTGTAACTTTTTTTCATTCTCTTTTTTATAACTTATTTATACTTCTATAGGGCCTCTCTCTCTTTTTTTAAGGTTCAAAACGGCCCCGTTCACACACACATTCACACACTGATACTGGCTCACTGGCTCCGCTGCCGAACACTAGCGCCAACTTCAACCCTCAGGAGCAATGTGGGGTTAGGCCTCTTGGCTGAGGACGCTTTTGAACACGAGTGGGCAGGGCAGGAAGAATGCATTTTCAATGCATGATCGATGCACTGTCCATGCACCATCTATTAATACACAATAATTGCACGATCAATTTATTATCAATGCAAAGTTAATGCTTAATCATCGCATGATCTGTTTATTATCAATGTACGATCAATTAAATATCAATACTACCAATTCATGATCAATGCAATATCAATGCACTAAGAATCTATTACCTATCTCATACAATCTCCATTTTAAGTGTCCATCTCTCAGTCAGAAGTTCCCTTTAGCTAAAATCTAATAAAGGCTGCCATGCAGACCTTCAGGATCTAGAAAGAATTGGTTTATTATAATTTACCTATCCACACCCTAAGACTCTCCCCTTTGACGCCCATGTTTGACTCCAGTTTTGAATGATGAAATGATTGCTAAACTCATAATGTGAGGGTGTCCTTTTCTTGAAGTTGGTAATACAGACATTTCGCCAGTAATACTTCAAAAACTAAACCCTCTGCATGTGGTGGTGTATTAGTAAAATAATCCACGCTTGTAAAGATTGGTAGAATATGAACTCTTTGACCTCCAGTCTGTAAGAAGAAGGAATCAATCTCGACTCATTTCAGAATCTTGAAAATGAGTGAAGCCACGCTGCAGATTCCCACATAGCAAAAAAATAAATAATTAAAAATCAAGAACGGTGTTAAATGTGAACGCTTGGCTCTCCATCTCGGTTGCAGTTCAGATCAAAGATGTTTTGAAGGCTTGAAAGCAGAGTCCTGGGCTGAACAGTCAAGATATTCTAAGCCACTCATCCATCTATGTTTTTCTGGACCTTGTTAGAAACAAGCTGTTGTTTTAAACAAAAAAAATTCATAAAATGCTCAAGCATTAGTTGTTTCCATCACTGATAATGGCAGCCTTGTGCAAAAGGACAAAGGTATAGAAATAAATAAATGATTCCCCCTGTCCACAAATCTATTAGTTTAGTATCAGTATAACTTTTTGTCAACCTGTCATTGACCTTCTCATTTCAAGTGTTTTTTTATGCTTTATTCTAATATCATTAACAGCTGCATGTGAAATACCAAATACACATTTATCCTTACAAACCATCTGTCATGGTCCATGGAGCTGTTGCTCCATGTTTCCCTGATATACTTCTTTGTCACTTTTATTCCTTGTGTTCCAGTGGTTTCATTTGAGCTTTATCTCTTAATTATTTTTTCTAATTATATTTTTTAAATATGTTGTGGTTTTGTCCCTTGTGTGTTGTCTGTTCACATCTGGAAACCATTTGTCATCACCAAACACCATCTGCTGCAGAAGCATTTCCCTTCACGTTGCATGTGTGGTCCCTGGTTTTCAGAATAGTGTAAAGATAGCAGAGTT
This sequence comes from Oryzias javanicus, assembly GCA_003999625.1. NCBI lineage: Eukaryota > Metazoa > Chordata > Actinopteri > Beloniformes > Adrianichthyidae > Oryzias > Oryzias javanicus. Next base: position 21,064,055 of record CM012441.1, read on the forward strand.
ATCGGGGTTTACTTCCTTTCTTGTTTTACCTTCAAACTGTCTATTTCTGCTCTAATTTTATTGCCTTTTGGAGCCATATTTTGCAAGTATAGTGTCACTAAAGTTACTGTATTCTGTAGATTAACGCATTTTGTTGTACAAGTTTTTCATATAACGACAGTATTCTTGATTTTGTCCAACGGTAGTCATGTGTCAGATCAAAACACTTGAGACCTGAATGCTACCAGTTGACAGATTTTCAAAAAGGTGCAACAGCTGAGAACATTTCTCCATATAAGAACACAAAACCCATACAGATTTCTACTTAATCTTTAGATAAAACCCAAAGATTTTGCATGTCACAGCAGCTGACATTCAACTATTCCAGATCATCGGATCCACCGTCTAGACAGGAGACAGCTTGATATCTCAGAATAACTCAATTCCCTTTCTCCAAACTCATCATCCATCCATCCTCCTGTCTCAAGGGTAGCTCCAGAGAGGGATAAAAGAGCACACCCATTTCTCCAACTTCATTACATTGCCACACTGATGTTGTTTAGAGAGAAAATATGATCTCTGGTGACTATTGTTTGCTGCAAAGGAGGCAGGAAAAGCTGGTATTTTTCAGGAAAAAAAATTGGCTTTCATGCAAAGGAACGCGGTAAAATCCTCTCGAATGCCATATAAAAAGAAAACACTGTGACTTTAAAGAAAAAAACGAGGAAGAGGTGGGAGTAAAACAAACCTTAATAATAGGTTTTCACCAGCAAGTGTTTGAAGGGAAGTGATGAGGAAGCTAAGAGAGGCAGAAAGCTGGGCGGGGAAGGAAGACAACCAATTGAGGATGGCTCTCACCAAACATGGCAGTGAATGGAGCAAATTTAACAAAAGAAAGGGAGCCTTAAATATATTTTCAGACTTTTTAACCCTTTAAAACCTGAGGTGTCGCCAGAGACGCTTAAACACAAAATCTTTAACAAGCTGTAACTTCTCACCGTTAACACAATCAATGTAATTCCAGCAGATTTTGAAGAAGAGACGCTTCTCTCCTTCAAAATCTGCTGGAACAATTGAAAAATTATAGTAAATCACAGAACATAAACACCGGAGCGCGCTGTTAAGAGGTTAAAAACACAAATCCTCTCAGCTTTGACAGGGTCCACTGTACAACACAATGTTATGATGCATGCGTTTGCAGCAGTACGTGCTTTCAAAACTAATGACTTCATATTGCCTAATAATGGGGCCATTACAGCGTTGTCATGAGTACCTTGAACCGTTAGAGTGCTATGCCGAGCTAATAGGCACGCCCTTTGACAGCTGTTATGGCGTTAGCGTTCCCTGCACCTTGTCTTGGTAGGTGAAGCGGACACGAAGGAGAACAGATGAAGTGATCTCATTTTAAATCTAAATGCGGACCAGGCGATAATAAATCAATTATAAATCAATTAAAAGAAGGTCATAATGGATAATTCTATTGTCTATAATTCTATTATTCAGGGACAACTCAAATATTTTTTTAAAAAGTGACAATGCAAGCATTTAACTCACCATTTATCATCTCTAAGACCAGTTGATTAACCTTCTGTAAATGTTAAAGTCCCCCTCGAATGAAATTCATGTTTTTTTTTCTGAGTTTTTTACAAGTATGAGTCGCATTTTTCTTATGAAATGGGAGGAAATATAGAAATATAATAAGAAAGAATTTTGCTTTTGGATTCATATCAGCCGTCACTAGATTTTTTGTGTAAGTTTCTGGTAGCAGGGGCGCAAACGCTGGAAAATCTCCGCTAGACTCCGCAAACCTTCTTGATGTGACCGTGAGAATGCGAGACACAGAGCTATCATTATCACACAGGGGGGGATCAGGAGCAGGGCTACTCAGCTCAGCACCAAAAGCCACGCCAAGCCAAGAGAATTTAAATCAACATGAAAAATGTTTTTAAAACATTCAGGTTGTGGAATTTCGGTTAAAAAACGTCATAATCATAATTAAAATACTACTGGGAAATAAAAAAAATATAATTGGGGACTTTAATAATTATGTTGCAAGTTTTTTTTTTTTTTTTTTTTACACTCAATCTTTATTTGACCATTGTTGAAGCAACTTTAGTTTTCCTCTTGTTTTGAGTTTAATTATTCTTTCTTCAAAGTGGAATTCATAATCACCCACCAACAAAGTTAATTTAGAAAGAATCCATTACCTGTGTGAAAGAAATTCTGCTCTAATCAACACCTTGCTACTATTTGATATTTGTCACTGCTTTTTGGTGACAGCCACTAAGAACAAGCAACATCTACATGCTGGAGTTTCTTAACAGTCTGAAAGGTTAAAACATTTAATCCAAAGATTTTCTTTGCAGAGCAGCTTTACTTTGTTGCCAACTTTCATGATTTTGGGGCCTTCAGGGGGAAATAAATCACCAGTCTCAAACAAAAAATGCAAAATGTGTTTTGGGTTTTGGCCTACATAATGTTCCCCAAAAATCCAACCAGGAAGTGAGAAAATGCAAGTCTAATGAACAAATTTTAGCAAGGTGGTAGGTAATTAAAATCTTTTATTTAAAACAAGACAAAAACACAATTTAAGTACTATAGATTTAAATGAAAACAAAACATGTTTAAAAAATTTTTTGACATATATTTTAGGCTCCAGAGACAGTGCTAAAGTATTTAGGTTGAGGGATTTAAAGCTTTTCTAAATCATATAAATTATCTTAAGCTTATTATATAAAGTATGCTTTATGATTTGAGTGGCAAAGGACTATGAAAAGTGGGGTTTTCAGCGTGAATGCTGCATTGGCATTCACACACAGTACCATAAACGCACTATAAATGCATGTATAAAAACACCTTTTTCCATTGTTTGAGCAGTCTGCTGTGTTTGGCAGTGAGTCATGCAGAGTAATTTAAAAATAGATTTGACTCATTTGTGTTCACTAAGGAAGTATGCATAATACATGCAAACTAAATATTTACACATTTTATTTTTAACTAATTTGAAACATAAATGATCAACTGGACATGGATTCCAGCATTTTGAGCATAATGCGAGTACATTTTAAACTAATAGAGCTGAGTAAAATGAAATAAAAAAGGAAGAGCTTGACAATATGATGTATTAATTACAACACATATTTAGTCTATTTTTAATCCATGTTTTATTTTTATCTTAAAATGTGTACGGGTTTACCTAAACAATGAAAAAAGCAGACTGAACCAGCATTAAAAAAATAAACCATCTTACAGCTCCTAAATATATAAATGTCCTCAAACTTTTCCCCTTTTTCTGTGCATTGCTTTTACTGTAATGTTTTTACAGCAACACTCAACCCATCGGAGTGAAAATGAGTTCTTCAAATAGAAAGAAAATGTGTTCCCCAGAAAAATGTGCACAATAAGCCTCTCTGCCTATCTATTATAATTGCATCATTCTCATTAAGAGTCTACATTTATATTCATGAAAGGTGCGTATGCTAATGATAAAAATTTACAGCTCAGGAATACATTTCATCACATTCACAGCTCATTACAATGCAAGCTGTATTCAAAATGGTTCCCTTTTAAGTTTTTCTCACAAACTTCCAGCGCGTGATCAGGTGGAGGCAAACGTCTAGACGGAGTTGTGCTTGGGGTGCAGGTGATTAAGCAAGACAAAGGACTGAGGCTATGTTATTCCCCAGGTTCCTGCCTCGTCCCTGAGGTCTTCTAAATAGGGTCTACTGAGGTTTGGTGCCACAAAGAAGCCTGCAGCTCTGTCGCTACGGATCACAAACAATTTTGCAACAGCTGAAAAATGTCACTCAATATAAGTTGTGGCGTAAAACTTTCCTGGGTTTTTTTTTTTTTTTTTGGCTTTTTTGCTTGCGATGATAGTACTGTGTCCTGCAAGGGAATGCAGCTCCAGTGTCTCTCTGGTTGTGCACTGCTTGCACTGTCATTGTAATGTTTGTGACATCAAGTGGACAAAGCGGAAACTGCAAGTACTCACAATGGTTTTTAAATGGCAAACGCAAAGCCTTATAAATAATTGTTAGAATCCCAGTGCTATATAAAAAACTATTTAATACAAACTGGTTATTATTCATTAAATTATGAATAAATTGGTTTTTTTTGCATTAAAAAAATGCTTGAGTAGTGGACAAAAAAGGAAAACTATAGAGACGAATCAAAAACTTTTGATTACACGTAAACTTAAATTATTTCATTTGATAGACCACATGTACTAAACAGTTGTGCAATTTATTCTATTTTCACTTAAAAATAGGGGTATAATAATTTATTTTAACAACGATTCGATACATATCATATTTTGTGGTTCCTGATATGATACAAAGTTGCAATCAGTTCCTTTTGAACGATCCAATTCCCTGATCTATAATCGATACAAAACATATTAAGACAAAAATTCAACCCGTGTGACTCAGAGATAAATACCTGGTACTGAACAGGGCAGGTGACGTTTGCCATATTCCATTTATTTCTTGCAAGATAATCAAGTGTAAATTAAATTTGTGTACAAACAAACAAATGAACAAAAATTAATGTCAAATCTGTTCATATTTTAGTTCCATAAAGTTCCGCCCACTGTTGATTTCCACATCAAAATAATACCAAATTATTAAAACATTCTGCCACACTGTTTGGTCACATGTCTTTACATCATTTGAAGTTTTTCCACACATTGGACTGTAATGATGGATTGATCATTTTTTTGACGCCATCACGTGTGTGCTGTCACCTGTGATGGTCACTTTTGTGTTATAATGAATAAGCCTACTGTACCTCAATCCAAATGATACTTTTCAGTATCAGCTTAGATACATTTATTTTATTTTAAAGCAATTTTATAACGGTATACTCTGATTCAATTCGATTAACAACTTTCTTCAGACAGATTAATGTTGTTGGATTACTGGAATGTAAATTAGTTCATTGATTTATTGATTAATCACCACATTTATAAAAGAGTAAGCACTACTCATGCTCTTTCCACTTAAAAATGATTTGAACATTTATTTATAAATAGGCAAGACAATAACCAATTAATTAATGATTTCACATAAAGACATGAAGACGATAAAATAGCTGTTCTATCCACATTAAGTCCTCATTGTGATTAAAAGTCTACTTTCCAAGAGGGATGTAGCCACATGCAACACTTACAGTGATACAAACTACATAAACAACAACAACAGCACTGATACTTTAAAAAAACAGGAAATACAGTAAACAGTAACAATACATGTTTTAAAAAATCTGTCCTTTTTTTCTGTGAGGGATCATCATGAGGCTTAAGGGTAGTCTGTAACCAAGTGGCGAGGTAAATCCTAACAGTATATGCTACTTTATAATTCCAATATAGCCTGACTTGTGGTGAGAGAAGGCAAATATAAAATGTGCACTCAGTCATGTTTCTTCTGGAGTGTTTTTCCATTAATACTTTACAAAGGCTTGACCTGAATTTGCTCAGTCAAGCAACCAGGAGCTTAAACTACAATTGGGAGAGGATTCTTTTGTGTCTGTGCACATCACTACATGTCTGCAACCGGGCGCATATATACACTGTGTGCTATAGATATCCATATGTGCTATCCCTGTTTGGATACTTGCAGCCACTATTTATAAGATAATAAATAATTGCAAGTTTTTCCTTTGAATTCTGTTTACTTTCACAAAAATGCACACACATGTGAAAAAAAAAAAAAAAAGTTTGCAATGGGCCCAGAGGTAAATGCAATCACGGTTTGATCTGTTCTACTCAGTGATTCTGGGGCGCAAAAGCAGTTGGAGTACAGCACCCATCTCTTTCTACAATGGTTTCCTAATGTGTGGAATCGCTGTCGCTCACACATCGATGCCGGCACAAACGGGTATGCAGGTGAAAAAGTTCACGGGAAAAACTGTCAAAAAAAAAAAAAGATTAGACACGGTGAGAGGTGACGCGGAAACAGACAAAGCGACAAAAGGCATGACATTAAGCAGGAGATAGCAAACAACAGCTGGTGGACGTGTGTGGAAAAGCTGAACTAAATTGTGCGGCCTGGCAGTGAAAATCGCTCCGTCGCAATGCCACACACCAAACCCAATCCATTCCTGCATTGTTTTTATCAGATCACCGCGCTCCTGAAAATACACCTTTAATAGCATCATCTGAGAGAATGTTAATAACATTTCAGAAACAAACTTGAGCTCAGCAGTTTACTTTTAGAAACACAGATTAGACACCATTATTATCCAGATTAGCATAATTAAGCAGTCAAAAGAAAACACTTTAGCAGTGCTTATTACTGTCCTGTTTCTCAAGACATGAAATACATATTTAGTCTAATTATAAGAAAATATAAGCATGCAAGACCTCAATAGACTGTTGTCATGGAGCTATTTCCTGCAGCAAATAATATAGGTGACAGTGGGCAGCTTCACAGCAGTTTAGTCCACTAATCGTAAACGTATCAAAACAGGATTTCTTTGGTATACCTATCTGGTGCCTATCAAAATCAACACTAAAAAATGGACAAATACCTTCTTCAGTAATCCATTTTTATATTTTCTTGCAAATGTTCAAACACCTTATGGCAAAATTACTAAAACAATAAGTCTAAACAGCAGTAATCTCCAGGTTGAGATGAAAAAGACATCCTGCCCAAACCGGTAACTGGAGCGCTGACCGTTTACTTGTTTTTTAGTCATCATTAATAATGCAGCTCCATTTACACTACAGCTTTCCCACAAAGGTACCCTGCAGAGATGGGACTGTCTCCTTCCATCAGCTTTTAAACTCTAGAAACGTGCAAGCAGCATGAATGGATGCGGGCATTAATGTGCGAGGCCATAAGAAACCGTCGGATGAGGTGAGATCTTTTTGTTACTGGAAGCTCGGAGGTCAAGCATGACTCATGAGATAAGTGCTGCTGAGCACTAGATTTGGAAGTGAGAGGCGGCGAGGGCTGGAGGTGAGATGAGAAGGTGAATAAAAACTCACCACACGTGAAGACAAGGAGCTGCACGATTCTGTCTATTTGTGATTTGAGGGGGGAACAAAAAAGTCATTAAAACTATGAAAAAACAAATTTATCGTTGACTGACTTTCTGTCAAAAGGGATTATTTTCTCATTTATGTAAATTCTTCTTTTTAGCCAACTACACCAGCCTTCTGGTTTGAGCAACAAAAGCACAACACTGGGGCAATGCTTATTCCAAAAGGTTAGCAAAGTTTCACATGATTCCTTATTTCTTCTTGCTTTCATTACAAAGCCAATCATTTTTGCTATGGTTGCCTGATTTTATCATTATCAGGCAACAGTTTCCATCTAGGAACTCATCAAAGAGGTTAAAAAACAAATCTACTCTTTTATTGGGTGAAAATGGTGCTGAAATGAAGCAGCTGATATGTTTGTGGCAAAATAATTTCTGTGGAGAAAACACACCTTCCACTGGTTATGTGAGGGAATAGCAACACAATGACTAGATATTTATGAATTGTCATTGTGTGATCATTAAATGTGGAAGATACTTGTCTTTTAATTAGCTATTTACCACTGACAATGGTAATACGGGGAAAATTTTCTTCTTTCTCAAATCCTTTTTTTTAATCGTGCCTTACTTTTTGCATTTTCTTTACACTGATGGTTTTCAAGAAGAATGCTGTTTCTGAAACGTTTTTTCTTAAAGAGGAGAGAGGGTTTATTACTTTTCCCGTGTCTTGGCGATGTTGGAAAAGCTGTAACAGCTGTCACATTTGGCAGTTGTTCGCTCTCTCTTGTAGTCTATCATCTATTAGTCAGAGCAAAGATAAATTTTCCATAACCCAGAATGGTTGAATAGTGTGCAAAATTTAGTTAAAAATATCTTGATGAGTTATTTTCTTTCCTTTATCAAACAGTCAACAATGAAAGTTTTAGCTTGCGTTGCAGCACCTGATCGTTTATTTTTGGCAGCTGGACGATGACGTGCAGGGACTCGGTTCTTATGGGAAAGGTAAAAAAAAAAAATGCCGGGTCTACTCATTCAAGTGTAACTTTAGAATCAGTTTCCATCCATTTCAACTGACCTTAACAGTGTGAGTAACTTGTGTGCTTTGGAGTCTCTCAGTAGCTCTGCTGGCATGGCGTAACAGACAGTCATGCATGCTCTCCTGGCAAGGGGCTAGCAGAGCATGATATTTGATCAGGGTGGGTGCCTGCATGTGTGTGAGGGTGTGTATATGTGTTTTTGATCTTAGCACAGTATCTGCAGATGATAGGGGTCAGTGACACTGCATGTCTCTTACTGGGCAGGAATCTTCACACCAGACAAACAATGTTGTTTCCATGGTTACATGTGCTCTTTCAGAATGATCCAAAAAATATAAAGAGACTATGACTTTTTTTTTTTTTATTAAGATCTACATGTTTACAAACCCTCATCTTCCAAAAGTTGAAGCAAACACAGAGGAGACAAATGTTGCAGCTCCTCAAATGACCACTAGAGACTGGTTGCAAACGGGGGACCCTTTTTTTTTTTTTTGCCTTTTGTTGCTTAATTTTCATTTCAGGATGACTGTTGTAGAGACGAGGATTTTTCATCTCAATCTGTCATTTTATTCAAATTAGTTAATTATTTAGGGGTATTAGTTAATTGGCAGGTGGGTGCACCCCCATGCCAATTACAAATAATACCCCTAAATAATGAACATAAAGTCCATAGACTGCTTGGTGTACTCAACAAAGTTTACTTTACTTTGCCCCACAAAATTGGCTATTTTTCTTATCTTTGTCTAGGTGGGTGGAGTAAACTCCATCCCATCTGTTCATTTTCTGAACTCCCTTTCAGGGTCACAGGGCCATTTGAGCCAACATTACTGCTGTTAGGGAAAGACATACTCTGAACAGGTCGCCCACCTGCAGGACCACACTACCTCATACTTACACTCCGATACCAATCAACCTATAAAGCATGCTTTTGGACAGTGGGAGGAAGCCAGAGAGCCTGGAGAAAACCCACATGCAAACTGCACACAGAAAAGTTCCAGGCAGAATTTAAACCAAGGCGCTCTCGCCATGATGCGAGAGAATTAATCGCTCTTGCAGGATGAAGCCCTAAATTCCAACCACCACCAATTAAAACTTAATTTTCCCCTTTAAGAATCCAATGGTTAATCAGTAGGTCCCTACAAGTTTCTCGAAGTTAAATTTCAAACTTTTTTGGACCTTTTAAAGACCATGCAATTCAAAAATGAAGATCCATTTCTCATCCATCTGTCCATCTATGCATTTTCTTAAACTGCTTTGTCCATTTCCGGGTCACGAGCACCTGACCCGGCCACTTCTGCGTGAAGGCAGGGCACATCCAGAACAGGTCGCTTATCTGTCACAGAGCCACAATCTCACTCACATTCACACCAAGCCTATTTTCCATTTTATTCATTATTTATATTTCTATTATTATAATCAAAACTGTAGTTTCATATCTTGTTGTTTGTGGTTTATGTTGTGATGTTTTGGCGCGCTTCTATTTTCTAAACCGATGGTTGGCATTCTGCATGATGATGCAAGATGATCTGGTATGCACCATTGTTGGTTGCTTTTTTTTCCATTATTTGATCAAAAACATCGTGGTTGAAAAATTACATTTTCTAAAAGAAATATGGAAAAACTAAGATGTTTCAAACAGCACAATTCATTCCTTTTTTTTTAAGGTTTTTTAAGTTTTGTAAGGTTTTTTTTTCCCCAAATTCATAAATTCAAGGCTTTAAAGACGTTTTAGACCCAGTGAGAACCATGAACTAAATGAAATTCAGTTAATTAAAATCTCATTTAAAAACCTTTGAAAACTTTCATCAAACTTTTTATCATATCTTAAACAAACATTTAAACACAATACTATGTTTCTGTTCCTATTTGTCATGAAATTAACTCAAAGATCTAAAACACATTCTATAAACACAAAATAACAATTTATTTCAAATTTTGTTCACAAATGTGTCTAAATCTGTGGCAGTTTCTGCTCACTGTCCTCACAGGTGTGCCAAATTAAGATGCTAATTAGACGGCAGGATTATCGCTCAGGAAAAAAGGCCACTCTGAAACATTCAGTATCTGGTGTGACCACCATTTTCCCTAATGCAGGGGTGTCCAAATCCAGACCTCGAGGGCCGGTGTCCTCCTTGTTTACCAACCAACCTACCATAATCAGCAGCAGAGAAGGCAGGGTTTCTGGAAAACCAGCAGGAGGCCGGCCCTCGAGTACTGACTTTGGACACCCCTGCTAATGCATGTCTCCACATAGAGTTGATCAGGTTGTCAATATTGGCCTATGGAATTTTGGTTCACTCCTCTTCAGTGGCTGTGAAAAGCTTCTGGATTTTGTCAAGAAGCTGAACCTGCTGTCATTTACATAAATCCAGAGTATCCCAAACATGCTCAGTGGGTGACATGTCTGGTGAGGACGCTCTCCATGCAAAAACTGGGATGTTTTCAGCTTCTAAGAATTGTGTAGAGGTCTTGCAACATGGCGCCGTACTGCATTAGAGAAATGGGGGTCACACCAGATACAAGCTGGTTTTCTGAGTTCCCAGGTCCCCTACACCAATGACACAAAAGGGTGCGTTTTAGAGTAGCCCTTTATTGTAGCAAGTCTAAGGCACACCTGTGCAATGATCACACTGTCTAATCAGCATCTTCATATGGCGCACCTGCTGAGTGGGTTGGATTAACTCAGCAAAAGAGAAGTGTGAACAATATTTAAAACAAATGGTTACTTTGTGTTTGTAAAAATGTCTCAGATCTTTGAGTTCATTTCATGAAAGAATGGAATAAATAAAAACAAGTGTGTTTATATTAGCATAGATTGCATTACCGTAATCAACACAAAGAACAAGCCTGAAACAAATGTACTCATTTCATTTAGAGCATGAACTAATATTTTTTTTTCTCCTCTCAAATATTCTTATTTAGCTTGCTCGCATAGAATCAGCAATCAGGGCGCGCATTGTTTTTAGGTGAGAGATTTCATATATTAGATTTAATGAAGCCAGATGATTAAAAGCATTTGTAGCCACTGTGACCCTGTCAAAGTCATCAGTGGCTCAATTATTTTAGGAACCCCCAGCACACCCAACCTCTGTCAAAACCTCCATTTTGAATCCTGGTCATGTTTTAGTCATGCTTCAAAGGTTTTCTCCAGGCTGTGATTAAAATGCAGCTTAAATGAAATGTTAGAACATGACCATCCAGATTATTTGTGAATTGAACTCTGCTGAAGTGAACGATGCTTCTGGTCAGATGTTACTCTTGTTTTCCTTTTGTCGTGTTATGTAGATAATCAGTCTAATTCTAAAAGTGAATTGACATGTATGTTGTTTTAATCTCAGCAAATAATTGTTTAGCTTCTGAACTGCTTGAGGAGGACCACTTGTACCTTCCACACAGGACGGTCTGGCTCTGGTTGTACCAGCAACCTGCCCTGGGAAACAGGAACACTTGACGGTTTGAGAGCGTTCTTCGATCTTGTTCTTATTGCAGCAGCGATGGACGGCTACCACCTCGCACGTCCCCTGCTTCACCTGATACGAAACTGCAAGAAACAGATAGAAAAGGCAGAATTCTTCTCTGTGAACATTTTAATAATAATTTATGCATGCATTGAAATACATACAAATATTCTTGTACACTGCAGTCTTTGTCATGGATTTTTGCTTGATTGATTTATGTGGATGAATGCAGGAAAAGAAGAGCAAAAGTAGTTACTTATTATTCTGAAATAACAACCATTTAATCAATGTGCCTGCATGCGCATTTATGAGAGAAGCGTAAACCACTGTTCTGATACGCCAAAATCCTTTAAATCCCTCAATGAAACCCACTACTTTAAATCTGCATCTATAGTTGTTTTGCTTTTGTTGCTTCGTGCACAACATCCTCAACATTTGCCTATTTCTGTTTGGTGCTAAAAGTAACTGATTATATTAGAATAAAAGCATTTAAGTAGAGATTTTCAGCACAATCTCTGACTTTTTTTTCTTGCGGCTCCTTGGGAACCCCAATCTAGTTAATCATAGCATTTTTCTGACATTGTCATGAGGTCATGCTGAACTTGAAGCAAATTAAATCCAAATCCCACCCCTCAGGAGGTTTAACTGCTCTGTATGACACTTGAATTTCACATTTTTGATACAGTCATTCCACTGGAGAGGCGTTGGTAGGAGCAGCCTTATGCAATATCATGTAAACATATAATATATGTTGTCCCCAGTTGTCTTATCTCCCCACTCAATGCTTGTTGTGCACTTCTGATACTTTGTCTCCCCCTTTTATTTTTCTTAAACCCTGCAGGCGACATTACCAGCTACCTATAAGCCTCTTTATACCCCTAGAAAAACCTTGGTTGTACTGCGCCATCAGCCCAGATTTTATTTATGTACGTGACTTTAGCCAGAGTCGGAAACTTTTCACGCTTAGCTGAATGAGCTTTGCGGGCAGACACATCATGTTTGTGTGACCAAACACACAAACACAGGGCGCACAAACAGTACACACTATGTAGAAGTTTCCATTTCTGCAGGCCATGGCCCTTCTCATCCTTTCTGATTTAAAGTTTGTTTGTTCTTCTCTCTAGAGAGCGCCATCAATGATCCCTGGCTCTCTGAGGGCGCCCCTCCACTATCATCCCTCTACTTTTATTTCCGTCACTCCTCTATCTAAGGCTCTCCTGGGGCTGGAGCAGCTGCCAGACTAGCCCAAACGCACTCTCACACAGACATAAAGCCTCCATCTACTGATACAAATCAAGAATTAAAACAAATGAAAAAAAAATGCATCATTTGGTGCAACAAAAACTGTCCATGCAGCTATAATTTTAGCAATAATAGATACAATTAAAGTACATAAAAACAACTTGGAAAAAAATGAAAGCATTAATCAAGCACAATCAGCTCCCCTTGTTTAATCCTTCATTGTAATTACTCTGTGCCGACAATTAATTCATTACTATTACCGAAATGTAGCTTCTCAATCTGCTGGTCCAATCTGAGAGGCAGCCAGCTTGTTATTGAGCATAGAAAGAGGAGGGAGACGGAGTCAAACAGGTGGAGGAAAAACGATGCCAAAGCCGAGAGCGAGAACAAACAGCAGCTCGTCTTCTGCTGCTGTAATGAGATGAGAAGGTGCGCCGGTCTCCTCCCTTTACCGTCCGTATCAGAAGTGTGCAGAGGTTGTTCATATTTTAAAAAATGCAAAGCTCTTGAGGATGGGTGTAAGCAGTGGATGATACTTCTACCTGAATTTCATTAATACTTATTTTGTATTTGTGTGTGTGTGCCTTTGGTTTTCAGCCTAATTAAAATCTTAGCAAAGCGTGTATTAATGCAAATGAGGCAAACGCTGCCAAATGAAAGATATAAGAGCAGCCAACAAGCTTCTTTGAAAAGGATTTCTGTTATTCACAGAAAAAAAACTCCATTGGGCTTTTTGTAAGGTGTACTTGCAGTTTAATGACGAAAAAAGAAACCAAGGTGCTTTTTAAAGTGAGTGCTTAAAAAAAATTGGCTTCTCTATACCCTTTTAAAAGGGTGCTCAAAAGCATCTTCAGAATGTATCAAATGATACTAAAATGACCTTCATTAAGGAGGATTACCTCATACTGCAAACAGAAAGAACCAGACTAACATTTGCACATTTTTTTTCTTTTAACTAATTTGACTGCAAAATAAACAACAAGTCACATTAAGATCATATTGGAATTAAAATTTTGACATTTTAAAATGCTAAGCAATTTACATTTAAATAAACTATTTTCTTCTCTGACAAATCAGTAGAAGTGTGGGGAAAAATCGATTCCGTGATTTATCGCGATATTTTGTTTGGTGATTCTTGCATCGATTTAAAATGCTGACAAGATTATATTTAATTAATTGTTTATGAGCGTCCTTCAGCATCTTAATTTTGTTTTCCAGCTAAACCCCCAACCGCTAGTTGGGAGCACAGGACACTGATCCTCTTAGAGCAGCTCTACACCGCAACCAAAACAACAAGATCTTGCGAGAACCAGCTTATGTTAAATGTTCAGTCAGCCTTGTGGTTTTTGATGTACTACATGTTTTTATTTGTTTTTGTTTTTATTACCAAAACCCTGTGCCATGTTGCTGAATAAAAACTTGGATTGCAGTGCTTTGTAGCGGCTCAGATAAGAACAAGTGAAGCTGCGCCACAGGTCACGCACATTATTTCTTAATTTGCCCAGAGAAAAGTACCATGAATTTTTAGGTAAAAACAACTTGTTAAGCCGTTGGAGAGCCTAACATTGTGACCATTAATAAAAATTAATTTTACCCTTTTATTACAAAAAAGAATGTATTAATATTAAGGTCGAGTTTTTTTTCTTCTAAGTGATACTCTTAAAAAAAAGTGAAAAATTGTTCTGGTACAGTCTTGGGACATATCGTAATGTGTATTCTATTGTGCAACACATTTTGGATTATGTATCGTATCGCCCAGTCCACACCCCTATAAATCCGTGCCTAATACTGCTGTATTCCAAATCAAAACAGAAAGTTTCTCTCCCTTGCTCTTTGCAAACCTTTCTAACCCCGTTTGGACGCTCACATGAGGGTTACCGGATAAGTCCGGCATATCACACAAACCTCACTAGTGTTGCAGAGATGGATGAGGCAAAGAGGCACTGGCCTAAATGACTCAACTTGACCCACATTTCTCTTTTTTTTTCTTCAAAGCCCTGTGACCAAAAATGTGATAAAACCACAATAAAACATTTGAAAAATGAAGCAGCAAGGATTCAGGACAGGTACACAACTGGTGCATTCCTTCCAGTCAAAAATAAATACATTTCTCCTTATTTGTTGCTGCTTTAGTGGAGGAGCATAATAGCATGGTTACCTTTATTTAGGAATTAGGCCAGATCTTTATTTCTGTAACTGACAGTTGGTACATCTCTTACTTTTAGACATTTATTTTCTTGATGCACTGATGAAAATTAAAAAAAAAAGAGCTGGAGCCTATCAAGGCTGACAGAACTGAACTGGTATGTTTGGAAGTCCTTGATGACCCACTTCCAAAGAAAATTGTGGTTTTTTTGTGTGTGTTTCACATTTTTCTAATAATGGAGGATTCATATATATAAGAGTATAAGATTTAAACTGCATTTCTGAATATTTCTTTATTCAAATTTCATTCAATGAGGAGCAGACAAACACCTGTGGTTTGAAAAAGCTGAAAAAGCAACTGTCAGGGCAGACCAAAGTCTCCCCGCTCATCTCCAATTCTAAAATATCCTCTTACAGACAAATAGATCCATTAAAGTCTTCATTTTCCTCACCCGAGCTGGTTTCTGGCTCCAAACTTTAAGACTGGATAGCTTCAAAATTGCTCAGTATTTTTTGCTACGCTAACATTAGCCTGAAGTTGAGAGGAACTGTAAGCTAGCAGAAGAAAGTGTTAACAGAAGAATTCTGGGATATCAATGAAGGGTTACATCCCAGCCAACAGTCCTGCCCACCACTCAGAGGCAAATTTAGAATGAGCTCCTGCTGCTCTGCAGAAACTATGTCTTAAAAAAGGACTGATTTTGGCTAAAAATGCATGATTTTAAGACTACTGGTAATGTTTTGACATTAGAAACAAAAAATAGCTGGTGGGATATTTTAAGTAAGCTAGAATATTGCTGTGATATAACAGTAAATTTTCTTGCCCAAATAAAGAAAATGCAAAAGTAAAAGGCTTTACATATTTTCCTTCTCACTCTCCAACATATTAAGCATGCTCTGTGCACGTTGTATGATTTTTTTTTTCATGTCAGGAAGACACAAAACCATACAAATCTACATGTGTGGCAGAAAAGTGTGCAGAAGGACTCAAACAGTCTTTGATTACAGAGACATTTGAAGTGTATTAAGTTCTAAAACTGCTTTCAACAAAAATGTCTCCTTCTCAAATCGGATTTTTGAAGGTTTCTCCGGATAGAAACTTTAGAGGGCTTCTAAATTTGATCAAATACTGACAACAAAATTTTGTACAAATAGTCAATTAAAAATGTGGAACTAAAATAACAGAAAAAACCCTTAAGACAATTACTGCAAATGAAATTTGAGCACGGATGCTTTAATCTTTCCCATTGGTTCTGTTCACTGCACGGTTGACTCAAAGTTCCTCATCTGCTAAAGATTTGTGTGTTGAGGAGTCAGCTCCCAGCTATATACACAACAGTGTATCTAATGTCTTGGTGTTGCCTTTAAAGCATTCTGTTATGGCCATCTTAGTGTAATAGAGCCTAACACGCTGAGATGAAAAGAGTTCTCAAGCATGGCTAAATGCTTCTATTCCTGCAGCAGGATGGGGGGGTGCGGTGTGTCGGAGGGTTGTAACAATAGCTGGGTATTCAAGCTACCTTGAACTAAAGGGTTAGCCAGGCGATTGATGTATTCTGACAGACACAGTCGTACAGGGGCATGGTACAATTTATCCAAAAAGCTGTGTTTTTTTTCCCCTCCATCAATCTTTGAAAAGCATGTCCAACGCTGTGAAGCAACTCTGTCAAAGGTGGCAAAGTCAGTGTAGAGGTGACACAGTTTACACGTGAGAGGAACGCACGGGGAAGTTTCAGTCAGGAGGAGTTACAGATGCTGAACAACACGGCCATAAAGTCAAGCATGCATTTCTTTCTTTCTGTTTTCCTTCTTGCTCTTTTTGAGTATTCCCTCGTTTGCCTTCTCATCCCTGCTCCTCCTGTTCTTGGGCTTGCTCAGCCTCTCCATCCTCCCAACATTTTCAGAGAGTGCAGGCCTCATTTAGATTTATGCTAACTATTATTGCCGTTTGCAGGTGAAAAAAATCCATCTCCAATAAAAAATCTGCTCACTCGACCTTGAAAACTTTGCGTCTACATACATTTCTGAAGGGAGGATAGTAATTTGACATAATTTACATAAACAAAGAGAAAAACAACAAAAACTGAAGTCATAAAATAGATTTTAAACACCTGTTGTTTTTTTCCTCCAAAGTATGCAGCATTATTATAATTTTGTTTGTTTGTGAGTTAGAGGCAGATAACAACTAATTTCAAGAAATTCCTATTTTTCAGAAAATGTGAACAAAGAGGCATTTTTTGACCAACAGAGTCACCTTGTGGTGGGAAGTGGTATAGCATCAAAAGGTAGTTTTAAAAATGTAGTGCTGATCAGCCAGAAAAACTAGTAAAAAGTCATTCAAAACAAACAAAAAAAAAGAAAAGAAAATTGCATCCAGCAGCAAATATCTAATGATTTTCTATTTATAATCTGCTGCATCTGTTTCGTATTCAAATTCACAACCAAAAAAGATCCTCCAGCAATTAAGGAAACCATAAAAACTGGTTGGTTTGAGGGGGGGAGTGAGATATTAAGCAAGAGTGAAATGAAAAGTGAGCAATCACCCCCTAACCTTCACAATCCACAGGACCCGCAATTAGCGGCGTCCCTGCCGTAAGCAGGCCTGTTTCTTTTCGTTGAAAGGAAACCGTCAGTCACTGAACAGACTGGATGCTTTTTCAGTGAGTGATGGTTTTCTGTGTCGCATAAAGGTCACCCTGCAAAAACAAGAGCAGAGAGAGTGGAGAAACTGAGGGGATAATTAAGGAAATTCTCATAATTAAGTGTGAGGAAGGAGAGCGACACTGGAGGCGTCCTCCAACAAGCTGAGGCACAACAGCTGCCCCTGTTGTCCTTCCACAATGATATTTATAAACCAGAGTGGGGCATTTTTAGAAAGTCTCTATGACTTAGAGAAGGAAAAGAAAAATAGAGTTAGTGTTGAAGATCTGAATTAAGTCAAAGTTGGAAATATAGCAGCTTTGGTGGTGAGAATAGGGGAAGGGGCACTTTGCTCTAAGGAGAAGATGCAGAAAGCTGCATTTAATTGTTTAATTATAGGCATTAGGATTAGAAAGTCCATAACCCCTTCAATGTAAAGCATGAAGCCTATTTTATAGCATTGACAGCATAGCTCTGAAGACACAGAATATCTGATCTCACCCTCACTGATCTATCTGTGTTGACAACTCAAGCGCTATTTGTTTCAGCGTGGACTGGATCACTCAAATGGAGTTTACTTTGCTTAAAATGACACCTCATCTCGCTTCTGTCAGACTGTAAAAACAGAGCAAATGTGTCCACACGGCCCCTTCCTGCATGATCTCGATGTCTCACTCAGCGGCAGGCTCTAGCAACACGTGTTATTTCTCTGAAGTGACAGTGTAATTAACCTTTCGCGGTGTTGAAAGCAGGGTTCAGATCAAGAACTGGTGTACCTGTCGGTCCCCGATGGTTATGGTTGCCAGAAGACACTGGCTCAACCCAGAGCATCACCAAGGCAACGAGGAAGGCCACCTGCCAAGGCCAACCTGCCCTTCTCCTCAGCTTCATCCTGGGAGAGAGAAAGAGGGGGCAAGGGGGCAAACAGGGAGGAGGAATGGGCATGTGTAGCTTTCTGAATTTAAGAGAAGCAATATAAAACAGAACAGAGAGCACAGATAAGATGAAAACACAAGGACTACAGAACAGAAGAGATTAGATCATTTAAAGCCTTATTTTGTTTACTTCTACCAGACTAAGGGATAATGCTTTCAGAAAATTCTTCAGAAAATTGTTAGCTTTGATTCAAGATAACATCTAAAAGCACTTACAGAATGTCTTAGATAAAAGTTAACCTTAATTAAAAAGAATACATTTGCTATAATTTTTCATAGTAAATTAATTATTTATTTTCTTATTCTTTAAAAAAAAAAAACAACAGGTGTGAAATTGATTGATTGTTTTTTATACTAAATTACGGCTTTTATTTATACATTTATACTACATTACATGGAGGTTTTTTTTATACTTTTTATGTTACTCTTCTCTAACTTATAAATTCAAATTGATGAATGATTTGTTACATTGACCCCCATGGAGCTCCAGACCAGTTGAAACCATTTAAGGAAAGTTACAAGGACCTAATCAGTACTTTTCCACTGGAAAACAAAACCATAAATAAACTTGCTGGCAGGAGAAGGAGCATGGCCATTGACCACTCAAGTTGTAGGTTTGATGGAGATGATCATGTAAGGTATTAAAGACCATCGGGGGGGGGAGTGTTCTTCTGTCCTGACAAACATTGACCTGAAGCCACATTTGACCCGCCTTGAGGACTATATTTGTAGGGTTCATTTTACAAGGTTTTGTCTTTCATGGTGGAGAAATTTGAAACTTTTCATTAAAAGAACTAAATTCCAATTGTGTTCCCTTTCTTTCTCATTAACGAACACGCAGAGGTTAGGGGGTGTAACCTCACATAATGCAGTTAGGTTGTTTACAACGATAGCATAAGTTGCAAAAAGAAAAATACTATTGAATAAAAACGTACATATTAACTTAAATCTGAAAATCTGTTTTTATGGTTAAACATCTCAACAGTAACAATTATTTTATATTTTTCATGTCTTTTTTTCCTCCTTTAAAGATATATTCTAATTAAAATTCCTGTGTGTCTAGTATGATTTTATGGCCTTTTTCTGATGATGGAAGAAAAGGAAACTTAGTATTTATTTTTTTCTAATTGTTGTGGATCAAGAGGAGAGGAAAAAATGCCGTTTGATAAAGCTTGTAGCTTTTCATTGTGATTTAGGACACACCGACAAGCTCCCTGCTCCACTTCAGTCTGATGCATCCACTTATAGACGACTAGATCTGTGTAGGGTCTACGTTTTCCTCGTCTGAGCTGACGTCTGGCTCAAAACTCTTAAGGTTGATAGCTCCAACATTGTTCGCCATTTAAGTTACACCATAGTGTTAGCTTGGACTTGTGGGGGGCTTTAGGCTTAGCAGGAGAGAGCGTAACGGTCCGCCTTATAACTAAGAAGCAAATTACCACTGCTGCTCTGCAGAAACTATCTCCAAGAAAACAACATATGCTTTTTTGATTTAACCTAAAACCAGCATAATCATAATTTAAACAAATACACTGGGAACACTTTTTTAATAGATCAAAAGATTGCTCAGATGGGACTTTGATTTTTTTCTGCACAAAAACTTTGAAATTGCAGATAATCAGGGGAAAAAATATGTCTTGTTTGTACAAAGAAAACAGTAATTTTGCTTAAGAAGCACACAGAAGAAGAAAACCTTAATGAAATCATCAGTTTACATCTGTGTGCTGCATTTGTCCCCAGATTCTCCTTTTTTTCCACTTTGCACCATCGCAAGGAGTAAAGGAGCACAGGAGCACAGGCCATGTTTGCATTCACTCACTTCTCAAACCTCCTCTTCCTCTTCTTCCCACTTCTTCTCCTCGTCCTCGCCTCAAACGGAAGACGCCTCTGGAGGAAGGAGGTGAAAAAGAAATCTGTCAGAAGGGCCAGTCTGCTCCAGGGTTCCAGAGGAGTGGCCTTCACTGGCCGCACACGAAGGTCTGCGTGTGCATGCATGTTTAAACACTCGCACACACGCACACACACGTGAGGTTGAAGATGTGAAGGCCTACATTCTGTCAGATCCATTGTTTACTATAAGTTCACCTACCCCAAGGCAGAATGTGATCCCCATTCTAGACATCACACACTGCTGCCTCTCCCACACATACACACTATTATGAACACACACAGCCTCACACAGGGACAATCACACACATGTGTATGACAAACTATGAACTGAACTGCTTCCAAAATGGGTGTGCATTAAAGAAATGTGCACTATAGAGTGATAACTAAACATTTACACACACGCGTGCACGCACTCTAAATTTGCACAATATTTGCAAGGTAAATTCAGAGCCTATCAAAGAACAGCAGGACAGCCTCTTCCTAATTACAGCTGAGTGGCAGCCTCAGAAGTTCTACACACTTTCAGAACCGCACACAAAATGAATTACCATCCGGCTGTAATGGTGTGTCAACACTTTTCCCTTTTGCAAAGAGACCGATTCTGCAGTCTAAATAAAAGACAACATAACGCATTAATGACAAAACTCCCCCAAACCTTCATTATTCATCGTAACTCATTTATATTCAGCTCAGTCTGCTAATAGGTGAGGAAACGTCCTGGGAAGGTGGGAGCTCAGACCCCAAAGCCTCGCGCCTCTCCACTGACATTTGTGTGGCGCCACTGCCCCCTAGTGGAGAAGAAGCATATAGGAAGGGAAAACTGCTTTGGAATTTGAGACATTCTTGTTTTTCTACAAAGAAACGTGGCTATCCAGGTAAAGTCCGAGAAAATGGTTAATACTAAAGTAGCCATTAATTTGGCAGTAAGAGAAAAAAGGAGGGAGGACAATAAATGTTTGTAACCATTCAGAAAATCCTCAATTTTCTCTGGAATTATTTTTTTTTATTGCAGTTTTCTTTTTTCTACTCTTGTAAGCACATTTTTAAACTCCAAATTAGTGTATTTATGTGTCAAGAGGCGCGTCTGCCTCATTCCAGTACAATATACGAGTGCTGAGAGAAATGATTAGGGATGCTGCACAGCTGCACTGAAGCCTATTTCTTATTCCCTTTTTAAAGACTGAGCCATGGCATGCATTTTTATCAGCTTTGTTCTCTGATACACTCATTAAAAGAGCACAGTTGTGCATGCATGTCTGTGCACGTGTATGTGTGGTCCCCAGATTCAGTCGTCTGAGACTCTCGGGATAAAATGTCCCATCCCGTCATTAATAGCGCCGGTGTCACCTTTACTCTCGCTCGCACCACAGACTGCGGCCTCAAAGCATATTAATGCCTTAGGGAAAATGAAAAATGGAAAACTCGTGGGGTTTGTGTTCAGGTAGACACGAATACACAGACTTTTTTTAATCTTAAGATCAAGTAAGTAAAATGGTACTTATAGGGGTTCCAGGATAAAAGAGGAGAAGCTCAAACAGCCATTGTGTCTTTTAGAAGATTTGGCAGCAGCAAGAATGCTCACTCACACGTTTAGCAAATAGGCCACAGAGATGCCGAAGATTATCCAAGAGCACCAAGTCTCCCTCCCATCCAGAATTATCCCTCTTTCTACATCATCCACTCCATCTCCCTTCACTGTGGGTCTCTGAGGGCAGCAGGAATGAGTCGTGTCATATCTTGCAGTAATCGCACAGGACTGACACAGAGGCTCATCGACATGCAACAAGGCAATCCTACCATCGCCGCAAATATATATCTGTGTGCCCTGCATCTGAAAGGTATCATCTGCTTCCCTTCACGCGCCCCGGCACAATCACAAGCACACACACACACACACAAATTTGTTGAGTTATTCATGTGCAAACAGTCTCTGACCTCATCTGCAGCATCAGAAAATACGTTTGCAGAGCATCGGAAATAAACGCTGTCTGCCTGATAAGGCTGTCAGTCGTGGAGATTAAATGATTTGCCGGGACAGGAAGTTTCAGATTAACAGGACTGAGGAGACTAAGAGTTGCTACATTATTTGATCACCTCAATGACTCCTCTTCACTGTTATTTATCCTTTCCCACAATGGACAAATACTTTTTTTTTAAACTGGTAAATCAATTTCAGATTTGTTATTCATCTTGGAAGCAGATAGCAGGAACACATGAACGTTTCCTAACAAAACCAATCAGAATCATTCTAACTCTAAATGTTCACTTGATCTGGACTATGATGAACGGATCGTGTAACTCTTAACTTTGGCCTAAGTATCTATTTCAAGCAGTTGCAGATGTGTCTCTGACTGAAACATCACATGTTGCTTACCTACTCAAAACCACATTGCCTGATGCAAATCAAGAGCTGCTTATAAACTTAGATGTCTAACACAATCATGTATAAGTCTGGTTCTCCCAGCCTGGATAAAATACAGGGTTGGGTCAGAATGGGCGAAATCTTTGCAAAAGTAAATGTGTAAATCAGAGAAAGCTGATTCGTGGTGGTGACCCCTGAAGCCAAACGGTGAATCTTCCAGAGAATATTTTGCTCTTCAGGAAAGATTTTTTTTCTACCTGTTACATTGAACCATCCTCATCAAAAGCTGAATCTTTTTTACAGAAAATGTTTAGTGAAAAAAATGATTTCTGTTACTCCATCACAACAGTGGCTGTCAGTGCTGAACACAACTTAAAGATTTCTACATCAAAAAACAAGGAAAGAATTGAATTGATTCCCCAAAAAACAGGAGGATGTCCTCTCTGTTCAGCTTCAACATGGATGTGTGAATTCAAAGAAGAATCGTCTGGAAGACCACAGAGGTTACACTACCAGAGCCGTCCTACTGGGATTGGCTCTGCCCAGACACAGAGCAGGCAGACAGAAAGCATATCAGTGTAAAACAAAGTGCATCTCTTCGAGGCAGAAAGATATTAAAAATGAAACGGGCAAAAGCACAAAGCGCCGTGGAACCTCATGTGGAGCGTTTCAGATGTCTGCAGATATGCACTGTATTAACATTCAGCCAGGGTGGGTTATGGTGCTGCTTCTTTGCCTGCTTCCAGTGCAAAAACCATTACAGCACGTTGTTGCTTCATATTTCTTTTGGGTCGCCGGGCAGGTGAAGCTGGTGTGTGCGGATACAAAACTACCCGGGCACAATATACACGCCTGGATCCTGCACTATTCATAAGACCCGGCATCTTATGTATTTGTGTCCTTTCACGTTCCGCCTATTGTTTTTGTCTGTCGCTTTTGTTTGCTCCCCTTGAAGAGCCTCACTATAGGTCTCTTCTCTTTCCATTTCTTTCTGCATGTTGCTGTTGTTTTTCTCTATTTACTAAAACATCCTGGAAACAAGCATCTGCTGCCCCTCTTGTTTCCTGTTCCAGACTAAACACTTGAGTAATATCTCAACAAAAATTCTATGAAATTATGAAAAGAACTCTTAAAAAAAATAACATTTATTAATGTTAAACCCCAAACAAGTTAGAGCTTGACATGAGGTAAAAACACTGTGCCTGAACTCTTAACTCTTAAGACTGCGTTTTCTTTCTGTCAATACAACGACAAGTAAATACTAGAAAAAAAAGATGATTTGTGCTGAAATTGTTGAGACAGGGAAAGAGTTGTGAGTGAACGTCTGAATTCAGGACCATTACCAGGCTGTGGTATTGACTGCAGAGTTCAGAGAATGGCCTTGGCACTAAGGTACCATTACAGCTCAATTGATCTGCCTGCACTTAAGTCTAAATCCCACCTTGTTGCACAAGCCATCGTCTCAGGATCCGTTGACTGAGAAATATGTGTGCGCGTGTTAGCACGTGTGTGTGTTTTGGAGGGTAGGAAAGGGGAAAGAAAGTTCAGTGGTGTGGAAAATATATCTGTTTTTAAGTTGTTTCTGATCTTTTGAGGTTATCAACGTTGATTTTTGTCTTCTAAGTTGACTCATCTTTTTTCCGTCAGCCTCTCTAAATTATGAAATGAAATTCATGAAACATATGACAGGTCACTGCCAGGAGTCTGGACTCAGCTCCATGCAAATGTTAAAAATTATTCTTTTACAGTAAGTGTAAAAGTTATTCAATTTTTCTGCTCTAAACAAAAAAAACACTGTCTCGGGAACTGCTGCGTTTATTTACAGCATACGGACTGGTCTCTCTCACACAAATCTCATTTAAGAACTCTCTACACAAAAAAAAAGCCAAAGTTGTTGCTTATTTTATAGAGAAAAAAAGTGCAGACAATAACAGGATAATAAACAGTAGCATACTAACCCTGCGTGTTTGTGTGAGAGGAAGCCATTTCCCTGCATTCTCCTTTTTAACAGTGGTTTAAAGGCCTGACAATCAGCCTGGAACGACACATAACGGAATCCTCAGAGCCGCTGACAGACAGACAGGCACAATCCAACCCGTAAATCTGTCGCTCTCTAATAAAGCAATAATAGGCCAATAAAAGCCAGCGTCTCACCGCTCTGGAATATGGATGGAAAGGTGAAGAAGAAACATGAGACTTTTAGATGACAGCTCACCCTGGCCCAGCTTTTCTTCACGTCTTTGTATGTCAATCTGCAAGATTTATGTTTTATCGTGTTCCTGGTGCCAGTATGACAGGGTGAAGCTTGCATTTCTGCTTAAACAAGAGGGATTTATGTGATTTGCTTTTGCATCATTTAATCTTTTTATTAGTCCATAACTTATCTACCATAGCGCTCATTTAGAAATGTACAGTCCCTTGCACACTTTTACTTACAATCACATGCATAAAAAGTGCAAAGTTGCTTTGTAAATTAGTTTTTTTTTCACTGTTGATCAGCTTTTTTATAACAAGATGTAAGTTTTCCTTTAACCCTAGAGCACTATCGCCAGGTGATTTTCACCTGAGCAAAAGTTTTTATATGATTTTCAGTTTCTTTGCATTTTTCTGTGTGTCATTGGATAAAGTCTAAAATGTCCCAGGAATGGGCGAACCAAAGGTCAAGTCTCCAGTATCCTTTTTTAAAGTATTTTTTGTTCTCAAATTCCAAATTTTTCCGTAATTTTCAGGGTTTTTTAGGATCTTCAAATGTTTTTAATTTCCATTTTGTTACATAAACCATAATTGAAAATAAAAGAAAACTACTGTAATTTATCATGTGTTGTCATATTTTGAACTATTTTGATAACAAATACTTTTTATCGGGTAAAAATTACCCAGAAAAGTAATGGTGTAACTTTTTATAGCAAAAGTGTTCTAGGGTTAAAACAGGAGAACGAAAAGATGCTTTAACCCAATCTTAAAAGTTACATATCTTTTGTCTGGACCAAAATAGCAAAAAGAGACAGTTAGAGGCTGAGAATTTGCGGCAAATCTTCGTGAAAACATCTAAACTCAATTCACAATATTTAGTGTCCAAGTTTGGATCAATGGACTAAGAAACTAACAACCTTTATATAAAGCATATTAATTTTGCATGAGCTTCAGCCTCACTATGTATGTAGTGACTCTTTGAGCTGTCAAACAGAGGTGAACCCACGCTCGCTCGGGTCCAGCTCTGCACCTTATGACACTGATACAAACCACCTACATTTTTAATGAGTGCACATTTTTATATATATATACAGACTCCACATCTCTCGTTTTCTCAAATGAGCATCTTTGTATTCAAACTTTCACATGTGCAAAAGCAAAGGGGAAGTTTTAATGACACCTGCTCACTCTGCTGCTGCTGCTGGTGAGCAACTGGTGCACCGTCGCATTATCAGAGTGCGTGACAAACCTGCTGAATGACAGAGAGCGCCGCCTGGCAAGAGAAGAGAAAGGGAAAAGGAATGAAATAAAAAGAAAAAGATGAAATTATTGAAGAGGATGAGTAGAACAACAAAAAAAAAAGTTTGGCCAGAGAAAAATGAAGAGGAGAGAAACAGAGAAGTCAGGAAAATGGAGTGCGTGAGAGCAAAAGGGAGGAAGCCTAATCAATTGTTCATTTTAAAAAGTCACTGAGACGTGTCAGCGGTGTCAATAAGTGAATTAATTTGTCTGTGAGTCTGCGGAGCATGACACCGTTGCCGCACTCCCCTCGGACGAGCAGGGCCTCTAACCCTCACTCACAGTCTTACAAAGCAATTCCACACAGGGATGAAGGGAACATATCACAAACGGACCCCGGAAACATCACGCAATTATGCCAGTGTGAGGCTGCCCTCCCCACTTACACAAACTAAAACACACAAAGGGTGAATTTCAAGGCTCTAGGAGTCATATTTCACCTCGTATGCACCAAAAAAGGATGGAATCAATCTCAAATTGAAGGTGAGATCCTACATTGAGTTGAAAAGGATACACATAAAGGTTGCTTGAATATGAAGGGTCAACGAAAAGGCTTTAAATCTTTAAAATGCAAAGAAACCAGTACAGAAACATTACCAAAGACAGTGTCTTTCTAAATCTTCTTTAGGAGATTTAAAACCGAAATCAGTTTCCCTCCAAGGAGGACCTTCAGTTGAATTTTTTAATCAAAGATCTTCCAACGTTCACATCTGGAAACCTATGACTAAAAGATTTCACCCCAGAACCCAAGACTTTACTCTGACACGTCTGTTCATTCACCAAAACTACCCTGAATTTTTTGAATTTCTTTGCCCTTCCTCTCCTGTCTCTAAATCTCTAAGGCCTCCCCTCCTCCAGGGTTGAAGCCCTTTCCCCTCTTTACGAGCTGTGGCATTCGCCGTGATGACCACCCCCGGCTTCCACCGACGCCTCTGCTGCTCTGCTTCCCGGTGAAGCCAGGCAGCACAGCACAGCGCTGTGCGGTGGGAGCTTTCATAATCCCGCAAACACACTCTCCCGCTGTCGCTCATGGTTACCGGCACATCTGCCAGCTGCCAAAGAGACGGGACCGGGGACGTGGCGTCTCTTCAAACGGCATACACATCCACGCAGCAGATTGCATCCAAGGTGATAGAGCACTATAGGAAGAAACTGTGCCTGTTCAATTACAATCATTACTATCACTTAGGGAGATTTGTCATGGTCAAAGTGAGTCAGCTCGGTGAGAGAATCACCTTGAAGCTTGTGAAGGGGGTTACTTTCACTTTGAACAAAAGTGGAACTTGTGCTTTTAAACTCTGCTTGGTGTGGCAGAAATTTAATAAAATCCTGTTTTGGAAGTTTTAATACTTTGTTACTCTAAAAATGTTAATTCTTTCTATACAAAACATGAATCATCCTGTTTTCTGTGTGAACAATGATGATGAAAACAGCTGTTCTGTACATAGAAGTTTAAACTTGAGTGAACAAATGTATGTAATAGAGGAACACATGTTTTATCCTTCCCTGCCACAGGTCCTGACCTCTGGCCAGTTGTGGTTTTACCATTTTGACAGGAGACAAATACACACCACACTCCAACTCATTGATCTCCAGTCCCGTCTCATCCATTAGTGTCATGGATCTTCTGTTCGAGAAGACACTTCGGCTCCATTCTGTACTTTTCTTTGATTCTGGTTCCGTGAGTGAAATGTTTTCACTGCCACGGCATGACTCGACCTTCTTGCAGCACGAGCATGGCTCCATCCAGTCACATCTTTCCTCTTGCCACTTTGGTGAGATCTATCCACTCGTCACAGTCAATCTGGGTGATCTCTAAACTGTTGTACTGCTGTCACCTCTCCATCTGTCATGTACATCCAACTCCTGTTCATTTACATCACCCCCCCACCACCACCACCACTACCAAAAAAAACCTGTCATTCACACAGATTTAATTCATGCTGTGATGCTTTTTTTTAAACTTATTTTTCTTACACACAAATGTATGTCTTCATGTTATCAGGACACTTGTCACTTTCCCTCCTTCCATCATCACTCATAAATATATCAGCCTTTCTTGCTTTGCATTTTCCAACCACCGAAGCCACCACTGTCACTTGACAGGGTCCTCACACAAATGCACAAACCCTGCCCCCCCTCTCCACCCACTCTCATTTCCTGGATATTGTCCGTGTGGGAGTCAGAAAAGGGATTTGTAAAGCTAAAAGGGCCCTTGTGGATAACAGCTGGGAAACACAGTTGGAAAGGAGGAGAAAAGAAGGGGTCAGCGTTGGGAGGAATAAATCTAGAGTGTTTGTGTGTGGATACAGGTGTCAGTCATGGTGTGGCATGTGTGGATGGCTGAGGGAAAGCCCGTCAGGTTGGAGAGAGTAATCTCTGTGAGATTAAGAGCGCTCTTCCTGTGTTAATGTGACTGTCAATGAGAATTAAGTCTACGGCCTGATCCTTTCCCCCCCAGACTCTTCTTTGCCCATCTCATGTCTGCCCTGATGACACCACTCCCTGCTGAGTGCCAGTGTCCAAAATGAAAGAAGCAAAACAATTAAGGATATAATTCAACTTTAGAGCCAAGAAGGAAAGGCGGGAGAGGAGGAGGAGACAAGGATGACTAACAATTACAGCATGATAGGGGCTGGGCTTCATCACTGCGTCCATTAACGTGCACCAAGCCAAACACACACACACAGAGAGAGAGGGAGTGGAGAGAAGTGTGTCGATGAGGTTCTGCAACACCTCCCAGTCTCTGTGCGCAGCGCGCCTGGAGGAGCCGGCGCGCGCTTCATCCAGTCTATCCATCCACGCAAAAACGATTGGAGGAGGCGCGTAAAAAAAAAAAAAAAAAAAAAAAAGAGCCAGGTCAGCGCATCGCTCTCAATAGGTGCCGCACAGCATCCACTCCTACCGATTGCTTATTTAATCCCATCCAGAAATAAAACGCCGCCTCAGAATAATCTCCCCGACAGCGCGCGCCCACCTCCTATGTAACACCTTTCCATGCACGCGGGCAGGGAGGTCTGATCGGGATCAATTCTACTCAACATCCAATCACTTCATTCAGGAAAACTTGCTTTATCTCTTATTTATTAAGAAATAAATGTATTGAAAAAGTCTCGCACAAATCATTTTTTTCATTAACCTATTGACACAGATAAACCAAAAAAGACAATGGAGATTAAAACGAAAGGTTATAATCTGACACACGCAGAAAATAAAATAAAGCACCACCTTACCCAAATCTATAACCTTGACGGCATGATCACTGGGAACTGTAAAGGATCCAAGTGAGTCGGTCGATTTCTGGATCACTTTGTGTTTCAACTCCACTGATTGTGTTTTCCAGACTAAGTGGGGCAGTCGTTTTAAGCATCTTGTCAAGATCCCGCGCAAACACCGCCAAATTCAGAGAAAAAGGGGGGAAAAGACGCGAGTGAAAGAGGGATGGGGGAATCTCAGGCTAACACCGGTGAAGCAGCCCTTCTGAACCAGGTGAGGAAACGGGGTTCGCGCGGAATCCAGTTCTCAGTGATCCTGGCGAGTCCCATGTCAAGATCAGACTGAAGAAAAAAGTCGCCAGAAGTGCGTAAATTCCCCCAGAAACGGCGTCAGGCGGGCACTCCACACAAGTTCATCCCCCCCTTCTGCGGGTCTGTCACGCAGAGGCGCTGGAGAGATGCTGATGAGAGTGATGGTACAGTGATGAAGGACTGATAGTTGCTCTCCCGTCGCTCCTCCCGAGCAGGGATCGATTGGACATGAGAAATGCGATGCGAGCCCGTCTTCCCAATTCAGAGCACGTGCAGCAGCGCCCGCCCAGTTCACCAGCGCCCCCCGAACACCCCCTTACTCCCCACTTATGTCACGGAGCCTGAACTGTGGCTCCAACGAGGGATGCGATACAAACACTTTTTTTCTATACAAGTTTCCTGCATGGAACGGTTTGGAATGGAAGCCACGCGCCCACAACTTCTCTCCTGATTTACAGTCAATTGATGGGACACTTCAGAATGTTTTGTGCATCCACTTCTTGGGTTTTTGTTGAGGGGGGAGTCCGACAAGATCACACTGCCAGCCGACAGGCACGAATGCGCATGACACAAAAATAGCTTTTATGTGTTACATGGGGTCACAAATGCGAGCACCACGAGGCGTTAAACACGGTCTGATCACCTCCGCCTCTCGAAAGCTTATCGATGAATCCAGTCCAGAATATTCCTGCGTGTTTGTGGCGACTGATTGCTTTGTGCCGTATTTGCAGGACTTGGAGGAGGTCGATATCAACTAACGACCAAAAAAGGGTTAAGAAGGGAAAGGGGGGGTATCCGATCCGTTCGGATGTGCATCCTGCTTCAAGGGTATTATTTTAATCGGGGAGGCAAACAGAGAGACTTTAACTGGAAAAAGCAGACAGAATGTTGGAGGTTTCAATTGTGACAACAGATTCACAACTCTGCTTTTACCGTCTTTAGGGAAAAGTTACTGTCATACAAATGGTAGGAGGAAAAAAGTGTTGTATTTCAGCTGATGAAACTTTACTTGAATCTATTGCAAATCGATCTGCCCGACTTTGAACAGAGAGCTGATTGGACATTGATGCAGGTGTGCCAGCAGGAAGGAGAGCGAGACTCCAGGAAAGGTTTCAGCACCACGGACAGCTCCAGACACGCCGCATCTAACAGCGACGAGCTGGAGGACATGCGACAAGCGTCCCTTACTTTACGGCAGATCCCATCTGCAGACAAAACAAAGGTGTTTACCCCTGTAGTGTAAACTATACAACAAAACAAGTAAGGTGATCCGCAATTGGCTGCACCTACAACCCTGAACTTGCATGTCTCAGCGGGGATGGAGGCCTTTATCTTAAAGTGATGCAGCTAATGGATGCAACAACCAGAAGCACTTATCTCCTCTATTCTTTGCCAGAGGAGCCAGATCGGATCAGAGCAAACCGCATCATGTGATGTGGACACTTTTCTGGACTATGATCAACTCCACAAATCTAATTTAGTTTTTTTTTTAATAACTCCTGTCCATTCAAAGTCTTTTACTTATAGCATGGTTCAGCCCTAATACAACATCCCACACTTCTCACCTCCTGGTAAAGGTGAAAGATCTCATCTGGAATATTTCTCCCAATAACTGTTACCCAGGGGAGATAAAAACATTGGGGAAGTATCAGTTCATAACCTGAGGAACAGTTCTTCCTCCTAGATCGATATTCCCGCACTGCTTATCTTGGTGCTGGGACGCCTGCAAATGTGGCTATGGTAAGATCAGCGCGAGGTAATTGATTTATCAGAGTTCACGGGTGAGAAGTGTTTGTCTTTGGAGATAAATGAGTTTATGCAAATGATTGTGTAGTAAAAACTGCACGAGAATGACAGCGGGGTCACCTTTGGGTGATTTTAACCAGACAAACCAGGCAAATGGGGGGAAAAAACATAAAATATTGGAGCAGAAACTTTCCAAAAGAGAGGTCAGAGACAGTTGGTGGAGGTTTCTAAAAAAAAAAAAAAAAAAAACAGTTTTTAATAACCCAGGGTGGGAGCTACTTGCAGAATTTGAAGTCTTGAGTGACTGCTCACAAGGGATCTGATGACTGCACAGTTTCTACTGCCAGTAATTACACTCAACTCTTTGTTGAGAGTCACTCTTCTTGTCCTGGCACCCTACAGCCGTATATCAAGGACGACAAAGTTAAGTAATTCCACATTTCTTGAGGGTGTGTGTGGGAGCCATTAGGCCTCCAAAATCCCTCAGAATCTCCAAGAGAGGTTGAACTATGGCCTGAGGCAAACAATGTGAGGCTTAGTTGTTGGTATCTGAACATTTTAATACTAACCACTAATTATATGGTTGAACACTAACCCCCTGAAGCCAAGAGTGCAGACAAAAACAAAAAAAAAAAACACACAAACTCCAATGTACAATTAGTTCATGCTCAATGTGAGAATGGTTCTCACTTCCTGTCATCTTTACTTCTTCGCACATGTTCTGCATCAGATCCATTCAGCAGGCTCGCTGATCACAAACCCCCAATTTATTTATTTCTTTTTTGGTGTAGTACAGAGATTCTTTATTTCTTTATGAGGTCACCGGCAGCAACCCGAGCCGGGCCATAAATAGTGTCCATCCCAGACAGGCTCTGTGTCTGTCAATACTCAGAAAGTTCAGACACAACATCCGCACAGAGGCACACAGGAGCGCCCCCGCTGACAGCCGCCTTGTGATGTGGAAGCAAACGCCACTGAGCAAATATTGTTTTCCTCTGACCTTTTGTATATATTTGTAAATACATCATTTTTTGCCTGTCAGCGCCGTTGAACTCAGTCCGTCAGGAGCGGTCACACAGCCGAAGAGGTCAGGATCAGGCCTCATGCGTGGTGTTGTACTGCCCCCATGTGGCCAAGAGTCGTCACTGTTTGATCAAGCCGTTTTTCTTTTGAGGTCATCCAGATTTATTACAGCTACTGTAAAAAGAGAACAAGTGCCCTTTTGCAAAGAGCCCCTTTCCTCCTTACACACAAGCTCACGAAAATAATGAAACCTTCAAATAAAAAAAATAAAAAAACATTTTCACATCAGCAGGAACTCACAAACCACATACTTCAGTTTGTTCCTCAAGGTTAGACTTCAAGAGATAAATAAAGTGAGAAGAATCAAATTTTTCTATAAAATGTGGCCAACAGAGAGAGGGACACATGCTTTAGTATTGCCCTCTTTTGAAAGGCTTTATTTTATTTTGAAAGAGCTCTCCTGTCAAAGACATTTGGTGAAGTCATAATCAAAAAAGGTCAGACTTAATTGCACATGATAAATAAAACATTAAGCTCCCAAAAAAAGCCACACAATTTTCAGAGCACTTCATGAGAGGACCTATCATTGTGCTTATTCCCTTTCAGTCACAGTTGTTACAAAATATGAAAATAAAAAGCACTTTGAGAGGGTAACATTTGCAGCACCTGGTTAGTTTAACCCTGATTTTACAAAATAATAAAGTTTATACAAAAACAAATTTTAAAAGTAGTCAAAAAAAGGAACACATCAACTGCATCAGCAGTGTCTGCAACTAATTTTAAACAAATGTGTAAACAAAGTCAGTCTAGGTGATAAAACCAAACATATTAAATATATTTTTCCTATTTTCAGCCAACAAATATGACATATCTAAAGTAGGTCTATATTTGGAGTACTTTTTGACTAAAAATGTATTTAAAAACATCATTTACAGGAGTAACTTGTATATGCTTTAATTATGCTGTGCCTTATTTCATATAAAATATAGAGAAGAATCTCTGAATCCTGAACTAACCACTGGTAGTGCTACATTATCACACTTCTTACAGTTTGGTAGCTTATTAGAGCATGTCTTTTTCCTCTATTTCTAAAAACATTCTTCTGATACTTTATGAGAGGAAAAAATACTTAATGTTTGAATCTAATTGAATGGTATGAGAATGTTTTTTTGTCAGTAATTACTTTAGGCACCTTCATCATGTAGTGGAAACCTTAGTGCAGCGCTGTCAGTCTAACTGAAAGGAAGAAAAAAAATAACTTCATGGATGAATCCAGAATAATAACAGCTCACAGCATCAAATCAAGTTATGCTGGCCCTGTTAAGAAACTCCGGTTTGATTGTCAGCAGCTCTCCAGACACTCTCATCAAAGTGACGCTGATCAAATTGGACAAGATGTTGCATGTGAAGGAATGTGACAACAGCAGCTCATTTACCAACATTGACGGCGGGGAACGAAGTAGCCACAGCGGAGGTAATGAAGAAACATAGAAGACATCTTATTGCTCTCCAGCTACAGCCCCCCTTTAACTGATCTGACACTAATAGAGCTTGTGAAAGCTATTCAAACTCGAGCTGTCACCAAACTGCTTTCAGTCTTTCAGACCTATCAAAACAGCAAAAGAGGTGACAAATAACCCCCACCCCATGACACAGTTGAGAAAATAATACAGATATATTTTATCTGTTGTGTCCAGTTGCTGTGCAAATGGAGAAAAATGAATAACCTCTTTAGTTGAGGCAGATATTCCAACAGGGGTTATTTAGTTTCATTTAGTTTTCAAGGTGTATATTTGCATAAACCCCCTTTTGTATTTGAGGCTAAACTTTATTTTTAGGAACCATTTTAATATATTGTATAATTATGTTTAAGTTTCAAACTGAATAGATGATGGATTGTAAAGGGGGGTGTTTGAAAGAGGGTAAAAAATGTGTGTGTGTGGGGGGGGATCCCAGAAAGACACAAATAGACAAAAAATTGTTTAGGATTGGGAAAAGAAGCAATATAAAATGAACAAAAGTTTCATTATTATGTATTGTATTATGTATTTGCCAAAGCAAATATTTGTTTTGTGCACAAGTGCACTTCGATGTGCTCAACTATCAGTACAAACACAAATGGTTGTGCCCACGCCATGCTCCAGACAGGTCACCAGCCGGCCCCACGGTAAGTCCAGCACAGGGCAGAGGCAAGGACCGTCACACCTGGATGGACGGTGTTAATGAGGGGCGCAAGTCTCCAACCGGACTCCAGTTGCCAAGGCAACAATAAAAAACAGAGAGGCCAAGCCCATGAAGGCAAGGACCACGAGCAGCCCAGCAGGGGTACAGACATTCCCAGCTTGGGAATTTCTGGCTGCTTGGTTTAGGGTTCTAAAGGATCCCCCATCACCATGTGGAAAAGGAGCAACATCATATGAGCTGGTTTCCAAAAACAGGGGTAGGGGACAGAGGATTAGCAGCTAATACCCTAAAAGGTGTAATTCAAATTGTATTGGTAGGGCACAGTGTGGACACCTCCTGTGGCAGTGGTGTCCAAGCACCCCCACTAAAGAAACCTACTTGTCTGATGTGCAATTAAAGACAAGGGGGGGGGGACTATACAGGAACAAAGGGGGAGGTTTCACTGTCAAGTAATAGTTGGGTAACAACTTCCTCCTTAAGGACCACCATGAAATGTAATAGGAGAAAGGAG
This sequence comes from Oryzias javanicus, assembly GCA_003999625.1. NCBI lineage: Eukaryota > Metazoa > Chordata > Actinopteri > Beloniformes > Adrianichthyidae > Oryzias > Oryzias javanicus. Next base: position 21,099,207 of record CM012441.1, read on the forward strand.
AGCAAACTGTCCCTGGAGCTCCACCCCCTGAGCGTGGGGCACCAGAGCTTGCCAGTTAGGAATTTAAAGGTACATAAAGTTAACTTGCTGACAATAGGAGGTCTTTTTTCCTTTCCCTCTGGACTGTCAGACATTCTAAAGCTCATCGTGACGGTCACCGTGTTGCCACTTGGGATGGTGTGTGACATAATCAACTGCCTCCATCACAATCCGCATGAACTCCACCACGTCGAAGGAGTAGTTGGTGAACTTTGGATGGTCTCCAAGTGTGGGATGATGACCCTAAGAGAAATAGGGGTTAAAACACTTTTAACCATTTATATCTGTCTTTTTAGGTTAAATCAGATGATAATAAACATGAAAAAATTGAAACAGTTTTTACTATGGTGTGTATTATGCTGTGTGCATGTAAGTGCTTGTGTGTGAGACATCATTCACACAGCCTTCACTGTGATACTGGAGTGCTAATGGCTTCTAAGGGGAGATTCTCTACCTTGTCCTGTGGGAGCACTTTGTCCATTTTCTGCCAAGTCACATATCGAATGCCCCGCAGACGAGCCAAATCTCGATAGCAGCTCTCATCCTGACAGTTATATCTGAGAGGAACAGATGCACACACTTATCTCTTGTTCTCTTTGGTTTGTCTCTTTTTCTCTGCGCTCATAAGCCCTGTGTGAATTCCCCCATTTACTAAAATCCACCCAGTGCCCTACAACATGAGACGCTGCACACAAACAAACAAATGCGGTCCCTTCAGTCCGCCTGCCAAGCACTGCCAGGTGTGATGAATGCCTGATTAATTAGGCAGAGTTTCACAGTCAAACACCAAGCGGCTGAGAGGCACTTTAGAAAGAGGACACCGCCAAACCAATGGCTCCGCCCCCTACCAACGCCGCAGCTTCCTCTGATTTTCACTTGCACAGTCAAATTTAAAAGCGCCCCTCACAGCTCAAAGATGACCGCCCAGTCAGGGAGGAAGAGGAGGTGTGTGAGACCGGCCCCGTGCATTCCTATGAAGATGTCAGAGTTGTGGGTTATATCCAGCTGCTTCAGGAAAGGAACATCTCTGGAAGACAGACGGGCAGTTAGAAAATGAAACACATTAAAAAAAAAAACAAACAGTCTCAATCATGAAAAATGCAGCTGCTCTCAGATTGTAAGTAACTCACTTGTATTTGTAGTCCACCACAGTGACCTCCAGCAGAGGCACCGTCTTGAGGGCATTTACCAGCTGCAACAAACAGAGTTCTGAGATCAATAAGACAAACAGCTGGTGACAATAGAAATGACCAACCTTTGGTACCTGTTCTGTTTATGGAATTAAGATTTTAAACAGACACCTAACAGGGGTGGGCAGTAAATCAATGATGGAGGAGGGGAAGTTGCTTTAGTGAAAAAAAAAAAAAAAAGAACAGGAAGTAAAGCAGAATGGAGTGATGAACTCACCTTCTCTTGGTTTGATATCCTCCTGTATTCTGTGCTGCGTGCCAGCAGGGTGAGACGAACAAGCCTCTCCTGAAAACAGTGTTGCACCCAATAATCAATCACCCAAGGACAGGAAAGATATGGAGCCAGGAAAACAGGATGCTTTTTTAAAATAAGGCAAAGAGTTCTCCATCACATGTGTTGAAAAGAAATCCCTATAAAATATCTGAAGTGATCCTAAAAGTCACATCTGAGAAGGAAATGTGTTCATTTGTTTGAAGAGTCAGATCAGAAGCATTTTCCTTTTTACAGTCTCTACTGCCACCATGTGTTCAAAATTCATGCTACCGGTACCATGATCACAAATTTGAATATTTGAATTCATTAACACATAATTTACAATTATAGTAATAATAATAATAATGAAAACCTGTTTAAAAGCTGAAATAAGGGAAAAACAGACCGCTTCAATGACAAGAAGCAAACAAAGAGATCATTTAGGAAGCTTTAGTCACAAAAGGTTTAAGGAGCATTTCTTTGGTAGTCTTGAAAGCTTACTTACCTTTAGTCAAGTTAAAATCAAGTGTTTATTTTTAGTTTTTCAATTCAATTCTTTAAAACAGTGAAATATTCAAACACTTTACGCGTCAGAAGGAACTTTCACATATTATTCAAAATCTAAAGTACCAAAACAATAAGAAAAATTAAGAAAAAAAACATGTTTTTCTGCTATACAAGAACGTTAATTACACAATGGCTTTAAACCTACAAGAAAAACATTTTACTTTGATGTTAGTTTATACTACTACTAGAATTATACTGGTAAATCGTAAATAAACTTTCCATAGAAAACAGCCTGATGAAGAACAGGAGTTGCTTAGAGTGCATATTAAGATAACAGGTGTTTGCATGCCTAAATCCTGTTCAACTGTGCCACGTTCATCAGTCATATAAATGTCAGAAAATCAGTGATGGATGCGCACCATGAGGCTCGGGGCTGTTTTATGTAATAGTTTTCACATCAGGAACACTGAAAAGAATGCTCATATCACCAGGATTTTGACCAAGAGACAAAATAAACTTCAGTTTCATTAAATCAGGCTGTTTTGGCAAAGTAGAACATAGATTTACAGATTTATATTTAACAGAAGATAGCAGAGCCGATGCATTTAATGTAGTCATTAAATGTCCTTTTTTTTTGTTTCTCGCAGTAGACCATCTTATCTTTAAGACTATTTCTCTGGTCTGACCTCTAAACAACCAGTTAGAGGGACGTCTTCCTGTTCAGGAACAGATTAAACCGATAAAACAGGAGTTTCTTCTATCTTTCTTGGACAGTTTCTTTTTGCTTATCTATCAACAAACATAAACATGCAAGATTCTACTGAACAGAACAGATACATTTATAGTTAAACAAGCTCAGTTGAGTCAAATGGAGGACATCCCTTTAGTCTGACAAGTTTAATTTGTTCAATACTTTAGGAAAATTTTGCTAACAGATAAAAAAAAAAAAAAAAAAAAAAGGTCGGCATCATCAACCATATTGGTGGAGTAACTGCACTTGGTAACAGACAACAAACATAACCTCTATGACAATTTCAGAAGAAAATGTGTTTTCTAAACTATCAAAAGTGGAATTTTGTTGCATACTTTAAGACAGGGGTCCCCAACTGGCGGACCGGGTCCTTTCTGTTAGCCCCGCCTCAATGCGCCACAATGGGTCCAAAAGTTTTACAACTGAATGTTTTATATTCCAACATGAAAAAAAAGATTTGAAAGGGAAAAATTGAGTTAAACCTGATAAAAGTTTAGAAATTAAAATTCTGAGTTTGAAACCTAAAAAACAGACCATTTGAAGCTGAAAATAATTAAGTTTATTTTAGATCAGTAAAAAGTTTCTGACTTTTACGTGTTTTTGGCCAAACTCCAATATTTTTTTTCAATAGGTTTTATTTGGGTTTCAAATAGTTTTGGCCCAAATTTAGCTCCATATAAAGTGCCATCTTGTCTCTTTAAGTCTGTTTTGCAATTTACCTTTATGTTCATAACGTGTTTTGCACTTATGAAAGTTATTACTTTAATGTTCAATATGTAACATTATTTGCAACTACTTTTAAGGTTTGTAAAACAAAAAAGTTAACATTTGTAGAATTATGAATCATAATTATAAATTCTTTTTAAGGTGCATTCATGTCACCTGTTGCACTTTAAGTAAAATGCAGCAGAATGTTGAAGTTTGTGAAAGAGCACACATTGCACTATAAGGAAGCGAGTTTATGTCCAATCCTTCTTTTTTACTCTATAAAGTATGTACATCTATGTATTTTTGTACAAAAATGAATGAGAGAAACACTTGTTGAGACAATAAGTTAAATAAGGTCTTTGCAAATTTAACTACACATTGTAATTAAATACCAGAACAGAGAAGTGAATTATTGTCTGAATGTTTTTGCATGTTCGGACCCCGGTCTACCAAGCAGACAGAGTTACTGGACCTCTCGCCAAATTAGTTGGGGACCCCTACTTTAAGAGTATGTGCAGAAGATTTAGAACATATATGAAATGTATGAAAATCCATATATGAAATAAATGTCAGTGGTGTCTACGGTTCTTACCTTTGGTTTGTTTTGGTGGACATGGAGGCGGTGCAGAACGTGCTGGGAAAAAGCCTTGAACATCCCCTCAGTGTAGCAGTTTGAAATCTAAAATGAACAAAAGACCTGTTTGATTCAGAAATACAGCACATTTTTCCTCTGCAGCATTCAAATATTTGCAGCAAAAAAGGTTCTATATCATCGTTTCTTTTAGAAAATGTGCTTCAGGATTAAAAGAAAAAACCTAAAAGGTTGTCTGAACCTGAAAAAAAGAGTTTGCTCCTTTGGGACGGTGGGGAAAAGATCTATTCAACAGCAGGAATCTGACAAATGTGAACATATTTCCTTATCTTTGTGGAATGAATATGACATGAGCATGGGAATGACCTGAATCGTGGGAATATCATGCAGACACCTGCAGTGCAGATCTACATGTGAGCGCATGAATATAAACATGACATACACTGCGGGGTAATCAGCATCAGCTTGAGGCTGACCCAGCAATATTTCTCATCTCAAGGCTGAAACTACAGGACAACACATATTTACATTGGTGTCATTTTTATAGTTATCTCCTTGGAAATTATCATTTAAATAACATTGGCACATAAGCAGTTGCTGACAGTTTGAATATATTAAATAACCCATTTGGACAAATACCTGCCATTATGAAGAACAGATCATAAAATCGCATAAAATGAGACGATTTCTCTTTGTGCTTATGGCAACAAAAGTCTAAAAATCAGAAAATAAAAGTATACTTTAAGTAAATGCTAAATAAGCTCTAGCAGCTTTTTGTTGAATGCAAAACAAAACTATAAAATAACTTTTGTTTAATACAAATACAAAAACAAAATCCCTTCCAACAAATGTGCTCCATGCTTGTGATTTAAATGAATCAAACTGCTTTGTTCCAGGATCTATGCAGCATTGATTTATTTTACTTTAAGGCTGGCAAAAAAGCCACAAAAAATTGGTTTGATATAGAGCAAAGTATATCTGGGTTTGGGGCTAATAACTGAATAAATTTGAAAACTTGTAAAGAAAAAAAAAATTGCATTAATGAAGTTTACGAAAATTTAGCAGAAAAAAACAGACTTACGAGGGGTGTGTTGTAAAAAAGCCCATATCTCATTCTTGGTAGAAGAGAGAAGAAGGAATCTTTGAAACAAACCTACAAACAAACACAAATGGATCACAATATCAAATGTCTCCTTTACCTGAAGTGAACTTTGCTCTGTCAGTATGCACACTTACAGTAGGCTGAAATAATGATTTGGTTAGGTGAGAACAATTTTAACACCAATTATCTAAAAGCTGAAAATGTCAAAATTATTAGACACCTCATGAACTGAAATTACATCACTTCTAATCTAATTGAAAATCTGTCCTTTTCTGGTCTAGATGACTTGATTTGGAAAGCTTTGTCCCAAGGACAGTTGCTATAACTGGATAAACTAATAAAAAAAGATGCAAGTTAAAAAAAAAAAAAACATTATACAAACTCTTTTTGAATCATAGGTCTTCAGATGGACGATGTCATAATCTGAGAAGGCCTTCCACGTTTCACTGAACAAATCTCCATACCCATAAAAACTCTGTGACAAGCAGAAAAGAAACAGGGGATGGATAGAACATAAATGAGTGAATAAAAACAACATTTTTATTCAAAGGGAATTATGTATATTAAATTTCTGATAGTGTTCTTTCATTTACCTATCTTTAAAAATGGATTAAGAAAAAAAAATATTGATTGAAAACCGTTCTCTAAAAATGCCAGATACCCACAGTGTCCCACATGACGATGAGGATGTCCGAGCTGAAGGAGTTGTTAATGTGTTGAGAAATATACAAGTTGACAAAGTCACAAAAATGATGGTACATGTTCACCCCTATCAGAAAAATAGACAAAAACAAACACCATTACTTTACATCATGACTTGAAAAGGGGAAAACAGGAGAGACAGCGTGAAATTTTTAAAAAGTGAGTTAAAACTCAAATCAGTTGTTTTCTCAAAACATTACATTTTTGGCTGAAAACATACCAGCATCAAGCTTCATAAAAACTGTGGGTTTTTCTATTATGATGTCACAGTGTCCATCCTTTATGGGATGAAAGTCCAGCTCTGAGTAAGTCTGTAGTTCAGCGTACCTGCAATGACATGTCAATGCTTCTGTAAATACAACACACACGTAAATACAACACAAGATCATAAGTTCATAAAAAAATGACTGCATAAAATTCCACAAATATCTTTCAACGTGAACTAATGAGAAAATAATAGATAAAGCATATAATTTTGTCAAAGATAGTTGTTGAAAACATTGCTGTAGTTTAATTGAACATAATTCTCTCAAAGGAAAGAAAATACGAGCCAGCCAGGAGTCGAACCTAGAATCTTCTGATCCGTAGTCAGACGCGTTATCCATTGCGCCACTGGCCCTGACAAACCACACGTGGCCTACTGAGTAATAGATTTTGAGCATGGGGGATGGTCCCACTCAGAGCAGCAGTCTTTGTTCTTTTGTGCGTGTGAGTGTGAGCATGAGTGTGAGTGTGCACAAACAACCACGCATGCGTGAGTGAGCACATGCACCAAGGAAACAATAGTAAAACTGAAAGCGAAATTCCTCCAAAGGCTGCAGTGGACCGACATCCACCACTATTCTCAGTATATGTGGTAAAACGGATCGCTTTACATGCTGAAACCTCTAAAACTGTCAAAAACTCTGACTTCCTGAAACTCAAACAAGAGCTTGGGGGAGAAATGCTATCCTGGAAAACAAGATCAGTAGTGAGGTATATTAACTTTGAGAATATTCTATTCCTTTTGAGCGAAAACTGGAATGTTAAAGAATACAGATTTGTTGAGTATTTTCAATGTTTAACTTAACCCTTCTGTTTAACATTCAAAGCATTTCAGTTAAATCCCAGTTGTGCCAAGTCATTTACTATGACTTCATCAGAAGAAATTAAAGTAAAAACAGTAAAGAAAAAAAGGGCAGGAAAGATTAATAAAGATCAATCACATAAATCAGCACCAAATACAATAACTGAGATGGGACAAACTATCGATACGGTAAACTATTGGAACGGTAAACTATCGTGTACGACTCATGATCGATTCCCGGTCCCCTCTTTCCTTTCATCTTTTTTTTTTAAATATCAAATAAGTCCACTAGGGGGCACTTTGCTTATTTGTTACTTCAAAACAGGGGTCACCAACCTTTTTGAATCTGAGGGCTACTTCATAGTACTGAGTCAAAGGGCTACCAGTTTGAAATAAAAAACTTGCTTTGTTTGCCTTTAGTTCTATATTATTAATAATGAATTAATAATTAATGAATTATTAATAATGAATAATGATTATCCTCTTAAAGACACTGATTTCTCACCATAATTATCGACAATGACAACTAGCTAGGAAACAAATATCAATATTCAGAACTTTAATAATCTCAACAGATCTTGTCACATTTTGAGGTAATGACCAAATTCAATGTTTTTAACAAAATCATAACTATTATTAATGAACTATTAATTATTATTAATAAATTATAACTGTTGTTAGTGGATCTACACTCCTAAAACACTTTAATTCAGTCTAGTGCACCCATCCCTTTAGTTTCCTTAAACCTCCAAACAGGTTGATGGACAGATCCCACAGCAGACAAGAATCTGTGCATGGTGCGTTCACTGAGATCTGGACATAAGCCAACCCAAACAGCTACTTGGTCCAACTCAGTCCGCTACAAACTTTGTCATTTTTATACAATCCGCAGCAAAACAAATCAGTTTTTCAGGGAAAATGTCGACACTATTTAATCAATCGATTATATACGAATTAATGTCGGTGTTCTATGTTTTCTCTGATAAACTGCTTTGTTTTACTGCCGATATCCGGTGCTCAGTGAACTCGCCATGCAGAAACTCAGCAGCCCTGGGTTCTGTTTCCAATATACAGGAAACTTTAACAAAATACTAGGGACTTAAAAAAAAACACAGTGTAGCAATGACACGGTTGCATAATAATGCAATAAAACACAAACCAACTCACGCGATAAGTCATTAAAAACACGACGATGTGTGTGCTTTTTTTTATATGATTCACTAAAAAGGGAGCAGTTGGGTGAAGTCACAGCAGTATAGCGCGCGCATGCCGCGCTGGCTCGCGCAGGCTCGCGCAGGCTCGTGCAGCGAGTCCATTCACAGTCTCAGATGCAAGTGAAAAGTCTGTTCAGTGGTATTTAAAAGAATGTCCATAACAAGTAAGCAGCTGGAAGATTTTTGTTTTTGAAAACAGACTAGATCCATTGAAGTTTGTCACTGCACTCGCGCTGATCCTCAAAGGAGACTTCTGCATCGTATTCAGGCTGCAGATGAAGCCATGAGGAAATCTTGGTTATTGATTTTACAGAGGAGACGCACGATTAACTGTGACGCTGTGGGATATCTCGTGGTGCCCACTGTGCAGTGCTCGGACAGACAATTCAGAAGTGCATTTCATTGGAAAAAAGTCCATTTCCATTACAGTTTTGCGAAAAATGTCCATCCATTTCAATACGGCCCCAAAACCAGCTCCTCTAAGCGCAAAAATTACCATGGTAATATACCGATTATTGCAATATTTTCTGTATTGGCTTGGTATGGTTAGCCAAGTATCCTGAATCCATCATATTGTGATTTACTCTAAGATTCCCAGCTCTAAATTGCATGCATGCATGTTTTACAGATATTAAGTTATTAGTATTTCCATGACATTTAAAGACTACAAAAATCCATAACTCGTTAACATTACAAAGTAATAATTTTAAAAAAGGTCTGTTTTCTTGAGAATTGAGGGTAATGACTTCTTGGTGCTCTTGCTCTGTCCCAGTCAGAGGAGAAGCCTCTAATTTAAAACAAAAAGTGAAAGCGTGTAACTACAAGGACTCACCAAGACTGCAGAGGACTCTTGTGATCTCCCTCAGCAGCAAGTGCCTGCTTGTTCAGTTTGCAAAGTCCTCCAATTTCTCCCGTTTGGAGGAAGTCCTCCTGGAACCTATAGAGTAGGAGAGTTTGAGCATTTTTAATCAGCCATAGCGGCATCTTTTCTCTCTCTTTTTTTTGTTTTAAATAAAACTGAATAAAGCTGACCTCTCGTGACCTCTCCGTGGCTGCCGCAAGTCCAGGTAAAGGTTTGTTGATCTGCAGTATCTAGTGTGGCGAGTACACCTCAATGACGAATCCTCCTGGAAAAAAAAATCTAAGTGATCTTAAAGGTTGTGGAAATCACATTTAAAATATCACAGTGATCAAACTTTTTAAAGGCAAAGAATCTACTGTCTATTTAGTGTCGGCTCTTAAGTTAAACTTTGTGTCAATTTTTGCAAGATTTTTTTTTCTTCCTGTTGACTCAAGAGGCCGGTGGGAACTAAGGAAATGACAGAACTTACTGGATTGTTGGCCTTGCAGAGTGTTTTAAGCTCTGAGAGACGCTCACTGACGTAGCCAAAATCCGCCTGCTTCCAGAAAAGCTCTCGGGCCGCGTCCAACGAACGAGCCCTGACAACACAGATTCAATGTGGAAACCTCTGTTTAATCACAAGGGATCATCTGTGAAGTATGTTACTTATATGCACACTGGTACAAAAAAAAAAAAAAAAAGCTGCGTTTTAAACAAAACTAAAAAAGGCCTGACAATTTCTAGATTGACTTTAGGAGGATTTGACAGTTACAACAAAGTACCACATAAAGTGTGTCATCCATGATTTAAAGCGCAGTACCATCCAGAGTCAGCTTTGGTGCAGACAGGGTAGCTGAAGCGTTTCTCTTGGTCACAGTTCTTTTCATAACCCCAACAGCCTGACAAATCCTGCAGTGCATCCTGTTAAAAAAACGTGCAAAAGCTTAACAAATAGGTGTAAAAGCAAGAGGACAAAATAATGTAAATTACAATTTTTCCCCTAATGATTAAAAAAAAAAAAGATGTGGCATGAAGGGTGCAAGGTGAAACTGTGACAATTAGAATATATTTATTATTTCTGGACTAAAATATTTGTAAAAAGTCTGAATCAGAAAATAGACAATAAATAAAAACTTATGTCTTACTTTAAAAGGACAGAGTGGGTCCAGGCGGCACTGCTTTGCAATCTTCTTGTTGTTGTGGAGAAAGTAGGGTATGTGCTCTGGTGGCAGTGAGATCCAACTGTAGTTTAAGAGCGGTGTTGCTGGATTGTGGTTTTCAGCCATCTCAGTAGTGGCCAGAAGGAGAGGAAAAACTAACCCCAGCGCTACTAAAAGCACCATAGTCAGAGTTACGCAGACATGTGAAATACTTGCTTCTCTTCAGAACTCTCTGCAAGAGGGTGAAAAAAAAAGTGAAGTCAGACCTGTAATCTTGGTTGAGAGCCTCGCACCGCAATACAAAAACATGTGGGCACAATTAAGTGTGTGGGAACTCAGCTCCAGGCAGATCTAAGATCCTCACAAGGATGCAGGAAATAACGCTGACCTTTTCCAGATTCCTGTCCGAGCGATCATAAATAAAGCTATGGGGGGGTGGACTGCATCGGCTGGCACCCATGTGACGTATTAAGGTGGCAAAAAAACAGAACCCCTCTCCCTGACTATCAGTGACAGAGGATTTAATACTCAAGCCTGACCTTTGTCAAAGCATTGTATCATGTAACAATAGCCTCAAAACATTCTCACCTCTAAAGGAAGGGAGGGAAGTCAGAAACTGTCTATACCGCGAGTTTGTTAACAATGACTTGTGGGAACTTCGCAACCTGTTTGAAGAATTGTTTTAAAAAGTAGATGCAAACTATAAATCAAGCAAATAATCTTTTATTCTATCATAAAAAATCAGCATGCAGTCTGTCAAAGTATCATTGTGTCTACAAATTTCACCTCAAACTTTTTTTGATCCATTTAATATCAAATGCTTTTAATTTATCCAAACACTCCCTGTAAACTGATTTAAAATATATATGGTAAAACACGAAATATAGATTTTTCTTTTGATACTAATCTACAGATCTTTGTTATTTGAGGATTTCCTTGTCAAAACTTAATTTACAGTCAATAAATAAGCCCACCTAGGAGCAAAGCATCATCGCTGGTAAAGCATGTTCACCACGTTAACTTGAAAATTACCAACATATTGTGATTAGTCTGACAAGATCTAATATGTTCATAATCCCAGCTGTGAGAACAAACATAATATCTCCACAAGGGGGGTTCACATATGGAAAAACTGTAGGAAAGACATTAAAAACTGTCAATCCGTTAAAAAAAAAAAAAAAAAAATTAAAGCAATTATAAAACGGGATGTAATAAATAGACACAATGGATTCATTGCGCAATCCAACTAGATTAATTCATTTTTTGTTGTTGAACCATAATTAATAATTCTCAATGTAAGTGTTTACACCAATTACTCCTGGTAAGTTTTTTAAAATGCTGTGTGTAAACTTAAGTTTTGGACTGAATTGAAGATAAAGGGGCTTCTTCCAAAGTCCTTCTCACACTTATTACAATAAATCAAAGCAAAATATTACAAAAAAAGAAAAATATTTCTATACAGTAGGCACAGATATATAAAACTGAGGATGATTGGTGGCTACATTTGTTGGAAAATGTGCATATTTCCTCAAACATAATTCAATTATTATTCTATCATAAATGGACGTTTGCCTACGCAACACAATGAAACTATTAGATATTACATTGATTATTACTTTATTGTATATTAATAATCATCATTAAATTCGAACTTGTAATCAGTTATTTATACTTAACCAACAAATATTCAGGTTATTTAAAAAGCCAAAATAATGAATAAAATCACATGACCAGAATAAAGTACATATTGTAAATACACGTCGTGATTTCAGAAATCAAAATTTATACAGATCAAGTATTAAAAATATTTGCAAATTAGTTGGCATTAGAAAAAAAAATATCCATATATACATTGTATAATTTAAGAAATTGTTTTTACAAATTACATATTTGATATTCATCAGGAATAATTTATTATAACCACATAAGGAAACAAAGTGGAATGAATTGATTAGAAAATAAGAGATTATATTCAATTGTTTTGTTTTTTCCATTATCATTTGTATCTGATCAAAGTCAAAAGTCACATATATGAAATTGCACGCTATACTTCTGTTAATAAACTTGAGTTTATTTATTCAATCAGTTTGTAAACATAAATAACGTGTTTTATCTTCAGTATGAAGGTTAACGCAGGAATTACGTTTTAAACTGTGTCCTTTTGGTTACTGTTAGGCTTTTTCTGCCCACTAAAACCATTCTCGGTGGGTGTTACGTCACAAACAAATCAAATACATTGAGGATAAAATATATTTTTGCTTAAGGAGTAACGGGCCTACAATTACTCAACTTTAATCTGCATATACGGTTAAAAAAATAATAATAAAATGTTAAAAAGTCCGTCATTTTCGAACATGTTATTCATACTCACAGGAGTTGTTTAGACTCAGTTCTCTTCTCGTCAACTTTTAGCTAGCTTTTTAACAACAATTACAATTAACCAAAGTTTTCTTTAACTTTGTCAGTGAGCTGGAACAGTTAGTTTCTTTACGCGTTTAAGATTCTGAATGCAAAGTTCACCGACAGATTAATGCACTCCTTATTCCTTCGTAAGACAGTCAATTTAGGAAAAACGCATTTGGATGCTAACTAATCATGTTGGAAATGTCTTAATACGGAGGCTAGCCGGGATTCTCCGTTTCATTAATTAGCTGTTCCTTTGAGACAACGCGAGAACTGAGCTGGATAAAATGTGGAATTTTACTCATCTCATTAAAGGAAAACAACAACAAACAAAATATGCAGCCAATTGTTGAATTAGAAAATATGACAGTATTTTATATGAAAGCCCGTTTACCTAACGCCACTGTCTGCTCGCGCTGATTGAAGCAATGATGTTGCCGTGTAGTCGCCATAACACCGGAAATCTCACAATAACTGCACTATGCTCCTATGACCTCCAGGTGGCGCCAAAATTGAAAGTGGTTAAAAAGCTCATGTTGCAGAACACACATTTTAATTACATAAAGAAATACTCAAAAGAAAGAAGCCGATGCAATAAAAAATAAATAAAATAAAAATAGGACAACAGTTTAGGATGCGTCTGAACTTTCATTTATTTCAATAGTTTCTGTAGCATCAAGGTATTGGGAATGCTGTGAAAATGCAAGTTTGTAGCATCTGATGTGATCCCATTTAAATTAAATGTGATTTTTCTCTGGCAACTAAATAAATGTATTTTAATATATAAATAAATACTCAATCCAAATTAAAACATATTCTTTAGGATTTCAGCGACAGATAACCCTTATTTCAGACCACATTTTGTGATTTCTATGGTACCCACAGACATACATATTATATACAAATCTTAAAATATTCCCTAAATCACTCTGTAAATATGTTAAGAAATAATTGGATTTGTGTAGTGCAAAAAGGCTTGTGAATTTTAGCTAAAATTTTTATTTACAAAACCATATCTCTGACAGAATGATGAATAAAGTAAAATCCCAAATAATTCAGAGCAAAAAAGATTGACTTTTGTCCTTCATAATAATCTGGTAAATCTGATTGATGATTTGGCCTTATCCCAACCATTTAATGTATACAAACACTAACTTGGATAGATGAATAATTAAAGAGAAGGTAAGGATACGCTGAAACTAACATAATTTGTTCACTACCCTTTCATGGCCAAAATTATGGAGGAATTTAATGCAAAAAAAATTGTAAGTGAATCTGGTTTATTTCCGGCTCTGCAGCAATTCGTCAATCTGAGTTTTGTACATGTTCTTTACATCTATAAGGTCCAGCCTCAGCTCCTCTGCTTCCTCTGCTTTTTCTCCATACATCTGTAGAATGGTGTTGTGCCTTTGTTCCAGATCCTGGAAGGATAGATAAGTAGATAAGATTAATGAATACATTCTCAAAACTTGAAACAGAGGTTATCATTAACAATCTTTACTTTGCAGAAGAACAAAAAACAATTTCGAATTTGCATAATAAAGAATAACAATTCTAAAATGTTTGCACCTTGAGTTGAATTTTCAACTTCGGAATGCCTTTCACCATTTCTTCCATCTCATCGTTGCTGTTTGTCAGTCGAACCAGTTCTTCTGACATCACAGCACGACTCCGTTCCAAGTTTGCAATCTCAAGCTATGAAAGATGAAAGAAAGCAAACATTTGCAATAACATTATAAGGGGAAAAAAATCGGAAAAAATTGCATGAACAATAAAGATTCTTATAGAGTTTAAACAGGAATAGCAAACAGCATCCCACCTGGAGTTGTGCTATCTCTCCTTCTCTGAGTTTGAGCTGCGACTGCAGGTTCTCTATGATACTGGAGCCTCCTGACAGTCTGGCGGCCTCGTACAGATTGGTCCCGCTCACTGACATCGACATTGTTCCCAGAGAGTGGTCTAGAGAGTCATCCTGGATATAAACAAATATTGGGTAGCATTAAGAAAACAACAGTTTTCCGAGTTGTAGCGCTGATGTTTTCTATAACTGAAATAAAAACGCTTTGAAGGGAGGCACCTGTGAAAGGACAGAAATGTGCAGCCCAACATTGTCTGCTCCACTGATGGAGCTGGAACGAGACAGGGAGGGTGTGGAAGATCCTGGGCCCTCTCCTACAGAGTTGGTCATTGCCTTCCGCTCCTAATTCAGAGAAAATAAAAAGTTAAAGTTGGTACTGTAAGAAATAAAACCAAATGAGCAGTTCCAGCTGAAAAAAATATAGAATTATTCCAAACCTTTTCCTTTAAAGCCTCTTGTGCCAAATAGCATTTCTTCTTCTCCTTCTCCACCTTAATCTTCTCCATTTCTAGTTGGTTGACCAGCAGCAGCTTAAAGACAAAGAATGAAAATATACATGAATGTTTGTTTCTTTTGAGAGAACAAGAAATAACTGAATGAATGATGATACCTTTTCTTTTTTGGCCTCTTCCATCAAACGACTGTGCTCACCCCGTAAATTTGTTAATTCAGCATGCTCTCTACAAAGCAAAAGAATACATTTTCATAAAAACTATATATAAAATATTTACAGCATTTACTTTTTTTTTAAATAAAGGCAAACGCAAATTTGGTTTCCTCATCCCCAGAACATAAACATGATTCTTAATGATAAAAAATGTTCATTCATAAATAGATTTCTAAGGATGATGGGCAGCAAATTCCTGTGAAAGTTTGACATAAGAAAACACGTCAAGTCAGCCAGGAGGAAAACCTAGAATCTTCTGATCTACAGTTTCACATGTTACCCACTGGCCCAGAATGAAAGCCACTTCCCAAGCCATAACCCTTTAGCACAAAGGTCCATTCGTCTGTCAATACAGTCTGCAGGGGATGTCCTACAAATGAGTTTTATACAGAATTCCTCAAAGGTTGTGTAAGCAAACAAATGAATGTAGAAGAAATGTTATTTTTCATGTCTGCTCAAATTTGTGTCTATAAATTGAAATTTAGGCACTGGTTACAGAAATCTGAGATCAACTGGAAACTCAGTCAGGGTTTGTATCTAAAAACAAATACATGAGTTTTATGCCCAATGAATATAAGACAGTTTATTTTTTTTAAGTAAACAAATATGTATATTTTTTACATTTTTCATAGTATTTTTTTAAATGCCATCAACGCTTGATAGTGTCCTTATACAGAAGACATTTTCTGTCAAAAACTGCAAGCAGGCAAATAGTGTCATTGGAGTAAATGCCTTAAAAAACAACATGAATGCCATTGCTGTTCATATACAACACCCATTTGTACTTCTAATTAAAAAAAAAAAACGTTTTAGTCTATCAAGCAGGGGATCCAAGAAAACAAGTGGACAACTACGATCATCCAGATCCTCCAAACTGCAAAATAAAGACACTATTTTATTCAATTTTATTTTATTCATCAGCTGATGGAAAAAAGCCATCAATTCTTCTGTAAATATAAAAAACTGCATCTTCTCTGATATGCATTGTCATTCAAAAATGTGTTTAGATGGAAGAATATTCCAAACAAAGTCAGTAAATTCCAGCTAACTTTTCCTAAACATGGCTGGATTTACATAGTGGTGTCTTGTTCATGGTATCAGCTTATTTTGGATCAGGAATACTGGCAACTGTCAATGTTACTGAAGCTAACTGAAGGTAAAAGCACATTAAAGTGTCATTGTAGTGGAATTGGATTTAGCTTACCTGCTGCTCTCATCCTCCAGCTTCTCTCTTTTGTTTTTTTCAGATTCCACCTGTGCAAGAAGCTTAGCTTTTTCCTGGCGGAGTGAGGAATTCTGAGATTCCAGAGAAACCAGCTGGGCCTTGATGGAAAGTAGTTCTTCAGTTGCTGATCGCTCCTTCTCCACAGCAACTGCTAGCTGAGCCTGGGCGTCCACTGTTGACATAATGAGTACATAGAAAGATGTCAAGATGGGGTGGGGATTATAAAAGTAAATACATAAAAGATTGAGAGTTCATTTACTGCATTTTACCTAGTCTGTCAGAAATGTTCTTCTCTATTTTTTCCCAGGATGCCGTTTGTACCCCTAATGTGCCTTGCAGGTTCTCTATTTGCCGCAGTAAAGGTCGTGTGGCCGAGGTGACGCTCTGACTGAGCTCCTGGTTTCTGTTCTCGGCTTCCTGCAATCTCTGAAATAAAAAAGATACAAATTAAAAGCAACCAATACATTTTCCTAAAAATGTTATTCTTTTATTTCAAATAGCCTTTTTTCTTTTACCTGCTGAAGCTCACTGATCTCCTCCCTCAAATAATCTTCTTTCCTTGCTTGCTGGATTTCTGCTCTCTGCAGAGCAAGCCTCAGATCAGCCACCTGTGCACAGTAAAATATTGATGTGCTGTCTGGTTATTGTTGACAGAACATGGGGGAATACAAGCAGGATGTCAACAAACAGCCACGTTTGGTGGGAATTTACAAGCACGTGAGATCGCCGTGCCTGCAGAGTAGAACAGTGGTTTTCCACTACTCCGCTGACACATATGTTGTGGTTTTACCTGGTTGGCTAGCACCTCCTGCTGTATCCGGGCCTCCTCCTGGGCCTTCTCCAAAGCCAGGCTCAGCTGCTCTTTGGCCTGGGTCTCCCTGCTCAGAGCAGCCTCCTCAGCCTCACTGACTCTGCTGGCGTTCATCTTATGAAGCTCTGCCAGCTCCCTGACAACAGATTACAACAGATTAACACACAACAACTGCCACACTTTATAGGCAAATTATTGTTTTGGTATAAAATATTTCCTAAAATATGTTTTTAAGAACAAAATCAAATGTTAATTCATGGCTACAGCGCAATACTTAATTTGCTATTTGTGATATCAGAAATTAAGGTGTTCATAAACCAACTTAAAATGGTTTTGGTTTGATAACTACATTCGTTTTTAATATATTCCTTGGATTACATCCAAAACACTTGTTTTCTTGTTCAAAATTGTGATTTGATGATTTTTTACTGGTGTTAAATAAAACTTTTACAACTTAAATGGATCTTCTGAAGTTAAAAAAAGAAGGAAAAAAAATGAGTAAGAGCATTGTACTTTTTTCATTGTGGATCAAGCTTAGACTGCTTCAGGCTTCAGATCTTTGGTGATTGTGTTAGTGGCAGGGTGTGTCACTATTTACTTGTAGGAGTTATCGAGTGCGGCCTCAAGACTTCTATTTTTCTCCTGCAGCTCCTCCACGTCAGTTTGCAGCCGGCTCAGATCCTTTTCCTGCTGTTCTCCCACCCCGTTCAGCCTCCTGATGTTCTCCCTGTGCTGTTTCTCCACCTCCTCCTTCCCATCGAGTACCTGAATGCACAAAACAGTTCACCGTGGATATTTTCAGTAGTTAAGTGAAGAGACTAAATATTTCATGCAGCACAAAAAAACAGATATGCAAAGTGGTGCCACCAAAGATGCGTCTAAATAGAATGAAGACAGAAGTTTCTTTAAGTTTTACCAGCAACATTCAAACTTGAAATAACGTTTTGATAGCAGGTGATAACTGCTTCCATGTGGATAACTCTTCATCCTGACCTCCTGCAGGTGCCTGAGCTCATCCTCCTGCTCCTTGATCTTCTTCTGCTGTTTCATTATCTTGGCGTCGCTCTCCTTCTCCTTGGCACGCAGTTTTTTGATGATGTTGCTGTGCTGCAGCTGCTGCTTGGACAGTTTTTCACCTAAAACATGAGCGAAAAAAATAGATGTTTAAACTTTATGCGAGTAGTAATTGAATGATGCTATATTGTTTTTTAAGTCATTTTAAAAAGAAAGATTCAATCAAATAATCCGTGGCTTCATTGATAAAATGTGTCTTTTTTGTGCTCTACATACAATCAAAACGTGTGTAACACAGCAACTAAGAAATGCATGTTTGAGGTAGGAGGATACACTAATATTTATGTAGCTGCCCAGCAGAATGCTTCTGCTTCACTGAGTGCAGCTCTGAGCAGGTGATAAAAGAATTTCAGCAATCGTGTCAGAAAAGTTTCCAACGTGAGCTAAATGTGCATCGTTTTAACACAAGTCTCACCTTCCTCCAGAAGCCCCCTGATCTGCTCCTCCTTTTCTTTGATTATCTCCATTGTATCACAGGAGTTCAGTCTTGTAGAAAGCTCCTCTCGGAGGCCCTTTATCTCCTGTTACGTTAAAAAGAATGGCAAACTTTGACAAAGGCGTAGTATTGCAAGAATAGGGGGATAACGGTTAAGTGGCAACAATGGACTAATAGCCGGGAGAGCTCATAGAAAGTGATGTCAATACCTTCTTGGCGATGTCTCTCTCTTTACAAGCCAGTTGAGCCTTTCTCTCCGCTTCTGCAATGCGCTGTGTGAATTCATCTTTTAGGGACTGAACTGTGGAGCTTTCTTCCTTCAAGTTTGTCACTTCACTGAAAAATAAATAGACCCAATTAAGGGTAGAACTCATTGAAAACACTCAACTACTTAAAAAAAAATTCTGAGAACATTTTTCTAAATTTAGAAGTAAAATAATACTGTTTAAAAAATTGTTCCTATTGTCTTTGATATGCTTAAACTTCTTTTCTCTACTGTGGGTTTGCAATGACTTGTTTGACTTGTCTGTCAACATTAGCAACTCTTCTGTTTGAGATGATAGAGCCTGTGGGAATCTGGTGTTTGAGGGACTCACTCTTTCAAATTGTCGCAATCCTCCTCCAGCCTGGCCTTCTCTTTGCTAACTGCTAGCAGCTGGGACTCTCTTTTCTCAAGGCGACCGGACAGATCATCGATTACCTGAAACATTGACACAGATTGTTTTGTCAATTTATTGGAAATCCAAAATATGGTTTAATGCCAAATGTCAGAAGACGTGTTTAAGAGAAACTTTAAATTACCCTTCATAAAGATAAGGCTTTGTGATAAAATGTTCCCACGTTTATCACGGGAGATATGTTGCAAAAATAACCGGCTGTGAAATTCACTAAGTAGTCCTCTTTATTTTTTCACAGCAATTATAGAGTTAATGATTTTAGTAAAAAGAAAATTAGCCAACATAGTAAACACCTGATAAACAGACATTTGAAATTAAAATGCAAAAATTTAATGAATTACCTTTTGAAGCTCCAATATCTGAACAGTAGAAACACTTTTCATCTCCTCAGTGATGGGCAGATCACTCTGTCCTTCAGCTTTGAGTGGAGGCTCAAACACTGTAATAAAGGCTTCAGGCTCCATCTCTGTCAGCTCTTCAGGCTGCTCACTGTTCACAGGCGTTGCACTTCTCCCACTTTCCTCCATCTCATCCAGTGACTGCTCCCTTGTCCTCTCTGGGTGTTCCTTCTCCTCGGACTTTTCCTCCTCACCCTCTTTTTCCATTACTCCGTCTTCCTGCTTCTCACACGTTAAAGAAGCAGGACCAGCGGTGACAGATGCCAGAGTCCGACTGCCAGAGATCTCGTCATCCGAGTTGACCTCGCTGACACTCCGGCTGTCCAGTGACTGCACGCTGAATGAATCGATCCGCTCGAATGCATCTGAGGAGGAACCGCAGCTCTCCGTGAGCTTCGGGTAATCCTCTAGTTGGGGAAAATCTCCACAGGTGGAGGCAGTGAGAAGCTGAAAGGATCCCTGCATGAGGTGAAGGCCTGCTTTGCTTTCGCCAGTTTCTTGTCTGGAGCTGACTGAGCTTTCGCTCAGCACGCTCTCGTGATCAAGAACTTCAATGTCACTTGTGGTAGAGGTTCCTGAGGAGAAAGCGCTGACTGGAGGAGACGGGGTATCTGTTTGACGATCCTCTGTCTTGCGCTCTTTCTGATCTGGGCTTGCTTCTTTGGAGGATGATGAGGCTGCAGAATCTGTGGGAGACTTCGCTTCAGAAGAGGATGGTTCTGGGGGTGGGTTTGGGGCGTCAGGTTCCACCGTGTTTTCTGACAAAGTGTCTGACTGCCCTGTTTTGTTCTGTTCAGCTGGAACCGGTGAACCCTCATCTTCTTTTTCATCCGTTTTGCATGGCAGATCACTGGAAGTAGTAGTAGCAGGGAAAACTGGCTGGAGGAGGATAATGTCTTTGTAAGGTGCTGCTGGTGATTCGATGGTTTCCTCAAGTGGAGTGTCAGCAACCGTCTCAATGTCTGGACCTTTCACAGGTTCTATATTTGGACTCTCTTCGGTTTTCTGGGGTTGAGAAACAGCTTCTCTGCTTTTCTTCTCCTCCTTCTGAAGTCTCCGTTGGGTTTTCGTAGGGGGTACAGACACAACCGGGCTTTTACTAACCGGATTGACATCCCCGGGTGAGAGAAAGGCACTGAAAAAGTTCTCCGATTCATCCACAACAGTTCGAGTGACAGGGGTAGTAATGGCCCCCGATGAGGGCGGAGGAGTGGTGGTCTCTTCTTCTGCAGGTGCTTCCCACTGAGTCATCCCCCATCCTCCACTCAAGGAGAGTTTTCCAGGTAATGAAACATCTGAAAAAATCGATGTAGTGGGCTGTTAGCATTGCTGACACGTCTATGTTTTGCAGTTTCAACCAAACACTG
This sequence comes from Oryzias javanicus, assembly GCA_003999625.1. Classification (NCBI taxonomy): domain Eukaryota; kingdom Metazoa; phylum Chordata; class Actinopteri; order Beloniformes; family Adrianichthyidae; genus Oryzias; species Oryzias javanicus. Next base: position 21,120,248 of record CM012441.1, read on the forward strand.
AGCTACTTACCATCAGATGGCATCACGACGGTGTCACCCCACTGGTCCTCTTCTTTAATGTCCAGAACTCGATCGATGGACTTCTGAGCCGATGTTAAAGCTTGTTTAGCGAAACTGGACAGGTGAGATGCGTTGAACCAACTCATTCTGACTGAGAAGCTAGCAGCAGCGACTGGTAGCAGGGGGCTCACAATTGCACGCTATGTTTTAACTCTGTGTTGTCAAAGACGACCACTTTACAATCGCACGCAACTAAAGTCAAGATCGTTACGGTTCCCTAAAGCGTCGCAGTTAGTAAGCTAGTTAGCAGTTCCTGAAGCTAACCCAAGCTGACAACCATTAGAGAGCAGAGCGTTGATATTTACTTTCACCCCAGAAACATTTTTAATGACTATTTTAGTCAGTTTGGTAATAGTAAATATAACGACTCTAACTCCATCGTAGCTGTCAAGCCAAGCGACTCTTCTTATCCGAGGCTTTTCCGTCTTCTTGAGGCAGCCTTCATCGTTTGTTTTGGTCGCTCTTCTCAACTTGTAGCTTGTCGCGCGGCTAGCGTTAGCATGCTTGCTACTTCCTTTCCACGTAGCAGTGTGACGTCACAGTCAGGTCAGGTTGCAATTACCACGTTATTTCCTCCGAAAATATATAAACAATAAACTTTACGAACATAAATGCAATAAGTAAGAAATCAATATATATGTGTGTGTGTTTTTTACTTCATTAAATATTATAACAGTACAAAATACAACAAGACTTTGACGCATTTTAAGCTAATATAACCAGTGATTATCCTACATTTTTAGCGTTTACAGTTCAACTTTTCTTTTGTTTTAATTATTTAATTGTTTTGAGATTTTACTGTACTGTAGTCACGATTGATTTATGGTTTACGGTTGAAATATATACAGTATGTGTTTATTTTTCTAAATATCCAAGATCATTCCTCTGTTTCATGATTTATTTATTTATTTATTTTTGCATTTTCCCTACATGAGTAAAGTTTTTAAAATAAAGTCCAATTTAAATGGTTATAAATTTTTGTATCATATTTTTCCTTCCCAAAAGGATTTCTGCTCTGCCAAGTATTATATCCGGCTAAGTACATATTCATTTTCTTAATTGATTTGGAATCCTGTTAAAACATGTAAAATATCAAAGGTCGAACTGTTTTATGCAAAGCTTGCACATTAGGAGTAAATGTATGGTTGCTCCGTGCTTTTTTTTTTTTTTTTTGAAAAAGAAATTAGACATCATGTACCCAAAAAAAAACAATTTATTCCAGTCCACAACAGTTTCAGCTTTAAAAGCTGGAGCAACTAAAAAAGATGAAAAACATAAATAAATACACACAACAGAATAAGTACAGAAGAAACTGTCAGGAAAAAGTCTGTGGATTTCTCCATTTGCACAGAAAACTACTTAATAATGAAAATAATAACGACACATGATTCTTAAAACAGTCTGTAAAGGAACCAAAACATCACAGAACTCGGATTTGGCTTTTCAGTGCAAAAACATCCAGTTTGTCCCATAAAATTAGATACATTATTAAACATTGTGATTGGATTCGCTGTAAGCTGATTTTGTTTTGAACCGATCCGGAGTGCCTCTGCTTGTTCTATGAGGTAAAGCAAAGTCGAAACATCACAGTCTGGGGCGTTGTTACATCAGCTACAGCAAGTTCCTGTCCGTCTGTCAGTCCAAGCTCTGAAAAAAAATATTATAATAAAAAAATGTGATTCAATAATCTATAAAAACATATAAAATCTGCTTTAAGAAGTTCAGTTTGAAAAAGAGTTCACCTTTTAAAGTTTTAGACAGATTTGCTCGTGTCCTCTGTTCAATTGAAGGTACAGACTGGAAAAAAATAATTCTGATTTAGTGCAATTTATGTGAACAACCTTTCACTTGTTTAAGTAATTCAGTAAACATAAGCATGAAAAAAGTAATAAACTACTCTAAAATTAAATACCTGTAAATATAATGTTTTGTTTTTTCCCTCCACTGTAGCTGTTATAGCAGGTGACTTCATCTGTCTGAAAAACAAATATTTTTGTTTTCTCGTGAAATTAAAAAAAAATCTCCATCAAGCAAATATATGAAAAACAGGAGGAAGGCAAACTCACAATGATGCACTCTCAGTCAGAAAGTCTAACACTTCCTGCAGTTTGGAAGATGGATGAAAGTGGAGATCCTGAGGTACCTGTCTGCAAGCGCTGCAGTTTTCCTGCAGAAAAGACAAAAACCACACCTCAACCCAACAGCCCACTCGTCTATTCTATCATGCGTTAATGGGAGCGTGGGATTCTGGTCCAGACCTTCCTTTCTGCCTCAAAGGTGTAGGTATATAGGCCATCAACGTCGTTGAAAACCATATAGTTACTGAGAGGTACATAGGCACTGACAAAAAAAAACAAAACAGTAAAAACAATGTCACACAATGAAAGATGCACAGACTCAAAATATAACCTGCACAGTCCCATCAGCAAACTAGTCCTCCCACATTCCTCAATGTAGAGAAACACAAAAACCTGTCCTCTGTACAAAAATGTCTGTGATGTTTCTTTGTGGAACTATATACATACATAGTGTGAGATATTACCATCTTTATATGGTTGTAAAACATACCTTGTTGCTAATTTGAAAACTTCTGTGGCACAAGCAGCTGGATCAAACAAGAAAAAGTCAAAATATTACATACATATCATCTTCAGTTGGGACTATCTAAAACAGGACAGGTATACACTATCATTTCATATTTACTTATGGATCATAACTACTAAATACTTACCAGCAATGACTGCATTTGTTGATGCAACAGCTGGGATTATCCTTTTAACAACACCTGCAACATACAAAAGCTTTTCACTCATGGATTTGTAATAAAAAAAAACTATAAATCATGAAGGTGAATTGATTTTAGGAAGTTTCAGCAGGGCTGGGTTTAAAATCCTCAATCCTTTTTCCACCTTCAATTATAAATTGATCTTAGTTCATCAGATCTTTAAATCGATTTTCCATTTATAATTATTGCTAATTTTTTTCAAGATAAAAATCTGCTTTCGTTTTTAATTTGAGATTTGATAACCCTATTAATGAATTTTAAAAGATTAAAGTTGCATGAAGAAAGAATATGTTAATGTATATCTTTACACGATGCGCTTTATACTGTTCAGGGAGAATGTGATGTTGTACATTAAGCTTGGTACTAATGCAACATTAGTTTGGCAATAGTGAATTTTTCTTAAGTAAACAGCATATACTCGTATAACTGAAATTTTAATATAAAACTTGCAAAAAAAAAAAAAAAAAAACATTTATACCTCTGTTTTTTATGTAAAATCGTATTCACTTATTTGTATTGTTTTATAAAATGTCACTAACATTTTATTTTTTCCCCTAGTTTTTGGCACCTTAAGAAGCTTATATCCAAGAGGAAGTACAAGTAAATAAACAAAACTCTGGAGGCAAAAACCAGTTATTGTTTTCTCACCCTGTGTAAGTCTATACGAGACTCCTGTTATACTGAATTCTGCTGCCCTCTCCAGAGATCTCTGGAAAACCCACTGGATGTGCTCTGGGTCATCTCCATCCAATGCCACACCATCTATGTCATATAGATTTAACTCAGTTATCATTACAATCATTTTTCCAAACGGAAACACAATAATGCAAAAAATAAAAGGTATTATTCCATCCTTACCGCCAAACGGTAGCTCTTTGGGCCACTGCAGTATTCTGACATATTCAATGCAATGCTCTGGCAAACGAGGCATTGAAGCTATTGTGCACATAGGGAAGTTGATCTGCAAGGAAATGCAAATTTTAAATATTCTAAACAATACAAACAACAAGAACTGCTTTTATATATATTTAATCAGTCAAAGTTGTTTATTTTTTATTTTAATAGTGAAGCCATACCTGAGGAGGGTAAAGCTCAAGGGTGCAGTCAATGCAGGCCGTCATACCAGGCAAAATGACTCTGGCGTTGCCCTTAAAGCCTTCAGTCCCACCATCGATTAATGGGATAATGGACCCTGGATCCAGCACGCCGTCCTCATACACCAGCATAGACAGCTGGATAGAAACACAGACGTGCAAATGAATACCGTGTGGACAGGATGAAAAAAAGAAAATAGAAGATGGGGATTATGGTAGCATTTCAAGGAAAATGTCTTACCAGCATACCGTTCATCCACCTCCTGGCAACAATAGAATCAAGTCCACAAACAATTATATGGAATTCTAGATGGATAGAAATAAGAAATAAGTTGATAAAATTCACACAGCTGACAGGAGACAAAATATTGGTGCACAAAATCCCAACCACACTGAGTAATTTGAATTTAAAGTCATTGTGTTTAATGTTTTATAAGTTAAAAGTTTTTAAAGACATTTAACCAAATATTCAATAATATGCTATTAATATAAAATGACAATACTATAACCAATCTTTAAGTTTTGCTCCTCCTCCATCAGGTCTCTTTTAAACAAACAGGATTTTCACTTTTCCCACCTCAGTCAAGAACAAATACTTACGTCTGTAGAATGTTTCGTCAAGGTCCTGAATTTTTTTAAAATGACTGTACAACCCATTAAGGAAACAAAGGAGTTAGGAAAAAAATGTCATCATTCCTGGTCTTAACCCCTTGACACCTGAATTTATTTCCAGCTTTAAAAAAAAAAAAAAAAAATCACTTATGTTTTTGTTTTCATGTAGATGCTAAATAAAGATAAGTTTAGAGAAGATGTGGTTTGATACATATTTGTATTAAAAGGTGTCAAGGGGTTAAAATGCCATACAACACATTTTGTTTTCTTTTACGTCCTTCTTTATATTTGACTAAAAAGGATACGGAACAACACAGCATCCCGGAACACGACTGTTGATGAAATCCGCTGCCACTTCAGCTTTAGGTCGGCCAACGTCCTTAGGCCTGGAGAAAATTTAACACGTTAATAGGGAAAAAATCTCACTCTTAACATTGCATCCATATAAATATTTAAGAAAAAAAGAGAAGCTTAAAAGAATACAAACCTGAAGAGAAACTGACGATTCAGATTGGAGACATCAATGGTGTCCATGTCAACAACGCTGATGTTCCGAAAGCCCGATAAAGCCTAAGTCACAAATGAAATTATTAGAAAAAGCATGTTATTGTGTTTTTATTTTTCAAAAATGCTAAAGTTATCAGTTTACCAGATCTTTCAGTAGCTCACATCCCAGCCCGCCAGCACCGATGACCAGGATTTTGCAGGTTTCCAACAAGAACTGTAAACTCTTCAAACGACAGACGAGAAATATATATCAGGAAATGCAAACTATAACAAAAAATTTGAAAATATAAACCAACACAACACCCGGAGGGGTGGTGCTACCTCTGTGCTGGGTTCGAAGTCCGGATGTGTAAATGGTCCTGGCCTCTCCAGGAATGTTTTTATGTGGTTCCATCTGCCTCCCCAATCACAGGAAACCCCAGATCCTCCATCTACCACCATGCTGAAGACAATAAAGACATTTAGCTTTCAAAATCAGCAGCTTTTGAGATCAAATCAATGTATTTATAGTTGGAATTTGAGTGTGCTACTGGGATCATGCAAAAAAAATTTGACAAAAAAATGAATTCCTCTACCAATATGGACCGTAAATGCATCATCAGACAGTGTAGCATAAGCGTCAATGGAATTAAATGGACGTGCTAAGGTAATATTTGCGTTTTACTGGATAATTTGTAACGCACATTTGAGGAGGGAAAATGTTTCAATAGTTTATCTCACATGTCTGAATCCCCTGGTGACAGGTGGCTGAAGCTCTCCTGTCTGAACAGCTTCTCTAACTAGACTATGTTATTAGCCTTCCAAAAATAGCTACTATGCCGGCAGCGATGAAATGGATTTGAGCCATGACTCAGCATACTGAGCGAATGAAACACTATGCTTACTGTTAGAACATGTTAGTTATTTACGGGTGGCGAGCCACGACCATTTGCAGTACACTTGCTAAATGTGTATTTTGATTACTAACAGGTTAGCTGTCTCTGTAAGCTAACGTTACGTGCTTCCTGTCTATTAAAGGTTCCGCCGAGACTACCAATTTGATCACTAACTTCTCAGTCAGCTCCACTACTTTCGTTCTTTTCTTCTCCCTAAAAAGAGAGAACAAAAGAAGGTTGATTCATGCTGCACTCCCAGGGGTTCATTAGATTTGAAAGCATCTTTCGGGCTTTCTTTCTTGGTTCTTCGGCAGCTACTTACGGCTCATCCATCTCCGCCATGTTGGAGTAACTTCAAGTGCTCGAGTCAATAGTAGGAAAAACAAACTTCGAGGATTCAGAAGTACCCTGGTTGTGGAGCAAACATAAAATCAGATTATCTTGAAAGTACAGAGCTATAAATAGTATTTGTTTTTCTAAGAAGAGAGAGCAGAAACATTTAACATAAAAATAGTGTTGATGCGATTAAAAAAAATGATTATTTCCATATTACCCTGAATGTAGCATTGTAATCTGCTCCTTGTAATAGCAATACATTTCCAACAGATGGCAGCATTTGCTTAAACTGTCAATGATCTCTCACCAAAGCAGACATATTAAAAATAAAATAAGTTTTTAGTTTCTTTGCTAAAAAAAAACTTATCGACAAAGTTCTGATGTTTTATACATTTATATTTAACTTGAGTTTTCAACACAGGGAACTAAGGTTGCATTATTAAAAAAAAACAAAAAACAAAAACTGTTGATCAATATATATATATAAAAGATATTATCTGACTTTGACTAGAATTTGAATGTGTCCTAATTATGCACATTAAAAAGGAATACAATTGATTCAACTTAGAAAACGTTTTGGAGAAATAGATTTGTCCCATTGGAGAATAAAGGAAATACTGGTTAGGTTACTACATGCTTTTTCAAATAATATTTTAACAAAAAACAAATGTAAACACAGTACATAATACTGACAACTCAGTGAAAAAATAAATTAAAAAATTTGCAACGCACAAAAATTGATTCAGACAAATAAATATCTGATAAAGAAAGGAAGTTGAATGAAAAGAAGAACTTGGAGTTACTGGAGTTTGCTATTCGTGTTGAGATGTCAAAGTGAATGAAAAAAAGCTTTTTAATGAAAATTAAAAAAAAAAGAAAAGATAGCATAAGCACCAAGTTAATAAATTATGTTTTTTGAAGATTTGACAACATGTCTACCATAACATGTGAAAGGTGTGAAACTTTTCAACAAAAGTGTGAAAATTATACAAATGTGAAATGTTGGCCAAAATCTCAGATTTAGAAACTATTTGATGAGAGAGTACAAAATAAATAATCATTAATAATGTTAAATACATTTAACAATTATTCAAAGAAAACTGTTAATCACCTGATCTTGGATGACAACAAAAGAGAAGATTTTGAATTCTTGTTTCAAAAATTTAATTTTCTAATCAATGTAACTATGTGAACACCATTATAATATATTGAAAAGGACTGACATAATCCACCCTATAAAACAATTTATGGTAGAAAAAGTCTGCAATGAACCAACATTGAAATCATGTATTATTCAGATGGATATTTTTTTATAGATTACACATGTTTTCTATAAAACTTTTGTATTTATTTAAGCTAAAAACAACTAATGTAATGGTTGCAATTTCAGATTAAAAACATCTGGAAGGAAATATTGTTATGCAAACTCCTATACAAAATCATAAACTTGATAATTGATGTCAATTATCATAATATTAACTTCTCAGCTGTAAACTGCAGATTGGAGCACTTGCTGTGAGCATGACAGGACATTTAAATCTGTTTTTTATGTTTAAAAATGTCAGCACTGAAGGCATATTCCTCAAGTACCCTGATTTACAGTGTCCACGACGTGATGATGAATAAAAGTGTTTAAACTCTCATTACAAAATGATTAATAAACCTGAGACAGGACAGAGCTGTCTGCATTTTAAAAGACTTTCCTGCCTGTGGGCATATGGATTTAATGAATTTTACTGCTCACATCTCATCTAATATTAAAAGAAAAGTGGAAGTTGGTATTGTCTCCAAAGGTCACCAAAAAAAATCAACTAATGTATGCACTGATAGGCGATATCCCTGAGTGCTTTGACTACTTTATGCTAAAATGGGATGTGAGTGTGCATGCATGTTCTTGTGCATGAGCAAAAAGAACCTTCACAGTTTTTATGATTTGAATTTTTTTTTCTTATTTTAATGAGATGTTCCAACTGACAGCCTCTGAAAACTGATAACTAAAAATAACTGCTGCGACCATGTCCTTCATAGATGACTGCCTGCTGTCTCCACTCCCTATTTGTGTCGTCTGTCCTGTCTTCTTTCATTTAACCTCAGCTCTGCTCTCATCTTAAAGCAACAGATCGAACTAATGGAACTTCATGCAAAAAAAGGAAAAAAAAAATGGAGAACCCAGAGGGCATTTGTGAACCAGTTATTAACAGAGCTCACTTGCTCACAGACAATTCAAACTCAAACAGCTGCTCTTCTTTTCTCCCTTTTTTTCCCTCCTGTTTCATCAAAGGTTCCTATAAATCAGTTACAAATACTGTGTAAAGATGAGCAACCGGGGGCTAGAAATCACAATTCTCCTGCTCTGACCCAATTTAAACAGCAGATTTTTTTTGAAACGCCTGCTTTTTCATTCCCCCATGCAAACTGGCTCAATTGGAATGTGACCACAGACATTATAAGGTGACCCATCTTTCAGCTAGTCATTATCTGCAACACAAAAATTGGAAGAGGCACATCTTAACCAGACAATTCTTCCATCATAGTAAACCAAAAGAATCGCCTCTTGTTTTAAAGAACTTCAGAAACATTGCTTTAAATTAAAGGAAAATCATTTATTGTCATGATGGAGGACATACATAAAGAAAATGAAGCTTGAAATTGCATTTCTGAGCATTTCTTTAGTCAGATCATTGTGAATCAAGAACAGAACAAACAAGTATTTGAAAAAGCTTGTAGCTGTTATATAAATTCTTGTTTTTGTCTTTGAGTCATTGGCAGGTATTGCTCCTTCTACCTTTCTCATCTTAAAATACCCCAACCCCCTCAAGTCTCTGTGCTTACTGGTTCCATTTTTCGTGGTTCCAAGAATCAAATGTAAGTTCCCGGGGAACCGTGCGTTTGCTGTGCTGGGCTGGTGCCTAAACTTAGGACTCAATTACCCCCGGCTATTAAAGATTTTACTCTCCTGGAAACTATTAAGGCCAAACTTTTACTCCATTACCACGCCGTAGTATCTGCCTACCTGCCTTTAATCATTTTGCTTTTATTTTTATGTCTTTTATGCTTTTCATGATTTTATAATGTATTCTGCTTCCTTTGTGTACACCATTTTGGGCCTCCTTGACTGGTGGTGGAAGGTGCTCCAGAAATGAATACCGGTAAATGATAACGAAAATAAAAACTACAATCGCCGGGCCACAAGCTCCTTGCTCTGCTCCATTAAAATACCTCTGGGAACGCTTTTACAATAGATCAAAAGATGATTGTTGTTGGAGAAATTTAACGTTTGTTATCAGTTTACTCAATTTTCTGTTTCATTTTTTAAAGGAAAAACAAAAAAAAAAAGATGCACTATCCATTTTTTCATGTTGGTTTCGAAATTTTTTATTGAGAAAATGGTTTGTTTTTTTTTTTTTCACTGTTGCTTTTAGTCTGAAAACCGAATTATATATGAATTGGGATTTTAAGTATGAGCTTCATTATCAACTCAAAAAACCAAATCCTGCTTGTCCTTTTTTTCTGGCATGCAGACTCAGAATTTGTCTGTTTTACAACCCCACATGTCCTAACATTAGTCATTTACCCTTTGATTGCTTTTGTCAGGACTGTAAAGTGGCGTTGATGCTGCTGAGGGTAGCGTGTCACAGCGATATGGTTTCTGTTTGGTGTAAAAGCGGCACCACCAGAAACATAATAAGAGAAGCTTAACGCTGCTGTTGTGTTTTGCTGTAGTAAGTGATTGATGACACCCTTCATTGTAGTGCTCTGATTAAGATCCCAGTGATTTATCACCACTGCTCAAAATGTAATTAGACACTATATATATACTCTCAACAAAACACCACTGTCTTCTGTATGATGCAAGCAGGTGAGTGGTTGTTTTTATGGATGCACCTTTGCACACTTTCTGCATCACCATGGAAATTCTTCGACAATTTACCCAGATTCCTATGAAAACTTTAAAAAATGCCTTGGCTTATCAAATGTAGCAAAAAATGTAACTAGGGGTAAATTATTTAATATGTGATTGATGTGTTTGCTTCACAGTGAAATTGCTTTGGAAGTAATCACTTTGCTCCTGCCAAGAATCTATAAAAATGCATATTACAGTATATGCAGTCACAATCCATTCACAGCTGCTTATAGCAAGGTTAAGGCATTTTTGCACTTATCCACATAAAGAAGAAAGTATATCAAATACTATAAAGACTGTCTGTAGAGAGCTGCAATCACCAACCAGTAAGGTGTTCAACAAAACCAACAAAGACAGTTGTGGCATCAAATCTTTGCAATTTGTTTTCCCTCAGCTTAAAAAAATATGCATGTGGTGATTTAATTTAGCAAATTTACTTCATAAACATAGAAAGAGGAATAAAAGAGTTTATTTGTTTCCATATCAAAACAGAGACAACAAATTGTATCTCGAGATTTTGGTCGGCATTTAATATTGTTTTAAACGTAGGTTTTATGTGCAAGTTATATTTTTATTACCCACCCTATACAGTAATCACCTGCACCTTGGAGGTTTTCATGCTTTTCTGTTCCAAAAAATGTTATTGTTTTTAGACAGTTATACTGAATTAAATTTTAGAGTGCTCAGTTTATTTAAAAAAAAAAAACAGGGTTTGCATAATTGCATTGCAAAATAAAAAAATGCTTTTTTAATTAAGTTTAAAAAAACGTTTAACAATTCAAAAATTTAAATGGATTCTCCTGACATTGTGACTTCATTTTCATTTAAGGTTCCATCCATTCATTTTCCAAACTCGGAGAGTCCCTTTTGAGGGTCACAAGGTTGCTGGAGCCTGTCCCAACTACAGGGATGCACCCTGGACTCGTTGTCTGTCTGTAGCAGGGCTCTATTAAGATTTGTGCACGTGTCTATTTTCACTATTGTGTTTTGCAGATTCATGTTCTCTGTGTGTCAGGATCTGATTGTAGCTAAATCAAATAGCCAGTCCTTTGAGCAAAGTATGTTGCATAGGGGCAAAGTATAAAATATGCTACATCGGATATCCAAGAGAGAAAAAATATGATAAAGGAGCACCATTTAGGTTTATCTATGCATATGTTTATGTCTCAGATGAGGTACTTTATTGTTGCTTTGGGCTCATCTCTCAAGATAGTGAAATGGAAAATTCCCCCTTGCTTTTTCAACAGAGTTTATTCCTGCTTGAGCTTATTTCCTGTCCTCAGCACACTTCCGGTTTCGCCATTCCAGTGTTCCTTCATCACTATTGTCCCTGTGCTCATGAAAGAAGCACAGTGCTTGCACGAGACAAGCAGCCAGCCAAGAATGTCATTATATGAATGAAACATACCTGGAAAAGCAGCAGGAACCTCAACTTAATTGAATGTTTTCCACCCCTAAAAGACAGACAAAGACACATAATTGTATATAAATAGCTATACATTTGCACTGTATCTTGTCTTCAAGCACACATTTATGATCCTAAAGTTAAAACCTTCAACCAAATCTATCCTGAAATCACCTTTTTTTTTATCTGTAAATACCATGTCAAAGGACCAAATTTATTGTGAGGTGGATGTGTTTGTGAAGGGTGGTCCCACTCTATTTTTTAACAGCCAACAGTTCCTTCGGCCTTCATTTTATTTTGGCCTTTTGCCTCTTCAGAGCCTGGGCCAGGGTGGAGCTATAGGAAGTGTGGTATATCCTTCCTCTCCAGCAAAAACATAACTGAGAAGTAAGTCTGAAGGTTGGTGTCGCTGATAAGACTGCAGATACACCTCTATTCTCTCACTGAGACACTTTCAAAAGCTACTCCAGTTGTCCATTAATATGTATATGGGGATTATTACAACTTCCATCTTCTTATCACTTCAGCTCACAAACACCATGATAATGAAAATCAAAAAAATTTAGCTGTTTATTTGAAATTGGTTAAAAAAAAAAGTTTAATCCCTCCAGAAGGGTGTAAAAATAAACTCTATTATTCCTTATTTTGTTGTTTATACTTGATTTTTTTTTTGTAGTGCTGTAGTTAAAAAAAAGAAAAAGCCAAAAAAGCAAGAGAGCCTAATTCATTAGAAAAAGCAAGAGGGAAGCCCTTTAAATGTTTCACATTAGGGAAATTAATACACATTGTCTGAAGCTTGTCAGTCACGTCAATGTACCATAAAACTAAAAATGTCAAATTATGAACAGATATGCACAATAAAAATGCAATCTTAAGAAAGCAGAAATACACTTGTTTTATACACTTATTTATTAGTAATCTTATCAGGAAAGTTTTCCAACAGCAAAATTATCTTGGTTTGAGAAAGCATGTCTTATGACTAATATTTAGGAATTTAATAAGAGGTTGTTTTTTTTTTTGCCACTATGACAATTTTTTTTTTTTTTTTTTTTTTTTTTTTGCTTATCACAGAACCTTTTTCAAATTGTGAACATTTTTTAATTCAAAGCCTGTTTTTTCCAATGTGTATGGTCACAGCTGCATGTAGTAAGTTGCATTTAGTTGAGCACCTTATGGAGAAAAACATGTAATTAAAGTAGTTTTCAATATTGATTCTCTGCACCACAATGCTTTATTCAGGTAAGTTGACTTCTGTTGGTCTACACTAGAGGTGATTTACATTTTTTTCAGTCAGTTTAATCAAACTATCTGTGTTTTAAAATGCCAAAAGTTAGAAAAATTGTTCTGTGTGCCATATTTGATGAACTTAGGGAGTATTCAGACCGTAAAAGTCTGTTGGTCCGGGCACAGTCTTGCGTTTGGTTTGTATTTAGGCATCAAATGGACATTTTTGATTCGAACCAAAGCTTGCAAACAAAATCACTAAATAACTCTTCAGTCATCAGCCAGGAATAATGAGGGTGGGGCAAAGCAACGAAAGGAAGAATAATGAAAGTCCTAAACTTTGCAATCCTTGTCGGGATATCTCACTTATTCAAACTTTATACTTCACTGATCGATTTTAAACATCTCTTTTAACGTCAGGTTCAACACTTTTTACTGTTGGTACGGCATAAGCAGGTAGTTGTTAAGGACATGACAGCTAAGCAGGTATCCTGAGAAGTGTTTTTGACATACAGATTATTGGCAAAATAATGTGAGAAGTAATATGTATCATGCTAAAAGTTGTTTTAATGAGCCTGCATTCTTCTGACTAAACTTAAATGAGTTGCTGTGTCTCACCGTTGCTCCACTACTCTGTTTACATTCCGTAAAGGCCGGGTACAATGGCCAGTTTGGTTGAGTTGTTATGCTATGAGGATGGAGACAGAGAGTGGTTCTTGATCCCAGAACAGGATCCGCTTGGGTGCATTCAGACTGGAAATGCTCTGGAATATTGAGGGAAACAAACTTTGGTTCACCTCAAGCGAACCAAATGTGTCCAGTCTGAATACACCCTTACTTAAGTTAGTGTTTTGAGGCCCGTTTTTTTTCTCTTGATCTGCATGTGTTCTGTCTTCTCTACTGCCCTCTGATGACAACTAATTTGTGAGGTGCTAACCTGAAAACAACCAGAAAAAGATTTGTAGTCAAACACACACTTAGGTTCATTTCATTATTTTTCTTCCTAAAAAAAAAAAAAAAAAAAAAAACAGACTAAAGCAAATTATGTTTGCTTTGAATGTTGCTCTCAAAAGGAACACCTAATGTACTCTGAGACCAATAAAAGTCCAACAAAGACTATTTTCAGTTTCACTAAAGTGCCCTCTTTTAGATGTGTATACCCGCCATCTTTTCCCTATTAGTATTCATAGACACATCTGCTAATGTGTTTGAGTTCACCTTTTACTTTGTTGGGGCTTAATTAAGTGTGTGTGATGTAATTGAGTGTACAATTGAGTCTGTGTGTGTGTGTTTGGTAAGTTCACACAGCTGCTCTGTCCACCCTCAGCTCTTGTTTTAACTATGAATAGGCGCTCATTGATAAAACTGCACGTACATTAAAATGGCAGCTACACATACTCATGTCACACGTGGGCTACAGTGGCCGGTTGTTTTGCATTTTTAGGAAAATAACCAAGGGACTTGTGATTTATATGGGTCTTATTAACGGCAGGCTGAGCAAACCTGCAGCCTCCAGGCTACAAGAGTTAGCAGGTGCTGTTATCAGTACAAAAAGGAAACTTTTTTTAAAAGGGTAAATGTTTGATCTGTCACTTGACTTTCACTTTTGTGGTGGCTGACTGATACCACTTATATTTGAAACACCTTAAAATCTGTTAAGTAAGTGCAGAAAAATGTTTTTGCTAGCTTGAGTTAAGTGAAAAACAGAGATAGTGCTGGGTGATATGTCGATACATACCGTCTGGGCGATAGAAAAGTGTCTATTGCGCCATTTCCCTTCAATCGTTTATTTTGTTTCTGACCTAATCTGATCAATTATTACGCCAAATATCTCGTTAAATATCCAGAGACAATTGCTTAGGTGTTGCTTCGTCATTATGGACACAAAAAAATGTATAAAAGTGAAAATAAAGACAAATTAAAAAGAGATTCTTCGCAAAGAAACTTTTGAGGTCTTGCGACATAAAGCTGCTTTGCGTTCTTTGATTCACACTCACACACATTTTACGACATGCTTTACGTTACATAACACGAGTGCAAAACGATGGACGCGCAACAGCTTGAAGTTGGAGTTGAAACAGACAGATACACTGATGCAAGCAGCCCAAGATGAAGCACTTTCAGAAAAAGAGGGGTACGTCTGTGATTTGGTTACACCTTTAATTTGTTCTAAGACGCCCGATGATGGAATGGCCAGACGAAGGTAGCTGTTCCTGCGCCGATGCTAACACAACAAATCCATCACTCAAGGAAAGTCCACGAAAATGAACATATGAGATTACATAAGAGATAAATCAAGCTGTGAAACTGGGCTGTGACGAGTATCGGGGCACTCGGATTCTCGCAATCTGCTCCTGAAAATTCAAATCCGAAGATTCGCAACGACTAAGATCGCTGATTTGTGAGCTTTATAAATATAGTAGAGTGTGGTCAAATATTTGCTCTAGAATACAGAATAATGTTGGATTTTAAAGCAGAATGTGCAGCGCGACTGTTACCGAAAGTAAACAAATCTTTGAAACAAAGTGTCGATGAAGCCTCCTGTTTTCAAAGTAAGACTAGTGAGTGCTTCTTTATCCGTTTAAAAAAGGAGACTGAAGTTCTGCTCAATGACGGAAGTTCTGAAAGAAAAAAACAAAACAAAATAGCTTTAACATCGGAACTTTAGCTCCAGTATTTTTATTGTTTTGATTATGATAACTCTTCAACAGTTGACGCAATTGAGGTCATTCTAGCAGAATTTTATACAAAAATTTGTTTCCCTGCTGAGAAACATGAAACTGTTGCGCACCTTAAAAAATCTTTTTCATAAAAAGCATTTTATTTTACAAATTCAATTTAAATACCTTTGATTTTTTTAAACAAATGTGAAGGCTGATGTATATCAGCCACATCTGTTCTCATTTGATTTATTTTGCTGTAATAAAATGTTTGTTTCTTAATTGTGACTATTCAGTTATATGTTACTTAAAATATTCAGAAAAGTAAGTGTGACATTTTTTTCAGAGAATAGCTGAAAATATACTCTGTATATAATGTATATCGTGATATATATCGTTATCGTGATATAAAATAATTTATATCATGATAGACAACTTTTTCCAGATGGCCCAGCACTAAAGAGAGAATTTGAAAGTGGCATACAGAAAAGAAGGAGGAAGGAGTTTAGAAAAATTGCAAAGTTTGCAAACTGTTTCCAAAATGGTTAGTGGTGGTTAGCAGGGAGCACTAATGAGGGTGGGGATATTTATATTAATCTGAGACAGTTCATATATTGTAAAATGTATTACTGAAATAAAGAGATAGTAAATAGCATGCAGTATTACATGATTTCTCAGAAGGAGATATTTTTATAAATCGTTTATAGATCTGTTTAGCTTAAATCGATTCAAATTGATTAATCTATTTTATGAACCCAGCCCTAAACCACTGCTTTAGAAAAGGACTAGATAAACAGAAATAACTGATTCAGATAAACTGATTTGATGAAACACAGAAGTAGAAACAGAGCCTGACCAGAAAAGTCCGAAACCTGAAGATAAAACTGCACGCAGAATTAAATGTAATCAGTTGAAAAAAAAAATTAGAGAAGCAGTTCCTTACAGTCAAGAATCCTAGTATTATATATATTCAAGTTAGTTTGTGTCATTGAAGTTAGCATTCTATCTGCTTTTCACCTCCACCTCCAGGGTCTCCTTCACTAGCATCCACTTACCACCAACCTATAGAACAACTTATTTATCCAAAGATAGATGTGAAAATCCACTTGTACACATGCATCCAAGAAAGCCATTTATTTCATTTGATTAGAGGTGTGAATGCATGCAGATTTCTGTAATAATTTTTTGAGTAGTATTTGACGTGACTTTTATGTTATTTGCACACAAAAGACCCGAGCATTTACATTTACTTTGTGTGTCTAAATGCCCAGTGCAACCTTTCCCACTTCCAAGTAAAGTATTGCACATCTTCTCACTAAGCATTATCCAAAGCCCTTCAGTTAATTACTTGAGAGATTTGCCTTGTGAAAATGACACCTGCAAGAAATCACATCTTTGGATGTGTCGTCGCCTTTGAAAAAGTTGTTGGATTTCTGCACGTCCTCATAATTGACAACAGGAGGTAGCACTTGCAAGTAGGTGCCACCATATCTCTCTAATAACTTGTGGTAGTTTAAAAATTTGTCGTCTGAATTTACAGTACTGATTATCAGCTGACACTGAACTGAATGTGTAATACTGAATGAGAGACGGCATCATGTTTATGAACTTGTAAGTGAACATATCTCAGTTCTGTACTCAGACTAGCAGGGTAGCAGCATTGGATTATTCTCTCTCTGTCTGGCTGTCTGACTGCTTCTTGACCTCCCACCAATACCCTGTAGCCTATGCAAACCACAAACCCACTCAAACGTCTTGGAAATTAAATACTCTGCCAAGGTGATAAAGGAAGTAAATCTTGGTTGTGTTCTCAGAGGATGGTCTGCTTTTTGTGGGGGAAGACATTAGAATGTTAAACTCTGGCAGAGGGCATCTCAGCCAACCCCTTCCTCATTACACCCTATCGAGTTAGAATTCACTGCATCATATAAATTAAAAAGAAAAACAGCTTGCTTTATCTTAGTGTGTGGGAGAATGATGGATCAGTCAACTTGTAGTGAAGCTCAAACAAGTCAGGATGTCATGTCATTTTCAACACGATTTTTTTACATTGCCTTGTTTTTTATTAATCTTTAAAATCATTGCTTCAGTCATGGTATTATTTCCTAGAGGAATTAGTGTGAAAATGTAGTAAAATTGTATAGGTGATTTAAAATTGTCCTTAGATTGTAGAAAAATCCATCTAGATACAGACAGAACATGTAGACTTTGCTTTGTGAAGTCTCTTCCTTTTCCTATGAGAGGATTTTAACAAATCACTGAGCACCCAACTTTATATATGTACTATAAAAGACAAAAAGAAAAAGTAAGGGGCTCCATAATGGTAAAGGGTTAGCACTCCTGCCTTGATCCTTGTACCTCGTACTTTGATAGGATCCAGCATCCCATTGACCCGAAAAAGGAATAAGCAAGAAGGAAACGAAGAACAGGCTTCTTTTAAGATATTTTAACAGGTCAGGTGCACTTCTTAAAAAAACAGATTAGACATTAACCCTTTAACACAAGAGCCTTAGTGCTAGTGCCTTACCGGGAGTCTTTCGACTATAACTCTTAAACTGTTGATGCAATTAACCTAATTCCTCCAAATTTTAAAAATGGAGAAAAGCAGCATGTGCTGGCATGAAATACTTTACATTAGTAATGTGTTGGATAACTGTACAAAGCCAATATGAAAAGCAGCTTTTCATTGCATCAGAATCAGCTGGTTCATACAGATCATGTAAGCTGCATGTGTTGGACTCGGTTGGACTCCAGGCCAACTTATGTAGTGTGACAAATTTGCCATGGTACAGCGGTAGAGCAGTCAACCTTTTCGTGTACAGCACTTTGGGCCTCCTTGGCAGGTGATGAAAGGTGCTCTAGAAATCAAAAATAAAATGAAAGGAAAGGAAACCTCTGGTTAGAAGATTGCGGGTTTGATTCCCGTCTCGCCGGGCCATCTGTCAGAGTCTTCATTGGCAAGACACTAAACCCCACGTTGCCTCTGAGGGGAGGTTGGCGCCAGTGTTCAGCGGCAGAGCCGCTATCAATGTGTGAATGTGTGTATGAATGGGTGAATGGTACTGTGACTATAAAGCACTTTGGGCTTTCAAGGAAGGTGGAAAAGCGCTATACAATTATGCATCATTTACTATTTATAGCTTCTCATTGACAAAATACACCTGATCCAGGTAATAAGCAACAAGTAGGGCTGGATTTCCGAAAAACCAGTAGGATGCCAGCCTTCGAGGTCTGCAGTCCGAAGCGTCTGGCATACGGTAAATGGACAGTGAGTCAGTGGTGTCACCAGTGATTGATTGCCAGTGAATCAAGCAGAGGAGCCACCTTGTTATTACTGTAAGAGGAAAAAAATAAACAATTAAGAAGTGCAAGTTCTGTAAAAGATCTATAAACACTTTTGAAAAGTAGAACCAATGCTCCAATCACAAATACAACTGCCACCACAGGATGGGGAGGCTTCGGCAGAATCTTCACGATTTCATGCCTGATTTTTTTGAAAATCATTGGCGTGATCATGAATGTAGACAGCTGCAGTCAGGCAGCAGTCAGGCAACAGTGAGGCGACAGTCAGGCGTGCAGAATAGCCTACTTTTCTTATACCCCTGGGATACCAGGCAGTTGGTGGCACTGGCACTTGATATGGATGGCCCCTGTCCAGAGACAAAAAAAAAGGTAAACACATTTGGCAAACAGACAATTTTAACACGTGGGGTAAGCAGACCAATCCAAATAAATAGTACATTATGAGATAACTTCTACTGTAGTCTCTGTGTTCTGGTGTAAAATCCAAAATAGAATATTATAGTTTCATGATTTTTATTGAAGTTTAGAACTGACTACTAACACTTTTACTTCATACAAAAGCAACATGGTTTAAAAAAAAAAGCCTGGTTTGAGAAAAACATCCCAACAAAAGCAATGATAAGATCCTATCTTATTATCAAAGTTTGACCCTTTTGTCCAAGCTGCTGGGAACACAATGAATATTCATTCTTCTGTTTATTATGCTGATAATATGAAAAGATGTTCTGATAAATTAAGCCGCTATTTAAAGCTTTCAGGATTCATTTCATCTTACATTTAAAGTCCGTGTTCTTCTGTTCAACATTAGTGAGAGAATTTGAGTATAACTACACAGTAGTTTCCACCGGCGGCATAAAACAATTCATTTTGAACTCATTTCTGCTCCTGACAACAGCTGCTGGGGAGCAGATTAATAATGAAGCAGAAAATGAGATTATACTGAACCATTAAGTTTATATCTCTCTGTAGAAGTAGATAATGGGTCTTTAAATGATCATAAATGCCACAAAATCACTAGAATAATGGCCATGAGTGAAGCGTCTGAAAAATTTCTTCAGTTTATTTTTGAGTTTATTTCCCATGAAAGACTAGTTGTTAAACTATCCAAACAGAAAGTACAAAATGTTTTGAAATTAAACCCTAAAAACTAAATCAGATACATCTTCTTTTTGTACAGCAAATACAATTTTAAAGGCCTCTTTCTTTCTAAAAAATGACCCTTTTCCATAGAGTAGTCACTATGTATGTTAGATTCAAAATTATTCTAAAGTAGTTTATTTTTGTGAAGTTTCAATCTAATTTTCACAGCAAGCCGCTTGTGCGCAGAATAGTTCTTTCCATTTTAACGGCGTATCATTGGATGACGACAGTTGGTAAACAGCCTAAGGCGGGCCTTAAGCTGCGTAAACGCTGTTTTTATGTGCTTTTTATGCTTTTGAATTCCCACAGATGATCGTCCAGGCTGTTCTTGGAATGAAGTCATCTTATGGCTCAGCAGGGAAGAGGGGACGTTCCCCTTAACATCAAACAACTCTTTGATGATAGCAGATCAGAAAACGCACCTGTTTTTTTTTTCAAAAATATTCCCCAAATCCTAAAAAAGTATTGGGCTCTGGAGTTTTGTTTATGATTTCTAAGAGGCAATATTATTTTTTTTATTATATTTCAGTCGTGATCTTTAATATGTTTTGTTGATAATTTGATGGAATTGAACTTCAGGGTCACCAACATATAGCCACAAAATTGCTAAAAATTCCAAAATACTAATGATGGGGTCTTCTTTTTGTGATCTTCCGATTTGGTTTAGAAACTGATTGAATCTTTAAATCGTGACATTCAAAGCAACACACTGAATTCATCATTTAATATTTTTTTTTGTCTTGTGTGCGAGAACTCGGGTCACTACAGGGATGGTGATTTTTCTTTTATGGCAGCACCAACTTGACAATAAGACAATACTTATTTGCTGATCTGACACAAAACATTTTACCAAATGATTTAATTGTATTTTAACCTGGAAATATGCCTGAATTACAGTCAAAAGCATTTGAAATTGTACTATTTCCTTTTTTTTCCCCCCAAATGCGGAAACAGATTTTCTGAAACACTTAACCAATTTAATCAAACATCAAACACAGTTTTCAAAATATAAGCTCAATATACAAAAATTCTTTGACTCTTAGTCAAATTCTCACTTTGAGATCACAATGAAGACTCTGTTATCAAAGCCTACACACAGAGCAAACACAACACACTATACATCAAATACCAAACACGATTTTCAAAATATGAGCTAAATGTACAAAATTCTTGACTCAAAAGCTCACTTTGAGGTCATAATAAAGACTCAGTCGTCAAAACTAACAAACACGCAGCAGTCACAGCACACTGCACAACAAAACACTTGACAGTGTTCACAAAATGGTTTATAACAAAATGTACCCCCACACCCCCGTCCAATAAAAATCAAGTAAAATAGTATTCAGGATTTTATTTATTTTGTTAATTTTTACAGTAAATCCAGGTTTACATTTATTGCACTTCGCCATCTTGTCTCCATGGGTCAGACCAGAAGACTTCATCCACATCACTGACATTTTTCACCATAGCTACACAACAGGAAAAAAAATCTTCTTTGCCTGATCTGGTCCTGACAAGACTCAACTGAAATTTCGTCACAAGTCACGTCTAAGGCCTGCCTGCAACAGGTTTTGTCGAGCGTATGGTTGTCTCTCCTTCCAATGAAGTAGGGAAAAAAAATCTTTATTGGGTTATGGAGAACAAGGTGAAAGAAAAATGATACAAATTTGGGATTTGTGTTGAACTACCGTCTGATGAGTAAAAATTTGTGAAAATTTACATTGTCCCAAACAGCAACAAAATCTTCTCTGTTATATTCTTGTTGAAATTCTATATGAATGATACAGATTATAGTAACAACTTGAACCTGATGAGTTGACTCGTGGTCATTCCATAATATCTTTGGCCTGGCTCTCATCAGAACCTTATTCTTTATCTGGATCCAGGTCTTGGTGCACATTTAGGTCTTACTCTGCTCTCCATCTTTGAAAAGCATCTCAGTTGTTCCAGAACTTCCCTTATATTTACTGCAGTTGATTTGCAACAAGTGTCTTCAGTTTTGACCAGTTTTGTGTTGATGGGTGGTCGTTGTGTTGGAACAGAGTTTGAGTTTTGACTCTTTGTGTTAACCTTTTTCCTCTTGTGTGTTGTGAATGCCAACTGTGTTTTAAAAGTGAGAATGTGTCTTGTGTTCTGCAAAGAGTGAATTATAGTTTTTCAAATTGTGTGTTAACTGCAAATTGTGTTGTAGGTTCAGTGGGGAAGTATTGTCTATTTCAGGGGTCACCAACACGGCGCCCGCGGGCGCCCGGTCGCCCGCGAGCACCTCATCAGTCGCCCGCGGGTCTCTTCTAAAAATAGCACAACTCGTGAGCTGCTCAAAATTTTAATTTTATTGTGATGTATTTTTTTTAACTCACACTTGCCTTCACAAAGAATTAAAACATCTTAACATATATGTTTATTATTGCTGAAGCCAAAAACGGCCTATCCCACTTTTAATTTAATCGTTTTCTCGTTAAAACGAGATAATCAATAACAAAGAATGGGGCGCCCCCTTCTCCTTTTCCCGCATGGAGACACTGAGACTTTACCTGTGTTGAGATTCTTTATTTTGTGGTTAACAAAAACAATAGAAGAAAACACTCCACTAAAGTTGTTTTTGGTCAGTTATTTTACTTTTTAGTGGAGCTGCGCTCTTCAAATGCCCGAGTGAACCAGCCTCCTCCGCTTATTTCCCCCAAACCCCGGCTGCTTTCACATTAATGCTGACATTTCGCGAATTGGGTTTTTGATTATTAATTTTCTTTAATGGAAACACAGTTTATAAAAAAAATTAAAAAAAAAAAAAAAAAGACAAATGCATTTTTCGAAGAAAAAAAAGTATTTGCGCTTAGAGGAGCTGGTTTTGGTGGCGTATTGAAATTGATGGACATTTTTCGAAAAACGGTAATGGAAATGGACTTTTTTCTGATTAAATGCGCTTCTGGAGTGTCTGTCCGAGTACAGCACAGCGGGCGCCACAAGAGATCCACAGCGTCACTGCTTACCGTGCATCTCCTCTGTAAAATTAATAACTAGGATCAGACTTCTGACACCTGCACCTGGGACTGAGCGAGTCAGCGCTGCAAGCGCGCACCACACTCCTGTGACGTCACCCAAATGCTCCCTTTGTTAGTGAATCAAATAAAAAAAGCACACACATCGCCGTGTTTTAATGACTTATCGCTTGAGTTGGTTTGTGTTTTGTCGCATTTTTATAAAACCGTGTCATTGCGACACCGTGTTTTTTCGAAATTCCTAGAATTTGGTTAAAGTTTCACGCTTAACGGAGAGAGAACCCAGGGCTGCTGATGGTGCGTTCACGGAGCCTCGGATATCGGCAGCAAAACGAAGCAGTTTATCAGAGAAAACATGGAACACCGGCACTGATCCGTATATAATCGACTGATGAAACAGTGTCGACGTTTTCTCTGAAGAACGGATTTGTTTTGCTGCGGATTGTATAAAAATTACAGTTTGTAGCGGACTGAGTTGAGCGGCTGTTTGGGTTGGTTTATTTCCAGACTCAGTGAACGCACCATGCGCAGATTCTTGCCTGCCGTCAATCAATCTGTGCGGAGATTTAAGGAGAATAAATGGACGGGTGCATGAGACTAAATTAAAGCTTTTGAGGAGCGTAGATCCACTAATAAAAAAACAGTCAAAGAGCAACTTTTATGAAGTGTTCTTATGCTGTTTTTGTTGTTAACTACTTAAAAAAAACAGTTTTCTCGCTTTCTCCTTTAAAAAGATTTAATATCTTGTTTCTCTCAAGAAAAAGATTTTAAAAAAAGAAGTAGGGCAGGGCGTTTTTGGCTTCCTTACATTATACATGAACTGTAGATAAGCTTAGGTGACCTGGAACCTAGTGGATATACAGAGAAAAAAGTGTAGGTTTTGTGATATTGATCAGCTCGAGCCATGTGTGGCATTCATATCCAACCCTTTCATGAATGTGGACACGACATGCTTTTCTGAGAAACTAAGTTCAACGTTTGACTTGGATGCTGGACAGGTGGAGATTGAAATCCTAACACTGCAAAATGACCTCCACCTCAAAGCCCACCAGGGTGCAGTAAACTTTTGTTGCCTTGTTGACTCAGAGAGTACAGAGAGTATGCACAGCAGTATGAAGACTGCCAGCCTGTTTGGTTCAACCTATCTCTGTGAATCAGCATTTTCTGACATGAACTTCATCAAGTGCAAACACAGAACACGCCTCACTGATGCACATCTGAAAGACTCGCTCACAGTTGCAGTATCAAGCTACACACCAGATTACACTAAACTGGTGAACAGCATGCAATGTCAGTCTTCCCACTAACAAAGAAACAGATACAGACGTATGTGGTAACATGGCAAAGTTAAATTATAGTATTGAATTTTGTTCAATTCAAAAGTGTGTTCATAACACGTAGCAGTTGTAATTTTGTTAAAAACATTACATTTGGTCATTACCTCAAAATGTGACAAGATTTGTTGAGATTAATCAAGTTTTGAATATTCATATTTGTTTCCTGGCTTGTTGTCGTTATTGATAATTACGATGAGAAATCAGTGTCTTCACATAGAGGAGTATCATTATTCATTATTAATAATGTATAACTAAAGGCAAACTAAGCAAATTTATTATTTAAATTCGGTAGCCCTTCGTATGACTCGGTACCCATGAAGTAGCCCTCGGTTTCAAAAAGGTTGGTGACCCCTGGTCTATTTCCTTCAGAGGCTGGGTATGTACGGCGGAGATAATACTGTTGAATGGGGTTATGCTGACCTTAAAAAAATATGTCATCCCACACAAGACTGAATGTGATAATGATGAAAAAAAAAATCTTTTGGTCATCCCGTGCACTGATTGGATGAACATCACATTCTGCTGTTTGCTGAGTGAAATTGGCAACACCTAGAAGGCCTCCAACCCTCTTTCTGGGGCATTAGTTTCAGTTGTTGCCTGAACCCATCCACAAAACACCAATGACCATTTGCAATTGTTATCATATAAAACACGGAGTTGCTCAGGAGGACAGAGAACATCGGGGCTTTGTTATTGGGAGAGGACGGATATTTGTGCATGACCCCTCTAACCTGTACTCATATTTTCAAGGAAGAGGATTTTGGTTTTAGGAGACAAAGACGAGCAGAGCAAACACACATATCAGTCGAATTGGAAATCACTGAAGAAAAGGAGGTTGTTCAGAGTCTGAGCCTTCACCGTTGCCATGTTACCTTATCTGATACCAGGGCTGCAGATTTCATTCCCATCAGTTGCTGTATCCTGCAACACAAACAAGAAAAATCGTTCGTCTGCAGGCTGGACTTCCTGGGGTTCCCTGCGGAAATATTTAAGTGTAAGGACACAAATGCAAGAGGTCAGAGATGGATGAGGAGGGTATTTGTGTAATTTAACAAACAAAAATGATGAAAAAAACACAACTTCATCAGGACAAAACTGAACACATGGCATTACAGGGGGAAAAAAGTCTGACAAGAGGATTTGCTAGAGAACAACAAGAACTATTGTCCTAAATACACTGAAGGATAACAAACAAACATGAAGGAGTTGTGGTGATTATAGATTTAAGCATGGTGTAATCATGGTAGTACACAAAAACAAAACCTAGGTAAACTAAAAAAATATATATAAAAACAAAAACTATACATGAGAAAAAAATCACCCAAATATAAATTTACAAACCAAGAGCTTCCTAACAGCTGACTGACTTATTTTTAACATTTTGTTTCCAAATGTTTTGTCTTTTTTGTGTATCGTTACAACTTACATTCCATCTATCTTCTGAACACAATTCATCTCTTTCAGAGTCCCAGGTTTGCCAGAGTTTATCCTGGCTACTGATGGAAGAAGGCGGGGTACACTCCGGACAGGTCACAAGTCTGTTGCAAGGCCACATGATCACACACGCACTCACAGTCAGACCTTGGGACAATTTGGAGCAATCAATTAACCTATGAAGCATGTTTTTGGACTGTGGGAGGAAGCTGGAGAAAACCCACGAATGCACGGGGAGAGCATGGGAACTCCACACAGTTTACCCAATATGTCTAATTTTATTGTCCAAGAAACCTAATCATTTATTTGTTAAAATTGGAACAAATTACGTTATTCAATATTACTTATGATTAGAAAATAAATATACCAGAATTTGCAGGACAGCTAAATGTTGTTGCTTTAAGGCAGGTAAAAATAGTAGAAACATGCAGACATAAATAACGACAAACAAAGGTTAAAGGACATAGAGCTTATGCAACATAAAATAACACAGAAATGATCATAAAACTTAAATATTTACATTAAAAAGACCAATCCTCTACAGCAGACAATTCTTGACTCATGGAAATATACGTACTGCAGAACTAACTCTTCTTTATCCTCCAACAACATTGTAAAAGAGACATTTTTAAAGTTTTGCCCATCTCTTTCAAGTCAGCATTGAAAGTCAGTAACATTTTGTCCTTTCACAGCTATTGTTTAATTGTTTGGATCTGTCTCCTCGCTGCCACCTCTGTCGAGCTGCTGGCAGGTTTTATCATATTCAGGCTAGGCTTTGGTTCTGCCCTTCTGGTGACTTTTCCCCATTGTAATACCACACAGTAATGGATGCACATTGCAGATTAGATTGTGAAGGCCTTGTCCTCTGTAAAATCAAGTTTCATAAACAAATTCTGATCTCTCTAAATCTGATATGTGAAAGCACAGAGAAGACATTACACCGACAGAGATGCTGAGATGTGTGTTCTAGAAGTGCAAATTTGACCACCCTGTATCACAGATTTCATTCTTCTGTCACTGGCTGTAGGGGACTCAGTGGCTTTTGCTATTTTGTGCTTTGGTGGCATCCATCTGACTGAGACGTCTATTGTTCCATCTCAGCTGCAACCCAAAGCTTCATTTTCCTGTCTGTCACCATTACTTTCACTTAATGTCTGCCTCAAGGATGCAATGTTTATAAAAGGCATCCAAATATATATTACTTTTTCTTTCATCGACAGTGTTTCAGCACCTAAGCTGTAAAACCTGTTCCGACTTTAGTCTCAACTTCTGAGATTGATGAAAGCAATAATTGTGAATGCATTTACCCTCATAGATAGGGCTGTGTATGCACAAAACACACAAAACATGCTGAGAAGTGTTAAAAAATACTGTTTGTTGCAATCAATACTAAAAAAAATCCAATCTAATGAGGTATAGAGGTTGTACCAAATAAAGATATTATTTATTTAGTTGTCTGTTTATGCCTGCATAACTTAACCCTTGAACAACCCACTAAAAAAAAAAAAAAAAAAAAATCAATGAAAAAATGTTTTTCTTCTATTGCTTATAGCCCAGGGTGAGTAACACACACAATCAATGTTTTTAAAACTGTTTTTGAAATGTGTTTTGCCATTTGGTAGAGCAGGCAATTAAGGGGTTAAAGAGGTCATTTATTCACTTTGTAAAATGCTCATAAATTGCACATAGATCTTAACAACAAGGATTTTCAACAGACAACACCATGAATGACATATAGGGAGGTGAAAAGTTGATAGTTTTTTTTATTTATTTGTATTATTTTTTTTAAGTTTTATTTTGTAATAATTTGTTTTAGGGCTTAACATTTCTGATATGTCCTTTTCTATTTGCAATTGTTGCAGCTAATGGGGCTCTGATTAAAGTAGCATCAACTCATCTGAAGTATGTAATCTGCATCGCAAACTATCATACATTATATGGCTTAGGGTTGATTTGTCAGCATGCACAACTTGTCTTTTATGGCTATTCCATGTTTTTGTGGCTACTTAACCTCACTTTAAAAAATAAGAAAGACATTTGATACACAATGGAATAGATTGTATAAATAATTCAGTCTTTTACACAGTTGACTCTTAAAAATATGAACATTTTTCAAAACTAATCTTTATTACCTACTTACGCCTGAAATGGCTCACAAAAGACGACATTTAAATCTTTATTACTGCTCTGTTGTTCCAGTGCTAGATTCATAAAACAGGACGACACGGTGGGGCCACAATCACGCAAGAGCAGGAGTGTGGACATTACAGACAATGGGGCGTTGGGTTAATGAGAGGTTAGAGGAGGAGAGAGTCCCGAGAGAGCCAGCAAAAGCGATCTTCATTGCACCAATAGTGACAGCACAGCATCACCCCAGCCAAAGCGTCGTGGAGACAGTAACCATTGATTGGGACTTGGTCCGTCAAAGGTGCCCCTTTCCATCTACATGTTGCCATGGATACCTATAATCTATCTGAGTGAAAGCTGTTGATTGTCATCAGTTAACACAGTCTAAAAATGACATCCATTACCTGCAGGTGATAGACAGTATTCTCTTTTTAAGGAACCTCTCATTTTACTCAACACCTTTTTCGTGTACTTGCAGATTCTTGTACCATTTAACTATTTTCTTAACCTGCTTTATTCTTATTAGGTTAAAAAATGGGTTCCTTTAAATTGTTTCTGCTTTCATTAATGTTACAAACTCTTGCACTCTGAGTCAAATCTTCAAGAGTAAATGTTTCCTAAAAAACAATTGAGATCAAGAACTTGAAAATTTCCCCCCTAAAAGACTAAAGAAAATCATTATTAATGCATCAACTAACTAAATTTTTAAGGTTGGAAACAACAGTTAAAAATTATTTACATTAATGTTTCAGGACGCAGATTACTTGTAAGCATTATTTTGAGAGACTTTAAAGGTTGTTATTTTCTCTGGAAATGCCACAACGTCGATTATGTTAAAAGGAATTTTTTTTCTTTTACGTGATCCAATTAAAACTCCAGTTTTGTGATTTTTGCAGCTTTTGTAAATGAAAATTGACTACGCTTTGTTTAGTGCTGATGGCAAAGAAAAGCTTGTAGTTTGCGTATGAAAGAACACCCCCACACACTCCACTATGTCATTCATCCAGGGGGGAAGGGGTTATTTGAGCACGGGAACATGTGAGAGCCCCGAAAAACCACCTCAGCAAAATCTCTGACCAAAAAAGAGGGAAGGCAAGACCTGAGTGTGTTCTCCAAGACAACGGATAATGGATGTCAGATTGGACACAGACACTCTCCAGGGAAGCAAACTATTGTGTGCAGGAGACAACACAATGACAGAGTAAACTACAGTGGGGTTAACACATGGGACAAAAGATGTTTTCTAAAGTCCACTAACTAACTAATGAAGATTTGAAATTATACTTTATTTGTGTGTGTTTTAACTAACAATATACTGAATAACAAAACATAAAATGTTTGTTGCACTAACAAGTCCCTATTTGCTTAGGCTTATATTAAAAAAAAAAAAATTAAGTAGAAAGAAATTTAAGAAAAGAATATATTTCTAAACCTACCAACATGTCATCGTTGGTCTTTGTGAACCAAAATGCCCAATGTACTCGAAAAAACACGTTTTCATATAAATTAGTCTTGGATGCTGAAAAATCTTGAGAGCATTGTAAATTATTCATTTACATAATATTGTGGTCATTTAGGTCAAATTTGATAAATCCTCTAAAACTGTTATATTTACCTGTAGTGATACACGCCAAATATGTGATGCTGGATGACATTAAGCATATGTCATACCCAAACATAGCTCATGATCGAAGACTCTTGGTGCAAAATCTCATGAAACTTGTTAGTTACTTTATTTATTTATTTTTGTCTCAAAGTCCAAATTTATACACATAAAAATACACATAAAACATAGAAAAACATAAAAGATAGTCATATAGAATAAAACCACTAAAAGTACTATTAAAGTAAGGAAATGCTACGAACAGTAAAAGTGATCAAACATAGGAAATACAAAAGAAAAAACTTTTAAAAATGCATATGTACCAGTATTTCCAAATTGGGGGTGAGTATTTGGTGTTTTGTTTTGTGAGTGCTAAAATGATTTAATTTTTCGAAGCATTTAATCATATAATTCTGACCAGGCGCAAACTGCAATGGGCTACATGCACAACCTACTTCCGCTTTCAGTATAACACCCCTCAATCATTTCCTATTGGGGCAGTGGACCATTGTTTACATGGAAATAGCGGAGGATTTGAAGTTTACAGAAAGTCTTTCAGAGCTACTAAGAGTCGCTATAAAGGATGTAAGGCGCATCGTATGTCTTTCTGGCGAAATACCCCTAAATAAAAATGCAAAAAGGATTTAAATTGTGTTGTTATCCTACATAGCAAGTTAGACCACACTGCTACCGCTCCATAAAGAAGGCAGAGCCACCTCATCAGCTGAGAGTAGGATCGGCTGTCCAAAAATCTCCTCAAAGTTCATTTACACATACAAAGTTTTGTTGACCAGGTTCTAAATGTACAAATATTGCTACGTTTCATCTGAAGAAGTCATATGATCATGGAGTAAAAAAGAACTAAAATTAGACAATACCAGGAATAGTACACAGAGATTTGCTAAGTCGATTTATAGAGTTAACCATAACTGGAAGTAAACAAGAGGTCTTATTTATAAACTGGAAATATGACCCACAGCTCCGTGCATAGTCCATTATTAATTATTCTTCCATTATCAATTTTCAAACAGTTGGTACTTCTGTGAATTGAAGGGGACGTCATCCATACATCACTACTAAATCCAAGTCTCTGATTTCAAATGATGCATGTATTGATCCCAAAATTGGACTTAAAAATGTGCATGTGAACCAAAGAGTTTTGAGCACGGAAACCCGAAACCTGCATATATGCGCATTTACGAAGAGTTTTCATTGAAAGTGTTCACTTGAATGCGCGTTGCCTAGAATTGTGTGAACAAAATGAACCATTACTACTTCTACAAGCTTCAGCTCATGTAATTATGGATTTCACATTTCTTATCTGTCGTGGTGATTATAAAGAACTTCATTATTTTGACACAAAGACCCACAGAAGGAAGGCTGTGGAACTTACTGTTCACATTGTTCCATCAGACAACAGAGAGGAAGTTCTGTGTCTGTGCTGCCATGTCTGGCTGTTTTTTGGAGGTGGTGGGGGCAGGGCGTCCTGGGGATAAGAGGCTGCCATGTTATCTTTGTGTGTAGGGTCACACAGGTCTTACGGAAGAAGCAAAAGCAACAACCATCTGCGTTATCCACGCACCGGTACAGCCATCGAGAAGATGAAGTGAACACACACATGCAAATCACATCCTTCACTCAAATACGATGAAGGGTGCATTGTCAGGTGGAAAACCCCCTGATTTTTTATCCCTTGAGTAATGTGTGCTCACAAGTAACATTGTTTCAATATCACACACAAGTTATGTATCGTTGTTCCTTAAAATGAATAATATCAGAAATATGACATTTTCTTTGTGGTATTTCGGGAAGGACGTCAAGTTCTTTTTATTTATGGGAAAGACCTCCCAGATTATATTTCATTTAGAAGAAATTTAGCAAAAACTTTCAATGCAGACTAATAGTTGTTTACACTTTTGACCCCTATGCATAGTTTAAATGTAACTTTATTCTTTCTAGTTTTGTTGAGCATGTAAATAAACCCCACTGAGCATCTAAATAATTGCCTTTCAGAGGATAATATTTAAGTTCTTCTAGTTTTACTTGCAAGAATTCTTGCATCCTCCCAGTCTCCTTTGGCTAAGAAATGTGAAAACACTCACAGGAAGAGTTAAATTCTGGCCTGGGTGCATTTTTTATGATCCCATTGTTTTCAGGCCAGATCCTTTTGGTCGCGTACGGAGTCATGGAACACAACACGCACTTGTCAGTGCACGGATTTGTAGATCTGTGACACACAAATCCCTATGAAGGGAATTTATATGTAATTAACAATGTGGGCTGTTAAAATGGAAAACAAAGGAATTCTGTACAGTTTAATGAATATTTGAAAAGGCTGCAAAACCCTGCAGAAATGTAAAATGCAAAAGCTCATCAGTCTCTGGTGGGTCTAAGGATGCACATTTTTGTTATTGACAGGGTTGCTTGAGGATTTTCTGTTGGTCCAGTGCATTTGTTTAAATAGCTTTTATGATTTTTACACTCAAAGAGAGCATAAAGTAATTAATTTTTGATTATCACAGCCAGCTCTCTGGACTTTGAGCTAATTAGCTGCAATGTTAATAGTCGCCGCTTTTAAACAATGCTTTCCTTCCTGAGCAGTATTTCTCTCTTTCGGGGAAAAATTAAATATTACTGCCTCTTAGAAAGGAGGTCTGTCTAACAAAAACACCGCTTCAGTAACTTTCCTAAACTTCAGTCAACAATACCAACCATTATTTGGGGTAAAAAATGGCTTTTTTAAATTCATCTCTTGTAAAGTTCTACAGACTCCTTGAAAAATTGTACTTGCATTAATTTTGTTCCAGTGTTGACTTCTTTGAAACTGTATTTTTTGTGCGTATTTCTGTGTGATAAATGTGTGAGCATCCCAAAACTAGTCACCAGTGGGTTCTCGAACAGTTTTCTGCACTACAAGGCATGCTCAAACCTTTAAAAAAGGAGGGAAATGAACCGACAACAGGGTGCCTTATAATTTTAAGCAACTCTTGGATTATTTCTGGTTGTGTTTACTGATGTCACAGCAATTTTTGGGAAGTATACAGCGCTGAATCAAAATGTCAGGCTGTTTTATTTTATGAATTGCAAACAAGGTTGGGTGTTATTGTGAGTACACTAACATTTATCTGCGTTGAACTGTGTTTTTCTTTTAGAGAGTTACAAAGAAATTTGGAAGTTATATAAATTGCAAATTAATTCAGCTAAAGTGTATCTGGATTTTTTGTGCACATTTTCAAAAAGGTAGAGTAGTGACAGTAATGTTTGCTTTTGTGGTATTAGCCCGTTTTTTCAAGTGTTGCAAACAAGGTTGGGAGTTGCAGGTATTGTGAATATACTAATATGACTGACATGTGTCAGACTGTTCTTTTTCCGTGTTACTAGGAAGGTTGGGAGTTAGCGTGGTCACAGTGATATTTGTTTTAGCTCTATCAGTAGGGTTTTTTTCTGTGTTCCAAATAAGGTTAAGAGTTTGAGGTGTTGGGAATTAGCTAACTTGATTAAACGCTTCTGTAGCATGTTACAAAGAAGTTCAAATTAGATTTTGAACAAATGAAATGTGTCTGACTGACAGACTTATCTGTCTTGCTTAATGTGTCTTACAGTTCGATGCGCTGTATATATATAAATGACATAATTTTGAAAATATACCATTCATCTATGGTGCTTCTAATCGCCTAGTGCAGAAAATATGGTACGCTGCTGACAACATACTTCTATTGCAGAAATCTCCTTACATGGAAATACACCCTGCCCAAGTGAATGACTAAATTTCAACTTGTCACTGTCTTTTCATAAATCTTTGCCAAGAAAAGAGCTCAATGAATAAAGGTGGTCTTGAGTTAGAGTGTCCAACCTGAGAGTTGAAGGTCATGTGTTTAAATCTAAGTCAAGTCATACCAAAGTCTCTAAAAATGGGACCCAGCTTGACATGTTGCATTATGGGCTGAATCAGGGGGTTAAACCACCAAATTGTTCCTGAGCTCCACTGTGCTCCACCTCTTCAGGGGATGGGTCAAATGCAGAGAACAAATTTCACACATCGAGGTGTGTGACAATGAATGGGGCTTTAACTTTAACTTTAAAAATGATCTTTACTCCCCTTCTTGACAGGGTTTCTTTGTGACAGACTTTGTTGGTCTCTCATGTGCATTTCATCAGCTCGCAGGTCTCTTAATGGGAGTCTAAAGCTTGTAGCAAAAGCACAAATCCTACGGGAAGGTTACTGTCCCTACCGGCTATTTGCAGCCTGGAATCAATATAACAGTTCAATGATAATTCGATCCAATTGCAGCGGTCAAAAGCTCTGCAACCCAGCTGCAAAG
Source organism: Oryzias javanicus (assembly GCA_003999625.1). Classification (NCBI taxonomy): domain Eukaryota; kingdom Metazoa; phylum Chordata; class Actinopteri; order Beloniformes; family Adrianichthyidae; genus Oryzias; species Oryzias javanicus. The sequence goes on from CM012441.1 coordinate 21,153,975, forward strand.
GTGTTTGTGATCACTTTAAAACAGTGTATGACCTTAGCCTGATTGCTCTTTAGTATTACATAAATCAATGTCAGTGCTTTAGTTTTTTTTAGCCCACCACACTGGAACAAATTTTCAGTAAATATTTCAACAAATATTGTACTAAGCTCTCCCTAAATAAGCTCTGTTTTGCATTGACGTCAAGTAGCTTTGTTTTAAGAGAAAAAAACAACAAAACACTAAAAGCCTTTTGGCACCAATGTTCTTCCATTAGTAAGCAGGTCGTATGGATTGTCTCAGCTATGGGAATGCAGTTTTTGACCCCTTTACCCAACCTCTTTCCTGTGGGGTGCTGTTTGTCCAGCTTAGCAGAGGGGAGATAATGCAGGTTTGTTTCTTTGCCACTTAAGCAATGTTTTCTTTTTTTTTTCTCACTGTCACCCCTCTCTCTTTCAGTCAAGCAGGTGGGTTGACAGAGCGCAGCTCACAGCTACAGGCTGTCCAGGAAACGCGTGTCCTCTGTCCAAAAACATGTTTTGACCGTCTGTGCCACATCTGGCGGGATATTTACTCCATTCTTTTCTGCAGAAATTTGACACAATACTCTTGACAGGCTCGCTTTGCGTACCACGCGAAAGCAAAACATATTTTGCTCAAATGAAAGCAAAAATAAAAAGGTCATATGCGCATGCATATGCTCCGGAGAGAGCTGTGTTTGGCACTGCCAAAACACATGAAAAGATCTATATTTAGTCTTCAAATTCAAAAACAAAAGGTTATTATATGGCAGTCATAAATGTCCTACTATCAACATTTTAACTGGCATTGGCTTTAGCCTTTTAAAACAAATGCAATAATTATCACAATTAAGTCACTGTGTTGTCAAACTGAAGTAATAATGCATAAAAAATTGCTAAGATAATTTTATATGGCATTAAACACATTATTCTATCTGCTACAAAAGTAATTTCATTGTTAATACCCTTTTCATTGACATGCTAAATAAATCAGAAGTTGTTTGCTGAATCCTTTTATTTTTAATGAGATGATTCTTGTGTTAGTGGATCATATTATGAGCTGATCACACTCTAATCATCTCTTAGAGCCTGATAGCTCGTTGTACATGTTTGTACATGTCGCAAAGCCCAAACGCTCCTGCAGCAAAACCATCTGGAATGGGAATGTTGCTGTGTGTAATGAATGGGTCTGTGTGCCGCTGCAGCAGTCGGGACCAGAGCCCTGTAGCGATTCAGTGCAGCGGATTCTTTCATTGTGCTTCTCTGCTCTGCGTCCACTTCATCTCTGCCGTGCCCGCTGAATAGTTTGACCTTCAAGTGTGCGAGGAGGAGAAAGAAGACGAGATAGTCTACGCTAATCTCAACATGTGGGCGTTGAACCAGTGTTGGGAGCTGTCAAATCGAAAATCCCAAGACAGCAAGGAGCCCAGCATTCCCATATTGGAAAGGGCTTCTTTGTCCTTGGAATCTTGCAGCAAGACGCAGGTTTCTACAAACTGCTATACCTTGATCCGCATCAGTCAATCACATCGGTCAAACGCTATCTAAGGGGTTAAAATTGCTGACTTTTCCCATCTGTTGCTAAGGAAGTTCAGCCTGTTGTGCAGGAAACTGGGGGAGAAGTTTCCTGTTATGAAGCGAGGTTTTTCATGGGTTTGCATTCATTCAATCATACAACAGATGCTGGGTCAGGAAGCCCAGCCAAGAGCAAAGGCATTTTGGTGTCCTGGAGAAACTGTTTTTGGAAACAGGTTTTAGGAACCTTTCCATGCACTCTTCTGGTTTAAAACAGAAGCATGGGGACAACTGTGTGCAAAAAAAATAAATAAATAAATACAAAACGCGGGGTTTACATATGCCATAAAGTAATAACTTTTAAACACGCAATGGCCTGGCAGTCAATTGCTTGAAGCCTTCCAAAGTTAGAATATGCATGATTTTCTAATTAAGACTCAGCTGTGATGGCAGCAGAAAAGACATCAGCAGTGGCTGACACTCAATGTTTGCATCTAGTGGAAACCAGGGGCGGAGCTACAGGGGAGGTAGGGAGGCCAGCTGTCCCCCAGCAAAAAGCTTTGCTTACCCTCCTCTCTTTGAGTCAATAATAGTCTCGCTGTTGTTAAAGATAAAGAAATCATCCATACAAGCTTGTTTTAAGTCCCACTCGAACTACATTTTTTTCAATAGTAAAATCCTTCCCAATGATTTTTTAAATTATGATAATGCAATTTTTAGCCAAAACCAAAAAAGTCTTTGTTGTTTTTAGGACATATTTTTTGGAGCTCATCAGAAATGATAGTCAGGTTTGTAGATGGAACTGTGCCAATTTCCTAGTATTCCTTTGTCTCTCTCCTGCTAGCTTTTAGCATCTCACAAGCCCAAGCTAACAATAACGTAGCAAAGAAAACAATATTTATTTTTTTATTTTTATTTAACCTTTATTTTACCAGGTAATCCCATTGAGACTACATCTCTTTTTCAAGGGAAGCAATGTCAGAGCTATCCAGTCACACAGTTTAGAGCCAGACGTCAGCTCAGACGAGGACAGTTAAGACGTTAATGGATCTATTTGTCTGCAAGTAGATGCTTCAGAAGTGGAGAGTGATGAGAATTTGGTGCCATCACAAACCCAAACTTTTTCAAACTGCAGGTTTTCATCTGCCCCTGATATAATTTGAATTAAGAAATACTCAGAGATGAAAATGTCCTGCATTAAAGGGGCCCCACAATGAAAATTCGACTTTTTGAGGTTTTAAATGCATTTTACTAATCCATTGCTCACTTTCAACCCCAAACCAGCATTTTGAACCATTCATGCATTTATAAATAAGGAACACCTCCAGACCTACTAAAGGCAGATATATCATATGTGCATCCATCCACCTTTGAAGAAGTTTGGATTATTTTCGTGGGAGAAATACAGACACACAGATTCGTCTGGGATAACGTCATGAAGTGGACAGCAGCAGCACGCAGCAAACCGTTTTACTTCCGGGTATCAACAAACTCACAAAATATAACTAATATTTAATAAATAATTAGTTTTTTGTGGTCCAAATGTAATCTATGATCATATATGTGGATATAGTTCACTCTGAAAGGCTTAAAAATTCATGGTAGGGCCCCTTTAAGATGAAAGGGCTACAAGAACATGTTAAAAAGACTAAATCTTCATCGGAGTGGCTTTTTAAGCATTGCAAAATAAAAGAAATATTCTAATGAAATAAAAACAATTGTAATAGAACTGATATTATCGATCCTTTCATTTGTCTTGGCTGTCCACTCTGCTGTTCTCATTTGCCACCCTTACAAAGTCTTATGCCCCTCTCCCGCCCTCCATGTAAAATGTTCTAGCTCCGCCCCTGGTAGAAACTAATAGAAATGTCCTGTTTGGACACATTGGTGAACAACACAGGTCTACAGTGAAAACATGTCATAATCTATAAATATAGCACTCAGTTAGAAGCTGGGATGTTGTTTTATACACTGGTGGGGTGCAACATCTTCTGAGTGCCTCGCATTAAAGTCCCACCTCAGGAAGAGCTCCGCAGCACCTCCCGCTTCCACGCAGGAGCGCAGCGGTGGGGCGCAGCAGTCAGTGTGCGCCAACATCAGCCGCAGAGATGCACGTAGACTGAGAGCTGAGAAGAAACGCGCAAGACAAGTCTCTTAAAGACGCATACAAACGATCGCTATGACAACCCTTGCATTACGAGACGATTTCCCTGATGCGCTCGCGTTGTGTTTGGATTAAGTTTCCGCGTCATCCGAAGGAGCTCCATCTCTCCGTGCAGGGCGAAATGAGGACAAGTGCCGACTCCCGCGGATGATGAGGTCCCACAATGAACGCAGGTCAGTTATCAATACCATATGTTAACAAGTTTCTTAAAAATAAAAGTGGCCTGAACGTTTTGGTTTTTGAAAACTGTTGACATAGCCTACAAAAAGCAAAGTCACTTCGAATTATGAAAGTTTTTTTATTATTATTTCAATTTCTTCCTCTAAAAGTGAGATTTCCAATGTTTTTTTTTTTGTTTTTTTTTTTGTTTTTTTGTCAGATGAACATTTGTTCCTCAGCGAGAATAAAAGTAGTTTACCTTGAAGTTGGAGAGGTTCAAGAAAAAAAAAAAATCTGTTGCAAGGAATAATTATTACAGTTCATGTCAAAAGATAAATACAAATCTGAAGGGGAATTACCTCATTTATCAAGTACTTTTATCTAATCAGACAAATAATCTTTATGAAAACCAGAAAAAAACACTTTCTGGTTGAGAGTATTGCCAACAATTTCACTTTCCTTGATATGATTTGATAGGTGACATTTATAACTAGAAGACAGTAGGAAATCACATCCTGTCATTTTGTCACAGACAAGTTTTCAGCATCTATCTTCCTTTGTTTCTCAAACATTTGTGTTGTTGAATTCTTGTTGCATAATTCATATCCTGTTGTTTGGAGTTGGGACTTTAGTCAGACTACGTCCTTGTTTTCTCTCCATCTTTTATTGTTCTTTAAGGCACTCAAAAGGAAGGCCAAAAAAGTATTTATGTGTTGCCTGTATGTCAACTTGCGTGTAGAAGAATGAGAAGGAAGTTCATTTGTGGTGCAAATAAGTGCGCTTCTAGAGAGGCGTGATGTTTGGGGGGGGCTCCCTGCCCCCGTTAATGTCCGTCTCTTAAACACATCCTGCATTTCTTCACACCAACTCTACTGATGAGTCTGGGATTGTGAAAGTGAAGTTATAGTAGGAAATAAATGTCCTATAGGGTTTTTTGGGGAGTAAATAAAACAGTTTAGGTGTTGGAGTTACTTGAAACTGAATGGTAGATAACTGCAAAGGGAATAGAAAAAGAAACCACACTCCCACTAGCAACAGATAACCAGAGTGCACCAAAGGTTTGATAGGATGTGCGTCAGGGTAGGTACTAAATAACAGGAAAGGACCGGGAGTGTACACACTGTTGAGAATGGGTGGGTTTCATGTTCAAATGTTTTAAGCTTTGTTCTGTTCTAATCACACATTTTAACTCATCAAAGTCAGAATGAAGGTGATCAAAGAGCTAAGACTCTCAACTCAATCATAACTTCGGCTGGTCATTCATGCATCGTAGGATTAACATGCAAAAATAATTTTGAGGAATTGTCCCTTCATTTTTTTGAAGTTGGTCATATTATTTATCAATTCTTGCTGTAAACATCTAATCTGCCCGTGTCATTTCCCAGACACAGATGTTTTTGTTCCTCCTCTAAGAACCCACTGGCTCTGTTGTTTTTCCTGCTGATAATGTCCCCTGCAGCTCTTTGCTTGTCACTGACCACTGTGCTGGACACAGCTTCCTGTCAGCATTTAGCACAAAAGCACAAGCCTCATTTTTTTATGTTGCATTTTTGGGAAACATTAGTAAAATGTGTTCAGTAAAATATTTGAATTCTCTTCCCTTTTTGCAGATTTCTCAAAGTCACTGCAAGTTCCTCGACCGAAGGTTCGCAGTCATCTCACCATCAAGGTGCAGTCCAAGTTGATGCCAAAGCCTTGCGCCTCTGTCCAAGGCCCCAAACCTCCCGTTGCCCCTAAACCCTGGTATCAGCCTCGCCCACAGGAAACCCCCTGCCCTCAACATGGCATCAGCAATGGAGAGCTGACTCACACTGAAGGGGATCTTGATGAGACCCGTGAAATGGCTAAGGAGAATCATAACAGTGAGGATAAAAAAGAAGCACAGGATGGGCTTAATCACATAAGTGCAGGAGAGAATGACAAAGAGGACACCAAAGAGGAAGAAGCTGCAGTGGGAAGTATAAAAGAAGCAGGAATATTAGAGGATGGTGATGCTGACAGCTTAAGTTCTAGCGACACAGTCAAAGCTGATGATTTGATCAACTCTACAGAGGATGAAAACACTGACAGTGAGTTTGTTCAGTCTGAATATGTTGCAAAGGTGGTTGATAGTGAGGCTTCTTCTCGGCCTTCTCTTGTCATCTCTGAGGATGAATCCGGAGGAGATGAGGAGGAGAATGGTCACACTGTGAATGTTGATGGATGTTCTAGGGCTCCTGAAGACTCAGACAGATGTGTAAATGAACTCAACGTTGATCAATCACATTCTGTCAGCTATGGGTGTGAAAACAATGAAAAAGCCAGCGAGGAATCCAAGAACTGTTTGCCTTCTGGCTCTCAAACAAATGAAAAGGATCTGGAAGCTGAGGGATTTGCATTCGGATTTAGCGTGCTCCCAACTCTCACAGAGGAGTATCCCTACGATTTGATCGGGCTCACCGATGATGCCAGTGACACGTGCGAGTCATGTGACCCAACTGAAACAGGAGAAACAGAGGTCTGGCAACCAGAGAGAGCCACAAAGGATGTCTCTGGTTGTTTCCGATTCACTTCTAGCACAGAGGACGTGTTTGGGCCTTATTCCGTCATAGAGGCTGTTCCAGGAAACATGAGTGGGACTGCAGACCCTGAGTGGAACCCAGATGTGGATGATGATATTGCAACCGCAGAAGTGCAAACACAAGGTGCTTCTTGCCAGGAACCTTTCTATGTATCATCAGATGACGTGGACAAGCTCGAAGACAAGCAAGCCCTGACAGAACTACAAAGTATTAAAGAGGGAACCGAGTTGATAGAAAGAGCAAAAGACATTGACTCAGCGGATGAGTATGCGGACATCGACAACACGCTCTGCACCAAAGAAGATCAGTTCGAGCAGTCCGGATGTGTCTCGTCAGAGGATTACGTGGAGATAGGTGATGAAGAGGAAGAGGAGGAGAAAGTGGAAAAAAGACACATCAAGGCAAAAAGTGTAAAAGAGAGGACGGCAAAACGAGAGCAGGCTTTCCAGAGGAAAAGCTGCCAGCCTCGCCTCAGGTTGTGCAACATCACTGTGCCTGCAGATTTGGACCTGGGCCGCACCCCAGAGCTCACCAACAGGGTGGTGTTTGCCCACACCACCGAGGCCTTTGAGGAAGACATTGAAGAACTGGACTGCCATATTGTGCCTTACTATGATGACACAGACTCAGACAGTGAGGAGCACATATATGAAGAGGCAAGGTTTGAATCGGATGGGGAAAACTTTATAGCTCCCGATCCAAAGTCTGCCGTCACAAGATCACGATCTTATTCTGGAAAACTTCCCAGTAATGTCCCTGAAACTGTACCAGAGGAGACTGTGACAGAATATCCGACTCACGACTACTACACCGTAGCCTTGGATAAGAACAGGGAACTCATCAGCCCCTCACAACAGCTGGGACTCAACGGTGCAAATATTCTGACTTTAAACCCTTCAACCCAGAATGAACTCAAGGATGAGATCAGGATGAAGAGGAGGAATGAAAATCTTTCTCTTCCATGTGTCATAACTTCTTCTGGAAGCTTTTCTCACCGTGTCCAACAGTCATCCAGCGGGATCTCCACACCGACCTCCATGGTGGACATACCTCCCCCTTTTGACTTTGTATACATCACAAAAAGGCCAGTGACCAAGAGCTCGCCATCACTCCTGATCCAACACGAACCCAACGAAATACCTAAGAAAAAAAAGACTTCTTTCAAGCATTTTTTTGCACTCAAGTTCAGAAAGAAGGCGGATTCGAAAGGTTTCAGTGACGGAAGTGTTCGTTCCTCGCGTTCTTCCTCAGCATCCAGCCACCATGGGCCTACAAGAGTCATTGAGCTTGATAATACCAGCAGTGGCAGCTCTCCCCAGCCTGGATCCCACATGACTAAAGTCAAGCAGCATCCCTCAGACCTGCCACCCTCCTTCATGCTCTACAAAGACCAGAGGAGGAAAGGAGACCCCAAATCTTATGGAAGGGATGTCTCCAGAGTGAAGTCTTTCAAAGAGGACCCTCGGCGCTCCGTCATGCCGCTGCCTTTGAACAAACCTCGCTCCATCTCCTTCCCAAGTGCAGATACTTCTGACTATGAAAACATTCCAGCCTTAAGCTCGGACTATGAGAACATCCAGATTCCACGACCAGTCAGATCCCACACCGTCACAGAGTTTTTTGAGAATCCAAGCCGAACACCTGCCCCCTACAATGAGAACGATGGCTATGTGGATATGAACAGTTTTCCTGGGATTGACAGGAAGCCTGACACATCAAAAGGAGATTCTGAAAGGTAACCCCATTTTATTTTATTTTATTTTAAGAAGCATATTTCTATTTTCACTGGGTTTTTTTAACTGAAATGAACTATCTTCAAAAATGCCCACAGTTGGGGGTTTATGTCCAGCTTCAGGTTTTTTCATATCTATCAAAAAAATATAAACTGGGGGATTTTAATCTTGTCTTTTGGAGGGTCATTTGAGAGCAAACGAACCAAAGGGAAAACCTTGCTGAAATCCTATCATGGATGGATCACAACATTTTACTATTAAAAAGCACAGCAGAAAACTACACTAGTTTGAGCAGGACGCGCACAACACATGTTGGAAAAGTTAGCAAAATATTCACAAATTCTGATTTCTGGGCTTTATAAGTCTTTTATCAAAAGTACAGCCCGTATCTCCATTGGTTTGTCTTGATGCAAAGAATGACTTCAAGGCATTTTAAAAGAAAAAAGATCAGATTTTTGTTTCTTTTTGATGAGACATCTGTCTCCATGCTGTTGACAGAAAGATGGCAGTCTCTAAGGACTGTTTCCAAAGTGTTAGTTCTGGGAAAAAAATATTTAACAAAAGAAATTCATTATGTCTGAAAATCCCAAACTAATAAATGGTTACATTTATATGAGCTAGTCATCAAAACTCATCATTATATATATGCTACAACACCAATTTTGGAAGAAAGTCATGTTGTTTTTAATTTTTAATAATTTTCACTGGTTATCTTATTAAAAATATTCAGTAGTTCTGAAGATACTAGAGCTACAGCCACTAACATTCTCACATGACTAATCATCACCTCTTTTTTACTCATTAACAGTTTTCTAGTTGATAGCTGCACAGTTTTTGCTTGATTGTTCAAGTCATTTTATCGAGGTGCTACATTTTTGTTGTCAAATAATAATAAAAAAAGGTTAATAAATTTTTTTTAAAAAAGGGAAAACTTGAATCTATTTATTAAATGTATAAATTTTTTAATGTGTAGCACAAGTATAAGATCAGGACTCAAAGTCAAAATACATGAAATTGGATTGGAGACAACAAAAACCTAATCCGGATGTCCTTACTATTTCGTAAAACGAAAAATGAAAAATGATTAAGAGGTATATCTTTATCTTTATAAAAGTGGTCCAGAATATATGCTCTGCTGAAACTAGGTCCTTTTTGTTGTTGATCATAAATATGAAGCGGGTTTCCACTAAAGGAATTGTAAAATTACTCACTTGAGCCAGTAGGAGCACACACATCCATTAAAAAGTTCAATTTACACCCTAGTATAGATGACTGATATTTTCACACTTTATCTGTGCTGAGTCTGTATCACCTGGCTGAGTACAATCGGGTTTTGCTCTTGTTGGAAGTGGTCCTGTGTGAGAAACAAGCAGCCTGTCGTGTCAGGCACCACTGGCTTTAGGAAGCCAGGTAACGCGGGTGGGAGAGCTTTCGCTTGCTTTTCATTTAGTGAGTTTCGAGGTCACATCTGGTGCCTCATATGCAAGTCTGAGGGGATGGAGCAGGTAATGGCAATGAGGATGCGGGGAATGCAGCTTCCCCGCGTTCGGGAAAGTGGCTCAGAATTCAATTAAAAGTGAGGAAAAGAGGTGGTTGAGGGGGGAGGAGGCCGCTTCACACATTGAAATAGAGGAGGATAAAAGAAAAACGTGAGAGCACCCGAGGATGGAGGTGTTAATAGAAATCAACGGATCAATTATAAATAAAGCTCGTGATAATGGGGAAAATTGGTAGGTTGCATGCGTGAAGAGAAGGAAGAAAGAGAGCGCCATTCGGGTGTAATTGCTCCTCTTTACCTGACGCCTAGGCTTAAGAATGCTTTTATTGAAGTTGTTCTCTCCTGAGTTTCTCTCTTCCACTGAACTGTAAAGGGACTGTAGGATTTACTGTAGAGCGTGATGAAGGGAGGACATCACTGTACCCTCTGCCACCGTCTTTCTCCCAGTCTTAATAAAGCAGATGTGTTTGATGACCTCTGCGCCTCCAAGTGGACAGGGAATAATTGAGAAACTAGCAGGATGGTGTTGGGACACTGCTGTAATTTCATTTATGAGTCACGAACATATCAGTTTATCCATTAATTTAACCATCTCTGTTATCCATCTTAATTTTTAACAACAGAATGTTTTATCCAATCACTAAAAGTATAAAACATCACCTGAGAGTCTCACCAGTGTTACTAGTACGTGTCAGCATGTGAAAGCTTATAGTCTTCTGCAGCCTGTATGAGATGTTGGATGACGAATCTTATCACTAACCTTAATGCACAGAACCTCTGCTTTTAGGAGTGTACAAAATAATGAAGTCCCATGTCGTCACTTTAAGAGTTTCTTTGCCTATAGGAGGATGTTTCTGCTCCAGTCTTTTTCAAATCTATACACCACCATGGTTCTGTGCTGTCTGGATGCTGATGACCAGTGATTTATTGAGAACACATTCACCACAGCAAAGACTGCAGAGCCGCTGAAGTAGATTTTTGTGGTGAGAGAATGACTGAATGGCTCTAAAGCTGTGCACACAAACAGACTATGCCTCACGGCCTGGGCATGCATTTAAGGGGAACTCGCAAAGCTGCTTTCCCACAAGCTTGCCCTGTTTCTTCCTCTGTGATTAATGTATACCAGCATTCAGATACTGCATTAACACCAACATTTACACTGAGCAAGAGGACATGTTCATTAACAACCTGCCATTTTGTGTAATGAATAAACAAAAGGGGACTCTAATGATTCATCCCAACTCAAGGTGCTTGTTTGTGCTTTATGCATATGAGCAGGCTAAGTTAAAGCACATATTTTTTTGCTGAGAAAGCAGACTTTGCTGTAGTACCCATAATGCATCAGAAAGTTCAAAATTTAAGATTTTGTTGTGCGTCTTTGCTAGATTTAGGATGCTCTGATTTCAGCAGATCAGCTGGAGTGGAAAAATGCTAGCTTTTGATAAGCCTCTGAAGAGGCACGATGAAGCTTTGAAACTTTCTCCACCTCTTTTTTTTGTTATAGTTTGAAGTGATGAGGGAACCCTCGCTGGTGCATTGTTGTACTGGGCGGTGTACATGGCAGAGAGGTGGTGGATAGGGTGTGTCACTGGCTCGCCAGGCCTGGTCTGGTGCCAGTCACTTTGAGGTCGCTGCCAGGTCATCCCAAGGAGGAAGTATCCAGCTCATGAGACCTTCTCCAACCTGTTTACAGGAAATGCAGGATGAGGGCAAAGCCTGAAGGTTTGGGGTTTTAGAAAATGGGACAACAAATGAAAATGAAGTTTACCCTTAGAAATCTAATAAGACAAACTGCCAACATCACTGTCTTTGTTAACCAGGTTTATCTATGACATCTGCTCAGAAAATACAATGGTGTTTGCTGTGTCAGGGTACAGATCCTCTCTGTAAACAATCATATGAGCTGAGGATGATAGACTGCAAACAAGCAGCTGACAGTTTAATTTGAGCTAAAAATAGTTATTTTTACATTTAGTTTTAAGACTTAATCTCACGGAAATTGTGTTTTTGGTGTTTTGCCATGTTGATTTTCTTATGATGGATGACACATACTGAGAACACTAAGCTTGAAATTGTATTTCTGAGTTACAATCCAAGCTCGTGTTGTGAATCAGGAGCAGGTGACAAAATTCAGTTGGATAAAGCTTGTAGCTGGGATGTAGAAGCTACCTCTTTTGCTCCAACCTAATGCAACCACTTGTAGATGACAAGATCCGTGTACACCTTTGTTTTCCTCGTTTGAGCTGCCATCTGGATCAAAATGGCTGAACAGCTCCAATATTGCTCAACATTTTTGTTGTATCAGTAAGCGACGTTGGGGTTGTGAGGGGCTGTAAGCTAGAAGGAGAGATTGTAAACAGATGGATGATGGGAAGTAGCAGCAGGTTCAAGGAGGAGGCAGATTTCGAATGAACTACTACTGCTCTCTGCAGAAAATATGTCCTAGAAAACAACAAAGGGTTATTGATCTGAGATAAAAATGGCATCTTCATAGTTAAAAGACTACTGGGAACGCTTTTACTATAGATTAAAAGATGATCGGGAGTGGGACTTCAACACATATTTATCTCTTTAAAAAAATAATCACTATTATGATGTGCAGGCTTACTGAGTTGCTATGTTCTCACTCAACCTATTGTTAGAAAGTTTATTTTCTCCAATGGAAAATATTTTCCGCACAGAGACCATAGAAGATATGTTCAGCAACAGGAACAAAAGTTGCGCAAAAATTTGGGGGAATACACTTTTGAAGCTTCCTGAGCATCCTTGGACTAATCATTGTCTTTACCGAATAAGTTTATATTTGTTCAGTTTAAGGTCTACACTTCAGTTCCAGCAAAACCTCCGGTGGTGATGTTTTTAAAATGTATTTTACATTCTGTTCTATATGAACTTTATTATATTATCTTTCATATTACTTCAAAACTAAAAAAAAAAAACACTTTAACGAACATGCCTGAAGTTTTAAGGATGTAAAATTAAACGAGGTTAAACCAAATTGCATTTTACCTCTGAACTCCAATGTTTAGACTGAGCATTTCTTGTGCAATTTTCAGTTTTTTTTTAATATAAATAAAGTTCCATTATGAAAGTACAAAAAAAACCACTAAGAAGAAGTGTTTATCTTTTAGTTTTAGCAAAGCATCATTTAGTATAAAGTGCTCTAGTGTGCCCACAAAGTTTTCTTCCAGACTGCATTCACACAGGGCTTTTAAAGTTGAAGCACACACACATGACAGACTGCAGCCATATAATTATGAAGCAAGGAGGCAACAGAAGGACAAAAAAAGTATAGGGAAGGGAAATACATGAGACATAAGGGAGAAATGAAATTGTGGGGTGAGAAGAATCAATAAAGAACTGAGCAAGGAAGCACATATTGCCATGGTTTCCATCTAAAATTGTACCACTACCATTGATGTACGGCATAAGATAAAATGATGGATTTAAAAACTATCAAACAGAATTCCTCTGTGCTGATTTCAGGTATTTTCCACCCACGATCCCAACTGAATTTAATTAATTCAAATTTAGTTGAATCTCAGTAAATGTAATGTTCTGAGATTATTGTAATCTTATCAGCTAAATAAATAAATAAATAAACAAAATATCAATTGTTAATTCTCAATGAGTTAGAAGAAGCAAATTTGCCCTGAGAAGCAGCTACCTATTAAGTAAAAACCAGAATGTTTGCATTTTACATGTTTATTTTCTATTTGTAGAAAAGGCAAAGTAAATGCAGCAGAGGGATAAAAAAAAGCTAAGTGAGGAAAAGTGACACATTCATCACCCGAACCAAACATGCAACTTTTACCAGTTTTCCTCGTTTCCAGCTGTCATGGAGCTCCACAATAAATCTCATTTGGACAATTAATTAGATATAACAATGATATTGTTGCAGTACTACCTGTTCATCAATACAATTAAAAAGTGCATCTTCAAAGCAGTTTAAAAGTTAAAATTGTAGTTTGAAAGTTAACATATTATTGGAATTAAGATCAATATTTGTTCAACATCTATGATGCATGCGTGAGCCTGCATCCATGAACCACTCCAATCCCTTCTGCCATGCTTTGATTGCTCTACCTTCAATTCTCATCCACTTATCCATCCATCTTTTGAACCTCCTCAATCCTTTCTGGGTCCCGTAGTTGCTGGAGCCTATCTCAGTCACTGTCGGCAAGGTAGTGTGACACCTGTCCACCTGGCTCATCTGGTCATTCTTATTTCTAATTCCTTTTTTGTTTCCATTCATCTCTTCATTCACACAATTTATCCTTTAAATGATTTTATATGCTGTACACAAAAATTGAAAACTCTAATCTTCTGATATCACAGTTGAACTCAGAGGCTTTTTGAAGTGTTAAATGAAGCCATATTTAAAGTCCTACTCCAATCATCTTCTATTGTAAATCCATTCCAGTAGTTGTTTTGTTTATGCAATTTTTTAGCCAAAATCCAAAAACATGTGTTTCTTTCTGAACATAGTTTCTTCAGGATTTCCTCAGAGATTTGGACAGGATCGTTGGCGGAGAGTAAGCCTGCAATGATATCCCATCAACCCTTTGTTTACACTCTCTCCCACTTGCTTAGAAAACCAAATTAATATAAGTTGTGCAACAAAGATGGTGAACAATTTTGAGCCAAATGGCATCTCAGAGGAGGAAAACAAAGACGTACATGGATCTGTTTGTTTGTAAGTGGATGCATCAAACGGGAGTGGAGCAGGGAGCTTGTGGCCAGCCGATTGTTGTTAGTATAGAAAGTACAAGGTTTTTTCAACAGCATGCTTTGCCTACTTTTAATTCAGTAGGATTTGAATAAAGACATACTTAAAACTGAATTTTAAGCTTAATTTTCTTTATGTACTGTATGTCCTCCATCATAACCATAATGCTGCAAGAACCATTAAAAACAAAAAAGCACTATTTTTTATGTAACTATTTGTTTGAGCTTTGAATGGTTTAGCACCAAAGTATATGACTGATGAGACCCAATATTTTGCAGCCAGATCTCTCTGGTCATCTGGATTCAGTCTTTTATCCATTCCAAGAGTCAAAGCTAAACATGAAGAAGCTGCATTCAGCTTCTATGCTCCACGGATTTGGAACATACTTCCAGAAGGCCTTAGATCAGCTGAAACAGTCAAAAACAAATTCATTTTAATCCAGGTTAAAGATGCACCTGTTCTCAGCTGCATTTCATTAGTTTATATTCAAAATGTTACATTTGCATTGTTTATTTATGCTTGATTTAAATTCAGTTCTTTTATTTTTACTTTATTTAAATCTCATTTTAATGATAACTCTTAATATTGTTTCTTTTAATGTTTTATGCAAATATCCCAGTTTGTCTTTGTGCATTAGATGTGATACGCAGTGCCTTGCATTGTAACAAAAATCATTTGTAAAAAAACATTTTAAAAAATTATTTAGAAAACACATTATAAAACAGATTAGACTAACCAGCCTAAAACCATGTTTTCTAGCAAAAAAGGCATAAGAATTAAGCCCATTGAGAAACTAATGACAAAATAAGTAGCAACGCAACTGTTCTCTGTTTCTTCTTGAGCCAAAAACACGAGCAACTAAAGATAAAAATAATAAGTAAGCATTATTCTGGCAGTTGAATTATAAATTCTTCTTTTACTGCTTAACTGTGTAAGTATTTGAGGTATGTCTTGACCTAAATGACACTATTGGTGCTGACACAATGAGTTCACAGCGGCTTTACTGGGTAAACGCACACTGCAAAGTGGAATTAATGTTCTTTGTTGTGAAATAGTAATAATAATAGACAAGTAAATGTATTTAATGGAATTTTTTGTTTTCTTTCTTTCCCCATTGGTGAAAGAAACCCCCCAAAAAGTAGAAAATGTAACTGTTAACATAAATCCAGAAATACAAGGGTAGTTTTAAACAACTAACTTAAGCTGATCAGTGTGATCACAGTCTGCAACAATGTACTTAATACTCAATTTAAGTTGTTTCCATGTATAGAAGCTACACAACAGCCAAAGGCTACAAATAATTATACTCAATAAAGGCAGCAAACAATCCCCAAGAGTCTTAATCCCCCATTAGTGTCCCAACTTCTATAGTTAGCAAGCTAATGAACCCATTAGTTTCTCCTGTTTTCTAATACAGTACTATTTCAACTTGGGAAAAGCCTGAATGTACATTTATTTTAAAACCTGGTGTTCAGCTTCGCTGCATTACATAGTACAAGCATCATCAAATTCACTGATGGGTGACAAAATACTTCAGCTTTTTTCTAGAGAGTCATTGTGTCCTCCAATCTGACACAGTAGATTTAGGTTTGCAATGGAGCTGAACACCAGTGGGTTGCTGTAATAAAATGGGTTTTATAGTCCTGGAAAATTCTACTATCAGATCAAACAACTTTGCTTTTGTAAATCAACTTTTTTCATCTTTCTTCTGATGTAATAGCTGTGTAGTGGTACAAAATGATAAAATGTGGTTAACAGTCTTGGGTGGAGATTGGGTTTTGGTTTTAGGATTGATTGTTTGGCAAATCAGAGCTGAAGAATTAGTTAAGAGGAGAAGTATTCCTCCAGGTCTCCTCTCAGATGAGGCTGGACTAACCTGTCTGCACTGAGGTCAGTCGTGAGTAATGGGGTGTGTGTGCTTCCACCAGCCCACCCAGAGGCCAAGATATGTTGGTGGATGTGTGCGAGGGAGAGAAGGAGGCAGAGAGAGCTTGAACCATATAGGGAACCCAACATATGGGCAGTTCTCAGCAGAAATGAAGTCCAGTGGGGAACTCAGTTAACCTTTAGTGCACTACTGTTTTATTCTTTGAGCATACAAAGAACTGGTGAAATCTTTATGTCATAGATTTTGAAGAGTGTGTTTTTATTACAAATGATTACTATTTTATCCACAAAAAGATTCACTTTTTTTCTCTGATGAAATATGTATATTTTTTTGTAACTAACATTTTTTCTTTAGGATATCAATGTTTTTTTTAAGTTTAAGTGTATTAATTGTTTCAAGCATGGTCAGTTACAACATATTTCAACCAACATAGACACATCACATATATAAATAACCAAAATTAAGTCACCATCAGATTTATGATAGCCTTCTAACAATACATTCAATTTTTGTTTATTGTGCTGCAGTGTTGTCTTTTTATTAGTCATAGACGATTTTATCTATTAGAGAAGATGGGCAAGTATGAAACAAACATTCAAATAGACAGAACGGAGGCCTTCATAAGATCTGCATTAAAATTTAGGTCCCTTAAAATGGACAAAAGTATTTTATATGGATACTAATTTTTTTTTTTTGCATTTTTAAGTTGAAGACTTTGAAGACTTTGAAGTCTCCAAAGAAGAGTTTGGAGGGATGGCAAATGAGAACAGCAGATTGGAATAGCGTTATGAATGAAAGGGTCAAAAATACATATGGGCGGCCGTGGTGCAGTGGTAGGGCAGTCGTCTCATGATCGGAGGATAGTGGGTTCGATTCCCTGCCCGCCCATGTGTCGAAGTGTCCTTGGGCAAGACACTGAACCCTAAATTGCCTCTGGTGGGAGGTTGGCGCCAGTGTTCGGCAGCGGAGCCACCACCAGTGTGTGTGAATGGGTGAATGGGTCTGTGACTGTGAAGCGCTTTGGGCCCTCGAAGGAGGGTAGAAAGCGCTATACAAGTATACGCCATTTACCATTTCAAACAGTTATGTTATTGTTATTAGTATTAAAACAGAAGTCCTTTCGCTGAGGTGATATTTCTAATATGTAAAAAGGCTTGTATTGATGATTTCTTAATTTTGGTCAATACTGATACTAAAGAGGCATTTTTTAACTCCGCACATTAACCTGCCTAATGTTAGCCAAACCCTCATTTACCTATTCAGTATCTAGTATATCAAAGTGTTTAGCATCTTGGTTTAGGAAACAAAACAAAATTTAAAAACCTGATTATCAGAGGTTGGACATACAAAATTTACAGTACACAATATGCTGGAAACTGTCAGCAAAGCAAATATATTTACAAAGAGTTGATTCTGTTATCATAACCCTCCTGACTTTTGACTTTACCAAACTCATTGATTAACAGACGTGGATATCACTGCTATGCTTCTGAGAATTCGGAGGACATGAGTTGAAACTTTTCACACATGAGCTCCATGTCATGCTGACATTTTTACACTTTTGCTTCCAAGGTGTCTACTTTGTGTTAGCATTGTTGTATTGTATTAGCACAAAGCTATACATGTATTAAGAACCCTAGTTTATCTCAAAAGGTCAAAGCATATTGGTCATTAGTGCGACCTGCGTTTGAGGGGATTAGCTGGGAAATTACCCACAGCATGTCCAGCTTGGGTATGACGGCAAATGAAAGGATTACCTTTGTGTCAGCACAACTGTTCCATCTCCGCAGAAGCAAATCAGGAAGGGATTACTGTGAACCCTTAGAGAGTTCCTCATATGACCAAAGCGCTTCGAGACACACACAGGAAAAAGAAAACATCAATTTACAGGGGACTCTGAGTTTTGTTCTTTGCTGTCAGAGTGTCCTGGGAGAATTCACTGGATTTACACTGTTGAATGCACTGATGGGTATTTGTGTCCCTCATGACATTATCATTATTATATTAAGTTACATGGTTTACTCTGAAAGCACTGGTACGTTTGATTTGTTGACAAAGAAAAAGGGGGGGAGACGGAAGGGAGAAAAATATTAAGCAAAAGTATTTTAGAGGTTTAGAAATTTAACAAACCACAAAGAGGGAGTGGATGGTTCTCAAAGTAATAAAGCCTCACAGCTTCACTTCAAGGGTTATTTTATTGCTTTTTTCTCACTTGACAGTGCCTACACTGAGCCTTTCCCAATGAACACTATCCCCGCTGGACTGTCTGTGGAGGACGACCATGGGCGTACCTCGGAGGAGGAGGAAGGGATCTTGGAACAAGGTTTTGACAGACAGGTGAGTGAAGGGATCCACAATAAAAGGTAGCTGGAGCAGTCCCAAAAGCTGAATCCAGCTGATTGTTGTGACTCCTGAGAACTGAACAGATACCAGAAGTGCTTAAAACAAAAGAGAAAGTGAACTATCCCGACAAAACGTTTAAGATCCACTTTCACAAAACTGCTTGAATTTACAAGAAAGACTTTGGTTTCTTTGTACACCCATCCTTCTATTTTTAATCCTTCTTGGGGACATAGGGAGGCTGGAGCCTATCCCTATCACTGGCAGGTATACCTTTGATGATTTGCCAGTTCATAATAAGTCTTCTATAAACATTTGAATTGCCATGTTGCATAGAAACTAATGCCAGTTAAGCTAACCTAAGGGGAAAAAGTCAAAGTGGAAAACTAGCTTTGAAATTTAAACATTTAAGAAAACTTTATCTTTGATTTGGCAACTATGAAGTGATGCACCTCAGTAATATAGAATAGAGTAGCCCCCAGCCCCCCCAAGACTTCAAGACCCCAAGAGTTATCTTTTAACTGTGATTATAAAGTTTTTAGCCATAATCAAATAGCCTTTGTTGCTTTTTTAATACATGTTTATATGTCCAGTGGCAATAGATCATTAGAAATCCAATTCTGGGTTGTGGGTGGGACCGCGGATACAGAGCAGCTGTCACTAAAAATGATGTTTGTGCGCTCACACGGGAGGTTATAGCCTCAAGCTAACATTAGCAGCGGAAAAATAAAATGTGGAATATTAGATCAATCCAGCCGTTCAGTTTTGTGCCAGAATCACAATTTGCTACAGCACGAGTGTTGAACGCTCATCATGTTAGCATGAGCGGGCCAGGGTTCACGCAGGGGGAGAAGAGACTGTGCCACGCCCATTTCAGTAGCTGAGTCTGAGCTTTTTCTAGCATCCAGTTTTTTGATCCAACGCGACTTAAATTAATAAATACTCTGAAAAACAGTTTTAATTGTAAACTATCTTATACAGTAATCCCCCCCCCCTTATTCTCGGGAGTTAGAGACATTCACGAATATATCGAATCTGCGAATATGGAGAGCCCCCCCCGCGGCCAAAGGACGTCTGTTTCCGGTCCATTCTCAACAAAAACACTTCTGGTCATGTGCTGTAAAAAAATCATTAATGAACATTGTGGTGTTGCTCAACACAGAGTTTGTTTAGTTGATTTAATTTAGAACAAAAGACTGAAATCTGACTTTATATCCATATCTATGAAAAAAAGTTCACTTACATTCATGTTTTCTAGTAGGAGCTAAATTAAGGTCATTGTAGACCAGAATTAGTTTGATGCATATTTGCCTCATATGATGTCTTGGGAGTTAAAATATCACTTAAGGTAGATTGCAAAAGAGAGACATTTCCTTTTGACTCCCATGTTAACATTTGCAATTTTTTTTACATATGTTTTGGGGTTTTTTTTTGTTGCTTTTTTTTCATTCCTCACAAGCAAAGAGGGCTTTAAAATAATCCACTATTTTGATTTTTCCACATCTCTAATTTTGGCATCATCAGGTGTTTTTGATTGGCAGGCATTTGGCTCTCCTACAAAATTGGATTCTGGGGTTTAAACCCTTAAATGGTTTCCAAGTGCAGTTGAGACTGCAGCTCACAGGAAATGGGTAAAAGAAGGAGAGCAGATTTCCCACTGTCAGGTGTGTGATAACTGATGAGAGTTTTTCACGCTGAAAAAAGTAGCTCCTCAAAAAGGCACGTGTGTCTGATCGGTCGATTGGCTCTCATGTTTTGAGAGCCAGTGATTAGCCTCTAAATCACTTGGAGGCTGCACACGCAGTATGTCATAAATAATGCATCTGAATGTAAAAGACTCCTGTTTGAGGTGCGTGCGAGTCTGTTCCGCACTGTAATGAAATAATCTGTCTTGTTTTGACAGCGCAAATTCAAAGAAAACTCCATTAATTTTTTGTCAGTCTCTTTAGCTGCTGTGAAGCATTTGCTATTAATGGGTGAGAGGAGTGAGTGCCCACAGAGAGGCTTTAAACATTAAGTGTGTGTATTCATCTCCAAATGTTCTCCTCCCCGTCCAACAGATTGATGGCCGTTCTCGAGCGTTCTACATTGCCAAGGAGCTCGTGGACAGCGAGAGACTGTGAGTTGCTGCTGTTGCAGATTTTTCCATCCGAGTTTTGTTCTCCTTCACGCCAACACCAACACCGCTCTGCGTCGCCGTCCAAACGTGTTCATGATTCTCGCACCTCAGTGCAGCTGTTTCTTCCAGCTGTATATTTCCTGCTTCGATGCCAATTCATCAAGCGGCATGCAGAACTCCTGACAGCCAATTACCCAGGTGTCCTGCTGCACGTGCAGCCATGTAGGTGTCTCACCAGGCGTCATTTGAATAATTGAATTGGCGTACAGCTGCAATCAAAAATGAAAAAAACTTCAATTCAAATATAGTTGACAAATGTTTAATTGTTTTCCGAAAAAGCTCCAGAAAATGTTAATTTAATTAGCTCAACAGAAATAACAGGGTTTCCTCAAAATGAAAGACAAAGACGCACATTTATTGTTATCATGACAAGTGTCCTTGATACCTCATACAGCCAAGTTGTTCAAATGCTCATTATTTATAATAGTTTATATAGTCTTGGGTTTGGTTTGAAGGTGTAATGTAGCCTCAGAACATCTGTAGCATATTTAGCAACAGCAATTAAACAACAGGCCTCACCAAAACCTTAGCTCTGACAAAAACAACTCCAGTCCCAGAGGCCCACTTTTCTACTACTTTTCCAGATAGGCTACTCGCAATATATCACCTGGATCAGGCGTGGTCAGCCAGTAAAAAATCAATGTGTTCTTTGTAAAAAAATTTTACCAAAAGTTATGTTAAAAACCAGGGTTCATCGATGCTCACTGGATTGGTAAATATAGACCACAATGTTTTGCGTTTAAACTATTTTTCATATAAAAAAATGTTTTTATTTATTTATTTTTGTTTAGTTATTTGTTTAATTTTCACAACACAAAACAATAAATTGCATACTATTCTAGTCTTTGGTGAAAATGAAAGGAGACAGAAAGAAGAAAACTTATTATTTCTGTCCCATTTTACTGAACCAATCAAACTATTTTAACCAAATATATATCATAAAAAGGCTTAAAGCAACAAAAGCTGTCAAACAAAAACAAAACAAATGAGCAAAAAAATGCATCAAAGTCGTCAGAACTTTTCTTTTTAATATAACCCGTTCCCAAATCCTTATAGTTCATATTTTCTGAACATTTGTTTTTTTTTTTTTTTTTGTTTCGAAATGTAGTAATTGAATAAGACTCCTGTAGATTTCTGAAAATTATTCCATAGTCTGCTACCCTGAACAGAAACATTTTTTCCTTAATTTTTGTTCTAAATTTGTTAGAGTTATAAAACCCCATGTCCTTTTAGGTTATAATTATTTTCATTTATGTTATTTAAGAAAAATATTCCAGCTTTCATCTTCAGAACACAGTGGATTCATTAATAGCTTTGTAAAATGTTCGTATTTATGAGGTTTTCGCTTTGGGAAGTAAAAAAAAATAAATTATATTTGCCATTGAAAAACAAAAAAAAATGGTGATCATGGTGATTAGTTACTTTTAAAATCCAGGGCACTAGATAATCCCGCACTATATATTTTTATTAGTAGTTAGGGAGTAGGGAAGGACTTTGGACTAATTATCAGGGGTTCAGTATATGTGATAAGCTCTTCAAAGTCAGAAAAAAGGATCATTGTGATATTACTTAAAAAACAAAACCTTAAGGTTGAAATGCAAAAGCATTGTGTCAAATAAAATACAAATAAAAGTTTCATCCCAATGAAAGAATCCAACAGGAGGAACCTCGACACTTCACCCTGTGTCGGATCACGCAGCCCTTCATTGAAATGAATAAGAGGCAGATGTAGAAGTACAAATAACGCATATCATGTTAGCTTATTTATTCAATAACAGAAAACCTCGCCGCGCAATCTATCATTCATGTTGTCCAAGAAAATTCAGAGCATCCGTCTCCCAAATCTCGTTTCCCCCAAAGTGCTGTTAGAATTTTATCCTCTTTATGCACAGATTGTTGTGCAGGGAATCATGTGCTGACACTTCAGTCCGTGTAGATACGTTTGTGTGTTGAATATAAATGTGATCAATATAAATAGTTCTCATCTGCTCTGATTTGTACAATCTGTTGAAAGATTCCTTCATATTTGCCAACAAACTCAAACAGACCCTGAGGCTTTTTTTCTTCTTTTTCTTTTAGTTTGCATCAATTGTAACTCTCTTCTTGTTTCTACAGACATGTCAGTGCTCTCAAGCACATTCAGGAGGTAAGGAAACCGATTCTTTGGCCTTTTAACTGTCTTGAGAACCCACTGATCGTATCATATTCCATGTGTCTGCTCCCTGGTGTCTGTCTCCGACTTGTCCTCTTCCCCCTGTGCAGCATTTGTTGCAGGTTTATCAGTGTTGTTGCAGCCAACATCGACTTCCTGGCCTTGACAAAGTTGTCATGTTGTACTATGGTGTGGTCAGTTGTAAGATGGCGCGTTGTGCCAGCACCATGTGCTGTCCTTGCGTAATTGCTGATCGTATGCTGAATTTGTTTTCATTCTCACTCATTTGGTAACTCATGAAATGTTGCACCAGTGATGCAAGACCTGGCCTTCAAATAAGGAATTTTCCTTTAGTTAGTTTAACAGTATAGTTCATGTAAAGCTGTGTTGAATTTCTATTCTCATCTGGTCAGAACCCCTTTACAGCAGTGAAGGGAAACAAAGATGGATGTTTACAGACTAATATGACCTTCAGATTGCAGATTGCAACAGTAAAGACAATTCTAACCTTTTATTTTTTTTTTTCTTTTCAAACTGAAATAGGCTGTGAATTCCAAGCATGGTGTTGCTATTAAAGTGATGACTGCCAGAACTGGTCTGTGTTGTCAAATAAGCCCATCAGTCAGCCTGTACCTTCTAACCTTGAATATAACCTGAATTCCTCCGTGCCCCCTCCCCAACAAACAGGATTTATGAAAACCAACTGTGAGTGCAAAGCTGCTCTTTAGTGCAACCTCATGCTCCTAAACATCAACTAATGTAATTTTTATCCAAAGGACCTCATAATGTAAAACACCATTTGCAGTCTCATCATGAATTCAATTATAGTAATTAACACGCCACAGTTTTAAGAGCAGCGTTCGCTGTGGTTTTGCTATCATTAGATGTTGACATTAAATATGTGAAATATATTTTAGCATAAATCACCCGCGTATAGAAAATGACATTTTAAATGATAATGAATAACCTTGCTTTGCAGCACTCTTCAGTGAACCTGCATAATTGAGTCTTTTTGTCGCTCGTTAAAGGTGACACTGAACGTTTTTTTTTTTCATCTCGCTGCTGCATAATGCATACTTTAAGCTGTGATCCTTTGACATGCGGGCTGCTTTTTGAATGCAGCCTGATGTCATAATGAAAGTGAGTAATTCAGCTGGGAAACACTGTGGCAGCACAGCGTGTATACATATACACAAACACACACACAGTCTGGGAAAAAAAACAAGGAGCAGCGCTAAGTGTGAGGCACACATGAGCTATTGTTCCATTGTTTGATAAGGAATAACAAGAATACAAAGAATTTCCAGACTCTGTCTCCAAAGAGGAAGGGGGGGCCGTGCTCCTCTTCTGAATGACTTTGCCCATAACACCTCACACAGACGAGACGGTTTAGCTTCAACTTCTTCTGTTGAGCACAACTTCCTCCATAATCAAGTGCTTAATGTTGGCTTTTAACTTGCTGTAATTAAAGAAAAGACCGTAGTGAAATAATAAATATTAACCTCTTAAGACCCAAGCTAATATTTCACCCAACCCTCTATGTGTACAGCGCCCCAGATAAGCAGAATTAACAACTGTGGTAATATAGCCTGAAAGGTGATGTCCACGTATGTGGGCAGGTCTGAAGAGGTTAAAAGAAGACAAAGCTCCTTGTAAGTCGTGTAACTTTCCAACTAGCAAGGCCAAGTGGGCCTCATATTGTTTAAAAGTGGGCCCCAAATGGGTTTGTCAGCAGTTTTTGTGGTGGCTCCATCTGTGTTTGCCCACACTGGCTTAAGTGGGCACTCGGTGGGCTGGATCACTATGTAAGCCAGTCGCCTGGTGAACGGGGTAGCGAGTTCTGCTACCCAAGGCCCACCAGAGCAAACGAGTGCCGCCACCTAGGCTGTCGGTCCAGCCAGTGCGAGCAAACATGGGGGGGGGCACCAAGGAAACTGCGGACAAACCCATTTGGGGCCTACATTTCTGGACACTTTTAAGCCATATGGGGCCCATTTAACCTTGCTGACTTGGTTGATAGTCAATCGCAACAGTGGTTGATGCGATGAAAGATGCCTTGTACCTGCAATTGACATAGAGCTGACATAGATATCTCTATTTTTGTATGCCCATATTTTATCTGGAACACTCTAAAAGATATGTTTTAAACAAAATGTGTCTCTAATGCATAAATGCAACTGGCACTACGTGATGGGGATCCATCAGCAGAATCTTTAAGATTTCATGCCGTTGCCTGATTTTTAAAAGAATGGTTGGCGTGGTCATGATTGTAGACGGTAGCAGTCAGGCAACTATCACGTGTGCAGAAAGGCACGCCTTTTTCATACCCCTGGGCACTTGATAAGGACGGCCACCGTCCTGGGACATTTACACATTGTCCAGTCAGAGCTGCTGCCGGCCAGCGATCCAGCTGCCACCACCCTGTAGCTGCCCAGCTGTCGCCTGACCTTTAAATGGCGTCTCCACCTGTCACCGATCTGTCACCGCGCGACCTCAAACTGTGCCTGGTTGACCACTGATCAATGTCAACTTTTCGAGAAAAATCATGCAGTCGCCACAGAATTTTAACTCTTTCCTAAAAACATCTGCGCTGTGTGTACAAATGCTACTTCTGCCTCCCGATTCCAAATGTCGCCACACAGACGCCATGTCAAATTTGCAGAAAAACTTGCATTTGGGTTGCGGCATGCTGGCGTTTTGGGATATGCTGCCATAAGTCTAAGCATTCAATTTCATTTTATTGCAAATCTTGGCTCACAGAAAATATTGGATCTGGAAGTCTACTTGTAAAGCACCTAATTTCAATTTAGTCAAAGCCTAATTGCCAAGAAGATTTATGACCTCCCCTGTACTCTTTAGCTCTTTAGTTGCATAACTTTTCATTTTAATAGCTTTAGTCTGGAACATTGCTACTAATAATGCATAATGCATGTTTTTGTGTGCATTTATAAAGACGTAAAGTTGACTGTAAAATATATCTTTTGATTGCTGGAGAAAGAGAAACAATTGGGTTTGTAAGGAAAACAGTATAGTGTCATTGAGAAAGGTCATTAGGCAGCAACACCTGGTGTGCAGCTCTTGTGCAAAGTGAGGCTTTCTTTCCTGAAAGCCTGGAGTGAGCCCAAAGTTCTGAAATGATACAAGGGGAGGGGAACAGGAAGGATGTTTAGGAGGATCTGACCTTCCTTCCAGTTTTTCTCTTCAGTGCTCATTCCACTGTGCCTTTCGTTTCTCCTGTCCTCCCACCCTCCCTCACTTCCATCCTCACCGCTTCCTTTATTCCTAGTTCAGCCTTTCTGCCTCATACCTTTGTTTTCCTTAAAAAAAAAACCCTCAAAAATCCTGTGTGCCCTTTCTTCTATAGGATTTCAGGTCAGCAGTGGCTGAGGCGGTGAATGAGGAGGGGGAGCCAGTGCTGGAGGAGCAAAGGTTGGGGGAGATACTGAGCGTGCTCCCACAAGTTTACAGCCTCCATTGCAGCATCTTAGCCGACATGGAGGAACGAATTAGCCAGTGGTGAGACAACCCATGGGATTTGTATTTGTTTTCAAGCATAACAGATCAATATTCTTCATAAAATTTGAAATTTAGATGAGATATGGGTTTATAAAGCTGCTTATGATATAAACTCCCCACTTAGAAATTTTCCACTTTTGTCTATTTTTGATGTGAATAGCTCACCAGTAAAACAGAGATGTCTTAGAATATTTAATTAAATACACGTAACAGATATTTCGAGCTTTTTTTTGTAATTTGTATTGATTTCTTTTGGTCACGCATTTACAGCCAAAAATAAATAAATATATATATATATTTTCAGCAAATCAAAATAAATAAATAGATTAAAGCATTTAAAGATAAATCTTGTTTTATTCAGTCAGGACAAACAAACAAAAAAAACTGATTGAAATTTCTCCAGATTTGTTTTATATAGGAACTAACAACCCTAAATGCAGCTAAAATTATAGATGGTGTCTGAAAACAGATTATTTTAATGTTGGCAATGAAACATTCCATAAGTAATATTAATCTTACGATAACATACTAGTATGTAAATTTCCTTTGTTTTCTGAAGGCATAATACAGCTCACATAGCTCAACTCTTTCATTGAGTAATTATATATGAAAATACGTGTTACATGTTTGCATCTTTGACTGAATTATGTTTGACATAAAATATACTTTTTAAATTGGGCAAATGTCTAAGGTTTTCCTCTTTTAGCTATCTCTAACATCTTGAAATAGTATTTTTCCTCATTGTACATCTCTTTGTTAGCATTAAAAAATATTCAGAAATGTTTGAATTACTCTAGTTTACTACCTAAATAAATAGTCAACTCAACGATGCTATATGGTGTTGATGACCTACTTGTCGTTACACTCTAAAGGGAAGAAAGCCAGAAGATGGTGGAGGCGATCTTGTCCCGTCAGGATGATTTTGGGGTGTTTGACACTTACATCTGCCAGTACGATCGCAGCATGTCACTACTGAAGCAGAGCTGCAGGAACAACCCCGCTTTTGCCAGCATCATCAAGAAATTTGAGGTAAAATAACAGACTGACAGACAAGAATCTGACATGTCAGAGGCACCATGTTGTCATCATTTTGGATGTTGGATTGTGTTATGTATTTCACTGTGCCAAGTAAGTGAGAGTTCAAGATACCCTTTAAAAAATCTGCTGAAAAGAGAATTTGAAAGAGGAAGTATTTTTGCAGTCACACATTCAGATCTCAGGTTATATACTTTTTCAGGAAAGGTTTTTGCTTGCTGGGTGTTTTCAGAGCAGATATTGACCCTGATATTTCCTTTTGCACCCACTTGCTTATATTCCTACAAGCTTCCACTGAAAGATTTTGGTTTCTTTTGATTTCTTGATTTTCCTCCTCAAAGACCTGACCTTTCTGTTGTTGTGCTTGCAATTTTTTTACCTACTAAACAACAACAAATACTCCACATGCTGTGATTCTCCTGTTTATTGAAAATTGCTGGAGATTAAAAATTGATTTCACTTGTGAAAGTAAGTTACATTCCTGAGTATTAAACCAAAAAATTCTTTTTCAAAAGAAATTTGCCCATGAAATCTGATAAAAAGAAAGAAAAACCTTGAGAAAACATTCAAAAAATGAGTTTATGTTCCGAAGTGACAACAGTCAAAAACCAAACATATATTTAAATTTAGCCAGACTTATGAACCAAACATTGGCTTTATATTGTCTCCAAATAGAGCCACTTATTTCACAATGCAGTGCATGCAAATGCATCAGTTCACTGAACGGCTGACACAATGGTTCCAGGCGTTTCTAGTTTGGTTTAAAAAAGCGGGTAGACAAGTGTCTCTGCTCATGAATATTCAGCAGCAGCTGTGCTTCACTTGAATAACCTGGCTCCTCTTCGAGCGCTGGCCTTTGCTGTCCTTCAGGGGGTTTCCACCTTTGAAAGCATTTAGCTCCTTAGAACCTGGTTCAATTTTAGCTGCAAGACATAAACCACCTTTTTTCTCATTTCATAAACCAGTAATTAGCCATTGAAGATGGGACTTACTACTAAATGTCTTATCAACACTGGCATGTAAAAGTGTTGAGTCTACACCTTGTTACTACATTAAATGAGCATGGCCAAAAATATGACAATACTACAATTTTCCTAAATTGAATAATAAAGATATTTTATACAGTAATAAAGGTTTTTTTTTCTTACTACTGTAAGAGCGCACTGACTAAAACCTGAAATGCTGTGATGTTTATTTTATGTCAGGCTTGTCCTTCCTACTTCTGCACATCGGGGTGTTATGTGAGTTTGATGGATGTCCTGCTGGGTTAAACGCTGCTTTGGTAGTTGCCTGGTGTGTGTGACCATGAGGAAGACTTGAGGCCTGAAGGAGAGACTCTCATGAAGGTCTCACAGTTCACTTTTCATTGATCTGTTCACAAATGCTAAGGACTTCTACACGCACTATAGTTGTTTCAGTGCGATTTTAAACGTATAGTCTATTTTAAGACTTATGGCATTCTTTCTTTCCTTTTACCTTGTGCTTGTACAGGCTAAAGTCATGCAGTTTAAGTGGCAGTAATTTCATTGTGGATGTGGTGATGACAGTGATGAAGTAGCTGCGGTCCCTGATCAGATCAGAACTTGACCCTTACAGGATTACAACCTCCTCTCAAAAGCCAGTTGGTTGTTTGCTGCACCATTTATAAACATTGGCCACCATGGACTATATGTGTGTGTGTGTGTGTTTCTTTTGGGTTCATTTGTTTCTAGCTATGTGTACTTCTCTTTGGTTCACAAGGGCAGGACTATGTGAAATTAACCAAGTGTACGCTCCTTCAGTTTTGTTTTCTCATGCCCAAACGTGATGTAAAAAGTCATGATGCACTAGGCGGGGCTTAGAAATCCTATTAAAGACCAATTCTGATAAAAATCATGTCGTTGGTGTTTCTAACATGTTTTTATGGTGCTTTTCTGATGATGGAGGACAAAGACAAAAAAGCTTGTAGCTGTTATGTACAAACGACACAAAAATATGTCGTTTGGACATAAAATATCTCCAAAATATCTCTAATCTGCTCCATCCACTTGTACACGACTAGATCCATGAACATCTTTGTTTTCCTCGTCTGAGTTGTTATCTGGCGTTAAACTGTACAGCTTGGACAGCTTTGATTTCGCTCATCATTTTTGTTTCGCCGGTAATTTTAAGTTGGGGTAATGAGGGGCTGTAAGCTAGCAGGAGAGATGGATAACTGGAAGGGAGCAAGCTTACTCCAAGCCAACTTTCCTGCCCAGAACTCCGAGGCCAATTTCGAAGAAACTCCTGCCGATCTGCAGAAACTAGAAAGGACGCAGGCTTTTTGATTTTGGCTAAAAACAGCATAATCTTAATTAAAAGACCACTTGGAATGGTTTTACAATAGATCAAAAGATGATTGGAGTAGGACTTTAATCATCACAATTATCAATATTTATTAATTTACAACAAAATGTAACTCCAGTGTGTGGAAAAACTCAGCGTTGCCTCTTAAAAAGATTAGCCAACTATCATTAGCCCCACTCGGTTGTTCATCAACTTATTCAACCATCTTTCTGGAGGGAGTTTGTTTGTCTGAAGCAAATCACAAATCCAAGGGAGGAAAGGCGTTCTTGTAAAAGCAATTGTGTATTGCTCAATCTGGGAGGGGTCATGAACTCACTTCCATGCAGTTTGGATTATGTTATTCTACAATGTAAGATTATTCAGTTGGGCAAAACATTTAATAAAGTTGTCGGTCTCCCCGGGAACAGAGTTTTCAGTGAGTTCACTCCAAGGTCAGGCGGTGTAGTGGTCAAAGTAGCTGTGAAATACCCTGAAGCTATAGCTCTACAAACCGTTTGCATGTAAAGAAGAACATGACAGAAACAGGACTTATAAAGTAGCTTTAGGCACAAACAAAGCTGATGTTCAGCAATGATTCAGAGCATCGTATCAGGAGAAAGCCAAACACTACAAATATGCCAAAGCATTTCTGTCAGATTTGAGGCCATCAGTCTGACAGCAAATGCCGTGTGACCTACCAGAGTGTTGATCTGAATCCCAGCATCAAACAAAACCATACAAAAAAAAGCTGAATCATAGGTTTGAAATGAACCATCCAATACCTATTCTAATTGAAATGCTGCAAAAACCAAGTCCAATAAAATTAGTGGTTTTGGTATTTTAAAAATGTGTTTTCTGGATTTTTGTGCAGTTTTTCTTGTCAGAGCTGGTATCTGGTTCAATGCTGTACAACTGGAATGCTCAAATTTTTTGAAGCAAGTTTGCAAGGAAGAGTGGGACAAAGATGAGTCCAGTGATGCTAGAGATTGATGGCATCCGGCAGAAAATTATTACCCCAGATTGTTTCTAATAAAAGCAGTTCACTATTAAATTTTAATTTTTGCTTGTGCTTCATTTTTTTCTTCAAACAATGACACCGTCTAAAATATCATATGTCATTGTTTATGTAAGTTCTGCAAAAGCTGATATATAATTCTAAAATACCTTTGTTTCAAGAACAAATGTCTTATTTTCTGGATTACTAGAAAATTATCTTATCGGATAACTTGAGAAAACATGTCTTTAGTGACTAGATTTTTATTCTTGAAATAAGAATTCCTACGGGAAGACGACATTTCCTTCCCCAATTTTTGTTTATTTAAAGACAGTTATTCATTTTTGGGAATTTTTGACTTATTTCCAGGGATTTGTATTGACGTACTTGCTGGCATTTAAGTTTTAGGAAGAACGAGGTGATATATGCGTAGGTATTTAAACCTTTAAGTTGAAAGCAAGTGCTCTTGATTTTTTACGACAGCACACAGACATGTGTGTGTCCCGTGAAACGGTGGCTTACTAGAACTCTTTGCAAAGCAATTCACATTTGATTTATATTCATGTCATCGCCTGAGTTCCCCTAAAGCCCCGTTCAAGCGGTCCAGGAGGAGAGCAGGAGGGTGGGCAGCAGGTGGACAGAGAGCGATATGATGAAGAAAGTGTTGGAGTGAATTCCTTGTAAAGGCAGCTGGGCAATGAGGCAGGCAGAAGCTAATTAGGGAAGCAGCCTCCTTTACAACTCCCCAATTAGATCAGTTTTGTTCAAGCGTGTGTGAGCGGAGGATGTGTGCAAAGACAACAAATCCGCTGGCCACAACAGTGTGTTTGTTGTCCATTCATGTGCGTGCATGTGTTTATCTCCCAGCATGAAACATCTCATACTCCTCCCTGTTTGTCTCACTCGTTCACGCAAAAACACACTCTTGTTAGCATTTCTGGAAAACCGCTCCGCTTCTTTTGATAAAGTGTCAATTAGATCACAACCCACAAGTGACACTTGTTGAAGGTGTGTATTCTGAAAACAAATTGAGGTTCGTAATTGGAAAGTGGTTGTTTTTATAATTAGTGCTTTACACAGGGGTCAGGTGAGGTTGGGAAGGTGAAAAAAAGAGGAAAAAAAACAAGACAGAAATTTCACTGAAGCTCTCCCTTAGTAGAACGCCTATCTCTATGAATTTTAGTTTAGATATTAGTTTTCCAAAGTCACAAGTTCTAACCTTGTCACAGGTTTACACTCTGTGTGAGTCTAAACTCGTGCAATTTAACACATTTCACTTGTGTGTGTACAGTGTAAATAAGATGAACACGCAGCTCCCCGCAAGGCGCTATCTGCGCCTATCTAATGAGGGATAGCACTTCATTGGATTAGAGAAGACTGTGTGTGATTGTGTGTGACCCCCATGGCTCCTCTGCCGCTCGGGGCATAAATACCTGTCACAGGCAATTAGATCCTGATTGATTTTTCTAAAGCTCTCTTTAATAGTGTCACTGTCTGTCTTCCTTTCACCTGAAAAAAACTGGACAGAGCAGAAGAATGGGAGTTGTAGTAGTTTTTTTTGTTTGCATGGAGGTCACCCTGACACATTGAAAGAGCCAGATCGCTTTTGACCTTGGTCTACAGCAGTTAATCAAAGCGGTCACCCAGGTCTCTAAGTGTTGACAGAGTAAAATTAAGTAACATATAGACTTTTTTTCCTGGAGAGACGCCCTTTACTTCATATTTTCTATCTAAACATTTTATGTTTTTTTAAGTAAAAATGTGCAAGAATCAATTTAAACATATTTTAACTTCCTTAAAAACCCAGAATAAGTGTGAAGAACATCATCATCTCTAAATGTTAAGTACTCCCATGACCCCACAACAGTCTTCCATCAGACTTAATATTTTATAAATAATTTTTTATAAATGTATTTAAAAAAACAGCAAAAGGCTAAGCAAACAATTTGCTTTATATATATATATATATTTTTTTTTCATCTAACAACAAATTATTTGACCATAAAGAAAATATATTGGTGGATTCTCAAAAGAAGTGTTATTAAAAAAAATACTTTTTTTTTCTATCTGCTTGCAGACGAGAGGTGCAGACGAAAGTGAAGTCCCTCTAAAACACCAGCTGCTACAGGTCATCGTGAGAGTACTTCAGTATCGAATGCTTCTTACAGGTAAGATACATGTAACCTTAAATGTATGGGCCATGCTTGTGAATTATGGTTTAAAATATTAATGTTATGCTGCAAGTAATTTAAATATTGCTTACAGTTCTATTTTTATGCATTCTAGAAATGTTGTCATGATATGAATTCTTATTTTTAATCTTTGATTATACATTTTCATAGCAAAAACTCAATTTTTCTGGGTTTAAGGATGTTTTTTTGCAGCAGGGTTAGATTCTTCACTGGCTTAAAGTATTTTGCTTAATAAGAACAGTTCTTTTTACCCTAAAAATACAAGCAACAATTTCTGTTAGAGAAGCTTTAAACTCTTCTGGGATTTAATGTGCCAGCATGTGCTATGCCACAACCAAGAAATGACGACAGATTTATATAAAAATGATCTGTTTCACGTCTGTGTTTTTTTCCTTGCAGACTACTTAAACAATCTTTCCCCTGATTCAAAGGAATACACAGACACTCAAGGTAAATATCATTGAATATGCATCAGTATAGATTTGCACGCTTTAATACAGAAGCTTAACATTAATCCTGGTCCAGTTCTCGTCTCATCACCAGTACCGTATTGTGACTCCTGTGCTCTCTGTTTCATTCTCTGCTGTGTGCTGCAGCTGCCTTGGTGATCGTGTCCGAGGTGGCAGATCAGGCCAATGACAACCTCAAACAGGGGGTGAGTTTCTAAAGGCTGGGGGCACCCCATGTGTTTGCATTCACATTGACACATTCATTGCTTGGCTTTGCGGTTGTTTTTTCCTGCATGAAAGAGCTCATTTTGAGCATGAAGAAGTTACACATCCTCCTCTGAACAACGTGTCAGAATGAAAGGGAGGTCTATGTCTGTTTGGCGATAAACCCCTCCAAAAAGATGATGTCATCAAAAAGTGCCAGGTGTATCATTACAAAGAGAACAGTGTGTGAGTGGACTTCTACTCCCACTGAAATAGAAAGTTCATGGAGATATTTCACAAACACTCCCCTCACTGTTACCAATAAACTCGACTTTATTTACAGCTCCCACCTTATCACAATTTTTGTCTTCTGTGGACATGCAGTTCTCCTCACACAGGCTAACAAACAATGGAAACACAGTCCTACTATCTATTCCCATTTACATTTCAGGATTGCATCTGTTCCCACCCATACATTTCACTCATGACCACACAGGGATGTTTAATACACCTCATCTTTCCATCATTTGATAATCCTTCTCCATCTTTTCCCCATAGGAGAACTTGTTGCGTCTGGTCCACATAGAGTACAGCGTGAGGGGAAAAAGAGATCTCCTGAAACCTGGAAGAGTGAGCATCAAGTTTCTTTCTGTTATATGAGAACCAAGTCCAATGCTCACATGACTTGGTCTTTAAATATTGTTTTTCTCATGGCAGATATTTGTCAAAGAGGGGACTCTGATGAAGGTTTCCAGGAAGAGCAGGCAGCCACGACACCTCTTTCTGGTAAAAAAATATTATGAAACAGCAAAAGTTGTGACTGAAACAAGGCCATTTTGTCAAACTCTTTCATTCACTAAAACTTGATAAAAGTGTCACTAAAAAACACTGTTTTACATAGGTTTCTTTGTTTAATATCATTTCCATTGTATCCATATGGAGTCTTTAAACAAGAATTTTAGACTACTTCTTGAATTTATGAAGCTCTTCTTTTAAATCTGAGCCCCAACAGACGGACTGCTACCACGGAACAGGTTGATATTTATTAGTAATTTACAGAAAACATGATAAGAACAGTCAAACCAATCTGTGCGTTGTTTATTACCAGCTGGTGATCGTCTTTGCATAAAGAGACAGCTGCCTATAGCCTGGTGCTGTCTAAACACATCCATGGCAGACTTTATTAGCCTTTTTTCATGTTCTATTTGTTAAATTCCATTGAAATTTGCAGTATAAAAGCATAAGAATATCTATATAGATTATTGAATTAAAAAAGTAAACTGGATTGTGTCATAAA
Source organism: Oryzias javanicus (assembly GCA_003999625.1). Lineage (NCBI taxonomy): Eukaryota > Metazoa > Chordata > Actinopteri > Beloniformes > Adrianichthyidae > Oryzias > Oryzias javanicus. The sequence goes on from CM012441.1 coordinate 21,188,880, forward strand.
AAGATAACTTTGTTTTTTTTTTTACAACTGGTGCATTTTTTAATTGATTAGGTGGTTCCCATACAACAAACTGCTGATCACAATTGCATCAATATGTCATTTGAAACTCTTATGTTCAGAGCAAAATGTAGCATCTTAAAAAAGACAAATTCATTGATGCTGTATTGGTATTAGCTTTCTACACTTATTTTAATTCCAAATGAAAACATTTTTTTTGGTAAATGAAAATCTGAAATATGTAAACTCTTGAAAAATGAAAATTACTTACAAGGAACAATAAGCAAACTTTAAATGCGAACAAAAATGTCAAATGAATCAACAGTGTTTCTTATCAAACTGATTAAAAGAACAGGATATGCAGTTCTGAGACTGTACATTCTTTCATTGCAAGAACAAAACAATCCAGACTAAAAGGAAAATGTAATCAAATCAATTTCTATGCAGAACGTATAAAGTTAATCTCGTTTTATCGAAATATTTTTTCTTGACTTTAAAACAACAAACTGTTGTTTAGGAAAACTGTGATTGGATATCATCTGGTAAAATGTCATTGTTCTATAAGTTTGGAGTTAGGTACCTGATGTTCAGGTGACAGTGAAAACAGAGCTGGCTTGAAAAATATCGAGGAATGTTGGGTGGAGGTAGGTGGGCTTGGTGGGGTGGTGAGGCCAAGGTTGTCAGACCTTAACACAGCACCACACCCTTGCAAGCAAGGGGGCCTCCCTCGCCTCTCTGGTCTCCTCCTCTCTCAGGACTTGTTTTCGAGGGCCTCACTTCCCTTCAGGATGTTTGGTGCGGGTCACTGGATGCAGACTTCCCGTGTACTGGGAGGAGACTGACAGCAAATTGAAGACCAGACACCCTGTAGAATGCAGGGAGGAGGTGGCGGAGGATGGGGTGGTGGTGTTACACAAACACATAACGTGAAATGGAGAAGCCCACACGATTGTTCTATGTGCAATCAGTGCTGTCTTGTGTTATGAATTATATCTAAGCTTGATATCCGCAGTGGCAGCTCCAGCCACTTTTCAGTTTCTTTTCATCTCAGTTGATCCAAGTAGAAAATAACAGATTTGTTTTGGGGATCTATCATTCTTTATTTTTGCCCAACAGCATCAGTTTCTGAAATGGGATTGTGGTTAAAAAAAATGCTCAAAAAGGTTTCTGGTTTAAACTGGTTGACCACCACGGCTATAAAGCCATTTTCTCCTTTGCAGTAAACAGCTAAAATGTCAAAGGTGTTATTTATGGGCTATTAAGAAAAGAAAATCCAAACAGTGAAGATGAAAAGCCATCAGTCACCTGAGCGGCAGAGAAACGCAGTAACCATGTCACAAGCCCAGGTTCAGAGAAGAAATAAAAGGTGGCTGAATGCGCGAGGAATGGCATTAAAAGAATCCGACCTAGACGACTGTAAAAGGCGGGTGATGAAGGTTTAGAGGATGAGCCAGAGGCCACTTTACACAGAGTTAATTGCCTTTTGTACAAACGACCAGTGTAGATATCTGTCCTCTAGGTATGTCTGCACTCAGCTGGGCTTCTTTGGCAGCAATCTTTAAGTAAATGAGCAGCTCAGGGTGGAGAAGACAAAACACAGCGGCTGCAGCCAAGAGGTCACTGGCAGGGTCTGAGCTGGTCCGCCTTGTTTAGTCTCTGTCACGGAGGCTTGAGCCTCAGAACAGTTTACAGTGACTGCTTATGTTGTTGCAGTGAAGGTGACAGATCCCATCCAGTCCTTGTTGTTGTTTCAGCTTGAGAAGTCAGTATTGTGTGTGTGTGTGTGTTGGATGGGGGGGGTCTGGAGTCCTGAGCAGGGTGGAGAATTCCTGGATGCTGCTTTTATGGTTCCAGCGGATGTTTAGAGCACACATTAGGTGTGACCAATGATGTCATTCCTTTTGTCTGTGTTATGAAATACCTTTCAAAACACAATGGACTCTATGTGTTCAGAGGATTGGAATACTTTTACTCTCTCGTGCAAATAAACACTTTTTACTGTACTGATTAATTTTTGTTGTGTGCATAAATGGAAAATAAGTGCTGCCAGAATTCACAGAGTTCTCCAGGAAAAAGAACTTCAACTAGTGTTACCATTGTGTCTCTGTATTTATGGCCTTTCTTAGCCAATCCTGCCACTCTGTGTTAGCAGTAGGTACTGCAAATAATAGGAATTAAGTACCGACTTTCCATAAACTTGTTACCATTACAATATTTTGGTATTCTGATAAAATCTAGATTAAAGCATGTCTTCTGCTTTCTTAGATGAATGACATGATGCTGTACACCTACCCTCAGCAAGATGGCAAATACAGACTGAAAAACACCCTGCCTTTATCAGGAATGAAGGTACAGGAACGTTTATATTGATTAAGACAAATTCAGATCGTTTTTTCTAATGACGTGTTTCTTTTTTACACAAAGGTGAGCAAACCTGTGCAGGAAAATGTGCTCAACTGTCTAAGGATTGAAGTGTCTGACATCACCATCACTCTCTCTGCAAGGTGAGCAACCAGTCATGTAATAATACTACACATTCTCATTCCCAAATCATCATAAATGGACGCATGGTTCCAACCCCCTCCACTTCCCCTTTGGACATTTTGAGTGTCACCAACCCCAAGCATAGCAAGCTAACAAGCTGCCCGGGTGACAGCAGTGAGTTAGCGAGCTCTGCTGCCCAGCGACCCAGACCACTGAGTGCCCACTCAAGCCAGTGTGAGCAAATCCAGGTGGGACCACCATGGAATCTGTAGACAAACCCACCTGAGGCCCACCAATTCAGCCCAAGGGTAAACCATATGGGGCCCACATTGCAATGTTGTTGGGAGGCGGCCCTCAGACCGATAACGCTTTGCGACCCGGAGGTTGGGGACCCAGGACCATACGTCCATTTATGACGAGTTGGGAGTGACAATGAGTTGGATCATAAATACTGTTTAAAACAAGAGAATTCTTTTGTCTATTCTCAAATCACAAATATGGCTGTTTTGAAAGTGAAAGTGAACATTTCTGTGTAGTTCGGTTGGAGAACGAGAAGACTGGTTCCACACGTTGAGCCGAGCAATAGCAGACCACGCTGCAGGACTCTGCACGTTTGGCGGCCCTTGCAGTGAGGTAAGAGAAAGTCTGGTGTGACACAAAGATGAACCGTCAGAGAAACTTTGTCGACTTTTATACAAGATTTTTAAAAGTTTGTCGATGATGCTTAATTCTTTTGTTGCTTGTGACATAAATCAACTGTGTCACAAAGTAATTACAAACCATGATTTTTTTTTATTTAGTTGTTGCAACAAAAATATTTTAAATACATTTTTCTTATTACAGTAATGTATCTTAGTTCTAAACAATTGCATGAATAGAATTTGATTTAATCTTTTTTTTAAGCCTTAATGATAAAAATTTAACTGGAACTCCTACATTTACTTATATATATATATATATATATATATTTTTTTTTTAAATACTTAACAATATGTGATTTAAGTAAAGAGCTGCATTGTGGTGTGGGGGTTTGTGTTTTGTGGCTGGGGTCGTTCCGTGTTCTCTGGTTTCCTCTCATTGTCCAAAAACATTTTCCATAGTTTTATTGGCCATGCATGAACATACAGGGTGCATGTCTGTCTATATGTACGGACCACTTGAACCCTTAAGTAACTGGAATAAGCTCCATTAACCTGTGTTTCCTGGACAGGACAAAGTTGGTTTTGAAGATGAATGACTTTTAAGAACAAACAAAATTGTCCCAACAGGCCCGTGAGAAACTGTGGATGGCCCTTGGGGAAACTGCACCTGTCCTGGTTCCAGTTTCACAAGTGATGATGTGCATGAACTGCACTACTGATTTCAGCCTCACACTCAGACGACACCACTGTAACGCCTGCGGAAAGGTCAGAGACATGCCACTTCTCTCGGTCTCTCATACTTGGATCATTTTTGGATGTGAATGTACTGTCCTACAACTGCTTGTTCAGGTGGTATGCCGAGCGTGCTCAAGACACAGATACCCTCTGAAGTACCTCAAAGATAGGATGGCAAAAGTGTGTAACCTCTGCTTTGCTGAACTGGAGAAAAAAGGTAAAATTCAGTTTTGCACATAAATAGATGTCCATATACGTGCACCCCATTGAAAAAAACTTGTTCCACCTAATTAACTGGTAAGTTAACGCATCCACACTTGTAGGTGGCAGCGTTCCAGCAGCTTGTGATAACTCCAGCCTCCGAAGTCATCGGGTCAGTCGGCCTCTCTCGACTGTCTTCCAGAGCCTGCAGCCCCCCAGTCTGTGGAAGTTAAGAAAAAGTACCTCCAACCTCAGCCAGGTGGACTGTTTTGTCTCATATTATTCATTTATAAATTCAAAATGGGGATTCTCTAATGCATTTAGGCAGTTAAATCTTAGTCATTTTGCTTTTATTTTGAATATTTATGAGAACCCAAATTGGACCAAACCCATTCAAATTAGATTCTTTACTATTTCATCCTATAAAAGCTACAACTTGCACATTTCTTTCTTCCTTCAAACCTAAGGATAGAACATACTTGGATTTTTCCTTTAAGAATGTTGATATGATTTAATGATATTCCCTGACTGGGAACTAAACCCAGACCCCAAGTTAATGTTTCACTGAGTTTTTCCACTTGACCTTTAGGGTTCTCTGTTTGTTGTGGGCAAACCGGAGAACATGTCTTCATTAATGAAGCTAATTGTCATAGTATAAAACAGTGAACCTTTGGTGTTGAAAACCAACAATATTCTCTAAAAGTTAACTTTATTGTATGTTTTTTGACATTCATGTCCCTCTCTGTATGACTTCCTGTTTGTCTGATGTTCTCCATGTGTCATCAGGTTTCACTCGGCGTGGAGGGCTCCACCATGAGTGGGAGCCTGCAGCGGCGAAAGAAGAGCAAACGAAAATGGAAGAGGCTGTGGTTCCTCCTCAAAGATAAGGTGCTCTACACCTTCACAGCCCGCGAGGTGAGGGGGCACAGAGTCTCCCGCACCGGCCCCATAAACACACACACTCATTTATTTCACATTAAGCAGAGGTGTTGTGTTGCAGCCTTCATCCATCCCTCTCCATGTCTGGCCAGCTTGTGTTAGCTCCTTAAACTGCACATTTCAGTCTTTTCTCAGTTTCATCGGGCAGAATATGAACAACTAATAAAGGGATTCTCTGTGCTCTCTCTTTTCCTTTCTTTTTGCAAGTTTACAATTTAAACTCTTTGAAGCTTAAAAGTTATGACAGTTCCCTCAACGATCCCAACAACAGTGCAGATGCCATTCCTTTCTGCAGAGTTTGACATTTCATTCTGTTTTTTTGTCTTTAGGATAAAGTGGCTTCTGAAAGTTTGCCTCTTCAGGGCTTCACTGTGAAGTTGACCGAGGGCCCTGAGGAAGAAGGAAGCAGCAGCAGCAGCAGCGTGTTTCATTTGTACCACAAGAAAACCCTCTACTATACGTTCAAAGCTGATGATCAACACACTGCACGCAGGTAAGATTTTATTTTTGCAATAGAACCTAAAGATTTTCAAGTAAACAAAAGTATTTTCCTGATTGGAAATCAAACTGGGGTTTGTGTACGTATGTAATCATGTCTTAAAATAAACTGCTAAACAGATTTTCCAATATTTACCTTACTATTTTGATTAACTTTTATCTGAAATAAAGATTTTTGTTGTTCTTTTGATTAAGATTTTGAATAACAGTAGAGTCCAAATTATGTTTTGTGACATCAATTTTATCTCTAAAAGACAGTCTAACGTCTGTGATCAGATATATTTACTGATTTATTGCTTATTTTTATTCACTGCACATAACTGGTGGTTGAATCTCTCCAGTTGCTCGGAACACGTTAGTTTGATCAACACACAATGCTTGAGGCACTTTTCTTCTGGGAAAAAAAACAGTTAAAGTGTTCAGATTTATACTGTCATTGTATTTTAATTTAAATAAACTGACTGAGTCAGTTAAAGACCCACTTAAATGACAAATTGTGTTTTTGATATTTTTAATTCGTTTTTGTGGCATTTTTCTCATGATGCAGGACATATATAAAGAAAAGTAATCTTTAAATTGCATTTCTGAGTATTTCTTTATTCAAATCGTTGTGAATCAGGAGCAGAGGAAGAAGTACTGTAGGAAAAATGTTGCAGTAGTGATGTAGATGCTACAGTCGGTGGCCAACTAGCTCCCTGCTTTACACCGTTCTGATGCATCCACTTGTAGACGACTAGATTCTTGTACGTTTGTATTTTCCTCGTCCAATCTGGCGTCTGGCTCAAATCTGTATGGCTGGATAGCATAAATGTTGCTTGACAGTAATCTTGTGTTGGGGTTTTAGTGGGCTTCAAGCCAGGAGAAGTGCATAAACAGAGGATGGAAAACGGGGACGGGCTTACTCCAACAGGCCTGCCGATAACTCAGAGGGCAGGGTTTTTCCAATGAATGTCCTAGATAAAATGACTTGTTTTTTTGTTTGTTTGTTTTTTGGCTAAAAATGGCATAATCTCAGTTAACTCTCTCAGGGCAGATATTGAAGATTTGCAACAGCTAAATGCTAACTAGCTATTACAACCCATACCATAATTTTCCCCAGATATCACATTTTTTTGTTGCTAAAATTGTATTTGGCCCTGAGAGGGTTGAGAATGCTTTTAGAATAGATCAAAAAATGATTGGGTTGGACTTTAACTGTAAAATGTTTGTGTTTTTCAGATGGGTCAATGCCATGGAGGAAGCCACTGTTTTATAGCATCTGCTCAGTTAAACAGAAGCCCTTCTTCCATTGGCTGCTAGAACTTTGTGAAACACAACAAAACTACCTGCTGCACCTAAAAACAGACCGTCAGAAAGGATGCATCACATCTTGTTTTCAGTGGGATTCAAAGACAAACCACCAAATGACTTTTTGAATAGAGGCTGCCACCTTGTGGATGAAAATAAAGGAACCAAGTAAAGCCAAATCAGGAGGATTTCAACATCTGTGGTGATGAACTGGATTAAAATCATCAAACATGAAAATTCACCATGGCCTTTCCTTTCCCAGAGCAGCTTAAACAAGATTTGTAATGTTGATATTTCTACTTAGTTTCACCGTATTAAAAAGATTTCTCCTTTGACAGAAACATATTCAGCTTTGTTGTGTTTAACTAAACAGGATTTTTTCTGAAAAATAGTTCAAATAAACTTTAAGTTATAAGTAAGATGTAAACATACTGTCTAAACAACAAACTCAAACACTACATGAATCTGGTATCTATGACAGTGACTTTGTTTTTAATTTGGTAGCAGTGTGCATTTCTATTGCCTGTTTTGATGTTTTCTGCCATTTGTAAGGGGACTTGATCAAGAAAGGATTCTTTAATCCTAGAACACAAATATAAATATTTTTTATTATTATTTTTAATTAAACAGAATTTTTTTTCTTCAAAAAACAATAACACTGTTTTCTTTGCAAAAATGTTTGAAACATTATGATCCTTATATTTTTTAGGGGACATTTTTTCCCCATTTTGACAGATATCTGTGTTTCAAATCATAAATTGTGAAGTATACACTGCAGATAATGAAGTCATATATAAAAATGATTTATTTGTATAAAATTGTGTTACACAAAACTCGAAGTAGTGAATTTTTGTGTTCATGACTGTAAGTGAACTTTATACTTATTGTGGCATTTTACTCAATGTCTTTTAAATAAAAAATGTCTCCCAGCATGCCAATCACTTTTAGAAATTTATTTTAATTGTTATCTTTTACATATTTTTGACATGCTGATCTAAAGTGCCAATTTATTGTTTTTTATTGAATGTTGTGCAATTTGCAATTATTATGAGAATTGTGCCTGAAATTCAACTGTATCTTTCCTTCTTTCCGTTATCACAGTACTGTATGGACAGACATGTTTTGATTTGTTTTTTCTTACATGTTTCTATTACTTTACAGTATTATCCACATATAAAAGAATATATGATTGTGATATTTTATTATGGCATTTTTCTTGATGTATGCTGCTGGATAAAAATATATCCTGTCTGTGTTGGACTCCTCTGTGCTACTCATGGATTTTATGTTCATTCGTGCTTATTAACATAATCGGTTTTTACACTTTTTTAATACAAATCCTAAAAGGTAGGATCTGTCTATTCAAAGTGGATCCATTCTGCCCACATACCTTCACCCATCATGTCACATTTATTTTGAAGCTCACTTTTGTACCTTCGCCTTGTTCAGATTTTCTATATATTCCCTACAGTTTAAACCCACCGTGTTATGGGTTCCACTTCCAACATGCAGTGTATTGTAAATGTTCATGTAAATAGGAACAAAATAAAAATAAATCAGTTCAAAATTTGCATCCAAAGGACAGGTACAGTGTAGACCTGCATTTTTAATCCTTTAATCATTAACTTTACTGATAAAGGAGAGCTGAGAGCGACATGTAACATAATGGAACAACGGCCAACAGATAAGACCGTGCACTAAAGTACCTCTTTGTATTTTTTGTTCTTTGTGGTCTTAGTGTGCTTGTCATCTGAATTCTGAGGCTGCATCCATAGAGCTTCGTGGCCTGATCTTAGCAAATGTAAGTTGGGTAAGACCGTGTTCATCCAATAGGGTGCAGCAACACGTCACGCCAAGCTGATTTAATCTTGATACAGAGGCTCAAGACTTCCTCTTCCCCTGCTGACAGTGCAACAGCAATTCATTCGAAAACAGCTTTGTTTGAAAGATAACAAATGAATGGAAATTTTATGCCTGTTTTTTTGTGTCACAAAAATGGATTCTGCATCTCCGTATAAAGTCTCTTTGTTTTTTATTTCACCTATCACCGATAAAACTTTGACAGACATACTTATAGTGTGTATTTGAACTTCAGTTAATTTTTTGTCTTCCCTCGGCATCTGACGTGTTTACAAATCAACAGGATGGAGTTTATTGTCCAATGTATCCAGTCATGAAGAAATAATATTGGTAATGCTGCTCATTTTATGAATAAAAAGAAAAAAAAACATAGCTGTTGACACCAATATTTTTAAGTATAAATCTATTACAGACAAAATCTATACTGTCGTCTACACCAGACATAGTAAACCCAGAGGAAAGCCTAAGTCTAAAGTCAAAACAAAGTCACATATTTTGTTGTCCACAGGGATTATACTCCATTGATGTCCACTGTTGTTTTCCTTCATGTACATAACATTCCCAAATATAGAATGCACTGCAGACATTTACATATTCCATTCATTCATCTTTCACTGCTTTTCCAAGACCTTGATTACAGGGGGGCTGTCAGTACAAAAATCCCCTGCCATTTCCTTAAACAGACAGCTCCTCCAGCTCTGGAGGGGGGACCCAGGGCAGCTGAGAGACAGTCCTCTGTCACAGAGCCATGATAACTTTCATTCAGTCTCTACTCAAACATACCTCCAAAAGTCCAGATCATGTTTTAATTTTTCAAGTCTCAAGCAAACTGCTAAAACCTTACAATTTTTGTTGTAGTAGATTAACAAGTTATCGAAAAATATTACTACTAAATGTTTTTTATTATTACAATGGGGCAAATGTTTTTCAATTGCAAACACAGATTACTTCCCACATGTGGATATCTGAAATATTCCATTGAATGGACAGTTAGTGCTGATTCTGCTAATAGAGACCAAAACCAATTTGATCAAATAAAGTTAGTCAGAAAATAGGCATAACATAAAATAGGAAGATTGGTTTTGCTCTAGTTACACAATCCCAGGAGTGTCAGTGACCCAATACTTACTCAAAGCAACAATAGACAGACAAGAAAGAGAATAGATGTGACTGTAGGAACTGTTCATTTCCTCCAGGTATCATGGCACCTTGTTCTGCACCAGGTTGGTTTGACAAAACCTTTCCATTGGTGGAAAGAAGATGAGCTTTTTCAAGTTTTTACAGTGTGACGTTATTAGAAAAAAAGGATCTGCTAAGAGTACAAAGAGACAAGAACTCCTTTAACAAAATCTGAGATTTTAATCTTGTCACAAGCAGGATGCCAACAATACTTGAAGAAAAATATATTTTTGAAAGTTACTGCTGGTTTGAAAAACTCACCAGAAATTAAATAATGTTTGCTTGGCGGGAACTAATTTTACAATTTTAAAGAAAAAGCAATGACACCAAAAACAAGATAAGATGTTGTAATCGTGCTTGACATAAAATGGAAAAAAAAAAATCATGATAAAAAATGATTTGGGGGCTTATTGGTTTCTGGTTTGCGTGTATTACACCCTTACATAAAATTAATAATGTAAAGTTTGCTGCACAATGAAAGCCAAATATAATGGTGTACAAGATAAAAGTGCAGCACATCTCAGCCCTGCTGACATTTAGGTAGTGCATATTATCTGCTTTGCTGCAAACATTTTTTTTTTTTTTTTACCTGAAATGAGATATCATGTTCATACTTGAATGACACATCCTGATTTGCTTTTGTTTTTTTTTTTTCACCCACAGCCTCTTCAGGTGACTGAAAGTGTAAAGTATTGTTGCTTGACTCGTGTGGAGCATCTTGACCCTGGTGTGTTTTAAGGTGGATACTTGTAAGAACCTCACAACCATCAGCATAAAGATAGATTTAGGAGTTTTAAGTCATTTTTAAGAAATACACAAACAATCAGAAAAGGGAAAAAAGACTGGCTCTGGTTCCCCTCTTCAAGATGAGAGATATTTGTAAAAGTTGATGACAGAAAAACACATGCTATATAGTGTTTGGGTCACTTGATACAGGACTACTTTTTGTCTCATGTTTTAGGGATTATTTTTTCAATTATGCCAATGTAATCATTCATCACAGTCTTTTCTGGAATTGCTGGAATGGTAGAAATGGGCCTGACAACAGGAAACATTTAAGTCCTCTGTTCCTTATAAAAATCAAAGGTTTGAACAGTCATTTCTCATCGATTCAAAATTCTTTCTTAAAGTGGATGCTTGAGACAACCAGTAGTCACTTACTGTTCCTAAAGTGTACAAACTGGTAAGGGTGGAATTTCCACAGTTGGTAATGACAAGTCTATTTTAAACTTTGCTTTTGGTTATTTTCCATTACTGCAGGTAAAAAGAACACATATAATCAGTAAGTTATTCAGCACCATAAGATAGTCTTCTTCTCTCTAAAAATAAGCATTAGGAGAAGTTTTCCTGCATGTGTGTCAGGAAAAAGAAATACAGTACATTTTCCTTTATTGATTTTAAAGGCAAAGTGACCTTATTTTTTTAAGCAAGAAATATTAACTAAAAACTTAAGAAAATGGAAGTGGGTTTCATAATGAGATGAAAAAACGAGGATGACATACATCTGTGATCGTTTTCGAGAGCGGAATCTTATTAGCCAATATTGCAGCATGATGTCAGGGAAGTGAAGTCTGAGCCAATTGGATAACTTTTTGTGTGTGTGTGTAGATTAAGTAAGGAAGGAAGTATACAGATTTCATTCTTAACTTGAAAAGAGAAATCACATGTTTTAGAAATCTAATTGTAATCTAATTTTTAATTTTATTTTATTTATGAAGAACAGAATTTAGTCCATTGAAATATAGAATTTTTGGACAGAATGATACTTGATTTAAAAAAAATTAACTTGCTTAAAACGTTCATTTATTTTGCTTTGTAACTGGAATACATGCTCATATGTTTTCCTGTCTTTAACATGTAAGCCTAATCCCTTACTTACAATGTTTATGATTGAGGTTTTGATGAGTAAAGGTTGTTTTTGTGTTGGTAATCCCACTGTTTGCTTCCACTAATAGATGTTTTCGTCATCTCTTTGCTTGTCCAGAGCCATGGTTAGGTCATAGGCAGTCAAGTGTACCTTATCTTTGTGTTGGGAACAGGCGTGTTTGAGATTATGCAGGCGGACCCGGCGCTGCGCAGATCGCCTGGATTGCGGTGCATGCTGGTTAGTTTCTGTCACCGACGTCACATTTGCGACGACATGAAGTATCGCGAGAAAGGGGCGGGTTCAAGGCGCCTTCCTAAGCCAGCGCAGCTAGAAAATAGGTACTGCGCTGGCTGCAAGCCGCCTTGATGACTACAAAACGATGCATTGTGGGAAACAGTGTCCTGAAAGTTTTTGTAGTTTATTGTCAAATAACTGGCGCTAAATGAAGGAAATATGTGTATTTTTTTACTCTTTCTGGAAGGTAGTGAGTCATTGATGGAAAATTATACAAGATTTTAAATAATCTGTGGTTATTTGTGTCATAGTTGTCTTGAAAATGAACTTTAATTTTTGTTTTATCTGTTTATTTGGGATTGTGTACATGTAATGAATCCCCCGACTATTTTTTTTTATCTGTTTTACTCTAAGAGATGTAAAAAAAATACTATAAAAGACATAACAGCACAGATCATACTAGGAGGAGTGGCGTATTAAAATTCAGCCGAATGTTGAGGACAACCCCCAACTCCTCGTTCTCGTGCAGTCTCGTCGTCCACATTCATCTCAGGCGCCTTTCCCCGCCCCCTCCTGCAGCAGCTTAGTCTCGTCGACGAAGCAGGCGAGGCGCAAGTCAACTCAAACACGCCTAATGTTTTAGTTTTGGTGGGTTGGGCTGGTGACTCAAAAGCGCATGATCAAAAAAAAAAAAAAAAAAAGAAAAAAATCAATCTGAAAATACTAAACATGTCCGGGTAAAACGACTTCTTGATGACTTTTGAGGCTAAACAAGTTTTTTCTTTTTAAAAAAATGGGGCGTGGTTCACGAACACTAACAATTAATCTCAAGTGACACAGGCTCAGATACTTCCGTGTTTTTCTAAGGCTGACACGTTCATTCGGGGCATAGCCGAGCAATTCTGCCTTTACCAGAACACACTGTAACTTAAAAGTGGTCAATCCGGTTCTGTGTGCGGATAAACACAGCATTAAGTCAGCAAATTTATTTAAGCTGTGTATGTGAGTGCACGCGCGCGCGTTTGTGTGGGAATTCACGAATTCACCTGCTTGACGTCACACGTCTTGTCTTTGTAGGTCGCGCCGCCTTCGACAGAGCTTCAGTGTAACCTGACTGGCAGACTCTGAAGGAACCACCTCGGTGACTTGAACACTTCCTCAATTAGAGCTTTCAGGAACCAAACTCTGCGAGGACCCGCGGCAAACACGACCGCTTACTGTCGGGTCAAAGAAGTAAGTTCTATTAATTTATCGTAAAGCTGTCGTAAAGCTGCTGCTGTCACAAAGCAACTATCGTACTTTGAAAATAGTGACAGAAACCTGAAATTCGTGCTTTAAAGAACCCAAACTTTCGGGTGTTGCACTGTGTTTTTAGCCAGCGAATTAAAGCAGCAGCAAAGCCTTGTTTGGGTTTACAGGTGACTGGTTCTGCGGTGATTGTCTGTGAGGTTTAAAACCATGTGAAGGTCGGTTAAAGTGACAAGTTGTCAAACGCCACGTTAAAGTGATATATCCTGTTTTCACTTAAGCGCTTATTTATTTGCATGCAAAGCATGTCATACGTGGCTTTCAACACAATAGAAAGTTTGTCGATTGAAACTAGAATAGTTTGATTTGTAAAAAAAAATAAAAAAAATAATAATAATAATAATAATAATAATAATAATAATAATACTGAAAGAAAGGTAAATGGAGGCTCTGGAATAAAGAAATAAAAGGTTTACAATGGCTGCTGTCATCAGTTTCAATTTGACAGAGGTATCAAACAGTCCATTTCCGAAGACTGTTTTTCTGTAGGCGCATTTCTTGTGCATTTTCTCCATTAATTCTTTCGTGTAGTCAAGTGTTTCCATATGAACTGATTCATTTTTACAGGTGGGATGATCTATTAGAAACTCTTGAGTTGTGCCATTCAAATCAGAATTGCAGTTGTTGGTGCATTTACATTCTCAGTGGGTGGACCCAGGTGATTTTTGTGTTTGGTTTTAAAGGAGCTGTCTATGTGTGAGAATTTTCCTTTTATTGATCTCTCTAGTTTCGCTCCATCCATCAACTTATTTTTGAGACAGTTCTTCCACTGCCTGCAAAAGTCTTACAACACATACTCCCACGCTTATGTGCGTTTATGGCTGGTGTCTGTGCTGTGAAGACTGGCTGCAGGTAACATAATCTGCCCGAGGTTACTGGTGTGTCAATATTGGCTTGCAGCATCATAAATTGCTTTGTGGGTACAGTTGAGACATCAATTTGGTGAGGGGTTTTAAAATTCTATCTGTGTCACGCAAACTTCAAATTAATAGTCTGGAGCAGATAGATGATAGACTAATAGTTGATTTGTTAGAGTTAATGAGTGTGCTCTGCTAATAATATGCCTAACAATAGTGAGTGGAGAAGAAAGCAGTTGCAAATGTGAAAGGTGTTTAGTTTTATTAGTTCTTCTAATACATGTTTTGGTTAAAATTTTTTTAACTGAACTGTATTTTAATTATTCATGTTTTATGTGTCAGTTTCTACTACAAATTGAAAATTTCACAAGCAAATGTTTTGCCATTTTAATTTTAATGTGTCCATATGTGGTTATTTTGGTTTTTTTCCAGCTTTTTTGGCTCTGATAACTTGACATCTGACTCATTGCAGGCTTGTGTTTTCCTGTCTCTGGCTTTTGCAGTCTTATCAAGTTCAGGTATCTTGCTTAGACTGCCTTTGTGAACTGTGAATGAGACAGAAATCGATACCCCTTTGACTCCAAGCGAACACATGCTCAGCCTTAAACACAGGGACGGGATTATTTCCATGCTGGTGTAGCTGGTTTAACTTCATGCCAAAGAGCTTAGTGCTACTCGGAAAGAATCCAAAAAAATAAAAAAATTTTTTCAAGGAAAAAAAATGTTGACTCTTTGTAGTGGTTACATGTGAAGTTCAGTCATCCTTCAGATTGAAAAATTGATTAATTTTGTAGGTTAAGATGTAATTTACATCCAAATATTTGCTGGTCATACTGGAATAAATGTTGATCAGTAGTCATAAAACTAACTCTGACCTTCATCTTTTCCCAAGTCTTTCAGAACATCATGATTACTACATTTTTGAGAGCATTTTTTTCCCCGTTCCGTCAGTCTCCACAAAAACTCATTAAAACCTTCTTTGTTCCGGGTTATTACCTTCAGTGTTTGGAGCCTGTTAATGCTGGAAAAATGCATGCCACCATAGCCAGGTGTTAAACAAATTAATAGATGCATTTTTTTTATTATCATGAAAGGGATGGGGAAACACCTTCATTTTTTAAACTTGTTCAAATCAATAATGAAACAATATTTAATTGCCTTTAAAAGGGCTTGCGGAAATTCACTTTAATAACTTTTTAAAGTAGTTTCAGTAAATTCATCCCATTTGAAATGATTCTAGCCCAGACATGGGCAAACAACGGCCCGCGGGTCAGATCCGGCCCACCCCCATGTTTGGTCCGGCCCACTGAACAATATCAGAAAGGCATGACGTTTTATTAATTTTTTTTCCATCTGGCCGCACAGATCAAGACCCATGTAAAACATATTTTTTATTCTCCCTTCTTCCTATCTGAACCCCCCAAAATCTCTGTTAAATAGAACAGAAAACTGTGTTTTCTTTCTACATCTCACTTAACCTTTCGTGTCTGCGGATTCTGTCAGAGCAATTATGCTGCTGCGTTCTTTCAAACAGTGCACCTTGTTCTAAGTCCTGATCGGCTGGAGACCTTGTCAATCATCTTCTCTGCCGCTTCTCCGTGTGTGCAGCTCTGCTGATTCTGGTGTTTATTCTAAGTCAGAAGTCCACGCAGATATAAAACATCTTCATGCACGTATCACACATTTCTCGCAGACTATTCTGAGCATCATGAGTGCTCGCACGCGAGAGAGACTTTCTACATCCATGTGCAGGAGATGCTCACTCAGACATGAGTGATGTGTGCATGTGGAGTTTTTTTTACATGTCGAAACTCAACGTATCTTGTTTCATAGGTAATGCTGTCATTCTGTCAGATGGCTAAATTGCATCTCTCCAACGGATCTCGCTTCCATTCCCAATATTTAAATGCAGCACTTTGAAGCTACTGAAGGAGCTAATTAAGCAAAAATATACAATAAAAGGAAGTATGGGTTTTTATAAATTCACTCTCTGGCCTTTTTTTTTTTTTTTTTTAACAGTAATCTTTTGTTGACATTTAAAGTATGTGACTGTAACCCTCAAGGTAGTGTTGCACTTGCATATAAACCTGACATTTTGCCAAAATATGACATGAATTTATCTTACTTGCAATATAGTTTTTCAAGGTTGTCTAAATGCTTCACATCATTTTTCAAGATGATTAGTCTAGATGTTATTGCTCGACATGGAATTTTCTCATCAAATCTGTCATAAGTTATAACTTTTAGAGTTTTTCTGTTTTTTTTTTTTTTTTTTTTTATCAAAGATAAACATGCAGAGTTCATAAGTGAAGTGACGGTGAAGTCCACAAGTCATGTCTATTCTAGTTAGTGTTTAGATGGCAGCTGTCTTATTTGTCCGTAACAGTGAGTCACCAAATGCAAAATCAGAGCCAAGTGTCTCATTTGTTTAAAAAAAAAAATAACAATAACATCTGCAATTTGTCAAAAATGAATCTTTTTAGTTTTCATTTTGTGATGTTTTCACACATTTTTCTGGTACAAAAAAAAACAATCTGAGAGTGCTGGAAAAACAAGTGTTATTGTTGGTGTTGTAGATGGTTCATGTTGCTCAGAGAAGCTAAGGCATGTCATTAAGTTAAGGCTACAGCTCACACTGAAGTATTTCTCTTCAGAAAGCTATAAATAGACTTCTGTCAGTATTTATATGACTACAAAGAAACTGGTCATTATCATTCCTGTCATGATTTACCAAGTAGCTTTAAAAACATTTTTTTATGATTTTATTCCAATGTATTTACTAAACATTATTGTTCACTGCATTTTTCATTTGTTCTTTTTTTTTTTAGTTTCTGGAGACGTAAAAGCTTTTAATGAACAACACCACATAAATTAAATGTATGCAGTTGATTCAAAATTGTTTTCTCTTTGTTGTCATTGTTTAATTGGTGATACATGGATATAGAATGAGTCAGATCTGCTCGGCCTGTCTAACCGGCTGAATCACCAGGGTTTCTGGGAACATCTCTGCTATGTGGCCTGTTTATTGGTGCATCACTGAGAATGGCTTTAGTTCACCATTCCCTTCATCCCCATTCATCCCATTGTTTTATTTTTATTTTAAGGACTAAATCATTCAAGTGTTATCCAATTGGGGGGAAAATGTTTAATATATGACCTTATAGATTGTATTTTTTATGTTGAAAGTTTTTGAGTGCAGTAACAAGCAGGAACATTTTATTGGACGTGATATCTTGAGCTCAGGTTTTTTTCTGTTAATGCAGTGATTCTAAATGTGACTTATTTTTGTAATTTCTTTTTTTTTTGCAATTTTTATTTTTATAAAAATATTTTTTTCTGTTAACTCAGATTTCTACTGTTGTCTTTTCCAGGCCTTGCACTTTGTGTGTATTGGGTCTATCGATTTGCTGCTTTTTCTGACACATTTCTTCTCTTACCCATCAGTTTATACAGATGCCTGTTTTTCCTGTTTGAGCCCCTATCTCTGTCTTTTGGCCTCATTCTACTGGCTTGTGAAACTTCTGCTCTTGGATTTTCACTTCTCCCTCTTAGAGATCAGTGATAACCAAAAAGAAAGGCAGATGTGATGCTTACCCAATGTTCCTGCAAAGGGCGCTCTTTTGAGTTTACAGCTGGCTCTCTGGATGAACTGGTTTTGGATGACTTTCTGTATTTCTTCGCATGCACACCATGAGATCGGGTTTTTTTTTTTGCCAAACATATTGCCTGTTCTTGGGACAAATACATTGGGGCAGAAGCAGAAGTGAGACCCACCCACGTGTATGAAATGTAGATTCATTAGATTTCAAAAATTGTATTTTATGAATTATATTGTCTAATTAGAAGCTATGTGGGCATTAATAAAAGTGTAATTACAAAGGTTAGGGCTAGATTGGTTGGTTATCATTCAAACCACATTAAAAAAAACTTTTTTTAAATAATTAAAAACATTTCTGAGTAAGCATAATTTCTCTGAAAGTTCTGCCAGAAAATTTGGAGCTCTGGATGTGAAAAATCATAGAGAAACTTTTCAGAAATCAGGAAAAAAGCTTCTTTACTCATCATTATGACTTACTCATTTTCCATTTCATAAATCAGTGCTCTTTAAAGTTCATCATACAAGTGGGTGTTCTTTGTTTTCTTTATGCTGAAAAAAAGCTTGGGTTATTGTGACACTTATAAAGACTAAATGACTATGGAAAAAGCAGATACAAAC
Organism: Oryzias javanicus; assembly: GCA_003999625.1. Classification (NCBI taxonomy): domain Eukaryota; kingdom Metazoa; phylum Chordata; class Actinopteri; order Beloniformes; family Adrianichthyidae; genus Oryzias; species Oryzias javanicus. Next base: position 21,207,183 of record CM012441.1, read on the forward strand.
TTCCTTTTTGTTCTTGACGCTTACACAACTTTTTACTCAAGTAGCATTTAATGGTATGCCCCTAGTGATTTTTTTTTTCTGGGTCTCTTGAGCTTTTCCTGTAAGTCTGTTTCTGCAAATCTTTTCACCAAATATATTATTTGCAGATAAAGCCGACCAACCTTGCATTTTCTGGTAGTCTTTAGTCAATTCACGAATAACTGCTTCAGTAATTCCAGTTAAAGTAGTGAAAAACAAGATCTTTACTGTTAAAGTTTGTCTTTGTTGAGAATTTGTTGTTTTAAATTTCATCCAGCACAAACTATCTCAGACTTGCTTGCTTAAACTCCAGTAATTTGTGGATTTATTTGTCTAATGTTTTCCTTTTTTTTTCTTTTGTTTTTCCAGCCATTCCCATCTGATATTTTATTCCACTCTCTCTGGAGGGAAATGAGGCTGTATTTCCTGTGTAAACTCTCCACTTTTTCTGGCATTTTTTCTTTAAACATTAATGATAAATGTGCAGAAACCTGAAAGTGTGTCGATATTAAAAAGAAATATAAACTTTTTTGAGTTTGTGACAATGTCGGTCTGATTTGACTTTTGCTGGAAAAGTCACTTGAATAATGAGTTATTTGTTCAACTTGTCCTTGATGGTATCACATGACAAGAATGCAAGCGTTAACCACCTTGTGTTGTCGTAAGCTGGACTCTCTGAAAGCAGTGAGATGTCATTTCTTTTGAACTCCTTGCTCAGGCTGCTTTTGTTGCAGGAACACGTCATCTTTGCGCTTCTGATTGTTGAGCCTTTTTACAGCATCCTGTTAATTACGTTGTGGCACACATTTCCACTACAGATGTGTCCAGTTCAGGAAGACTTATCATACTACACTGGCACTCGTTTATCAGTGGAAAATTCCATTCTTGTTGTAAATTATCCAAGCACTAAAAGAAATGCGTTTGACTCGAGGCCTCATGTCTTTGAACTGGCCTGTGGCTGAGCCTGGCCTGTGGCCTACATTAGCATCTGAGGTTTTTTTTTTTTTTTATTCTAATGGCTTAAAAATGCCACCAGGTTACCGTGGTTTGGTGCGTGTAAACCAATATGCAACATTTTTGATATCTGAATATCTATACTAAAGACAGGAATAGATGTCAGGACAAGAGTTTGAACCATTGGCTGTATATGATAACTGGACAAAGCAAGTGTGATGCCTCCCATAGAAAATGGCTTTCTTCTGGCTCCAACCAAATTAAGTTTGTCAGTAAACACAGTGATTGGTCCAAAGTCTGTTGTACCTTTTGAACATTTGCAGGGGTCAGCAGGCAATATAATGAGGCATCTGATTGGCCAGCTTGCAACTTGAGCAACTTTCACTACAGGAATAAAAGTCATGGGAGGAAAAAAAAAAAAGCATAAACAATAACATGGTAAAAAAAAAAATGGTGGGAGAACAAGAATTTGTATTCTAAATAATACAATCAATTGAGTAAATCTTTTTTTTTTTCTTAATTGAAATCTATGGAATTTTGACTCTCTGGGTGTAGAGAGCACTTCCTATTTGGACAACACATTCTCACTCCCAAGTCGTCACATGTTGATGTTTGGTTAAGGCCTCCTCTGCGTCACTTTTTGATGTTTTGGGTGTCCCCAACTATTGTTCTTATTAAATCACAGAACCCAACCTACAGGACGCAAACCGGAACCGGTCCGGTACCCAAATCCGGTTACCGGTACCCTAACCCGGCACCAGATGCGATACCAGACTGTACTGAACCCTAACCGGTACCAGATGTGGTAACGGTCGCAAACCGGGTTTGGGTACCGGTACTGGACGTGTTCCGAGGACCAGTCTGCATCTTTTACCACGTCCCGAGGTTGCGGACCCTTCAATTCGATTCAATTCAATGTCATTTTTTTTTTTATGTAGCCCAATATCACAATAGAATTGCCCCATTAGGTTTCACCATTGATTTTACGAACAGCCAGCACGACGAAAAACGACAAGTTTGGGGACACCAAAACATCAAAAAGTGATGTGGAGGGGGCCTTAACTAAATGTCAATATGTGATGACTTAGGAGTGAGAATCTGCTTTTGGAATGTAAGGGGGAGGGGTTACAGTCAGTGGTTTAAATATAAATAGTCAAGTTAAAAGTTCTTGTTCTCATAAAAAGAAAGGAAACTGCAAAGAACAACCCGCTAGATTTTGTGGTCATTTGTTGTATTTTAATGAAAAATAAAAACAGATCCATTAAAAATATCAAATATTTCTCATAATTCAAATTTCTCATCTCTGGTTCTCTAGTTTCCTTGTTAAAATACCTGAATATACCCATCATCAAGCTTTGCAGAGACTTAAAAATGTAGCCTAAGGCTAAACAGTTTGAGAATCCTGCTTTAAATCTAAATGAGGGAGATTTTCTCTAAAATATTCTTTAGCCACACTGTATATCCATTTTTATTCTTTAATCAAAATTTTATACCAAAAATTTACAAACATCTACTATCTGAAAAACAGAAGCTGATTTACAATATCTAAAATATGTTGGAGTGTATTTCCTCTCTGTCATTGGTCTCTAGTATGTCTAGTTTTTCTTGGTTGAACTTCTTCTGAATTTTGGTCATCTCTGAAGATTATGTTGGCTCGGTTTCTTCATGCTATGTGCAGAACTTTAACAGGACTATTGATTTTTAATGGTTAAGATGTAATGAGAGATGACTGAGCACCCTCTGTTTTTGTTCATTCTTGTAGGTGACTGAGGTGAGTGGTCACCATGCCACCCTTCCTGCGCATTGCCGTCAACACTTATGAGGCTGGAGATTTGCCTCCTTTCGATGACCTTCCATTATGTGCCGTCAGAGTTAAGGATTCCATCAACACAGGTATGTCTGCATAGAAGGCTTTTTACAGAGAGGAAAGTGGTGCATTAAGCATGTCCTGTCCTCTTATCTTAATGTGGTCTTATCTTTTGGGGTTAAGTGACTACAACCATATTCTTTGGCTTTTAGTTGCTTTTACTTTATTGTTTTTGTTTTTAGAACGAGGGAAGGCCTTGGTTCAAAGGAAACCAACCATGTATCCCCCCTGGATGTCCAGTTTTGACGCTCACATCTCTGAGGGCCGTGTCCTTGAAGTGATCCTGATGCAGGGCACGGATGAACCGGTGGCCAAAGCCACCATGGGAGTGTCTGTACTAGCCGAGCGCTGTAAAAAGTCTAGGACAAATGGCAAAAGTGAATTCTGGGTAGACCTGCAGCCATCAGGAAAGGTTCAGATGGCAGTGCAGTATTTCCTGGAGGATGGTGATGCAGGTAAAACTTGGATAATTACATCTTGAAAAATTAACTTTATAAATCTTCAAAGACCGTATATTTTTCATTTTTGATATTTGTTTTGTTTTATATATGTATTTTATTTTATAAATGGTTACAGACGGTGTGAACAAATGTAATGAAATGTTTAGAACTGTACAACTTGGATCTTCTAGTCTGTGGCAAAAAAAAAAGTAAAATATATATATATATATATATATATTATATATATATAATATATATATATATATATATATATATATATATATATATATATATATATATATATATATATATATATATTAACAGGACTATTAAAAAGCTATTATGCTCCCTCATTGGTAATCAAGGTCCCAACCAAAAACCTTTTACCTCTTTTTCTATTTCTCTTCTGCTGTTGTATATTGCCCTCTACTGGAGAATACACTTCCTATTTTCTTTCCTTAAATTCTTAGAGGACTTTTAGAACTTAAATGCTGACTTGGGTAATATTTCCACGAGTTACTCCTTCACTCTTTTTTTTTTCTTTATTCCAAACTATGTTAATTTATTCTAGCCTATAAAAATCACATTAGTTTTAGTTTGTCTGGTAGCTGAGTGATAAGTAAAGCAGATTAGCAGGCTGACGAAATTGTGTTTTGGGTTTAAAGCTTTTTCCTATTTTGGCCTTTTTCCAGTCTTTTTTTTAATCTAACCGCCTTTCCTGCTTTTATCTGTGTTGTGGTTTTAAGGCGACTCCTTTTCTGATATCATCCCTCTCTACTCTCCTTTTCTTTTAAAGTTTTGTTTTTTCTTGCAGATCACACGTCTCGTTCACTATCTTTTTTGTAAAATGGTTCTCAGGTTCCTGTTTTCCTGCTCTCCCTGATTCTTTTTCTTTTGTTAATGACCCTTATTTTTTAAAGGCTCGTTCATTTATGAATATGCTCATCTGACTGAGTAATTCTAAGCAAAAGAGGGAAAAAGAACTCTTCCTTGGTTGTATAAATAAAGCCTTTTTTTTCTTTTCTTTTTTTTTTTTTTTTTTTTAAGCAATTTACAAGCATTTTTTTAAACATTTTTTTAAATCTGTAAACTGTAAGGAAACTCCACTGATCCAACAACTGATCTCCACTTTCAGAGGCAATGACACAGTCTACGAAGTCTGTGGATGGAATGCAAACCCTGAACAGAAGGAGAGGAGCTGTCAAGCAGCCAAAAGTTCACGTCATCAAGAACCACGAGTTCATCGCCACCTTCTTCAACCAGCCAACCTTCTGTTCTATCTGCAAAGAATTTGTCTGGTGAGATGACCTGGCAGCTGTTACTAAAACTTTAATTGCATTTGTCAGAATTTTGTCTGTTTTTAGTTTTGAATTACAGAAACATACTCCTGATTATACAGAAATGTACAATTAAAGTGTGTCTCTCTTTTCTCTTATTATTTCAGTTTTCTATTCTTGTTTACTATTATTACAACTGCGACATTTTTCAGCCACAATAGCAACACTAGCTAATAGAGCCAATCTCTGCACTTAAATTAAAGTATACATGTTGTAAACATGTTGTTTACACAGTCCAACATGGCAAAAAAAGTAAAATGCATGTACATTTTTTTGCCTTTAGCATAGATAAGCCTAAATAAACCAACATTTTTACTTTTCTTCATATTTCTTTGTATTCTAGGGGACTAAACAAGCAAGGTTACAAGTGCAAACGTAAGTGGGGTCTCCTCTGTCTTTTCTTTTCTTTCTGTCTTTCTAGTCTGCACATTTGATGTCACACTACAGTCTTACTTTATGTCCCCAGAATGCAACGCTGCAATCCACAAGAAGTGCATCGATAGCGTTATTTACAGGTGTACTGGAACAGCAACCAACAGTCGTGACACTATGGTAAGCGTTTCCTCTGATACAAAAGAATCGGAAAAGTCAATCGCAGCTCAGGTCCTGGTGTGGGGAGGCTGCTTGGTTTGGTTAAAAATGGCTTTCAGCTTTTCTTTTGCGTCTAAAGGAGTGTGACTTTCTTTTTTATTTATTTTGCGATTATGCTCACCTTGCAAACTTTATTATCTGGTTGGGATAAAAAGTTTTTGGGCACTTAAAATTGGCAAAGGATTTTATTTACTTATTTATTTTTTACATATGTATTTTATAGAATAAGGATACAGTTAATACCAAAAGAAGTATGCTCGTAGATTTATTTACATTTTTTTTTTCTTGAAATGAGCTTTTTTGGCCTATTTTACTTATTATTTGATTAATTTTTTGTGAATTTGCATTTACAGTTCCAGAAGGAGCGCTTCAATATTGATATGCCACACCGCTTCAAGTTCTACAACTACAAGAGCCCCACATTCTGTGACCACTGTGGCAGCCTGCTGTGGGGCCTCTACAGGCAGGGGCTGAAATGTGAAGGTGATTATACTTCTTTGGTCTTATTTTTACACTTTAGGATTCTATGTTGTGCTTCTATCGTCTCCCTTGCATTTTAATATGTATCTTATTTTTTTGTTTTGTTTTATCCTCATTTTCTTTTTACTACTCCTTTTTAGCTTGTTCGATGAACGTTCATTCTAACTGTCAAGGAAAAGTGGCTAATCTGTGTGGAATCAATCAGAAACTGCTGGCAGAGGCTCTGTCTCAAGTCACAATCTCACAGGTTGGTGGATAGTTTATTTAAAAATATGAAAACCTAATTTAAAATAATGTGTCGAGTTAAAAAAATTTTCTTGTTTGCGTTTCAGAAAGCCTCAAAAAGATCTCCGGGCTCTGAATCTGAGAGTTCCAAATCGGATGAGTCAGAAGTCCCTGATGTCGGCATCTACCAAGATGTGAATAAATCAACAGTAGATACAAATGGTGAGCTGGATCACCAGGTGCCATTTTTAATTTGCATGAAGTGTCATTGAGTTACTGACCATCTGTTTTTATAGTCTCTGATTCTTTTTTTTTTTTTCTTCCTTTGGATTTGAATAGAGTTTTGAATACAGGTTTACGTTTTGTTTACTCAAAGTTTGTCTGTTTACAGAAGTCGACAAGAACAAGACTCCTACCCCAGCCACCGCTCCTCAAGTGCACCTCACTCTCAATCACTTGGTGTTCCACAAGGTGCTGGGAAAAGGAAGTTTTGGCAAGGTATGCACGGTGATCTAAAGATTCACGCCGATGAAAATCGTATTTTTAACTTGTTGCATTTTTTTTGACAATTGAGGACATGTATAAAAAATTAACCTTAAAATTGCTTTTCGTAGTATTTCTTTAATCAAATCAGGAATCAGCATACAAAAATGCTGTTTAAAAAAAGATATATGTGACGTTACTAATACAACGGGCAGGACACAAGCTGCCTGCTCAGCTCCATTCTGATGCATTCACTTGTAGAATCCATGTATCTCATTGTTTTTCTCATCCAAGCTGGCATAACTCCAGTATCGCTTGCCATTTTTGTTGCACTGCTAATGTTAGGTTGGGGTAATGAAGGGCTGTAAACCAGTGAGAGAGAGTGTAAACGAAGAAATCAGTTATGTAACATGGGTAGGCTGGTGGTGGGAGATGCTCTGCACCAATTTGCCCTGCCATAACTTGGGACAAAGTTTTAAGAAACTGTTTACTAGAAAATAGTTTTTTTTAATTGATATTAAAAATGGCATAATCATAATTAAAGACCAATGGAAACACTTAAACTAGATCAAAAATTATTGAAGTGGGTCTCTAAGTACTTTTTTTTATTAAATATTAAATTTGAGAAATAATTTGTTTTTCAGACACTGCATGTGTTAAAAAATGCAACACATCCATAAAAATCTAAAAATGTTGATGTTTTGTTAAAAGATATTAAATTGTGATTTCTGGTTTACATTTTTTACAGATTTTTTTTTTTATGTCTTAATGGCATCTTCACTCTGTCACAAAAGAACAATGTTATTTCCCAAAACTCAATTTAGGTTACAGAGAAACTAAGTTTTTTTGTTTTGTTTTTAATTACTCCAATATGATGTCTTACTGAACAATGAACCATTTCCATAAAGATTAAAAAAAAAAAACATGCATTTATGCAAGATTTTCAAAATGGTACTTTTTTTTTTTTTTTATTCTGTCGTTAGACACAATTTAGGTGTTAAAGCTGGAATACAGACACCTGAAGCTCAGACTTGCGCTTAAAACCTTTTACTATTTGAGAAACGAGTTTCCTGGTATTGTCTGAGGCTGAGGACCTCTAGTGGTTGGTAACACGATTGATTGGACTCTACGGCTTTATTTTTACTGTCCACCTTATCCTTTTTCATCTGAGTAGGCTTCTGTCATGTAGGCTCTCATTTGCTCATTGTTATGTGAAATCACCACATCAACCATTTATTTGTTGGATCCTATTTTAACCCAATATTTCCCACCTCCCAGGTAATGTTGGCGGAGCTGCGGGGAAAGGGTCAGTTCTTTGCTGTGAAGGTTCTGAAGAAGCACGTCGTTCTCATGGATGATGATGTGGAGTGCACCATGGTGGAAAAGAGAGTCCTGGCTCTCGCCTGGGAGAACCCCTTCCTCACTCACCTTTACTCCACATTCCAGTCCAAAGTAAGACATGCCCCACTGAAAAATTCTTCTAGTGAAATATATTTTATAAATACACAAAGTATAGTTTAACAGACAATTTCCAAGTTCTCTTTACTTGACTTTGTATGTTGATTTTTCTCACGCTCATTCCTGGTTTTACGTGCTTTTCTACAGGAATACCTGTTCTTTGTAATGGAGTATTTGAACGGAGGAGACTTGATGTTTCACATTCAAGAGAAAGGCCGCTTTGACATCAACAGAGCCACGTCAGTACACTTGACACAATTCTGATAATCTTCCTCTTTGTTCTTGAGCATTATTTGTGATAGTGTGGTCATTCTGTGTTTTTCTAACTGTAGATTCTACGCTGCTGAGATAGTGGTAGGATTGAGTTTCCTTCATGCAAAAGGAATTGTTTACAGGTAAGACACAAACACCATTCTGCACGTCGTGCTGAACTCTGTTTATCATGCAACCTGGATATAAAACTTTTAGTTTTTTAAAAATTTTGGTGGCATTTTTTCCAAATGTAAGTGCATTTAATTATTTATCATTATTTAATATTTGCAGAGATTTGAAGCTGGACAACATCATGCTGGACAGTGACGGACACATAAAGCTGGCCGACTTCGGCATGTGTAGAGAGGACATCTCTCAAGAAAACAGAGCCTCTACGTTTTGTGGAACTCCAGACTACATTGCACCTGAGGTTTGTTTCAAGAGTTAATTATTGGTATGGCTTATATTTTTTAGACATTTTAACCCTTTGGAACCAATGGACGCCTTCATGTGTCCTTCCATGCAGCTGTGAGATCAGCGTAATAAAACTTTGTCTAAAATAAATTCAAACTTCTTTGAATCTTCTGTTAATCGTATATTATTGAACTCAAAAGAGAAAATGATATTTATTTATATTTTTTGGACAAAAGCGATCTTTTATTTTTTTATTGACGTAGAGCAGACGACCCGCTGTGAGGGCCGGAGGGGAACGGAGTTGTCTGCTATTAGAACTCACAACGAGGAAACCAATCTTTATTTTATTTGAGGAACAATATGTGCTTTCTAGAACAAAGAAAATTATTGGGTCTGCTGATCGCACACACAAGATAAAAAGATAAAAACAAAAGCTAAAACAATAAATAAGGATAAAAGGATTAAAATTTCTCTTAAAGTATAACATAAACTGTTCATATATGTGGGGCAAAGAAATCTCTCAATTTCGTCAGGGTTTTTTTTTTTTTGGTATTTCCATTCAAAAACATGTTGATTATATGTTGACAAAAATTGTTCTTGTTGCTTTTTAAAATTACACCTAAAACTTCCATGCTATGTTGTAAAAACAGTTTGTTGACTATTTCTGGGGTTTCCACAACAAAATGAATCGCTTTTTTCCCCAGAGAGAATTTTCTGTTTTTGCTTAATTTCATGTGTAGTGTGTGAATACAACATGGAAAAATGACAAAATAAAGGTAGTGTCACATAGGTGAGGTTGTGCAGATTAAAATGATACCAAATTAGTAAGCAAGTACTCTTTCAAAATAAAAATACAGAGGTAAATTCAAAAGTAGACACAAACTGAGTTTTAAGCCCTAGGTTGCAATGGGTTAACTTCTTGGAAATGATTTGGTGTTTACCACACCCAGGATTCTCTTCAGTAGAGCTGTTTATGTAGTATTGCCTATTGAACTAAGTTAATGTTGGTTATTGCCACTTTATAACAACAGCTTTAAATTTAACAATAAAACAGCTCCTTTTTTTTTTTAACATTACTCTGATGTTGTTCAATTGTTTCACTAGATCCTGCTTGGACAAAAGTACACATTTTCAGTGGACTGGTGGTCCTTTGCTGTGCTGGTCTACGAGATGCTGATCGGTCAGTCACCTTTTCAAGGTGACGATGAAGAGGAGCTGTTTGAATCCATCAGGACAGAACAGCCTCACTACCCTCGATGGATCACCAAGGAATCAAAGAGTCTCCTTGAGCAAGTTAGTATTTGGTTTTACAAATAAGTGCTCTTTCATCACTTTCAACAAAAAAAAAAAATTGCATAATCTGCTGTTTATGAATATTTTTTTCTCAGCTGTTAGTGAAAGATCCAAAAGTCAGGATGGACGCAGTTGGGCGTATTCGTTTGCATCCTTTCTTCAAATCTATCAACTGGACTGCCCTGGAAAAGAGACAAGTGGAACCCCCCTTCAAGCCTAAAGTGGTACGACTGTACTCGGAAATGATTCAGAATCTGTTAAAGGGGCCATGCCATCATTTTCTTAAGCCTTTCAGAGTGACCCATATCCATATATATGATCATATATTACCTTTGGAACACTAAAAAACAAATTATTTATGAAATATTGGTTATATTTTGTGAGTTTTTTTCTACCCGGAAGTAAAACGACTCGATTCCCGAAGCTCCGCCTGCCGCTGCGTTTGACTGTGAGGAATGAACAGTATAATACATTAAAAAACCTCAAAAAGTAGAATTTTCATGATGGGGCCCTTTAAAAAAATTATTGGACTATAATAGTTTCGAACCTTTTTAAAAGGGTTTAAAAAAGTATAAATTTGGCAGAACTTAAAAATATATATATTTTATTTTATTGAAACAAATAATACCTTTTTGATATTAATCAAGAATACCCTTTTGAATACCTATGTAGTTCATCAGGCTTGACGTGTAAGTTTTTATGTTATTATTTTTTTCATTGTTTTTAATTTCTAGCTTTTAATTCATTTGACTTTTTGATTTATTTTGACTTAAGTAGTCTTACATGTGTTGTAAATCCCTTTGTAATTCTTTCTTTCTGGGGAAAAGTACTATATGAAAAAACTTAGATTACCGTACATTTTCCCGTTCCTAACTTCCTAAAATCCCTCAAAAAAACAAAAAATGATGGATAAAAAAATACAATTTTATGCCAAAGTCTTTTAGGAAGCCTGGAATAGTGTTGCCCTACACTACAGAATATACAGTTAAGTCTGACTCCTTGGAGTAAAATTATGGTTTAGTCTTGGAAGCCTTAGATTTATTTTTTTGGACAGTTGTGTGTAGTTAGAAACCGATCCTATCAGTGCTTAAATTCGCATTAAATTAACTTAATTTCTGGCCGAATTTTCCACAGAAATCACCAAGTGACTGCAGCAACTTTGATCGTGAGTTCCTCAACGAGAAACCCCGCCTCTCCCAGTGTGACAAAAACCTGGTTGATTCCATGGACCGCAACGCATTCGCCGGCTTTTCCTTTGTCAACCCCAAACTGGAAAGTATGATAAGCTAATGAACAGAAAAACGGCATTCTCTGAAGCACAGCTCTACCTCTGCAGTGTGTTATGGGCTGTGTAGTTCTTTTTATTATGTACTCTTCTGTCAGCTTGACTTAAAGTTCCTCTTCTGCAACGTGAATGTTACCAAAATGTTTAATGTATAATTCAGCTTTAATTATGAAACTGTAAGGTGAATAATAGTTTTTAAATTCAAGATAGTAACGGAGATTTTAGTTTTTTGTCGTTTTTTTTTTTTTCTTGCAACTGTTGCAGCACAGTTAATGATTCATTCTTTTTACTTTATTTTTTCGTGGCATCTCTTCTTTATATTATAGTTTGAATTTATACTATTACCATCATTGTATTTTTACATTTTTATTCACAGGTAAAGGGGTAACATTTTTATTTAATCAAGCAATGATGTTGTATAAACCTGGGCAAAAACACAAAGGCCAAAATCAACTGCACACTTCAGTTTCACCAGCTGTTTTATCGAGAGGCAAACGAGATCTTGTGAGGCCAGCTTTATTGTTTCTTGATGAGAGAATACTTGCTAAGTCATTGTATAGAGACATGTTCAAATGGAAGTTATTTTTTAATCATTTATCCTATACTGTAAGCAAATTATTAGGGGGTCAAATTTTAGATGCATTTGGACGCAAGTGTGAATTTTTTATTTTTTACTGGAGATGATTCCTGCAGAGTTCTACTTTTAAAGAGATGTAAGATTTTAATGAGTCTTATTTTGTGCACTACTTGTACCAAATACTATTCTATGTAATAAACTATGTTGTACCATCATCTTTCCATATTTAATAATAACACAGGTACCTAAGCTATGTGTATGGAACAATGGGTTTTGTTGTTTTCATGGACCTTTGGGGATTTTTTTTCTGTTGAAAATTATTTTTACTTTAAACCTTGAGGAAATTGAATCAAACCAAGTGGATAGAATTATAGAGTTGGCTTTTACTGTTAACTGTCTCAGTTTTACATTTGATTCTAAATAAATATACTGTAAACCTAAATTGTATGTTTTCAATCGTTTGTTACCTGTATATGAAATAGGATGCCCAATACATGTAGGTAACCAAATAATTTCCCACTTTGCTAATGCTAAAATTTATAAAGAAGATTATGAATTATATTTAGTTAGACCTATTGCACAATTTGGTAGCACCAGTGTTGGGTAAATTACTTTTAAAGAATGAATTACTTTACTTCAGTTATTATATAAAACTATAAATTACTTTACTCATTGCCCAATTTTAAAGTAATTCACTAGTTGTTCCTTTACTTTCTTCCACTACATATATTCAAGTGAATTTAGCTATCACAAACAAGATATACTTGTAAAATCCACAAGATGAAAACATAGAGGCTACATAAGTACAATCTGGGTTTTTAGATCACCTCGGTAATTCCAACACATGAACATGAGAAAATGTACACTGTATAGTAGTACATAGGACATAACTTACTTAACCGTAATGTGTTTGCCTTGGTTTTCAACAAAATAATTAGAAAATATCCAGGTGCCAAAAACTCTTACAAATGTGTCCTTATGTCAGCTCTCTTCATCTTAATTTAAACAATTTCCAATACTGCATTAGTAACTTTATATTTCATATGTTCTGTTTTGTTTCATTTAACCAAAATATCAGAGCTAACTATTTACACAAATGAATTTGTTTTATTAGGCACCCACAGTTTCACTCCACGTGAGTAATAAAGTAATGAGGGTTTCTGTAGTATAGTTATTTTATTTTTATCACCACAATTGGAACTGTAATGCATTAAGTTACTCTGTAACTGACAGAAGTAATTACAGCATTGCATTACTTTGTAATTCATTTCCCCCAGCACGTGTCGATAAGAGAAGGAAGCCAACAGGAATTTTACATTCATTTTCGAAATACAGATGGTTCACTGCCCCCTAGAGGTGAAGTGTGAATGCTGCATGTATCTGTTCTGTATGAAGCTGCAGGAGTTGCTCAGCGCAGATCTTAAAACCGTCCACCTCATCCTCTGGATTTCTCCAAAACCGCATTTCGTTGTTGCATTTTCACCAAATAAGTCTTTACCCCACATTTTTCCTTAACTCGCATTTTTTTTTGTACGACACAACATTTTGAGAAAAAATATATATTTATTTTGGAACAGCGTTCAATAGGCTTGCATTGATTTATTTCAGTTTTATGGCTGTAAAGCATTAATTGTTAGAGCGAATTAAATACAAATAACTCATTTTAAATATTTATAATACTTGCACTTTAATCAAAAAAAATAATATATTATTGAACAAATTGCTATTTTCGCCACCTACTTCTCTTGTTAATGTAACACCAGAATATAATTTTTTTTCTGTTATGTGTGAGCGCACGAGCTCTTTTTCTTTTGTCACAATGGGCATCACGGCTCGATGGGGAGGACTGCCAAACACTATATTTTAGCGGTTCAAATGACATAAAAATGTGTTTCCGTCAACGTTCGCGGGCTCGGTGGCTTTTCTAAAATCTGTCAGATACGATAAAAAACATTTACTTTTCTGAAGAGCCACGTTAAACATGTCGACCGTGTGGACTTAAAGTCCTGCACTCATACCGGCAGTGTAGATTCTCAGCAGTTTCTCCCGCCCTCTCCTCCAAAAACCCGGCTTGACAGCCCTGAGCGGCGTTAAGGACCGCTGTGCACTGACCCATTATACTTGCTATCGGTTGACGAGTTCCTATAATCTATTTAGCTTAAAGTAAAGAGTCAGCCCCCCTTTATCCGCCTCTTTCAAGCGGCTTTACTAATAAACTATACCATCGAAGGAAAAAAATATTAATAACTCGAGGTCTCGTGTCATTAAATATAACAAAAAACCGAGGGTGCCTATTCATTCACCGCACCGTCTAAAATAACTGCACTTGTCGAAAGTGGCTCGATTTTTAGTACAATTATTTCCATTTTAACCCAAAATAAAGTATTTTTTCGGTCGTTGATGCCGCCATTGCAGTACATTCAAGTTTGTTCTTATAATTCACATCAATTAATGTGTCCACGTTAATTTCGTATTGTGTTTTCTTTTGTGTGTGTTCTAAAATGTTAGTCTTGACTCTGGTAATGTGGTGTTTCATTGTGTGTGTGAAGATGGAAGTCAGCGTGATGATGAAGCCAGGCTCAGAGGCATATAGGCGGCGGAGCATGCGCACTGGCCACTTGTGCCATATTGGAATGAGGTCGTGAACGAAAGCGTGAAGCGCGCGAGAAGCTGCACGAGCCACACCAGAAATGAGCTGCCTCGACTCTAAACAGTAATGGTCCCGCTCGTTGCCCTGACGACGGATCCAGCCACGTACGCGTCTTATTTTGAAAGGTCAAACCGGAACTTTTGGGTTCTTGTTCACGCTGACTTTAATATCACTGCGAGCGAGCAGGCGAAGAGGAACGGCATCTAAAAAACCGACTTGGAAAAACTACTTATCGGTAAGGGGTTATTTTTGTGACTCAATATTCACATAGCCCGTGTTGTTTGTCACAAACCGTTAAGTGTGTTTTGCACTGTGGTGGCGCATGCGTCTTTTTTCCCGTCTCTCAAAAAGATGAGTCGGCTTCGGTCGAGTGTAAGCGCCCTTATTGCTCGGCAGCCTGCTCCTATTGCTCAAGCCGTGACGTTCAGTAACTTGATTCGGATAGAAGCGACCTCACCACGCGTCCAAACACTCCCGAGTGACCCTGTTGGACTCCCCTTAAGGCTGATACTTTATTAGTTTGACAACGTTCAAATTCGACGCGTGTAGTGTTGCGCCAAGTGTGAAAGTTAGTCCCTCTGCAAAGCCATTCATGGCCCATCTCTCTTTCTGAACGCTGCGGCTCTTCCGAATAAACAGCGCAATCTGAAGCTAGACACAGTTCAAGGACCGTGTGGACATTTCCAGTTATTTGGCCTTGAGTAACTCATTTTTTTTGTTTTTTATTATGTCGAATTCTTACATAATGAAGGTTGCGCGACCCCATCCAATTGGTTTGTTTTTTTGTTGATCAGCAAACTAACTGCCGTCTTTTCCAAGCCGATCAGCTGTATGATGCTGTGTGGGATTTACCTGGCGCGTGTCATTTTTGCACGCGGACTGATTGCAACTGTTCATTATCCCCCCCTGCACCTTAACTTCCCTATTGTGCAACTTGAGTGGGTCGCCGGCCGCGCGCCGCTTCAGTTGACGTCCCGCTACGCTAAAAAAAAAAAAAAAAAAAAAAGCACAGAGCGAGCAGCAACGCGGCAAGCGCGTGGAGTTGTAGCTGTGTGGAAAAGACGGTCATCAGTGCTCACTGTGTGGAAAATATCTTCATTTTGAACGCTCTGCTGCTTGGTTGGTACTTCTAGATCTAGAAGGTTGGAGACTTCCCTGCCACTGTGCAGGCCAGCTCTAATTTGATTGACTTCGTGCCCTTATTTTGGTGAATAATGCCGCTGGAAGTTATTTGCATCTCACTGGGAGGTATCAGCTGCCTTTGTGGGGGCCACCTCTGTTTCTTTCTTTCATAATATTGAGTTAAGCAATAAAATGAGTCTTTATAAAAGGAGTTGCAGGAATTGGCACCTGTGTTTTTTGTTTCTGATGAAACAAGTTTTTTATTGTTTGCACAACAGAAAATCATTTTGAAATGGCAACAAAAATAATATTAAAAACAAGATTTTATGCTAATCACTTTTTGACATTAGGTTTGTATAAAAATTAATGATTTTTAAAATTTTTATTAACATTTTTACCCACTCTAATGTAATGCATAACACACACAAAAACACAATTTATGCAACAACTAAAATTGTTCAATAAAAAACCTTTACACAAATAAAACAAGTCTGATAAATTGACTTCTTTTTTGATGGAATATTGCAGTCTTTGTCAGAAAAATGCCAGATCTATAAAAATAAAACACAATCAGATATGTTATAAGGCTCAAGCAAATTAAACTATGCACAATTTGTTCTCTTCCTGAACTTAAATGATCACGCCTGTGTAGCAAACCACAGAAAATAAAAAGATGTGGCTTTATACTTTTTATAGAAAAGTAGAACAGTGATGACAGGAATTGATCAAAGTAATCGGTGGTGTTGCCTCCTGTTGTGGCAGTCAGTCATTGTGGTCTCTGTAAACTGCAATTCTTTGTCTGAAAGTGTGTTTTTTTTTTTTTTTTTTTTTTTTGCTGCCATCTAATTTTAGTCATTGCAAAGATAATTTTAACAGTTTTTGCAATTGAAATAAGACTAGAATGATAATTTGCTGCCAAGAAGTAATGTTTAAAAAGATAAACAGGGTCTTATTAAGCTTATATCAACACAGTGTGTTGATATTTAAAATAACCTGTTTCTCCTGTAGGGGCAGCTTCACAGCCTGTAACAGTTTGTTCTGACACTGCATTGAGGAACTATGCAATCACCTCACTAAAGCACATAACAACAAGCACCAAATGTGGGAGTTGCTCAAAAGCAGAAAACCTTTTTCTAAATCAACTGGAGAGCTTCACATGCAGTGAAGTTCTGTTTGGAGAAGAGTTTTCTTTTTTTAACTTCAGATAAGGTTTTAAAAAAAAAAAAAAAAAGCTTGATGGCATGATTGGAAAAGTGCTTACAGGGGCTTTTGTTTCCGATTGTGATTTGGGATGACTGTTTGGTTTTTTCAATTTCGAGTTTTACCCAGATTTTCTGTTTGTGCAGCAACCCAACTCAAGGCTGCTGCTCACAGAGCACTCGCTGTAAATAGAGGAAGTTGATTTTCTTCCTGTCTGTCTTCAAAAGCTGATGCATTCAACTTTTGCAGAAATGCAACGAC
Source organism: Oryzias javanicus (assembly GCA_003999625.1). Classification (NCBI taxonomy): domain Eukaryota; kingdom Metazoa; phylum Chordata; class Actinopteri; order Beloniformes; family Adrianichthyidae; genus Oryzias; species Oryzias javanicus. The sequence continues at coordinate 21,224,090 of CM012441.1, forward strand.
TAATGCACTTAAGAAGTTATAGTACACTGTGGGTTTTTTTTTTTAGATAGATTGAGCCTGATTGTTGCAGATAACAGCACTTAAATACGGTATTCAAACAAATAGATGTGCTGTTTGACTTTTGCCAAACTTAAAAAAATCTTTAACAGTTCCGAATAAGTTTTGTGACTTTTTTAAGACAATAAAAAGTAATACAAAATGACCCCAATATGGCTTAATTTTCAAACCTAGACCCATATATTTAACTTTTACCCTCCAATTTTAACTCTTTCTTCATCATTTTTTCCCTCTGGTGCACCCCCCCCCAATCTGCACAATAAAGCCCGCTGGTTTGTGCGTTTGGGTCAGAGGGAGGGGAAGGAGAAAGGCAGAGGGAGTCTGGTGCAGGGTCGCGGGTGAAAGGCGGTGCTGATCCCGGCAGAGCACGGGGGTCGCAGAGACAGTCCACCGGTCAGGAGGGGTCAGCCTCTGATGGCGGCCCTCGTTTTAATAGAGACGTCAAATGTGACAAAGACGGCTCTGACAGGCCGGCTGAATGCAGCGGCTACCCTCGGCCCCGCTCTCCGCCGCCGTCACGCCCAGCTCTGCCTTCCTCTGCATTCACGCCGTCTCTCTTGTTGCTTTAACTTATTTCATCTACTTATTTTTTTGTACAATGCAGTGGGTCAGTTGGATGTGTCAAAGCTTTATGTGTGCGCCGGCATTCATGGCGAGGACCGTTTCAGTCCTCATGTCAGTGCCAGAAAAGGCACACAAACACGATTTAGAAGGAAAAAAAAGATGCCTATCAATGGTTTTCACATATGCAAGTGAAGCTCATGAGATTATCACATTACGGTGAAATGTTCACCCATCACACTCTATCTGTAGGGCTACTTAGGTGCTAACTCCTGAACAAATTACAAAGATAATTTGAATATTTATATTGCTATTTAAGATTTTATTTATTAACAGTAACATAATTTAAATTCTGAAGGTTTTACTATAAGTAAAAAATCTTTGATTCTATATTTCTACTCACTTGTGTTGCCAGATTTGACTTTGTTCTGCTTTAGTTATGACAGACCTCCAAGGAAAGCTGCTCACAGTTTCCATAGTTTTGTGACTTTCTACCATACAGTGTTTTTTTTTTCTTTCTTTTTTTCATTGTTACAGCATTTCCTCAGCAGTGTGTGGGTAAGCCGGTTAAACCTTTTTTCTTTTCTGTCTCTCCCCGACCAGTTCTTTGACCCGTGCTCATTCGATCACTCTGGCTGGATAGCATCTCTCCTCGGCTTGCGCTCTCCTAGTCTTGTCCTTGAGGGGGCACCAGCATGAGCCAGGAAGGACCGGAGTCTGGTAAAAGACTGCTTTAATGAGCAGTTGTGTGCATTAGTGAGTGAAAGTGAGTAGAAAAAAACCCTATGTGTGTTTCAGATGGAGACTGTGCTCAGGACTCGGCTGACTTTAGCTGGGATGACTATCTGGAGGAGACTGGGGCCGTGTCTGTGCCCCATCACGCCTTTAAACATGTGGGTATCGACCTTCATGGACAATGCATGATTCTGAGTCAGCACATTTAAGCCATCATCAGTTATTAAACACAAAGCTTTTGTATAAAATCCTAAATAACATCAGCTTGTCTCATAATTAGTCTAACCTTTTAATACTGCAAGTATCATTCACATTTTTTGTAATTGGGTTAATTAATTTCTCAGACAATCTAAGCATAAACTTAAAGTGTGTTTCTGAAGCTCCACCACATTCATAAATCATTTTCAGATTTTAAAATATTTGCCTTTCCTTTACAGTACTCCCTATAGAGGTTGCTGTGGCAACATGGTCACTAAACTGTAATTTACCGTTACCTTGTTTGGTTTCTGCAAACTCAGGTGGACCAGGGCATGCAGACAGGACTGACACCTGGGATGAAGCTGGAGGTGTGCGTGCGCTCAGAAGTTGACAGCCCTTACTGGGTGGCCACTATCATCACCACATGTGGTCAGCTGCTGCTGCTACGCTACGAAGGATGCCAGGATGACCGCCGCTCAGACTTCTGGTGTGACATCATGACGGCAGACCTCCACCCTTTGGGCTGGAGCCGGCATCATGGGAAGACCATAAGACCCCCAGAGGGTGAGTCACTTAAGGACTTGCTGTTTTTTTGTGTTTATTTACTTGTTTTAGGTTAGGACAGCAAAGGTTTGAGTTGATAACATGAAGCTTCATTGATGAAACCCCCCCCCCCCCAAAAAATGAGAACAATCTTTGTTTAACCCTTTTTAGAATACTTTTTTGTTATTCTCCTGAGTTTTTCCAGAGATATGAGTTATTAATTTATCTTTTGATGTGCTTTGGAACAGATATTTTATTTCTACAAATTACTAAGAATAAATCTTTTACAGCATTAACTGCATGCTTTATGTAACTTCAGCTTCTCTTTATAGAAAACAAATAAACAAATGTACGTTTTTGTCGTCAAATTGAAGTCATCTGATCAGTGTGCTCATAATCTTTTACAAAAACAAAATGTTAAAAGCACAACATTTGTCTCGCACTTGGTGTTGTCCAGTCAGATTTCCTGTGCTGCTTTCCAGCGTCCCACCCCTCTGCAGCGCTGTTCTCTTGTGGCTCCAAAACCTCTAAAATAATTATCATAGTTTAATGTCAAACTCCAGTTTCCAGACTGAAAACTTCTCCAGCAGAAGACAGAGTTGACTTTGACAAACTTTCAGCCCAAAATAAGAGGAATTTATTAGAGTATTGTTAAAAATGTTGATTAGAAAGAAAAAAAAAAGAAACGTGTGTCAGTAATTAATTACATTCAGGAAAGACAAAAAACTCTATTGTATGTTAAGTGAGATACAGTCATTTACAGTTCTAAGTAAATATTTTCAAAGATTATTTTGATAAGACTCAAAACAAATACAAACAAACAGAACAATAACAAATATACAAATAAGTTGCTTGAAAATGTATTAGTTGGGACAAGTCTTTAAAGACCCACTCCAATGAAAATAATCTTTTTTTGTGCTTTTAACATGTTTTTGTGACTGGTTTTTCATGATGGAAGACATGTGGAAAATAGTTTAAAGTTAAAGCAGTGTTTCTGAGTATTTCTTTATTCAAACCGTGTTGGATCTGGAGCAAACACAATTTGCAAAATCTCCGGTTTCTGATGCAGCGACTGCAATGGGCAGGCCAAAGTCTCCCTGCTCCACTCCAATTCTGATGTACCCACTTGCAGACTAATAGATCCTTTAACATCTTTTTTTTTTTCCCTCGTCTGAACTGCCGTCTGGCTCTAAACTGTACAGCTGGATAGTTCCAATATTTTCCGCCTTTTTTTTCCTGTGCTAATGTTAGCTTGGGGCTGTGAGGAGCTATTTGCTGGAGGAAGAGCATGTAAACAGAAGAATGCTGGGTTTTTAACATAGGGTTACTTCACTGCCAAAAGTCCCGCCCACAACCCAGAGGCAAATTTCAAATGAGCTCCCCATGCTCTGCTGACAATATGTATTAAACAACACAGGATTTTTGATTGTGGCTTAAATCAGCATAATCACAATTAAAAAAAACACTAATGACAATTTTACAATAGAAAATAATATAGCTGGAGAGGGACTCTAAGTGAGAAAGACTCCCTTTAAATATAAAAGGTAATTATCTTAGATTCACTTTTTTCTAATTACTGCATATATATACACATACATATATATACATATTACATGTATAATTTATTAAACTGCTGCACGCAGGCAAAAATAATGGATTCTAGGTGCCAATGAACCTCATTTATATAGAATTTTTCATGTAGAACTTCAGGAACTTTCAGTTTTTCATGGAAAGTCAGTTGGTAAAAGAAAAGCACCTGTCTTTTTTGGGACATGTTGCTGCTAATAAAGTTAAAAGTGGTGAATATAAGGACATAAATAAGGAAAGATGTGTATATTGTGGTATCTCAAGAACTCCCTGCTTGTTTTCTAAGAAAACCTCAACAATGTATGTGACTCTCCTTAGGGGTACGTGAGAAGAACGAAGATTGGGAGGCTCTGCTGGAAAAGGCCTTGTCTGAGGGGTGCAGCGCGCCTGCCAGCCTTCTGGAACTGGTAAGGTGTTAGAGTAGAGCAGTTGTCCATCGCAGAATTATGAAGACACTCAGTGTCTGAGTGGTGAGCTGGCTTTAGCGCCTCTCTCCAGTTTTCTGCACAAACCTTTAAATCTGTCAGTGGAGACTGGAAAGGAAGCAACAGAAATGCAAAAAGAGTTCACCTTAGGTATATAAGATTATTATCTGCATATAGAACTCTAGTTTTGATTCAAACCTGCTATGAATATGGCATGTTTGAAAAGAATTAATAGAGCTTTGTGAATGACCCAGTTAAGTGGTATTTTATATCCAGTATCTACAAGGTCAGGAACGAAGGATGTAAAATTCACATTTTGTTTTCTTCACCAAGGCTGTTAAAAGTAGACTCAATGTAAGAACAGCTTGTGAAATTCCTTAAAATCTTATAGCTTTCAGCCATTGTGCTTCTTCTCTGCCACTTAGTCATGCGGGGCATTTTCTGCAGTTCCAAATTCCTCTCCTGGCTGAGGCGTGCAGTTCACGTGTGTTTGTGAGTGTGCTGCGTCTCATTTACTACCCCCCTCCCCTCCAGCCCCAACGCGGGAGAGACCCTGTGGAGCTACTGTGCGCGGGTTGTTATGTGGAGCTCCAGGACAGCGTTGACCCGGGGCTGGCCTGGGCCGCCGAGGTGGAGGAGAACGTCGGAGGGAGGCTCAAGCTGCGCCTCGTCGGCACCGAGGGCCTTCCAGACACACCAGCAACCCTCTGGCTCTTTTATCTCCACCCACGCCTACACCCACCAGGCTGGGCCCAAGAGCATGGCTACACCCTTAAACCTCCTTCAGGTCAGTCTCCCTGACATGGGTCAAGGCTTTGTATGAACAACTACAAAAAAAAAAAAAAAAAGGGAAATTGATTTCTTGCTTTTCTCCTAAAAGTAATGAGCCACAGTCGAAAATAAATGCACAAATGCGGTATAGAATGTTTTTTAATGACCAACTAAAGAAATATCGATCTCAGCTTGTAAGCTGAAGTACAAAACTATCACATAATTCCATATCTTTGTTGCTAGTGGTTATATCATTTTCCATCTTGTGTCAATGTTTTTTTTTTAAAATAAATCTAGTATTTATAAAATTCAAACGGTAACCACTAACACATAACTGACAATAAACATTGTATTTACTCACCCAAAATGTTTTATTTTCTCTGTTTTGTTGCCTCAGATCTGTTAGCTCTACGGACGGATGAGGAGTGGGAGGAAGTGAGGCAGAGGATCTGCGACCTTCCTCAGGATGAAGCTTTGGTGGCAGAGTTAAGTAAGGTACGGCCAGCTGCTACCCTGTCTACTTCCGTGTGACTTGATGGCACTGCATGTTGGTTTGTGGTGTGACAGTGAAAGTTTGCCTGCATGTCAGCAAGAAGAGTAGTGTGGCTTTTAAAGATGAGTCAACGCCACAGCGCTGTTGTTTTCTCTCAGGAACAACCAATCATCGCTGCTCATTGTTTCAAGGAAGGAATGAAACTGGAGGCTGTTGACCCCGCTGCACCTATTTCCATCAGGCCTGCTACTGTCACCAAGGTAACGGAATTTCTTATCAAATCTGTTTCTTCTTTGATGCAGTGACTTTCTTATTTGTTGTTTACTCCTCCATACTTTCAGTTCACTAAATGGTCATTTTTCATCAAGAGGCTGTGGATCAAATTTAGTTGAAGCATTTCCTCCTCTGTCGTCTTTAGGTATACAGTGATAAATACTTCCTGGTGACAATGGATGACCTTTGTGGTATTGAGGAGTCAGAGGCTTCAAGTCGGTCATTCCTGTGCCACAAAGACAGTCCTGGGATCTTCCCCACTCAGTGGAGTCTTAAAAATGGACTCCCCCTCAGCCCTCCTTCAGGTTTGTCCGGTGGTGTCTATTTATTACAAAGGAAATATCAAAATAAAAATCATATGATTTTTGCCTCTCTCTTTTATACGGTTTGTTCTAACATGTGTGTTTTCCTTGCATTCATCAGGATACCAGGGTCCAGATTTTGACTGGGCTGATTACCTGAAGCAGTGTGAGGCCGAGGCCGTTCCTCCACATTGCTTTCCAACTGTAAGTCAAAACACTTTTGTCTTTCAATTAAATTAAAACCCATCACCATATGTTAAATGCTGATTATTAATGCTAGTTATGAGATTTATCTTATTATTTTTCATCTGAAATGAGCTTGAAGTCCTTTATTATCTCTCAAGTTTTAATTTTTCTTCTCTATTGTGTGATTTTGAAAGTTCATGAAAAAAATGTTAATTGCTTAAAATCTACTGCTTCATTTCTATACCTGCTCTGTTGCATCAAAATATTGTTTTTCCACTTTAGAGCTCTTCAGTGTAAAGGTCTTAGCCTGGATTCATATCCTTAAAATGATTTATAGAAACTTAAAGTTGGGGATATGCAAAAACCTTAGTTTAGTAATGATTTATGCTATTTAAAAAAAAAAACAAAAACTGGAATATGTACTTACTGTATTGATAATTTGAATAGAAAGGACAATATTGTCTTGAAACACTGTTAGAAACTGCACAGTCATAAAAAAAATCTTGTGCAACGTTATATTAAATACCTTAAGTGGTATTTAAACAATTAGTTGTTGAAACTATTTATGGTCTTAAAGTATTTCTTGTGTATTTGATCTGTCGGAGCCAGGGTTGGGCTCAAGACACTTTGTGATTACAGTACCGGGTCTTTTTCTGTTGTGTGTTGCGAATAACAGAGTAAACACTTCTCTGCTTTACTAAAAGAAAAAAAAAAAGCACTTATGTTTTTGATTTTATATCTCCTGCTTTGGAAATAGAAATGGTTTTGATCATAATATTGTAGAACTGGAACGTGTTTGGTTTTTTACCTAAAAAGGAAATGCGTTTTAAGGAAACTGTTTTTGCAACCCATGTGGAGTCATTCCAAAAGTTTATAGTTAATCAACTTTGAATCTTAAATCTGTTTAAAAATGGAAAAGTTGATGGATTTTCTAAAAAAAAAAAAAAAAGGGTTATTGCTTCCAAACACAGGATTTCAAAAAACAGCATGTAAACTTTGAAGCCCATTGTGTATTCTAGTGGTATTTTTTACACTCTATACAAACCTTATCTAAAATTGTAAGTAGTAAATCGTGTGTTGTGGGGAAAAAGACGATTTCAGGCTTTCTAAGACGTTTGGCAGACCTTGTACGATTATGAGACTAAGAATCCTCCTCCTTAGCTGCTGTAGTGTGAAGCCAACTTTTCTGTTTTCCAGGAGCAAAGTGAACACAGCTTCAAAGAGGCCATGAAACTAGAGGCTGTCAACCCACTGTCACCTGAGAACATTCATGTTGCAACAGTCACCAGGGTCAAAGGACAATACATTTGGCTGAGTTTGGAGGGTGAGCTTGGCTAATGAGACAATGTTTGTAGATTAACTCAAGAAAGTAAACAAAAGCTAGCAATTGTCCCTTTCTTCCCTTCAGTTAAGTACTTGAATCACAAATGTATAGAATAAAATAAAAAAGCACTGCAATAAATATAGTTTTCTTAAGGTTTTTTATTTTTTATTTAAAGATCCTGTGATGAGAATTGTGTTTTTAACATGCTATTGTAGGATTTTTCTGATGATGGAGGACATGTATACAGTAAATTAAGATCAAAATTGCATTTCTGAGTATTTCATTATAGAAATTGTGACTCAGGAGCATATGACAAAAAAAATACAGTTTGAAAAAGATCTAATATGTAATGTGCATAATACACTGGGAGGGCCACAAGGTCCCTGCTCTGCAACAGGGAGGGGAAAGAGGACGGGGTTACTCTGCACCAACAATCCCGTCCCCAACTCACAGGCAAATTTCTAATGAACAACTGGTGTTCTGCAGAAACTGTTTTCGAAGATGACACAGGCCTAAAAAAAAAAATTTAGCTTAAAACTGCATTATCGTAATTAAAAGACGACTGGGAACACTTTTAAAATAGCTTAAAAGATGATCGGAGTGAGACTTTAGATATTTGACATTAAGGAAAACAAGTTATTGTTCATATAATCTTGTTTTTTTTTCTTTAAAGAAGGAATACTAAAGCCTTCCAACCAGACTTATTTTTAACTGTTTCTGATCATCTGGTTGTGAATCTACATATTAAAAAAGCATGAATTCTTGCCAGCATCAGAATAGAACTCACTCAATTTTCACCTCAAGTTGCTAGGTGTTGCGAGAAACGTATTTAACAGCTGTGCTTATACTTCTATAGGTCTGAAGCAGCCGATGCCAGAGCTGATAGTTCACGTAGACTCCCTCGACATCTTTCCTGTCAGCTGGTGTGAGACAAACGGCTACCCACTGGTGTACCCCATCAAGCCTTCAGGTATGCGACTTCAGTGTTTGCTCAGGAGTTCTAACAAATGACATTTTAAATTGAACTTCTCCCTAATGTAAATAAGATGGAATAATATTCTGACATAAATTTTATGTTTTTCAGTCGAGAAGGAAAGAAAAGTTGCTGTTGTGCAGCCAGAGAAACAGTAAGTGTATTTAGCAGTAAAGTATGTGGACTGGTTTATCTCTTGAAATAAATTTCATCCTCTGACTGTGTTTTCATTACTGTACAGCAGAACTCCTCCTAAGTCTTCATCACCAGATGCTGTCAAGCAGCAGATGGCAAACCAGTCCGAGACAGGTGAGTACATCTCATAGGAGCAGTTTTAAATCATGATGCATTGGTGGAGTGTGTAATATGAAGCAGATTCATATATATTTTTTCATCTGATGTTATTAACATATTCAGGACAGGGAAATGGGAAATATTGCTGCCCCAAGATCTACTTCAACCACCGTTGCTTCTCAGGCCCTTATCTTAACAAGGGACGCATTGCTGAGCTGCCTCAGTTCATCGGCCCTGGAAACTGTGTTCTTGTTCTTAAGGAGGTGAGACTGATCACTTTTTTTTTCTTTTTTTTGTTTCAACACCTACTGTTGATAACTCATCTGTCACATGCAAATATGCAATTAATTCCTTAAAACAAATATATTGCATTCATACTCCTTAAAAGATTTGCTGCAAAAATTATTGAAATCATAAGACTCTGCGGATAATTGGATCAGCTGTAATTGTGTGACGCAGTGTCAGAATATTTCCTCTGCTCCATAATTCAGCAACTCTTAGCTACGGGTTTCTTCCCGTCTGGCTCAAACCGTTCATTAGTTTGGGCTAACAGTTACATCCGTATCCTCTGTTAAAGGAGCTGTTTAAGGTGTAGCCCAGCATTTCTTAATTGCAGCTCCTCGGGGTTCTTGAGCTGTACTTGTTTCCCTGCTGCAAAACTCGCTGTAGTTTGAAATGAATGTAGTTAACCACCTTCTGCTGTGGATCAGATGGACTGGAAGCTGTAAGCCAGGGAGGCCTGAGAAGTACAACTAGACAAGAAATGCAAATATTTTTTTAATTATTTTATTAAATGCAGTAAATTGCAAGTCTAATATAGGCCAAGCAGTTCTGCAATGATAATGTAATCTGATTAAGTCATTCAGTAATTTGGGTTTAGAAAAAAAAGATGGGGTTGACCTGTCTAATATTCTCTTTCTTTAAAAGAGATTTAAAATTGATGTAAAAAAATACTTAAAACTAATAAAGATTCTGTGGAACAACCATATAAGTTACATACATGTGAATAACCAATATAAGTTATACTGCTGCACAAAACATGCCTTAAAATCTTACTTGATCAGAATGTTTTTACAGTACAGTGAAAATGATTTATTTTCATGTTCAAAATCAATCCCAAAATTCTATGTCAGAATAAGAGAAACTTGATTTAATTTCTCTCTTGTATGCAGGTGTTGACTCTGCTAATAAACTCCGCATACAAGCCGAGCCGTGTGCTGCGAGAGCTCCAGCTGGATCAGGAGAGCCGCTGGCAAGGCCATGGAGAAACACTCAAAGCAAAGTGAGGAGAAGAGCCAAAATGTCCACCTCTTTAGAATACTTGAAGCAGAATGAAAACTTTATTTTTACGGTTAAATGTGACTCCTGCTGTTTTAGCCATTATTCATCTTTCACTTTTTAAGAGATCTCTTGTTAGAGCACATATCAACAATAGGGAGCTCATTCAAAAAATATATTTTTTTTATTTTAATTTATCTAGAATTACTTTCTCCACTAAACTTGACTTCTCATCTAACGTCAGATACAAAGGAAAGAGTTACAGAGCCACAGTGGAAATTGTCCGCACTGCAGATCGAGTGGCAGACTTCTGCAGGAAAACCTGCATTAAACTGGAGTGCTGCCCAAATCTGTTTGGACCTCGCATGGTTCTGGAGCACTGCTCAGAGAACTGCTCTGTCCTCACCAAGACCAAATATAGTAGGTGACTTCACAAAACCTAATAGGACTGGAAAGTATTTTGTGTACTGTGCTCCTCTGTTTTCTTAATGATACATCAATGAGCAAATATTTTCATTAATACTAAAGTTACTTGTTCATAAAATTATTGCTACAAATATTTAATTAACTAAAATCATGTAGATCATTTCATGAATGACTGATATATAGATTCTGCTTTTTCTTATTTAATTATGGGAATATTTATTTGTAATTTTCTAAATAAATAGTTTTATTCTTAAATGTGTAATAATTACAAAAAAGTGACTCTTCTACTTAGCATACTAATTCATTTATATTTATTTTTTCCCCCAGCCTATTACTATGGAAAGAAAAAATGTAAACGCGTTGGCCGTCCACCTGGGGGCCACACCAATTTGGAGGCTGGCGTAAAGAGGAAAGGGCGGAGGAAAAAGAGGAGAAAGCAGCTCTTCGTCCACAAGAAGAGACGGTCTTCAGCCTCTGTAGACAATACACCTGCAGGATCTCCACTGGTACAAGATACATGTGATTAGGGTTGTGAATTCATCCTAGCTGATTCTGAGTCTAAAGATTGCTTGCTGTCTTTGTCTTTGACTTGTAGGGCAGTGGAGAAGAGGAAGATTTGGATGAAGACGACTCTCTTAGTGATGATTCAGGCTCTGAGATGCAGGATGATCTTCAGGATGACTCTGAGCAGTCAGCTGAAAAGTCTCAACCTACCACACCTTCTCCCTCACCACCAGCAACCCCCAGGCCTTCACGCAGACGCCGGAAACCTTGTTCGCCCTCATTCTCTGATGATGAGAATCACCCTCCTTCACCAAAGGTAGCATTACTCTCTGTCACTGTCATCAGAAGAGCTCAGCATCAAGATTTGCGCTTAGTGCACGATTAATGCATGGTGTAGGCTTCTTACATACAGTATGTGTTAGAATCTATTGCGTTTGACTATGCTCATCTTTGTTTCTGTAGACATCAAAACTTGAGCCGCCTCAGAAACTGTGTTTGGACACCAGCCCACTGGAGTGGAGTGTTGCTGATGTGGTTCGCTTTATCAGGACCACAGACTGTGCACCTCTGGCAAAGATTTTCTTGGATCAGGTTAGAAACATTTCAACTGAGCAGGCATAGAGACTAGCTTGTTTAAAGTGGAGGCAATATGGGGGGAAAATGTCTGAACCAAAATGTTTGTGTTTGCAGGAGATTGATGGACAAGCACTGCTGCTGTTGAATCTCCCAACAGTCCAAGAATGCATGGACCTGAAGCTGGGACCGGCCATAAAGCTGTGCCACCATATTGAGAGGGTCAAACTGGCATTTTATCAGCAGTTTGCGACATAGTTGATGGGGATAGAACATAGGACATGACAACACCCTTATAAAAAGAAAAACATAAACTCCAACTATGACTTCTCAAACATTGGACAGTCCCAAGAGTCCTGTGTGTTTCACATATGCAGTCCATTGTGGACTTGCATGATGCAAAGAAGATATAGACCCTCGCAGAAGCTCAGAAGAGGAGGATCACAACAATTTATGTGCTCTTCAGAAAAGGGGCCGGGATAAATTGTTGGGGTGGGGGGAATCTTGACTCAAGGCATCCATAAAAGAATAACCCTAATTCATTCCAGCAAAGTTTTGAAGGACTTGCTTTTTAATGAGAAACTAGAACTACTGTGTTTGATTTTGTCAATTTACAAATCCCAGCCTGACTCACAAATCTTATAATGAAAGAGTTCCCAAAACTTGTCATACTGCACAGAAACATATTTGACATTGTTTTTAAATGTACATTTACCCTTGTGGATTAATTTGAAAAGTAGCTGGATTTTTTTTTTCTTTTTTGCAAAAGTTTTAAGTGTTGTTTTTTTGGACCAACTTTAAATTTTGGTGTAATATTTACTAATAGTTTTCTTGATGCATGCGGCAGATGTCTTAGCAAAAGTATGGACACTTAAAAAAAATGCTTTTTGCAAAAGACTGAGGCCTACTAATATTTTCAAGAACCGGTTAAAGACAGATCTGTTTTTGTGCAGTAAAAGAACCAGAAGTAGCATTTACTCACTCAGTGCTATACATACCTAAATTAAAATGTTTTATAGTTAAAAAAAAAACACATGTTATGCATAATGCATTGAGATCTGATTTTTTTTTTCCATGTCTAAATTGTTTAAAATTACAAGACTTATATAAAAAGTGATCACAAGAGACTAAACTGTGCTCCTCTAAAGTATATATGTGAAAACAGTACCATGAGGATTTTGTAATATAAGCACAAGTGAAACCATGCACTGTTTCACAGTATGTCCCAATGCAAATTTGTACATATTGTAAATAATCAAATATCTAATAGTGCAACAGGGTAATTTTGAAAACAATATTTGAACTGTTTGCATAAAAAAATAATTAATTGTCCATTTATTCCATATATTTGCACAGAACTGGCCAAACATTTCTGATTTGAAGATAATGCTGGGGGATTAACTACTGTATGAGATATTCTAGTCTAGTTTTTACAGGTGATTTAAGTAGTTTTAAAGCAAGAATATGTTCTTAAAATAATTTTGTATTTCTCTTTGCAATGTCATGTAGAGTGATTATTGTTTGTGCTCCGTTTTGTGACGAAAAAATAGGCCCCATTGTTTTATTTGTTAGGTTGCTTGTATTTTATTTTATTTTTATTTTTCAAAACTACTAAATGTATTGTTTCGCCGCGGCGAAAGAACGCACTGCAATAAAAAACAAGTTACCAACATTTCCCAGCATGCACTTCGTGTACGTCAAAGTCACATGACCCAGCGTCTGTCAACATGAGTGGGCACTGCTGGAAAGGGAAGCAGCTGGATATTTGCGAGCGGTGAACCGCAATTTCTATCACATACCGGGTTATTTCCATTTTTTCCAATAGTTTTTCAAAGTTGGAAATAGTGGTTTTATTAACGACTATTAAATTAAAACTTTGCCAGCCCAGCTTTGACTTAATTCAACTGAGAAGTTAGAATAAAGGTTAGCTTGGTTAGTGGTAGCACCTCAGTCGCCGGACCTTTATTAAGTAGACATTTGGTTCAAATGCGTTCAACTACAGCTGTCATTGCGTTAATATACGTGTAAACGTCGCTTGGGTTCATTTAGATGCAGAATAAAGTCCTTATCGGTGTTCTATATTCGATGCTAGCACCTAAAGAGAACTGGCTCTTTAAAAACTGTTAGAGCTTGGGTTTGAAACGTCCGGACGAGTTTTCCTTCAGAACTTCTTGTTCGCCAAGCCTCATTTCAAAACACACGCTCACGTATGGGTTAGTGAAGAATGAATGGACGTTTTCGAATCGGGAAATGGTACCGTCTCTCACCAGAGACAGTCAAATCCGTTGTTAGCTGACCATCAACTACTTGGGCAGAAGTCTATGATAGAAGCTAGCACTGCGGCTGCGCTCATCCGTATACTGTAAAATCGCTCGGCTTTTTCTGCTTTATGGCTGCTGTGAGCGGTGGAAACGCTCTGGGAGGGATGGCGGGGGGAGCCAGCATGCCTGCAGTGTCCACCATCAACTCTTCGGCATCCTCCAGTCCATCGCCAGGTACTGAAACGCGGGGCTGCGAGAACGGCGCCCTGATGGACTCCTTTGGGATTTTTCTGCAAGGTCTTCTGGCTGTGATGGCTTTCAGCATCCTGATGTGTGAGTATGATCGGAAGACAAGACACCCGATCCGGGCTGCTGAGGCAAGCAGACATTAGCCAATAGTAGCTCTGGATTATTCAAATGCTCCGTTTATTTCAACTGGCTGTTGAAATAAATGGAGAATAAAACTTCCCCAATGGCAATACATTTAAAAATGATTAATCTTTCCGCCCAGACGGGTTTAATGTCACTTTTTCTTTAGTGGAGTGGAAATCTTTAAACTTGAAGAAGTAACTAACTTTTCATGTGATCAGTGTTGCTCTTTGGTTCCCTCAAGATTGATGACAAAATCTTAGTATTTTGATGTAATAATGTTGTTAATGTGCTGAAAAGAAAATAAAGAAAGCCAAATGTGTTATTTAATGGGGGACTTCATATTTTTCAGTGGAGCATTTTTTGAGTTTATGTTGTTTAACACACTCGGTGATGCTTTGGAAACTCTTTGAATCTGAGCTCTGAAAAAGTCCCTTCAATTGTATTAAATCTGAAAAGCAGATTAACAATGGTGTCAGTTAAAAGATTTTTATTAATTGGGATTTTTAATTAAATACCTTTCCCTGAGCTGCAGTGATTTTGAAAAGGCAAACCATACCCTGATTACTTCTAGGATAGATTATTGTAACTCTCTGTACTTTGGTGTCACTCAGCGCTCACATAACCTCCTCCAATTGATCCAGAACATTTTTTTTGTGTGTGATTTTCTAAGTTTCAAATCTTTTAAATATATAATTTTCAAAGAACCACGTTGTCATCCTTATGGTTTTGTTAAGGGCTGTTGAAAAATGATTAATTTATTCACTTCAGGACCTTGATTTTGGCATTTTCAAAAGTCTTGGGACAATTTTCATGGAAAAAATGCCCAATTTTGTCTAAAATTAAACTTGTGAAGCAAGTATTTGCATTTTTTCTACAAACATCAACAAAGCTTTTTTTTTTTTTCCTCAATCGAACACGAATGAACAATATTCTCTGTAACTAATACAGCAAATCAACATCATTGAAGGAACCATAATTTTTCTAGCTTTCCAGACATACCTGCAGAACACCTTTCAGGGTCATTTCAAAAGACTTAAACCGAGTTTTAGAAATTAAACCAAAAAAAAAATATTTCAGATGAGTGAAAAATAAGATTCCTGCAGAGTGGATATAATGAAGTGTAGAGCAACCATGGCACCTAAGAACTAAGTTCTAAGTTTGGATCAAGTTTGAATTAAGCAAGGAAACGTTTGAGTCCATTAGAAGTTTCATCGTGTACATTCAAGAATTGGATGTTATTTTCAAAAAGAACACCATCCTGTTAGGTTTTAACTCCAGGTTTTACCAGCTGACTGATTCCTTCAGCAGTCATATGTCAAATAGTTAGGCTTGACATTTTTTTCATAGCGTCCATGTGCCCACATCTGTCAAGTTTGAACTCATCAGACTAGTTGAGCTCATTTTCAAAGCTTTTGGCATTTTTTAAATATTTCTAGGCCAACTTAAGTATTGCTTTGACAAAATGTAAGCAAGAATATTCAGATAAATGCTTCAATTTATTCTCCTGAAGTTCTGACTTTAGGAACTTTGGGCCAACAGTCCAGAGCAGTGGAGAGTGAGAGAATCTATGTGCAAGCAGGTTGGAACGGGTGGAGGAAGGTTTCTGGTGTGATGTGTGAAAAAGGAAAGTCATCAAGAATGAGAAGAAAGGTGTGGAAGATTTTGGTGAGAGGAGCCATGCTGTTGGTGTACAGAAAAAGGAGGGCTGTCGTGATGCTGGTCAAAGGATGCTGAGGTTGGAGATACAAGAAGAGAGACCAGAAGAAGGTTAGGTGAAGGCATAGGATTTTTTTTGGCAACCCCTGAAGGAAGCAGCCAAAAGACAAAGAGTATTTATGTATTGTTTAAAGTTCATAGAACTATAAGTAAGTACAATGAGGGGTTTTGATTAAAAAAAAACAAAAAAAAAAAAACGATGCAATTGAGGCCTGCCCTGGAGTTGTGTTCATAACACACGCTGCTACATAGGGTGTGTTCAGTCTGAAGTCATGTGTTGAGAGCATTAACTGAGGTCACAGAGTGTTATTGTGCTAGTTTGCTAGGATACTATGACTCACTTAAGGTTATTTTTGAAGCTATAACTTGTTTTGAAAGTACACTGTTTGGAATTGAGTGATAAATAATTCCATTTTTTTTAATGTTTCTAGAAGTTTATATCATAATGGTATAATAAGAAAATGATCAAAGAGCCTCCGACAAGTGGCCATTGTAAAGGAAAGAGGAAGAACCTAATGCAATTTTCAGTGTTCCTTGTACACATGCAAATGTATAGACATAAAATAAAAAGACACAATTTATATTTTAATTTTGTCTGGTTTTTTTTTTTTTTTTAGGTCTACATTAACCATTTTATTTATCTTTTTAAGATCTTAAAAAATTGTTTTAAGATGTATATATACTGTACAACACACTTTCATGGTTGTGACAGAAACATGTATTTGTTTTTGTATGTTTGTTAAAGTGGTTAAGTCAAAAAAAAAGGTTTAATTTGATTACAATGTGTGTTAGATTTTATAAAATTGCTTGTTATTAAGCCAAAACATATTTGTAAATGCTTAATTCATCACTACCAAATCATATTCCTTGCTTAATGATTCTTCTTATTTAATAAAAACAAATGCTATTCCTTGCAGGCGCTGTAAATGCCTGGGAGCTAAATCACAACAAAACATCAGGTTGCATTAGTGCACCTTCTTTAAGTATAAAAAATCCGTTCAGCAAAAAACGCACAGTGGTCTAAACCAATAAAAACATAGCGAATGGCACGAGCGCTTTTCTGATTGGCCGGGATTTGGATATTCCCGTGTGCAAAGACACCTGAGGCTCCATTTGCATCTTCTGTGGTGGCGGGTGGGTGAGTAATTTGTCGCGTTCGATAAACCGAGTGGAAATAGTGAGAGTGGAGAGATAAATAAATGCATAAACGGACAACTTTTTGTTAGGAATGTTCAGTCCCCGTCCATACAAAATTATAAAGACTGAGCACGTTTTTATTCCAGTTGCATAGCGGCGTGGACTCGTGGCAAAATGGCGCTTCGATTAGAAAACATTCCAATCAGTCGTAGCAGGTCTCCTGAAAGCCCCACAGCGCGAACGTCAATTTTATGAAACTTAAAAAAAAAAAAAAAAAAAAAATCTAGCTGATTTTGTTAATCGCTAATTTTACCATAAAATGTGTGCTAGTTGCTAACTGTATGATCCAAAATGAAGGCCGTGGGCGGGCCGATCTGCGCCCAACACTGACTCCATGTGGTCGTTTTATGTAAGCATAAATAAAAACCTATGGACTATTCATTTTCAGGTTGATGTTATTCCCACATATTTACGTGTGACCAGCATAGAAAGGGATGGAAATTCATATTGGCCACACGTAAAAGTGCAGCCAAGATTGCATTGCCCGCATGCATTTTAAATGTGTCCAAGGCTGGATGCTTTTGTTGGCCGCACGTATTTAAAATTAAACTTAAAGTGTTAAAGTCAAAAGTTAATTTGTGAAATGTGTTCTCCACATTTGACCCATCACTGGTGGAGCCGTGAGCTGCAGAGACAGGCGCACTCAGGAACAATTTGCTTGTTTAACCATAACCATAATCCTAACTTTAATCCTTTTCCCCCGGGTCTGTGCGATTAAGAAAAAAGATTCTAATTTTTAAACGAAGCTGTTTGAAGCGTCACCTTTTAAACTTAAGTTTCTTTTTGAGTGAGACTACATTTTTTGAGTATTTTTTAGCTGAACTCAATAAATAATCGCTGAATGATCATGTTAAAAAAAAAAAAAAAAACAGATTTTCCTCCCTCAAATTAATTTTTCTTTGGCTTTTTGAAAATAGAAAACCGGTTCAGATGAGAGACAGCTTGATTAGTTAATGCCTTTTGCAGTAATTTTACATTGCATAATATTTTAATATTTTTGTTTTCAGTAGTGAAAGCAGAACATTGTAAATAAAGAGAGTTTATGGTTCAGTAAATGCTGCATTTTACTTCGGCAGGTTTGTTATTCATAATTAATTTCAGTGCCACTTATTATCTGCAAATAATCATAATATGAAACCACAGGCACAACTGTTTATTTTGAATGATTTGGAACCTTGGTCTAAAACTAAGTTTTTTTTTTTTGTTTGTTTGTTTGTTTTTTTTTTAAATTTACCACTGTAGTTTGAATTTGAAAGACTACCTGCTGCTTATTTTGTATCATTTTAATCAGCACAATTGTACTTATGTTAGTATTTTGTTAATTTTCCATGTTGTATTCACACACTATACATAAAATCATGCAAAAAGGGAAAATTCTGTCTGGAATCATGTGATTCATTTTGCTTTGAAATCCCCAAAAATATTTAACACACTGTTTTTACAATAGAATAAAAGTTTTAGGTGTAATTTCATACAAACAACAAGAATACAGTTTGTGAACAAACTAATCACTATATTTTTTAATGAAAATACAAAACAATTCAGGTTAAAGTCACACCAGGCAGCCCAAAAAATAAGAATTTCTCTCATATGGGCACTGCTGTCTATCTTACATCTTTCCTGGAATTCTGTTTTTCATTTTTTTTCCCCTCATAAACTTTCTTTAGAAAATAAAACTTTTCATTTAAATATTCATAGAAAACTAGAAAGCAAAGACTGATTTGAAATTTAAGGAGTTCCTTAGGAGGAACAAATGTTTTATCTGAGGTTGTTCATATGTTGTGACTTCCTAAAACCCCTGTCACACCAGGGCAGCGTTCTCGCTGCGATCGCGCGGCGTCCATCAAAAAATGCAGAACGCTGAGGTGAACCCAGTAAGGTCGCCATGAGCGCCGTAGCATCGCTGTGACATCTCCAGTGGACGCCGTGGTGTCTCCATGGACGCCATGCGACGGCGCGCACTTTGTGCATGCACAAAGTACGCGCCGTGGCTCGGCGTGTTCATGGCGTTCTGATGTGCGCGCCGTGGCAGCACCGTAGCAGCGCACTGAGAACGCCGAGAGCGCCACAGCAGCGCCGTAGGCTTGCACTCAGGACGCACATAATCGCCACAAGGACGCAGCTGTAGACAGGGGCACTTGCACGGAGATATCATATAGAGATCGCCATATCGTCCTCCTCAGCAGGAGTCAGGTCCGTCATCGTCTTTTGTGCCTGGATGGAAGGGCTGCTTGACCTTGATGGGGATGGAGAGTCAGGCGGAAGCAGCTCCACTTCCGCATGTTGAGGAGACGGTGGTGCAGTGGGGTTGGGGGGCTGTTTTTTCGTAGCCCTCTCTTGACTTTTTTTTCCTGTCATGATGCTTTGGGGAACAGGCAGGAACAGTGCGGGTTTGACTGACTATTGGCTTATATATACACGCTGCCGTGACGTCATAGGGACGATCTGGCAACTGCGCCGTGCACGCGCCATGGGCACGCAGTGACAACTCTTGGCGCGCCGTGTGAACTCCGTCAGCACGCCGTGACAACGCAGTGAAACGCCGTGACAACGCAGTGAAACGCAAAGTAAAACTCTGTGGGAACGCAGTAGCACGCCACGGATGCGCTGTAGGAACGCCATAATCGCCGTGAAAGCGCGGAGACATCTCCATCTTCATTTTCCTGCGTTTCCACGGCGTTCTGAGAAATTTCATAACGCCGTGTGAACTCCGTAGAATCGCAGCCTAGTGTGACAGGGGCTTTACTGTTTGTATTGAACATATATATAATATATATATATATATTTTTTTTTTTAACAACACCCAACTAAATTTCTTTGTTAAATAATGTAATAATTTTTCCAGTAAAAAAAAATGTTAAGATTTGTTTTTTTTTTTACTGCGTCAAAAAATAGATTTTGGTCACTGGGATTGTGACTTCAAACTTGGAAGCAAAATTAGTTTGAAGGTTGTTGCCACCAAAGTGCTTGGACGAATGATTGTATTATTTCTCTTTATAAGATGCTTAAGCTAGTACATCTGCTGCACTGTTCTACAAACATTTTTACAGCTTGTATTGAGTTGCACCTTGTCTTTGGGCCAATTTCCAAAAGACATGTTAAAATAAAAATAATTTTTGTTAAAATTATTATGTCATTTGTAACCTTTGTTTATATATATATATATATATGTATATATATATATATATATATATATATATACATATATATATATATATATAAACTGAGTCTTAGTGAGGCTGAGTTATAATATCAAAATCTTCTTTGCAAGTACTACAGTGTACAGTAATCCTAAAACATAGTTTATACTTGTTCAGATTAGTGATTTGACCAGCTCAGATGCAGTAAAGTCTGTGTGTAATTCATGGTTAATGGTAAATTCTTTAAGAAAACAATTAAACTGTTCTAATAAACTCATACACATCAGAGTTCTTTCCCCACCCTTACAGCTTCCCCCTAAACCTACATTTAGCCCTCCAGACGGAAAGATATGGAAAAATAGTGTCTTCAAATTTTGACATCAGCATCACTCGATGACGTTATCAAAAGTCGCCGGTTATCTACCATAACTGCCAGTGCTTGAAAACGAATACCATTGATTTTATAACTTTTAAAAAAATCATTACTTACATTTAAATGTAATTTTCTCTGCTTCAGAGCACACCCAGGTAAAAAAAAAAAAAAAAAAAAGTGTCCCTCCACCACAGCACAGCGCGACGTGGATCATCCACAGGGCGGAGGGATGCACAGTCATTAGTCCCTATGGCTTTTGCTTAAAAGAAAAACAATTGTGTACACCACTGCAGCTCCAGATGCCCCTACAATGGGTAGGGGAAGAATTCTGATTCAGCTTTTGAGTTGAAAACATTTTGCGTTTTCAGTGTCTCCTCTCCAAATTAGCAGTATGCAGCAGCAAATGGACAGCAGTTTAAGAACATAAAGCAACCATGTACAACTGTATTATTGAAGTCCCACTCCAATTTGATCCTTTGTAGAAGCTTTCTCAGTGCTCTTTTAATTATGATTGTGCATTTTTTTTAGCAAAAAATTGTTGCATATTAGTTTGATGCTCTGTTGCAATCAGTACTGAAATGTTAGTCTTGAGCCATTCCCTATAGATAATGCAGTATATATGCGTATTTTTAAGATTGATCTGTCTCTGATCTCTTTCCTCTGCAGTGAAGCGCTTCAGAGAGCCTAAACATGAGCGGAGACCATGGAGGATCTGGTAAATGCTCTGCAAAAGCTGTTTATTTCCGTAACTTCACTTCTTCCACTCTAGTGCTGTAGGGACACCTGAACAATGTCTTGATAGGTTTTTGGACACCTCCAAGCAAGCAATTGGAATGCTCTTCATCCATTTTGCCAATGTCTACTTGTCGGACCTCACAGAAGAGGATCCGTGCTCATTGTAAGTCTGATTTGTTTCCTCTGACCCCATTGGTTCCTGTAACTCTCTACACAGCCAGTAGATATGATCCTGTCCTCCTGTGCTTTTTTTTTTTATTATAGATACCTCATTAACTTCTTATTAGATGCCTCCCTGGGCATGTTGGTGATCTATGCAGGAGTGAGAGCTGTAAGCGCTATTGTTGAGTGGAGACAATGGGATTCTCTTCGTTTTGGAGAATATGGTAAGTCCAATTATGAAAACACACCATGACCACTGGAGGGCAGAGTTTTTCCTCAGTAAAGCAGAACTATGGGCCACTAAGTTGCTGCAGTCAAATCATATTCTTAAATGCATATTCCAGTTGTTCAGTGTATCAAAAATAGTTGATACACTGAGCAATTCATTTTTTATACCTTTAATGCTTGTGTTTTCCATTTATGATAATTTAATATGGAGAGAAAATAGACTCGCTCTGATTTGTGGGTGTGTAATTCTTGATTTGTACTATGGAAGCGTATGTGACACAAAAATAAAACTGGAAATACTGGAAATTCCAATACTGGAAATGCTATTTCATTTTCAAAATGTACTTGCATTATTTGTCTCTTGAATAAAATGAAAAAGCAATCCTCAGAACGTCTTTTTCAGACCTCCTCCTCCGGTTTGGTTTGTGCTGTCTGGAAACTACAAGCCGTTCTCATTGATTTATATAGAGAAACGGAGAAAAAAGGAAGGAAGAGGAGGAAAAACGAGCTCAAAGCTGAGATTCATCATTCCGATTAACTTGTGTTTTTTAAAACATTAAAGACAGAAAAGCGGGATACACTGTGGATAGTTTGACAGTCTGTTACTCCCGCCGCCTCTCTGGCTGCAGCCCGATACAGCTGACGTGTCCAGCGGGGTTCACGGGCTGAATGTGCCGGCAGACAGACAGCTATGCTGGGGCTGGATCATGCTTTAGCCTCCAGAACTTTGGGATATTTGCATATTTTCGCGCAGCGAAAGAGGGACAGTCCACACGCTCAAAGCTGAGATTTATTTTTTCTTCTACAAATAACTGTCGTTTCCCAAAAAAAAAAAAAAAAAAAAATTATTTAAGAGACAAATAATGCAAGTACATTTTGAAAATGAAATAGCATTTCTGTTTATGCATTTTAACTTTCAAATTTGATATTTCTGATTGAATTTTGGTACAGATTTACCATAGAACTTTTTGAGAATGAAATGTCAAATGCCATTTTCTTTATCATTTTAATTAAGTTACAGATTGAGCAGTATTGAAGAAGAAAATGAAAAAGCAGTTTTGATAATTGCTTTTTAATTTCATTTAAGAGACAACTAATGCAGGTACATTTTGAAAATGAAATAGCATTTCCAGTATTGACTTTTAATTTTATTTTTGTGTCACATACGCTTCCATATTGTACGTGCGTAATTTAGGATTTGTGCATAACTGTGGATTTGTGATAATGACCTGGCAATGCCTCCGACAGGGGGGTCTCTCCCAAGAGCTGGTCACAGTCACGGGGATACCAAGAGCTGCCTGACCCTTCTAAACTCTCACAGAATGTAGGCCAGTTTCGATCTGCAGGTGTTCATCCTCGTGACTGTGATCAGCGCTTGGGACAGAGCCCTGTGTCAGAGGCGCTTTCAGAAGTGCTCTTTTCTGTAAAATACTTTTGTTTTTAAAAGGGATAAGTGCTTTAAAAAAAGCTTATTTAGACTTTTTTTTAATAATAATTATCGAAAGTGTCTTTTTTAAGAAAGTGGACAAATGTCAAGATGTATTTTGCATTCTTTAAAATTTTGTAATTTTTTTTTAAACTCGAGTTGAGACATCCATTTGCTTATTCTTCCTGGTATCTGTAAATGCTTGTCTGAAATGTTTAAGTTTCGATCATTTTTTAAATACCTGCGAATTTGGAGCGGAGTGTGCGCAGGCGGCATCTGCTCTCCCCTGCAGTTCACGACAAGCGCTTCTGCTAGAGCTTTTTTTTGGTGTTTTTGCCATCATGTGTAAATTAATAACCTAAAAATATTACCCCATGTTTCCTCTAAGAACTACTCTCTGCCTCTCTCTTGTTGATGGGTTTTTTTTTTTTTTTGTTTTTTTTTTTTACACCCAAAACCTAGCCCCACTCCTGCTCCGGAGTCCGCCCACAACGTTGATCTTTATGTGTGTGTGTGCGCGTGTCTGTCTGTTTTGTGTGTGTGTGTGTGCGTCTTGCAGTGGTATGTTTGTTTTCATCTCTACAGTCTGTTTAGATCCACAAACATGATCACATTTGTCAATCGCGGTATTCTATTGTGAAAACTTGGTTATATTTTGATAATAAACCAGATTTTATCATGTATCTATGCAACTTCCTGTCAGAATTGACGCGGATCGCTTGCAGCTCACGCACAAAGTAGAGCAGACGCCGAAATGATCTGCTACACGGCGCGAGGCTTCCACAAGGACTGCGGCATGAGGCGTCTGGCGTCACACCATAGGTTAACAAAGGAGCCAAATGGAAGCAGCCTCTGTTCCGTGCCGCTTCGTTGCACTTTTGCGTCCAGTGTGAACAAGGCGTTAGAACCTGCGTTGTTTAGCTAATTAAACAATCCAGTTTTATATATCTGATGCTGAAAATAGGGGTTATTAATCTGAAATTAATTAGGTTTTCAAAAGTAGTCTTTTTTTATTTTTTGTATTTAGTTTGAAAAAAATAAAAATAAAAAATAAATCATACACTGTGACTTAACTGTCTTTTGTTTTTATAACAGTTGCTGCTATGTCTGTGTTTTATGTTTTTTTTTTTTTAATTTCATTATTTCATTTCCTCTCCATGTTGTTTTCCTTACTCTTATATGTTCAGGAGAGCCAGTCCAGTGCTCTGCATGGTTGGGTCAGTGCATTCTGTACATTCTCATCATGATGTTTGAGAAGGTCCTCATCATGTTGGTTCTGCTCATCCCCCAGTGGAAAACGGTAAGAAGAGAAGATCAACTGGTTAAACAGTTACAGTAGTGTAATTTTGTAGTGTATTATTTAATACATTTATGAAAACAATAACATTTAAAACTATTATTTAAAAAATACACTTTTTTGCCTTTTGTTTTCATTTTTATTGTTTAATTGGAGTCTCGATCCAAGTTTTTGATCTTTTGTAAAAGCATTCCCAGTGGTCTTTTAATTATGACTAAGCCATTCTAGGAAAAACCTCAAAAAACAGTTGTTTTCTAGTACATGGTTTCTGCAAAGTGGTGGTAGTTCATTAAAAGTTTGGCCTTTGAATTGTGGGTGGAGCTTTTGATCAAAGTACCGGTAAGCCTCCACTCATTTCCCATGAATCTAATATTTACATGCCCTCCGGCTAGCTTACAGCACCTCACAACGTAACGTCCTCAAAACGTTGGCGGTTTTTCCTCCTACACACGGCTGCTGCGTCACGATGTCAAAGACATTTTAGGCCAAGTGTTAAACGATAAATCTGACTGTCAGGAAAAAGTGTTCGGTGTTATGGCAAGGGAGTGGTGAGCTTTTTATCTGCTTTTTCAAATGACAATTTTTTTGTCTCTTCCTGATTCACTGGGGTTTTCATAAAAAAATACTCATAAATGCACTTTCAATCCTAATTTTATATTAAATATCCTTTTATGTGAGAATGCAAAAACACACTAAAAGCTCTCAAAGTACTATTTTTATTATAGTGTATCTTTAATGTTCTTATGAAATTGTTTCTGGTTTAAAGTTAAAACTTTTTTTTTCTTCAAACTTGTCCTGTTTAATGTTATAACTTAAGCTTTGCCCCAGCATTTGGAAAGTAGTGCGCTTTTTAGTTCTGCACATTTAGAAAAGATAGTGTTTTTGTGTTGCAGCTGGCTCTCCTTAACCCCATTCATAATCCTGACCTGGAGCTGGCAATAGTAATGCTCATTGTTCCATTCTTTGTCAATGTAAGTCCTGCTACCATCTTCTTTTGTTGATCTTGGCATGTAAGTGTTAGAAAAAAACAGTTTAATTAATATTTTATAAACACGTCATCTTAGTAACATACAACCACTGTTTTCAAAACGATTAGAAACATTTTCTAACATGTTATTTAAAAATACATTTTTCCAACCTAATCTATTGTTTTCTTTTTTGGTCACTTTAGGCTCTCATGTTTTGGGTTGTTGATAACTTCCTTATGAAAAAGCATAGGACAAAAGCAAAACTTGAAGAGAGGGAAGAGGACTCTCGTGGGAGCAGTAAAGTACGCTATAGACGAGCATTGTCCCACGATGACTCTGAGTCTGAGGTAGGTCTCTGGAAATGTGATGAAGACTTCACCATCTGTATTCCACCACCAGTATAAACACAATCTTTATTTTTAATAAATCAATGTAGGAAAAAATACTAACATTAGACTAACAGCATACTTACCATTATACAAGAAATATTCTGACCTTCAAACTATATTGTAAAGACAAAGTCTAACTTCAAGGTTTTTTGCTGGTTTTTGCTTTTAGTTTCAGGGAGAACAATTTCTGACAAAACCATAATGACGAGAGTTGTTTAGTTTTGATAAAACTGAGTTGACCTTAAAATGTTTAGGGCCTTCTGAAATTCTGAGCCAGTGGTTTGTTGAATCAGAAGTCAGATTGTGGATCAGAAAGGTCAAGGGTGTTGTACTTTTTTTTTATTGTACTTTTTTTTTTTATTGTTTGTTTAATGCCCTGTTAAACTATACTAGCCATGTTGTGTGAACTTTTATGCACTTCCTTCTTAGGTTTGAAAAGACTTCAACAGATTGCACATAGTGTAATTATTAAATCTGACTGATCATTGTTCAAAAAATTCAAAAACTCTTTTGTTTAACCAATAGAAATCCTGATTGCTAGTCAAGGCAGGAAACTATCATGTACTACACCACATGGTGTGTATTCAGGGCCAGTGGCGCAATGGATAACGCGTCTGACTACGGATCAGAAGATTCTAGGTTCGACTCCTGGCTGGCTCGATGTTTTTCCTTTTTTTTGTTTATTTAAAATGGATTTTTCGTTTTATTATGAATTCGTTTATTAGCCCTATACAAGTTGTGTGTTTTGTTTTTTTTTTAGAATTATTGCTTTATGCAGTGAAGTGAACTTTACTTTTGTGTACAATTTATTGGTTCAAGATTTAAAGGATTTGATCATATAATACAGTTATTCATCAGTAACGCTGAAACATAATGTTTTAACATTTGAATTGGGTGCCTTTTAGTTCTGTATCCCTTCTATTTTACATTATTTCATTACGTGTAGACGGAAAGGGAAAGCTCTACAGACTGAATTGTGTGGGGGTTGGGCATTGTGTTAGGGTTCTAGCTGCTGCATTCTTCTGGGGTAGTCACAAGGGCCAGTGGCGCAATGGATAACGCGTCTGACTACGGATCAGAAGATTCTAGGTTCGACTCCTGGCTGGCTCGCATTTTGGTAGCATTTTTCTCATGATGAGGGACATGTCTAAGAAAATTAAAGACCCTCTTAAAGCACAATTGTGTTTTTAGTGTTTTTAACATCTTGGGTTTTTTTTAATAATGGAGGAAATACACAAATAATAAGCTTGAAATCAGATTTCTGAGTATTTTTTATTCAATAACACTTTATATTAAGGTACATTAAGGTTAAGGGATATTAAGGTACTTTTTTTAATGTTAGTATATGCATAATTAGTCTTTATTACATTGTTTGGTAACAATGCAAAGTAAAAGAAAAAAAGCGGTCGAAATACTATCTTGACTCAGAATTAGCCATAAAAAACCTATGTAGATTCCAAATTAGCCAAGAAAGCTAACACATTATTAAAAAAAAAAACTAGCTTAAGTCAGAATTAGCCCAAAAACCCTCAGTATTTTCCAAATTAGCCACAAAAAAAAAAAAAAAAAAAAAACTAAGACAGAGCTGAAATACTAGTTTAACTCACAAAAAACTTTATTAGAAGCCAAGTAAGCAGAAGAAGCTATCACATTGCTAAAATACTAGTTTAGCTCAAAATTAACCCAAAAAACTTCAGTAGATGACAAATTATCCAAAAAAGTGAACACATTACCAAAAATACTATCTTAACTCAAAATTAGCCCAAAAAACCTCAGTAGATGACAAATTAGCCAAAAAAGCTAACACATTACTAAAATACTATTTTAACTCAGAGTTAGCACAAAAAACCTCAGTAGATGACAGATTAGCCTAAAAAGATATCACTTTGCTAAAATACTAGCTTAACTCAGAATTAGCCCAAAGAACTTAATTGGAAGCCAAATTAGCCATAAAAGTTACAACAATGGCAAAATACTAGTTCAACTCAAAATTGGCCTAAGACAACCTCAGTAGATGCCAAATTAGCCAAAAATAACCAGCACATTGCTAAAATACTGGCTTGACTCAGAATTAGTCCAAAAAACCTTAATAGATGCTAAATTAACCAAAACTGTTAGCGTATTGCTAAAATGTTAGCTAAACTAAAAAATAGCCATAAGAAACCTTCGTAGTATTAATGTCCTTTACATGCTGAACATTTTGATACCCATATTACATAGGTTTGAAAGTATGCATTTTGTGGAGAAAAAAAGTCTCAGATTGCCAAAAGTGGTAAAAAATTGTAATTTTTTTTTTAAATTGCATAAGATTTAACAATGCCTAAAGTAAAAGCATGAATTTCCTGAACATACGGAATGTTCTTGATTGCATGAATTGCAAACATTTTTAAAAAATTCCCATTCATTTTCAATTAGACTAGTAATTTTGCCTTATTTGTGTAAAATCGCAAAAAACGTAAATTGTATGAATACCAAAAGAACAAGTATGAATCTCCTGAATGTTGTCCTTATAGTTGTGCATAAAAGTGTTTAACACGTTATTTAATAGTTGAACAATGCTTAACTATGCATTAACTAATTTTAATGAAGAAAACTTGATTTAAGGTGCTACCCTTTATTTAAATTGCTTTGAATCACAAGCTGATGAGCAAAATCCCCATGAGACTGCCAGTGTTTAACCATGACCATGTCCCTAGAAATAGATGGTAACTCAGACTCACTCGGAAAGACTGAAATGAATCCTCTCAGAGTAATTTAGGTGCAGTGATTCTTCACCAGGTTCTACTAAAACATTACATCTTGAATAATATACCAAAGTTTACACAAATACTTACTATTAGGTCTTCTTGATTCTACAATGATGGAAGAAAGTCACTCTTTCTATGTTTAATGTTTATAAATTCATCCCAAATGTCATTTTTGCAGATCCTCTTCTCTGCAGATGATGAAATGGATGAGTCAGATGAAGATGATGTCCGTCGACTCACTGGCATGAAGACGGTGAAGAAGAAAAAGCTTCGTATGGGAATCCCAGTCTGACCCACATGCCTTGTTTTGCAGCTATGATGGGTTTCTCTGGTAACTTTTCACCTTCCAGGTCCGCAGACATTCCCTGTACTTCCACGCAGCGTGAGATCAGCCTCTGTTCCCGTCTTTCAGACAAAGTTTTTACTGTACTTAATTCCTTTTTTCTAGATTGCTTCACTCACTGTGCAGAAAAATCTAAGCCATGTTTGAACAAGGTCATTAAAGTGTCTTTTTGTACTTTATTATGATATTTGGGTCCCTGCTGCATGTCAGTGTGGCAAAAGTATCAAGTCAGTTAGATGCGTCAACTTTGCCTCATGAGAGCCAAATTTCATAGTAAATTCTGGCTAGTGTGTTGATTATATTTGCTTCAAAAACATTGTTGGAGTTCCTGTATTCTTAGTATAAATAATCTGAGCGTTGACTGCGTAGGTGTACCACCATGTGATATATGTATAAGAGGGCAGGTGAACATTAACTACTCCCCCTCTCCATTTCTAGATGATCAGGTTTTTTTTTTTCTTTTCTTCAGTGTCTGAACACTACAGCACAGTTACACTCTACTGCTGTAGATCTCTTATGAAATGTTACTTTGATAAAGGAAATGCATTCATTTTTGCAGCAGCCTTCCATTTCTCTAACAAACCTCATGAGTCATTTCTAAGATTGGGACTGCAAACGTCTTGCTACTACATTAGATTAGCATCACTGATTAAAATTGGACTGTGGAATGATGCTACTGGATTTAATGTTCGTTCAACTGGTGGTGTTTGCTTGAGGCTGTTTGATTAATTTGTTCCATTTGTAATTTTTTTCTCTTCGTTTTTTTTTTTTTTTTTATTATCAATGTTTTTGTAAGCCAAGAAGGTGACTATGCTTGTCTCCAAAGTGTTCTTTATTCCTTCACTCCAACAGTGAGAGCTGACATGGAAACAATTTTCTTGCACAACCCTAAATTGGATCATTTTGTTTGTGTGTAATTTACTTTGTTCTCCTTTTTTTCTTTTTCAATGTGTGTTTACATTACCAGCAGGTGTTTTGCTAGATTGTTTTTTTTTTTTTTTTTTTTTACATGTAATGTTTGTCATTTTTGCTTTTACAGTTTTAACTGTAATATTGAATCATCAGACACAAAGCAGCATTCAGCGGGCTCTGAAGAATGTGATAGACCTCTAAACTGTAAATGATGTCTGTGGACCACACACCTGAAAGGACGCTTTGTGTGCATGTGTACTGTTGTGTGATAAAACTTGTGTGTAGTGTTTGAGTGACTGCTAGTTCTGTTTAAAACTAAAGGTGGCGACTTAAACTGCAACCACAACGGTGCTGGTCATAGTTTTACTATGTTTGTGCCGTGTTGGGAACGAGTGAAATGACTTTTAAAAAGGGGGATACCACAGCACCTTCCAGTCTGCTCAAGTAGAACATAGAGGACTTAAGATATTCTGCAGTTTTAACTGATGATTCATTTCAGGTCAAGGGGGTGGAGCATGATTTAAGTGCTTTTCAAATAAAATACTTAAAAAAAAGACTTGTTTGATTCTATTAGGATACAGTATACGATGTTTTTATTTTTACATTATTACTCAATTGCAAATGAGAACTAATGAATTGAAAGCTATTCTTACTCAACAGATGTAGACTTTGTCATCCAGAAACACAAGGTAAGACAACCTGTTTGCCTAAAAACTGTAAAGAATTCACATCAGAATTCAAATCTCTTTTTTTTTTTTAAACTTTTGTTTCATGTTGCTTTCTGTAACATCTAATTGACACAGGTATGTTGTCATTACTGTTCTAACACAAATGTGATCAAATATATTTGTTACCAATCCTGTGTGATCAAGTGGTTAGCATTGACCAATGATCATGATCTTGAAGTAGCTAGACCCTACCCCCTCTTACTGTTGAGTGAATGTGGGGAGCACTGAACGTTTGAACTGCTCATCACAAGGCAGACAGTTAAATATGAGAGATGATTTACAAATTAGCATATGAAAATTGTTATTTGACTGAAAGAGACTCGAGAGCCACATGAAAACCCACAGAGAGAACAAGCAAATTCACACGATAGACCTTGCTGAGATTTGAACTGGAACCTTTGTCTTGTTAATTAATGGTGCTGCCCACTACACCATCACGTAGCCTGAGTAAAGCTCTAAAAGCTAAAAGCATAGTCACAAATACATGATTGGATTTCATGTGAACATGTATTGTGTTACTCATCTAATTTTTCAACTTTGCCATTTGAATGGATGTGAGTCATTTGCTCGTCATAGCACAATTTGATACAAGTTTCAGATGGTTATGTTGCTGTAACTGTTCACCTCACCAGGATATTATGTGTGCTCTTTTTTTAAAACACAGTTCACAACTGTATTAAAAAAAAAAGTATTTTCATCTAACTGTTAAAACCTCTGAAGTTTGTGCTATGGAGTGGTGGATATTTTTATTTCCTAAACTGTCAAGAGGAACTAGGCTCCAGTTATTATCAGCTGTTGGCTTGTTAACTTTGGGGAGACCCATTCCAGCCGTATCATCTGTCACGTCAGGCCTAAGAATACATTCTGACAACAGACCTCAGTGAAACAGATGGTAGAGGTTGACTATATATAATGCCAGGCTTGATGGAGACAAAGACACTTGGTTAAATTGCAGCATAGAAGGAATCTGTGGAAGAAATCGCCAAGCTCTCATCATGGCTCAGGTAGGCTGTGGACAGATATCACATGTTTAGTAAACATTTAGTAAATGTTTAGTAAATTAATGACTAATTTAATCTCCGTAGCCAGGTGAAATTAAAAAGAAGAGGCGCCCTCCGATGAAAGAGGAAGACCTGAAAGGAGCTCGCAGTAAACTTGGCCTAAAAGGTGAAGTCAAGAGTAAGACATATGAGGTCATGGTGGAGTGTGGTGAGTACAATTTATTAGTATTAAAAAAAAAAAAAATTGTATTGTTCATATAACAAGATAATTGCATAACTTCATGTCAAATAAAGTCTTATAAAGGACACTGCATTATTATCAGACACTCCAAAGATCATGTTTGTTCTTTTCTGGGATGTTTTACCAGCTGACCAAAGAATACAAAATAAACACTACAGCAGTGATTCGTAAAAGCAAAAGACTCCAGCTGAAAATTACAAACATAGTGACGAACAAAAGTGTATTGGTAATCTAACGCTGGAACAATAACACACAGACAAAAGGACGTTCCCTGACCGGGAATCGAACCCGGGCCGCGGCGGTGAGAGCGCCGAATCCTAACCACTAGACCACCAGGGAGTGTACGAAGCGACATAGAAATGAAGAGGAATTGTCAATTAAAAAAAGAATTATATGTAAAGAAAGAAAAAAGAAATTGAAATGTGTAAGAGCCATCCCAAGTTTAACAAATAGGCTAAAGAAGCTGAACGTATGCTGGTCGTTGTTAAAAGTTTGAAGCTGTTGGAGAGCCTCATCCATTTATTTTACAAGCACAAATGGGGGGGGGGGGGGGGGGGGGAATGAAACATGACTAATGTTCATAAAGATTTTTTACTTCTAAAAATATCATATAAGATACAATTGGCTAAAATATGACACAGACAATAAATTTATATATATATATATATACATTATATAATTATATAATATATATATATATATATATACACACACACAATATATATATGACCAAAAGTTTGGCTGGTTCACTGTAACTTGGCATTAAGGGTTGATCTAGAAAATATGTTTGTCAAAGTTAGTTCTCCAAAGTAAGACAATTGTGAAAGAAAGCACTGAAGAGTCAAGAGTTCATGTGAGGAGAACCTGTGCAGTCTTCTTTCCTCCACTATTTTGCCAAAAGCCTGTACAACCCCTCATTTATTAGAATTTCCGGTTTTCTACATTATTGAAAGTAATGAATCTTAAAAGATTACGTCAAATTTTCAACAATAAACTTCTCTTTACAGTCATGCCAATATTCAATGAATTCTTGTAGCAGTTCTTATCAGCTTGCATACCATACTCCTTCAGCTTTTCTCAGGTCTCCCTTCCTTAATGGCACGCTGAAACCCCAGCAAAGCAGATTTCAATGTGCAAGTCAAACAAGTTTAATTTTAAGTATAAACAGTAGGATAATCATAAATGAAGTTTATACCGCGGGTAAATGCTTGATTTGGATTGCTGGATGTGGATTAAAAGGTGATAACCACGGTGGTAAATGCACACCTAAAAAATAAGTTTCAATCACACAGCCCAAATGTTCTGTAACACTGCGCAGGCTTCTTTAAAACATACTTTGTGTCATCATCTGGATAAAAACAAGCAGCAGGTAAACTTCCTCTTTGAACTGATGCTTAATTTAACCTATTGTGACGATCAGCATATATCGTTTTCCTTTTGTAAGGTAAAGGAGTACATATTGACAAATTATCAACCCCCTGCTCCATAATATTAGGCTTATTTTCAGTAGGTTTTTTTTATTATTATTTTTTTTATTTATTCTCTTGCTCATAAGACGCAACACTCAGCGTTCTGAATGGTGTAGTCTCTCACCACAAGAGAGAGTTTTTGTTTTTTGATCAGATCAGAAGAGTGGAGTCTACCAAATCTGCCTTAAAATTAAACACCAAGATAGAAATTGATTGTGCAATGTGTTTGTGTTCTAACTGCCCACTAAAGGCTGAATTTCAGAAAAAGAAAAAAAAAAAATCCACATTTGTCAGGATCTTCCTTTTAAATGTGTAGCACTTTGCCGCTGCAGTTGAGGTCTGTGTTGGCTCAACTGGCCCTGTGGGGTGTTGCCATGTTATCGTGACAAGCCAATTTAAACCTAAAAAAATAACAAGAATAAGGTACTGAATATTGATTGAATATTTATTTCTTTTTTAAATGTCCATGGTATAAGCAGGATAATACCCTCCGAAGTGTACATTAAGAGAAATTAACGCACTTCACAGAGGCAACCGTCCGACGTAAAGGCCTCTGCGTCGTTCGTTAATTTCTCATAATGCACACTTCGTCGGGCATTATCCCTTACACATACTCTCATCAATAGTTTTATTAAAATTAATCAAATCTTGCAGCAAAGCCTTTTCTAGATACACCTTATGAAGTCCAGCAGCCCTAAAGAACAGAATCTTTTGATAACATGTCCCGGATAACTGGAAATCTCCACAGACAATAATGTGATGGCTTAACTCAATCAAACGATAATAAAAGCATATATTTACTTTTTAAAAGACTGCTAAGATATTTTTCTATGGCTCTAACAATTACAAGTCCTTAAAGCAGCAGACAACTGGAATAAAAAAGACAAAGAACAGTATTATCTAAAACTCTTTTCCTCTATAGCATAATGTGCATATTTTTAATTATTTTTGATTGCATCATCAAATTATAAAAGCATAAAACCAATTTCTACAGATTCCAAACGAAAAAATATTGAGTTAAGTGGATTTTTCTATTATAATTTTTGCGTCCGTATAAAAGGCAGTGTTGATCTTCTATTTTCCTGAAGCCAAAAAGCAGGTATGTGTAGAAATAAAATAGTCACTCTGCACTTTGGATTAAAAATATTTCATTTCACTCCTTCTATTTTCTTTTGGTGATCTTTCACAATCAAAATATAAGGAACAAATTCACAAAAAATTGTTTCTTAAAGACCCACTCAAATCATGTTTTTGGTGTTTTTAACGTGTTTATATAGCATTTTCTAATAATGGAGGAATTATTTAAAAACAAATTAAGATTCAAACTGTGTTTCTGAGTATTTCTTTATTCAAATCATGCTGGATCAGATTAAAACCCAGTGTTTGAAAAATCTTGGGTTTGTGACATAGCAACGGCCATAAGTTGGCAAAGCCTCTTTTCTCTGCTCCAATTTAGATGCATCCACTTGTTAACAAATGAACCTACCAATATCTTCATTTTCCTTGTCATTGTTTCAAAATTGTATGGCTAAATAGTTGTAACATTACTTGCCACCTTTTTTTATTGTAACGCTAATGTTAGCTTGGGCTTGTGAGATGCAATAAGCTAGCAAAAGAGAGTGTAAACAAAGTGCTAAAGAGAAATGAGAAGAGCTAACTTCTGAGCCAACAGTCATGACTGCAACTAAGGGGCACATTTATAATAAGCTCCTGACGTGCTAATGAAAATATATCATAAGAAATGATAAAGTGTTTTATTTAGTCTATTTACTGTATAATCATTTCTAAAAGACCATTGGGAGCAATTGTCCAATAGAAAAACATGGTTGGAGAGGAACATTTACAGATTGTACAGCATGTTTTCTCAAAAGACTCAGATGCCTTTTGAACAAGAAACTGGATTTAAACAAATACATAACTTTTTATCTGTTTCTGCATTCAGAGCGAATGGGGAAAGTGGCTCCATCTGTGTTCAGTGGCGCGAGGACAGGAGGAGAGACGGTCCTTTCCAAGCCTGCTGATGACAAAGACCCTGCAGCCAGTGTGTTCTCCAAGTAGTCAAGTTGCAAAGCAAAAGCACTGAAGGAACATGTACTTCAGGTTACATAAACATAACTGGACAACAAGGTTCTTCAGTGAGATGCTATTCATTTTTACATCAAATATTTGTTCAGTTAATTCAATTCAATTTTATTTATATAGCCCAAAATCACAAAGAATTTTGCCTCATTGGGCTTCTAGTTAAGTAGCTCTCATAGTCAGAGTTTAGGTGTTCCCTAACTGTTCATAGAATTGATATGAAAATAACTTAAATTCTTATTAAATCTGTTTTTATGTAGTTAATACAACAACTTTGACAACATTCCTTTGACATTAGATTCACAAAAAATAAAACATAATTAAAATGTCATGAGTTTTTTTCCCCTTTTTCCTATTTTTAAACTTCAGGCATTTACAGAGTGAAGCAATGTGTGTTTTTTTTTCTGAAATCTGTTTACCAAGTCCAGCAGATTCTTTTTTCTCGCTCAATGACAAGCTCTTGCTTTAAGAGAGCCTATGTGAGATTGCAGTCAAAAGTATGGTGTCAATTAATTTCATATATTGTAAGTGGGTAGTTATCTACCTCACAGTTCCTGGTGTTCCTGCAAATACCACTTCACTTATTTATCCAGACTGGAGTTAAGAACCTCAGGAGGAGGTCACAAAAGTCCAACAGTCATGTGTGGGGAAACTTCTTTTTGGTTACAATCAATGTTTTTTGTTGAATTATTTTACTTTTCATTAATCCACATTTACATGTTTTTTTTTTTTTTTTAAATGGGCACAGTTTTTGGTCTAGAAAAACCAACAAACATTTTGGTTTCAAAGAAATCAAAATTTGGGTTTGTTTTCCACAATATTCCAGAAGAAATTTTGAGTCTGAAAATGTCCAAACGCACCCTGATTTGGTTTATTCATGTGGTCTTGGTTCCACTCTTGAGTTTGAAACAGAAATCCGGTAAACGCAGCCTGAAAACAGACTAAAAACAAGTTTCAGAAATCAAACTGGACCAAAGGACTTTTCCAGTCTGAATACACCCTAGGTTTTCTTTGGCTCACCCACATGTAGGAGTTTTAAGGGGAGTATTCCTAGAGAGGGGATGGTGATAAACTAATATACAGTGCACTTCTCTGTGAAAGGAAGAAGAAAAAAAAGAAAATAGGTCTTTGGGTAAACACTGTGCTGCCTCACGCTGGAAGTGACTCAGGGAGCAGAGTACAGCCCAGTATAAATAAAGAAGCTGTTCACAGATGTGTGCAGCGACAGAATTACAAATATACAGCTAAAGATCCAAACCAAACAGAAGCTGGTTTGCTTTTGAATAAATCATTGATCTAGTCATTGTTGTGTCACTACTTGGTGCTTGAAAAACAACTCGCTTTTTCAAAATCGTTCCCTTTTTTGGTTAAATACTGTTGTGCACATAAGTTTACATATCCTAGAAGAAACTTTTCCTCCAGAATTTTTTGATAACATCCTGAATTAATCTTGCCATCAATTTTGGCCAAGTTTATTGTGTGTTTGTTGCTCTCACATCCCCAAAATATCAGTCATCCACCTCTGTGTTTCACAGGAGGAATTGTGTTATTTTCATCATAGGCCTTGTTGATTTCTCTCCAAATGTAATATTTGGAGAGGAATCTTGGCCCCATCACTCCAAATTACTTTGGTCCAGAAGTTCATCGGCTTGTTTTTGTGCTGTTTGGCGTGTTGTAAGTGAGTTGATTTGTGGCATTTGCAGACAAAAGGCTTTCTTCTGGCAACTTGACCATACAGCCCATTTTCCTTCAGGTGCCTACTTATTGTGGATCTTAAACACCCCCACCACAGATTTTAGATCACAGCTAAAGTCATTGGTAGGTTTGTCTTTGCATCCCTAACTGTTTTTCTGGCAGTTGTGGCAGAAATGTTTGTGACTGTGCTTTGGTTATAAGTTAACACAACCTCTCACTTTCGACTTCTTAATAAAAGTACGCTCCTGACTGGCATTCTCAGTTCATTGTATATCTTCTTGTATCCCTTCCTGTTTTGTCCAGTTCAGTCACCTTTTCCCATAGATCCATGAAATCCCTTTGTTGGGAGCCCAAGTGCACACTCATAGATTACAGTCAAGCAATTCACCGGTGAGAATGGTTACATTAAGCTACCATTTAAATTCTTTTGTATTATATTGTGTGCGTGTTTTTAGAACAGTCATCTGGGCATGTACATTTTTGAAAAGGGTAATTCGGGAAGTTTCTGTTATTATCGTTTTAAAAGGGTAAACATAATTTTTCTACAATAAAGGACTTCATCCAACCATCATAATTTCTTCCAGAGTATGTAAACTTATGAACACAACTGTTTATCATTTTATTTAGCTGGAGAAAATACAGTCAAATAACATAGCATTTTGTCAGGCCTGATTTTAAACGTGTGTGTTGGACATTAGTTTCACAATAAAACTGACAGTTGCAAAATTTTGTGTTTTCTTTTATGCTTTTGGGTGTTACTTCCACACTCACTTTAGTGTTGAATTATCATTAAACTTTGAAGTAATTCTTAGTTTTTAAAGCATTCCGAGTTCTTTGAGTTAAAAGGATCATATTTGTTCTTCAGGGCCTCTTGCCCATTTATCCAAAATCTGTTGGTCAACAGTTGAGGGAAGCACACCCAAACTCTGCCCCTTCCCCAAAAAGAAAACTTTTTCTCAGCAATAAAGAGTGAAGTGAGCCAGTGCTCAGTGAAAGTCGGGTCATGTCTGAACTGCTGAATGTCCGTCTGCTGCTGTTGGGATGTGCCTGCTTCTGCCTGTGCACCCTGGCTTCAGGGGCTCTGGTCTTCTCCAGGGACAAAGAGCCTCTACAGGTAACTTAACATGGTTTCCTTCAATTTTTTATGCTATTGATGTTAAGCTAGACTTGATTAGAAAAATGCAATTTATATGGGAACAAGTTCCATTTGGTTGCTTTTAGATCTTGAACTGATTTCTATTACTATCTTAGTCTCTTTTACACTTTATGTAAGACAGGGTTTGTCCTCTATTTGTTTTTCAGGAAAAGAGGCAAGCTTCCAAAATACTTCAAGTAAGTTGTTTCACTGACAAAAACTTATTAAAAAAATAAATCTTGTTGCTGTTAGCAATATTCTATCAATCTGAAACTTCTGCAACATCTTCAATTAAAATGAAGAGTTTTTCAGGTCTAGATTTTAATATTGCTCAATAACACATGTGTTTTATTTTGTGTTTATTCTGTTACAGAAAAGAAGCACTGCTGAACAACTGGTAAGAAAAAAATATGTTTTAGTGAAAAAAGTGTATTTCTGTAATAAAAAACACATAAAGACAACGTCAATAATTACTTTTGTGAAACATTGTTCAGGTTGCTAAAAAATAGGTCAATTTGCACAATTTTTGTACAAGCTAATTTGCATAAGAACATCAAAGTGTTTTTTCCAAAAATAACTGACAATAAGTGAAAATGTTGAGGACATCATTCAAGTAATCCCAGAAACAGCATTACACTCCCAAATGTGGAAGCAGTGACATCATGTCTTCGGAGAACTCTTTCCAAGATGCAATGTTTGGGCAGATTAGAACATTGAGTTTTTGTTAAAACTTGGCCCTAAAGAAAACAGAGAAAAAAATAAAAACAATTAAATAAAATTTTACCATTTTTTCTGTCAAATCTTTCTCCTTATTCTGTGTAAACTAGACTTTACTTTTTGACACTTCTGACAAATCACGAGCAGTTGATTTGAACTGTTACTGTGCTTATAACTTTACTGTTGAATCAAAACCTCCATCTCTACCCTCTCTTGGTGGCCTCAGGTGGAGCTGCACAGCGTGATAGTAGAGTGCGTGGTGTCATCTCGCTTCGCCCACACTGTCATGACCTCAGTGGCTTTAAACAAGGCCAACTCTTCCCAGGAGATATTTTTTGAAGTGGAGTTGCCAAAGACTGCATTTATCACAAACTTCAGCATGTCAGTCTTACTTTTATGCTACATTTAAATCCATAATCTGCTGATGTGTTTATCTGACAAAGCACATCATTTTCCTGCTCTCTGTATTTGTGCTTCCCAGGGAAATTGAAGGTCAAGTTTATGTTGGAGAGGTGAAGGAGAAAGAAAAGGCAAAGAAGCAGTATGAAAAGGCTGTCTCTTCTGGACAGACAGCAGGACTGGTCAAGTAAGATGAACAAAATAAACCCAGAGTTGATGGAGGAAAATATTGCAAGCATTTTATTGTTAACAACACGGTATATGTGGATATTTTCAGGGCTTCTGGAAGAAAGATGGAGACGTTTTCTGTGTCTGTCAATATTGCAGCGAAAAGTAACGTGACTTTTATCTTGACTTATGAGGAGCTTCTTCAGAGAAACCTGGGGCAGTATGAGATACTGACTCGAGTTAAACCCAAATCATTGGTTCAGCAGTTTCAGGTATTTCTTCTTCACGTTTCCGTGTTTACTTTGGCTAAAAGTTAGACATCTTATATCACTTGTATATTGTCCTGCATGGAAACAGATTGTGACAAACATATATGAGCCCCAGGGCCTTGCTTACGTTGATGCCCAGGCGACCTTTCTCTCCAATGATCTACTCCCTCTAGTGGAGAAAACTGTCACAGACAAGAAGGTAGACAATTCAGGAAATCTTTCTCTCAGTGTGACTTTTCTTCTTCCTTGATAAACTTGCTTTATATTTAATTTTAAGTATTAAGAAGCAGTCTTAAAAATTTCTCTACTTGCCAGGCACACATCTCTTTTTCGCCAACCATGGACCAGCAGAGGAAATGTCCCAGTTGTGATGGAACACTCATTGATGGAGATTTTATTGTAAAATATGACGTAAAACGAGATAGCAAACTTGGGGACATTCAGGTCAGCTTTAACGCAAATATTTCACCTTGTTAGCTTTGGAAATGTGTATGGGCCAGTTGGCATTTTTAAAAAATGTATTTTAATGCTAATTGTAACAAACTTTCTTTCAGGTTGTAAATGGATACTTTGTACACTTTTTTTCCCCACCTAACCTCCAAAGAGTCCCCAAGAATGTGGTGTTTGTGATTGACAGGAGTGGATCGATGTATGGTAGAAAAATGGCTCAGGTACGAGGCCGTCTGGATTTATACTCCTAATTTAGTAACGCTCCAATGAACACAATGTGATCTGCGATTCATTTCAGACAAAGGAGGCATTGTTGGCCATCTTAAACGACATCCATGAAGAGGATCACTTTGGAATAGTCCTGTTTGACTCCGGCATTGATGTTTGGAAAAGTACTCTTACCAAAGCAACTAAGGAAAATGTGGCAGAAGCCAGGGCTTATGTAAAACAAATCACTGACTTAGGAGGTCAGTAAATATTCTACTTATTATTCTTCTTCTCATTCTCTGCTTATACACACTCACACACACACACCCACACACATATATATATATACACACATATATATTAGGACTGGGCAAAGCAATACCGGTTAATATTGTCCATATAGATATTTTTCGTAAATGTGGTGATGTGACATGAATCTAAAAATCTCTATTGTTTATTGCCGAGAATTTTTTTTTGCAAGTTTCCTTTTTTAAAATTACTTGATAAACATAAAAACAGAATTTGGACAGTATTTTTCATTATATAAATATTTTTTTATTAAAATAAAAACAAAAAAAAGTGAATAATTCAACAGTTAACAAACCAAAAAAAAACAAACTATGACACCAAAAAAAGGATCAAAATGTTAATGATTAAAAAAAGAAAAACAACTGGTAGAAAATATAAATAATTTGTACCTTCGTAGCCTTTAACTAAAAAAATAAAAACAGGAGAAAAGTAACTTGTCAAAAACAACTCAGCAATTTAAGCATGTATTCCATACAGCCACTAACCTCCATGGTGGAGTGATGATGGGCATAAATATGCTGATCCAAGACAGACAAGCGAAGAGGCTCCCAGAAAGAAGTACTGATATGATCATATTGCTGACAGATGGATCACCAAATACTGGTAAGCATGCTAAATGCTGTCATACTAAAACACGAAAAACATTTACATCACATTTTCATATGTTTCTTTGTGTGCATCTGCAGGAGTATCTCATATCCCAACAATCCAAAATAATGTGCATTCTGCCATCGGAGGGAATATATCTCTGTACTGCCTTGGATTTGGAAATGATGTAGAATACTCATTCTTGGATGTGTTGAGCAAGCAAAACCAAGGAGTGGCTCGAAGAATCTTTGAAGCTTCGGATGCTGCACTTCAGCTTCAGGTAACTGATGTAAACATGTAGTCATTTCTTCTTAAAAGATTCAATACAGAGATGCCTGATTTTTTGTGAAATAATCACATTTTTATTTACACACTCTTCTTATTTAATATATGATCCTTAATTTCCCAGGGTTTTTATGAGGAAGTGTCCAGCCCTCTGCTGCTGGAAGTTGACTTGCGGTATCCTGACAACGCAGTGGACTTTGTGACCACCAGCCACTTCAGACAGTTGTTTAATGGCTCAGAAATTGTGGTTGCTGGTCGGCTGTCAGACAAAAACATCGACAATTTCTTGGTGGAGGTGTTTGGCCAGGGGGTAAGGGACACAAAGGGACACAAATGTAACATTTACCAGACATTTGGGGGATGGGGGGGTAAAAGTTGTATAAAAAAGCTCAATAAAAATTGTATTCTTTGAAGTTGGAAGAGAATTTTCAGGTGGAGGGCCAGGCCAGAGCTTTGGACTGGAATGTGTTTTATCCCGATGAAGAGTACGTCTTTGGAGATTTCACAGAGCGTCTATGGGCCTACCTCACTATCCAGCAGTTACTGGAGAAGAGGTCAGTTTGAACAACTTTACTCCATCCTTTACATACACAGAAAAAATACATAAAAACCACACATGTTTAAACTCCCACCTTTTATTTAGATGAACTCAGAGATCTGAAACATTTTCTGCATACTCAAGAAAACCATTTATCTCAAAAATTTTATACAAATGTGTCTAAATCTGCGATAGTGAGTTGCTAAGATAATCCATCCCACCTAAAAGGTGTGTCATATTAAGATGCTGAATAGACAGCATAATTGTTGCACAGTCCATGTTCCTGTGCATTATTCTAGTCACTTTGTTGTGGCGCTCCATGTATGCGTTCCCTGACAGAATTTTACACCTTGCAGTTCTGTGCTGGATTGTTTCAGGTGTCTCTTTGCACAGCCTGCACAATTGGTCTTTTTTGATGTGGTAGATTTGAACCTCAATTGTGCTGGTTCTGTCCTGTATAGGCCAGCCTTTCCAAGCCATTGGTAGAACTTCTTGAATTTAGCCACCATCAAAATAAATCCTAATGAATGTGTGACAATCATAACTAGAAAAAGTGCATTACCTGCAATAATGCTAATGCTTTTTACTGAATGTGGTCACTGAAGATGTTAAATAAATTTATGGTAGGCCTAATTGCTAAAGGGATATAAAGCTATAAAGCTAAAGCTTTTGCAAAATGAAGAATTTCTTGTAAAAATTGCATAATTTGTGTACAATTTTAAAATGCATAAAAAGAATGAATACCAAAAGTATAAGCAGGAATGTCCTGAACTTGCTGAACATTTTGATCAGAACATTGCTTAAGTCTCCAAAGTGCTCAAAGTTGTATAAATTCCATAAAATCGTAAAAACCGTAAAAATATATCAACAACAAAGGTACAAGCAGTATTTTCCTGAACAAGCTGAGTGGTTTGATACCAGTATTGCTGCAATTGCTCAAAATGTGATTTCACACTTTGAGTGGAGGCCCCAGAGAAGACCCAGGACATGCTGGAGAGACTACCTCTCTCAGCTGGCCTGGGAAAGCCTTAGGGTCTCCCCAGAGGAGCTGGAGAAAGTGTCCGGGGAGAGGAAAGTCTGGGCATCTTTGCTTAGACTGCTGCCCTGCGACCCGGTCCCGGATGAGCGGAAGAAGATGGATGGATGGTGATTTCACACTGTGGACTGGACACATATTGCTTGCTTTAAGTGAACCAGTTTGTTTCCCCCGATAATTGAAACACAAATTATCAGTCTGATTGCAGGGACAAGGAACCACTCTCAGACCCATCTTTCGAGATGTTCTCAGTTTGTTTCCAATCAGACTGAGCTCCGGTTCACGCTGAGTTTTTTTCAGTATGAATAGGTTCTGTGCTCGTAGCAGAACAACTGGACCAAAACAGCTGCCATAGCCAGGATGCAAACAGAGAATCAGAATACAATGAGACACAGCAACTTAATGAAATGGGGTTGGATGAATGCAGGCAAATTTAAACAACTTTTAATACGATTGCTTTTCACACTGTTTTCTCAACAATCTATATGTCCTAAGCACTTATCAGAGTACCTTCATAGCCATAGTCTTCTCAGTAAGACAGAGACAGACAGACAGTCAGATAGATTTATTTGTCATTGTCTCACGTACAATGAAATTAAAAAGTGCTTCCTGGTCAATGCAACATTCATGCTTCAAATCAACCCAAGGTAAAAAACACAACACTAAAGTAATAAATAATAAATAAAGAAGGTGCTGGTAAGTAAAATCTAGACATTTACACAATTAAAAAAATAAATTAATTAACTTTAAAACATCCACTTTGTCCCAGTGTACAGGAAGAGCTACAGGTTTAATGCTTCCTCGCCACATTTAACAGGTTTATTGCAGTGCGGTAGAAACTGTTCTGGAGTCTTTTTGTCCTTACTCTGCTTGACCTGTAGCGTTTGCCTCAAGGCAACAGATCAAACAGGGAGTGTCTGGGGTGTGATAAGCTTGGTAAGCATGCAGATTGCTTTCCTACTAAAACGCAAAAAACAATTACATCTTATTTTCATGTGGTTCTTTCTGTGCCTCTGCAGGAGTATCTCACATCCCAACAATCCAAAATAATGTGCATTCTGCCATTGGAGGGAATATATCTGTTCTGCCTGCAGTCTTCAAAAAGACCTTGCAGCATCTTGGCTGTACCAAAGTAGCTATTAAAAAGTGTTGTACCTGACGTTGATTCAGACGTTCAAAACTTATCAGCAAAACATAACACTTTAAGACCAGGAAGTGAACTATCACAAAAAGTACTGCAAAGTGTAGACCTTTCATTATTCTTTATCTTGTTGCTTTGCCCTATCCTCGTAATTTCTGGCTAATTACTAAAAGAGATCTTTAGCCACATGGTTTTTTGCAAGCTTTAGTTTTAAACAGGAAAGTCCGCTTGACAGTAGTCTTAATAAAGAATGAATGCAAGATTCAGGACTTGATCTGGACCAAATTAAGGTGACTCGGTTCAGAACAATGTGTTTTCCAGACAAAATAAACTTTTAAATAGCTTTGTACTTATGTGGGCACGGTGAAAGATGGTCCCTTTGACTTGCCTTTTTTTTCTTGTTTTGTGAGACACAGGGTTTCCATGGAATGTGCATTATTAGAAATGTCCTTTTGCTGCTTTTTCTATGACCCATGGCTTTACTTTGTGTGCAATAAACTGTTTAAATTTAATCCTCATAACAGGCCAAGTGCTGATTCTGAAGAGAAGGCCAATGCCACAGCAAAGGCCTTAGACATGTCTCTGCAGTACAGCTTTGTCACTCCTCTC
This sequence comes from Oryzias javanicus, assembly GCA_003999625.1. Taxonomy (NCBI): domain Eukaryota; kingdom Metazoa; phylum Chordata; class Actinopteri; order Beloniformes; family Adrianichthyidae; genus Oryzias; species Oryzias javanicus. The sequence goes on from CM012441.1 coordinate 21,268,923, forward strand.
ACCTCCATGGTGGTCACCAAGCCTGAGGTTGAGGAAGGAACATCCAGCCCTCTCATTGCTGACAAACTCACTGAAGGTAAGCATAAGAACAGGAAAAATATCAGGGTGTGTGTTTGTTTTTTTTCAGGTTCCAACATGACAGCTGCTCATCTTCCTAAACACTCCTTTGATTTCATATTCCTTTTTTTACAGCTATAAACAATTAAAAAGTGTTTTTGTCCTTGTGTTTCACAGAGCAAAGACAACAAGCTGAAAGAATGTGTAAGGCAAAAAAAAAAAAAAAATCATATTTGAGCAATATTGATGTATTATTTTGAACTCACATTTTTGGTGTTGCTTTTTAGCATACCAATATTCAAGTCCTGCAGTCGCTCAAGCATATGGAGCACCTGTATATCTTGGTAAGGAGATGTAAAGTACAGTATGTGTTACAGAACTCCTTTACTACAGAATACATTGAAGACTTTACTCATCTTGACTCAATTAAAGACAAATTTGGATAAATGTAACTGAATAAAGTCCCACTTCTCTGAACACTGGTGTGTCATTATACTTCAATAAGAGGGTTATGTATTTTCTATAGTTGTCTGTATCTGTGCATTCCTAAAGAAACATCCCAAGAAGTTGTGAAAAATACACACAACACAAATAACCTATTTTTTACAATTCCTGTTTCAATTCTATAAATATGTTTACAGAAGAACTCTTCCTCTGCAGCCTGGGTAGATTCTACCTGTATGCCTAATACTTAAAGTCACACTTCAAAAATTCATGCACAGCGTGGGAATAAAAACCTGGGGCTTTTCTAGATCGCCCCCTTTTATGCTTTCTTTTTTCCTGGTGTTTGAAAGGGTAAATGTGCAAAACATGATTGTGTTAAGGTAATATTAGATGCAACGAGTCAGAGTTCTGCTTTTTTTGTTAATTTTATTGAATCATAACAGATGTTAATATTTTTTTGTCTGCAGTGGATGGAGATCCTCATTTTATACTAGAGCTCCCTGATAAAAACGACTCTCTGTGCTTCAATATCAATGACGCTCCAGGAACCATTTTTAATGTAATCAGAGACTCTGAATTAGGTAAGACCACAATTTTTGTTTTCAGAATTGGTCTTTCTGCCGAAGTTTAAAAATCTGGAACATTTTGTTTAATAAACTGTTTTAGTCCCAATTTATTGGTTTTATTCCACTTCATTAGGAATTTGTAATGTGTTTCCCACCATGTTTCCAAAGGCATTTTAGTCAATGGGGAAGTCATTGGAGACAAGCAAATTCCCCCTGATGGGAGAGTGAATACTTATTTTTGGCGCTTTGGCATCATTCACAAAGCGTTGAGGGTCCGGCTGGAGGTGAGCACTGAAGAAATTTCAGTATTTCAGGATGAGAAACTTGTGAGACTTCTATGGTCCGACACAGCCTCCCTTGAAGGACCTAGGTAAGTAAACCATCAGCAATTTTCCATTAGTCTATTTAGAGATATTCCCATTATGAAGACATTTCACTAAAGAATTGTCATAATTCCTATTCTGTTCTGCTGAAGTTTAAACCTTGAGGTGACCAAGGATCGCAGCTTAACAGTAACTCTGAAGGACTCGGTCAAGTTTGTGATCTTGCTTCACAAAGTGTGGAAGGATCACCCGTACCACCGGGACTACCTGGGTTTCTACACCCTCGACAGCCACCTCTTGTCCCCTGCTGTTCATGGCTTGCTGGGTACAACACAACATTTCTGTGACATACGTTTTTCATGGTGTTTGATGGCTTCGTGAATAATCTAAAAGCAAAACTGAAAAATATGAAAACAAAATATTTTTCATTTGGACTTATATTCGGGTAAGACTAACAACTTCAATATAGCGTAGCTATCAATTTTATTTTACAGTCACTTATTTCTGACTATACAGAGTTTGACTTTATTGATCAACACTTTATATTTACTACTGTCATTTTTTAATGGGCTTTTTTTAAAAAAATATTAAGTAGTTTCTAACTTTTGACTGAGGATCACATAACTTTCTTTCAAAATAAAAGATGTCTTTTGTCTTATAGGATTACATAAATGCAGCAAATGTAGCTGTAGATTTTTTAACTCTTCAAAATAGCTAATATTGCAGGAAAAATCCTTATCAATCCATTAAACATGTTTCTTTGAATGTATTTTGATATAAAAAAGAAAGGTATTGTACATTCATTTTTCCTTTTGATTCTCTTGAACCTGCTTCAAGGTAAGAGAGTATACATTTGTGTTTAGGGTTCATCCCATCTTTTATAATGTTTTATGATCAGTAGCTGGGAATAACCGTTCAGTATTTTATAAAAACTGCATTAAAAAAGTTCTGAATCTTTTTAACTTTAGGTCAGTTTTATCATGGCATCCAGTATGAGGTGACAGACCTGTGTCCAGGAGAGACCCCAGAAAAACCAGATGCAACAATGTATGTGAAAGGACAGAAGCTTAGAGTAACCAGGTATCTCAAACACTTTCATTTTGTGTTGCTTGTATAATATTTGTCATGAATGTCTGAGTACTTACAATATATCTATAAACCTTACCTCTGGGTTTCTCTGGGTCCTCAGAGGCTGGCAAAGAGACTTTCGGCATAATTTGAAGACTGGAGAAAACGTTCCCTGCTGGTTCATCCACAACAATGGAACGGGCCTCATTGATGGAGACATGAAGGACTACATTGTTTCTGGCCTTTTTAAAAATCAATAAAATGATTGTTAATAATCATATCAATTACTGAAGCCAGAAAAAAGCCCCAAATATACTTGTGATCAAAAACAGTTTTTATTTCCTTTGTTTTTTTGTAATTTCTAAAAATGTAAGAAATCATATATCAAAATAAAATAGTTTATCACATTATGTAAGATACAAAGACTTTTTTCTCTCAATCCATCTTTTGTTTTTATATCCACTGCCAGAAAAATTAAGTATAATAATATAAGTAATATATATATATAATAAGTAATCAAGCAACAGGGAAAATCTAGAAAATGTCAGATGTATATGAGTTGATAGAGAGTTTGCTTTGGTGTTGGCAACTTTATTTGCAAATTTAGACTGCAACAAAATCAAAGCCAAACACTTGGAGTTATGACAAAAGTGAAAGCTGACTCTCCAACACTGTAGCCACTCACAATTCTAGAGAACAGCACGAAGGTGTCAAATTATTTCTTTCTCTATGAGTAACTCTTTCAACAAAGACTTGATCATCCATGTTTAAAATCCCCAGACTATTTGCTTTTAGCCTTAAGAGAAGCCCTCTTTTGTTACCCAGTTATGCCCATGATGTGGATAGTCTTGCTGTTGTTTCTGCTCTTATTCAGGCATTTCTTATAAGGCACATGCACAACATTTGCAAGCAATGCAATGACAGTTTTGATGTAGTCTAAAGGATGACGGTTTCATTTCTAAGTCGAGCTATGCTTTGCAAATACTCTTGAAAGAGTCTCTGCAAACAGCTTTCCCCTGGAAACAAGTCTTCCATGGAATCTGGCACTAGTTAAAAAAATTTGTTTTAGAGAAGGTGTTCTACAGAATATCTAGAAAAATGTGAGCAGGTTAGAAGTTCAGGCATTAACATGTCATGTACGTTTCTAAACACTCTCTTGTCAAAACATACAGTGTATGTTTAATCCATGTAGGTAACATCATATTAAGTAAAGAAAGGCTGGAACATCACATCATAGCGATGCAGTTTGTATTAGGCATGTTTTCCATTGACGAAGAATGACTTCATTTAAAGGTCTCTGGAAGCAAAACACTCAGACTGCCACTACTCACTAGGAATTTTTGGTATTCGTGTCTGTTTCTCAGTAATTTGGCACAATCTAATGCATTTATTTAATAATGTAAACTTTCGAGCTACACAGTGGTGTATAGGTTGGCACCTCACAGTGAGTCCCCTGGTTTAAATTTCAGCTAGATCTTTTCATGATCAAGCCAATCAGATCTTAATTGGATTCCAGGGAACATTTTAAATAATTATTTTATTTTAGCTGTTTTGGTTAAGGTTGACACTCTTTTGAAGACTTTTTAAATACACCTTTTGGTAACACATATAGTAAATTATTTCTTATGTCAGAGTAATGGATCATCCATCATTCATCTGTACTGCTTCTCCCTGAGTAGAGTAATGGGGCTTCTGGATTCTACCCTTGGTATCTTGAATGGAAAGTAAAGCACTTCACCTGTCTGTCACCCAGTGATGGATATCTATAATGAAGTAGCCTGCTTACAAATGTGTGGCCACATGGGGGCAGCAGTGAGTTGGGCTGGTTAAAAGAGGAAAGAAAGCATGGCTTTGCATAAAAGTGAGACATGGATCTTAGAAAACATGTAATCTCTTTAAATGTTGCGCCGCCCCCCCCCCCCCCCCCCCCCCCCCCCCAGTTTGCATAAAAGTTAGATTTCTGAAAAATATCTTAGCGGGTTCATCTTATTTGTTATAAAAAACAGAGTTACATAGTTTTAGTGAGGTGTGTTAGAATAAAACTTACTGGAGCTTTATATAGTGTATAATATTCATTGATTTTTCTTTTTTACACAGAAAAATTATTATTATTAATTATTTTGGTAGATTGGTCTTCAAAACAGCTTTTAAACGTTTTCAAAAGTGTGTTTATTTCCTTCATTAAGGAGTTAACTTATGTGCAGGACAGTTATTGTATATGAGAACTTGATCAAGTGAGTGTGACTTCACCCATGGAAAATAAGTTGCTTCTGGCTCCAACGAAATTACCTCGATTTAGTTGCCTTTTTTCCAGTATGGATGTTGCTATGTTGGAACCAGACAGTAAACAGTGATTGGTCAGAGTCGGTCTGAGTCATTGCATCACTCTTGCCAACTCAGAATTAGCTTATTGGAAGTCCACACCTCTACCACTTGAAAGCAGGCTACACAAAATCTGTCTATCAAACATTTTAAATGTTTGAGGTTGGCGCAATTGTGCACCACTTACTCTTTTTGAGGCATCTGATTGGTCAATTTACAACTTGAATAACTTGCATGAAAGAAGAAATATCAAGAAAAAATTAGGACTAACAAGAACTTGTTAAAAAAAAAAAAGTAGCAGAACAAGAATGGTTTATTTCTCAATAGAGGTCTCTAGTATTTTGGCCTCTTAGAGCCAGTGGGTACTTCTTGTTTGAAACACCAGGGAGGCAGTGCAGTTTTCATGTACAGTCAATGATTTGTGGTGGTGGAGTCAAGGACAGGAGACTTTTCTGGAAACTTTGTTTTTGGTTCTTTACCAGGGGTGTGCATCTCCAGTGAAGAGAAACATCATGCGTCAAGTTTGTTTTTCAATATAAGGATGACTTATTTTTCTTTGGTTTAAATGCCTTTGTCTTAAAGGTCACCTTTACCAGAGAGTCTCACAATGGAGGGGTGAAAGAACCACACTTGGCTCTGGAGCTGCAGGTTTCGGACCCCTGACATATTCACTCACCAAAACAATAAGACTTTCCTAAATGTAAGAAAACAAACTATATTTTTGTCAAACTGAATGTCCATCTTTGGGTGTGTCGTAAAAAAGTCAAATTTGTAAGACAGGACATGAAGCACTGTTACTTTTGTTTGTGTAAACGTCTTTTCTATTCACTGGAAAAAATGCCTTTCTCAAAACAAGACAGTAAAAAGTAGAAACTACATTATAGGTGAAAAAAAGCTAATTTAATTAATAGAAAATTTAAAATACTTTAAAATACCTTTAAAGTGGGTATATTTATAAACTTCTTTCTCAAATAAATTATATTTTAAATGCTAAAATAGTCCAACTAATTATAGTTTATAGTCATGTTATAGAGTAGAATTGCATGTTTTAAAATAAATTAGTCTTACAAATTATATGTAAATAACTGTGTACTAAACTCCTGCACTCTCCTTGTCAAGATCGTTTGAATAAACGGGGTGTTCAAGATTAATTGTCCTCAAACAAAAATTTTCACCTCACTGAAAAGTTATAAATTAGTTGTCTTCTGTTAAGTATAATAAGATATTTAGACTAGACAAAAATACTTGGTGAGATTTTGTGTTTTTGCAGTGCATCCACTATAGTGTGATTCCTCTAGCTTTTAGGGCTCTCTTACTTTTACTGCTGTTGTTCTGATTTGTTTTTTGAACTTGCAGAACAAATTAACTTGGTCACATGAAAGCACATACAGTTGTAACAACTCAGATGAATTTAGCATCATTTGTTTTGTTTTATTCTTTAGCTGAACATAAATCTAAGACAAATGTGTTTGTGTTAAAGCTTCTAAAGTATCCTAAGGATGACTTTGATCCCCAAGCAGTGGTAAGTTGCAATAGATTAAGTTTGTCGCCTGGTTTTAATGTTAGCTTTATAGATTTAGGCGACATATATTCTGGACATTATGGGCTGGCACTGTTTGTCTTGTCAATTCTCCCTCTTGGGATCTTGATGAGGCAGCCAAAGAAGTACCGGTAGTATAAAGATGGAGTTGATTGAAATGGCCTCTCCTGACCTCCCTTTGCTGGAACTTGTCTGTAAAGCACATTGCTCAGCCTTTTTACAGCTTTAAACCGGCCCCTAAAGCACCTCTGAAGCTAAGAACCCACCCCATGCTTCCTTGCTTTGTAATGCACCCTGACCAACTCCCTTTCAGAATAATTCTGGAAAACATATGACGCTCTCTATTGTTCTGAAGCTCAAACCTGATGCCTGTTAATGGCATCCTGTCACAGATGATAGGGTTTCTTGTAACCTGGAAACATAATCATCCACAGATGAAGAACTCCCCACTTGCCAACATTCAGTTTAGCACTCACTAGCAGGACAATTTCCTGTCTGAACAAAACCAAATATAGATCAAATAAAGTGCTGGTATGATGAAGACTGTTGCTAGAATCCCGTGTGGCAGAAAGTTCCACTTTGATCATTTCTACAAAAAGAGATCCCATTAGACCAAAGACAGTATGGTGAAGTCCCTCACTTGTAAACATATTCTTATGATCATAAACCAGCTCACACTGTGGATCTTGAACAGAACCGATATTTGGTGGTTTTCCAAAACAGTTTAAGTTCCCTGATATGGAAGTGGAAAAACTTCTTAAATAGTTCTAAGATCTTTCAGGAAAAACTCTTGTGTGCCACCCATGCAAATAGTCTGGATGTGGCACGGTTTTGAATGGATAAGCAGGGATGTAATTCTCCCAATTTCTCAAAAAAATGTCTGTTGTCATTTGAAGGGGGTTTTTTTTGTAGTTTTTTCAACAGCATTGTTTCTTCAACTGTGTTTCTTTGGTCTTTACAGTTAATTTTTCTGCATTTTTTGCACCTCAGTGTTTTTGTGGGGCAGAGTCATGTGCAGTGGGACTACATGCATAGTGAAGAGAGCAGTAATTCTTAAAAAAAAAAAAAATTTCATCGGAAAGGTCTTTAAGGTTGTTTCAGTTTTCCCAAGACTCCATCAAGGTGGACTAAATATTTCTGACTAGAACAGCAACATTATCATTCAGGTAAACTTAAGATGTTCATCAGTCAGGGCTAATCAACCTTTGGGATGCACTAGGTGGTTATTACTTAGCCCAATACGTAACCCATTTAAACAAATCTCAATGAGTAAATATTACATGTGATCCTATGATAATGGCTATTGGCTGCAAGTCTACCTGCCAGTATCCACTACTAGCCCAGTCAACTACAGAGTACCAACAATTTAGGCTAAGGCTTGGTCTATCCTTGGAAGAGTATGCGTACCATTTCTTACAATGTCATTTAACTTGCTGTAATCAATGCAAAACTGAAGCTTCCTTCATTTTCCTTCTTCACCAAAACCACAGGGGCTTGTCATAGTCTCCACAGTGGGAAAAATTTAGGCATTTTTCCCCCTCAATTCCATGACACCACCTGTTGAAAATATATAGAAAAAACTTTTGTGGCTGAATTTAAACTGGCTTTGTATCCACTATGTCAATTACACGAATTTGGAGGTCTTGCCCCCAAGTGTTTTCAACACAACAGACACATTCTGGAACTATTATTTACCAGAAACTCATTTTGTTCCTACACTAGATTGTGGTGAAACCTGTCCAAACCTGCGGCCTGACACTTACATTGTCCTTCTGGGTCGGCCGTCTCAGGATCGGAAGATAGTGGGTTCGATTCCTTGCCCGCCCATGTGTCGAAGTGTCCTTGGGCAAGACACTGAACCCCAAATGGCCTCTGGTGGGAGATTGGTGCCAGTGTTCGGCAGCGGAGCCACCACCAGTGGGTGAATGGGTCTTTGATTGTGAAGAGCTTTAGGCCCTCGAAGGAGGGTAGAAAGCGCTACACAAGTATACACCATTTCACTCATGTCTTTCTGCCTCTTCTGCTGTAACATAAAGCTGACCCACTTCCATACAGCTTTTTAGTACTTTTGGGTCACTGTTTACATCAATTAGATGAGCCATCTCAAACTAGTGGATGACGAAGTAAAGAAATGTAGAAGACCAAGCTTGGTGGCAGAAGCTCAAAGGTTCAACAAATAAACTTGAACATGACAGCACAATGAATTAAGGGAGGCACAAAAAAGAGTCAAAGCAGAGGATCTGACAATGAAAAAATGGTAAATGGCCTGTACTTGTATTGTGCTTTTCTACCATCCCTGAAAGCCCAAAGCACTTTACATTGATTCACACACATTCATACTCTGCTGCCAAACACTGGTGCCAGCCTTCCATCAGGGGTAGGGAACCCTGGTCCTCAAGAGCCACATTCCTGCATGTTTTCTACCATACCCTGCTCTGGCATGTTCTTATTGGCTGAACACACCTGACCCAGGTAATTGTCATGAGTCCCTTCACTGATTACCTGGTTCAGGTGTGTTCAGCCAATAAGAACATGCCAGAGCAGGGTATGGTAGAAAACGTGCAGGACTGTGGCTCTTGAGGACCAGGGTTCCCTACCCCTGCATCAGAGGCAATTTGGAGTTCACTGTCTTTCCAAGGAAAGCACCACGGCCACCCCAAACCTGAAAACCAGACACTTAAATACACTGAAGATAATGATCTCAATAAAAAACAACAGTGGATAATTAATGACTTGAAGGTGGTGGGACTGTGACGGAAGGGAAAACAGATGACAAGAACCAAGAAAACAACTGAAAGGTTCTGTGTTCATAGAGACAGGTAATGTACCCCGCTCAACGAGATGAACCACACAAGTAATCAACACATTTTGACAAGAGGGCACGAAGATTCCTGGATTCCCTTCACATACTCCCCTCTCATTTCATACCTAACCATAGACAATTGTTTCTGGATGGAAGTGCTGTGGTGTCAGACTAAATGACCCCTATTTTAGGTGTAATTAAGGGTTTTAGTCAAATACCCCAACACATTTCTTATAAAAATGACATGCTTTTTTCCCTCTCAAGTCAACTGCTACACCATGTTTTATTTGAAAACCCTAGCAGTATCTTTGAGGCTTTATCTGACACCAAGAAGTCTGCTATTAGTATGACAGTTGAACACAATAAGCTTAGCTTTGAAATGACGAGAGCAACGGTTAGTGTTTTCAAAGACTTGAAATTGGGGGTGTCTGGAGTTCCCTGCAGAAAGTGTGACACAGCAAAATGCACAGCTGAACTTCTGCCTTTTTTTGAAACAGACTACCCCCTCTGTTGGAGAAATCGCAAGCATGCGGCAACAATTCCACAAGAGGAACAACGGAGTTGATCATTTAAATGTGTAATATGTCAATCACAGTTCTAGTGCAGTTCTGTAAAAGTTTAAAAATGAAAAGATTTAAATATCTGATTAGCAACAAGTTTTACACTTTGTGTGCACAAAAACACTGACCTAAAATTAGACGGGGAAGCTGCTGAATATAATGTTGCTTTATAAGAATTGACACAATAAATTATTATTATCAATTTCTGATTAAAAAAGTTACATAAATGTAAAAATGTCCAATGTTTAAAAAAACAAATCAATTTAAGCTCCTTACAGAAGTATCTGTGTGTCTCCTCTTGTTCTTATGTCTTTTAGATATATTTCAGTAATTATAATAGACAACATTTTTAGGTATCAAATGATGCAAGGATAATTTGAGGAATGATTTGAGAAGAAATAAAATCTCACAAATTCCTGTCGGATTTTACTTTTTCTGGCAGGCATACAATGACTTCCTGTTTGTTACGTGAGCATTCAAATCTCTTTGACTTTCATCATACTCTGTTTTCACAGTGACAGCAAACTTTGAAAACAGCTATCATTTCGGTACTTTTGCATTTTTCTATGAGGCATCTGAATTTTTCAAAAAAGATTTTTTTCAAAAGTTATGATAGAATTCTCCCCAGAACGTCTCAGATTTTCTCTGGCAAACATTTCCTGGTGTTGCATCTTTACAATATAAAGGAACACAGATATTTCTTTAATGTAACATTTTCAGATCAGTTTCTATCCACTCCAGTCACTTTCATTCGACTTCATCATTTTTTCCCCTCTGGTTTAGTGTGTTTTAGGGTTTCTTCTGGTATCAATAGAGGTGAGTGTGTGTGCGTGTGTCTGTGTGTGTGGCTTTGAATTTTCTGGAATGCCAGTACAAATGTGAAACAGCTTTCATGTTATTGGTTCAGTCAAACCAAACAAACCAAATGAAATCTAGTAAGGGGAGCACCATTTACTTAGTAAAAACATGACATTTGACTTTGTTCTGTGAGCATCTTCACTTAGATTAGACCACAAAAAGCAGAAAAAAAAATTTGATTTTGGTTTTTAATGTCATCAAGAAACACTTTTTACAAATTTAAATAATCGTCACATGTTTAAATGAGAATAAAGAGTGTTAATTATCTGTATTTATTGTCATTTAAAGCTTTATTTTTTGCAGTTTTGTCCACAGTATTGTTTCTTCTGCTGAGTTTGTTAGATCTTTTAAGTAAATCTTTCTGCATTTTCACACCTCAGTGCTTTTGTGGGGCGGAGTGTGTGCAGTGGGACTACATGCATTGTGAAGAGAGCACTCCTGGTCCTATTGCATGTCAGTGGTGTGTATACTAATAGATCAAGGGTAAGTGTGTTGACCCCAGTTGTATCGGAAGTTCAGAAGTTGAGAGGGATTTTCTTAAGGGGGGATCTTTGCAAAAGTGTTTGCCTGTGTGCTGTCTCTCCGTTTTTGTGTGTGTGTGTTTGTGTTAAGTTTGCTGATTAGCACCAGATGTGCGTGGACTCAGGGTGTTGCGATAGTTTCAGAGGGCCCCACTTTGGCTCTGTTGTAATAAAAAAAAAAGGAATAGAAAAACGCAGTGGAAATTTCTTCACACATGGCTGATATTACTGTCAAGTTTTTTCTTTTCATTTTTTAAATCTTTGCACAGAGAAATCTTGACTAGAGAATGATACTCATGCAGCTCCAAACTCTGCCACCAGAGGGCGGAAGTGAGCCGTAAATTATTTAAAAGTCTTGGAGAAACGACCACAGACTGCTGCCTTTCTTTAATAATTTTTGAGCAATATTCCTTTACATTAACACCAGCCTATTTTTTTTCTCGTTGGCAACTTTTATTGCTTCTTAAATTGTATAAATAAAGCAGAAAACATGATATAAAAAAGCTAAATAAAATAAAGTTTTACTAAGAGTTACTGCAATAATTCATCTTATCATTCAAATCTTATTTTCTAAAATTTAATTCTTCAATTTGTAAAAATTGCAGCTATCTTGGATACTTACATTCCACTTTAACATTGTAATTTACCTTTTTTTTTGTTGCTAAAAGTCAACTTAACAGACTTGGATGAACTTTTTACTAATTTAAATCTTTTAAAATGTGCTTTGTTTCTTTTTTTTTTTTGTTAAAAATGTAAACAGTGCTTTTAATGAGAATATTTGTGAATTGTAAATTTCTAGCTTCTTGATCAGTTTAAGTGCTTCTTCCTGACTTTTGTCCCCTCATAACCATTACGTGTTAGATAAGGAAATGTAGAAATGTCTCATGCACCCGTATGCCATTTCTCTTCGTGCTTTTCCTCATTTTTTTTCTCCCCCATCATGGCTTTCTTAAACTATCTTCCGCCAACATCCCTTCCCAGGTCTTCCCTTTCACCCACCCATTTTTCTACCTTTTGTCCCCGTGTGAATATTTCACATTGCTGTTGCCGCTGGTGCATGATGCGGGACACTGAGCGCTCATTGTGTGCACGCCGTGTGGGTGCTGCGGTATGCGGCCTGTTGGCGTGCGGTGTGTCGTGACAGGCGTGTGGCTGCTGACGCCAGCCAGCCGCCTGCCTGTCTGTCTGTCCGTTGGTTCAGTTACACCTGACCAGTGATTACATCGCTGTACCCACACACACAAACATGCACAGCCTCACATGTTCATCGCAGCTCTTAAAATGATTCCTAAAATTGAAGTAAGTGATAGCGCTGTGATTTGCAGGCCCCATAATCTTCACACACGAGTGCAACTTTACTTCTTGGCTTCTCCCCTTAGTGTCAATGGTTCTTTTTATATTGAAAAAATCTTGTTTTTGATTTTAAAACTTCTTTCATTTTCAGTAAAAAAAAAACTGCATGCATTGTTTTCACAAAATATGTTCAACATGTTTACAGCAGTTATTTTCACACTAAAAAGCCTTCAGTTCATTTAAAATACTCAATGCAGGGCAGTTCAAGGCCAGGCAAAACTTCAGTGGACCTTGTAGTAATCCTAAGCATTTAGTGTTTTCTCTCAGGCTGCTGAGGTGAAAAGTTGAACTTAGTGTTGACCTTCTCCTGAGAGAGGGTTTAGCACTAAAGTCAGGCGCAGCCTGCAGGCTGCAGGCACAGGGAGGATATTCTTGAGTTCCTCTGGCCCTCCCTCACGCGCTCCGCTTCTCTCCTCCGTCGGCCGCCCTCCCCTCGCACACGGAAACAATTAGCATCTGTGATAAGGAGCTGTACATATTTCCAACATTTTATCCCACCGGTTTTGTTTGTTTGTTTTTCCATCGTGACGAAAGGCTTGTGTCCCCTTGTCACGGCGCTGTTAATCACAATTCCATCTCATCTAGGTGCTAGGAGTTGGAGAGAGTCGGAAGGAGAAAGAGACTGAGAGGGGCCTAATGTTTATCACTGCTGGGAGTTGGATTCCAGATGTTGAGATAATGAAGTAAATAAGCAAACAATTATGCAAAAATAGACGAAACACTGGGGAAGAAAAAGCACGAGCAGACTGACAGACGACACAAGCGATGATTTGGACGAATTAGACATGTTTGGTGTGTTTTCCTCTGGAGGGGTCAGTTTAAGACAATGATTTAGACAAAACGGATAAACAACAAAATACTAAAATAAAGGATTGATTGTAAGTTTTTCATGAATTAATTCATGGACATAAATATAGTTTCTTCAGACTGCATTTTTCCTTAAGGGGCAGACCTTTTGCCAGCATACGATTTACAAATCTTATCATGTGTCATATCATATGCTCCAGACCTGCTGATCCACACTCCACTCTGTTAAAGCAACATGACCCAGAATTCAAGACCAAACATGATATGCTTCCAGGAAGGCAGGGAAAACGCTGGTGTCAACACAGTTGACAGTAGATGTTGAGTCGCGCAGCGCCCATACTCCATCTGTTTAAGTTTAAGAGTGGTTGTGATAACCTCAGCTTGACCCCTGATTGGACTAATCTCACCCTTATCTCTTCTCAGCGAGTCAGCTGACAGAACGTGGAGCTGGGATTGGCTGCGGCCTTGTGGAGGAGGAGGGATTTGTTTAGCGTTGTGTTGTTGTAACAGTTAGCCAGTGAGAAGTTTAGTCTACTGTCTAAACCATAGCAAAGCCTCAAAACAGAAGCAGAAGGAATGTTGAAGGCCGGTGTTTGAAAAGCCAAACTTGTTCAGGCTGTAGCTTATGAACCGCTGTGCTCTCATGCATGTTGCTTCTTTTAATCTTGGCGGTACATCGCCAACATAATTCCAAATATTTTGAGGGGGATGTTAATCTTTTATCATGCATTTTAAATAAAAAATAACGACAAAAAAGAAGAGACAAATCTGCATTGTAGCTGCTCCAGGTGGCACGGTTGGGGGGCTTTCTAGTCAGATCAGATCAGAGAAGCCACTCTGTTTGTTTGTTTGTTTGTTTGTTTTGATTTGGGACGCTCCCTACCACCATCACACTGCTGTCCCTCCACAGGATTCCCCCCAAGGGCACAGTCGACTGGAGCCCCTCTGACCTCGCCGTCACCCCTTCCTCTACCCTCGCCAACCACGGCATCCTCAGAGGAAACAAAAGTAAATGAAGGAAGACTCTGCTGTGTCTTAGTCTTTGCTCAACCAAATCACAACCAGACCTGTCCGTTCAGGGGGGGGGGGGGGGGGGTGGGGGTGTGTGTGTGTGTGTGCAGGCATTGCCACCCAGGCTGACCAACATGTCTTTCATCAATTTGCATGTTTGAGCTTTCTCACTACAAGAGAAAGGTATTAACTGGGTGAATGAGTTGTCATGACGTGAAAGCAGCTTGTTCTTGTACTGTTCTGTAATCTTTGAGTGACTTTATTAGATTTTAGAGATCAAGAGTTTCTGTTTGTCTAAATGGATGTTCTTTTTTTCTCCACATTTTCAAATGCTTCACTGTAGCTTCAAAGTTGGGATGACAGAATGTAACAACCACTGCTTTTTGCTGTCACTCCGATCATCTTTTTATTTATTTTCAAAGTGTTCCCATTGGTCTTTTAATAATGATTATGCCATTTTTGGCCAAAATTGTTTTCTTGGACATATTTTCTGCAGAGTGGCAGTAGTTCATTAGAAATCCATCTTAGTGTTTGGGGCGGGACCATTAGCAGAGCGCAACCCCGCCCCCTTTCCCCTCCTTGTTGCTGACAGCTCATAACACAGCTTTTTTTTTATTGGCATTTTTTTTGTTTTTTTGTCTGCTCCTGATTTACAATGATTAGAGTAAAGAAATTCTCAGAAGTGTAATTTTGAGCTTAATCTTCTATTTTCAAAGTCCCTTTCATAAGTTTACTATTTTTTGACACACAAAAAAAATGAAATAGTTTGTCATCTGAAAACACACACACACACAAAAATAAATAGATAAATAAATAATTCAAGGAACACAAGGTTGCTTTCTCCACAAAACAAGCATATAGAGGGCAAAAGACAAAACACAAGGACATGAAGCATACTGTAAGTGTTCTATTTCTATAGCATGGCTCCCTCCTTCACATTTTTAGCACATCCATTTATTATACTAACAAAATGTTTTATACCTGACTCCTATACTTTTCTTAGTAATATTTCATCCATAGCCACTTGCTTTCTGAAATGTTTTGATTTTATAACTTAAATGTTAAAGAAGTCCATTTTATATACGTTATTTCTAACTGAAAAAAAAACCCTTACATTTCTTCAATGTGCTAATTTGTTAAGCGGTCAGGAGGATGAAACACATTTACAATAAGTCTTATACCAGTTCAGTGAGATAGGGTGTTTTTTTATGACATAATTAAATAGTGATTGGTGTAAAATGTATTTTAGACACTTTTATTAGGTGTTTAGCTTTGCAGGTGATCACCTACCTTTGCCTAATGATAAGTCCGCCCCGTTTCCGTGTATTAGTATCATTCTTCACCCTTTGGAGAGGGCCAGCCTGCACCACAGTGTTTGTTGAGCTGTTAATCTTTGCTCCCTCACCTCTCTCTCCAAGTGCGGGGTTCGTCACTAATTTTGCATTTAATGTTTTATTAGCTTATTTTGTTAAATCATATCTGTTAAATCATGTTCTCCGTCATGCGAAAAATGCAACAAGAACATGTTAAAAACACACAAAAAGACCATTTTGATCAGAGTGGATCTTTAAAACACCTTTGCTGACACACTTTCTGCCGCTTTAATTTCAGTTTTTGGTCTCTCTGAGCTCGATAAACAAAATCAGCCAAAGGCAAACACCTTCCCATGTTCAGACACACTCGTTCACACACGCTCCTCTGGTGACCTCGTCTCCATCTCCCAAAAGGCGTTAGGGGGAGGCAGCCTGGCACCAGACAGTTATTCAAACCCTCAGGCAGCTTCGCAACAAGTCAGAGACAGAAGCAGAGGGAGAAAGTGAGCAAACACGAGAGCAGCTGATTATTTACTGATTAGCTGGTGTCCCAGTGTTACCAGAGGCTGAAGAAAAACTTTAGGAACTGTTTGCAATTCTCTTTGTTGGACTTTTTGTCAGTAATTCTTCAGAAATATGTAAAAAAAAGAAAACACAAAAAACACATAAGTCACATAAATTAATTTTCTCTGACCAATTATTACCTTTGAAGATAAGCCTTTCAAATATCCCAATAAAACAGGGAAAAATGTTTTTCAGCTGGAAATTAATTTGTGTTTAATATATTTCATTTCCATTTAATCCCATGAAACAAGGGGAAAAAAGCATTGGGTGTGTTGTGATTGGATTAAAAGTTGTCTTTGTAAACATTGTGACCCATGTCTTTGACACGCCTCTCTCCTCCTCTTGAAGAAAGTCTCTTCATGACAGGAACGCTCAGAGATGAAGGTGTCTTTTTAAGAGAGGACATGGGATGGGGAGGCAGTCTTTGGAGTCTTTGTTAGGCACGTGGGCTTGTGTTTGTGTTGGTTTTGTTCTTCTAAATCCTCCTTGGTTCCCGTTTGTCTCCGAGCTCTGCTTTGAGCGATTAGGGATGAAGGTCTGAACGGCTTGAGTAAATGAAGACATAATTTCGTCTCTTTATTGTAACTTTGAATAGGCTTCCCTTTGCATGAATGCACGGCTCTGGTTTGAATATTAGCCATGTTGAAGGTTTGTACTTTAAAGAGATGCAGCAGAGTTTTCCCGTCACATTAGACCGCAGGCTGGTTTGCTGTTTCCGGGGGTATGTTGTGTTGGATGAGTGACATCAGTAAACCATGCCACCATAGATGAGCCATATCACAAGAGCCATCGCTCGAAATCTGAGTTGTGCCATTAGACAGAGAGAAAGGCAGTATCTTGAGAGAGCGGGAGAGACGAAGAGGAGAGACACAGAACGGATTGTTCCACAACAGACTGACGGACCTTTTAGCCTTATCGTCCGGAGCTACTCTTACAGAAAACCAAGGAGAAAAGGCAAAAGAATGCCCTGCTCTTTCTCTACCTCCCATTTCCCATTCTCTCAATCTTCTCCCTTCCTTCTTCATTTCTTTCTCTTCTTTTGTCCATCACTGTTTCTTCAAATTCCACTCAACCCTTGAACTCATGCAATTGTCCCTTTTTCTCTGTATCTTACTTTGATGTAGTCTCTTCTAACTGTCTTTAACTCCTTTTTTGAGTTTCATTAGGTCTTTACTCCAATATTAAATAAACAAAAGTGTGGTTTGTGAGAGGATTCAGTGATTTAGCCACTCTACCTGTCTTTCAAATCCCACTCCAACCATCTTTTGAATTTTTATAAAATCTAAAAACTTGTGTCGATTTCTAGGACAGTTTCTGCAGAGTAGCAGTAGTTTATTAGAAATTCACCTCTGAGTTGTGGGTTGGACTGTTGGCACTAAGCAACCCCGCCCCCATTTCCCTTTGTCCTCTTATTTACATGCTCTCTCACTGCCTTACCCCAACTTAACATAACTGCTGCAACAAAAATGATGCGCGATATTGAAGCTATCTAGCCGTACAGTTTTGAACCAGATGCCACCTTGGATGAGGAAAACGAAGACGTAAATGGATGTAGTCGTGTACCTCCCTACTAAAGCTTTTACCAACAGCATTTGTTTTTATCTGATTCAGAACAATTAGAATAAAGTACTCAGTAATGCAATTTTATTCTTAATTTTCTTTTGTCCTCATCATAAAAAAAACATGTCACAAGAACGCATAAAAACACCAACACGATTTTCACAGAAGAAGGCCTTTAAGCACACCCATCTAAGACTTGCACCTTTTCAAGAGCGACTTATTTGCATTTGTTTACATGAGCTGATCTTTGCACGTTTGGATTTTCTGCATGTCACCGTGTTTTGGTGCAGCCTGTGCCCATATCCTGACACACACACACACACACACACGGGCAACAGTATTTTGTCGTGATGACACTTTGAGTCGTCCCTCTCTTCCCTCTCTGACAGAATGAAACGGATGGATAATTAGATATCAAAGGAAGGCAGGCTGGGTGTGGCGAGGCGCACAGGCCCCTACGATGGTAAAGCACTTATTAATGAGATAGGCCTTATCTGCTCTCCTCCCAGGAATTCTGCCTTTGATCGACCCCGACTCTGGACTTAATACATTTTTGATTGATAGGCCAAGATGACAGAGAAAGGCGGTGTGGATGGGGTAGATGGCGGAGGGGAGCGTACATGTTCATGCAAGAGTGGCAGGGCCAACCCTCAGATGCAAGTGTTACGATGCCCTTGACTGGATTAATAACTTAAGACAATAACGTTTTACCTTCATGCGCTGGGATGCATTCAGATGAAGACATTTTTTGGAAGGTTTCTGAGAAAAATATGACTTTTTATTTGCGTATTCATCTAGCAGGAGCACATGCTTCACCACATAACTCTGCCCACACGGACATAAATTCACTTAGACAGGCAAATCAGACAGGTCTATTCAGTCACCTTAACCCCGACTATAACTCACACGGCAGGGCAGGAGAAAATCCTTTCCCGCAGACAGAGCCGGCGAGGGGCAGGCCTGCGGAGGGAGGCTGAGATAAGGCCCTATCCCCATCCGAGGATGAATTATAGCCCACCCAGGAGAGCGTGGTTAGGGACGACCCACCTGGACCCGCCGCTCGGCTGGGATTGGTGTGGCTGGCACACTCCCCGTTAGTGAGGAAGGGGGTGACCTCATCAATAGCGATAATGGCCCCGCTCTCAATAACACCTTGACCATGGGGAGGAGAGAGAGTGGCACTAAATCACTGAGCCGCTGCAGGAAAAAACACACACACACAAGCATTAGCTCAGAGCAACCAAAACCAAACTCACATCTGCCCAATAAAGTGACTGAGTGTAGCCTCTGCAGCTCAGTGTCACCTTGTTCTGAGCCTCTGCCAGCGTGAGACAATCAGAAACATGTGAAACGCTTCAGCTGTACAAATCCAGCACATCGACAAAGACAGGCAAAAGAAGGGCTGTTTGTTAGGAGCCAAGGCTATATTTTAAAGAATCAGGGAAAAAAAACCTAAAAATTCATTTTGATAACAATTCATGACATCTTCAGCCAAAAAAATCAGCCAGTGTGACTCAGAGATAAATACCTGGTACTGAACACTGCAGGTTAAGTTTTCCAGATTCCTTGTATTTCTTGCAAAATAATCAAATGTAAATTAAATATGTGTACAAACAAACAAGTGAAAAAAATAATCAACTTTTAGTCACTCTGTCACTAAATGGGACAGAATGCTTTGATAGCAAATTTTTTGATACATTCCATAAGATACTAAGCAAAGAGAAGATGCTCAGTTGAGAAACAACAGTTAAGAGATTTGATGGGAAACTAGATCCTATGATTATTGATGCTGAATTCAGTGACTGTTACTTTTGTTACACTATTTTCAATTTAGAGACATTTTCTTAAACCAAGCTTTAGATAAATTAACCTATAGAGATAAATAAACAAAGACCATGAGACCACAATTGAAAATTCTACAGTTATACTTAAAAATTACCATATATTTACACTGACATTTTTACTGTACGAAATGCATGAAATACACTTGAGGGGACAGATAAAGATTTCTTTGTAGAATTTAAAGCTATAACTTTTTTTTCTAAAAAAAAAAAAAAACTTCCATAAAGATGAATAAAAACACTTGGTAAAAAAAAATCCTATCTGATTTGATCATATTTCATGTATGAGAGGGTTTAAATGGAAAATCCTTCAAAATTTTAGTTTTATAAAGTTCAGCCCACTGTTGTTCTTCCGCATACAAATAATACATATTGGACTTTACTAGAAAATTCTACCACAGTGTATGGTCACATGTCTTTTCTAAATTCAAAGTGTTTCCACACATTGGACTGTAAAGATGATTTGATACATTTTTGCAGCCATCACAAGTGTGTTGTTGTTTTAAAGTTATAGTAAAATAAATCCAAATGGTACTTTTCAAAATCAGTTATTTGATTTATATCATTTAGATACAATTTCATAATGGTATAGGTTGATTTGATTAACTTGCCTTAGATAGATTGATCTGGTTGGATCGTAGGAACATAAATCGATTAATTGATAAAGACAATCACACCTCTAAGACCAATACAAGATCCAAACTCTACCCTTACATAGCTCAAATGGTCGTCTCGTGTGTCATGTCAGCACTTCTCTTTTTAAAGCATTTCTTTGTTGAACCTTTTTTAGATTTTCTTCTTTCAGGATGCACCTCTGGAAAGGTTTACTTGCATGTTAAACTGTCAGGGGATAATGGAAAACCAAAGAGATGGTTCAAACTGACACATCAAAAGTTTGCACCTAATAAACAAGCTGAGTTTTAATACTGGACGCAGCGTGAGAGAGCGTCTGCGCAAGAACCGTGATGAAACAGAAGCAGTGCTGAGCAGAGATGCGTTGGGAAGTGAGACTGCACGAGGAGGGGTTAGATGATAAGAGTGGGAGGAACTGATAGAGTGGAAAAAAAAGAAAATGATTAAAAACAGCAATCACCCGTTAGAGACTGATAAACCAACCAGTCTTTAATTGGAAGCGTGCAACTCGTGGGGATACGCTTGGATTAGATTTCATTTTTTCCTTTTCTTTTTCGCCTGCCCTCTTCCCTCCACCTTCCTTCGCTCCATCGACTTAAATGGCTCTGACGCATTCCATTATCAACAGTTATTCATCACAAAAAAGAAAAAATTATATTTTACAGCATTTGCAAACCAAAGTTGAAATAATTTATCGACCTTTTTACTACCTGAATGCTGAAAAAAAAACCAAAATACATCAGAGAAATAAAGTGGGCAGAGTCAGAGATGGAAAGACAACGACTGGAAGAGATTGAAGCCATGTTTTGAGTGATTTTGGTTTTTGGGGCATATAGGAGATGGGAGATGGTCCATAAACAAAGGGCTGACAGCCCACCCATCACCCCGGCAGGTCTGGCTTGTGCTGCCTAGATAAAGTGAGGCTGCTTCCTCCTGTATCAACACCATCCATCATCCATCTTTGCCTGCTCGCCCGCCCTCTCATTCGCCCTCACGTCATCCACATTCACTCCCTGCACCTGCCAGCTCCGTGAGCTCTGTTACTCATTGGATCATTCAGAAAACTTTTAATTGACTGACTGCAACTATCCAACATTTTTCCATCAAACCTTCCTTTAAATCAAAGCATCAGTTCATGTTTTTGTTTTGCAAATGTTTCTAAAGCACGTTAAACGTATTAGCTCTTCTTTTTTGCTTGATATGATTTGCTGCTTGTGATTTATGTACTCTTAAAGACAAGTTGAAAAGGATGGACATTAATCATTAGCGTGTTTTTGTGTCAGTATCTCTTGCTGTCCATTTTTTTTTTTTTTTTTTGCTGACAACTAAAATGAAAGGCTTTCTTTTACATTGAATATTTTCACTTTATTTAAGATGTTTTACGTGTTTTTGCTCATCAAAAAAGACAAAGCGTCGCTTTGACTTAACTTTGGCAAAATTGCACATTTCCCCACGAAGTCTGTCAAAATATTAAACCATGATTTTCGAAAATTGCCACTCACCCCTCCTGCGAAAATGACCCTTCAGGCCACCATTGTTCCCTTGTCAATTTGGGTTTTTTGTTTGAGCATCTCCCTGGTTTCTTTGTTGTTCATGGGCAATAGAAATTATGCAAATGGAGGCTGGGCACTATGAAGAAAGAATGTTGACATCTTCCATCCATGCTGCCCCCTAAACACACACGCGTCATGCTCACACCATTCAGTGTGCTTTCTTTTGGCCCAGTTTGGTGAGTCTGTCTCTTTTGGCTGTCTCTCAAGCATACTTAAACAATTGCAGCCATATTGCCTGTGCCTTTCTTCTATTCACCCATGGCCGTTTTATTCTGAGTAGACAGGTGCTGAGATGTGAAGACAGAATGCTGTCAGCAACTGTACCAAACAATACTGGGTTATCTAACTTTGAAAGAAAGAGAACTGGCTAAGAGTTGCCTCATGTTTGAAGAAAAGTGTACTTTGATTAGCTGCCTTCATCAGGGCCACATGTTCACATTTTAAATACTATGCAGGCCAACAAATGACCCCTTTTTGCCTTTAAGCCCATGAAGAAACGGAAACTTTGTAGATGCAATTTTAATGTCTTTGCTCTTCACTCAGTCAGAAGTGAATTAAGAGATAGAGAAGAGACCTGGAGTCTTCACTGAGCAGTGTGGCCAGGGAAATGGCTCAAGTAAAGGATGAATTAAAATGAATAAAAGCCAAGAAATAGGAAAACGGGCAATCGTTAGTGCAGCATAATGAACAAAGTGCAGATATCACAGTATTTATGTGCCAGAGGGCTAAAAGCCCTGTGTTCTCATACTAGAAGAACAAATGAGAGTGAAAAGAGCCAGAAACTGTAATGATAGTCCATTAGTCTGTCCCTTAACTCCACTTCCTGTTGTGGCTTTAGGGAGGCACAATTTCTGAGCCATGAGAACTTATCATGTGACCGCAATCCACCCTCAGAAGAACCACAGCTTTTATAATAAAATACAAGTAAGTTCTTGATAGAAGAAGTGAAGAATTTTTCCATTTTATTTTTTCATTTTTATATAGTTTTAATAAAATTAATTTATATCACTGAAGGAATATAGTTGGTTACATTGAAATGGGGATGATATGGCCTTATCAAAAAAAAAGGAAGATCAAAATTGTTTTAAGCATTCTTTTAGTTTAGTTTTTAGTATTTATCAGAGATAAACTTTACAAGTTTATGTTAAGTGTACTTGAATTATACTTAAAAATGTACTACAAGGCTAAATATACTTATCCTATATTTTTCACTTAAACATTTTCTTACTCATTAAACGTGGAGTAGATGTATTCTTGGTCTATTTCCAGCATCATAAAATGTATTTTAATACACAAATTAGTAGAAGTTAATTACTTAAGGAGCCTTAAAAGCTCATTAGACATTCTTTAAAGTGTACTTTCATAAACTTAGAGTAAACTTCAAGTTTATTGCCCATAAATAAATACTATACCAGAAAGTATAATTCCAAGTATACTTTTTTTTAAACTAAAAGTAGCCCAAATCAATCCCAAAAAAAATACTTGTTAGTAAAGTGCCAATAAACTTTTTAAGTGTACTTGGTACACTTCTGGAATTATACTTTTCTATACTTAAGAATATTTTAAGAATACTTAATTTTAGTATACCTTCACACTTTCCTCAGTTGTGAAGGTACACTCTTCTCTGGTTTTTTCTTGTCTGGGGTGTTGTCATGGCCCTCTTATCATCAAATTTATGACACTTTTAAGATCTGTTGCAAAGCCATGCAGAACATGTTTTTGTCTTGCAATACAAGCCTGTGAAATGAACAGGACATTCTTTAAAAAAACAGAGAAAAAAAATCTTAACAGCAGCTCGTTTTCATAATGAATTTAGTTTTCTGCTTTTAAGCTATGCTTGTTGTTTATTGTTTGAATCTCAACCATTTTAGTTCTGGATTGCAGCACTGTTTTAACCACAGGTAGTTTTAAATTCCTTTTTTACAGCTTAAGTTGAATAAACTTTATGTTTACTGGTAAACACATTTCATAGACTGTATTGGCCCTTTCTGTGTTTGTTTTATGCTATCGGCTGCAGTTTTATCTAAGATTTATTACTGAACTACTATAATAATCCTCTACAGCCATTCGCCAATTCATAAATGCAGTCAGTCATTTAATAACTTGTTTTTAATTTCCATTAACATAACTGTTAAGCTGAGTTTTTTTATTGAACTTTAACTCACAGAAAGAAAATAAAAGCAGAAAATTCTTGATCAAAATGACTGAAAAGACTAAAAAAAAAAGTATTGTTTTAAAGCCAGTAACCCTAAAATGTATATTTTTTTTTCTATGTAGTGTATTATGTACAACAGTGAATGCATTTTTCAAGTTTAACAGAAATCCCATGAATCCTTACTTGGACAAAGACTTTTTTTTTTTTACTATTAAATACATTTAGATTTTTTTGTTGTCCTCCTTAGATTGAGACATAAACCAATTAAACTTGTTTTAGTTTTATTTATAACCTGACATTTGATTTGATCCTTCTGTCTCACATGACAAATGAGTGGCATCGTTGGCTTGTGATGAGCTCATAGCTCCGAATGCTCAGCTTCTAATGACGATGATCAGTGCGGGCCGTCTGCAGCTTAGATCCCTGCTGTGTCCCTCGCCTCCGCTGACCCCCCATGACTCAGCTGCTGACACTCACCCAGCCCCAGCTTAATGTTCTAACATCAAACAGCCGTGGAAGACTGCTCCTTCTCTTTGGACGAACACGGATATGACTTAACCAAACTGTAAAGTGGACAAGTGTGTGTGTGTAAGTGAGAAAGAGAGAGCAAGTGTTTCATGATATTCGTGTTCAGGAATGGTATGTGTTGGGGGTCGTGTGAAACATTGCTGGTACCACGAATAACCCCTAAGAAAAGCTATCGTGACATGACCCGGAAGTGTTCAGGTCATGCGTGAGGCCAAAAAGCTAGACTTTGTTGACAGCATGCACTCCAATCTATACACAGCTCTCACTCCTCAGCTTCCTGGGAACCTTACTCCCTGACTGTTCACGTTGCAAAGCTCTGAGCGCAGCAGAGAACTTGGCGTGACTGGCCAAAGGATAGAGAGCTATTGTTGGTAGTTCAGATACCATCAGGTAGTCTAGGGGTAGAAAACTTTTTGCGGTAAACCGATCAAAACCACATCTAGATGTATATTAATTTTAAGCATACTGTGTTGTTAACATTTTTACATATAAAGTGAGTTTGGGGTATTACTTTCAACAAGCATTGATCAATTTTTATGGGTCAAACAGAAAAAGGATGGGGATGAATGAAGGGAACGATAAAAATCACATAGTTCAAGTTGTGAGTTAAATAAACAGCGTGGCCTTTAGAAGGACTGGAGCTGGAGGTTAGAGCATGTTAAATAAATTGGAGTAAATTTGAAGAAGTAACCTGATTTTAAGAGCAAACAAATGGTGGAATTTTAATTGCGAGTAATAGTGTTAAACTCACCAAGTGGAATGTGGAAAATGAAGCGAAACTGATGGAAAGACTAATGCTGTGTGTAGGCTGCTGCCACAGCAATTATCACCAGCCCTAACTTTGTTATAGGGAGCAAAGAAAAGGCCTCAATGAGGGGATGGTGTGTATACTGTTCATCTGAGCATGTAAAGGCTTTAAAGCGACAGAACAAAGGAAATGACAGCGTGTGAAATTAATTATTTTATGATTTAACCATAAGCTGACATACTGATTAGTATAATGTGTTTGTTTTCAAAAACACAATTCAATCTGATCTCTGTCCTGAAAAAATCTTACACACACACAAATAAATACAGTACATATATATTTATAAATATATATATATATATAAATCCACTTATATCATGGTCACTTACAAAATAAATAAATATTCTATCTGTTCTTCTATCTTGTGATCTTTTTTTAGATTTAGATTGGTTTTTCACAAAAAGCAGACTGTTTGATCCATGGACTGGCGCGTTGTCACAGTAACATGACAACGCGTTGCTGAGCCTCGACTGCGGCTGCAAAGGAAAGCGATACACATGCTGATTGTCACAATAGGTTAAATAAAGCATCAGTTCAGAGAGAAAGTTCAGCTCTCACCACTTTTTCTTGTCTAGAAGATGAAGGAAAAGTTTGTTTTAAAGAAACCATCGCAGTGATGTAGAACATTTGAGCTCTATGACCAGAATGTTTTCTTTTTTTTTTTATTTTATGTCCGCAGTAATGGTAATGGTTATGTATCAGCTTCTTTGTTTCCTTGGGGTAATACTGCAGACATTAAAGTCTTTAGAGTTCTACTAATCTTGTTGTTGATGTTGTAAAAACAATTTAAACTTCTGAGTTAACACTTGATAATTTGAAATGTTTCCAACAACAAAAATGAAGAAAAAAATTCTCTCTGGCCTATTGTTGTTAAAAAAATTTTTATAAAAAATGTACCGTGTAAAAAAAATTGTAGTTAATTTTGATTAATCACAATCCAAAAGGGTGAATAATCTGATTTTTTTTTTAATCATTTGACAGTATTAGTTAAAATGAAATACAGTTTTGTGTGTGATTTCATATTGTGATCACTGACAGATAAGGAAGTGGGGAATACTGTAAGTAAGTTAATCAGTATTTGATTAGTTGAAATATCGATTCCCGATAAACACATGTGCACACACAAATATATATATATATAAAACCAGAATCCTTCTGCCATCACCCCAGTGGTGTCATTTTTTATTGTCTTTTTTTTGTATTATTATTCAATGTTGTTAATATTAATTCTCACTTAGTTGGAAAACAACCAAATAATTTGTTAGGAAAAGATAATGTGTAAATTATAAATATTTTTTTCCCACCAAATTCAAGAAAGTTTAAAATTCTTTCTCACAATTCAGAAATAGAAAAAAAATATCTCAGCTGAGCCAAACAAAGAAAAAACGAATTTGATAATACGCAAGTAATTCAATATGGAAACCAATGTTGCATATAAAAAATGTTGACTTAAAATCTTTTATGTTGTTATTGTTCTAATATTTTTTTTCATTATTTGAAATAATTGTTCATCTTTATCTTTTATTTGTAAAATAATTTGTTCTTTTTGTACATTTGGTTCAAATTTTGTTTATTATGGTTCAAAAAAAAAGATGAAGAAAAAGAGAAAAACTGAAATGTTAATAAAAATGTGCCAGGATGTAGAAGCAGCTCAAGCATTTATACATCGATGTATGTTTAGTGTACCTTTTTTTCATAAATACAAAGAAAGCCCTATCTAAACAAATCCGCTACATGCCAGCATTTCAGCAAGGTTAGAGCAGCTCAGCTTGTTGGTGTACACTTCTAAGCTAGATTAGAGTGTGTGCGCATGCGGCTCTATGTTGGTTTTAATGTTTTAACATATGCAACTCCTTATAAACAGTGTTTTATGCAAACAGTGGCAGCGCTCCAATCAGATAAGACTGCAGAACAGGAGAAGGAGACTGCCTTGTGAGGCATGGGGGGGTGGAATGAATGAGGGGTGAGAGAGGAGGCAATGGGAAAAACAAGCATGAAATATTAGTCTTTCTAGAACCTTTATAATTCAACAAAATCAGTAAAATATATGTATATATATATATATATATATAGATATGTATATATATATATATATATATATATATATATATATTATATAATATATATATATAATATTATATATTATATATATATATATATATATATATTAAAGTTTTAGAGAAATGTTTGCAAATATTTTTTGTTCAATTTCAGACTTGGGTCTCATATAATGGGAAGGGGTAGTCTTTTTGCCCCGCCTTTTACCCAAACTCTGCATGAGCACCTTCAGGGCTCAGAGACGGCTGCAGGCAGCATTTTCCTCCTTGTTGACTTTTCTCTTTGCTATCAGCTGCCCACTGCAGTCCAAAGTGTATCTTCAGTTTAGCTGTTTTTCAGCGTAATCTTTATGTTTGAATCTGATAGTAAGGCCCGGCAATGGTCACTTTATCATTGTTAATATAATCTCCAAGTTCTGCCACCATCTCTCGTAAAAGACTGCCGCTTGTTAGAAGAGAATGGAACCAGCAGATTGGCCTATAGTAGGAGTGTAACCATTTGTTTTAACAATCATATCATAACTGGTTGCTGATACAATTCATGGTCAATATTGGTTCATTTTGATCTAAAATTGATTCAGGACATCTTTAGCCAAAAATTCAACCAGTGTGACTCAGAGATAAATACCTGGTACTGAACAGTGCAGGTGAGGTTTTCCACATTCCTTGTATTTCTTGCAAGCCCTTACCAAAACTAATTATACTCAAGTTTGTTTTAGGTGTACTTTCTTAAAACTAAAATTAATATAACAGACTTTTAGTTTAATTCTAAAGTACTTATTAAAGATAAACTTTACAAGTTTATCCTTTATAAGTTCACAATTTCATGCTAAGTTGTTAATTTTAAACAACCTGAAACTTTCTCTGAAATGATGACAGGAGAAACCAGTCTCCACTCCGCCCTGAAGGCCCTTCGTCGAAATCCTCCTTTTATAGACAGATCAGGGCATCCCCTATCTCATGAAGTTTACATATCTATCACTGACATAAATTTGGGATGGTTGATGATGGTTCTTCAAGTTCTTTATCTCAGTTTCTCACAACCTTCATCTCCAGATTGCTCCTGTTTGTTAATATGCGAGATGTGACCTCAAGAAATTAAGGCAGAAGGATTAAAGAAAGAGAAATTAGAAACACTCAGAGCAAATACTTGATAAATATATGTACAACTCTATCATAAGTATACTTGGATTTTACTTTGAATTATATTACAAGCCTAAATATATTAAGCCTGTATTTGTCACTTAAACATTTTCTTACACATCATTAAAAGTAGATTAGATGTATTTTTGGATATTTCCAGTATATTAAAAAAAATATATTTTTTTATCTTTAATCAGTAGAAATGTATTCTTCTCATAAACTTAAAAAAAAAACCTTAAAAGCTACATTACTTCAAGGTGTACTTTCATAGTCTTAAAGTAAACTTGAATTTTATTGTCAGTAAATTAACCAGAAAAGTTACTTTTAGTAAACTTTCATAAACTTACAGTCCCCTAAAGTTTATTGCCAGTAAACTAGTAGTATACCAGAAAGGTTACTTTAATATACTTCTAATTTTTTAAACTAAAAGTGGGATAATTTAGTCCCAAGAAGTGTACTCTTTAGTTAACTGCCAGCATATTTTAAGTGTACTTGGTACACTTAGGAAAATATACTTTTCTATATAATACTTTAAAACATGTTCTTGACGTGTGCTTATTTTTGGTAAGGGATATAATTCACTGTAAGTTAAATATGTGTAAACAAGTAAACAAAATGTATTAACTAATGGAACATTATTTAAACATTACTGTATGGTCACATTTCTCTTAAACATTCAAAGTGTTTCCACACATTGGACTGTAATGATGATTCAATCATTTTTCGCTGGCATTATATTTGAGTTGTCCGCTTTGATGGCACTTGGTCTTTTTGAAGTACTATGGTACTTTTCAATATCATGATATCAGTGATTTTATACTGGTGTAGATCTATTTGATTCCTAATTTTCCGATCAGATCTATCTGGTTGGATCGTAGGAATATAAATGGGTTCATTCATTAAGTCAGTTGTTCCTCCCCTAGTCTTGAGTCATTCAGGATTTACTGTACTTATTTCCTATTTTTCCCTCTTTCTGTTCGGTTCATCTCACTTCCATTAACTAAGCTTTGTCTTTGCTGCCGTTTCCCCACTTCCGTGTGGGTTTTATCCCTCTGTTTTTGAATGTTGAGGAAGAACTGGGATGTTGACTAAACTAACACTTTGCCCTACATCAGCTGAATCTCTCATTTTGAACCCCCTCCCTCCTCCCCCTCCTCCTCTTGCCCAATTTCTGTCACTCCGGGAAATAAATGTGCATCTCTGAGTTCCTTCTCCCTGTGCCCACTGGCTGCCTCAAACTCAGTTCCTTTCTCCTTTGATGTACTGCGTGCAGAATGGAGATTCTTTGCATGGTAAATTCGCCCAGTTGCCCGCAGCGTATCCATTACACAAGTTTAAAGAATGCTCCGCAGTCTTTTTGGAAAGGACCTTTTTTTTTCCCCTCACTCCTCAACCAATTTCTCTGTTTTGAACTTCGGCAGTCATGAGCCATGTAATCTGTAAATTGGGCCCTTTCTTCCGAGCCTGCGCTCCGCCATCCAGCAGCGTTTGATGTGCAATTATTTTGCTCATTACATGTTAATTTTATTGTTATAGTTTGCAAATGTTTCTCGGGGTCATGATGTTAAAAGTTTCTGAAGAAGTGAAGAAGCGAGAGAATTAGCGAGTCGAGCACACGTCACGGCAGCGCGTGGAGCTGGTTTGAGATGCCTGAGCTGGCTATCTCTCTGCTCACTTTCAAGCCTTTTAGAAACAACCTGCTGGGTGGTTTGAATAACTAGGGAGAAGTTGATCTGGGATTTAGTGTGGAAAAGGCATCCAAGGCCCTTTATCTGCTGTAAAAGGTTGAAAAAAGGGAGATTTGTCGTGTTTGTTAGGATGGAGCTATAATCTCTTTCACAGCTAAATCATGTCGGTGTCCTGTATACTCAGTCTTTTGTGTTGAATCTTTCTCCTGGCATATCTTGTTAACCTGGTGTGATTTTGTATGGTTGCTGACAAACAGAAATATCCGTCCTTTTTTTCATTTGTGGCTAATTTCATATAGAGGAGGATCAACACATTAATCATGTCAGGGGCATGAACAAACCATTTGTCGGAGCCGGTAATTTGTTTGCTGCTATGCATTACATTTGTGTCACCGGATAATGCCGTCATGCTTGTTTAATAATGCTTCAAAAACTGCTGGAAAATCATGTTACCCAACTGGATTTTAAAATAATCCCAACTGTTCTGAAAAAAAATGCTTTATTGTTTTCCCTTTCTTGGTTTGTGTAAATACAGCTGGGTTACTTTAAGGCCCTTTTCATGTTGGATCCAGTCCTCCAAACTCAAATACATTTGCAATTAGCCCTCAGCGGTGGGACAGAACAACAAACACTCCCAAATAGTTAGACTCTCCTTTTCATCTGAGAAACAGATAGCATTCTTCATGTTTGCCTTCACCACGTTTTCAATTCTTTCAACCTAATTCTGTTTGACTCTTCTTTAATGCCATCACTGCTAAATAAACTTTGTTGACAAAAAATAGCTTTTGGCAAAGCGCCTCTGCAAACAAAGGGAAGCCAACAGGTTCAAAGGCAGTGCATCACTTTGCTTCTGACTCTTCATTATTCATCCTCCTGTCTTTACCTCTCATTCTTCATTCTCCTTCACATGAGTGTGTGTGTTTCTTTGTAGCTCTTTGTCTATTGAACTGCTACATGGTGTGGATGCTGAGGCTTATTAGCTGTTGAGTTTAATTAAAAAAGCCCATTCATACGAAAATGGGAGTCCGATAGCGATTGCTGTCCCCAGCAGCCTCCCCCCTGTTACTTTTAATTAGACACCCTCTTGATTGACATCAAGTCTACTGGCTGCTGAGACCCTGTATGTGTGTGTGTGAAAATCTTTGCACATTTAATGAGCGTGTCTAGCCAGTTTTTTTTTCCCCGCTTTAATATTACAAATACATAGATGTGCAGAAACACCAGCTTTGTGGACGTTAAAGCATTACAGCAGGAGTCGGGACTTCAAAGTTGACTATGTCGTCATGAGGTAATTATCCGCGCGGCACTGCACGGAGAACCTGGCCGCCCACCTTGTCACTCATGTCCAGCGGGTCATGCTGAACAATGAACAGTAACCTTGTGATTATGAACAGAGTGTGCAGTGAAACTGCGCCGTCTCCCACCCACACCGCCCGCCATGTTGATGGAAAAGGAGATGAGCTGCTTTTCTCATCCTATTTGTCCTCTTTCCCTTCATCTTCTACTCTGCTCTGTCCCTCTGTCTCTGGTGGGAAGTGGCTCTATTAATCTGTTTTCAGCGCACGCTCCAGCTCCCGCTACCTTATTATTATACTGTCAGCAGCACGTGCCTGGCTGATAGATGCTCCTCTCAACTGTTTACTACAAGCAGATGATTTAACTAAGGCTCCCTGTTCAACTTGGCCTATCCTTTTTTTTCCAGCAGAAGATGACTTCATCTATTGTTTACGACAACTCCATTTCATAGGAGAGGGTACCAGGATAAGCTATGAGGTTGGTTTGTGTGTGGAAAGTGAGGAACTCGTTGTGTATGCATTTTCTTTTCCCTCTCACATCCCAGAGCAGGTTGCGTGCAACAAGGACTCACTTTAATGCAGCTTTTTTCCTTTCCAGACACAGCAGCTCGTGCCATAGTGCACCAAAACTGTCAATGCTTTCAGCTCTGAAGCCCAGAGCCGCCGCCTGTTTCATGTTAAAGGCCAAGCAGAGCCCATCTCCACACAGACTGCAGTCTGCAGCAGCAAAGGCCCATCAGAAGTCGTCTCCTTCATTGGGTTTTGTTTTGATTTGCATGGTGTTTAGGAGAAATGCCTGATGGCGGCAGGGATATCAAAACAGGCTGTGCACCATGATTTTGGTAATTGACCCAATTACTGCCTTCATTATGGGTTTGTCATCTTCTGTTGATACGTGCAGACAGTTGCATTTCATTCTTTCTTTGCAGACAAAGTTAGTGCATCCATTTTAAAGCAAAAACAGATAGGAACTATACAGTATTACATTTGAGGCTGACTGTTCTTAGTTCTCAGGCTAGTTTGCGTGGATTTTCATCTTTCTTTATTTTTATTAATAGACATGTTAAAAATATTTTTACCTCCAGACTAGACTGTCTTTAAAATTCTACTCCAATCAACTTTTAATTTATTTTAAAAGCCTTCCTTGTAGTATTTTTTGTCATGATTGACATTTTCTGGGGAAATCAAAGAAGCTCTGTTATTTTCTGGGACATATTTCTACTTAGTGGAAGGAATTTAGTAGAAATTTACTTCTGAGTTGTAAGTGGGACAATTGGTACAGAGAAAGCCCACCCCCACTTCAGATCATCAATCTTTTTACACAATCGACAGATCATTTTTGATTGGTGACAGTAGTTACTCAGACCAATCACTGCTTACTAACCTCATCTGGCTCAAATGGCATTTTGTGGAGAAATGGGGACTGAATTGGATCCAGTATGCAATATTCTATGAATTCTCTATACTCACGTAGTCCAGTTTTCTTATACAGTCAATAGTTTACACAGTCTCCTGCTATCTCAAGGCCTCTTACAACCCAACCTAACATTACAGGTGCAACAAACATGGTGAAAAATGTCAGAGTTATCCAGTTGTACAGTTTTGAGCCAGATGCCAGCTCTGATGAGGAAAAATAAGACATACATAGATCTGTTTGTCTGCAAGATCCATCAGAATGGAGAAAGCAGGGAGCTCATGGCCTGCCGGCTGTATCTACTGGATCGCCTCAAACTTTGCCAAACAGCATTTTTTCCATCCTCCATTAATTCACAATTATTTGAATAGAGAAATATTCAGAAACACAGTTTTAAGCTTTGTTTTCTTTATGTATGTCCTCAAATTCCACAAAAACATGTGAAAAAAAAACACAATAAAATTTATATTTTCACTGGAGTGGGTCTTTAAATTAAAATGAACTAAAAATTATGGTGCAGTTTTAGGGTTCATGCGCTTCAGTGTTACGCACTGTCCCCTGCTTCCTCTCATACAGATTAAATCACTTGTGTTCCTCGGAAATGCTCCGAGCAATAAGGCAGGATGGAGCTTGTACACAAGAGCTTAACATAGCTGGAAAAACCAAGACAGAGACCGAGACGAAGGGGAGTGTGTTGATGCAACGTATCACTGTGGCAATTCAGCTGAGTAACACTATTATTCAGCTAACGCAAGAGCCCAGCTGTCTCCACGGAGTCACCTGGGCTGACTTACCTGGGCTCCCAATGGCCCCCTGGATACAGTGTTTCAGCCGTTCTCTGTGTCCTCCCCTCTCCACAGCACTTAGCAGTGATTAACCCTGGATTCAGCCGGCCCACCTGCCATCTGACTACCATTACAGCCCTGCTTATCTGCCTCTCCATCTCTTTACAACAGGACCTAAGCAAAGCTCAGGGATTGGGCAGGGGAACGCTGCCTGCACTGCTTAGTAATAAATTATTAGCTAAATACTTTTGTCCGTTTGTGTCGTGTTACAAGCATGTCGTTCCCCTTTGTCCATCAGTTCCCTTCAATCTCTTCTTGTTTTCTCCCACTCTGACCTTAAAAATCCTGTTGTTGTCATCTCCTGACTGTACATGTGACTTTTCATATCTTTGAAAAAGTTGATAATTTATAAGACTGGATTTACTCTATTTTTGACCAAAGGGGGAAAAAATTGTAAATCTTTTTAAATCTCTGCAAAAAATAAAAAATAAAATAAAATTTTTCACTTTGGGTTGATAATTTGATTACACTGAACGGTAATTTAAGCAGACATTCGACTAAATTGTATTTGCTTCTGTTTCTCAGAATGCTTTATTTTGAATGGCACCAGCTTGATTGGCCCAGTTAGGCTAATTTATGTTTAAAAACAGTCATTCATACCCATACCTAATATTGTGGCTCCACAGCACACATTTTTTTCGGTCTGCTACCCTGAACCAGAAAACACATTTACACATGTGCTCGACATACTAAAGGCAATCTGGACAGCGAGGAAGATAAGTCCTTTTCTTCATCTAACTTGTATAAAGTGATTATGGACATACTGAGCCCTTCATATTTAGACTTCTTGACGCCCCTTTCTCAGTTTCCCCCCTGGTCCGACTGTTGTAATCTAATTTTCCGCTGACAGAGGCCGTGGAGATCCATGGGTCACGGTTCAAGTCCCTCCTGCCCACCCCTACTCACCCTGCCCTGCACCCTCACGCTCTAACTAAGAAGTCGCCATGCAGCAGACAGCACACATTAGATCTGTCTAGCTCTACGTCAGCTAACCCACCCGATCCATAACCCCGCACTGCCTCGGTAACCAGAAAGAGAGATTAGAGGGGGGAAAAATGGATGAAGGGAATTATAGTCATCCTTGAATTCATTTTCCATTGTCGCTATCATTGCTCAGCACCTTACAATACCTGTCATTTTGAAAAATGAATTGTATATTGAACATAATTTCCAAACTTCGGGGAGATTTTTTTTTTTTTTTTAAGGATAGAAGTGGGGTGGTAGAAAGTGTGGACGAGAGCCTTGAGGAAGGGAGTGTTGAAGCGGAGACATGAGGCCACACCTGGAGAGGTCTTGCTCCTTGTTGAACTTTAGTGTGTAAGCGAGGTGACCCTCCCACAGCTTTGTTATACATCACTCTGCCTGCCAACAGTTGCCTGAGGCCTCCTCAGCTACAGCTATCTAAAGTATTTTACATGCCAAAGGCACAGTTTTGTCACCGGAGAGCAGTTTTTTTTTTTTTTTTTTTTCTGGATTCTGCCCCTGCTGTCACAGTCCTCCTTCATTCTTCCTGAGTTTTCTCTCCCTCCCTCTTTCCTCCTGGCTGTAGCATGGCAAGTAGCTGATAGGCATCTCCTCTGGAGTCTGCTGTAGTCTGCACCGGCTTCAGACAAAGTGCCTCCATCAGACTGCGGGTCCCTGGGAACCTAGTAGCAGAGCTGCTGGCCCCACCAACAATTTTTTTGTGTGGGTGTGTGTATACAATATATGTATGTATGTGAGAATGTGGGTATAGAAAAAGACTAAAAGTTTAGGCTTTTGAGCTGTGAATGCCTTTTGAAAACTTGGAAATCAGATGTGTGTGTGTGTGTAAAAGTCTGAGTGTCTGCTCGGTTGTGCAGTTGCTGTTTTCGTGAAATTGTGATAAAGTTTATGTGAGGGAGACACAACCGACTGTTTCTCGAATTCTTTGGACAGTCAAACACACTTGTGCAATCTTCGGCAGGAACATGTGCGTGCAGTATGTACAACACACGCTTTACAAGTTCTGCTCTCCCCTCCAATCTGCCCTTGGCATCAGGGCACTTGGGAACGCTTGACTTTTTGACTTTCATCATAACAAGAGAGAGTGGGACCAAATGGACAAGAGGGGAAAAAAAGGAGGAAATCAGAAGAAGTGCTTTTATCAGGGGCCCAGTGCTCAGAGCTCGACACACATGTACAATCAGACGCACACACTCTTCCTGTACCTGACCCCCATGTGACCCTCAGAAGTTTTCAACGTTTAAGAAATCCAGTCGGCGAGGCAACACTCCCCGACTGGACTATTTTGTCTGTGCATGTGTGTGTACGTGCATGGATGCATGCATGCATGCGTGCATTCTTCCTCACTTATCGCCACCATCACTTGACAAGAATTATATAATTGCAGTCTGTGATCTCATTTTCCTCAAAGAGCATTTTGAAGTTTTCTTTCCTCTTTTGCACTTTTTGCTTCCTCCGTCTCTCACTTGGTTTGAAGCCATTTTGGCTGCGCTGGAGCTCTCCCTGCATTCTTGTTTTTGTTTGCAGAAGCTTCAGAAAGACATTTTCCTGTAAGCAAAAAAAGTTGTTACAATGCAGCTTCTAATTAATTCTTAGCATTTCTGAAAAGGAAAATTAATTTTCAAAAATGGTAATAATTTTTAATACCAGCAAAAACGCTAAAGTGCAGAGTTGTTTGTTTTTTTAACGGAAGTTATTAGTTGGGAGGATGAAAAGCTGAAATTGATTTTACAAAGTACACTATTTCAATTTTGATTCTAATTGATTTAATACCTTCTGGGTTTTAGAAAATTGATTTGTTTTTTACTTTTAAAAAATCAATGCAATAAATATGATTTTAGGGTGTATTTTTTTGCTTGAAGAACCACCACCATTTCTTTTCCTATTATAGCTTTACTGTTTGGACACAAAATCATTATCCTTAAATACAACTTAACTTCTGCTTTTTACTGAACTCCTTAACTCTTCAAACAAAGTGGCTGAACTTCTTTTGATCTGTAGTCCTCTTTCTAGTCAATAGAGGGCAGAAGTGGTCTGCAGCGGCCTGGAAAAGGAGGTAACAGAGACATACAGGCCTTGTGTTTGTGTGCATAGGTGTGTGAGTGAGTGTGCATGTGGATTTATCAGTCTGTGTCTTTTCATCTTTCCATGTTTACGCCTTTAATTAACATTGGTTAAACACTGATCTGGCTGTTTGCATCATGTAAAAAACACTGCTTAGCAACCCTTAAAAGGATAATATCCCACAAAAATATATACAAAAAAAAAGAAAAAAATCAATATTCCATGAAATTATTTTGCAAAATAATGACTTTTTAAAGTAAAAAAGTTTGCTTATTTAGAGGCATATCAGCTGTAACTCAATTATCCTAAATTGATGATTATAA
This sequence comes from Oryzias javanicus, assembly GCA_003999625.1. NCBI lineage: Eukaryota > Metazoa > Chordata > Actinopteri > Beloniformes > Adrianichthyidae > Oryzias > Oryzias javanicus. The sequence continues at coordinate 21,305,924 of CM012441.1, forward strand.
AAATTGTCTGTCACGTGTATCATGTTTGTTTTCCTTTACTTTTTTTAATTCTTAAGCCATACAATTCTATGTAATATTTCCAAGATTGTCTGCCACTCATTATTCTATTCACTGCTTTGCTTTTGACATGTTTGAGAAAAACAAAAGTGCTGTTTCTTTGTGCTCTCATAAATCAAATAGCATCAAATGTATGGAAGAGTACACCCCAGCCCCCCTAAGGTTTAGTGGCTTTATTGTCACATAGTCCTTATCTCCGGTTGACACCTCTGGAAATGTCCCAAGAGAGATGCAGATTTGCTGCAGGATTAAACTAATTTACCACATGATTGAATGTGAGTGCAAAGCCACTCTTTTGGAAAAAAAAATGCAAAGGGGGATTCTTAGCTGCCCCTAGTAGCCATGATACATTAAAAGCTTAGCAATCATGCTCATATTTGTGTGCAAGTATGTGTGCATATGCATAGATCTATAGATTTTTTAAAGATTTCATTGCAGGTATACAATATAAAATACTACTTTTAAGATGCTGTTTCACTCTTAAGGCTTTGCAGATTGAAGTTTCTTTTAAATAAAAAAAAAATGCAGTATGACACCCAAGCCAGGCACCATCTCTGGATTTGCAGCATTAGCAGCAGGCATGAATCATCATCAGGATATAGAGCAGATGGAGACGTGGAGACATGGCTTAGGGAGTGACAGTCGTGGGGGGGAAAGAGGGTCTGGTTGTAAGATTCCACGTAGAACAATCATCTCTCCAGCTCTTCCCATTTTGTTCAGGTTCTCTGCGGTTTCAAAAAATATGTAAAAATGCGTGTTTCAGTGTGTCCAAATCAATTTGTGCCCGAGGGATGTTTCTTAATTGGAACACATTCAAAAGAACACTTACATGCTCCCGAGAGGTGTACAAAATATTACATTAATTAACATGCAAAACAGTTGCCCTCGTGCAGCAAGCACACACATACACACACACACAAAGATTGCAATGACACCACTAAACAGACCAAACGGAAATAAGGGCAAAGAATAGGAAGGAAATTTGCTTGAAAATTTAGCTGTAAGCCTGCTGAAGATCTTATTACATAGGCTGAAGATAGGGATCTAAGCTGGAATAATACTTAGCACATGCTGGCCTTTTAATTAAGCAGTAATATTGGCAGAGAGAGGTGGAAAGCAACATCTCCCTGTTTCTGCCTTCATCACTCACTTTCATATCGCTGCCTTCCATGTTTACCCCCTGCTCCTCGTTTTCCCTAATAATCTATGAAAGGGGTATAGGATGCAGAACGAACGGAGGAGAGACTCCCCTGTCAAGCTGCTGGTTTTGTTTTGAGGTCTGTCATGTGTTTCTGCCTAATTTTGGGGCATCTCTGTGCCCCGCCAATGGCCCGAGGCCTCTCACTTTGAGGTGTGAATCAACAAGCACCCATGTCAGCGAAGGCCATTTCAAAGCTGGTAGGTGGTACTTGGGCATCCCTCTGCCAGAGGAGTGAGCTGTGAGGCCCGGCACTGGTGTGCCTTCAGGCTGTGATGCCTCATTCAAGAGCAGGATAGGAACCAGTTGTCCAAACAGGGTCATCCAGTCTGGTGGGGTCTGAATATCAGGATCTCTCACCATGGGGCGGCTGTCACGGCGTCGAGACCCCAGACCTGATTAAGTTTAGACACTGCTGTGTTTTGATGTCAAACTCAAACGTATTAAAGTTTTCTTTGTTTAACCTTCTGTGATCACTACAACTTTTTGGCTCCTGAAGTACGAGAGGAAAGATAATACATTGTGAAAACAGTAATGTAACACAGTGGCAGTAATTACAGTAGGTGATCTGAATGCAGGCTTGTTATACTGCATTTCTGTTCTTAGGTATAAATCCTTTAATCCTTTGAGTATGCCATTTAATCTAGTGGCTGGGTGACGCCTCTGTGCACTTCCAATTGTCTGACATGTAGCACATAAAGCCTTTATTCAGATGTGTTAACCATTGCGTTGTGCTCCATACAAGTGCAAATCGAGTTAACGCTCTGTGTTCGGCTGTGTCTACACAGCCTGCGCCTGTGTCATTACTCTGCTGGCAGCGCTGCTCATTCTGTAATTCTGCACACACTCTGCACACACTGCAGCTTCGAAAAGGCCACATGTTAATCAGCTGTGAGTTCAACTTGCAGCAGAGAAAAGACAACAGATCAGCTCAATTAACACAAAAAAGAAAGTGGCCTGGACTCACACTCACACACACTCTTGCACTGCTTTAGCCACTGCACCTGCAGCTAAAGGGGCATTGTTCCAGCAACCCCTCCTCTCCCTGCCTCTGCTCTCTCTGGAGGAAATCTGTTTTGTGGCTGCTCTTTTCTCTCTTCCTTGGGCCTTGGCCTTTCCACCGAGCACCCCTCCTTCCCCCCATTTCCCTGGGTCGCTACTTTCTTTCTAAGGTGCAGGGCGCCCCTCGCCTGGCCCACTGCAAACACAGCTGACAGAGAGCTGCTCACGTGCCGATCCACAGGGCCCCAAAATCCCTTTGAGTGTGCAAACAAGTGTGTGAGTGTTGGGGAGAAATAGGGGGTTTGTATGTTTGAGGAGGACCCATGCTATCCATCTTATTTGTCTGCTGAGCTCTGTCTAGTTTTAATCATCTGCATAGAATACTCGCTAAACTCTGTTGGTTATCCTTTGTTAGAGCAGCATTTTTTTCTGAGGGTACTTTAGCCGAAATTTAGTTTTTGAATTATATAATTAAAAAACTAAAACAGTTTTATTTCTTTGTCTTTAAGTCGATAGTGGTTCATTTTGAACAGTCCGATTTGATCCAATTCACTGATCTAAAATCAATCCTGGACATTTTTATTTAAAACGTCCACCAGTGTGACTCAGGGATAAATAACTGTAACTGAACGGTGCAGGGGAAGTTTTCCAGATTCTTTGTGTTTCTTGCAAGATAATCAGGTGTAAATTAAATATGTGTACAAACAAAAAAGTAAAGAAGAGTTTATAGCAAATCCATTCACATTATAGTTTCATAAAGTTCATCCACTGTTGTATAGAAATAGTACAAAGGGAACATTATTATAGTCCTATACCACACTGTCACATGTCTTTGTAAAATTCCAAGTGTTTCCACACATTGGACTGTAATCATTTTTTGACCATTATTGCTGCCATCACAAGTGTGTTGTCTGCTGTGATGGTCAATCCAAATGCAATTTTCAAATAGTAAACACACGTTTATATTTTTTAAATTTTTTATACTACAGCTGGCTTGATTCAATTAACAACTTGCCTCAGATAGATCAATATTGCTGGATATTAGGAACAGAAATTGATTTATCGGTTGAGCGAATGAATCGTTACACTCCCATGAAAAAGAGAAAGTGACCAAACAACCAATGTTTAAGTATTTGTTATGGGCCTCCATGCGCTAAGAGCTCTTGGAAAATCATTTTGTCCTTGGCTTTAATACCGTTTTGCATTGCTCTCCTCTTTGGCTCCCTGTCCCATTTGTCACTGCAGACCGTATTGCTCATTCTCACTGATCATCCTATCACACTGCTATTTTTCATATTTCTCATATCCGCTCCCCTTATCTCTCCTTCAGCGCCTTGGCCAGACACGCAAAGCTAATACAGGCTTGCAATACGTGCACAGAATTCAGGGGCCAAAGATTACAGCGGTGTGAAATACGTATAGATTTCATATGTTATTCCGTATTTGCTTGTAACAGGATTGAGCTGATCCCATTTCCAATAACTCAGTAGATAACATTTCAGTAAACATTTCTGATCAATGGGGAACAAGACTTTCAAGTAACATCTCAGGCATAACTCAGCCTACAATTTACTGTGCTTTAACTGCTATAATTACATGCAATTTTACATGAAAAAAGTACAAAAACAGAGCAGAGCAAAGTTTATTAACCGTCTGCATGCAGGCATATAGTTGAGCTGCAGCTTTAACAGTGGGGGGGCTGTTGTTGGTATTCTACCCATGCTGATGGTGTGTTTTATTGCCCCACTCCTTTATGGAGACCCTCCCTGACTGCATCTCCCTCCTTAGGTTAAAACAAACACAAATGCCCACCTCCACAATTCACCCTCCCAGCCCGGCTCGCTCGGCCTACCCTCCTCCTCCTCCTTTGGCTCCAACGAGCCCCGTCCAGGGGGCAATAAACTCGTTATCTCCCCCTCTCAGATCCTAATCTGACGGCTCGCCGCCCCGCACACTGCCAGGTGACCTGGGGTGGGGTAGAATGGAGGGGAGATGTAAGTTCCCCTCCTCAGCCCTTATAGCTCAAACTCCAGCTCCCCTCTTCCTCGCCTTTTAAATCCCTCCAGCTTTCCCTCTCTGTCAGCACCATCTTAACCCCACCTCTGAAACCCTCCCTCGCCCGGGGCTCTGAAGACCTCCTCCTTCTCCTCTTTTTCCTCCTCCCACAGTCTTTTCAGCAATTAATCCAGCCATTGATCATGGTGAAACTCTAAAGGCTTAAGATCTGCAGGCGCACTGGTGAGTTCATTTTGACTGGTGGGGATACGAGGCCACACTGCTGATGAAGCTCAAGCATCTCTGCTTCATCGTTCCGCACAAGGTCGTTACACTTTTTAAGCTTAGATATCTGTTAATAATTTCTACAAAATTGCCATGCAACCATACATGCCTCAAATACATAAAACAGGGTCCACTCTCATCTGTAATCATGAAAGCAGGTCAGAGGTTATAGGAAATGGAGAGGAAGGTGGAAAAGTGCCATACAAGTACACACCATTTACCAGGCATGCATAATAACAGACAGGAATATTATTAAATAAGTTTTAATATTTTACTCTCCATAGAAATATATTTTGTCAAAATTATCCAAGTTAGAAATAAGCAAAAGATAACATCGAGCCATTAATAACAAAAAATAAAATGATCTGCAAGGCAGGATATAATTACCTGGACGGTTGGATCCCTCTTATCTAAGTTTTTTCTTTTTTCTTTCCTTCTGGGGTCACAGAGTTGCAGAAACTGTCCTAGCTACTGTTGGCCGAAGGCGGGGTACACCCTGGACAGGCACCCAGTCTGTACTGGTCTGTACACACAATCACCTCCCCACACACAATGTTTTAATGTTTAGGCTGATTTTCTTTTGATTTAAGAAAATGCCCAAAAACTCTTCAAGGCCACTAAAAATCTTTATTTCTTTTTAACTACTCTATTTTTAACCAAACTATTAAAAGGTTTGTGTTATTTTGTTCTTTACACACAGACCTGAGAATTTCTAAGTCTCTGAAAGAGTTCAGTCACAACTACTAAGTCAAAGTGATTAATCGGTTGAGATCAAAGAAAAGCTTTTTGCTTTGTGAAAAAAAACTTTTATCTTATAAAGACTTTAGAATACATGAGAAGCAAATCCTGTTTTTTTCAAATAAATAATGATGACTGTTGTCACTCTCTGCAACTCAAGCAGTCCTAGCCAACATTTCAATGTGAGCCCTTTGTGGTTTACCTTTGGGCTGAATTGGTCGGCCCCTGGTGGGTTCCATGGTGGTCCCCACTTGTGTCTGCCCACACTGGCTTGAGTGGACACTCAGAAAGTCTGGCTGGCTGGGCAGCAAAGGTCGCTAACTCGCTACGCTGTCTACCAGGCGGCTTGTTAGCTCGCTACACTTTCCACCGGTTAGTTGGTTAGCGTAAGGACCAGACTACTGAGTCCCTAAACCAGTGTGGGCAAACATAGATGAGGCCATCATGGAACCCACGGACAAACCCACCCAGGGTCCACCAATTCAGCCCAAAGGTAAAACATGTGGGGCCCACATTGAAATGTTCGCTGGAGTCTTGTGAACCTATTGATAAGTTAATGCTACAACAAACAAGCCATTCAATTCTCAAAACAATTTAATATTGATGTAATTTGATCAATGAAGCTTTTCCTCCCTGTCAGTTCAACCATAAACATGTAAGGATCAATTTTTGTTGTTGTTGATTGTTTTTTTTAAGTTTGCACCTTTTATTTCCTGGTTTTAAAAGCTCCTTAATAACTATTTATCTGCCCCTGCATGGAGGGCAAATATATTGGATATCCAAAATGTCTTTGGCTCCACCAGGAAGATGGTCAGTATGACACATTATAAATCCATGTCAAGTATTGCAGAGCAAATAAAATCTGTGAGCTTATTGTAAGAACAGTGATATGGAGATTTTAATTCTAAAATACATACCCAGTGTGCATCCATAAGTGGGTGTGGGTTCAGTTCCCAGCAGTCCTCTCTGCTACTGTATCAGGTAATGTAATAATTAGAGCTCTGAAGGGATTTTCCATGGTGATCACGACATTTGCAAGTCACTTTGCGCCTCCATTAATGGTCACATAGCTGTCCTCTGTTGTGTGGAGCTGGAGCTGAGGCTGGAGTACGCTTCCCAGTCTTTGATGTGCAGAGCAGTGCGAGCTGTTTGGGTGTTTGGGCAGGAGCTGGGACAGACGGGGGCAGAGAGTGACGGAGTGATTACTCTTCTTGCTGCTCTCCTGTCTGCCCTGGCATGAATGCCCCTCTTCATCCACCCTAAAAGGCACATTATTGGCTTGAGGAGAGTGGGATATCCTGGCCACTGACCCCAGAGTAGGGGGTCAAGGGGAACAGGGGGGCAGATGAAAGAAAGCGTAATTATGGGAGAAAGACAAAAAGAAACCTTGTCTCCAAACAACTATTTTGGTGGTGGGAAGGGGGGGCGCAGTTGAGATCAAGACGTTTTCCCTGGCAAGTTATGTCCTTATCACGTCCTCTGCCCCATCATGCGAAGCTGGGGAGCAGCTCTGACTGGCAGAGTCCTGGTTCTTATCTGATGATGATGATTGGCTGAAGCCCGCGGGCACAGGAAGTGACAGCATGGTTCCCACAGTCCCACCGCTGAGAGACATGCATTATTTTGGAGTTGGCATCTGTGTGTTTCTCTATATATTCCTTTTATAATGCCTGTTTAAAACTGTACCTGTCTTCTTGCTGTGCTTTCATTTTTCACAAATTTTTATGCTCAATCAAAGATTTCACATCATTCTAGATTTTTTTTTTTTTTTTTTACTCATTTTGCAAACAGACTATGATTTTATACTTTTTTTTTGGAGATTACTATTTGCTTCCAAAGTTCATCGGAGGAATTACAATTATTTATTTATTATTTATCTCACTCAGCTGAAAAAAAAGAACAGCACAAAAACGAAATGGGTCGTAATTTTTCAATAAAAGTAAGTCAAATAAAATATGTCAGGACATTAATGTATTTCCCTCGAGAGCAAACTTACATAAAAAAAGAAGTCAAATCAGATCTGGAGGTAATATTTTAAAGCAGTTCTTAATTTATTGTTATCTAAAAATTTAACTTTTCTTTGATAAAAGAAAATAATCAGAAGATTGTCTAAGTTTAAATGAAAATCTGTAAATATGAATTAAGACAGCTTGGAGCAACCTGAGGCTCCAGTGTCACATGTGACTCTTTTACCCATCCATTGTGCCTCTCTGGTTGATGAACAAATACATATTTAAAAAAAATAACAGTAACCTTTGAAGTAAGTACATAGAAAATCAACAAAAAAAAAGAAAAAAAAAAGTAAGTTACTGAAATTTAATTTAACTTTTTTTGTAAAACAGCTGTATTTATCAATCTGCCTGGTTCTTGACTACAACAATCCATCAAGCAGTATGGCTTTTTAATTTAACAAAGTCGGAATAAAACATTTTGAAAGATTTTGAGCTCTGTTTACCACAGAGGTGAGCACAACCAGAGTTCATACTTAAGGAACTCTGAATCATAGGGGGAATTTTCTATTTTTTGGGCTTAGATTTACAAATTTCTTGTGTAGATGTACCATAACCAATTAAAAAAACGTTTTTTTGTTTTAATCACCGCCGACATTACATTACCTTCTACCACATGATTCTTTGTCACTTTTTAAAAGTCATATGAACCTCTGTCATAAACCATTTCATATTAAAAAAGGAAGACTTTTCTCTTTGTTTGTGTTTTATTCAAGCCAATCAAACAATATATCATTTATATTTGTCATAATAACAATAACATACATACAAATCAGTGTCTTATTTCACTAAAGGGGGAAGTAAGACTGTGTTACTCCTACTGGGTTGTGGCCGGAGAGAAATCGACCCAAATTAAGTGTTGAAGGTTACAGAACCCGGGTTTAGAGCTTTTGTTTGATTATTGATTATTATACAAAAAAAAAAAAAAATAATAGCAGTAAAGTTTAGTTAAACAGTTTTTGTAGTAAAACCTCCTTTCATTACAATGTATTTGCAAGCACAGAAAGATGGGTTAAAACAGAACACAAACAAATGCAAACTGTTGCACACAGTGCAATAAAGTTAGAACAATTATAATAAACACAGATCAAAGCGTAATTAAAAGTACTTTATTATTCTCTATTCAGTAAAAAAACAGCAACAATTTTTAGAAAACTTTTTTTTTTCAAACAAATTTCTGGACAACAGAATGAAGTCAGGCCGTTTGTAATGTGAAAGGCTTGTGATGCAGCCAGGACTAATAAAGAACTGTCTGAACAGAATGAAGGTATTTGAGTTAAAAGAACACGTATCCACCCATAAGGGCTGTGGTGACTAAGACATAAAGTATTTTGAGTTGTCTCTGTGTATGAAAGATATTGAACAAATAAATCTCACTTGTCTTGTTGACAAATTCATAACATCCCATGAAGTGACTTACTGAAAAATAAATGTTTCTGTTTGGTTTGTAAAATGCAGAGTATTGTTCAATGGTTGTTTTACACTTAATGAATTATCAACAAAAAGTATTAACAATAATGAATATATACACACACATTTGGATGTATTTTTTTGTCAAACAAATGATCAGATTTTGCTTTTGAACACAATTACTGTTTCATCAGGCTAACTTATCTGTTCCAGTCATAATTGTAAACTGAGTTTAATGTAGATGCTCCAGTCTCGAGGAGGATCAGCTTAAGGACTTTCCCTGAGAGGCAAACACATTTAGAGATGTTAGTTATAGCTAGCTAATAAATTATACATAAAGATATTAAGACTCGGCATCTTATCAACACTATGTTTTTAACATTTGTAGATGAGTTACTCCTCTTGTCAAAAGGCCAAACTAGCATGTTTGTAGAGATAATTCCCCTCTCACAGAGGTTTGATTTGATATGTAAACTGAGTTTTGTCAAGAGGACATTTTGTGATTTTAGAAATAGCTGAAGCTTGAAGGTTAAGAACAATTTTATTTATTGTGATGTAGTGCTATAAAAGGGAAAAATATGAATAAAAATAATGTGTGGGATTGTGCAGTTCAGTTAAAGCTGGAAATGAAATGTAAAACATGTTAGGTCACAGTGTGGTTGAAGAATAGAAATGTTTTATTTCATTAAATCCCTGAAGTGGCAGGTTTCCAAAGACTAAGCTCGTTTTAAATTTTTTTCATACAAAAATCTATCTAGTTTAGAACATAATTTGTTGGTTATGTATACGGTTTCAATTAAAATTTGTGATAAAATGTTATTTTGGTCTCATAATGTGCTGAGTGACCAAATGAGCTCTATGATGTCATTTCATTGACTGAATTGTTATAAAATTCTATTAAAATGTTTGTTTTTGATTTGCTCAGCAATAAGTGAAATCTGTGAGGATATTTTTGGTCTGAATTAGGCAAAACAAATCAAGGCCAGTCTAATTTTTAAGGCAATTTTCATACACATAAACCATTTAGAGAATGAAAATTATGTTTTTGGTGTTTTTATCATGTTCTTGTAGCATTTTTCTCTTTTTATGTAAAATAAATAAAACTGGATTTCTGAGTACTTCTTTACTGACATTGTGTTGGATCAGGAGCAGATGAAGACCTGTAGTTTGAAAAAGTTAAGCTTCGTGATGCAGCAACCGCCGTTGGTGGGCCAAAGTCTCCCATTCCATTTCTGATGCACCCACTTGGAGACAAAAAGATCCATTAACGTCTTCATTTTCCTAATCTGTCATCTGGCTCAAAGCTGTATGGTTTGATAGCTATGATATTGCAAACTGCTATTTTGCTACACTAATGTTAGCTTGGGCTTCTGAGGTGCTATAAGCTAGCGGGAGAGAGTTTAAACCAGTGGTTGATGAGAAATTAGCTAAGGCTAATTTCTGTGCCAACAGTCTGATCCAAAACTCAGAGGTGAATTTCTTATGAGGTCCTGCAGTGCTGCATTTAATATAGCTGAAAAATACGACACAGGCTTTTTGATTTGGGTTGAAAACTGCATAACCGTAATTAAAAGACTACTTTGAACGATTTTACGATAGAAAAATCAAGTTAGAGTGAGACTTTAGAGAGTTCTACTGAGATGCAACCAACTAAATAAGTATAGAAAAACAAAAAACTGAATTGTGGCAGATAGAGTGGATGTGGAACAGCAATTACAAACACTGACTTTGGTCAAAAATTGGGAAAATTGCATCATATTGAGACAAAAATATCTCCAATATTTACAAATCTTAAAAGTAGTTTAATTGTGTTCCACCAGCTGATGGCTCCCTGGTAGAGTCTTATTGGGTATTTAAATGACAACAAGATCAAAAACTCAGATTTAGGTCCAATAATAATTAAAAATAAAAAACAAAGATTCAGAAACTAACAGGCTAAAATAAATAAACATTTTACCAGAAGCCAGTATAAAGATTACAGTATAATAGAAATGACTGCAAAAATAGAAATCAGCTCTGAATTATTGTCATAAAAATTCCCTTTTTAAATGCAGAATACATATCCTTGTGTAATTCTGAAACCTTTGAGATGTCATGGGAGCTTACCTGATTTGTCTTTGAAAATGACAATCAGCATGAGTATAAAGGGATTTCCCTCATCATCAAAATGTTATCAATTCCATTGTTTGGTTAAATCCAAGTGATGTATTCATTTGTTTCTCTGTTTTTGTTTTGTTTACCTCACACTGTGAAGGTTTTGTACCTGATCTGGGTCTGTTCTTGCTTAAGTGAAACTGAAAAAGTAACGATGGTTTTATCAGATGCAGGGATTTTTGTGAACTCTATCGTCTCAGTTACAACACGAGAGAGGAAATCTGATTCAAGCTGGTCTGAAATGAAAAGAATCTTATCACCAAAACTTGACTCTGACTAAAAACTTTTCCTCTGTTTTTTGGCTGAGGACCTTAAGAAAGAGAAAATGGGCCCATTTTGTAGCTTTGTTCTTCAAACGTTGTGGATCTGCATGCGATGCTTGTAGGCTGCTTGCATGTAGTAAAACTTATACAAAAATGTCACGCGGTCTGACTCTGCGATGTAATCTTTTCTACTTCATCTGCTGCTTCCTCCTCTATTTACTTTCTATGTGTGCAGCGGAACTTTGGATGTGAGAGCGCACATTTAGCAAACTTCCTTTTTTTTCACAAATCTAATATATTTTGAATCTGTTGAGTGTAGTTGACAGAACTTCTTAGTCACATCGACACAACTTAAACAGCAGTTTTCAAAAGCTCACTTGCTCCTAGCACGAAAAAACCGTTTAGTGCTATCTTATAGGATTCAGATGACCCCACCCTTACATTGATGAGTGATCACTACCGTGACAAAGGTAGACAGGATTCTATGTCTGCCACGGACACAAGTGAAGACAAAAGATCCTTGAAAAAAGTTAATCGTGCTGTCTTGTGGGGTCCAGATGTTTACTTGTAAACATGCTTGAAATAGTACAGGGGTTAAAAGTCTTTGTTTCTAAAGCATTCAAACAGAAAATGTGCACTTCTGTTTTTGTCATAAACTGTAAAAGACTGGGTTGAGAAGCTCATGTGGGGGATTAAAACCGTCACATTTAGATTCATCAGTCTACTGTTGGACGCATGGTGCGTCCCACTCTGACACAATACACAGAACAAAACTAAATATGGCCACAGCCGTAACATTGGCCCTCTGGTTCAAATCCTGACTGGAACCGTTTAACGTGGAATTTGTATTTCCTCCTTGTGCATTTGTGGGTTTTCTCCAGGCATTCTGGCTTTCTCCAACAGATCAATTGGTGTCACTGTAGCTTCGTTTCCACTGAACAATCTGGTCCGATACGGTAACGGTCCAGTTAACTTACAACCTATGTGGGCCCTCAAGAGGTACGGGTCGGCACTGTTTAATGGGTCAATTTTACAGTGAAAACACTCAAAATATCAGTCCGGACTGAATCAGACTGCTAAGCGGAAACGAGGCTTAAGTTGTCCCTTGGTGTGCATGTGAGTGTGTTGCTCCTCAACAAACTGGCAACCTGTCCAGGATGTGCTCCACCATCACCTAACAGTATCTGGGTATGCAACCGGCAACCCCGTGGCTCCAAAAGTGGGGTCTGAGGATGGATGGGTGGATGGTCTGCTATTTTGGAGCTTTGTCATGTGACATATTACATTTAATAAAGTTAAAGTGTGATGAAATAACTCTCTTTTTCAGTAGATTCTATTTACAGCAGAGGTTTGGGCTTCAGATCCTTAAAATTCAACAATGGAGAAGCATCTTGACTGTGATGACCTAAAGATGAAGATGCGAGTAGCGTGTGTTTACTGAAAGCTTCACATGCATTCTAGTGGGTTCAATAATTCAGAGGATTTGAGAGCCTTGTGATCATCTTTAAGTTTTCCTGAAGTACAAGCACTCTGTTCTCCCTGTTTTAGTAAAAATTACAAAAGGGATTTGTGAGTGATAAGTGAGAAGCTGAACTGATGGCTACTTGACAGTGTTATCTAACATTTGACTGATTAGATAGCTGCAAGGTGAGTCTGCGGTTCCTGGGGGCCTGACAGGTCAGATGCAGCTGGAGGGAATGCTCAGTTTCTGTATAGTGAAGGAGGCTTCATTCCTGAAGATGGATATAGAATTCACTCACTGAGCACTCCCCATTCAACGATGGATGGAGGTCAAGAAGGTGCCCACCCAGGTAAAACTTTATAGGGAATTGTAGGAGTGCTGCCACAGCGTGCTTCACCAGTTCTGGACTCAGATTCCTCGCTTAGATTCATGGTTGCCCTTTACAGGAATGTGGTCGTGCAAAAGGAGCAGTCTGTGTGCACAAACTGTGGTTGGAGGACTTGTGCCTCCTCTGTGCTGGGGGTCCGGCGGTTCTGTAAGACTTTGATGAGAGCTGACACCTTAAGAAGACTTTTGAGGGGACCATGAAAGGCAGCCGGAGCTTGTCTTGTAAAAAGGACACATTTTTTAGGAGGTAGAGAGGAGCCAGTATTAGGGAAGAACATTGGCCCGAGCAGCTTTATAGCTGCTAGAGATTTATGCTCTACTTTGCTCCCCTACTGTCAGTTGTAAAACTATAGGGAAGAAGAGAGGGAGTGGATGATTTAGTAGTGGGGCTGAGTTGCTAATCAAAACCAAATATAAAATCAGCTGGATGACTTGGCAAGGAAGGGGGTGTCATGATAAAAAAGCTCTGTTAAAATAAATTGTCTTAAGTCAGCCTCTTGTGCTCAAAAACATTTTAATTGAAAAAAACTCTAATAATAATGATAATGTGAGTGTTTTCTGTGTGCATTATGTAATGCTACATTTTCTGGGGAATCGTTGGTTCACTTTAACATAAAGATCTACTGTTAACGCACAAACTCACATGATGGTAGTAACATTTTTAAGAACATATCCTGGGGTGATCTCTGAATGGTAAACAAAAAAAACAGAAAAGAAAAAGAAAATAAATGCTTTGACAACTTGAGGAGGAATTTGAAGAACTGTCCTGAGGAGTGTTTCTGAGAAAACAGATAAGATAAAGAGATGGAGCAGTTCAATGAGGCATTCAGAAAGATCAACCCCTCTGATAAACCAGGAGATAGAGAAAGCAACGGAGGAGATACAGCCCAGGTATGTGTGAGGTGGTCAGATTTAGGAGATGCAGTTGGCAGGTTATATGTACAAGATTGTTGTCAGATTGCAGCATCTTTTTTTTTTTTTTTTTTTTTTTTTTTTTTTAGGAATACCTTCTGAGTAAAGCTTGAGCTTGTTTTAGGGACTCTGTGCTGCAGAGCAGCTACACTTGGCTATATGTGCTTCTCTCTCGGACTGCATTATAAAATCACATTGATCTGGCCTGACAAGGCGTTGAGTCTTATCCCTACAGCGCAAGCTTAGGGGTTGACGCCAACGGCTGAGGAGGATAGCAGCAACGGATAAGATGAGGGAGAGGCGAAGATCCTCTGCCTCATCGGCCGCATTAAGAGATGGGAGGAATCTAAAGTGTAAAATCGGCCTCTTTTTGCGATCAGTTGGGATTTAGCACTGGTTTATGGCAGTCGGCGCTGGAGCTGAGTTTGCCTTCCTGACAGGGTAATCGCCCAGAGGCTTAGCGCCACAGGAAGAACAATACCTCCTACTTCCTCTCATCTCATCTCACGGATGATCTGGACAAAGTACACGTCCACATCGACCATATCTGCCAGGGAAAAGCAGCCAGGGAAAGACAGGAGGATGACAGGCTGAGGCCTGAGAGAGTGCTTACAAGTCCAACAAGCTGTTATTGAAGGATGGGCATGGAGGGATATTTGTGTGCTGGTTTCAAATGTTTTGTTGACAATTTATACGAATGCGATTATGAATTCTGTTCATTTTTGCGTATTTCCAGCATCGCAGAACATACATGTTTACCTGTGCTTCGATAATGTGCTTATAAATCTATGTAAAGTAACAGCATGGAAGATCCAGGGGGGGTCAGTGCTAATCTGCCTCAGGTTTCAGTATCTGGATTCCCTCCTGTTTCCATTAAAACATGTCCTAAATAAAGCTGTATCTCTGACACGTGCAAATGAACCAACACAGCAGTAAAAAAGATCAAAAGATGAGAAATGCTACTATTACCGTAATCTACCGCGGCAGAGATGAGAGGCTTTTATCTTGCCTAAATTAGCAGACAGATCTAGAGTTCATCATCAGCCACAGGATGAGAAAGCGTCAGTTAGCACAGCACCACGCAAATATGTCTCAAACGTAAAAAAAAAAAAAAAAAAAGAAACAACTAAAACACGGCTTGGGGTTCGCTTGTGCTGCTGAGTGAGCTCATTATGAATCTTTCCATCTATTTCAAGAACTGCTGGAAGGATTTATTACACAGGAATGGGAACAAAAAAACTGCTAAGTTGTTGAATGCAAAAGTACCCTGCTTACAGGAATTAAAAAACTCCCCCTTTCTGCTCAAAGCTTTGCTACTTTCTCTCCCTCTGAACGGGGGAGACTTTTGCTCTTCAATTTGAGACATGACTTTTCTCCTTTCTCTCCTCTTATCCAGGTGTTTGGCTTCACTAACTGTCTAAATCTGTTAAGTTTGCTCACTCCTGTCTAGATAAAGGGCAGGAGGTTTTCCAGTCTCTACCTCTCACATGCATTCTCGTGTAACCCAGACGTTGCCGTGCCTCATCGAGGTTTATTTTACCTGATAAGCAGACTAAAGGACCATTCTCTTGCTGCAAGCCCCGAGGAGAGCTATGGCTGCTTCTTCCACAGTTTTGCCTTACAGCCGCTTGTTACTTGTCCTTGTCAAAGCTCCACTCCAAAGCACTCCATAATAATTGTGCTATTTTTAACCAAAAATCAGAAAAGCTTGTGCTGTTTCCTAGAACATAGCTTCTGCAGGGCGGCAGGAGATCATTAGAAATTTGCCTCTGAGTTGTTGGTTTCCTCTATCCACCCCAGCTTCCAAACATACTTCTGGTTACATTAGCTTACAGCCCCTCACACCCCCAACCTAACATTACTGGTGTAACAAAAATGGCGAACTACATCAGAACTATCCAGTATTTGCAAGTCTATTAATCGGAATGGAACAGAGCAGGGAGCTCTTGGCTGACCTACGTCACTGCAACAGGCTTTTTCTACACATTCTATCTCCTAACTCATCATATCCCTTGTGCTAGCTTCTGGGGTCCAGATGACCCGACCCTTACATTGATGTGTGATCCCTCCAATGACAAAGGTGGACAGGATTTTATGTCTGCTTATGTTTATGCCTTTTACGTCTGCTGAACTAATAGCAGGTTAGGGGTTGAGGAACAAATACCCGGCTAAGGTACTGGTCCAGTCTGCGTCCCGAGGGTAAGGGACCCCATATGCATTTTTTCCCTGTTTCTTGCCCGGTAACAAGAAGCCCTGGAACTGGTTCCCGTTTGCCTGATTTAATAGGAACAGCCAGCACATCAAAAAACAGAGAGTTGGGCAGACTAAAGTGTCAAAAAGAGGTGGTCAGAACCATATGTCTATATATGACGAGTTGGGAGAGAGAATGTGTTGGCTTTTTCCGATGCATTTTTTTGGTCCACTCCTTGAGTCACAATGTTTTAATTAAAAATGTACTCAGAAATGCAACGTTAAGCTTAATTTTCTTAATCCATGTCCTCCATCATGAGAAAAATGCCACAAGAACTTGTTAAAAACACCAATAAACAGGATTTTCACAAGAGTGCATCTTTAACATAAAACAATTTAGGACAATTATGTGATCATAAAAGCTTCTGCCTAAAAAAGAGAAAAGAAGATGGAGAGGTTTAACTCTCTATCTTCATAGAGATGTCAGTTACTCATAAATAACTGACGTCACCACACGTCAATAATCATGCAAACATCTGTGCATGCACTAACAGACTTATAATGTAGCTTTAAGGCATGACCTTTGCCCTAAAGGAACTGCTAATAGACCCAAATGACTGCCCAACAGTTTAAAGAACACAAAGTGACCTACTGCTCAGGACTAACATCTGCTCCTGACCATCCAATTAGACAAACCCATGGCTGGAGGACATTTTTACATGAAGGTGTCACTCTGGCTCAGCTCTAAGTTGTTTTACCAGAAGGTTTCTTTAAATGTCACTGAAGTCGTGGCTCTATATTTGAGTGCGTGTGGGTGTCTGCACATGTGTTACCTGCCTCTTTTAGCTGGAAACTGTCACTGTCTCCGTCTAATCGGATTGGGAGCGGCACCAGCGGCAAATGCAGCCTGTTGCCATCAAGTCATCCATTTAAAGCAGAGCTGATCTGATTGCTGTAGTTTATTGGAAAATGGAGTGAGTGAGGGCAGGGCCGAGCACTCTCCACATTCCCTGCTACAGCTCTTTTCACTGGGAAGCTCTTTTGCTTTTACCTAGTTAGCACCCTTATCAGTCACAGTGAGTTTGGGGTCACTTTGGACAAGGACCTAGAGGGAAATGTTAAATGTAATTTCATTGACAGGAAATGGGGCTCTGAATGCGATTAGATGCTTGTTGGACAGGTAGAGGAAAAGAGAAGTACGGTTTGGAGATTATTTGAAAACCATTCAGAGTTGTGAAGAGGAAAATACTTTACTTTTGATGCCCATATCTCTACATTTATTGGAGCAACAGGTTTCTCTTGTTTCATGAAGTCGTTTATTAGAAAAAGAAGTAACATTTTTTCTGTACAAATGTGTGCAAAGTTAAAAAAAAAACAGTAAAAGTAGCAATATGTTTTTTAGAAGGAACTATGGCATTTCTCCCTGAATTGCATTAAATAATGTGAATGTGTGTGCAAACCCCCCGCCGATGCCCATCTCCCTTCCTTTCTCTGGCTTCTCAACTCCCCCACCGCCTCCCGTCCTTCGCTCGCGGCCGCCACTCTCCCACTTTCTGTCGCTCCACGATCTTATCACACCTCCTCTGATTTCATTTGACCGTCGCCAGCTAATCAGAGGCCAACATCTGGATGGTTGCCATGACAACCGGTAAAACCAAATATTCCAGGCCTTAAAAGGTGGGTCGAGGTCTCTGAACGGTGTGTGTGTGTGTGTATGGAGGGGGGGTGCAATGAGAAATTCCCTGAGATTGACAGGTCTGATGGAGAGAGAAGAACAGAGTTCTAAATGGAGCTACTCTGCCCCTGGATTTTTCTCTTTTTCTGTGTGTGCTCAGAGTATGTGTGTATGTGTTACCTCATTTCCCCTGAGTCCACTGCCCATCCCATGGACCCAGTGGGAAAGGGTGGAGTGGAGGGCTGTTTGTTGCCGTGTGTGAATGCACACGAGAGAAGTAGGGTTATAGATGGAGCTATTTTCTTACTGTAGCAAAGGGCTCCGAGCAGCCACAGCAGCGACCACAGCTTATAAATACATTCACACACACAATAGTGTCGCTTTCCAATAGTGAGAAAAAGGAAGTGAATTGAGCAGCATGTAGACCACTGACGCCTAATCTCAGTGTGTCATAAAAATCTAAAAACTCTCTAATTTTATTACCGCTGCACACAATTAGGATTTCGTTTGCTCTCATGTCAGTAGGATTCAACTCGGACTGTCCAAACAGAACTGATAGCATCACATGTGACAGACTGATCACGTCACCTGTTAATTTCTGTCACTGTTTTTTGTTCTCCTGTCATCCAAGCAGTCCTTCCTGCTCCGGCCCGCCTCCCGTCTTCATTCATTCATTGACCAACATCCATTAAAGTCAGTTTCCCCAGGGCAAGTGAAAACCTCATTTAGAACAGCCTGTGCAGCCAAGATGGGGAAACGCCAGACCCTCTCAGTCCAAAATGGATTAGGAACTGGCCAACGGATGGGCCGCGGGACAGAACTCCTCAGTCCAATCGCTTAAGACCAGACTGAACCAAAACAGAGCAGGATAGTATGAGAAGAAGCGAGTCATTTAAAAACGTTTTTTTATCTTAATATAAAGTTTATTGTTGCACCATGGTTCATATCCGCTCTTTATTATTGGTTTCTAACATTTTTTCATCCTTGTATATGTAAACACCATGCTTTTGCAAAACAAGAACACAACATCTGATTAAAACTGTTCCTCTCTGTTGCTTATTGGTTCAGCCAAAGAAAGTATGAAAGAAGTTTTTTAATCATCTGGGTTCGTGTGAATTTTAGCGCTTTTTTTTTGTTACAATGGCTTTAAATTAAATTAAAAGTGATGCTGAAAAACTCATCCATGCATTTGTTACGTCTATGGATTACTGTAACTCTTTACTAATAGCCTGCCCAAAAAGTTCTTTAAAAAGTTTTCAACTTGTTCAGAATGCAGCAGCCAGATTGTTAGCAGGAACTAGCAGAAGAGAACACATCACTCCTGTGTTAGCTTCACTCCACTGGCTCCCAGTTGAATCCAGGATTAAGTTCAAAATCCTCCTGTTAACCTATAAGGCTCTGAATGGTGTGGCCCCATCCTATAATAAAGATCTCTTAGTTCCTTACCAACCAATCAGAACACTTCGTTCACAAAATGCAGGACTGCTTGTAGTTCCTAGAATCTCTAAAAGTACAGTTGGAGAGAACCTTCAGCCATCAAGCCCCTGCTCTCTGGAATAAGCTCCCAGCTCATGTCAGAGAGGCCAGCACAGTTTCTACCTTCAAAGTTAGCCTTAAAACATTCCTCTTTGGACAGGCGTTCTGCTAGATTTTCTATCATAGTTGTTCTCCACATCAGCTCTGGGGTTCTGTTCTCTGTTCTTATTTCTTCCTCTCGCTCTTACTCTTTATTATTCATTGTATTAAGTTCTCCATGTTTTTGTTGGTGCAGTTTGATTCACATGTTGTTTTTCTCTCTCTCTCCCCTCTGGGGAGCGGGAGTGATTTCAGATCCCAGGTGGATCCCCCACGCTCCTGCTCCTGCTCCTGGTCGTGGACTGCACTTCTGCATCATCTGACTGAGGACTTCATCACCACTCGTCCCTCAGCTCTATCTGCAGCTTTATCTGAATGATCTCCATTCAAATACTTAGTTTTAGAAGCTAATGTTCCCTTACCAGTTCTGGTATCGCCTGTTCGTCCTGGGATGGGATCTCTCCCTCATGTGGGAATCCATAAGGTTTCTTCGTTTTTCCTGATTCAGGTTTTGTAGGAGTTTTTCCTTACCGAGTGGGAGGGTCTAAGAGCAAGGATATCCAGTTTATTTAGTCTGTTTAGTCTTTAGTGATCTTTCTTTCATGTTTCACGACTATTTTTTGCAACTGTAAAATTACTTGCATGAAGCCCAATGAGGCAAAATTCTTTGTGATTTTGGGCTATATAAATAACATTGAATTGAATTGAATTGAATTAAATGTGTTGACATTCTTTCAAATGTTAGCTTATAAAAACTAAACTAATAATATAAGATATTGAAAAAAAATATGTATGTAAATATAATAAAAATGAGTGAGGGATTTATAAGTATGATTAAATATAAATGATTAAATATCTAAATAATAATAAAGAACACAATACAAAAGTATTTATAAGAGTAGAAACTATTGTATTCTAAAACTGTGAAGAAATAATAATGACCAGTAACTGACAACACCGGAAAAGGTAACATTCTGTCATTCTAATATTGCGTTTTTTCATTTATTCACCTAGGAGAACCTTCCAATATTTCCGTTAACCTCTTAAATCCCGAGCTAATATTTGAGCTAACCCTCTACCCCTGTAGTCACAGGGCCCTAGGTAAGCAGAATTAACTGCTGTGGTAATAGAACCCAAGATGTGATGTCCACACATGTGGAAACCAGGTCCTAAGAATTTAAATATCATTTAGAAAACTTTTTTGAAACTTACCTCCATGTCTAAACCAGATCTTGTCTTCAGCATTTGCAGATTAGTATGTAATCCACTGGTTATAGTTTCCTTCTGGTCTCTGAAACCACGTTCTGCATCAAACATTTTATTAGCTGTGTCACATGACTGAAACATGTTTAAAAGTACTTAAACTAAATGTCCTTTTCTGTTTTCAAAGGCTATTTTAGGGAAGTTTCTTTTGAGCCCTGGAAAGGTTATACAGTAATCTGACTTGTTCTGAAAAATTCAAAAGACCTTTCTGTAAGACTGTTTCTGTATTCTGTTGATCTCTTGATGAATCTCTCATTTTATTACCTTTACGGCCATTCTGCAAGTGCTTTCTTGGCATTCACTGAGCCAAGTTTTGCAGATAAGAAGTTCCTCTTAATGTTTTGACTTTTAAAATAAAGGTTAAATTAATGGCTCATCACAAAGACATAATTTAACAGAGATCTGCTGATTTCATGGCAGTTATAGAGGTGCAAAGATGTGAAGCTTCAGTCTTCTGTTGTCCATGAATTTCACACCACGTTCACGTAGAGGAGCCACACCAGCGTTTGAGAAAACTGAAAGGAATCTGTCTTCATTTTTCACACACCACCTCTTTTCCTGATTGCTGTAAATCGGGAGATCAACAACGATCCATGTCTTCGGCTATTGTTACCCAGTAGAGTGTATTAGCACATGGCCCTTAAAGTATGTAACAGGTTCATTATAAACAATAAATAACATTGAAAGAGGCAGAAGAGTATGTTGGGGGGGATTTTCTGTAATTTTAGCAATGTTAGCCGACTGACAGAGTTGACAGTTTGCCTACAGTAATTGGATATGTACCATATTGGCAGTGAATAATAAATAGGCTGGTCATTTTTCTGGATGGGATGATGGTGTTGATTTTTTTTAATGTCATAATTTACATTTATTTTGACTTCTGCACGTGTAGTTGTTTATGGAGAACAATGTGTGGCGTAATTGGACATAGATAACGTATCTTTTTTTTTTTTGTTTTTTTTTTAGGAAACATGTAAACTGGAATATACAGTCATGTGAAAAAATTGGGGCAGCCTATGAAAGCCTGCAGCATTTCTTACATATTTGGATAAGTTTAATATAAATTTGAACATGACTGAGTGATCCAAGTGATATAACTTTACAATAAAATGCTTTAACCCATTTAAAACTTTGTATGAGATGTACTATCAAAAGAATGTAATTTCTGCTAATGTTTAAATTCACTTCACACTTAAGACATATTTAAGGGACAGGTAGATGCCACAAAAAAGTGTCTCCGTGATGCTATTTCAGCTAAAGACAAAGGAGATCCAAACTTCTACCTCCATTAAAATGGGAATTTTTGTTCAGATCTTTTTTTTCCTATAAGTAGAATAATAGTAATGTTTTTTTTTTGTTTAATTTTATGAAGTCCCTTTATTTTTTAAGGCATTTTTCAAAATAAGGTTGGGACATTTTTTGAGAAAGAGAGGAATACTTAATAAGGGTATCCTAATTTCTTCACAATACTTCATGGTGGCTCTGACGTGCAAATCGCATCAACAAATCACTCGACGCAGAAACATTTTAAAGATCACAAGTAAAAAGCAAAAGAAGTGTTAAAAAAACAGCATTACATTTCACAGAAAAAAATAAATAAAAAAAATCCAGAAACCAAAACTTAACAAGCAAAAAGAAATAATTTCAGAAAGCAAAAGTAATTTTTAAAAAGAGTTAGAGAAACAAAACCAGAAAAGGTAGATACTGTGGGTCATATCCAGTTTCATTTCAAGTCAAATAACTTCCAGTTTAATATGATGGACAAACGTCATCATAATGTTAACATATTTTTTTTCATATTTCAGGAAATGTTTTCCAAAACGTTTTTTTTTGTTGTTGTTTTTTTTATGTTTTGGTTTCTAGAGTTTTGTTTTCTAAAATGTAATGCTATTTTTCAGTACGGGTTTTTGTGAAGGCTTAAAAAAGGAGTAACATTTTAGATTTTTCCCAAAAATTGTCTAATGGGAACAGTATCTATCTACCCTCTGTAAAGTGATTCTATTACATGGTCATTTGTAAGGATTAAACTGTTTCAGTTTATTGGTATCCAAAAAAGCATCCAATCAATTCATTACATCGGTTAAACCTTGATTGATTAAAACATTGAAATGCTCTAAAACACTTAAGAATTGCAACTTAACTTTTAAGCTCAAATCCAAAGATATAAGCGATGAAAAACTGTGATAAATACATTTAAACACAAACAGAAACAGCTTTCTGTCAGAATTTGGGGCAGACATTTAATTTTTGAGGTTTTATTACAATATGTTTAGTTGCTTGTAAAGCTTCATTGTGTTTGCTGCTTGCATATGTCACAACTACATTTATCACCGCTGATCCTCTCGTCTCTAAGTGTCTCTCAGTTCATTTAAATTCATGCTTTTAGTTTTACTCATGATCAGATTGTCTTGTATGTTTTCTCTAGTTTCTCTTGCTGTGTTACTCATTTTCAGTAGTTTATCTTTAATTGAAGAAATTTAACCATTAGTGTTTTCAAGTCAACCAACTTTTTGAGGCTGAAGGATGAAGTCTTTGCATGATCAGCACAAGGTAAGCGCCCCTCTCATGATCCAGAGTCGTCCTTCCCTCTTTTCCTCTTTTGTCCGTAGTGACATGTTTCTCTGAAAATTTACAATTCTTTTCTAAACACAAAGACAAGGATCACAGAACTCCCAAACCCGTTTTACTGCATGAAAAGAATTGTTTTCACCTGCATGATTAATTTATTATTGCTCTTATTCATTTGCAGCCGCTGGCATCATCATAAAAACTGTCGAACTGCAAGAAGGTTAAGACATTTTTCTTGAGTATTTAATGTTTTTCTTCTGGGCCTTAAAAGCACTGCAGCTCTTCTACAGCTGACCTTTTAAAACAAACAAACCAGAGTGACATCATATCACCCACTAACAGCGTCGGACAGAAAATCTTGAAAAAAAAATCTTTAAAGACAAAAAAGATTAAAGGTGAAGTAGGGGTTTGAAAGAAGACGTTTGGGAGATTTAGTCCCTTACTAAGAAAAACTAAACTCCTTTTTCTTTTCCCCCTGCTCTTTTGTCTTTTTAGTTTGACTCCCAAATCCATTTTTTATGACATCTAACTTTTCTAATAAGCTATCATGTATATTTTACTTTTGCTGTGAAGTCTATGAAAAAAGAAAAATCATAAATTTTGTAAACTCATCATTTGAAGTCTAACTCCAATCATCTTTTGATCTATTTAAAAATATTCCCAGAGGTATTTTAATTTTAAATATGTTATTTTAAGCCAAAATATAAATAAAAAAAGGTCAATTTTTTGGGGGGTATATTTTCTGTGGCAGTAGTTCATCATCAATTTGCCTCTGAGTTGTGGGTATAGGACTGTTAGTGCAGAGTAAGCCTGTATTCATTTCCCATCATCTCTTTGTTTATATTTTCTCCCACCAGCTTAAACTCCCTCAAAACCCAACAATGCTGATGCAACAAAATGGCCAGCAATCTTTGAGCTATCCAGCAGTACAGTTTTGAGCCAGATACCAGCTCAGATGAGAAAAACAAAGACGTACACAGATCTATTTTTTCTGTTAGTGGATACATCAGACCGGAGCAGACGAAGGAGCTTGTGGATCGCCACCTTTAACATATATGTTTCTGCTATAAGGTTTTTTAAAAAGCATTTATTTTGTTGTCTGCTCTTGATTCAAAACAATTTGAATCATAAATGCTATTTTTATTTTTTTTATATATATGTCAGCTATCATGAGAAAAATCCCTAAGTCCTAAAGTGTTCAAAACAGCATTATAAACCATCACTGTATCGTATTATTCAGGTAAAAATGTCTGAGTCTTTAAATAGTTGAATGTGTATTTTTTCAAACATACTGTTTATTACAAATGAAAGAGCAACACACACAAACTCGCTTTTTGTTTGTTTGTTTGTTTCACTGGATTTGAGAACATCTCTGTAGCAAATCCAGCTGTGAAGGTATTTTCCTGAAGCTTTTCTTTCATTGAGAAATGTAAACTTTTCATAATCCGGGAAACGTAAACTGCATTCAACAACATTTGACAAAGAGCAACAACTCCTTTACAGTCAGTTACACTTTCTCAGCATCTTAATGAACCCAGGAAGTTTTGGGACAAAAACTTTCATATATTTCTTTTATCCTCAACTTCATTTACAAACATCATGGTTCAAAAGAGAGAAGACAGAAAACAGGACACAGGAGATCACTGCATTAGCAGAAAAGGACTCAACCTGTTAATACAGCTACATAAACAACATGACAGCAGAAAGATGTCAAATGTGAGCTAACGTATGAAAATGTGCACTCACAGCTACTGAATACTAAACATGGAAGCAATGATCCTCAATAACAGCAAATACATATCAAACTAAAATGACTAAAAATAAATCCTTAAGTAAGCTTAATATCTTTAGTTTTAATGTTCAACAATTTGTCTACAAAAGCTGGTTGTTTGCTGATGACTCTACAGCATGAAATCACTTTACAAATTGGTTGGTCAACAAATTGGGTGACGACTCTCAATGCTCCATGTTTAATTTGTAATCAGTTGATGCTTTAAGTGTTGCGCTGCAAGGGATTGTGGGATTTGATTATAGTCTAGTGTTTCCTCTTCTAAATAAAACAATGAAGGACACACTGGACTTCCTTTCCTTTCCTTTATAGTCAGCTGATCCCTTATAAAGGAGTTTCTCAGTTACGTCCCATTCATTCCCCTCCATAAAGGTACTTGCTTTTCAAAGAAGAGAATTCTGATGGACCAGTGGTATTTCTCCAAAGTAGCACAGGAGCCACAATTCCAATTTCACCGAGTAAATGTTTGGACAGCTAACCCTGTTTCTGATGTGTTGCCTCCCCCCGTGGTCTCAGGACTTATCACATTCTGAGGTTTTCTGAACATCCTCAGTTAGAAATGAGCTAAATTGAAACTGTTGAAGAGGAGAAACACAAAAAGTCTGATCTGATTTAAACAGGTTACAAAATGCAGAATAACTTTATAAAAACAGAAACAAAAGATCTGTTGATATTATTCACTGACATCTACCTGAAATTTTATTTTGGATTTTTCTATGTTTATGTAAATATTGTTGGATTTAACCAATTAAACTGTATATAGTTTCACTCTTAAAACACACAGACACAAACAATCAGGTAATTTGGTTTGAATAGATTCAAGCTTTCTCAACTTTTTCACTTTCATCAAAATTCTTGAAAAAATAATATTGCTTGCAAAATGAGTCTCTGCGCTTCCAGCAATATATAGCAGTTACCTACGGTTTACATCAGTGGGAGTTTCCCAATATACTGTATATCAACCTATTTAAAAAAAAGCATTAGAACACATCATCGCATGTTAAAAACAAATCATCAGTCTCTTCAACACCAGTCTGAGTCCCCACGTCTGCCGTTAAAAGTAAAACCCCAGGGATTGGAAGCGAGGGGGGGAGTGAATGGGGGGGAAATAAAAAGTGGAAGGGGACAGAAAGGCTTGAAATATCAGGGGAGTTGTTTGTATCCATTATAAGGCTCAGCTGTAATTAAAAGTGACAAATAAAAGCAGAGAAGGGGTTTTGTGTGGGGAAAAAGGGAACCTAAGCCCACTGGGATCAATATGTCTTTATTCAAATCAGGCTGCACAGGAGCTGTCCAGATGTCTGAGTGCTGGGCTTTACCATCAACCACATGACTCAGATATTGGGGGGCATTTCAAGTGTATTGTCGTGAAATCAAACTGATGGTATTTATAAAATCGTACACCTGTTGCAGGGAGCAAAGAGTTTTTTCTGATGGGAAAAAGAGAAACAGCAACACGGGAAGATAATAAAATCAAATGACAGGACTAAAGCAGACTGAGAGCTCACGTTGAGGAGGTGATGACAAGTGGAGGGAGGAGCACTGATAACCTTGCTGGCTTAAAAGCTTCCTCTGGTGCGTAATCAGGCATCCCAATTACAAAGACAAGCACCCAATGTCCCTCTCCTACTACACAGGGCCTGATGTCCCCCTCGATAAACAGCATTATTAATTAAAAGACTTGAATTGAATCTGTGCCTGATGGACAAGGCTTTGGATGATTAGCAGCAAGAACCGACAAAGCTTATTTCTACATGATGGAATCTGTCGATAAAAGACAAGGAGGCAGGTCAACGCATTGATACGTTTTACGCTCAAAGAAATGAACAAACCCAACGACAAAGTCTTTTGAGGGAAAGTTCTGTCCCAAGCTTCTTTGTCATATTGTCATGATCAAAAACAATTCCTCAAGGGAACAGAATAGATTTGTTCTTTGCCTTTTGGGGATTTTTACCTGTTGGAGAAAAGAAATGCATCTAAAGTTGCTTTACTGAGATACTCCTCTGTTTGAATCACAATGCAATTTGATTTTAACTTAAAATGCACTTCAGAGGAGCTAAAAAGATTTTATCCTCACACTGCCTTGTAGCAAGACGTCAATCAATAAAAGATGCATTGTCATACAGTGAGTGACTCACGACAAGAATGCTTTGTGTTTTATCTTTTTTATTTGTTTCTTTTACAAAATCTCATACAAGTGCAGCTGTGATGACTTTCAAAAATTACAATAAAAGTCAAGAAAAATATCACATTTATACATTTTCAATTTATATGCACAAAAAATAACTTCAATTTTGTTTAATATGAATTCATTTTTTTAATATTTGTTATATAAATATTATATAAATAGTGCATTGACTAACAGAAAATGTTGATGGGTAATATTATTTTTAAGTAATATTTAAATAATAATAAAAAAATCACATGAAAAACCTGATAAAACTTGAGATGAAAATCAAAACATAAATGAAAATCTCAATAGGTTCTTTCCGTGTACTGAAATCCAAAGGGAGGTCTTAGTGAAAACCGTAAAAAAAAAAGTCTATATGTATATATTTGTTTAAATGCCAGTTTGAATATTTTTAAAATTATACTGTAAAATAAAGTAAAAGTAAATAGCGATTATATTTCAGTGACGTTAGCTCGTGAACAGAGTGAGGAGACTAGATGTTCCCAGATGTAAGAAGTTGTCAAAAGATTATTTAAGATAAACAAGTAAGATGACTCTGCTCTGATTGTTTTGTGGTTCGTTCCACCATCTTGAAACCAGAAATGAAAACAGTCTGCGTTGATGCGCCTGTGTGTGGAGATGGCTGGTGGAGACAACATTCCTGAGAGGGCTGCAGTAGTAAGGAAGGAGCATGTGCTTAAATAATAAGCAGCAATAATATTTTTAAAAACTTTAAAGATCACAAGATCACGAAGTGAAAGAAAGAAAGAAAGCAAAGCTGACCCCCACGGGAATGCAGTGCATCTGCTTCCATGACCTGCAGAAGTAGAACGTGAGCGTGCGGCACAGTTGCACATACATTCAAGCTTTTTATTTTGATTTTGAATAATTGAAAACAACAAATGACTCAGGTTTTCACAACAAGAAGTAAAAAAATACGTTATTTAAAAAATATTGGTATATGCAGTCAACTATAATGTTGCTTCCGTGACAGGATTTACAACCTAATATAAATGTTAATGTTTTTAATAAACACAAAGGTTGTTAATGATTTCAGAGAGTTCAAAACATTAAAATCATATTGTCATAAAAAAAAAAAATAAATGTCTACACCAAAAATATTATCAGACAGCAATGTTTATTTATGATTTGTCAGTATATGGATGCTGTCGTGCATTTTTTTTTCTACATTTACATGGTTAGTCATTCTTTGTATATATATATAATATATATATATATATATTATATATATATATATATATATATATATATTATATAATATATTATATATATAGTATAGGTTACAGAAAATTCCTAATGTAACCCAGAAATGTTCAAAACAAAAAAGCAGGAAAACCCAGAGTTGATTAACACATCTTAATCTGAACAGAAATCTCAACTTTGAACAAAGAAAAAAAAAAGATAAATAAGACAGACACACATAAATGAAGCATTATCCTAATCTCTAAACACAAAACAACATCAAATAGCAAAATTGAGAGTTTTGCGTTAGATTGCTTAAAAAAATCAATCTAGTTTGTTTAAAATATGTGATAATGTCCTTTGTTTAGTTTGTTTTTTATTAATGATTGACTTGATTTGACAAAACCTTCATGAACTGTTTTATATGAACAGAGGCCAAAATGGAAATGTCTCGCGAAGAACGACAAACGACACATTAGCCTGAACAGCAAAGGGACGATCCTGAACCTTCACGTTGGTTAAATGTGGTTCTGCAAGTGATGTCATAAATTTTTCTTGATTATTCTTTTCGTATATAACTTTTTGGGAATGTTTTTTCCTTGTATGTAAGACCACCAGAAAAATACAAATATTTTCTGAAATCTGTTTAAAGTTAAAAACATAAATTGAGATTTTCCTCTTTTTCCCATGACTTTACTGGCTTTTGGTTTGAGCCACTCTACATAGAGACGCATTCTCAGTCAGAAATTGAACATGCGGTGATGGCTCCTCATTGGGAGACATTTATGGCTTGGCTTGGCTGGGATGCTCCACCACCTCGACTGCCCATCCTCCTGGGAGCCCTGAGGGATCAGATAAGGCAGGTTTCCCAGATCAGGGTTGGATTGACAGTTGAGGACCCGAGGAAGAGTGATGGGCTTGGGACTCCGATTGGAAGGAGGATCCCTTATGCTGAACTCCCCCTCTGGGACTTCAAGGTTCACAAAATATGTTGGTGCTAAATGCTTGATTGAAGAGAAATGGCTTTAACAAGGTCAGCACCCGAATATCTTTATTAGCTGAAGCGTTTTCTCCTGTGATCGTCTGTAAAGCTGAGATATACTTGTTGACTTGCTTTCCTAGATACATTTTATTGTCTATACCTATAGGGATGGATGAATAGATGTAGATTAAAGCTTCACAAGACAACGGATTGTAATTAAATCCCTCAGTCATGCCTCTTCTCTCTGTTCTTTTGTTCTGAGGCTGAACAAAATACAAAGAAATGAGAGCTTTAGTTGTGCTTGATTCCCACATATGTATCAACCATGACTGTAACAGCATGTTTTCAAAAGGGTCAAAGGGTGGATGCAAGGATTTTATCTTGAGAAAACAATTCCTTGTTAGTTGTAAGAATGCCCCTCCAGCCAAAAAGAAGACATGGCTAAATTCTTTCAAAGTGAGACTGCAATAGTAGATTTGGATCAGCAACATGATGGACAAAGGTAGCTGTTTTGTTTTTTTGGTGGAAGGGAATTACTTTTTAAAAAGCTTGTTAGAATTTACGGCTGTCTAAACAACTGTGTGATTATTTGTCTCTGTTTGTGAAGACTTCTATCCAGTATTGAGGCAGTACAGAAACAGAAACAATCATGATCAAACTTTGGTAAAAGTATTTTAAAGTAAAAAAAAAACCCAACTTGCTAAATAACTCCATATATTTATGAATTTTATGAATTTGTACTGACACAGAAAAATGTCCAACCATTACTCTTCTTTAAAGTCTCACTCTGATAATTTATTGATCTTTTGTAGAAGTGCTCCCAGTGGTATTTTCATTATGATTTTAGTCAAAATCAATGAACCTTTTTCGTTTCTGAGACACCGTTTTCACAGAGCGGAAGTTGTATGGATGGCAATCTATTTCTTGCTGTAAAGTCTAAAATCAGCTAGGATGAAGAAATGGAAACAACTGCAAGTGGATGTATCAGAATGGAGCGGAGCGGGGAGTTTGGAGCCGGCCCATCACATTTTCAACAATCTTTTCAAACTGCATTTTTTTCGCCTGCTCCTGATTTGAATAAAGCGATCCTGAGATATATGATTTTTAGGCTTAATCTTCTTTATATATGTTCTTTTCTGAGTTGTGTTCAAATTTTGTCTTTGACCGTTTATGGACTGTAATATTTATTTACTTTTAATTAATTTTAAAGAGAAAATGCTTTGTTAAAAAGTTTTGTCAGCTTTGAAGTAAGTATTTTATGAGCACCAAGTTTGCAAAAAACCACCTCAAAAGACGTCTGCAATTTTTAAAGAGTTTTATGGAACCACAGAATGCAAATAGAAATCTGCAGAAAACGTTGTATCGATCCACCTACTCTCGGTGTATGTTTATAACATTATAACATTCTCTATAACATTTTTTTTTTAAATTTTCTTTAAATGTTGCCAGTGGGGTTGTAATTAGGAGTGAGAAGTTTTTAACAAAAAACTCCACATCTTAAATGTCTTAAAAAGCCATTTTTCCTGCTGATCTGAAGCCTTCGTTTGCAAAAATTCCTCCGTGTGGGCGTGGCTTGTGGTGTGTATGCTGCGTAACCCCGCCCCTCTTCCCCCCAGACATACTAGCAAGACACACGCTTTGAAAAGCCCATGGAAAAATTAAAATAAATTAAAACATGAACATTTAGGCTGCAGTGCACCAGCGAACGAATAGATTTCATGCTAGCACATGTTGATTGTTGAATTCACTTGAGCAAAAAAATCAAATGGAATGCCATAACATAGAAAGTGTCTATTCACATATCATTTTAGCTATAAAGCAGCAGCAGTGCTGAGAGCAGCTCGGCGTTCCTCCGCGGGATGGATCAAATGCGGACAGCATATTTATGACGTCTAACGTGATTTTACTTTGAGTTTCTTTTTAAATATATGAGGCCAACTTTAAAAAATCCCGTCTTGGACGCAAAAAAAATACAAGCGGGCAATGCAATAATTCTATGCTGTATCTGGGCCAGCTATCGTGACGTAAGCAAAGCTCAGGAATTCAAACAGAGTTTTTCTCTGACAGTTTGATTGACAGGGATTCATAAGGAGAAATACTTGGAAATGCAAACACGAAATGATTTTTTGTTATATTTTTTCTCTTTCAGAAGAAAAATGCCACACATACATATTAAAAACTTAAAAAACTTGATTTTCATTGGAGGGGGACTTTAAGTAATTGATTTAACATCACTTTGGGACTCTTATAAGGGACGTTCACTGAATGCAACACTCCAAGCCATCAAGGACTTCTGTGGAGCTTCTGACTAAACCAAAGAAATAATGCTGCTGCACACACAGACTGCATTATTGTTCTCAGCCTGCAGATAACCTTTCACATATTTTCTGTTTTGGTTGATGGAGCTTTGAGACTTTGTGTCTCTGCCCGACACACGTAAACACTAACACACACACACTTGATTATAAACACACATTCATGCCCCTTATAAGCATGAACTGACCTATTAACCCAGTGCACACTGCCATTTACATGAAGCTTCACAAACACAAGTATGACTGCACACTCATAAGTTGCTCTGTGTACACAGAGGAACTTGTGGAGCAGCACCAAACCCTCTGGGGCTGTTTCAGCGTGGCATGAGTTGATACGCACACAGCGTTGGTCAGACAGACTAACCGGCTCTCGGGCTAATTGAGTAGAGTGTGTGGCCCTGTGTGGCCCTGCTCTGACCCCTCTGTAGCCAGGGACACCACTGAGCCTCTGCTTTGATACATTTGATACGGTTTAAGTGAGGAATGAAGACCTAAGCCTGTTTACATTAGAACTGGATTAGCTTTAGGGTGACGGTGCAATATTGAGATGGAGTTAATGAGAGTGAAAGTTGGGGACATTGTGTTTTATATCAAAAAACGTATTTCTCAGTCCTTCACAGCATAACCAATATGTGCAATATAACCTCTGCTACTCCACTTTTTACAGTTTGTGCCCTCTGCATGCATGATTAAGTTTACTTTGCATTACGGGTATCATTCCATTATGTATTAGTAAAATCGTCCTGGCACATTAATGTAATTGAGTGACTGAAAACAGGAGAAATCTGATATCTCTCTCTCTCTCTCTCTGTCTGTTTTTGTGTGTGGCTCTTGTTCTTCCTCCCGTTCTCTTTCTCTCTCCTTTTTCCTGCAGTAATGATTTGATGTCGCTAATGGCTTCCTAAATTTTGCAGAAAGGGCAGAACCAGCACTGTCTAGAGTTTCAGACGCTGGAGGTCTGCCAGACAAGGAGGGAAAGTGAGGAAGAAGGGAAGGGGGGGGCATTCAAGGGATACTGGTTTGGATCCATTAGGTATGGAGGTCGAGTAATGAGCATGAGGATCAACAGGGGGTGGTCCTCACAATGGCGATGTATCCAAATATTATTATTTCCTGTTCTTCTGACAGCCATTCCTCACAGAAAGCTGAAACCCCCCAAATAAAGCAAACTGCTTGAAGTCTGACCTCTTTCTTAGAAATATTAACAGCATAAAGTCATCAAGGACATGCCATATAAGTACTTTGGAAACACTAGCATAACGTAGCACAGCACATTAAAAAAACATCTAACAAATTCAAGATTTGGCAAGGCTGTAACTCCACCGACTGAATACATTTTGCCTTAAGGTGCGTCTGGCCAGTGGTAGGATCAGCACACATGGACACACAGCCTCCACGCTGTCAGTAGAATAGGTTCTATTGTCGGAGCGCTCCAGCCTTCATTCAAGTCAGCCCACATGAAAGAAGTCAATGGGAGGGGGAATGACGAATGAATGTGTTGCTGCTTGTAGTTTACATCTGCTGACGTGTTTCAGAGAGTGCCTGTGTGTGCGCACATGGCGGAGTGTTTGTGTGTGTGTGTTTGCTTGTTTGTCACATGATGTCCTGTGGCGTTCTTTAACTAACCGTACAGGCGCCAGTAGAAGGTGGGGTGGTGGGGGTGAGAGACGGGGCCTGAGAAGACGCAGAGTGGGGAAGAGGAGCTCTGGAGCCTTGAAGGGGGGGATACTTTGGCTGACTGCTGTCACATGATGGGCATATAACGAAGCCAAACTACATTCAAACTGTTGAATAACTGTGCAAATGACTCATGACCTGACTTAGCGTTGTGTAAACACGTGGCCTTGCTTCAGTCTTTTGAATACGGCAAAGACTTTTGAGGAAGAATTGAAAGTTCAGTCCTTTACACCTTACAAAGGTTTTAAAGACCCCCTCTGAGGAAAACTCTGTTTATTATCATGTTCTTGTGGAGCTTTTTTCACAGTGGAGGACATCTATGAGGAAAATTAAGCTCAAAATTGCATTTCTAAGTATAGTTCGTTATTCACATTGTTATGAATCAGGAGCAGACACTCAATTCTGATCCATCCACTTGTAGACAAATAGATCCCTGTATCTCTTTGTTTTCCTTATCGAAGTTGGTATCTTGCTCAAAACTGTACAACTGGATAGCATGAGTATTGCTGGCCATTTTTGTTGCACCGGTAAAGTTAGGTTGGGGTTGTGAGGGTTTGTAAGCTAGTGGGAGAGCAGGCAAACACAGAGATGAAGGATGGCTTACTCCATATCAACAGTATGAACTCTTCCAGAAGCTATGTCCTAGAAAACTGTGTCAAGGATTTTAGCTAAAAACAGCAAAATCGTAATTAAAAGACCACTGGGAATGCTTTTACAATAGATCAAAAGAGTATCTCAATATATCTTGTCTGCCTGACCTCTAATACTATGTATGACTTTTTATTC
This sequence comes from Oryzias javanicus, assembly GCA_003999625.1. Taxonomy (NCBI): domain Eukaryota; kingdom Metazoa; phylum Chordata; class Actinopteri; order Beloniformes; family Adrianichthyidae; genus Oryzias; species Oryzias javanicus. The sequence continues at coordinate 21,339,989 of CM012441.1, forward strand.
CACCCAAGATCCATCCCTTTCCAGTGGTTCTAGTGTGTTAGAGTCGGTTAAAGAAAAAGAAAAAAAAACACCAGAACATTTCATCACCATCATATTAAAAGCTGAAAATTGTTCCAAGGTGGTGCTTTTGAGCAAAATGCCTACCAGGCTTGACAAGATTTCTCAACAAAAGATGGACACAAATAATGGGCAAATCGAACACAGCCAAAAGCAGCTATACTCACTTTATGGGACTCTTTATCACAGAGGCTTAGTAACGCTGTCATATCTAATACTCACACTCCATTAATCCCGCAGCCTGCATGTGTGACTGGGGTTGGGTGGCAGTGAGAGAGTGTGTGAGGCTGCGTGCGTGGTGGCGGTGTTTACCCAGGGCACAAGCAGCGGTTGGCCACAGGCCTGGCGTGCTTGGCCCTGATAGGCCACTGTGAAATGTGCCTGACAGAGGAGGCCCGTTGCCCTCTCATCTGTGATTGTGTTTACATATGTGCATGTGGATCTGTGAGTGTGTGCATGAGATGCTGCTTCTTTGTTTGTTCTGTTGTTTCCTCTGTCTTTACAGCGTGGATGGACACTGGCCTAACTTTTCTGTGGTTGTCTTTGTGCCTGTGTGCAGACATGCTGCAGTCAGAGTGGGCATGGAGCTCAAAAGCCCTATAGTTCCAGAAGAGATGCGGAGAATGTAAAAGGAAATGGATCAGTGGAAGCAACTGCCATTCTGGCTTATTCAGCAGGCCAATCTCCCCCCGTCTGTCGTCTATTTTTTCCCTTATTTTTGTTCTTGAGCTCTTGATCACTTCTCTTTCCCCTCTCTGCTGCATTCCGCTCGGTTTTGTCATCCTGCCAAAGAAACCAATCAGAGCGCTCGCTTTCTGCCACCACAATTTTCATTCTGTTTCTGACTGCTTGTAGTTGGGGATACACCCTGCTATATCTAAGCACCTCACCTTGACTGGCCATAAAGGCCCGTGTCTTCCCTTTCAAAGATTTTTATTTTTCTCTTTCAGGAAAGTGTCCCTAATTTATCACGTCTGGACTTATCATTTATCGACATTCAAAGCTTGTTTTTGAACCAATAATTGAATGAAGCTGTTTGCTGCAGTGACTTTTAATTAATTTTCATGTTTTCCTTTTTTTTTCCAGAATGATCTGCAGTGAACCATGACGGTGCTGAAATGTTTTAATCAGGCGGGTAAATGGAATAATTCTATCAGGCAATTTGGTCTTGTCTTTATTTTTGCATGGGTGATTAACCATATTACCAATTGTTGAACGGGCTGGGTGTCTAAGCTGGCTTAGTGTGTGTAATGTGTTTGTGTTTTGATAAGTCAGATTTATGCTGCTTTGTCAGGTTAAAATGAAAGATTTGAAAGCAGGAATAAGAATTGGGGTTCTACTGACAGTCTGACCCGGCAGGAGTCACACAGTGGAGTGCCTTGAGTTTTTTTTTTTTTTTTTTTTCTTGGCTGACTACAGCTGCATTGTGTCAGGAACACATGCAGGGAGGATTAGCAAAACTCTCATCTTCATCTGTGTTCTTTGCTAGCCCAGTGGTAGCAGTGTCGCTTTGCTTTCTGGAGAGCTTTCACATACGCCCGCACAGTTGGAGCCTCAACTATCCACTGATGGAGCTGATGCTAGGCCACTATGACGACAAGAGGATAGGGCCTTATCGGTTGTTATGGTGACAGATGAAATGATGAGAATCAGCTCCTAGCTTCCTGCATTTCTTTCATGCAAAGGTTGGGGTGCAAAAATATACCTGTGCAGCCATGTTGAAACAGTTAGTGTTCAGGGTCTCCAAAGGCCTGACAGGTGATGCGAGGATCTAATGTATTCCTGGTTGCATTGGAAATGTCTTCGCCTGAGAGTCAACACAGCCAAGCAAATGATCACGGTCATGCACAAACCGCAGGGAAGAGAGCTTATGTCAGTGGCCCGTTTTTTGACTCATCGTTCTCTCACCGCTGTGTCTTTCTTTCCGACAAATATGACAGATGCATATCAAGATCTGCAGTCTGCTCTGGAGAGATAAGGACCAGTTAGGTGCTGGGGTTGCAACATCCCACAGAGCCAATGAGTGAGCACAACGCCTTTTTCATACCGATCCTTGGTTGATAGGCCCGGAGTGCATGAGTAAGCGTGCGCATTTGTGATGCCTCTGATAATTTCTGTCTCCACTGAATTCTGGCAACAACCACAGTATGGTTGCAGGCTTGCACACATGCCCTGTCCTGAAACTTGTCTGGTGAGAAAAAAAAAAGGCCAGAGAAAGTTAAGGAGCAGGTTCCTTATCCAGAGAAGGCGTGTCAAGGTGAAGGATGCTATGAGCCGTACTGTCAGGGATGTTTGTTATGTTTTATTTCAAAGTTTAGATTTTGTAGAGAGCTCTACTTTCTCTGCTTGTTTGCTAAAACTAACTTTCAAATATTTATTTTCAAATTCTTCGTCTGTATTGCTTAGAGTAAATTCTGTTTTTTTTTTTCTTATAAAATCTCTGCACAAGTGGAACTGAATACGGTTTTTTTTTGTGTGCTTTGCTAATTTACCTTGCCAGGTAAACAAAACAATAGACAAAACAAAGTGCAGATCTAGGAATGCCCTCACTTCATGCGAAGTCTCTGCATGAAGTAGATTGTGGGGGAGGTTGAAATGAGGCCTGGCTGGCTGGCTTCTGCGCAGGTCCTTTCGTTCTTTGTTTAAACCTGAAATGTACTTTTTTTTTTTTGCAATCCACTTCTACAACAATAACAACAAAAACGGTCGATTTGAGTTCTATTGCAACCAATAAATGCCCCAAGCCTTAGACTGCAGAACAGCTTGTGAGCTTGAGCAAAGCACAACATTCTGTTTGGTCATCTTTCCCTCTGGGAGAGTCCAAAGGATCCATTCAGAGGTGTCTCCACCATTGACTCACCCATTAACACCTGTCTCCTGTTACTTACCAGTGAAAGTGAGGGAATCGAGTCAGGGAATGCTGGGTAACCTTATATGGGTGCGGAAAAAGATGGCAGATCCAGACACCCACTCCCATGAGTCCTTCCAGATATTAGTACTGTCCTTGCCCCTCAGTGTGTCAATGGGAGCCTCCATGTGAAAAGGCTTATTTGTCGAGCGGCGGGGAGGAATTTGTCTGTTGGAGCAGGTGAACGGGAGGGCCCGAGCCCAGCAGAACATGGCGTGAATGAGACCTGAACACAACCTGTCCCAGGTGGACATTCTGAATGCTCACCGACCGAGATGAAAGGAGCCTGACCTGATTTTACCGGGCGAGGGGAGGTGTCCACACCCTGCCATTACACAGCGTCTTTTAGCAGATGGCACACTTGAATGTGAAGTTATATCCGCGGGTTTCTGGGATTAATGGCATGCCCAACACTTTGGTGAGGCGATTAAACGGCAAGCTACAAAGGATATTCACCAGGGAACACAACTTTAGCAACCACAAGAAAACCATGTGAGCCCATTTACCACCTGCATGCTTCTTTCACATGGTTCACTTTACTTTGGAAGACCACAAACTATGACAACAAGGTCTACTTCCAGCCACGGATGAATGTGTTTGTTTTCTTTCCCCTTTTTTTTTTCCATTTTCCTGGTTTCACATCCCCATTGATGGTGTTAGTGAGACCACATTTTTGGGGGGCTTCCATTTTTCTTTCTTTCTTTCTTTTGTTCAAAATGCTGAATGTTTATTCCAAGAGTTTTTTTTAACTGTAGTCAAAAAAAGAACCCCATAATTTGAATATTAAGCAAAACACATATTACCAAGCTCTTATTTCCTAATATTCCAAAAAAAACAACACAAGATAAACAATTATGTCATTGTCAGCTGTGGATTTTTTTAAGCAAAATAAGCCAAAGAATTTCTTTAAAACATTTTAAAAATTAAAGATAAATACCTACCTGTTGTTGTCCTTCTCCTTTCACTGAATTGGTCTAGACTTTATTAGCCTTAATAGTACAACACAAGTACTTCCTGTTTGAACTTCTCACTTCTCCTTTTCTTTTCTTTTTTCAATGCACACAGAGGCCTCGTCTTCACTGGAGCTTGCTGTGCAGCTGTAACCTGCTAGTAGCATTTCACTGCAGGTTAAGGGCAGAGAAGATGCAAGGGAAATCACAGGAGATCAACTTTGGCAGACTTTTGACATATGAAGAGATCATCAGCATGATTGGGTACCTTGGCAGGTCAGGATGCGGTTGCTTCCTGTCAGCAGAGGCCTTCACTGATATGTCAGCGTTTTCTGAGCAACACTCATTTTTTGCCAGAGCTTTGCCAGTCGCATCATCATGCAAAACGGTTCCTTTTCTTTTATTTATTTTTTAAGTGTTGCAGATGCATTCAAGCATCAAAGGTTTTTTTTTTCTCTGAATGTTCACCTATTTTTCATTTCCTGTTAAGGGACTTTGTCAGAAGGGGTATTTCTATGAATTTCTCTTGATCCGTGAAAAAAGGAAGTTCATATTTAGGTCCAATCATCTCAGAAACACATGACAAATATTAAAATTTGTTCCAATTAAAGTTTACTCAAAAGGGCCTATATCATGCAAAATCAACTTTTTGAGCTTTTAAGTGTATTATAATGTGAATTCATCATGGAAATCACCCCAAAAGTTGTATTTTGCTCCATTCATGCATCTCAGAGCATTACTATAAAACCTTGTTGTCTGAGCACCAGCCCCTTCTAATCCACGTTCCTACCTCTGAACGCAGGGGAACAGCCCCACCTGATCCACGTTCATACGTATCAATGTGGAGGAACAGCCCCTTCTAATCCACAGTTATACAGATGATTGCTGGGGAACAGCAACATGAAAATGGGGGAACAGCCCCTTCCAGGAAGAGTCTGCACTGCTTGCACCGCCCGCAGGATAACACACACAACCACTTTCTCCGCGTAGCTAGGCAAAACGTTTTCATTTTATATGCACAATATGCACATTCATATTTGCAAAAATTCAGATGAAAAACACAAACATGCTGCAGAGGGCGGCTATAGGTTGATGTTATGAAATGGGCGGCACCCACAGAGAGAAAAGGCGGAGCCTCAGAGATCAAGACGTCTTACTTCTGGTTATGAAAACAAGTTTGCAAAAATAACTGACATTTCATTTAAAAAAGTGTGTTCTTTAATATGCCAAAGGGAATATATTACCTGACCTGAAAGGCCTAAAATTGCATGATACAGCCCCGTGTACATAACACCACATTGATTTCTTCTTTTTTTTCAAAGTCAAATGTAAACTTCAATGGCAACTAAAAGCCCAGATACATATCTTGCATTATCTAAATTCTGTCCCGTCTTCCAGCCTTAATATCCTTCTTGGGGTCTGAGGAAGGAGGGATGCTTTTCTAGCTAGGCCCAGACAGAGGTCAAGCCCCCCCTCCCACTACAACACACATGCATAGCAAGACCTGCATTTGAACTGCACTGCACTTCCTTTCATCTTCTGCGTCTCATTCTCCCTAACTCAAGTTTGCGAGGGGATGGTCGGAATACCTTTTGATTCCTCTAATTCAATTTGATAGAAAAACAAATATACTGGAGGAGTGGGAGATGAGGAAAAGAATGGGAGTATGGGGAGGGGGGGTGCAGTTTGAGGATAGATAGTAACATGGGGGGGAATGAGTGGGGTTTCTGAGGGAGGTTGGTGAGCACTAACGGGAAAGCAAGGGGGGGTGGTAGGGAGTCGAGATGAGTTGAGACATCCAGTTCCAGGTTAAAGTCGTAAACCTCTTGCTGCTCTGATCTAGGTGGCCACCATGTTCACCCCGCCGACGCATCTGAGATCTCCTCTCTTCATCTTTTCTGTGGAATGCTGCTCTGATAGTGGAGATAAGTAACTTCCTATTTTATGGCTTTTTTGGGCCACATAACTCTGAACGTGAGTTAGGAGGGGATGTCTCACTCAGTGAGGCTAATGGTGTAGTGAGACCTAATGAGGATGGGGTATACAGAGCCATCACTTTGCAGAAACACTGCATTTAACGGGTGGCACACAGTGGTGAGTGCTGACCATGGAAACAAAACATTCACTTAAGTGTTGTGTGGCTGCAGCGTGTAATGTCATCTCTGTCGTTTGTTTTATGCACACTTTAACACCAAATTGATTTAAAAAAAAAGTTTTTAGAACAAGTTCAGGAAAATAAAAGAACTCTTTTCAAATCATCTGATGTAAGAAAGTGTCTGCTACGTGACTGATCACGTGAACATTCAGCTGTTTCTGCCTCCAGACAATAACATGGCCAATAAAACCAAAGGCAAAAAACAATCACAACAAACACTTTTCAATGCTTCCCGGTGACGTCTCTCTAACTTGTGTTTTTGTTTGGTGACCACGGCGTGTTTTTTTTTTTTTTTTTATTGTAGTCATGCTAAAAGTCACCCAAAGACCTTCATAACAGTGCAATTTTCTTTGTTCTCGCCACCATCTCATATAACATCAATCTAGCGACAAATTGCCTTCGTATCAGTTGGTCAGATTATCTGTTAAGGGAAAATAAAGTAACTTCAGCTTCACACCAAAGACCTTTGCTGTTAATCACAGATTTCCACCTTTTTTATTTTGCTCTTGTTTTATGTTTCTAGATTCACTTCTCAAATCACTGCGTTCTGAGCTGATTTCTCTTCATTACTAAAAAAAATATGACGACTAGTCTTTTAAAATTGAATACTTGTCAAAAATCTGCACAATCTGTACTTTGACTAATCTGAGGTATTCTAAGATTGAAGGAGCAGAGGAAGACAAAAGTCAACGGTGATTGGTTTGAGACAGCGGGATGGAGAGTATAAGGTTAGGTGGAAGAAGATGATTCACTTTTTAGTGGTCCACTAAAAAGAGGAGATGAACATCAAAGACTAACTACTTTGACTATTTTCATTCTCCATTCCCTTCTACCATTTCATGCTGGCATTTTGAGTTTTTAAAATATAATTTTCCTCAATAAATCTGTCTTTAAAATGTCTTTTTGAGTTACACCCATTAATTGGATATAACAGAAGTACCTGCTGACTCCAAAAAGCCAAAAACCCATAGACTTCTATAGAGAAATAAATACCTAAAAATAAATAGCTATTACTATAACTCAGTCTTTATACTTGTCAGATTAGCCATTTTTGCTCTGATATATTTTTTAACGTGGTCTTCCAAGCCTTATTCTTTTTCACATGGTTTCTTTTTTATATTACAAGTAATTTAAGTTATAGACTGACCAATCAGATGCCTCAATACAAACATGTGGTCACATGTCGGATGTTGAAAACGTTTGATTGACAGCTTCTCCAGACCCTGCTATCAAGTGGAAGGTGTTTGGATTTCAAACATCTCCTGTTTGGTGAGAGTGGTTGCTATAGTAATTTTGACTCAGTACGACTTGGACCAATCAATGTTTACTGACAATTTTTGGTTCCAGCACGGTGGTGCCGTATCGTCAAAAAATAAATAAAAATTGTAACTGGAGGTCAATTCCATGGGTGATGTCACTCACTAAGTCCAGTTCAGTACAGTTACACTCAAAACACATTGGTAAAATTATATTTTTAAGACATTTATTTGACTAACTGTGTGATTTGCTGTGATTATATTTTTTATTGACAGTTTTTTTTTTCTAAAACTTAAGTTTTACTTTCAAGTTTCGTGACACTTGGAGAAAATCTTTTGGCGGAAGTGAACTAGGAGTGAATTACACCGTCACAGATCATGTTAACCTCACACATGCACTCGCATGTCCGTGTCTCATATGTGACCTAGGAGTTTCTGGCCCAGCAGACTGTTGTATTATTTTTAGGAGGGCTACTCCTTCCCTCTGGAGGGCCTCATTGAAGAGCGTTTGCTCTTTGTGTAGACCCCCCCCCTCCTCTCTGGCTCTGGGAGCCTGGCCAAGCCCAGCCGAGCAGGCTCGCTGGCAGCACAAGCACCCGACCCACTGGAGTCGTCGCCTGAACTCGGCCCAGCTCCCACAACTCTACACAGCACACAGATGGCTAGACTGCTCACCGGCGGCCGAGCATTACTTGAGCGCTGGTGTTCAGCAAGTGGATCAAGAGATTCCCTCCCCCTTAGCCATCAGATACTGATCCTGCATCCACGTGTGCACAAACAGTCCCAATGCATCTGTACTTCTGCAACACAAAACAAAGCTCTCAATGAATTAGCATGTTCAACTGCTCAACCATCTGGGAAAGCCCTGCAGATGTGAACATGGGGGAGGGTTCTGGAAAGGCTAGCTGTCCACTCTCTGCTCAGACGGTGTAATCGGACGGTCTGCGCCGTGGGTGCATGAGGGTAGCCTGAACTCGCCGGCGATGACCTGAAATTGGCCCTAATCGAGCAGACTCATTAGTGGCCGACTGTGTTCAAAGTTTCCTCAGCCCCTTTTTACTCTACAGTAATCGTCCAAATGGGAGGCAGAATGGCCAAAACAAAAAGAGGGAAAGTCAAAGACAAACAGAAAAAAAAAAATGGAGCCAAAACCAGAGAGAAAGAGAGTAATAAAAAATAAACAACAGAAAGAAAAAAAGAGGGCGAGATGAGGGTGAAACAGAGTCGACGCCTGCTTCCTGGCCGCCTCAGCTGCGAGCACATCTGTGTGTGAAGGTTTGAGCAGACCCCCATGTGTTTGCTCAGGTCGCATGATTGCCTTTCCTTCCTCTTCTCTCTCCCACTAAAGACCCGCTGTCCTTCCTCTCACTCCAGTCACCACGGCCAAAAGAGAAAAGGCTACTCCAACCCACACTGGCAGCAAGAGCTGCACTCTTGGCTTTAGAACATTTTTACGTCTGCGTTCAGAAATAAAGATTTAACTATAAGAAGTTTGAAAAAAAAAAAAAGTCTTGGCTGGATTATTTAGCAAAATGAGGGTGTATATTGAGGTTTGAGCATGTGTATGCGTGAGCAATTGAGTATGTGCATATGCATGACTGTGTGTGACTTGGGAGCCCTTTGCTGGAGCCTGCTGTCTGGGCACAATGGTCCAGCCTGGGGCCTAAGCTCTACAAAGAGGCCTTCTCTTTACAACGAGCCATCACAGATAGAGGAGGAGCCTGACCAAAGCATTATCACGCTTTAGGGATCACAGAGCTTCCCCCCTAATACATCTGATATCATTTCTGGATTTAATGACCAAGCACTCCTCTGGAAAAAGTGGAGTTTAATATCATTTCTGCATGTAATACAGTGAATGAATCAATCAGAGCCAACCATAATTTGGAGAGGGAGCCGTATATTCTTCATTTCCAACTTTTTTTTCCAGTTTTTTTCGCTCTCTGTACACTGATAAGTGAAGCACATGTATGTGCACAAATAACAGTCAGACTTCACTTCAGTATTAAACTTTATTTCCTTTTTTTGTGAGATGGAAAAATGATTAAAAAAAACGTACAGCTCAAGAACTTTTCATCTAGGACAGGTCAGTGTTTTCTTTTACGTAATAACCATGAAATTTAAATCATATGTTTCCGAGTGTGTCCGATGAAAGCTTAAAGGGTGAAAATAAATTATCGTAGCAATAATTATAACATCAAATATAACAACAATAATAGCAATTAAGCATTTATAAACACTCTATTTACTGCGTTTTTTCCTTTTTTTCATAAAACTCTGTTATCAAAAACAGGTGAGCTTTGTGGTGGCTTTACAATCCAGCATGTGAGGAGAGCACAGGTTTTCCTGGTGCTGCGAGTCTGACTGGAATAGAACAGAGGTCTCTATTTGTCTCTGTTCAGCCGGTCTTAAGACTCGCAGCACTGAGCAGTCCGTCTGTCTGTCTGTCTGTCCGTAGCAGCTGTGGACGGCAGTCTGGTCTTCAACAGGGTGCACAAATCTCAGAATATAAGGATATGCCTATGAGGTGAAAACAGCGGGTTTTTTAGGACCTCTCTTGAGTCTCCTCTTACGGGGTCAGGGAGAGGTGGGTACCAAAGTGACTTAGTAAAAATAAGCAAAAAGAATGACAAGCATCTCAATTCACTTTTTTTTTTTTTCCTGCAAACCCCGGTCAGCTCCTCACAGAGTCCTGCTCTCTGCAGCGTCCCGTCAGTGAGGCCAGACGTGACGCAACCCTCAGCTCCTCAGTCCGAGCGAAGGCCTCCTCCCTCCCTCCGCCGTGCTTGACACAAGTCTGCTCAGCTTCGATTCAGAGGCCGTTTAGTGTTTATGGCAAATGTGGTGGCTCCTCCAAGCGTCTGGGTGCTGCCTCAGTGAGGCTCAGCCCAGACAGGCGAGCGGTTGGAGTGATGGGGGTGACCAAATGAAGGGTGAATGGGCGTAGGAGTGGGCAGCATGTGTCCCGAGTGACTGAAGGGGCCGAGGTGACCCATATGGGTCATGTGGCTGGTGAGGCTGGGTGCAGCTCCAAAGGGAGAGCCCTTGTCCTGCATGCACTTGGAGAGCTCGTCAAAGCTGTCCCCCGCCCGCTTGTTCCTCTTGGACTTGCTGGACATTTTGCGGTTGCGCGTCTGGATGCCTTCTTTCTTCATGGTCAAGGGTCTGTTGACCTGTAGAGATCAGCACATTAGCTCAACGCCTGCCAGACAAAAGCTACAGTGACAGTGTGAGTGCTGCATTGTGGTGCTATGGGCTTGTTGTGCTCCTAATTCCAATTTGCTTGCCGGCTCATAATTGAAAATGTCAACAGAAATGTTTCACTGCCAATTATGGTTTCTGTCATGTCAGACCCCTCGCCTATTACGAATCCCAGCAGTGTTGGAAAAACGTTGATAATGAGCATCTGCTTTGCATATGTGAATCAGCAGGCCAGTCAGGGGCGCCTTTTTTTCCAGCTTTTGTCTGGACCAAACAGAACCATCCTGGTCAATATGAATTCATGAGGATGAGGATCGGCTGGGCCTGAAAGGAGCAGCTTCAGACAAATCCTCATCAATGTAACCGACGCCGTTACACTGAATGACAGCCCCACCAGGCCGCCTCTCCGGGGAGCAACGCCCCCCATTCAAACAACATGGGTTGATAATAAATAATAAAAAAAAGGAGGTCTGGTGGGTTCTGCTCTGCAGGGCAAGTAGGCTTTACCTCCACTCTCAGTTTCTGTCTTTAAATCGATACACTCTGTCCGCCCACTTAACCAGTTTAGGGCCACTCCCCCTCCTCTTCCCGTCCACCTACACCCCCCCTCAAAGATCTGTGCTCTGGCGCAGCGTTTTATAGTGTGCATGTGTTTTTTTGTTTTTTTCAGGCTACTTACATTGTGCAATTTAAAGTAAAGGCCGCAGGCGTTACACACCGGGTCTCCGTTCCCGTTGCGCCTCCACAGAGTGGTGGTGGTGGTCTGGCAGTTTGCACAGCAGGTGCCTGCGCGCCGGGCAGCGGACTGCAGGGGAGCAGAAACTCATATTAGAAGTGATACAAACGTGATGCACTATTGAAAAATATAAATATATTTCACAATAAGAGCTTCTCATTTTTTGCGCAAACATGAAATGTTGCCAGAAAAAAACGCGCAGATATGTTTCCTTTTTTCTAGGTAACACTTCACCCGCAGAATTGAAATAAATAAACAGAATACATGCAAACCCCTATCTTTAAATATGTTATTGAGAATTTAAAATACGCTTTTATTTTGACATTTATAATGAAAATTTATGCAATATAGTTTTTTTTTTTCAAAGCACTTTTCATAACTGTTTTCAGGTGATATCCGAGCTGTAATGTCACCTCCAGACAAAAAAAATAACAAAATATATAACAGCGTAAAATATCGCCGCTGCGCCCCTGCAGACCCACGTATTTTCCGAATCCCGCCCCGCGCTCTCCCGTCTCCTCACGCAAACGCGGCTCCTCCACTGTTGTGATAATCTCTTTACAGTATGTGTCACTCCGGCCGCGGAGAATGCAGCGCGCTGCTTCACGGCGGAAACAGCCGGGAGCCCGACTTCCTTATCTGGGCCGGCCAGATATCCGGATAGGAAACAACTGGATGCCTCTTTGAACACAACTCTGAAAAACACTTGAGCCGAAAAACGCAAAAAAAAAAAAAAAAAAAAAGTCCCAGCTACGCGGGCCGAGCGGGTGGAAAATGTGGGCTAATGCGCGTTTCATAAGAGGGATTGGCCGTGGAAACGATCCGGGAACCACGCGAGGAATAGCAGTTAAAAAAGTGAGCTTAGGTGTTTTTTTTTGTCATTTTTTTAAAATTTGAAGTTCACCTGAACTATTTTTTATACAGTCAGACTAATTGGTCTAATGGTGACAATTTTGACTCAGGTTTTATCGTCTTTCTATGATGGTTATTGTGACACAAAAATATATGCATTTATTTTTATTGTTGTGTATTTTTGATTAACTTTTAATGTAATTCTATATTTTTGCTGTCTAAAGTAGAATAGTTTCTCACATTTTAAACAACGTGATTTGTAGAAAAAATAAAAAAAGAAACATAAATGGCAAAATAGATTTAAAATTAATATTTGCATTTTTTAATAAAATAAAAATAAATGTTTTTAGATTGAAATAAACTGGAAATTGAATAGATAGATAGATAGATAGATAGATAGATAGATAGATAGATAGATAGATAGATAGATAGATAGATAGATAGATAGATAGATAGATAGATAGATAGATAGATAGATAGATAGATAGATAGATAGATAGATATAGACAGGTAATAAATGGACTGATGGATAACTGGGATCTTTTGGGATGAGGCTTGTTCACCTCATGAAAACATGTGCGCCCTCGCTTCTTCTCATTTACTTGAGCCTGGTGTAAACTAAAGCGGCCTGGGCATTGGTATCAGTAACAGTATCAGAAGTACCAGCAATAATGATAGCAAGAACAATGGCAATAGTAGCAGTATTGTAACGGGTCATGAAGGCGGATCATCGGGGGGTGAGCAGGACAAACAATTCCAGGAAGATCATAGGGAAAATATAACTTTCCTGGAATTGTGCTGCCCGCATCTGCTTTGTGCTCATATTTGGGTGCTTTGCTTTCAGTGTGAAACGACGAAGCAAAAAAAAGAATTTTTCTAAAATAAATAAATAAATGAATAAACTCACCAGTCTCCGTTTGGGCTTGATAAGTGGTCGGTTCTGGCCGTTCATCTTGTGGTACAGTCCGCAGGCGTTGCACAGGTAGTGGCCAGTGCCATCCCGCCGCCACAAAGGGGTGGAAGTGGCACCGCAGTTGACACATTCACGACCCTCTGTGTATAGTTCAAGAAGAGACAAGAAGAAACTTTATATAATTAAAAAATTCACCTTCTGTTCAAAGAAATACATGGTAGCTGCCCATGCCATCCAGCAATTCAATGAAACTAGTAATATTTGGTCAAATCCAGGACATTATTGCGCATGTGTGCCAAGGATGGGCGGCTGTCACAGACACCTGTGTGTAAGCTGATACACCACGAGGAGGCCAAATACAGCCACAACATGACCAGAGGTGTCCAACAAGAAGAATAAGACACACCATCAAATTAGGATTACATTATTTATCAGCATCCATGTGGGGAAACAAAAGTGTGTTGCACTGGTGAAAAGTTTGCATCAACCTGGAGCCGAAAGAAGCCCCTTCTCATTGAAATCTGAATTTGTTTTAACCAACAGCTGGATGCCAGCTGATCCGTTCTTCCCTGAACTGGAAGCAGCTTTCTCCCATACAGGTTTGACAGAGCTCAAACTGCCTGTTGCTTAACGACGATTCATTTATTTCAAAGATCCCCCTCTTTCCCCTGAGCCGCATCTCATTATTCCTGTTATAAAGCCAGTGACACCCAGAGTCCCACCCTCGCTCCAGAATGGAATCTGACCCCAGTCAAAAGCCAGGTTCTTTTTGAAATGCATCTCGGTCAGTTTTTAATCCCTTCCCTGTTTCGCAAGTTTGGCACACTCAAGACGAGCGCTCATTAATTCTTGAAATATTCAACCAGAGTGACTGCTATGTTTTTTTTCTTATGCAATGTTAAGTGTTGAAATAAGAAATGGGAAGGTAAAAACACAGAAAAGGCATGCATAACAAGAGGGGGGAAGAGTTTGAGGCTTGTTAAACAGGAAGCCACAGGATTCCAAGGTATATGTGCCGACAGCTGAAATGTCATTGTGGCATTTTGTACAACAATCAATCATGACTTGCACTCGACTTTGACGGATAAGAATCTTTTATTTGTGGTGTACGATGTGTCTGCATTACTGATGCAGACGCAGTTTGTTTTAAATGTCACAGAATAACATTTTTTTTGTCTGATGATCAGCTTGAGCTTTTCCCAGGTGTATTTGAACAGACTGCCACATTGGATGATGATAATTGCAAGATTGTATTTGAAACAACTTGGGAATTTTTTTTGTCATTTAATGCAACAGCTGGAACAATGTTGGGAAATTACACTCATTACCATCTTTTTTTTTAACCTAAAGGGCTCATTATTAGTGGAGCTTAAGACTCTGATGTTCTAAATATTTCTTCCAAACTCAATGAAAAAGCATCAGGTAAATGTCTAGACTAAACAAAAAAAAAGTGAAACATTATGTGAAACACTTCTTTGAACCAAAATAATTATTTGCTTTTTTTTTGGCCTAAACACCCCTCTGCAAAAACGCATTTTCCTCCTTGCAGAAAAGTAACTCCACAATGGAGTTCATGTCTGCGCACTGGGCCAAGACCAGGCTTTAAAAACACAAACAGCAGGGCTCTGTCGCCTGTGCTTTGTTAGTACTGTGGAGCGAGGTGGGCGGGGTGGAGGTCGTGATTTGTTCACTTGGAGGTATACAGGATATGGCAGGAGCCAGGGCGTCGTGACTCCTTTATTTTCTAAGCGCAATAAAGGCCACATTTGAAAGAAAACAAGCCTGTGGCACGAAGGAGAAAGCTATGAGTTTCTGTGGAATAAGATCAGAAAGAGACATTAAATCTGTGTGAAAATAAAGAGTTTGAAACTGTTCAATAGAAAAGAGAAAAGTAATAATCATTTAGTAATATTTTTTTCATAGAGTGGTGATCATTTTTAGTGGATGAACGGAGTAAAGACAAAACTTTCAACACATGAAAAGGAGAAGTGGGTGTAATTCGGCTTCACATGAAGCAAAGTGAGAAAAACGTTGCAAAGCATTTTACGCACAGGAAGATCAAACCCTAAAAAACCTCTTCAAGGCAATGTGAGACTCTAAAACCAACAAACTGAACAGGAGTGTCAACGTTAATATTAAAATAGTTAAGAAAGTAAAAGATTTATCTGCTGGTGTTAGGTAATCCACGGTGCGTAATTTGGGTAAACGACACCGCTCGGGTCGGCCAGTTTAATTAGGTCTTATACATTTGATCTGTCATGATGCTCTGCAACTCACCTGAGCTCGATCTGGCTTTGCTTTTGCATTTGGGCGTGAAGCTGGAGGAAGAGCCGCCGAGCAGGCTGCCCGGGTGGAAGAGACTGCCGCTGTACTCGTGGGGTGTAGGCAGGGTGTAGGCCGGGTACGTCGGGATGGGGTGGTGCGTGGCTGGAGCCTGGCTGTTCATGGAGGCCAGGCCGCTGCGCAGCGGACTACAGCTCTCCATTTTCATGCCGTCCGTCAGCTGATACTTGCCCGACTCCTTCTCGTCCATCCTGGTGGAGGTGGACGTCGGGGAGGTGGGGCCGGGGTCTGGGGACACGTCTTTCGGTGGGGTAGGGGGGAAACTGTAGAGGTGCGGGCTTGAGTGTGAGGCAGGAGTGAGCGAAGACACGGACGCGGTGCCGGTGCTGTTGCTGCACGGGTAGCCGGAGCCGGCGGGATGAAGGCCGGGCTTGCTGAAGTGGCTGACCGCCCATGCGTTATGGTGGTGCGCCGCAGAGAGCGCAGCTTTCCCGGGGTCTAGCCAAGGAATACCGGGACTGTGAATGAGGTGCGGCCGACAAACTTGATTCCCAGTGAGGCGAGCTGAAATCCACAATTAAAACAGTTCATTTTCCCCTCATACTGAACATATATCCTATCAAAAATACCACCTAATGAAAAGATCTTACCAGGAAAATATTCGAAATTACTCGAATCCGACATTTAGGTCCAGAGGCAGACAAATAAAACCAGAATAAAAGATAATAACGCGGATTTTGACCGAAATAGCCTTCCACAGCTCACCTAAAACAGTTTTTAAATATCCGTGTAAAGTTGCTTCACAACTGAGAAGTATCTTTTCATCCACTGTACATTTAATTTTTCTCTATTTCTCTCACATGACTAATGCGTTACCAGTAATTGCCGGGTGTGTCTCTCTCTCTCTCTCCCCTCCAAAACCCCTGCCCCAACAGAGAGGGGTTAAGTGACATACTTCCCTTTCCTCTCGCTGTCATTTGCTAGAAATCCCTTTTATGTTGGTGAATTGGCTCACAAAAAACATTTTTCTTTTTTTTAAATTTCTGCACATAAATGCTGCAATTTGCTTTTATTGCTGTATTTTTCTATTTGGTTCTGACTATGATAGAAAATTTATGCATTAAAAATACTCATTACTCAAATCCTCCACTTTTTTACATTTAATTTCTCTATTTCTCATCTGGTGCGTACAATTGCAACAAACCAGGCACATTGCGCTTGGCTGTACGTGACCCTTGCCCGGGAGTTGGTGTACTACGGGTTCCCTGAAAAGTCCAGTGGAGAACATGTAAAGGCGCATGGGCTCCATGGTGCTCCTGTAGTTGTGGTCCTGCCAATTCAGGTGGCATGATGCTGCCCATCCTGATCCGAGACTGGTCTGCCGCTGCGACCTCCATGAATGCGCTTCTGACCGCGTCTCTGCCTGCTTTGCCTCCTGATGGAAGTTCAGTCCTTAATACAGTAAAGTCCAGCGGGCTGTAAAGCCCCGACTCTGGGTATTTACTTTGCAAGTAGAATCCTTAAACAAGACGGTGTCTTTTTTGCCTCCTCGGTTAAACCTGCAAGAAACGAAGACAAAATATTAATTTAGCCTTCTCCTTCCATCCAAAAAGATGCATCCTCTCTGATTTCTGTATACGCGTAAAAAATGTACACAATTTTAGATCCTTATGATTGCATATTAAAAAAAAATAAAAGCACAACTGTCTCAATGCCGAAGTGAATACCTCCTGTGTCGGCAGTAAAAAAAAAATAAAAATAAATAAACGTTTTGCTGTGGATACCTGTTGCAGCTGGATCAGCTGACGGTCAAAACGCAGCCTGGATGCGTAAACCTCTTGATCCGTTCAGTGCGGCTCATTAATGAGATGTGGCGCAGACTGATGCGGCTGGCGCCAGTAAATTCCCATATCAAGCCTCGCGGGGCGGAGCATCGGCTTCAGCCAATCACAGAGCTCCCTGCCACAATTGGCTCGCTGCATCCCTTCTCTCACTCACAGAATTTCCATTTGCAGGCACCAAAAAACCGAAAAGATTTGTCAATCGGAAGCCTGAATTAAATAAATAATACACCCAAAAACACCTATATATTTTAGGATTCACTAAGACACATAAAATGCTCAATATGAATTTAAACTTGGTTTAAAATTAGGTTTGTATAACTCAAAAAATATATTAAATGTAATTTATATCATTAGATTTGAGAAACAAACGCGCTAAAATGTTTTTGTCATAATTTAAAAAAAGTTTTATTGTAATGAAATTTAAATTATAGTGCTTTCGAAAAATATATTTGCTTTATATGTTGCATTTCACAAACCCTTATTATGTAAACAAGCGGCGCTGCAGCGCCTCCAAAACCAACAGAGGAGGAGTCGATTTATGACCCCGAAATTGGCCCCATTGTTCGGGGCGCCTAATTGTCTTTAATTAGTAGCAAGACATTCCTCTTGTGAAAACAGAGTTTTTTTTTTGTCTGGGGGACAGGGCAGTCAAACACAGTTTGCATGCTAATGGTGCCTTCAGACCAGGGAGGGGCGCATGGAGGCCCTCACCTATAAGCAGCGGGTGATTGTCATATGACGCCCACCTTTAAAATTCCTGAAGCCAAAGCGAACATAAATAAACTCACAATTATTATTTTGAGTCGGATTATTGCGCTGCTTACAATCGGATTCCAAATTTTCGTTGCCATCTGCGCGCGTGACTGACAAAAAGCTAATTGGAGGTGGTTCAAAGCCTGCCGCCAAGCTGACGCCGGGGTTTTACGTCACCGGATCCCCGAGGGAAAAGAGGTGACACGTGGTGCGCGTATACCTGAACCCACGTCCAGGTATGAAACTCTGAGTGGCCCCCTGCAATCCCAAACTGGTGTGTGCATGCGCATTGGAGTGCGCATGTCAGTCATCGGTCATTAAATCACAGGCGCGCTGCCAGGAGCAGTGAGTTGATGAGCTCTTTGAGCCTGTCAGCTTCTAAAATCAACAAATTAGTGTCTGTGTGCAGCAGCAGAGGAGCTGCGGATGGAATCGCTGGAATTTCAGGGAAAAAAGCTGCCCCGGTTGGCAGGTGGACGGCATGAGCGCGCGCTCACCTTAGTATTTAGTTCTTTACTGCGCTGCAAGTCCCATTTCATCCATCACCAATAGTACATTACATGCAGAAGTTTCATGCTGTAAAATAATTGCTGTCACACATCTCTGAAGCCACAATGACTCCCTCTGTCTGGGCGTGTGCGCAACCGCTGATGCTGATCCTGTGCAGGGAAAGCACGTCTAATGCGCAGAGCCTTGTGGTTAAACTGTGTCGGTTGCGGCGCAGGCCGAGAAGAGCCGCAGCTCATGTTGTTTGCATGTTTGCCAAATGGATTACTCAGCAGGATTTGGCGCTCTGTAATTTATACCTTCATTAATCCCATTTGTATCTGTAGCTGGAACAAAAGATGGAGGAGTGTGACGGACGGTTAAGGATGAAGGGGGGTGGGCTTTGCTTTCCAGTTCAAGGTCAGTGGAGGTGTTTCACCACTCAGGGATGCTCCTTTGGGTGGAGAACACCTTCCCTCCTCACGACGCCTCCCGCGTGCATGCGCAGACCGTGCGCGCACACCGTGCGCAACAGCTGTGCAGCCGCAGTGGCTAATGAACAACAAGATTATCATTCCGATCCACGCTGTTATTAAATGGGATTGGCTTTATCTACCTGTTTGTTCCCACTGGGCACGGTCATCCATCTTTATCCATGTGGAGGTGCGTGACTGAGGTGCCCAAAGATTTGTGTATGTGCGCGCGCGCGCGTGTGTTTGGGGGCTGGAGGGAGGGCGGTGTGAAGAGCCACAGTAGGGCTTGTGAAGATAAGCAGAGCCAGAAAGAGGAGGATGACACAAACCAGCTGAAGCATTATTGTCCCCTTTACTTACAGCTAATTAGATCGAGCCGGGGCATTTGGGGGGGTTTTATGGAGACAATCACCCAGGAAGACCGTATAAACGCTGAGAGGGGGGATTGGATAGCACTCCTATTTAAGTATTTGAGCTACTAAAAAAATAACTTTTAATAATAAAGGATGCAAACACTAAAATGTGGATTAAAAACCTGAAAGTTGAAACTAAAACTGCGCATGTGCGTTACAGTGCATTTGCTTTTATTTGAGTTTACAATATATAAGTCAGACATTTTTGCAGGTACCTGGAGGTAGGGGGAGGAGGAGGGGGTGAAGCATTGACTCCAGCTCGTGCATGCCTGTGGACACCCCAGCCCGCCCCTGTCTCTGCTCCACCATTGTGCTGGTGTGATTGCTCTTTCAGCTGATGAAAGAGGATCGCTGCAGTCATTATGCACCTTAAAGCATGACAATTGGATACTTTTGTCGTCACTAATACCGCGCTGATGACACACTGGGCCATTTCGTGATGGAGAGTTTTATTGCAGGACGGAGGCACATTGCCAGCGGGAGCATGAGGCGGGCAGCATTTAAACGGGATTATTGATAGCGTTTACACGCGGCCGCGGGAAGATTCCTCGAAGATGTTACAAGTCTGCAAGACGCACTGGGATGTTATTGATATTAGCCTACATTCAATTTCCATCTCTATAATGCAGAAAACAGTTTGATGTCCAAACAAAAACTGTCGATGTTTAATAAATTGAAGGATCAGAAAAATCCTTAGAATAATTATTAATTGCTGTGTGTGCTCTTTTTTTGTTTGAGACTAATTATCAAAATTATCTTATTATTTTTAAATCAATCCCTAACATTAAACTGATTGGTATTATTTATATTTTTTGACTAACAATAGTCATAAGATGCAATAATCGACTTACCCAAGGTTTAACTTTAAACGTGGCTGGTGAGTCTCTGAGAGTCCAAGCAAAGTGAGTCCATCTGATTCACTGCGCAGCTGCAGCTATTTTCTCCAAAAAAAAAAAAGTGTGAATCAACGACGGGGACAGAGAGGAATCAACCTGCAGATGCTCCGCGGAGTCTGGAAGCTGCTCGCGCTCGCCGGTCACCGGTGTGAGGAGCAGTGCGCGTCTTGACGCACGAGATTTCCCTCCTCTGTCGCGCTCTGCAGCTACAGTTCTCTGGATAGGAGCAAAAAAAAAAAAAAAAAAAAAACAAGCTGCGTGCAGGGAGACTGCGGGGCTCGCGGCGACGTAAAGGCACGTCAAAGCATCTGCTCTTCCGGGTCTCATTAGACAAACTGACAGAGATGCCATTCAAGGGATGAAACCTCGTTTATGCTCCCTATTTTTCATTTAAATCAGACATTTATTGATAGAAATGCGCAAACTTATAATGTCAAAAGAGAATCCGGGAATTAAACATTATACCTTTAGCTGTTACAAAATGTGTAAAGAAATTGTGCAACTTAAAATGAACAAAAATATTGTCTTTATTTGCTCAACTCTTGAATCCAAAATCAGAAGTTACTTTGAAAAAAAACAAAAAAAAAAACAAAAAAAACAACAACATTACCAATAATTTGAGCACTTGAATCCTGAACGTCCATCCTAATTAGCGTTTTGCTTTATGACTCTCATCCATTGCTCCTCCCCCACCACTGCGTTAAACACCTAAAAAAAAAAAAACATCCCCTCTTTTTTCTTCTTCTTCTTATATCCCCACACAGTGACAAACAGCTTTTTAAAACATGCAAAGCTCCTGAAATCTCTTGCACGCGACCTGGACTCGTGCGCGGCGCTGGAGCCAGGCAGGTGCAGGGCCCGCGAGGACCTCTGCAACTCGGGGCTCGTGCTCCCCAGAGTGCACACGCACACAAAGAGAGGAAAGAAAAGAAAAGAAACGTTAAGTCGGACTGGATCAGTGACGCGTGTTTTCAATGTTAAAAAAAAAAAACCCAAAACATCAGGGCAACTGCTGAGAGAACTCCAGAAATGACGCACAGAACGCGTAATATTGTTTCTATAAAAAATGTTTCGGTTTGACCAATGTAGCTTATATATATTGGTCTCTCACACTTTTTCTGTATTTTGTTTATTCAAGTTTCTAGTTATTATTTTCAGTGTAGGAAAATATAGCTTTATGAAAGTGCTAAAAATCACTTTTGATCATTTATTCAGTTTATTTATTTATCTTTAAAGGATTTTAATGTAAATATCAAAAGAAATCTAAATAACATGTATAATTTAGTTGGGAAAATATATTTTTTATGATTTTATCTGATTTTAGAATTGATTAAAATCTGTATTTTATTATTATTATTGTTATTATTATTATTATTATTGTTATTATTATTATTATAGTCACATGTTTTGTATTTTTTACTCGTTTTGTCTGTTATTTGCACGCTGTGCGCGTCGCGTGCGCATGTTTGCGCACTGATATTATATGCACACTGCATTAGATACTCGGGGCCCTCTCCTTCTGATTATTACCAGGGGTAATATTTCATCGGCACCGCACAATCTTTGTTCTCTGTGAAGATAATAAATGGCCTAATCGTTATCAGCAAACTGCTGGGGGTTTCAGCACCGACCGAGGCTGGAAGCAGGGTCCAAAGTGCTGCTGAATAAATTGGTGTTCCTTATCTCTCGCTCCCAGATTATCGCCTCCTTTTCAAACTTGCACAACAAATACATTCAATGCATCTAATGCATCATTGGTGGGGGGAGATCGTGCAGGTTGATAGTGACAGATAGGCGCACGGAATGAGACATATTTACACGTTTTACACCAATGGCTTCTATTTGGCGTTAAGAGGGAGTTTATTGGCCAGACTGTCGGTACACACACTTTACATATCAATGCAGGCTATATTACAGTGATATATTACATGCATTACAGTGATCTATCAGTCAGATTTGAATAATCGGGCAGATCCATCTTTTTTTTAAATGCAGATGCTAAAAAATAGTTTGTAACTTTATAAATAATTATTTGAAAGTAAATAAAGAAACAAAATCTAATTATGAAATACAGGATGAGTACATGCATGACTCCATCCCAAGTGATGATAGCATTATCTCCAGCTTCCCAACAGGATAAAGACGCATAACACGCACCGTTAGTTCACTGTGATTTCTGCGTCTTCCTCACTTTTCAGGCCCATCTTATCATTTAAATGGACTCCCGTGGCATTTTGTTGAACTGAAACTGCGTCTTTTTTCCCACCTAAAACACAGCAAATCTTTTTAAATTTGTAGAACTGATGTCAGACAGTTTAATTGAACAAATAATGGACAGAGGACGCATCCTCGCACACACTTTTCACAGCTGACCTTTATGTTTTGCCAAAGTTTAATTTGTCATTTTACTGCACGCGCAGATATTAATAAGAACAAAAAAATATTATCATTAAATTAATAGAGGGGAAATAGTGCACACTTGATCTGATGATGAAGCATTTATGAATGACACTTCAAAATAAAAATAAAAAATAAAAAAGTAAAAAATGTCCAATCGAAAACACGCAAGCGCACTTTCCCCCTTTAATACCAAGGCATCTCCACCGGCCCCGGTGCACTGATGGTCTCCTTGACAACCCAGATAACGGTGCAGCAGTTTTCCATATCGGTCCCGGAGTCTATTATGGCTCAGGATTAGCTCTCTTTCCGAAAAGGTCATGCACAAAGTCACCAATCCTGTTCGTTTCCCCGTCATATAGGCTTCGTTCATAAACATGCACGTGCCATTTTACCTATAATGTCATTAGACCATTAACAGAGCACATTTCAACCGACTGGGTTGTAAATAAAAGCCTTATGAGGGAATTGCAGTACGCAGGAGGACTTCACTGAAGACTTTCACAGTTAGAGCATTTGCTGTCAAACAGTGACCCCTGGCGAGACGAGTGTGTATTACACTCCACTTAGAGCTGTGACAAATCTTCTGACGCTTATTTATTAACTTCATTTTTTTAATATATCCACAAACATTATGTCTCTTTACGCTACACTTCATGATTTGAATAACTTACTTTCTATTGATAAAATAAAATAAAAAAATAGAACCACAGAAAAAACACATTTAAAGTTGTTTTTTTAACACATGATCTGACCTCTACGTGACGGAATCTATCCATCCTGTTAGTGTTCTAATGAACTTTTGTTTGGACACTATTGAAGTCTCCATTATGAAAGCCCAGTGTGTATCAGTTCAGCTATTCAGACCCCAGTTTCCCGAGAGGATCTTCAAATATGTCAACGTTTGTTGAAGATTCCCTCGGAATCCACCAGAACACACACAAATAAAAGCTATAGAGGTGATTCATCAGATTAGATACTCCTATCTAGGGCTGGGCGACATGGGGAAAAAGATATATATATCAGAATATAAATTATTTATTTCACAATAGCAATATATATCATAATGTACTACAATATTTTCAGTTATTAGAGAATTTAAAAAAATGCAAAAATGTCATTACTTACTTTTCTCTGACTTTATTTTTTTTTAAGTAACTAGTATCTGAGACATCATTTACAGTGCATACCACTTTCAAGTTTCTTAGCAGGAAACCCAATTTTTGCACAAAAGTAAAAAAAAAAAAAACAATAGAAACGATAGAACAGAAATGGTGCAATAGACATTTTTCCTTCACCCTCATGATATGCATTGTCCTATTGCCCAGCACTAATCATATCTGTGGATATTTTAGCCAAAAGTTGTTAAAAAAATGAGAGTAGATTGACTACTAAAATGTATTTTAAAAATAATAACTTTTTTTTTTAAACATAAAATAGGAGCAAAAAAAGATTAAATAAATACAATATAACCCTCCTTTGGAACTGAGTAACAGTTTAAATTGAGCATCTAGTTAAATGCTTAGTGTTTATGAAACAAAAGCAGACAAAAACAACACAAATGCAAAATGTATTTATTTTTCTGTAAATTAAAATAATCTACAACTGTTACAAACTAAATAAAAAATGCGTATATATATATTTTTTTAGAATAGGCCATTCTTTGTTTTGTAAAATAGAAAGCATAAGGAAATACTTTATAAAAGTAAAAGTAAATTAAACATGAGTACAAATTTGTAAAGATGAACTTTGTAAAAGTGTAATTAAATATAACTACTCATCAATGGATGTTTTCTAAGCGGATTCTGACCTTTTACTGCGTCTCTTCTCATCCTCAACTGGCAGAAAACAGACCTTCTAAATGTTAAGTTTACCTCAAGAATTCTCATTTCAGGTGCATGCTTCAAAAACTAATAGCAACAAAATCATGACCAAAATAAATGTACTTAAACAATATGATGACTTATTTTATAGAGCAATAATCTTTGTGCTTACTTTCTACTGAACAAAAACCTTTTTTAAAAACTAAATTAGCATTTAAATGAAACACTGAAAGAAACAAGCGTTCAAGAAATAAGTCAATAATTCTCAAAATTTAAAAACTCTTCTTTAAATAGCAACAAAAAGAAGATTTTTTCATTAAGAATTGTTATGTAATTCAAATCACTAAGACATGATCTCCCAAACTGACATTATTTTACTGTTTAAAAAACTTTTATTAAGTTTCTTTTTTATTGCAAAAGAGAAAATAAGGCAATTTTACCTTCTTAAGATTCAGTTTTTGCATTGAGAAAAGGTGAAAGGGACTTAGTTGCTTCAGAGTGCAGTTAATTTGTTTGAATGCACTGGAAGAACTGAACAATAACAGTAATAAAAGACGTGGAGGCTGATGCACAGCTGGAACTCTAGCTGGGACTGCTGATGCCTGCACAGCAGGAAGTTGGAGACGTTCTCTCAGGAAGCGTGTTCTCAGGGAGGGTCAACTTTGCATGGAGAAAGAAAAGGATGTTTCCTGTTGGTTCCTTCCACATACCCGCAAGCCAGGCTGGCTCTGACCCTCCCCACCTTTCTCAATTTACTTCCAGCCTTTACCATCAATCTGTACCCATGACGGAAGTGCTTTTCGCGGCACCTGCTTGTGCTCACGTATTATTAGGAAGGCTATTAGGGGACGGTGGTAAGCCGAGAGAGTAAATCATGCACAGAGGCCGGGATTGTGTCACAGGATGCAGATGTCACCACATGAAGTAAAACTTCCTGCCCATCAAAGCAGTCTGTGCCGGTTTAATGGACTCACAAGCTGCAGCCCACAACAGAAAATGGAAATCGGGCTAGAAAATGTGAGAGGAAAGAGACTGTGGAGGAAAAGAGGAAAAGGCAAGTGAGTAAGGATATTGCAGGCAAAGATATGATGGAGCGATATGTGCGTTGCAAGAGGAAAAATCTCTTTGTCTCTCCTGAGCCGAGTGGACAATCAAAGTTTCCTATCAGCTCTAGAGTAGGGGAAATTGTCTGCCCTGGGAAGGAGAGGGCCACTCTCACAGCCAATGGGAAGTGCCCCTGTCACTCTAATCAGGTCCAATAGAGAAAGTAGGAAATGTGTGTATGTGTGTGTGTGTGTGTGTGTGCTTTGGGCTGAGTGGAGAGTTGGTTGTAACAGAGAGCAGCGTTGTTTCACTTGTCCTTGCGTGATCTGTGATATAAAGTCTTGAGTGGTGTTAGACCTTCATCTGCAGCTTATCCTCTGCTTTGAGGGTCACACATCAGCATTATGGGTGCTTTTTTTTTTTTTTTTGGATAAACCTGCCATGATGGGCATCAATGCTTTGATGGAGTGCCATGCAGGAGAGATCAGTGGGTCTTAGTGGGAGCTGTGGACAGTTTTTCACAAGGGCACCAATGGAGGAGGATTACTGTCTCATTAATTAAAATCCACACAGAGACGGTGGTTGACATCAGTATGCACTCAGACACAAGGAGAGAAAAAAAATCATGCCATGTAAACATCCACAAAGTAAAACCGTAGATGTGGGCTTTGCTCCCTTCTCCTTTTTGTGTCATCCATCTTTCCTGTTGACCCTCCGTCCTCACCGACTTCATGCCAGACAAGAATGCATCTCTCCACACCCAGAACCCAATCCTCCGTTTGAAGTCCCATCTCCATCTCCACTCCGTCCTTCCCTTCCTCTGCCTGTCGGACTTTCTCATCTGTCAGCCGTGCTCCTCCCCGCCGGCTGCAGCTGCAGCGAGGGCCACAGACAGCTCCATTGTCCTCCCCTTCCTCGCCCTCACGCTTCTGCACCCGGCCACATCACACCTGCCACCTGCGCGAGAGGCAGAGCCCTGGGACCTGAGCTGCGGGGCTTTCATCCAGCCCTCGCCTGGCCTTTTTTTAGAGCCTCTCATCCCCTCATTCCTGCACCCTGTCACTGAGGAATGGCCGGGGCAGAGGGCCGGGGCAGAGCAGCCGCACAGAGCTCCTGTTGTGAAGCCGTGCGTTTTATGCAGAGCCAGAAGGAATCAGCGCAGGTGAGGTGTATCTTTGAGGGGGGGGGGGAGTCGTGTTTAAATTCAACTCAAATTTCTTGTATTTGATGGCTTCTGTTTCATCGTAGGTCTGGCGGATTTGAGGGACCGCGTGTGGAACGTGGAGCGGAGTGTGTGCATAATAACAGGCTGACAGTGAGGGTGGTGGCTCTGTCTCGGTGATTTATGAGAGTGTGCAGTGAGGGGTCTTCTGAGCAGGATATTGTTCCCTGACTGGTGACTTCTGCCACTTTCTCTGTCTGTGTGATTGTGCCTGAGTATTTCACTAAAAGTGGGGAAACTGCTGTAGGTGAGACCTTAATGTAATCAATCACCACCATGTCTCTCAGATTACCCCTTCACCTGATATACTCCACTTCTTCTTTTTTTTCTTCTATTTCATCATCATCATTTTTTTTTTTTTTTTTTTTGCATTTTCATTACTTCTGGCAGATAAAGAAAGAATTCATTTCTATACTTCAAAAAGCAAAGATAACAATTAAGCCTGTGCCTGAGGGGGATCATGACAGCTCAACCACATGACCCAGCCCATCCAGCAACCCCTGCACAAACCCCAGCATTCACCTCAGACAAACACTCACATACAGTTTGCCACATCAGGATACAGTGCTGCACACGAATTCCGGTTCAAACAGTATTCTGCTCGCTTCACACCAACTGATAAACCGCAGCTCCTCTGTGACCAGTAATCATATCCTGAGCCGGAACTGAGAAGACTGACGGGCCTCCGAGTCAGGCACATCAGGACACGGGCCTGTCAATGAAGCGGCGGCCGCGTGCTGAGACGAATGCAGAAAAGAAACGAGCTGAGACAAAAGCCTGCAGTCTCCCATTCTCAACGATGTCTCTGTGTGAGCCGGGATGCATTTAAACTGGATTACAAAGAGGAGCATGGGTTGATTGAGACCTCTGAAAACAAGAAATAAGCAGCATCTGATATGCTGATAAGTGTGAATGAGCAGATTTGACTCTGCAGCTGGACGTTTGGTTTGCTTTGATTTCCTATATTTGTACTGTGCAAACATGACATTTTAAGTAAACCAATTTACTCAGACGGACTTCTATTTACACAAAATCGAGAGCGCTTAACCCCTCGATGTCTGAATTTCTTTCCAGATACTAAAAATCATGTGTATTTCTGGCTGATGTTTGACTTCTGATTGAACGATTGCAGGTTCAGTTCTGGCCTTGTGTCAAAGTGTCCTTGGACAAAACCCCACATTGCTTCTACTGGTTATAGGTTGGCCCCAGTATTTGGCATCAGTGTGTGAATGATCGCATTTTGGGCTTTCAGCTATTGTGTTGATGTTAATTTAAGGTAAATTTGGAGCAAAAGTGATTTGATGCACATTTGTATCAACAGGAATCAATGGGTTAATATTGTGGTCTAAGTCATTCAAAAGTGGTAATAAAAATGTCATTATGCTTGCTGAAGAGGTTTAAAATTCTTTACAAATTGTTGACATTATTTAATCTTTTATGAACCGTCAGTGGTTTTTGAAGAATTTCAACACAAGTTTAAAATTTCAAAGTATAGTTTGAAGAATCAGCTAATTTAAGAAGTAAAAAAAAAATCACTTTAGATTGTTTTAAATAAGATTATATATAGAAGTTGAAGTCCACCTCCCCCAACTTGAATCATTGAGCTTCGGCTCAAATTAGATTCTCAGATTGATGCGTTCCATCTGCTTGAAGTTTGGACTCTTGTACATTCTATTTCCAGTTTGTAATAAGTGATTGTTGAGCCATTGTCGCCTCATCTTATACCAGTTTGCTTGCTCTCCTCTGATATCAGTGAAAGATTTTTGACTACATCGCCACTGGTTAAGCCTGACATCAAGTTGACGTATAAATGGGTGTGAACATCCCCGTCGATCAACATTTCTAAGGGCCCAAATCCCGGGAGTAAGTAGGTGTACGTGAAGGGTTTGTGTATATTTCAGTGGGCTAAATAGTAAGAGAACACACTAGCTGAACTGTTTGTACAGTAGTGTTGAAATATATGTCGCCGAGGTGTTTTTAATTTCAAGAATGTGGCTGGAAAAACTACACACAAACAGAAATGCTATTGTGGAGCTTTTCACCACCAGCAAGCATCGGCACTGACGGACATTGTCTTTTCTTTCTCGCCTCTGTGTATTTTCAGAATGATTATTGTACGGTGCATACAATACGTGAACGCCGTCATTGTGAAAGGAGCCAGGCTGTTACTATGGAGCAGGAAATGACCTGTCGGGACCCCTGATGACCTCAGAGGGAAAGTTCTAACCTCAGACTGACCTTCATCTTTTTCCTGGGCTCAAACTGCAGTCGAGACAGGTTTGCCAGCATTGGAGATGGTACGATAGGTGTAGATAAAGGAATGTTCAGGAAAGTCCCCTCTGAGTTTAAAAAAGTGCCAGTGCTGATTCTATTCATTTTGTTGTTTAAAACAGTTTAAAAAGTTTTGATTTGATCCCTTTCAGCAGACTAATTGTCAGACTTCCGAAGACTTGTAATCTGATTTTCTGTGTAAGCACGCCCTCTTGTGACGAAGTAATGTTACTGCACCCTGATAAAAGAACTAAACAACTGAAGTTCAGCTTCTCCAAACTTTATTTCAACTTTGAAAAAGTTCCACATCTTTGCCCATTCCACGGATCTTTGTTTTTACATCTTCCATGTCTTTCCTCACATCCAATTTAATCTCTAAGTCTTTAATCTCACAGTCAAAAATATAACACAAAAACATAACACCTGAATGGTACAAAATGTAGAAAATATGACGGAGGAACATTAAAAAATAAGAATTGGTGCCGATCAGAGCTTCAAATATAACTGTCAGTCAAGGGCCAGAAGAAAAAAAAAAAAAAACGGGCAGAAGATGTCAGATCAAAAGAAACCACTACTTTCACACTTCATTCAAATTTACAGTATTTATGGGTCATGACATGAGACCCAAAAGATTTGGGCACCTCTGTTATTCCTTATAACAGTCCCTTCACCAATAACATTTCACGGTGAAAAAGAGGGTGAAAGAATAGAGAGAGAAAAAAAAAGTCCAGCCTTTGAAACATAAGAAGCATCAAGTCTGAGGTGGCTGTGATGTTTGATTAAAGCTGTGATGTTGCTGCTCTATGAGTACGCAGTGACTTCGTTTATCACCAGGCACAAAGGCACATGTTGGGATAAACCCATCACTTGAGTCAAATGAGATGTTAATAATCCATACCTGGATGTAATGACGATTAAAAAAAAAAAAATTAACCATATGTCACATTTCCTTGTATTTTAACTGAACCAGCTGGTAAATGTAGAAGTGAGGGTGTGGCGTGTTCTTTAGAGCAGCAGTTTAAAGGGTATCCAGAAGACTGTCGATGCGGCTAATGAGCTCTTGTCTCTTGCTGGTCAGCGACTTCTCATTCTCAATGTAAGCCTCCTTCTTTACTTTACCGGCCACCAGCCGCTCAGCCTCCTGACACGAGCGGAAAACCAGATCCTTCACCTGGCCGTCCAGCTTCTGCACTTCCCCCACCTGAGAAATAAAAGATGATGAGCATCACTTTTCTGGAAGCTAACCAAGCTAGCACGGCTTGAACCCCACACCACTCACTTTTTCAGCCAAATCGGAGCCCTCCGCCTTAAGGCGGGCCTGCAGCGTACTGATGTCGTTGCTGAGGGTACGGTGTTCGGCCTCCAGCGTCTTCCGACCGCTGTTGAGCGCCCCCGTATCACGGGACTGCTTGTACCGGTTGACCACCTCGTCCATGTGTCGGTACAGACCCAGACGTTTGTTGACCAGAGTCAGAACCTGCTCTGTGATGGACGCCACCTTCATGCGGACCTCAGCAGCGGGGTCCTGAACAAATGCACAAGAAGGATAAACCAAATTTTGCAATACCAGCGTTAAGGTAAAACCTTCACCAACGATGAACTTCATACCTTTGTGATGGCAAAGTCCAGACGCACGTAGATTATGACAGTGAAGAAGAGGATGTAGAAAGCACCAACAACCAACAGAGGCTCTTGCAGCATCAGGATCTTATTGAAATTATAATGAACCTAAAAATAAAGAAAAATCTGTTATGCTAAGAACAAAAAACAAACACAAAAATAGACTAATTTTCAACTATAAGTTGTTTTTAAATATTCAACCATAAGCTATTTTTACAATACAATACCCAGTCAAAACAGGACTATTTTATTTATTTTTTTCATAAAACATGTTCCTACGGCCCAGAAGACACTAATCACTGTTCGACTTCAAACTATTCCAAAGATGCATGCATTTTATAGCAACAGCCAATATTAGAATATCTCAATAATATCTCTGCTAATATTTTATCTAATAACTCAGTGATCAAATAATTAAATCACAGGTGAAACTGCAGACATTGTTATCCATCATAACAAGCTCAAATGTTTGCTGTACCACTAAATCCTGGATGTGATGTTCCACAAGGTTGGACTTAGTGGCCACCAACACTGGTCGGCCAAAGGTATCCAGGTAGGTGTAGTGCAGCTGGTTTGGCATACGATCAATCTTGTAAGGTGTATCCACATGAATGTTTCTGAAAACAGAAAAAAGTCATCGATTTAATAAATACCTACAGTTGAGATACTGTGGATTTGCTTATTAACACTTACTTGGCCCCCTCTGGAAGAATGATCCTGACAGTCATATGGTCAATGACCTGGTCATCATACACATGGTCAACCAGCCTCATTTTCAGTGCATACTGGTCACCTAGGATGTTAAGTTTTTCTGTTATCAAATGCAGCTGTTGCAGATGTTAGGGAATCTATTTTAAGTGAGAAGCAACTGAAAACCTGGTTCATCAGCTTCGTCTTAAACAAAATCAATACATTTGTCTAAAGATACATTTTTTTATACTAAAAAGAAACTAACAGCTTGACATTAAATTACAGAAACAAGATTGTAGGTCTGGTGGATCTCACCAAGTGTGTAGAGATATTCATAGCTTGGCAGATTGTAGCCGATGATATAGTGGGTCTTCCAGCCTCCAAACAATGGAAATCGTGGTCTGACTTCAACTTCTACAGAGTCATCCAGAACCTGCAGATGGGAGGTCGAGATGTTCCCAATCTCATCTCGGTAGTAGACGTCTTGAGCGGAGGCAGGAAGGATGGTCTGTGGGTGAAATAAAAGCGTGATAAGTGTATGATCAAAACAGAGACTTGCCACAAATAAGTGTAAAGCTTCAAACCTTGAAGGACTTGACAGATGAGATGCCGCTGTCCGACTGACGCTGGTAATCATAGCGTGAGAAGGGGCCCTTCAGGATGGCTCCTGTGTGCCTCAGGTCAATGGTCTCCTCCACTGCGATGTTGCCCCAATGAGACACCTCAATGGTGCGGACAATGCTGGTGATGGTGAGGAACGGTGTGTTGTTCTCGTAATGGATCTTCATTGTATCCTGAAGATTTGAGAACATTACATGTTAGCAGCCGCTCTCATAGCCACGCTTGGACGTCGGGTCTTGTCAGGGCTATACCTCGCTGAATGGTGCAACGTCTCGGAAGGGCCCATACTCAATAACCTCGTCGGTTTTGCTTGGGTTGCCCAGCCTGGTGTAACTCTCCACAGTTTTGGAGGCCAGGCGCACACGTGTGGTCTGGCTGCGGGTGGGATATGGGGAGTAGAGGTAGTGGTTCCCTTGAAAGATCACCAGCTGGCGCTCAGCTTGGGTGATGTGTGAGGGGAACGGCTTCAGGACGTGGCTGAAAGTCATCTCCACCTTCGCTTTCAGCTGTGCTCCTGCAGCCAGACTGGAGGACAGCTGCACTTTGTAGAACTCTCCCCTGTTGGCAAATAGATAAGGAATTGAATAAATTAGATTTTATATTGTTATTTTAGACTAAAATAAAAAGATAAGCATTTGACTGATATCAAATGTGGTATTTAGAAGTGTAACAATTAACGATTAATCAATAATTCTACAATCCATTCATATCAATCTGTCTGAGGCAGAATCGGGTCAACTATACCATTATAAAATTGTTTTAAAATTACATAAATTGATAACCGATATTGGAAAAAAAACACTTGGATTGAGACAGGGTAGATTTATTTTACTATAGCGTAAAAACGATCATCACAACGGACAACATGATGGCAGCAAAAGCTGATCAACCCATCATTACAGTCCAATGTGTGGGAACAGTGAATTTTGCAAAGTCATGTGACCATGCAGTTTAGTAAAATGTTCTAGTTTGTATTATTTTGTGGAAAAACAATAGTGGTCTGAACTTCGTGAAACTAAAATGTGAATGGATTTGAGATCGACTCATTTGTTTGGTCACATATTTCATTTACATTTGATTATATCCCAAGAAATGTAAGGAATCTAGAAAACTTCACCTGCACCGTTCAGTACCAGGCATTTATCTCTGAGTCACGCTAGTTGAATTTTTGTTCTAAAAATGTCCTGGATTTAATTTAGGTCCGTGAATTGGATCAAATCATTCAAAAATTAACTAATATCGACTATATTTTTAGCAGTCAACCACAAATTATGATCGAATCGTTTAAACTTCCTCCACCCCAAGAGGTATTTCACTGTAAGAACTGCTATTTATTTTTGTGAAACTATAGAATCATTTTTAGAAGTCTTTATGGAAAGGTTTTTTTTATTTTATTTTACAAAATGAAATATGAACATACTATCAATTTTAAGCCAAACGTTTTTCTAGGTAAGTAAGTAGATTGTTTATGTTTTTATTATTGTTGTCCTCAGTTATAGGAACTCAGTGTATACCTTTGGCCCTGAATGGACGTCTGCTGGAGTTCCAGTGTGCCATCCTCCTCTTCATCTCCTTTAACCTGTAAAAACAAGGTTGTGTTAGGACACCTTTTCCAGCTTTTTATATTTTAAAGAGAAATCCTAAACATTTAACATATAGATTCGTAAAAATGTTAAACAACAAACGGATCTCAGCTTGCAGTTCTGTTTATAAGCGCAGTTGAGGTTTCATTCAAAGTATGAAGGGGCGGGCCCTCCAGCAGATACACGGAAGTGAGCTGCCCTGCGCATACGTGTCATGCAGCCACTGAAGGAGCGTGGAGCCCTGCGGAAGTCTATTTACATGCTTGTTAGCGATGTAAACGAACTCCGTTGGCTCAATTTATAAAGATCTTTTGAGTGCCACGTAATATTAGATACACGACATTTACCAAATGCTACTATTGACCATATATAACCGTTTCCCTTCTGAATTAGCAGAGTTCATTTGACCTGGCTAGCTAGCCAAAGTGCTGCCATGCCCTCAATAAACACAATATTATATTGTGTAATGACCTTATACCGACTGTTGCGTTTTATTTTGCAAAAATAACTCGAATTAATAAAGAAAACATGTGAGCTGTTAGATTTTTCATTGTCGTAAAGTGGATGTGTAGCTAGTCGGTGCTAGCTAAAATGCTAAAGCTAACTAGCCGGTTGCAGGACTGTCTTGGCCCCGTTTGATTTACGTTTTCCTTACCGAAGCTCCGATGTACGCCAAGTGGGGTGCCAGGTCGGGCTCCACCGCTAATATAAAGCTCTGGACGGCAGAAGGTCCCTGGTTAGACAACACGATCTCCGCAGTGATCTTCGCTAAATGAGTGCCCAGGTCCACGGTTCTCTTAACGTCCTCGTTGACCAGCCCGTCTGCGGAAACTTCAACGCCTAGAGCCGCCAGAAGCAGCGTGCAAGCGACGAAGAGCAGATACTTTCCTGCCATAGTTAGCTTGAAAATAGAGCAAGAACGAAACAGAAGTTGGAGCGGCCAGACCAGGGGAAATGTAAAGCAGCGATAAAAGGCCGCCGTTCTGCTCCACACAAGAAAGGATGACGCTTCATTCAGAATGACGTATTTACGTCATGGCACGCTGTCCTGATTCATTGGCTGGCATCAATGTATGCAAGTGCGACGACTTTTCAGGTTATGTAGAAAACTATTTCTTTAAAAATAAATGTATAAAAATATATTATATTTTAGTAATTATTGTTAATATTTTAGTATTATTTCAGACTGCACAACGCTGCTGTTTAAATGTTAGATTTTTTAAATAGATTAATATGTGTATGTAGTTATTGTATGGTTTTGTATAGTATTGTATAGTATTTTATAGTATTGTATAGTATTTTATAGTATTGTATAGTATATAGTTATTGTAGATAGGTGTGTATTACTTATATTCATATTTATGTTCATAGGAATATGTGTGTTTGCAAATGTTTAGGTATATGGGTGCCATGACAGATAAATTTATCCCTTGGGATATGAATAAAGTTCAATTCAATTATTAATATGACTACTACTACTACTACTACTACTACTACTACTACTACTACTACTACTACTACTTCTAATAATAATAATAATAATAATAATAATAACTTGGATTTAAATACTGAGTGTTTCAGCTGATATAAGTTTTCTGAAAGTCTGTTCCAGATCTGTGGAGCACAGTAGCTAAATGCAGCGTCTCCATTTTTAGTTTTGAATCTAGGAACTGATAAAAGATCAAATCAAGATGACTGGAGAGGTCTGCCTGGTGTATAGTGGGTCAAGAGGAAGGTCATATATTATGTTGCTAAACCATTCAAAGCTTTATAAATCGTTAACATACCTCTAAAGTCTATCCTCTGGAAAACAGGTAACCAGTGCAAAAGACCCCAGAACTGGACTGATGTGGTCTACTTTCTTGGTCCTTGTGAGAACCCGAGCACCAGAGTTCTGAATAGGCTACAGTTTCCTGATTTTTTTAAAATTTTTATTTTTTTTGGTAGTCCTGTAAAAACACTGTTTACAGTAGTCAAGTTGATTGAAGATGAACACATTAGTGATGGGAATTCCGGCTCTTTTGAGAGAGCCGGATCTTTCGGATCGGCTCACTAGAAGGGCTGGGTTCATAAGACTGCAGTTTTATCAACCCAGCCCAGGTTTAGATATGTATTCATTATTAACCTCTCTGTTATTGTTACAGAGATCAATGAGAAAATGTCATCTTAGTTTAGCTTGGGATGGGCATCAAAACTCTGACGTTTTTTCCAAGTCATACTCTTTAAAAAGTAGTAAAATATTTTCTCTGTTCTTGGGGTACACAACAGGATAATATATATATATATATATATATATATATATATATATATATATGTGAGTGTGCGTGGGGGTGTGTGTGTATATATATAAAATGTGTGTGTGGGTGTGTACACTGTATAGTGTGTGTGTGTGTATAATATATATATACATACATACAGTATGTCACAAAAGTGAGTACACCCCTAAATTTATTGTCCCCTCAAAATGACTAAAAATACAGCCAATAATAGCTGAACTCCTGGCAACAAAAGTGAGTACACCCCTAAGTGAAAGTGCACAAATTGAGTACATCTGGTCATTTTCCTTCCCCTTTGTCATGTGAACCATCAGTGTTACACCGTCTCAGGTGTCAAAAGTTAGCAGGTGAGTTTAATTTGGTATAAAAGTTCTTCCACTCTTAACTTGGCTACTGAAAGTTCAACATGGCACCTCATGGCAAACAACTCTCAGAAGACCTGGAAAGAAAAAAAAAAAAAATTATGTTGGTTTACATAAAGATGGCCCAGGCATTAAGAAAATAGCCAATAGCAAGGAAAATATCAAATGGACAGCAGTTCTCTTAGTAGATGCATACAATACTGAAGATTTTCACAATAAAACAGCCAGACTCTAATGTGGAGAATGTAACATTCATCTGTGCTCACACAAAAACTTCTTTACTGCATTTCACAGACTGAAACAATGCAGACTTTCTGCGTTGAAAGGACAGTTTTTGAAAGGACAGTTCATGGTAGTTGTTTATTAGTTATGTCAGTTATCAGAGTGAATGTACTGGATACATAAAAATATCTTCATACTGCAGATGGGAAAAAGTGTTTTCTTTTTTTCATACTATAGAAGCTGCTTTTTTGCTAATTATCAACAAACCTGAAATTATCTATTCAGAATCTAAACATTATTAAATACACAAAAAAAAATTTTCATAATTAAATTCAGGTGTCATAGGGTAAAGAAATAATCAAAAAATCTTCTTTAAGATTTAGAATTAGCAGCTTAGGTAAAATAACTGCTGTTTTCTTATTAATAACAATAATAAAACAGTTTGAAATGCATGTTTTTGATCCTATCATTTGTAATGGCCTTTCAATCTGCTTTTCTAATTTGCCACCCCTTCAAAGACTTGCCCCCCCTCACGCCACCCCACAGAAAATGTTCTAGCTCCGCCACTGGTGAGAGATCGAGACTGTAGAGTCCAGCCATTATCCAGATCAATGTTTTGGAGAAAAAAAGACCTTCATTGTCTGCAGTTTCTTCAAACCACTGATGCTGATGTGATCCAATCATCAGAGCAGATGCTTTCCTCCATCTTTAATTACTACACTGCAGTTCATGATTAAACTGTTGCTAATGCAAAAATTTAGCCTGTTCCTTAAAAACTATTAATCTTCTAATTTTACTGATAATCTGAGTCATGTTTGGATTTGAGTCACTAAAATCAAAGAAGCAAGCAAGCTGAAGACTTTTATTCTGAAATGGTAAACACCACCATGATGTTTAGTTCAATATTTTAACGGGAAGTGAAATAATTTTAGGTCACCAACGAGTCTTCTTTCAGAATAAAGTGAATGAAGTTCAGTCAGATGGATTACATGCTTTGATATAAACTGCTTTGGGGACTTTTGTCAGTAATTTCTCACATTTTGGCACAGTGAAACATGACAGGTAAATAAAAAAACAAATGTACATTTTAAACAGCAGGCTGTGACCTTTTATCTTGGTTAAATGCTAGTCTCTATTAATGAAGAGCTGGAAATCAGTAAGAATAAGATGGAAGAAGACAGCTCTTAGTGTCAGAGTTGGTAGATGAAGGACCCAAATGCAGGAGACCAGACTTGTTGGCAGACACATAAGCATAAACATTCACTAAATCAATTTAAACATGACAAAGCCAGGAGAACAATCCAGTCACATGACAGAACATAGAAGAGCAGATGACCTGACAATGAGAAACTGAAAAACCAGACACTTATAGACACTGAGGTTGATTAACTAAATGAAAACAGCTGTGGATGATTAACCTGAACATGGTGAGACTGACAGGGAAAACAGAACATGACAAAACCCAATATCTGTAAGAATTCTTGCTTTTTTTTTTTTAGCTTTTAGTCACATTTCTTTTTTAAATATGCAATTTTAATACAAGTATACTATTCAAATATAATTATTGAATTTTTAGATATACACTGTCTTATGGCTTCCATTTTGAATGTTTTTTGTCATTTCTGTGAAAAATATATGTTAATTAAAGATATTTTGAACTTTTAAATGAGCACTTGATTATTTTAGTTGTATTTTTTTTTTTTTTTAATAAAAAACTATGCTAATTGTATGTATTTATTTAAAAGGGGACAATGCAATTTAAAAGAAAACCACACAGTTAAAGAAGACAAACTACATGGTTTTAAAAAAGCCAGAATTAGCTGAAAGGCTAGTTTTCATCTGTGGTCCCCTGGTCAGGATGACACAAAAATCAGTTTAACCATTATGTACAATAGAAATGCACAATAGAAATGCATTAAAAGCTAATGAAATCTGGAGGCCCATTATTAGCTGTACAATGAAAGGTAATACAAAATTAAAAAGAACAAGACATCATAGTAACAAAGGTTTGTTACATATGTTCATCTTTTAAATCAACTGTCAGGTTTTTTTTTATTATCGTCAATAATTTGATATATTATTTAATCTTACATGCAATTGGGCCTGAACATTTCCTAAAAGACAGAATTGGATGATGAAAGCCATGCTGCATATAACACCAGAAATCTGCCGCGTTTCCTTTGGGATCTCCAAACCATCATGTTCAGTGAAGATACTTTATGATCCTCATCTTTGGATTCAGAGGCTTTGCTCAGATTTTCCTCGAACGGATGTCTGCTGTTCAGCTATGATGATGATAGGAGCTGAAGGATCAGATGGCTCAGGATGAGGAGGATGAAGTCCATGGAGAAGGAGCCACCTCCACTGTTGGACCTTGTTTGAACCACCTTCAGCAGAACTCCCACAGGGTAGTGATCACTCATGTTCAGAGCCTGGATGACACCTGCAGTTACCTGCTTCTCTGTTAATTTGGACCAATTGGGTATAAAAACTTGAAAATTTGCATTAAAAATTGACTAAAAATAGAAAAAGCATCAAAAAGGAATCTAAGTTGCTGACCCCAATAGATTTGAGTTAATTTTATCATTCTGGAGTAACAATACTAACAAATTCTTTTTCCAACTAGAATTATCTTCATGAAAAAGGTGAGTCAAACTTGAATGATTTAAATCAGTTTTGAAGATTGATTACAGGATTAACAGAAAATCGGATTCATTTTTACCAAAAGAAAACTGCTGATTTTTTTTTTCTGAATTTAAATGACTAACGTGAACTTTTTGATCTTTTTGTTTTTTCAGTTTCCTGTTTGGAATGATACTAAGTTATGGTAAGAAGAAACAGTAAAACAAGTAAAAACCAACATTTTCTTCCTGACACGACTCCAAGACTCTTTATAGGAAATAGAAGTTAAATATCTAAATGTTCTTCATGTTTTCCAGGAGGATGAAGATCTGCTGCTGTCTTTCAACACGTCTGTATCACTTGTTGCAGTTCCTCAAACCACCACTGGGGGCAGGCTTTCCAGCTGCCTCCTTCAGGACTGTAGATTTCCTATTCAATCCCCACAGCTTCCCCTCACACCACAACCAAGATGCTGACCGACAACCGGCCTCCATGAATTTATGAATGAAAACGTGATGTTTAATATTTTCTTGTTTTAACTGTAATGTTCAGTTTTATTGATATAAAGTGTATTTTAGTTGTTCTCTACATTCACGTTGCTTCAACTTTGAACTTCAGCTTGAATATCACAAAAGGCAATACAAAGTGCTTAAATTAGTTGACAGCAGTCAGGTTATTGTGCTGGAGAGTCACTTGAGCCAAGCAAGCACACATTTCGTTCTGCTCTCCACCTCAGATGTGAAAACAGGATTTTTTTAGGGTGACCTGAAAGCACCCTGTCAGTAACCTGTCCTGATGATGTGCTGTAAAGACAATTCTCTTTGTCCAGCTGCCAACTCCAGATTTTCCTGCAGACTGACAATGGTTATTCAATACACAAGGTCTCCTACAGGCTTGATGTGTCTCCAGATCAAGCAGCAACTCTGTCTCCTTTTCAGCAGAGCAACCCCTTCCAAAAGGCCCCTTTGGAAATTAAGAGAAGTTCAGAGAAAACTGAATTTTGACAAATAGTCTATAAATCAATAGTACATTAAAGATTTAATGTGAGCAATACAATAGTGTCCATTTTTTAAACCAAAATAGGTCAAGTTTAGATATTTTAATAATCATTTAGCATATATTATAATATAAAATACATTTCAACAGATAAACTCTTTTTCTTTTTTCTCACTGGCACTTTTTCTTTTAAGAATTTTAAGCAACAAAAACAAAACGTCTTTGATAGAAGCTTCAAGTGTAAAAACCTGACACTTAGGGTCTTTTAGACTGTTTTGTTTTTTTGTTGTTGTGTGTTGTTTTGTGTAAAGGTTTGGGGAAATAACTATAAGACAACGTTATATTCACTTTCAGTTCTTCAGAAGAGGGCAATACGAATCATTCACAAAGCAGGTTACCTGGAGCACACAAACCAACTATTAATACAATCAAAATTACCAACATTTTATGATTTAGTAGAGCATTATACATCTCAAATAATATTTAAGGCAGAAAACAATTTACTATCAACCAATATCCAAAGATTATTCATTAAAAAGGAGGAAAAATATAATCATAGGGAAAAAAATAAATATTTCATGCATTAAGCACGAACAAATAAAAGGTTTTGTGTTTCAATATATGGAGTGAAACTGTGGAACAGGACCAGTAAATGCTTGAAACAATGTCCAAACATAAAAGAGTTTAAGTATAAATACAGAAATATGATTATTGATAAATATGTACAAATATAAAACAAACTATTAGCGTTTGTAAATATGTATGACCATATAATGAGACTGTGTTATTCATGTGGGTGTTTGTGGAAAAATGACCAGCATGTGTTTTCGTGTCTATGTGTAATATTATGTACTTTTAGCTAGGGCACTGAACTTTAACTTTGGGTGCACTGGGCTTAGGAATATATTGTTATAATGTACAGTGGTGAGAATTATTAATAAGATTTTTTTCTTCTTCTCACTCCCTTTCAGACTTTTCTTGTTTCAGTGATTTTCTTATTTGTTGCTCTACATACTTTTCTTCAGTGTCTGAAATAAATGCTTTGAACTGAAGTGAACTAATTGACTTGACTTGATAGAAGCAAGTTTGTGATTTAATGTCTTTTTGTTTACATCCCATTTACCCATTCACACACACGGGTGCCAAACACTGGCGCCAAGTTCAGTATCTTACCCAAGGACACTGACATGCAGGCAAGGCGGGAATCGAGGCCACAATCTTCCAATCAGGAGTTGACCGCCCAGTGCTGCACCACAGCCACCCCTTATTCTATTGATTCAATATACACTGCTCACAAAAATTAAAGGAACACTTTTTTATCGGTATATATACTTTTTTTTTAGCAGTATAGATACTGCTCACAAAAATTAAAGGAACACTGTGGCCTCAATTCAGGCCCTGTCCACACGTAGCCGGGTATCTGCTAAAACGCATATATTTTTATCCGTTTCGGCCTATCGTCCACACGTAACCGAAGATTTAAGTCACTGAAAACGGAGCTTTTGGAAAACTCCGGCTAAAGTGAAGATTTTGGAAAACTCAGTTTTCGCGTCTGCGTGTGGACATGCGTAACCGGAGATCTACGTTTTTATAAGTCACTCCTTGCGAACGATTAGTGCATTACACGTCATAGATGCTCTGCGTTACAATGCCTTTCAGCATGAACCGAGGAGAGTGTGTTAATATTACGCTGTAACAGATTTATACTTGCTTTTTTTAACAACACAATTACTGCTTCTTGTCGAGGAAAAAGGAGAATAAGCGCTTTGCAGTCGGCTATTTTACAACAAATACGCTTCCTCTTGCTCGGAGATTTTCACTGACTTTTAGAAAACACTGCCAACTACTGTTCTGGCATGCTCATACATCGCCCAGCAGCACAAGTATGCGGGGACGTGTGACGGAATTATTTGAAAACGATCACCGTGGTGACGCAACCTTTTTATAAAACGGAGGTCGGCAAATATGCGTTTGTAGAAATACCCGGCTACGTGTGGACATGGCAGTGTCCTTGGGTAAGATACTGACCCCCACATTGCCTCTGGTTGGTGCCAGTGTCTGGCACCAGTGTGTGTGTGAAACCAGTGTGATCTCAACTTCACATTGAGATCTGATGTATCTGATTTGTGTTTCTTTAAAGTGCTATTTCATTTTTTGTGAGCAGTGTATATAGGCACAAAAACTACACACACATCTGTTAATAAAAAAAAATAGTAAGCTTTATTTGCCAAAATACATTTTACATGTTTCTGACACAAAGTCATTTTAACTTAGAAACAATAAAAGTGGCATTTAGTCAACACTGTGCATACCTAGGATAAAAGAAGGTGTTCTCAATCATATCCTCAAAGAAATGATGAAATTCAGCTTATTATGGAGAAAAAAAAAAAGATAGCAGTGTAAACCAAAAGAAAAAAAACAACAAATGGCTCTCAAATAAACAATAATGTGTCTGATTTAACTAAACAAGTTTTTAGTATTACATGTAGTAATACTATTGGTATTGCAAGACTTACTAAATTTTGCAGAAAAATGAACAAACACAAATAAACAAGCATTACATAGACAAATTGCATAAATA
Source organism: Oryzias javanicus (assembly GCA_003999625.1). Lineage (NCBI taxonomy): Eukaryota > Metazoa > Chordata > Actinopteri > Beloniformes > Adrianichthyidae > Oryzias > Oryzias javanicus. The sequence goes on from CM012441.1 coordinate 21,382,495, forward strand.
AAGACAGAGAGTAATTTTGCTGTGAATTTGTCTTAAATTCATTGTTAAGATCACACTGGTTTAACCCATATTCCACAACAATTATGAACTGAAAACATAAAAGAATAGTCATGATATTGGTTCCAGTTTCAATCCAAAAACAAAACTAGTAATAAAAAATGTTTCATGTTGGTTCATCTCACCTTTTCAGTTTTTGAAGCAAATAGAGTATACAGTGTATACAACAATGCACTAACAACTTTAAAAAATCCTTTAAAAATAAATGTAGAACAAACTGGTGTTTTAAAAGAAATAAAAAAGACAAGCTTCTCATCATTTAATGGTCCAGTGCTTGTCAGAACACCAGGCATATCAATCGATAAGATGTCGCTGTAAAACGCCGCTGCAGCAAAGGCGAGCCAGTACGCTGCCAAGACAGAGACAGAATCATTTGTCATTTGACTCTTGAGTCTCCACTGATGGCTGGTCTTGCTCAGCTGCACACACTATTTTCCCCTTGACCTTCTTGTTTGAGGAGATGATGAAGTAGGGACTAAGAGAGGCGTAGCAGGAGGAGAAGAAAACCCTCATATCAGCCACCACTGGTGAGACTTTTGACACAGTCAACATGTAGATCCAGATCACGTTATCAATGCCAAAGAAAACGACGTAAAGTATCACCAGGGTCAGCACCGTCTTGGCTGCCCTGGTCTCTGCTCCATTGCCGTGTGAGCGACGTATCACCCTCACCTGACGACTGTGTCGGTGGAGAAGCAGAAGAATATACCCGCTGGAGCCCACCATCAGGGCAACAAATGCAAAGTCCCTAACAGACACAGCCACTCCATTAATAACATATGAAAGGTTGTCTCTGAAGTCCACATGACAGAAGCCAAGGTTGAGCGTAAAAGGCTGGACGGTGCCGTTTCGAGGAGCCATGGAAAAGAAAGGGGCTGCTATGCAAACGGCCATGTTGAGGAGCCACAGTCCTGCAAAGGTTGGGGCGACCAGGGAGGGAAGTGCAGGCTTCAACCTGGACAGAAAGGGCCCAGCTGGGGCGATGGTCAGTGCCTGAAACACACTGAGCATGCAGGTGATGCAGACCGACAGAGCCCGGCCAATGCGATACGCGTATATGACCACCTTACAGCCGGGATCGTTCAACAGGTCCTTCAGCCCAAACACGGTCATAGTCTGGGGTACGCAACGAGTCAGAAGCAGTATCAAGTTGGCAAAGGCGAGGTGGCACAAGATCATGTCTACAGGAAGGAGCTTTGGTTCGGTGCAAATGATGTGACTGTATGCCAGAAGCACCACAGAGTTCCCCAGGATGCCCAAACCTGTTTGCAAAAGGAAGGAGACGCCTTTGATGGTCACACACAGATCCATGACGGAGCCACCTGCACAAAAACTTACAAAACAGATGAGGGATTCCATTAAAATGAGGACGTTACATCATCCACAGTAAATTAATCAAATGAAAACACAAGACAACCTCCCAAAAAAGATTCTTACCTGAGAAGGAAATTACAAAGCCTCTCAGTGGGAAACTGTGGTTTATAAAGCTTGTTGCCCCTCAAGACTATCAGTAAAGACAGCCCAGTTTGGGAAATTAATTTGAAAAAATAACTCAAAGAGTCTCACAGGACAATCCGGACAAGAAAACAGAATCACATGATTGACTGAAGTGGCTTTTTAATCAGAACACCTACGAGGAAGACCCCAACACATCGAACAAACACAATCCTATTGGAATATTTTAAACTAGCGGTTTTAGTGTCTTCCAAGAAACAACAACACATTCACAGCAGTTTGTAATTGAAAAAAAAGGGAAATTGAACTCTAATTCAGTCAGAGGGCTGACAAAGTGGATACGTTTCTTATTGTCTTTTTTATCAAAAAAACATTGACAACAGGAATAGTTTTCACTGTCACAAAATACAAACATTTCTTCTGATTTTTTTCATTAAAGAGGACAGAATCGAATGCTCAATTTAAAAGTGTATCTCAAAAGATATTTATTAAATGTGACTTTACTTAAAAAATACCTGAGCTGAATTTATACATTTTAATAAATCACTTTATGAACACTTCATTAAGTTCTTCATTTTTCTCAGTGATTTCTTGCAATTAACCATAATCACTTTTCTTTACTTTTTTTTAAGCCTCCAAGCTATTAAAATCCCATTTACCCCAGAGATTTATGCCTAACATCTTGGGTAACAATCGAAGATGGCATTTAGGAGCTATTATATGCACAGCTGGTGCTTGGGTGCCCACTCCTGTCCTCCTGTCTGTCCAGGGAACACAGTAATAGACACAGAGGAGCAAGACAATTAGAAAGCTCATGTAATAATGCATGTCTGCACTAATTGGTGGCACAGGGGACAACCAGCCCAATCATAACTTTAATACTATGACATGTGATACAACACAACATTAAAATGCATCTCATGTGTTTTTTCTTTTTACTAGTGAAACCTAAAAACAGCAGTTGGTCAGTTTGTTTCTCAGTTGCAAACTTTCATAAAGGAGGCTTTAACACTTATTAGAAGGACTCGTTTTCTCCTGAGACCCCAGTTGTGGAATAAATCATCGTTGGACATTTTGTTTCCTTGTGTATTTTTTTTTGCATGTTTACCTGCGAAGAGAACTAATTAAAATGGCAAGTTGTAGCATGTCTTCCCCGGGGCATTCCAGGGCTTTTTCCTCTTAGCTGCTCTGGAACTTTAATAACAGACTTATTTTACTCTGAGAAGAGGTTTTAATTTGCTTTGTTATGTCTAGTTTGTATTTATGGATTTTAAATCCTTTTTTCAGCGTTACCAGAATAATTAAAATAATTAATTCCATAATCCAGTGTAATATTTTACCACATTTACCACACCTGGCTCATATTTTCTTAAGTTGCTTTAGTCCAAAAACTGGACAAAATTAGGAAATCATATCATAGCTTCATAAACTCTAACACTATGTTGATAAAATGAGTTTAATTTAGTCTAATTATCTAATTAATAATCTATAATTTCTTATAATTATCTAATTATTATGAAAACAGCAACATATATCAATACCCTCAATGATAGCTTTAATAATTCATCTAATAATTTATTAAACCATTAATTCTTGATGCATTCTTTTTCAGTTAAAGTAGAAAAAAATCTCCTTATGTGACATAACTAAAAAATTGTTTGAGAAGGAGATAAGCATGTTCTCGTTGGTTTAACAGCTGCAAAAAAGATGATTGCAGGCAGGTGGAGGCAGCGGTCCCTTCAGACTCGGACAGGATGGCTGCTTCATTTATTGATATTGAGTATCTTGAACTGTCCACTGCATGTATTCATGCTGATGAGGAAACAATAAAGATGTGGAATAAAACGATTATGACTATTAAAAACATTTCTAGATGATTCTTTGTGAGTTGTTGTTTTTTTTTGTTTACTCATTCGTTCCTTTTTCTCTCTCTTAATTCTTTGGACCTTGTTCTGTAGGTTTTTGTTGTTGTTTGATTGTAAAAGGTATACAATGCAAGCAAAGCCCATGACTCTTCAACTGATTGTACCTGTTTTGTAAACTTGTTTTTCTGAAAAACAATAAAAACTTGATCACAAAAAAAGATAAGTATCTTAAGCCTCCATCCTCATATCTATTTAACTTTGACACAAAAAAGTAAAAATAAAGACGTTTTTTTGCTGACAATTTACCAATCACGATCATGAATTCTATGGGGCTCAAACATCAACAACAACAACCAACAACCTCCTAACCACTGTCTATTGAGTTTTGATGTAAAGGTTGAAAATCTTTTCTTTGTTTTTGTTTTTAAACTGACTAATCCTTGGACATTGTCTTATCTCTGAATGTAGATCATTCAGTTTACTCCGGTTATTGTAATGCAGAATCTTTTTTAATCTTATTTTAAGTTTAATTGTTTAGATGTTCAATGTTCCCCTTGATTTCTATCCTCCTTCTCTTTTAAAACACATTTTTATGAGGGAACTGGAAAGAGATTTGATCTCATTTTATTCAGAAGTTGAACCATCTTGAATGCTACAAAGTCAGAATTTCAGTATTTTAGATTTGACTATTGGAGGACGGATGTGTTCACAGTAATTAGTGCAATGAATTTTCCTGATAGCCTTTTATTTGAGAGCAAAAAGCGTAGATAGATTTAAACGCGTTTCCCAAAACTTTAGTACAACGTGAAAAATATGGAGAAACCAGAGAGTTGTACAAATTATGTACTGATTCTGTATCCAGGAAATAATTTTGATTAAACACATAGAAAAGTGAAACAACAAAAAGAGAGAGAGAGAAATGTTGACAATTAAACTGTATAAATTCAGTGAGACATAAAAAAATCTATTACATTTTTCTGTTTTTACTTTTGAGTTATTTTTTGCTTTGAAGTAGTTTTCCTTTTTAAGAAGAAAGTGTTTAAGGCTTTAAGTTGCATTTTTGGATTTAGGGAATATAAAACAAGATATTTAATAATAAAATCAAACATAACGTTTTTCAAATGAATGTGTTTAAATTCGCAATTTTGTGCCTCATCTTGCCCCCATAAAACTGCATCCCACTGCAGTTTCTAAAGTTCATTTTGGCAGCCCTTCTGCACTCTTCCAACTTCAAAGCATAAGTACAGTTGGCAGTTTAATCTAATTTAAAAAAAAGAAAATACATTTTTGATGAATACACAGCAATAAAATAATAACTATGTCCTTCTCTCTAAAGAAAAGAAAATCTCAAAATAGAAAATGCTCTTGTTTTGATTTAGTTTCATCTTTGTCCACTAGGGGGCACTGTAGTGTTGTCAACATAAACAGCCAGCTGTTGGTTTCTTTTAAAACTATTAGGGCACAAAGAATGAAAAAAAATGTACTAAAAATAAAGATAAAAAAAAAACGTGAGGAGATTTTTAACCATTTTATTATTTAGGAAGAAAATAATTTTCACCCAATTTAGATTTTTCAATTACTAGTAAAATACCACTGGATGTATCTTATCCACTTATTAGCTTTATATTCTTGTTAATGTACTCTTGTTGAGGCTAGATTTATGTTTACTTCTCCCTCTGTGTTATCTTGTCTGGCTGAAACCAAGTGAGGGGACAGAAGCACTCATCTGAATTGATCCCAAGTAATTGGAAGCGGAGGAAAGAGAAATCGATGGACTGTGCAAAATGGATCCAACAGCTGTCACCTGTTTGCAAGTATAAGGACACAAACAACCTGACTACTTCAAAAGGGGATTGCAGTCTGTGACATGGTTCACTTCAGAGCTCTCAGCTTTGTCTGCTCACAGGTAAGGGCCGAACTCTTTATGATGGGGACACTGCAAACACTTTGGCAAATTTCAATATTTTTTGATGGCTCGTTTCTTTGTTTTTTTGGAGCCTTTCTTCTGTGCAGGAATGTCCTCAGTGGATGTGGTTCGTAGAGGGCTCTATGCATCTCTTACAGTTGTGGGAGTTCCTGGTAATATTCTTGTCATCGTGGCATTCCTTCTCCTGTCCTACGAAGAGAACCGTCTCCTCGCAGCTGACGCCATCGTCCTGCACCTGACCTGCGCCAATCTGCTTGTGGTGGCTGTACGCTGCCTGACAGAGACCCTGGCCTCCTTCCATGTGGGCAATATCTTTGGAGATGCAGGTTGTAAAGGGGTCATATTCATCTACAGAACCTCTCGTGGCCTCTCAATCTGGCTCACCTTCCTCCTGAGCACTTACCAGTGTCTGAGCATCTCCCCTCCTGGATCATGCTGGGCTTCTATGCGCATACTGTTAGCCCAAAATTTGGTCTTTGCATTCCTCTTCCTCTGGGTGCTCAACACCACTATGAGCTCAGGAGCTTTGTTGTTCTCTTCAAGCTCCAAGAATGACTCAAGTCCAACAAACAATGCAGTCAATGTAGAATTCTGCTTGGTGAGCTTCCCTTCAAAGTTATTCAAAGAGATCTACGGGGCAGTACAAGTGGGCAGAGATGTGGTGCCAATGGCCCTCATGACTCTGGCCAGTGTGATTATTCTAGTCCTCCTTTACCAGCACAGCCAACACATGAACAATCTTCATCGAAACAGTCATACAAGTGGAGGAAGAGGTGGAGGAAAGAGACGAGCTGCAAAGATTGTGGTTGTGCTTGTGACTTTGTATTTGGCCCTGTATGGAGTAGACTGTGGCCTTTGGGTGTATACCCTAACTGTGAAAAAGACAATGAGTACCTCGCTGATCTCAGATCTGCGTATATTTTTTGCCTCCATGTATGCAGCCCTCTGCCCCATGGTAATCATTGTATCTAACAGGAAGGTGAACAGTAAGCTGATGTGTGCTTCCCAGAAGCTCACCCTGGAGAGAGCCAATCACGCTCCATCTTTTTGAGGTATTCTTCTGAAGTTGATTGTTTGAAGGGCTGAGTTTGTTGTGCATTGTTTTTACGTGTAATTTTTGACAAACATACTTTGTATTTCTGGTGGAACCAGTGTAGTTTTTATATTTATAAACCCCCCACTTCAAATAATCTCATGTTCTTTCTCAGTTTAGTCATCATTTTCTATCAATATTATTGTTGTGAAAATGTTAGTATGTTAATTAGATCAGTTTAGCTGTCATCATTTTCCGTCTGTCCATTTAGCCTTCATTAGGGCTTTGCAAAGAATCTGGAAAGTGTCCCATGTTAACAGCAGCAGCTAATTGTTCTCCAGAGAATTGGTCAAATGTCTAATGGGAAAACTGAAGAACTGGTTTGTAAAGTGCCGTGGCATGAAAACAAAAAGATGTTTATTAACAAAAAACATGATATAATTCAAAACTGACAATGTCAGACCTCTATAACATGAGGCGCAAAGGTAGATTTTGACACTATATCTCTAAGTCTGCTGGTGGATGTGGCAAACTGGTAATTTAGGAGTCATTATGTAATTTTCCTGACTTGACAAATCAAGGGCAGAGAGAAAGGGTGAGGACATAACCCTTTGCAAATGACAGCCCAAAAAAAAAACAAAGTGGGGCTGCCAGCACTCTGCAATCCTGTCATGACTCTTAAGTGCAATCACTGTGGGGCTGTTGAGCTGCTGTCGCACTGCAGGTGAGAACAAGAACACTTCTTTCTGTGCTTGCGCAAACTGTTGCGTGAATCATATAGTCAATACCGGAAACATGAAAGGTCACACGTGTCACTGCAAAGTAATATTCATTTTTCACACAGCTGGAACCAAAAACATCTTTCAAAAAGGCTTTTCCCCGATGACATATTCCATGTTTCTTACTCTTCAATCCACTGAAATCTGAGTGGCACTCTATACAGACTCCGGTGGAATGAAGGATAGAAGACATGGATGTTTTTCGTGTGCGTCGTGTCTGGTAAGGAATCGCTGAATGCAGGCTCCGGTGTTTTTCTTGACGGCTTCCAGAGGAGCCGTTCCTTTGCTGTCAAGAAAGAAGATTTGGCAGATTTGTTAAGAGGAATAAACAGACAAAAGACAGATTTCACTGGAGTGCAAGCTCAAGTGTCTCAGCGAGTGTTTGAAGGGCGTGCCAGGCAGGCCTCTACCTGCACAAGGCAGGACCTGTTTCTCTCTGCTTTGCATCCTTCTCGAGCCGTTTGAGCCCAAAGAAGCCATGCTGCCGTGAAATGCATGTGCCACAAAATTCTAAACATTATTAAGTTTCTTATTCCTTTAAGAAGATACTTGTCTTACAGGGTTACTTAGTGGATTTAAGGCCTGAACTCAAAAGTTTTAGCTTTACAGTCAAATAACTAAAAAATATACAAGACATAATCATTTAGTTTAATCAAAACAACTAACCAATAAAAAGTCAACTTTATCTCTTAGTTAGTAGAAAGCAAAAGTGTAAAATACAAACCCATAAAAAGAAAGAGTAAATCTTTGAAGGTGTCTAAAAAACACAGCTAAATCCCATCAGGCGATCCTGTTAAGACCTCTGTCGCGTCTGATGTCAGTCTATTTACCTGCACCAGGTACGGGCATTTTTGTCCCCCTTGTCCACCAATGACAAAGCAGCAGGAAGAAGAAACCTCGCCCTTTTCTGCCTTGAAGCAAATCCACACCCTGCTGCAACTGAATGTTCAACTAAAACCGTCTCCTCCCCCGCAAAAAACCTGCGTGCATCATACGAACACCAGTTTGAGCCGCAGCAACCAGCAGAAACAGTAGCAGAAACTGTGATTTTCACAAAACTCGAGAAATTCATAACATAATCTCAGATGATGGAATTATAATGTTGTCTTTTCAAAACAGGACAACCTTTATTTCTAATTTTTTACACAATGGAGACGACTTCAGTAGTTTTAAAAAAACATAAAAAACATCGCTCATGTTTCATAAGCATTGCTGATGTGAGTTTGCTTGTCTTTCCGTCGGGTTTCTCTTCAAACCTTATGTGTTATTTCTTGTTTGATAGAAAATACAATAAAAATACTTTCAATTGAAAAGAATAACTAAAGTGGTTGCAACAACAACAGAAAAAAAGCAACTCAAAAGAGTCATTTTGAGTTTCCTTTTTAAAAATTACTAACAGAAAAAAAGTTAAGTCCTGCAAAAAAGGGACTTGAACAAATTTTTTTAAAGTGTGAGTTTTTTATTCATTTTTTAGCTTTCTAAAGTATTATGTTGAATGCGTATGACCCTTTTCCCTGCTTTTACCCAGTTCCACTCATTTCCTTTGGACACACAGCGCGTTCACAGTCATGTTTCAGCTTGCCTGGAATGCTGCACGGCACCCAAGCAAGAAACTCTGCCACCATAAAGTTTAACGTCGGGTTTGAAAAAGGCCTGTTCTGTCTTGACAAATATAACTGAACGTCCTCACATCCTGACAGAAACTCAGTTTGAGAAACTTTTCAATTCCATGCAATCCCTGATTTTGGTCTTTGACTCATAATTTTTTTTTATACAAGTCCTTCGATTCAAGTCATGAGGGTCAAATGCAGTCTTTTTAATATTTGATAAGTGTTTGTGAAGATTCTTACTGATAAACTGATTTTATGGACTGACAGTTAGGGAGGTAGCAACAAGTAAGTCACCCACTTAGTCCGAACACACTTAGAGGAGGGGCAGGTAAGCACATGGTAGAATTGTTTTAGATGAAAAGTTGTGGAAGATAAATCTGATCGATTTGTTCAATATTGACTAAAAACAACAATAAAACAGGAAAAGCGTTCGTGATTATAAGTCACGGTGGGATCACGCCCAACTATGTTGTAACAAAATGGTCAAATTCCTGAATTTAATCATGCAAGAGAAAACCAAACCAGAGTTTTTCAGTTTGCAATGAAACCAAAGAACATCTCGACACTATCTGTGATATCCTTGACAGGTTAGGGCTGCAGCAGCGCGGAAGTAGACCAAACTGAAAAAAAAAAAAAAAACGGTTGGGAGTGGGGTAAGGGGGTAGAGGGGGGTTGTGACTCAGGGCCAGAAAGTAACAGCCCCTCCTCCAACCCCCACCGCCACTCTCAGGAAAGCTATGCAGTGATGTGCTGAGACATGACAGGCATTTTTCAGTGCTTAAAATCCTGCAGCTCATCTTCATGTAAGGAAGAGAGAACAATAAGTAAAAAGGAAACTTCAAGATTGCTCAGTTACAAGAGGAAAAAATAATAATAAACAGGCAGGGAGGCATGTGAATTCATGAGGAATAACTGAATAATATACTTTTCACTGACAGATGGAAGAGACATCTTGGGTGAAGTTGGATCTCAATGCCGCCCTGAAATGAACTGAAGAATCAGTGGGAGTTCTATCGCTGTTCTATCAAAATGAGGGGAAAAAAATCTCATAACATATTTTTGATGGGTGAAATTTTTTCTTTTTTACTTTTTTTTCCCTCATACAGGTAGTTTCACTGAGATCAGAAAATCTTTTCAAAGTGAAAAGGGGAAATCAATGCACATCAGGCGGCAACAGGCTCCACTGACACGTCAGTTTGAAAAGATTAATACTCTGATGAGCCGATTCAGACACCCGAGGGACACTGCATCAGGCTGGATGCCGAGTGGAAGCATAAAGCCAGACTTGAATCTATTTAAAAGATTGTAAGTGAAAGGCAGCGCAGTGGGGGATCAAACCAGAAGTTTGAAACCAGAATTTAACTTGAGGGAATGTTTCTGATGACCAAATGGTTTCACATTGATGATTTATGCAAATAAAACAATTTAGCACAAAGGATTTTTGTGACAATCAGGGTACAGACCTAAACCTCAAAATTCATCTTTGTATCTTTTGAAAAAACAATCCCAATGGTCTTTTAATGATGCTGTTTTTTTGGCAAAAAAAAAGTCATTTTCCAGGACATAGTTTCTGCAGAGAGGTAGTGGTCCATTAGAAGTTTGCTGTCTGAGTAGTGGACACAGATGTTGGTTCAATGAGCCTGTTTTCATTTCCCATTATCCTTTTGTTTACACAATCTTCCACATGTTTACAGCTGTACCTCACAACCCCAACTTAACATTTGTGGTGCAGCAAAAATGGCGAGCTGTATTGGAACTATCCTGCCATACTATCCAGTGAGCCAGATGTAAGCTCAGACGAGGAAAGCAAAGACATACATGGATATACAGTAGTTGTCTGCAAGAGGACGCGTCATAATGGAGTGGAGCAGAGAGCTTGTGGCCTCACGATGTAGCTCTTCAAAAGGCATTTTTTGCTCCTGATTCCCCTCTGTTTGAATAAAGAAATACTAATATGAATTTCTTTATGTACAGTGCTCAGCCTCATTGAGTACACCCCTCTACATTTTTCAGGAAACCTTTAGTGTCCTTTCATGTATCTCATTTTCTATGAGACACATGATAATTTCAGGTCTTGAAGTTCAAGTGTTCAATAAAAATCTTCCTTGTGAAAAGTTTAGGACATTGTTCATTTGTTCACTGAGCTACTGACTAAATTGGTACTTTTTAAAGTCCCCCTACAACAATTTTTTAAATCTTTAAACGTTCCAAGTGGGGTTTTAATTAGGACTGAAGTTTTTAACAAAAAATTCACATCCTCAATGTCTTAAAAAGCTATTTCCTTTACAAAAATCCCACTGTGTGGGCATGGCTTATGGTGTTGAGCTGCGTAACCCCGCCCCTTATCCCCCCAAGACATGCTAGCTAGGCACACACTTTGAAAACCCAAAGTAAAAATTTAAATATGATTGTTGAATTCATTTGAACAAGAAATCTAATGAAATGAAATGTCAGAATACAGAGAGGATCTAATTGCGCATCAGTTTGTAAATGCGTGCAGCCAGTGCTGACGTTTTTAGATGCAGACGAAGGGTTACGTTTAAGAGAACAGTTCTGGTGTCCAGTTAAACCACTCGGTGGATCCTAAAAGGAGGTGCATTTAACAAAGCAGCGGCGCTCCGCGAGCTGCCATGAGGAGCACCGTCGCTGCTCCTGCTGCAGTTCGGCGCTCCTAGGTGAACCAATGGCCGTAAAAGATTAACGTTAAACAACCACAGCATCGTAAACCTTTAAAGTCAGGATGCATGAGTCCCTTAAAAAGGCCTTGCACGGCATTTTCAAAATAAACATAATGGCAACCCACGTCCAGTGAAAAATGTCTCTTTTTATGCAAACAATCTAATAACTATTGATGTTGCTGTGACCAATAAATCAATTTTTTCCTCAGATTTCTTGGGAAAGTAATAAAAGCGAACATCAGTATAGCCTTTCACTGAATTACAATCCTTTACAGCACAGAAGTTGGACGTTATATTATCTTTTCCGGCCCCTACAGCTGCATCCGGGCTAGCTGGCTTTTGCGTTTTTATTGACAGCAACTTAAAAAGGAGAAATATCGGAAATGCAAACACCAAATGATTTCTTGTTATATTTTTTCTCTTTCAGAAGAAAACTGCCACACATACATGTTAACTCAAAAAAAACATGATTTTCATTGGAGGGGGATTTTAAAGAGGGTGTACTCATTTATGCTGAGCACTGTATAGTCCTCCTTCATGAGAAAAATGCTACAAGAGCATGTTAAGAATTAGTGATGTAAAAAATAGATACAAATTGAAAATTGATGAGCAACTGTAGTATTGTTTACAAACCACAGATATGAACAAGATTATATTGGTTAAAAGGTATAAAATCAATCAAAAAGTCCATCATTGATTTCTGGCCAACTACACTTTCTCTTTCTGTTGTTTTCTACCATCTTTGTCTTTTTATGTTCATGCGATACAAGCAAAGAGACGTCCAATCACAAGCTTGCGTCTTCCAAGTCGATACCTGAACAACTTTTTTCTATCAAATGCCATGCTTTATTATTTATAGCTTTAAATGCCATATAAATAAGAAATATTTAGATTTTAGCGGTTTTGGTAAAAGAATCAGACTATTGTTGTCAGGGATGGTGGTGGAGGACCCAAATGCAGGAGACCAGACTTGGTGGCAGAAACATAGACGTTTACTGAACTAACTTAAACATGACCAAAACAGGAGCACAAACAGTGAGGTGACAGAACATAAAAGAGCAGATGACCTGACAATGAGAAACTGAAAATCAGACACTTAAATACACTGAGGTTGATTAACTAAATGAAAACAGCTGTGGATGATTAACCTGAATGTGGTGAAACTGACAGGAAAAACAGAACATGACAAAACCTAAGCACTGAATCATGACAATTGTATCGCTAAAAAGTTAGTTGAACCCTTTATGTGTCAATTTGTGGACCATGTATCAAGATGCATATCAAATCGTATGAGAGGGAAAGATACGCACCCCTACTAAAAACACACAAAAAAAATTTTTCATTGGATTTGGTCTTTAATTGGTCACAAGGTACCATAAGAGAATGGTGTTTTTAGAATCCATACTTAGAAGTCATCCAGAAGTTTGTTTAATCAAACTAATGTCTGGAATCTCATGTACATATAATGTAAACTTACTATAAAATATTGTGCAAATAAATGCAATAGGCCAGCTTCCCTATTTCAGTTGACTGATGATGAGGCAACAAAATAACCACCAAGACTTTAACAATGTAGTCTATTATATTTGCTTTACCAATGCAAACCCTGTGAAATATTTTTCCAATAGAGCATCTCCTGACCTGAACATTATAAAGTTTAAGTGATACAGATAATGAACATTTTTCTAGATTACCAATTCAACTGTGAATTTCCAATAGAGCATCTCCTGCCCTGAACATTAAAGTTTAAAGTGTTTTACAGAAAGACAAAGCTTTGATAGTATTTGATAAAAAAAAGTGTTAAATACATTGCAAGCACCACTGACTGCATCAAAGCAACTAACCACTGTGATGTAAAAATTGATAATATCCTGAGCCAACTATGTTTGCTTACTTAAACCTCAAAGGTCGTTCACCATATTTAATTTAAAAGTTTTATTGAGCTGTTTTGAAAAGTAGAATATCCATGGATTTTCTTGGTTGGTGTTAGTGACTTCAATGGAAATAAATAGAGGTTGAATTTACAGAAGATTATCAAATGATCATATGCACAAACTCAACTTTTTTTGTTTTAATTTAAGGGGAAATGTGTTTAATACTCATTTTACAAATTGGGATTTAAAGACAAATATTCTGAAGTAGTTGTTGAAGTATCATCAAGTATTCAAAAGAAACAGATTTAAGATAAAGATAAATAATTGGCGAAAATCTAAAATTTTAGTTAGCATAAACTTAAATAAGACTTCAGCAGTGTTAAAGTAAGCGGTGGGTGTCCATTGCGTTGTAATATGTTTCTCCTTTACCCACTTATGTAATATTTCCTATTATGAATCTGCACTTCATCCAACTAACGCAGGTTTTTGTCTTCAGTTTCAAATCAAAGCTTTTACTAAAAAGCTTTGGCTTCATTGTCTGGATTACATAACCTGCAGGAATCAAACCTTCAATACAGTTTCCACAAAACTGTTCCAACAACCAGGCTTGCAAGAAAAAAGAAAATATGACATTTAGGAGTCATTTTTCATTAATGAAAGCTTGTGACTACTTTCCAAACACTTGGTTTGTAAACTCAATTGGCTGTGGTTTTCTGGGGTCTGTTTCACAAAGCAGGTTTGACAGACTCTAATCTTTATGCTAATAAACCCTGAGAAGACTACTTCTGTTGTCAATAGAGATTTGGTACAATGATTCACATAGTAACTGGACAAAAAACATGGGAGAGGCTCTCCTTTAGCCTGACAGAGCTGTAGATATAAATGTGTGCTGACACTGATCATCACATTTATCTCAAACAAAAGGATTACCAAAAAAGGATGTGGGCACAGACTATTTTTCCAAGTTCTTTTCAAGTCTTTTCTGGGTTACTTCACATGAAGTCACTTCTAACTCTGGATGTAAAAAATACAATCCTGTCACTTTTTTTTTGGACAGAACTACCGTCATTCAGTAATCTGTTTAAATATTAAGGGAGCTGAGCTCAAAGAAGAATGAGTCATTCTCTATCATAATCTCTACCTTTGATCTCCACCCAACGTCAACTACAAAAAGTCAGCCATTTGCTCTTACTCCTAAGGTTATTATTATTATTTTTTTTTATTTTCCAGTTACACGTTTTCACAGCAGCTCCACGGTTGTCTTGGTCTTAGAAAGGCATGAAGTGATAAATGCTATCACATATCCTATCCTAATTTTTAAGGCAGATACTGTTTAGCCAGTTATGAGTTACTTTTAAACATTCTGTTAAAAGATGAAAATTCCATTTTTTTAAATATTTTATTTTCGAGTTTAGTGAACAAATGGTACAAAACATGAAGACAAACAAAAGGGGAAAACAACAATGGAAAATAAAAATAAAATGAGCTTACTAGCTTACAGTATTGATTTTAAAATAAATATAGAAATTAATTTTGTGATCAAACACAAATTATGGAGGGGCGAAAAACACAACATCAAAGTTGTGAGTGTCCCAGATCCAGCACCCATCTTTGGAATCCTCTTCTTCAGTGTTTTAGTTCAAGTTTTAGTGTAGTGGGGATAAAAGGGTTTCCAAACTTTGCTGGATTTCCAGTTTGGAAGAATAAGCATTTTGCCAAAATTCCAATTTTTTTATTTGTCATTGCGTGTCATCAGAACTCTTATTTAAATACAAGAAACAAGAGGACAAAAAATAAAAATAAAACAAACATATCACACAACACACGACAAAGATGTGACTCCCTCCACCTCAAAGTTCCGTTCAATTTGATTCTTATTCTACCCAACAGCTGCAGTGCTTCTGCATTTGTTGTAAAAACAGATTACATAATAATTTCTGCCTTCTAATAAAAGTTTAACGTTTTTTATAAACTATAGTAAAAAAAAAAGGAATAAACAACTTAACAATGGATGAAATAAAGAGAGCTTCACTTGTACAATTTTCTAATCTCAAGGATATCAACTTTACAAAATAAGCAGAAATTATTGCTCTTCTGTTTAGTTTAAAAACTGAGGATGCAAAAGTTGAGAACTATAAAAAATAATAAACTCTTGTCTTTATAACAGATGAAAATATGTATTTTTTTTTGTCAATGATCACATGAAACATATTTCTAACTTTAAAGTGGCGACACCATCATTTTCTTAACCCTTAACCTTCAGAAAGTAGAATTTTCATGTTACGTGCCGCTTAAACATACAGTATAAATTAGAGCATGAAAAGCACAGCCAAGGGTTATGTTTGCTGTTGAATTTTACAAAACACAATCACAATAAAGCACGGAGATCACAGCCTGCAACCCATTTCTATTTAGTTTGCAAAATTCTTTTCAAACTTGTACATTTTTTGGTTTCAAATGTGCTTTTTATGACCTTCCAAAAATCAATGTCAGTTTACAACCTTTGTGTTTCTAAACTAACAGAAGGCTGGTTCACTTTGAATCAACATGCAGATCAGTACGCGGTCCTGTAGCAACTGGCAAAAAAACTGAACTGACATGTTTTCAAACCCCCTCACCAATAAAACGTGTTGAGTTTCAAACTGTACAAAACAGATCCACTTTTTTTTAAGCATTTGCAAGATAAATCAACGTGCAGAAAAATGACAAGATCTTTCACCCAGAAAAAGCCTTTAACTTTTTTCAAGGTATTTTCACTTTGTAGCAGGAAAGATCTAGCCCTTTATCTCTATCATCTCCCCCCCGAATGCCACAAAGCTGGAATTTTCCACAAGCTGCTTTCCTGAGTTTGCTGTGGAATTCAGACAAGATTCAGCAAGCCTGCACAGCACGGCATCCTAGCAAGTAACAGTATGTTGAGATGCTTAGTTTCTGCACATTGTGCTCTCTTTTTTAATTCTCCCTTTAGGGGGTTTGTTAGGAAATCACTCACGCTGTTCGTCCGTCCTGCAGTGTGAACAGCTGTTTGTTCCATTGGTTGTTGCTAGCATCCAATAGTGTTGAATCTTTGCTGCACTAAATTCACTGAGCTGTTACTGAAGACACAATGCTTTTCACCTCCATGCACATGTCATGAAACCATCTTAATTGATCTTGATACAGACTTATTTATTTATTTATTTGTCAATTAACTCCCAAAAATCTACTGATACGACTAAATTCAAAGCTGCTGGAGACACAGCAGGGTAAAAAAGTGTTTGGCAATTATTGATTCTGAAAGTTGTCCTACTTAAAAAGAGGAGAAAGTCTGTTATGTTCATCATCAAATACTCAGCTGTGATAGTGTGAAAGAAAAGAGTCCATCAAATCACATTGATTAAATATATATATATATATATATATATTTAAAACATTTACTTGCATAAGTGTGCAAGGATGCAGTAAATATAGCATTAGCATCTACAAACAATAAGAATTCTGTCTTAAGAAGCTTTCCCATCCTCCACTTGTTACCTGTACTAAAGGGAACCTGTTTGAATGTGTTGTCTGTATAAAAGACATCTGTCCACACCCTTAAACAAGTTTAAGGGTGGACCAAAGAGCTCTCAGAGGACACCAGGCAAGACTGTACTGTTGAACAAGAACAGAATGATTAATCTACAACAAAAACATGTTAGAGTAATTCTTAGAAAGTGGAGCAAATACAAGATCAATGATAATCTCCCTCCACCTGGGACTCTATGCAAGATCTCAACTGGTGGGGTGCAATTGGTCTGGAGAATGGTGAGGAAATGGTGAGGTCAATGAGTTGAAGAGAGCTGGAACCACAGTAATAAAGGCTACCATCAGTTACCTACTAGATCGTTGGGAATTCAAATCCTGCAGTGCTCTGAAGGTCCCCCTGCTTAACCAGAACATGCCTGGGCCCGTCTAAAGCTTGACAGAAAGCATCTGAATGATCCAGAGGAGGATTGGGAGAATGCCATGCGGTCAGATGAAATCAAAAGGGAACTTGGTAAAAATGCTGATCGCTGTGTTACATTCTAAGCCCACTGTTCCCACTGCGAAGCATGGGGGGGTGGGAAAAATGGAAAAATGATCCCAAACGCATCATTCGAGCATTGAAGCCGTGGCTATGTAAAGAAGCATTTCAAGGACCTGGAGTGGTAGAGCCAGTCTCTGAGCCTCAATCCAAAAGAGAATCTGTTGAGAGAGTTGAGAGTCCACGTTGTTCCACAAATCATCTCAGCTATGGAGAAAATCTACGTGAAAGAATGGATGAAAACAGCAGCTGGAGTGTGTGCAAATGAAGTAAAGACATACAGGAGAAGTTAGACCTCTGTTTTACTGATCAGGGGTACTGTTAAATTCCTATTTTCTGCCTCATTTTTATAAATTAATTATTTAAAAATAATAAAAAAAATTTCTTATATATGTTTTTATTCAGTAGAAGTTTCACTATGAGCATGACAGACTTCTGTCGTGCTTTTTAGTGGGACAACTTTCAGAATCAGTGACTGCCAAATACCTTTTTTACTCCATTGTACAACTGCTCTGAGAAACAGACATAGATTGCAATCTGTGCCTTGGAGTAACAGACCTTGTAAAGTTATACAACCCGGGACATGTGCTAACATAACAGCTGCACGTATTGTGCCGCTGACACCCTTCTCACAGGTAACTGAAGTACACCAAAATGCAGGGGAGAATAGACGGTCTCATCAGATCTTGTGGTACTGTAACAGTAGCGGGAAAAAAAGTTTGGAAATCAAAAAACACTCAAATGTTTACATTTGACACTGTACCCACTGACGGAGCACATAAATTAATCACACGTTCCCACAGAGGCAGTGGGATGTATATGAGATGACAAATTGCTCACAGAGGGAAGTTGTCGTGGAGAGCATTGCTTCAGCACACCATGAAATATTGAGTCTACTTGTGCTTTTTAGAACAACTGCTGTCACTCCTCCCACTTAAAGCTGAATAATACATCTGATGGCTCCACAGTGTATCACACAGCTGCTGTTAGCGTAATTACAAAAGACATGAGTGGAACACTCACACAGCTGTACCACAGTTTAAACCAGTTTTGTTCAAACTCGCCGGCTGAGGTGACTTTTCTCTATTCTGCCATCACAGGAGAAACACTTCCTCCACGTCCTCCATGGAGTTCTCTTTAATGAGCTCCAAACACAACAAAGTTAGTTTCATTTATAACGATGGTGTAATCATTAAACTTGATCTGAGTTTATGGGTGTTGCATTCCTGCTGTTTTACAAAACAAGGGTGTCCACCTTCTGACAGTTAGAGAAGAAGGAGGACAGAGTGCCATCTATTGATATTTTAAAGGTATTTTCCAAAGAGTGTTTATTGGATTTGGACTTTTTACCATTATAAATACGTACTGAAGACTTTGGAAGGGTGAACACAAGACCATAATAAATAAAAGGATCAAAAATATGCAATTCAAACTATTTTATTTATGAGGTAACAATTTATTCATATATATATATATATATATATATATATATATATATATATATATATGAATATATATATATGACACATGAGCACATGAGCAAAAAGATAAGATAGAGTGAAATTTAGAGGCAGTTGTTTAAATTTAGCATAATAATAGATAATAATTGAAATAATTTTTTGATTAAAATTTCTTCAAATCTTACTTAGAGATCTTTTTTTCTTGATAGCAAAGTGACATTGCAAGGTTAAACCAGTGTGATAACCTCAATGTTGGGAAGACCACAACCTCAGAACAGCAGAATCTTAACTGTGATCTCAAAATGACTCCATTCTACAAACTATCAATGCTCTGACAGGACAGAAAAAGGCTTTAAGATTGTTATTACGGCTCAGTTTAACTTAACTTACAGCGTGTGACCCTAACTGTTTCTTCAGTCATGCGTTGGTCTGCCTTGTCACTGTCACACAACACTAACTGCTAAGCAACAAAACAAAAGGCAATGACACGGCTGCCTGCAGACGTTTGGCTTCATTCATTATCACAATAACAATTTCAGGTGTGCAGGCAGCTGATATCACGCCAGAGTCACAGCTCGTTTCAGTCAGCTCTGCACGCCAAAAATATACATGGGCTTATTTGGAACACCACAATAAGCAAAGTAATCTATTTCACAGCAGCAAATGTCGTGCTCCTCACACCAGAATGATGCTTTCTTTCTTGTCCAGAGTTGATGTGATGCTGTGACATTTGAGAATTGTATGTGAACCGCAAGGATTGTGATCACTTAACTGATGGCCATGTAGCGCAGTGATTATAAGACAATAGACTAATTTGAGACAGAACTGGTAACATTTACTTTATTAGTCCATAATTATAGCAAAAAAAGATCTTTATTTTTGAGATTTTAAAATCATGAAAGCAACATTTCAAATGAACAGCAGCAAACAACATGTTCTGGTAAATACCTGGTAAGAGACACAAAAATAAATGTAAGTAGATCGCTATGTTTGGCCACAACCTCCATCCATCCATCACCTATCCGTCCGTCCGTCCATTTTGACTAACATCTACACCTGACAGTAATGATGATAAACTTCCAGCATCTTTTTGCTTTGTGACTCTACACCCCCTCAAACGTACACATTTCTGCAATCATCCTGCAACTTCTTTAATCCCCTTTTTCTCTTCTTTCTTGAGCACCCCCAGCTCTAAAATCCCACTCTCTATATTTTTCTGCTCAGTCCAAACGAAACAAAACAAAACAAAGAAAAGAAAAAAGTATGCAACCGCTAGAGGGCGCTGTATCTGAGAGATCATATTTGCTCCTGACAGTGGCAGTGGCTGATAGTTAATATTCTTGTTTTTATTTATTTATTTCTTTTTTGGCTCCATATTGAGAGGATATCCTCTTTGGGCATCTTTGCTTAGACTGCTGCCCCCACGACCCTGTCCGGATGAGAGGAAGAAGCTGGATGGATGGATGGATGGATGGATGGATGGATGGATGGATGGATGGATGGATGGATGGATGGATGGATATATATGTTTTTTGTTACACTAGGCCTGATTTGTTCTGAAACATCAGACTTTCCTCCCATAAGTGCGACTTACACTCTAAAGCAACTTGTATATGTTTTTTTTTCCCTTTTGATTATATAGTTTTGTGACTTATACTCTATAAAATATAGTGATGATTTCTGCCCAAGTTTACTAGACACTGCTTTAGATTTTTAGAGGTTTTTTTTTTAGACGTTTTTAAAAATACATTTTATTTAAGTCTCACCAAATGTTCTTGTAAAAAAAATGTATTTATTAATTCCAATGTCAAAATCTGTTATTTTCCTTTCTATCTATACTTCATCTTTTCACTTAAGTAACTGTCGAGCTCTTCTGACTGTTTAGACAGAAGAATCTAAAACAAAATCCCACAACAAGAACTACTGACCTGAATTTTTCCATCTGTGAGCAGCTTTTTCTTGTTGAAGAAGGATGACCTCTAGGATGATTGGTTGCTTGTCTAAGAGAAATTGCTGTAGAGGTTAAAGTTCATATCATATTGTTCAACTATGCTAGTAGTAAACCTTCAAACCCGGTAAGAACTTGTTCGATCTTACAGCATGTAAAATATACATAACAAGTTAAAAAAAAACATCTCTCTTTTTTTTATATAAAAGACTGCATCAGTTTGCTATCAACCTTCAACCTACACAAAATGCAGACATCTGGCCGGTTTAGGTAGTTGACATTTGACATGACCCATCCACATGAACTTATCACCTTCTCTCTTTCCTCCCCTGTGCTTCTCCTAGATAGTCTCATTAACAGCAGAGGTCATTGGACGTATGACCTGAATGCTTCCCCACAGGAGCAAGACCCTCAACCTCACTTTGGAAAACGTCCAAGCCGGCAGCATGTCTGGCTCCATGAGGGGAGAGATGTTCAGGTTACACGATGAAGGTCAACACGCTGCAGCCTTGTTTCATGCTGAAGAGCTCAGCTACTTCAGACCTGAGAGTTTATGGTTTTTCCTCCATCTGCTAACCTTTGACTATGTAATGTCGTCAAAGTGCAGCTGCATGAATTTAATTGTTCAGTCATGCTCAGCTTTTTTGCTGCTCATATACAAAGTGATTTCAAGCTAATGAGACACCCTGTTATGTGACACTGGGTTCTTGTGTTTATCTCATCATGCTCAAATGATTATAGATGGCTTCACCTTTCAAACGCTGCCTGGCAGCAGAAGAAGAGCAAGCTTAAAATAAGAACTAATTTATCTTTGTTTTTTTGAGCATAACAAAACATTCATACTTCTAAAGAACAAAAAAAGCTGGAAGGGTTGGGGGTTTGTGTGCTACTTATTGTTCAGGAAAAATAAACATTCATAAATCCTTGGTTTAGGGGAAATATTTTTGAAAGGTTTTTACATTTAATGCAGTTATAGTTGACATAATTATCGGAAATACTATATTTATCTAATAAAAAGAATTTAAAGGTTCATCTGCTCTTTGCATGCCAGCTATGCCTCAATAATTAGGGAATTAGCCTTAAAAAAGTTCTCCATGTGGATTAACTATAATGACTTCCTTAAGTGCTGAAACAGGGTCAAAATTTCAAGTTGTCCATTAGCTAAGTACATGGAAAAATGCCCAATGTTAGCTTGCATTTTCAGGGTAATGCTGCACTTAAGAAAACAAAAAAACAAGGAAAAAAATCTATTCCTTTATAGAGCTTAAAATAAATTGATCACAGTTCTAGCATTTTTTTAATCATAAAGGAATTTTTTTGTTGAAATTCAAAACTGTGTGAGGTGTAGGTACTTTTCTTTGGTTTGTTTTTCTGTAATATTTCCTTAGTACTTGTAGTCTTAGTTCTTCAGTCTGACCTGGTTTAATCTCCTAATTATCCACAGCTGTCTTCATTTAAGCTAATCAGTGTATTTAAATGTCTGGTTATCAGTTCACCCATGTCAACTTATCAACATTTTGGGCAGTTTGGGCTTAAGGTCCACTCCAACTATATATGTATTTTTAATTGTATTTTTTTTTTTTAAACTATGATTTTGTCAAACTCAAAAAGCCTGCTTTTTATTTTACCCCTTGACAACCCAACCTTTTTTAGTGCTTGTATAGAAGTTTTTGGTTTTTGTTGGTTCATTTTTGGAAGCAGCAATTAACAGCAGCCCAACAAACAAGCAAAACAAACAAAAAAAAAAAAAAAAAAAAGGAAAAAAAAAGTCATTAAGAAAGAGGGCCACATTTAAACCTGTGGGTTCTCCAGGGTTATGACCTATTTACTGTAGAGCAGCAAGACTTCATCAGAAATCCGCCTCTGGATTGTGAGCAGGACTGTTGGTGCAGAAGTAATTCTGCATAGATTTCATTTAATCAATTTATTTACACAGTTTCCTGCTTGCTTATACCCACTACTCACAAACACAAGCTAACATTAGCGTAGCAAAAAAATGGCGAGCAATATCTGAGCTATCCAGCTGTACAGTAAAGAACTGAATGCCAGCTCAGACAAGAAAAACATAGACTTATACTATAGATATATTTTTCTACAAGTGGATGCATTGGAACTGGAGCAGAGCAAGGAAACTTTGGCAGTTGCTGCCAAAGTTAAACCAGTTTTTCAAATACTCCTGATCCAACAAAATTTAAATAAGTATTCAGAAATGCAGTTTTAATCTTACATTCTTTTATATATCTCCTACATCATGAGAAAAATGCTACAAGAACATATTAAAAACACCAAAAACATGATTTGGATAGGAGTGGGTCTTCCAAGTTCATTTATTAGAGTTCTTTAGTTACAACTATCAAGCATACTTTGTTGTTTCCTGTAAGAATGTAGCTTTAAAAACACACTTCCAACATAGCAGAAAGGCCTTTTGAAAGTGCTCAATTAATTTTAGAGCACTGAAAAGATCTGCTGTGATGTTTATTGAATGTGTCGTAAATTTTAAAACAAAGTTTGACAATTCATAACATTTTTGTGGCACTTAACAGCATTCTTGGAAATGCATATGACAATTACCCACATGGACAGAATAAAAATATTAATGTTGCTTTAGGATAAATAAAATACTTAAAACACTACAATGTTTTTTGTTTTTTTTTTTGAGGGGGGAGGTCTTATAGGAGTTAAAATAACAGGGAACAGCCTAAGATTTTTATATGAACTACATTTTTGACAGACTTTTCATTTCAGTTCCGGTTTTAGTTGTTTTCTGTCTGACTAAAGATTTCCTTTACAATCAATGTTTTAGAGCCACATGGAAATAAAATGTTTTTTGCTAAAAACTCTACAATTGTCTTCTGAAAACAAAACTTATGTAACATTTCAAGTTTATTGTGTTTACATAACAACACAAAATCAATTAATAGCTGTTATTTCAGTATAAGATCATAGTAAACATCATATTAAATACACAAAGTTGGTGGTGTAAGGTTCTAGAGAAGCTCAAACCTATTGAGTTGTATGTGATGCTGTCCTTGTGCTTGTTAGAAAACTTCCTTTACTGGTTTAAAAAAGTTTTTTGGAGCAAAAATAAGCCACAACAAATTTTACACAACAAAATAACAAGCTCCCCTGAGCAGTACCTGCAGGGAAACAACAATGTTGGAAATCATTCAGAAGGGAGATTGCAACAATTTTTATTCAACTTAGAAGTTTACTCTTTATTCAGCTGCCAATTCTGTGTATTTTTACACTTGCATAGCTCATAAAACAGATATTAATCAAGTAAACTAATGTACATCATCACCAGGTGGGAGGATGGTCAGTGTTAGTGCTGAATAAACCTGGAGGAGCAAAAGAGGATCTGGCAAAAGTTTTCACCATAAAAAACACAGAGAACAGAATGAATCAGATACATGTTGGTATTGCTGCACATAGAAATAACTTGAAAAGCTCATTTTCCCAGTTGTGTTGTCTTCATTGATTTGAGTTTTTAAAGAAAGTGCGTTTGATAAGGCACATCTTAGCATTAAGGCTCTCCGCTTAATGCATGATGTCATTGAACGACATTTTTTAAATCAGCCGTTCTTGTTCATTCTATCAAACAAAGTGTGCTTTTCCACCCTCTAGGTTTATATGACTTAAAAAAAAGAGATAAATGAATGAAAAAATGTTTTAGGCACTCCTTCATGGACATATTGGACACCCCAAAGTTGCCCGATAAGGTTAATTAACAGCCAACACATGTTTCGCAGTGATGGTGGGGCAAAAGATAACTGTGTTGAGCATGAGTCAAACTGTTCTACTTAACCCAAAATGCCTCAGCACATTTCTAGAATGCTCCACGACCCGAAAGGTGCTAAAAAGAATGCATTTTTAAAGAGCTTTAAAAAAAGAAAAAAAGGTCAGCTGTAAGGATAAGTAGAGAGCAGGCTAATTTCCCCCCTGCCTAAGTAAGCAAAAATCTGTCAAATTCATTATTTAGAATTGTTCCTTTTGCATTTTAAATTTTCCAGAACTCATAAGTGAGATGTTACACGTCTATGATGTGTTAAAAAAACAAAAAAAATTGAAAAGAGGCGAAACACAAAACACGAAAATCAGATTTGGTACACTTATTTGGATTGTGATGCATTTTAGATGTGGAAAACATGTTAATAAAATCAAAGAATCAAACAGGCTTGAAGTATTTTATATTTTATATTCAGCCTCTTGCTTAGTGAGACACTTAAAAAAAGGGTTAAAAAATCTGCCCAGAAAGCATGAAAGATTGAAAAACTGCAAAAAAGTGACAACCGTCATAACTCAGTGTTTGTTCCGTCACACAAATGTGTCACATTTTCAAGGCACTGCGTTGTTCGCCATCGACCCTGTCTGCTAAAAACATGCGGTTCCTTGCTGCAGTGCATTATGTG
The DNA here is from genome assembly GCA_003999625.1 of Oryzias javanicus. Lineage (NCBI taxonomy): Eukaryota > Metazoa > Chordata > Actinopteri > Beloniformes > Adrianichthyidae > Oryzias > Oryzias javanicus. The sequence goes on from CM012441.1 coordinate 21,407,632, forward strand.
AGGTTGCAAATGGGCTAATTTGCAGCTCTGACAGCAACAGCCTCAGCAAAAGCGAGCAGTAATAGGTTTTTGAGGTGCCGCTTCAGCGACTGCTGTGATAGGAGCGACATGGTTGCAAGCAGTCATAGGTCAGGCTTCTCTGGAAACACTGACAAATTAAAAACAGCAAACCTTTGGCATTTATCATGCTAGAAGTCTGCAAAGGTCATTGCCTGTTCTTGCTGCTTTCCTTTTCCTCCCTTGTCCCCTCTGGACACGTTTTTGCTACGACTGCTTGTAGGTTGCAGCAGCGGTAGGAATCAGAGGCCTCGGCTTCAGAGAATATTCTCACATTTCTTCTTGCAGAACTATAAGGTGAACATTTGTGCAGCTTTCCTTCTTTTTGTCATATTTATTTAACAGTTCACAACATTTATTAAAAGGGTATTTCAAAATGATTAGTGATCACTTGTGTTTCATTAGATGCTACTTGGAAGAAAGCTGGCGTTGAGTGAAGAACAACCCCCAGCATGTAATAACACATTAAAATTGATTTCTGATTTTCTGGCAATACATCATACCGCACCATAAACATTCAAAACTTGTAATCCTACCGGACCATGACTGTCTCATTTAAATGTTAATATAATTCCCATCATTCTTAATTTAATGTGCTCCCTGGCATTTTCTTTCTGGCTCTGTAATGCTATCTTACGTGACAAGCCAATTTACAGCTGCAGTTGACCAAATTGCTTCAGCATTGTAATATTAACGCCTCAATAAATCCTGGACATGCTGTTCCTCCTCAGGTGATAAAAAGAAAATGGTAGAAAGTTGCGCGCATTCACTATGAAATCCGTTTTTTTATTGATTCGCCTCAGGTTACACACAGCAACATTCCGCCTTTAACGCGATGAAGCCGAGGAAATAAAATGCATCTGAGGAATGTGGAAAGTGCGCCCTTTTTGCCCTCTCTTTGTCGGAGGTGGCATTAGTTGGTCTGGGAGTGAGTGATGACAAAAGCAGTGCGGGCGAAAGGAATCACACAGATTATATGGCCCTAACAGCGCAGCAGAGGGAGTAGGCTTAACGCTGTTTGGAGTCATTTCATGTGACCTTTCAAGGAATTACTACTGTGCATGACCTGGAGCGTGTCTGCCTGTCACTGAGACACTCTCAGGCTCCTGGTGCCATTTCCTCCTCTTCCTCTTTAACCAGCAGTCGTGGTTTAACTCAGATACCTTCCAATTAACCCGGTCATTGCCAATTAGTCTGATAATCTCATAGGGTTCATTAGCTCCCCAGTGTAACTTCAACTGAAATTCCGATTCCTTGTCTGAGACATAGCTTAACCTTTGGTAATGCATCCGCCCGACTTAAGGGAGGGAAGGGGAAAGAAAACGGATTAGTAGAAGTGTGGAAGCTGCTGAAAGGCTGCATCAGAGGTTGATGATCATTTCAGAAAGAAAATATGAATGTGGATTCTCCCTGTAAGCTTCAGCACACAGGCAGCTGAAGCTTCAAATCCTGTGATTAAGGCACGTAATCCCATGTTAATTTTGGAATTTCAGCACGTGTGTTGACGGCTGGTGACTCATTGTAACATACCTGCTATTTTAAACCAGGCATGTTGAATATACATAAAAAACAAAGGTGGTTCTTATTTATTTATTTTTATTTTTTTGAAAATACAACCACCAATCTACATCTACACATTTATTACTATGTTTTAAAACTATATCTACATAAGGCAAGGTAATTCCAAAACTTGATATCTTAACACCTTTTACAGAAAACAATGGCACAGTGTTGAAAGCATGGGTAAAAACATGAATTCATGCACAACTAAAGACGCTGCTGACTAAAATAAATAAATAAATAAATTAAAAAGCACTTTGTTGTTTCATTTGTACATATACCAGAGGCTGTGTGCTAATGAAAACCTATTAAAATGATACCTAAAATAGTCTTTGTATGGTGAGAAATCTTTGTCAGATAAAGAAAAACAAAAACAAACATTCTCCATTAAAACAATTAGTTTTCTCCGGATGTGACATAAACCTGCAGCACATTTGTTCGTTCCCATGTCTTTTCTTTATCTGGATAGTCTTTAATGTATCCATTAAAAAACTGCTTTTATGCTCTGTTAATTTATAGCATCAATCCTAAATTCATTTAAGTGTAAGGTTTCTGTCTTATAATAAATAAAGCAGTCAACAACAAGGTAAAAGTCTCCTTTTATAAGAAAGTAATGGAAAAACTAAATAAATTCTTCTGATCAAAGCAACACATAAAAAGAGCCAACTAACCTCATTGGATGAAAGTAAATGATGCAAAATGAGGACATTAGATTCTACCCATGATCAGTTGCTATTTTTTCTTATTTGAACATATTTAAAGCATGTTTTAATGTCGAAAAATATTTGTTCAAAATATTATTACTAAGAAAGCCTAAATTTAAATCTGTATTTCAGAAATAATAAATGTGCTTTTTTTTTACTCCATTGCTTCTGCCAGAAAAACACTGAAGCATAATGATGTCTATTTTAATGTGGCTTTTAAAAAAAACATTTTGAGTGTATGTATTCATACCAATATGAAATTCAGTACAGCTGTAGAAAGGTACTGGGAAGATAAGTATGAAAATAGACCTTGAAAGTCATTTAAAAACATGCTTGAATTTACACTGGGATAAAAATAAGAATACTGAGTGAAACCAGCACATCTAGCTAAAAAAATACTAAAAAAACAGATTGCCTTATTGAGATCTGGAGAAAATCTAAAAACGGAACTCCACAAAATACTGTAATTGTTTCTCTTAATCTCTGTTTTATCGTAATCCCTCATATTTTTATGACTCCATTTATTTTAGGTTTTGATTTAATATTTAAAGGTTTTAGTGTTTTAAATGTTTTATTGTCTCAATGTGTTAATGTATTTTTAACCAACTGAGGCTTACTCTTGAACAGGAATCCTTTGCAGAAGAGGTTTGTATTCTCAGTGGGTAAATAAAGGCCAAAAATAAATTTTTTGTTGACCAATAAATCTTATAGTAAGATATAGAAAATCTAGAAACAATGAGTTCCCCACGAGAATTGAACAAGGGGAAAAGTAAGCTAAAAACATTAAACTGGCACATTGAATTAACTAAAATTAAATTTTATACAACCCAATACGTTTTTTGTTATCTGTTAGTTCTAAACAAATAGTTTTATTTTTGTGTTTTTATGTATTGTAGCTAATCTTCAGTACAGTGACAAAACCACTGTAATAAGTGGAAATGACCCATTTTAGAACAAAATGTGAACAAAATGAGAAATTCAATTTTAGTGCAAGTTGACCCGTTTTAATAAATACCGCATAATCTAAAACTAGCACTTATTCTTAGAACATATTTATTTTGGGTTACAAAATAATTACAATGAATGACTTGTCAAAATTTAATGAACTTTATACTAACACTTTTAAAATTGAACCATAAATGACAGTGCATTTTTTTTGTCTTAAATCAAGTTTTTGTATGGATAGGACTATGGAGAAAATAGATTTATTAATAATTCCCTGATTATGAGCTCTTAATGAGACAAAACATTCTCTAGGCAGAGAGGAAAGATATGTTGAAACAAACTTTAAACCTGGTAAAACATCCCGAATGTCAAAAAACATTTTGACATTTTTGCAGGGATCAAATAATTGACAATGTGGCTCCTGTTGCACAATTCCTATAAGTGTGCTGTCTATCATGTCTTTTATATATGTCTTCTCTATATTTGTATTTATTTATGTAATTAATACAATGGAGGGCTAGATACAATTTTTATTACAAGTCTAAACACAAAATGAGAAATATGCATTTGCTATATTTAAATATGAATTAGCATAATGATTTGTGATGTAAATATTTTGTATACAATTATTTCAAGATCTTATATCCCACTGAGACAAGCAAGTATGAAAGCATAGACATAAAAATAGTAAACTTTGTAAAGAAAAATTAGTTTGTTTGGTATACTTAATGCAATAAAGAGCAGAAAACATAGGAAATAAGAAAAAAGAATGAAAAGCTTTAAAGAGAAATTATAATTTTATATTAAAAAATGCCTACAAGTCAGCTTAAATTCCTGGAAAATGTGTCTTTGAAGAAAACAAATATAAATCCAGCTTTATTTCCCTCAACATCCTTCTCCCCAAGGCGGATTCATATTTATTCATGATGGAAGCGTGTCTGTGTTTTCTCCTCTTTTCCTATCTCTATCTGTTTTTGATGTGCTCTACAATCCAGCCTTTGAATACAACGTATTTTGAGAAACAGATGAGAGGAAATGATTCATTCATCAGAACAAAGCTCACGATGCCAGTCCCAGCTGACCTGTTGATCACATGGCTGATGCTGTGGATCATCCTCGGGGAAGGCACCTGCTTCTGCTTATTAGAGCCTGCAGTGGGGCAATGGTACATCGGTCATCTTTTCCCCTGAAGTGACTCTGCGTGACAGCAAACACAAGCTGGTTTCACTGTTGAAAATGCACTCACTGCACCTTCTAATTCAAACGTCAAACCAGATAAGGCAGTGCAGGAATGAGTCTGATATGAAGGCTGGCCACATCTGTCAAAGGGGTAATTATTTCTCACCGAAAGAATATATGGATCTGGCCTCAGGTGTGGTTTTTCTTGTACCCGTGGACTTTCCGAGTGTAAATGTGTCACATTTGGACTCTGTGGAGGAAGATATATATACTCATCAAAATGTTGGTGATTGCTCAGAACTGGAAATTTGGCACAGAGGGGGAAGACAGAGTGCAGCTGTCCATGGTGCTGAAAACTGACATACACATAAAGGCTACTGTGCCTTCTGCTCCCATGTACTCTGACTATACACTCAAATATTACACACATTTATTCATGTCATTTATACTATCTTAGTTTGTAAAAATGGTCCTTTTATCATGTTACAACATATTGATTTGTCCTGAAATTAGAAAATGCTTACTTTTTAAAATGGTCAACATACATTTTCACCACAACAAAACAGCACCTTTCACATTATTATGCTGGATTTCATGACTGATAACATGACCTTTATGATTTGAAAGAAACATCAGCTCATTTTCATCACCACTCACTCTGGTATTTTTTAGCAATAAGGACTTAGATTTGAAAATTGGACCGTCGTCTAACTTAAGTCTCACACATAGAAACTTTAAACTTGATTTGAATCTTGTGAACAACTTTCTTTTTTTTATTTCCAGGATATCACTGTCAGGTCATTAAATAAAATGTCTCTTTACTGTGCTTTTACAGGGGGAATGTACACACACTGCCCACCTGTTACTGTGTTCCCAAAAGTTTAGAGAAATGTTGGGAACATAATAACAGACAGGCAGTTATTGTTGTTGAATGACAATTTCTGACAATTAAATATTTACTTTAGATATAACCTCTAAGACTTGAGACTGCTGGATGACTCAATTGGCTGAATGCTATGCAAGAATCTAGGGTTTGATTCATGATGAGCCTAATCCTTAGGCATGACTCTTCATGCTACTGCCCAACTATGTAGCCACAAATAGGTCCAAGTCTGGGTCTGCTGGTCCCCAGCCCAGATAAAATACAGGGCTGTGTCAGGAGGAGTACCTGGCGTAAAAATCTGTGCCAAACCACCTGTGCAAGTCAGTGAAAGCTGAACAATAACAACTGTAAGTCTTAAGATTTGACTTGAAATCACAGCTAAAGACGTAAAACTTGACTTGAACATACTGTATATACAAAGACTTCAGATTTGACTTTGATTTGGCACCAACTCCTAACGACTAGATTTAAAATAAAATAAAATGAAACTGAAAATTGAAATGAAAATACATGACTTGGATTTGCAAAAAAGGGACTTGTGAGCCTATCTGGGATTTATTGAATCTATTTTTTTTTCTTTGTTCTGTCTATTCTTTAGTTACATACCGCATTTCTTCACGCGACCATGACCAAGCCACCCTTGGTAAGTGTCACTCCTCCTGAGATTCTAAGTTCGTTCTCTTATTTATATCTCTGCTACCAGACCTGGACTGCTGTGTAGAATTTTGTTTCACATCACCTTTCTTGGCTCTCGTTGCCTCCTAACTGAAAAGCTTCTCCCACCGTTCATGACCACCAGTTTTTGTTTTTTCCTTTAAGTTATTAATTTGAAAAATCACTGCTTTTGTCTTGGGTCTGTCAGATTTTCAGTCATCTATCTGGAGAATCACTACTGTCTGTTTTCACCATATTGGAAGAATCAGTTCATTTTATTTGATTTCACAGGGCTATACAGAGACAGCAAATGTGCTTAAGAATTACAGCCTGTTCTATTAATGCCAGGTTAACATCCTGCAACAGAAAGAATCAATTATTGGATGAATACAAACATCTGCAAAAGAGCTTTTTTTCTTTGAAATTCATTGAATTTTTGTCAAATACAGTAAATTGTCACTTTTGACAAAGAAAACTAGTTAAAATGGATTTTATGTTTTAATAATAATTTTACCTTTACAACTGATTTTGGTTAGGATGTAGGCTACTGTCAAACTATTGAGTTCTCACATTGATAAAAAAAAAATGTTGCTGCAATTCTTCGCTTCCTGTGAAGCGATCACAAATGAGATGGTGTGTGGTAATAAATGGACAAAAAGGAGAATAAATAAAGCACTCAGCGAAATTAGTGGGACTGACATGAGGTCTGTAATATGACTGTGAATAAAAGCAGCCTTTCAGAGAAGCATGAAGTGGAAAAAGAGTACTCAAAACAGCATCATAAACTTCCCTACTTTTGAGGAAAACACATATTGCTACCTAATTTTCTCAGTAAACATTAAAACTATTCAAGTGGAAGATGTAAACCTTTCCAAATAGTACAAATGTATTAAACTTTTAAGGAAATGTGAAAATAACATTTTTTGTAAGGGGTTGTGCTAATTTTTTTAAAGTGCTTTAGAAAGGAAAAAAAATTGCTCCTCTCAAGTTGTCAAACATTGAAACACACTAAAAATAAATTTTCAAATCTAAAATTGTTATCCCATAAATGCTCAAAAAGAATATAAAGACACTGCTTTGTATTTATGTTATTGCTATTATTATGATGCATGTAAAGGAAATTGTATATTTTTTGTAATAAATTGAACACTTATATAAAAAAATGATATTTTCTTTCAAAATATCAAATAGTTTACAAAGGTTCACATGACTTCTTTTCATAATGAAATATGAAAACTGACATACACATATGAGATGGCCCTATGTGACCATTGAGATGGTCACATAGGACCATCTCAATGCAGAAACTCTGGGTAGTGTAATGTCAGCAGTGAGGGAAAAAAACTGTTTATTTTACCATTTGTGGTGTATCTGAGTCAGAAACTTGTAAATGTAACTAACCAGTATTAAATCAGAGCTCATTCAGTCACCCTTACAGAATATTTTAAACCAAAAGCACACTTTAAATCCTTGAATCTGCTCAAAACTATAAAATCTGCTTCATAACTCCATGCACCTTAATTCTGGTTTTGCTCACTGACCTTCGATTGATTTTCCGTGGTACATGGTTCTCAAAAATCAAAATGTTTTCATTTGTGAATGAGAAAAATCAAGTTTAGTTAGAGAACTTTTCTTTTTAAAACTTGGCTGGGTGTAGGGCTGGCAAACAGGAAATTTGGATACATTTCCCAGGGCTTGCAATGAGTGGGCGTAAAACTATCTGCAAAACTACCTGTGTGAATCTATTCACTGGGGCGACCCCTGATGGGATAAGCCAAAAGGTGAACGTTACTTCAATACTTTTTACAATACAATTTTTTTTTTCAAATAAAATGCTTTATTTTTCTTTAACTAGTGAGCCACGAGTGGCTTCAGAACTGTAGGTTGCAGAATATTGTAAAATATGAATGTCTGTTTGCTGTAGGTAAAGGTCCAAACTGGTAATTTATTTTATGTCACAGATGAAGAAGTTATTCATTTTGTAAAATGTACTGCACCATTGAATGAAACTACTGCATTATAATAAGAACCTGAATTCAGGTTTCATTCCTCTGCATTGTTAAAGAGTCTACCTGTGGGTCTGAGAGTGACGGACTAAACTGCAGGATCTAATCTTTCTGACTCATTTAGTGCCATAGACTGATGCGTTCACCTGTTGGACTCATCAGCAGTCGGTTTCAAAAACCAATTTAAGAATTATTTGCCTTTTTCTCATTGCTGAAGGTAAAGACAAATCACCTCAGTCCTTTGAGCTGACTTTTAATTAGACATCTATAGAAAGGTCTTACTGAGCTGCTGGTTAAATGACAGCCTCAGATATTTTACTTTCTTTATTCACTCAATCCGCTTTCATTGAGAACCCAGATTTATATATGAAAACATTAACTTGCAGCCCCCAGGAAAAAAAAAAAAAATCATGCGATTCCTGCTGAATATTTTTGCTGCATTTTATTCTAGTTAAAACACTGATTTGCATGGAACATACAATTACTTCTTCCCAATAAGTCAGATGCAAATGAATTTCTGTGAAGAAGGTCAGACATAATCAAGACTTTGTGAAACCTCTTTAGCATTCCTTGATCTTCGGCTAAATTTGGACAAGCTCTGAAAAAAACACTCAAGTGTCCTCTGTTGGGGCTCAGTTCTGGTTCTACCGTCCTTCACTTTCTGATTGAAAACAAAATAGGCCAAGAAAAAAATGCATTCTAACAGAAAAATGCATTACTAACCCAGCAGCCATGTGTAAATAATTAAAAGTATGCAAAACAGGATTTCAAAATCATCAAGAAATGAATAAGGTTCTCTGTTCTGAACTATTTTGGGCTGTGGACAAAGCTAAAAGTGGAAATGTTGGCACCGCTTTTCAGTGCAGTCAAGTTGTTAGGATGTTAAAAGAAGAAACAACATTTATCGATTTACGATAAACTCAATTCAAGAGGTATTTTAAATTTTCCTCCAGCCTGTAAACATAATGAATTAAACTGTGCATGAAGGTTTGCAGCCCCTCATTCTTTGGTTTACAATTGATCTGCACTGCATTACTTCACATGATCTGTGATACTTCAATGCACAGCTGTAAAATGAGACTGTTAGTATATCCCTAAAATTGTGGCACACAAATCTGTATTGATAAGAATCTTAAAAAAGCTTTCATACAGTATTTGGTAGATTATTTCTTATTTTAAATAAATCAATTAATAATACCAATAATGATTCCAATAATAATTGGGCTAGAATCGGTAAAAAAAATTAACTAATTATTAGAAAACCTTGAAAAAATCATTCACAATCAATCATGATTTATATCAATTTTATGTTATGATAATTATTAATAATAATAATAATAATAATAATAATAATAATAATAATAATAATAATAATAATAATCTGATTAACACAATATGAAATCACGAAAAACTGTAAATTTAGAACATTTATTTAATCAATTCTGTAAATCAATAAAAAAATTATCACATTAATCATACTTTCATTTTGTGATTAATTAAAGATAATTGCAATGTTTAACTAGGTAAATTTTATATGACAATATGTGGCTTTTGAACAAAAACAGGCCAAAGAGAATTTTTTTTCTTCTTTTTTATTGTCTGAAAGTTTACATTTATAAAGTGTTAACCCAGAAGTGTATTTTGTATTTTAAAACACATCAACAGTAAGATAAGCAGAACTCAAAATACTTTTCGATTTTCTGTATTATTCCAAGAAAACAAAGATGCTCACATATAGCCATAAGAAATGAACCTGCAGACCTAAAATATAATAATAAAAAAAAAAAAATGAAGTTACAATAACATGACCTAAATACTTTTAAATTCTTTAAAACAAACTATTTCTGGACAAAAAAACAAGTGGTAAGAGGTGAACTTTCTCTCAGAACTGATGCTTAATTTAACCTGTTGAGACAAGTACAAAAAACTGATTTAATATTTATTTATTTTATAACTGAACATGTATAAATTGGATAATACCTGATGAAGTGTTTTAATGCACACCGTGGAAGCCTGAACCGTCTGGGGCAAATCAAAGGACTGTTTCTTGTGTAATTTATTTGTGATAATAAATCTGTACGCGTTAATTATTTTTGATTAATCGTTTGATTAATCGTGTGCGCTAACACGTTAACGTTCACGACCCTAAATAATAATACCATAATAAAAACGTGAATAAATATTTTACTGTTGCAGAGTGTTTTGTCTCAAGAATGGTGACACATTTGTGAAGAACATTTTATTGTCGGATGAGCAGCAGAGCTGACTAGGTGGCTGATGTCCATGAAAAATGTGCCAAGTCTTCGCTGCCAATTCCAAACAGCTTGTTTTGCTGTTGACCTCTTGTCTGATGAACTGGATGATTAACGTTTGAATAAATAGATCATATAGGCAGTTTAAGCATTTTCTAACAAACCGGAGTGTCAGTAATGTAGGAAAGAACCAAACACAGTAACAACGACCTTATCGCGTCTTCTTCGAGCAAGTCATCAGGATGCTGTGAGTTAGTGTGTCTTTTACTTCAGCCGTCATTTGTTTCAAGTCAGCCAATGTGGTTGGGTTCTTTACTTTTGCATAAATCGTCTTCTCGGGGTGTCATCTTCTCAGGACGACCACTTTAAACCCCAGTTTTTGACATCCTCTGACACCTGAGTGACATCTAAGGAAACCAGAAGCTCAAAACAAGAGTAAGAAAAAAAACATCTGTGTAGCAGCAGCATAGAGGAGACGGGAAACAAACTGGAGAAAATCCTAACTTAGCTCTTCGGCTAATTATATCATTAAATGTTCCTCACATATGTCACTCTATTTAAGAGTGACATATTTATAGAAAAGGAGCATTATTAAAGCAAAGATTACATTTATCAAACGCATTCTTGCTTTTTGAGCTATTTGTAATTGCTGACCTGCTTCAACAAGGAAAACCCATTAAATATCATAACTCTACTCTATAGAACCACAATGTTCCTAGTTTGTTCATTTTACACATCTAAAGCTATAATAATAAGCTTATCACGTCTCCATGAACGTCATACTGACTCAAATACTCTTTGAGTCTGACTATAAAATGCAAAAAAAAAAAGTGACACTTGTGAGATTTTTTTCTCTAGCAAGTAAGCAGAGTCATTTGGCTTAAATCTCCATCAGAGTCCACAGGAAAAGCAGAACTGCTGAGTGTGCTAATCGCATTAGGGCCACCTGCTCACATAGGGAATGACCTCCATGAACAGGTAGAAATCCCAGCGGGCATGACAGCAGTTCAGCATCAAGCCAACCGTGCGAGAAATGCGCAGCTGAGTGAAGAAGCCAAAAAAAGAATCGACGAGAGGAAACGGTAAAAAAAGAGCAGAAAGGTGAAGAAGTGCAACTATAAAAAAAATGATGGATGAGATTTTCTCACTTTCTGTCATATGTTAAGATAAGTAACAGACGGTTTGAGTTTAATGGTAAACACTTGAAAAAAAGTTTAGTTGCTATGTTAACATTTTTTCATAATGGCTTGGTAGGTAGTACAATATGGAATAAATACTGAATCAATGATATGAATGATGTCTTGACCTGCAAAAGAATAAATAAAATTTGATGAGAATTGATAAAACATCCAAAATCTAGATAAACCATTTTAGTGAAAAGCAAATACTACAACGCTAGCTCAAAATCCTAATACAAATGAAATTAAAGATCCACTCAGATGACAATTTGGTTTTTATGTGTTTTTAAAATGTTCTTGAGGCAAGATTTTTGATAAACTACTGCTGCTCTGCAGAAACTGTGCCCTAGAAAACAAACTTATTTTGAAAATTTTGACTAAAAACTGGAATATAATCATTAAAAGACTAACGGTAACGGTTTTCAAATAGATTAAACGATGGTTGGAGTGTCTGTATGAGTCTAAATATTATGACTTGCATATAATTAAAGTAACATGCTTTGACCCATATATATTATTGAGTATGTTCTCTTTTTTATTAGTTGATTCAATCAAGAAAACATTGATACAATGCTGTAAGTGCAGCACATACAGTAATCCATGCACTGGAAAGAGGAAGCTGTCCAGTAACAAACAGGATGAGGAGCAAATGTGGGAGGAGTTACTTAATGATCCAAAAGTTTCTAGACGCTCCAAAGCGTCCCAACTTTAAGACATAAATGTGCTGATCCTCCACTTCTGCTTCATTTGTGGATAATTTACGGCATTGATTTCTACATTACATGCGCTAAAATAAATGTAGAGCCTGAGAATGTCAACAAAATGCCATCTGATGGAAAACGCATGACTGATGGGTTGAGCGGAATGTTTTCATATCACATTCACACACAATTGGCTGCAGTTGTCTGCATCCTCCTATTAAGGAATGCAGCAAAAATCCCTCAGAGCCAATTATGGCAATAAACTGATGATAAACAGCTCTCCTCTAGACAAATCAGAGGACTTCATTTACACACTGTTGTTATTGAGGAAAGGGTCAATTTACTTCTAATTTAACAGAGAGAGGTGATGAAAGTAATACAAGGAAAAATACTCTGCTTTGTTTCAAGTCTGAGAAGACTCCACGATGGAGGTCTCTGTCATTAGTTTATAATTTGTACATTTAATTTGATTTGGGAATTGGGTGAGCTGACAAGCAACAAAGCTCCAACTGTATAATACCTAACATGTGTTACAACTCAAGCTTGACTCGTTCTTCTCATAAAAAGATTATGTTTTGCAATCAAATTTTCTGCAGGTGAGACCAGTTTCATAAACTGAAAGATACAGGATGGCTTCAGATTTTTCTTTCTTTTTGGTTTACAGTTTTCCAAGAGCACTGGGAATTCCATCTTTTATCTTTTCAGAATTCTTCCGTCTTTATGAGTGCCCGTCATTGCATAATGCAGATGAATAATTCTGCATTTTAATCTACTGTGCAAATGAGTTTATTACAAGAATCCCTGGACTCATTACAAAATAAACATGGGGAAAAAAAAAGAATAGCCTTTTTGGAAAAAAGCCTGCTGAAGGAAATGATAAAATGGCAGACTACCTTCCAAAATAAAATGAAAAAATGAATATTTTAAATGGGCTGATACAGAAAAAAAAATCACCATTTGTTTGCTTTTCTGAAAGATAAAAACAAAATCCCCATTTACATAATAACAGAGGTCTGTAAGGTATAACATCAATCAGACAGTAAAAGAATTGAACAAAGGCAGGGAAGCTTTAAAAATAAAGAGAAAAAAAGAAAAATGCATGCATAAACAAAACATGTGCTTGTATATGTGTTCTGCCAGCAAGAAAATGTCAGGATTGTAAATCACAAAATAATTAAATGCCTAAAGAAAGTGAAGAACTCAACAGGAATGACGTCTGGAAAACAATAATCCTAAATAATGTTTATATAGAAATGTTTATTTAGGTGGAACTTTTGAAAGAATGTTAATCTTATTTCATCAAGGGAAAACATTCTTCATGATCGTCGTTAATTATTATTGCACATCTCTGGAGTACCAAAAAGTAAAAGTTCTGCTGGTTAATATTAGCTCAAAAATATGTTTTCAATATAGCCAAATCTCCTCTTTATTTTTTATTTTTTTCACCACATAGGTTAATATTGAATCTGGTCTTCTCACAAAAATGAAAAGAAAGCACCAGATGAATCCTCTATGAAAACATTCAAACTCTTGGAATCATCAAAAAAACTCTGACAGTCAAAAAACAGTTTGAAAGGTGCAGAAGTGCAGGCATGAATAATTCTGAGGGTCAAAGGTCAAGCATTATTTTAATTGTCACATTTTACCCAGATATTTTGTATTCTGTGTTTTTGATGGTATTTAAAGCTTGAAGACCCACTCCCATAACAATTGTGTTTTTGCTTATTTTAACATCTTCTAGTATCATTTTTCGTATGGTAGAGGACATAACTTAAAGAAAAATAAGGATCGAATTACGTTTTTGAGTATTGTTTTATTCAAACTGGTATAAATCATGAGCAAAAAAGCAATCTGAAAAAATTTTTAGCTGTGATGTAGAAGTCACAATGGAAAGCCACGAGCTCCCAGCTTCGCCCCATTCTGAAAAATTCCCTTTTAGACGACAGGATCAATATACTTCTTTGTTTTCCTCATCTGAGCTGGTACCTGTATGGCTCAAAACTGTATGGCTACTCGCCATATTTGTTGAACCATTACTGTTTGGTTGGGGTTGTGAGGGGCTGTGAGCTAGCAGGATAGAAGGTAAATAGATTGATGATGGCAAGTAGAGGCGGCATTGCTCCGCGCAAAAAGTCCCGCCCACAACCAAGAGGTCATTTTCTAATGAACTCCTGCTGCTCTGCAGAAACTTTGTCATAGAAAATGACACACGTTTTTTTTTTTTTTATGTGTGTGTATAAATCTCTGACATTATTCTGTGAGTTTTGTATGTTAAATAGGATAAAGGCAGAAGGTATCTCATAGATGGAAAAGGGAGGGAAATGTATTTTATTAAGATGGTTTTTAATCAAGCTGTGAGTGAATAAACTGCATCTGTCTGCAAGTTTTGGTGATATTTCACTGAAGTGGTTCAAATTTAGGGTAAAACTCACACATAGTTTAAATTAAAATAGTTACTCTAGTAACATAAAAATTTGGTCAAGTGCTCAGTTTGTGAGGTTGAGCCATGAAAACAACAACAATAAAAAATCAAAAATCAGATGCATCACTTGTGCATGAAGGTACTGACAGGGAATTAACCTTTTACAGTATATTTGTTATCGGTCTACAGTAATTTCCATTCTGTTTCGTCAAGATAACATGTGTGAACATGAGCAAAGTCTGTTCTTTATATGTCAATTAACGAAACTAATTGATTCCTTATTTTGCATAAAACAGCCGACTGATGACATGACTAATATAGAGACAGGAGGATGCATTTTTCTTTTTCTAAATCTACCTTTTTCTTCCTCCCCTCAGGAGTCCAAATATTTATTTTTGGGCCATTATTAAGAATTAACCCAGTGATATTCTTTTACAATTACAATGCGAGGAATATTAAGTAAGAGAAGAATATCAGGAAAATGTGGTTAAGAATGTAATGTAGTAAAAACTGTATTTACCTAATTTTAATGCAGTTAAATCTATTTCCCTGAGTAGTTGTAGCATTACCATTTAATTAGTGGTGTGTTTATGTGCTAAAAGATGTAAAACCTCTTTTTGTGTGTTTTTACTTTTAAAAACATTACAGTTTTATTGAAAGAGTCCTTTCCAGTTATCTCTTTATTTATTCTTTTATTTGACAGGGACATTGCTGCCAATGCACCAGAGTTAGCTCGAGAGCTATTTTTCATCTGCTGTCCCTGAACTACTTCATTGTAGTTTGTCTTATTTCAGTGACTTCTAGTGCAGAGAGTGAGGGAAGAAGATGAAAATAGAAATTCAGACTTTAACAATAAAAAAAATAAAAATCAACGTCATGTTGATGATTTCATAACCTTGACTTTTTGCTGTTATTTAAATATGGAAGCAGACTTTCTAGCATAAGCACCTTCATGTCACAGTGCATATCCGCCACACATGGATGAGAGAGTGTGGTTGGTGTGGGGGCACTAAGGACCCCCTAAGAAGAAATCTCCCCTGCCTCATTTCCTATATTAGGAGAACCGATATCCCCATTTGGCTTTGTTTGTCAACCCATGATTGAGTCGAAATAATTACTCGATTCCCAGCGTCGGTGTCCCCCAACACTGGAAGAAGTAAACTCAAGACCACTGTATCACATGAAGAAGAGGTGGAGAAGAGGATTTAGGAGGCCTGGATGATCACAGAAAGACGACAGCACATAGTGAAACTGCTAAAGCTAACTGCATTAATAAAAAAATAGATTTTTTTGGTTCTTACCACAGCCTTTGTGCAGTCATCCTTCCAGTATAGGCACTGAGGAATATTTCTTGGCCTCAAAATCACACTTGTTTGTTTTCTCTGTTTGATTGAATTTCTGTTTAAACAGACAACGCAGTAGAAAAAGTTTATTTCAGCAAGTCACCTCTGGAAGTCGAAGTGACAAGGGAATCGATAATTGTTTTCCGGCGTAAGCCTGCTTTTGATGAATGTCTCATTAAAACGCAGCGATGATGAATATGAGCTTGAAGCCTCGCCTGTAAATGTGACTGTTTAGGCAAAATGAGCCATATGAGGGCCTCTCAATCCTATTCTTCACACAGTGAGAAATAAAGCCTCGGAGTGGAAGGTTTTAATAGCTTTCGGTTTTTATTATTCTCTGTTATGACAGCTTGATTGGGCCCGTGGTCGTCTTTCATTGCCCCTCTGTTTGCATGCACCTCGCTTTGCCTCCTTCCACGGCTTCGTGTTGTTATGGTAATTTTCATGAAGTAGATTGCATCAAGCTGGCTGCTGCGCTTGGGTCCCGTCTGTGAGGGAAGCCCTGAGCAACAGCATAATGATTATAATGAACACATCAGAGCTAAATATCACATACGGCTGAAACTTCAGTGCCGTTTGAATGACCACTGTGAAATCTAAAGTAACTAAGTAACATAAATGCAGTGGTGCATCTGTTTGCCCTCAGGTATTCATTAGAGTTTCAGGTTGTACTCATTTTGTTTAATGGCGTACAAAGTCTCTCCAACTCAACTGATTGTAAAGTGAATGCTTTTGTCGGTTTAATATCAGCGCGGTTTTCAGAGCTGTGGATTCTAGGAAACGTCTCTCCATCAACCAGATGTCATCTGACAGAATAATACTCATCAAGACAGAAATGAGTGCTTAATTGTTGTGCAGACACTGCATACTATGAAAGTTTGTGCAGACTCTTAATTCACTCTGTTAATTGTACTTTGTTTGAATGCTTATTTGTTTCTCACTTAAACTGCTGCCCCCACAACCCGGTCCCAGATGAGCGGAAGAAGATGGATGGAGGGATGGATTTATGGATGGATGGATGGATGGACGGATGGATTTATGGATGGATGGATGGATGGATGGAGGGATGGATGGGGGAGCTTATTTGTTTGGGGGATTTCTGTCAGTATTTATTTTTTAAGTTTTAGATTGTCTTTAGTTGCAGTTTTAGCAAAAATGACATGTTTTTGTTGCACAAGAGACATATTTTTATGGTCACATAAAAACAAACGGCCATATTCTTTCCTTTGTTTTAGTGTAGAATTCTTGTGTTGATCTTTGTTCATGAGAATGTAAAGATCAGAAAGTAATAACACTTTTATGAATTCAAAAAAACAGGCAACTATTTGCAGTAACTGATAAAAGCGAAGAACAACTATAACCTGGTAGATTACGTTATATTAGTGGTTTCTCTGATCAAAAGAAAAGTGTTCATTGGTTACACTTTAAAGTAAGGTATTACTCCATCCATCCATCCATCCATCCATCCATCTTCCACTCATCTAGGACTGGGTCATGGGGGCAGCAGTCTAAGCAAAGAAGTCCAGACTGCCACCTCCTCTTGGAGGCCCACGAGACGTAGTCTCTCCAGCGTGTCCTGGGTCTTCCTCCGGGCCTCCACCCAGTGGGGCATGCCAGGGACACTCCCCCTGGGAGGAAACATCTGGACCAGATGCTTCAGCCACCTCAACTGGCTCCTCTCAATGTGTGTCTCAACTCGGAGCTCTCTGTGGGTGACCGAGCTTCTCACCCCGTCTCTAATGGAGCGCCCAGCCAGCCCACTAAGTGTATTATATAATTCATTAGATAGCAGTTACTTAATTTATGGCAAAAACCTTTATAAAATACATTGACAAACGTTAATAAAGGTTACCTTTTACACAAAGTGATATCGATTAGCATTTAGACAAAATACAATAAATCAAAGCTTTATGGATTATCATAACACCTTTACTTTTGAACTAAGGCAATTCAAAGATCAAAATTACAAACAATTATTTATTTTATATTTGATTTGACAGTTTTTTTTAAACCAAAACTGCTAGATTTTTATGTGTTACATAAACTGATTTTGATCACTCAAAATGGATTTTTAAGTGTCCATTCCTCTTCACAAACGTCAGCTGTGGAAGACTTTATCCTCATCCGGAACCATGAACAGAATTTGTTTGAAGACCTGTTCCCATCCCAATTTGGTGTTTATCTTGTCGTATTTTTCCAATGATGGCAGAAATGTATAAACAAAATTAAGATAAAAACTTCATTTCTAAGTATGTTTTTATTCAAATTGTGGATAAATCAGGAGCAGACGAAAAAAAAACACTGTAGGAAAAAGTTTGTTTTTGTTATGTTTGTACTAAAACTGGTGGGCCACAAGCTCGCTGCTCTGCTCCATTCCAATGCATCCACTAACATCCATTAACTTCCTTGCTTTTCATGGCTCAAACTGTACAGTTGCATAACTTCGATGTTGCTCAAGATTGTTGCTGCACAGGTAATGTTAGGTTGGGGTTGTGAGGGGGTGTAAGCTAGCGGGAGAGAGTGTAAACAAAGGGATGATGGGAAATGACTACAGTCTTGCTGCAAATCGACCATATCACTCACATCTCAGAAGCTGATGTTCTGGTGAACCCCTGTCGCTCTGCAAAAACTATGTCCTTGAACACAACACTGGTTTTGATTGATTTGGGCTAAAAACAACAAAATCATATTAAAAAAAAAAAAAACTGGAAACACTTTAAATCAAAAACTGATTGGACTAGGACTAGGACTTTAAAAAAAAATTTTTTTTTAACAAGTTAACAATGTCTTGATCACAAAGATGCATTTATTGATATGCAACACTCTAACATTCTTGTAGTAGAAAATATGTATATGTAGTGGTTATATTTCCAATCAGAAGAAAACAAAACTTGTTGTCAGATTCATGTTTTAAATCTGCCATCAAAGAACTGACTGAAAACTTGCTTGAATGCATCTCAAATAATGTATATAGGAAGTGAAACCTGAAAATAATGGTTGAATCCTCTTCAAGATGTCACAGTCGTTTTCATTGTTCTGTCATGCTTTTCTTTTCCTTCTACAGTTGTTCCACAACCTTGAAACTTTTCAACTCAGACATTTTGACATTCATTTTCATTTTCAGGTAATGAAAAACACCTTTTTTTTTTATTTGGGGAATGAATCTCTTTAGTAATCATAACACGAACGAGAACAAAGACAATTATATATCCTGTTTGATAAAATGTCCGCTGAAAGTTAAGATTCAGCTCTCCAATTACAATAAGATAATTAGGTTTTTCAAAGAGACTCTCTGTGCATGTGCAGCGGCTTGGTTGGAGTGTTTCTCACATGTGCGGCTCAGCCAGGGCTTTACTTGCTGTGAATTCACTCCGCAGTAACAAGCGTACAAGTGCTGCTCTTAAAGGAATGATTACACAGGTCTGCACAGCAGCTAGGAGACTAATTCACAACTGCAATTACCCTTGAATAAAACCTGTGGAGTGCAGATAAGAACTTTAAAAAAAATGTGTTTCAGCATGTACAACAAAGTAGCAGAAAAAACAGCACAAGTCCAATCAACCATCCACAGGAGCTGGAATCATGTTTATCGGGGGCTCATTGTTGCTCATGAAATTTCACATCTTGCAGGAAGTTACTGTTATGCTTACAAGTAATCTGTTCCCAAAAATATCCTGACACATTTCTAAAAATATTCTGTGAAGGTGCGTAAGAAAATATGAAAATTGGTTCGGCCGAAGCTTCCGCTGCACATCTACATACATGCTCCTAGCACTGTCCATGTGCATCTCCTGCCTCCAGTGTAAATGTTCACAGTTAGGCTTGTTTGTGTTTCTTGGGGCATGTTTGGTTTAGCGGTGCTGTATGTGCATATTCTGCATATGCTTTAATGAACTCCAGCACAGGAGGAGGATGATGATGATGATGGGGGGCCAGTGAGGAGCAGCTGCCATCTGGTCACCCCTGAGGATGTCTGATGGCCACGCTGAGCCGTGCAGCCCTAACAGGTAGCCCACTTGACATCTTCAACTCCCCAAACTGCAAATAATGAGGAGGGCAGACAGCTGGGCACAGACTGTCCACGCTCCTTTTTCCAAGCCAGGATTAGGAAACCTCTCCGATTCTGAGCTTTTCTCTTCAGTTTTAATGGATAAATACCAGCTCAATGCATCATAGTTTCTGAAAAATCACATTATACAAACTAACATAAAATATTAAAAAAAAAAATGAAGGCAAATTGAATCTAAAAGTGAAGTAACGCGATGCGTCCTACAGATGGCGGTGTTTTGAAGAAAAATGTGAGAATATTTTGTGTAAAAAGCAAAACCTAAATGTATTTCGACTTGTTACTTTGTGAAATATTAAAGTACAGTATCTGAATAATCTGACCTGAGCAAAAAAAGGAACACATTGCAAACACATTTGCAACATCTGCATCAAACGTGTATAAAACAATTATATTTAACAAACACATTTGTTTTAAATCACATAAAAATGCTAAATTGATGAGGCACACATAGTGCAACAAATGATTTATTGATTAATCATAAAACATATTCTGGATGTAATAACCTCAGTTTGGGATGCAAAAAGCATAGAAGAAAATCTCTGAACGCGCTCAAATCTTGCAACATGATGACGCGTTAGAGGCTGGGTCTGAAAGCGCACACCGTACGTGATGTGCAACTGAACTGATGGGTGACTTCATGTAGCGCCAGCCTCCCTCTCTCATTCACAGACAGACACTCAGACAGACAGACAGACAGACAGACAGGGACATGCAGGTTCCACGATCACTTCACCGGGAGATGCTCTCTGCTCCCCAGACGACTTTCCAAGCCGCGCGTCGCCTCAACCTCCTCTAAAAAAAAAAAGAAAAAAAAAAAAAAAAGAAAAGAATCACCGGCTGGATTCGGTCTGCGCACGTTCTGTGGAGCCGGTGCCGGCGGGACGTTTCCCCCCTAAAGCCCTTGAAAAAAAGACCAGCATCTACGGTTCCCATGAATGAGTTTCTTGCAGTTTCAAGGTGAGTAGTCTATCCTCTACCTTCTGCAGCCTATAGGAGCAGCTCCCCGTGCTGCACCGCGCCGGTGTGCGGTGCACGCGCGGGGAAAGTTGCGGTGACTCCACGCACCTCGCTCCCCGTGGGGTGAAGACTTGCACACCTGCTTGTTTGTGCATGCATCACGTGCTGATCGTCTGATGTGCCAGATGTGAGCTGATGTTCTGAGTCGGTGTCCGGTTCGGAGACAGGAGGCAGACCTGCACTGCATCATGTTTGAGACATGATGGTTTCAGAGCCTGCACACTATTTTCATACACCTGATCTCTGATAATCAGGATTAAAAAGAGAAAAGAAAGAGTGATGTATTCAGCCTGTAGATACATCCAGCTCTGGGGTTCTGCCCTGCCTCCTCTTGCAGCCTTGGCAGCAGGGCAAAGCACCACTGGGATGCTGATAAGGCTGGAAGTGTGCAGAGCTGCAAGCTGCCTCAACAATGCTGTTGACCAAGTGAATCTTTGTTGGAACCCTCTGCGAACATGTTTGTGAGGCTGGCAAAGGCAGAGAGGGGTGCTGATTGTTGCATTCACCACTCTCTGACTCTTGCCCCCTCTTGCAAACCAATATGAACCCCCTCCACCCTCTGTGTGCTGTTATCTGGCCGGCCAGTTGGACTAGCTTTAATTCCTCGTGGCCCCTTTAGACCGAGCAAAGCCTCTCATGGAGGGACCGGGAGACAGAAGAAGAGAAGAGATTGGCTCTTCTCCTGGTGTGCTCATGCCTGTCATGTGCTTGGGCATTTTATCAGTTGCCTACTAATTTTAGGATTTAAATGATTCATTCAGCTTCACGCTCTCTGCGGCATTGATAACAGCAAATGGAAGAGAGGTATGGTCAGAGATCATTTCTGTTCCTCTAAAGTGAAGGTAATTGGTAGCAAAGGGTCGCTTTATGCACTTTTTAAATTAATAAATGAATATCTAACAAGCTCATCAGGATTACTCACAGGCAACAAGCCTAATCTGTTTTTGTAAATGTGCAGTGTACAATTATAGGATGATCTTTTTGGATTGTCTAACAATGCCTAATCAGATCTGTATAAATATATACGATATATATACATATATAGTATAAAAAATATCTTGATTTTATCTATTTATGCACAATAACAAAGCACAAAAGGTGGCGGCACAATTACACACATGCATTTTCATTATAAACTAACAACATTTAGAAAGATTCCTGATAAAACAGTCAACACATTGCAAGGAAAAAACAAAATTAATTGTCTTTTTGAAATTGATTTTTTCACATTTAAAGGGGAAAAATTGCGGAAAGTGAGATTCATTGTAAAGAGATTCTTAATTTGATGTTAATGTTCTTGAATAACCTAGAATTCTTTTAGAAACATATAATTGAATGATTGTTTTTTTTTTCTGACTTGTGTATATTTATATGTAAAGACTGTGCTCAGCAGTGATAGAGAAATATTCAGACTTGTTAAGTGGGTATTGGTTGATGATGTAAATCATTGTTATGGATGTCTTTTTGTAGTGCTTTGAAAGGGAACATGTGTAGGGACATTTTTCAAGCCTCCTTGACCCAACGCCTTTTCAGATTTTATGTTTATACACGCCCTGTGACAGCCTGGTGCGCTCTCCAGGATGGACCCTGCCTGAGCCCAACAGTAGCCGGGACAGCCTCTGGCAACCCCGTGACACCAAAGGAATATTGGGTATTAAGAATATAGATGGATGGATGTTAATACACTGTAAATGGGAGCTTTCGTGGTTTCAGTTTAAGTCATGTTTACAGTATATTTAGTGTATTTTTGCTGAAGTTTCAGTGATTTCATATTTCGCACCTTCCAAGAATGTGCTAAACATGCATTATTGAATGAGCTTTTAGCATATGGTGTTCACACTGGACTGTTACTGATAATAGCGCATATAGCTACAGTTAGAAGAGGCTTAATGCAAAATCTCAAAGCAATGTAAATCTTGCAAGTCTTGGTTTAGGCTTTTTTTTTCTTGTTACAGCTCTATTCTGACATCTGAAAGATGTGGTATAAGTCTGGCCGAGCACAAACTGTAATCATTCCAAGATCAATTTTCAAATAGTTGACACTTCCTTGAATGAAAAGGGACGCCACCCATACGTCACTGCCGAATGTTAGGCCCTGATTGGTCAAAGTTCAACAGGTTTAATTTTCAATGCACGTTCAATAGCCGGTTGAGCGTACAGTAGGTCCCAAAAACAGAGTTAAAAAGTCACGTAGTCACACGTACACGCGAGAAGTTCCAACGCGGAAGCCTAAAATGCACATTTGCATTGGAAGTGGTCACTTGAACGGGCGTCACTGAGGTCAGTAGCTTCAAAGTGAAATACTAACAGATGTGCAATGCAGAGAAGTATTATATATTTTAAATCTAGCTTTTTTTGGTTAAAAACTGCTGTTTAAGTGGCTCAATTTTTTATGCTTTAAAAATTCAGAAATAAAAATGGTGTTACAGAACAAATGACTCAGATGTTGAGGTGTTGCATTGTTGAGTGTTAGCTGCAAGTTTATTGAAATGTGTCAATTAATAAAAACTTGAGAACTTTTAGAAAAAACAAAGCTCATTGAAATCAATTA
Organism: Oryzias javanicus; assembly: GCA_003999625.1. Classification (NCBI taxonomy): domain Eukaryota; kingdom Metazoa; phylum Chordata; class Actinopteri; order Beloniformes; family Adrianichthyidae; genus Oryzias; species Oryzias javanicus. The sequence continues at coordinate 21,431,153 of CM012441.1, forward strand.
AAGTCAGTAGTGCAAAGGGCATGTGATTACACACATACTTTTCAATGTTTTCATGATTTCTAATAAAAAATGTGAACAAAAAGAGAATATACAAAGCTTTGGCTGAATTGACAATGGCTTATTCCAACATGCTTACTGCAGCAGTTTACTATGTAGAACAAATGCAGGTGATGCTGCTTTATTGCGGAGTATTGGTACCCTGGAGGCCATGCAGGCCCAGTGTAGGTGAAGTAATTTAGAACATCTGTCTCTGTCGTTTTCCCCCACTAGCAAGGAGTTAAGTGTTATCTTAGACCTCTACAGAGATTAATGAGCTACTGTAAGTTTGAGTGGAAAGAAAAAAAAAGGCGTTCAGAACACAGCACTGCTTTAAAGCAATAAGAGGAGAAAAGGAAAACTCCTCCTGATTCAGAGGACCCGCTCAGGCTGTGACATTGATCCAGGAGTTGTTTGAATATTAGAGAACTCAATGTGGGTCAAGGGTGAAGGCAACGCGCAGGCAACAATTCATCAGGCAAATTAGTGTATGTAACACCATTACACGGTGTGTGAGGGCAAAGCCGCCCGCTGTTATCACCCTTGCTGGAGACCCTCCCACCTTCAAGCTTCACCCCATCACCCACTGCTCTCCCCGTTGCCCATGGAGAGACTGATTAAACACGACTGTTCGGATGCAGCAGCCTGAGGACGAAGTCGAGCCTCCGGTGTGTTGGTGTGACCTCGTACGTGTGCGCTGGTGCGTTGTGTGCACACAAAGTGTCACTGCGTTTACATCTGCGAGACAGGTCAGCGAGGACGGTGGTGTTGGAGAGGAAACTGGAACATGTACTCATTTCGGAGGAGAGTCAGAAGCAGGAAAGTGTAAAACAAAACCCCGCTCATCCTCGCAGCGTATTTATTGCTTCTCACTCTCCCTCATCCCCCGTCTCCAGCGTTCACCCTTCCACTCGCTTCAGTGTGTAATCCAGGCCTAGAGGGAGGCTGACGCACAGGTGAAAGACAGGAGGCTCCTGTTTGTTCAGGGGAGAACAGCGCAAGTTAGACATGAACTGAAGGTTGAGAGATAAAGACTAATAAAGACTGGACCAGAGAAACTAGAAAGACAGGTGCTGACAAAAAGTAAAGAAAAAAGCTCAAAGAGAGGAGAGGTACAAGTGGAAAGTGTGCAGCTCACCTGCCAGATGGCAGCTTTGGCATCACTCAGCATGCAGGGATGGCGGTCTTGCAATATGGTGCATTGCCTCCAGATTGTCACGCTGTTGTCGATACAAACAGTGCAATAACTTTGCTGATGTGTGAGTTTTTGGATGGTTTTCTTTGGCACTGTTATGAGCGGAGAACATATGGCTGCGAAAAAAGATGACAAGGATGAAGACGGTTTTAAAAAAAATCATTTAATATTTCGAAATCTGATGAGTTTTATATATTTTATTGCAATGACTAAAACTCAGTTTAATTCTTTAATTCCAAATAGAGAAACATTTAAGTGACTGAGAGACAAAAAATGTCAGTTTGTATTATATGATGTGCAGACTTCAATACGTGTAATCATGCTTTTATTTTGAAAAATGTATATAAATGTATACTGTACACTCAATCTATATAATATTTCATGGCAATGGAGAAAATTGGATGTATAAAACAATATAATATCTTGACTATATATTCATATTTTATTCTTTTTGCTAAAATTCTGATTGCATCAATAGAGACACTTAACAGAATTTCTAATTGCGTCATAGTTATTTGGATTTACTTGAAGAATTCTGCAAAAATAATAATGTTGGTCCAAACTTATGAAAAAAATAACAAAATAAACAACTTGAAGAATTCTAACTTTTACCATTATCTGTTAGTTTTCAGATAATGCTTATTATGCTTTTGTCTTGTGGGAACATCTAAAGATTTGTCCTTACTTTAGTTACATTTTCCAGAAACACACTACCTGGACTACAGCAGGGACTCCTGCTTCGTGTGCATAGCCACTAAATCAATAAGTAAAAGCCTAATCAAATTGGAAAATTCAATCTCAATCGAAGGATGAATTCATTAGGAGGATTCTAAGAAGGGTAGGAAAACAAAGAGCTCTCAGTGCCATTTTTTGGTTTGTTTTTCAAAATACGCTTCTACCATAATATGAAAAAAAATCCTTGAGATTACAGTAGATCTTTTTCTTGGATAAATGCATTACTGCTTTTGGTAGAGCGGCCCATTAGGGACTTCAGAAATATTTACATATTTTTTTTTTATAAAGAATATAAATGAAAGCCCAGCAAAGTGACAATGTTTAAATGAAACCAGCAGACACTGACCACCACGACAGGCAGAGATAATCCGGACAGATGCTTGTATCTGTGGAGGTTTTGGGTGAATGGCATTCACACCGTGGATTAAATGTTAAAAGGGTTTTAGTGTGGCTGATACTTTGAGGTTTAGGTAAAAGTTGTGTAATAATAGAGCATCCACCACCTCACCTCCTCTCTCCTCTCCCTCCCTGCCTGGCGCTCAGTCTATCACCCTATCCTTCTGCACATAGTGATTTGTCAGCAGTCGAGGTAGCAGCTGTTCTTTTTGCATTGTAATTTCTTTGATCGTAATTATTCGTGCCAGCTACTCCCAACCTTGGCATCTTCTACCCCACAAAGCCATATGGGCCAAGAGGAAGCGAGCGAAGGAAACATGCAGACTTCTTCTCGGATAACTTCTTTCATTTTTGTGAGCAGTGGTGTGAGAATTATGGACATATGTGCTCTGCAGCTTCACACAAAAGCACTGCATTTTTCATTTCTGATTATTTTTTTTTTCATTCAAACTTTTTCTTTCTGGGGCACAGTGTCTGCCAAATGGAATGCATTTTCTCTTTCAGGTGTCTATGATTTATGCATGCAAAAGCAATATAGCCCTGCATATCCATAAGTGAATCAGTCCATGGGAATGTATAGCTTGGTTTTTGCAGAGAATACACATGAACAAGAAAAGATAGACTCAGAGAGGAAGTAGCAGGCACATAAAATCAGTCATTTTTGAGAATAAATGCCATGCTGGCATTTACAACTATAGCATTTCACATTCGTAGGAAGTTTTCGCGTTTGTTTAGAGTATAGAGACCACTTAGGTTTGACCTCTTGTGATCTTTTATGCCCTTCAGCATCAATGCTTGTTTGTAATCACAAACCAATAGTGAGGTTCGTTTTTGTTCATTTGTTCCCCTATTTGTATTGACGAAGCACTAAGGCTGATCCGGTTGATGCAACACAGCACGATACATACATACTATCTGGCTCCAAAGCAAACTCTGCGCACCCCATCTTCTTCTGCAGTCACTGAATTATAGAAGACCCCCGATTGCACTTGAACTGCTCGGGTTTTCATCACAGTGCTGGAGGTCACTCTGACTTTTGCCTTTACGCTCATCATATATGCAACTCGAAGGCTTTGGCAGTTAAGACAAGCCGCTTTGAGGTCACCATTAGCCAGGGAAGACCGACAATAAGATTTATGGAAGAGTCGGCGGAGGAGGGAGAGATGAGCATGCATGGTTAAACAGTGGCAGCAGTGGCTGCTCTTAACATTAATTTCAAACATGGTAGTGTATCTGCATGTATAATGCATAGGGCCTGAGATAATGGCACGGCTTGCGGAGCGGGCTGCTGACAGTGTTGCGGTGATGTGTTGGAATTGGTCCCCTATGTCACATTTGCCTCTGTCCAGGTTCCCTCCAGCATCATGCAGTTAATACAAGGCGAGCGTGTTGCAGTGACATAGTGCCGTTTTAACTGCTCCCTGCAGACATCCTCCGGTACTCTACCATCAAGATTAATGGCTGGCTGGAGAGTCCTAAAGCCGGCAATAACTGAGCTGACCAATAAACTAAACAACAGGCATGGAGAAAAGACAGTTATGGGCCATGTTTGCGGAAATAAAACAATACAGGAAGAATAAAGACAGGTTGGAAGGCGATGCCTGCAAAAGTAAATTAATTCAATACAACTTTCACTGGATTCATAAGAAATCATTAATTTAAAGACTGGCTATAAGAGGGTTTTTTTTTGTCTAACTGGAAGATATGTCTGGGTTAGCACTACAGTTTGATCTGACATTGTTGAACATAATGATGAAAATGAACCACAGTCCAACAGTCATAAAATTCCACTGTGTGGCATCAAAGTGAACATATCCTGTGGGTGTGTGCAGTGTAGGCATTCATTCTACACATTTTGCCCTCTGAGGCCCAAGTCTGCATGTCAGCGACTTTGAAGGCGGAGCTCATCGCTCGGGGCCTTCTCTTTCACAACGCAGCCGTAGATGAAAAATAGGCTGATCGCAAAACGTTGCTTTTTCTAATAAACCCCGCTGGTCCCCTGCGACTGAATATGACATTAATTTAAAAGTCATCGTTGATAAAGACGACATATTCATGTCCTAATTCCCCGACTCATCAGTGTAGGTACCGGCGACTGCCCCTGGCTCGCTGGATCTCTCCTCCCTACAATCTACCACGTTTGACCTATTTCTGTCTCCACAACACTGTAAACAGATCTACTAATTGCCTTCATTTATTCATTTGGAAGTCAAGTTCTGTTGTGACTGGATCCCTCCCAGCCCACTCATGTGTAATGTGTACAACACGGACCCCTCCGCCCGCCGACTCCCTGAAAAACCTTCAACATAGTTGTAGAGTTTTCCGCGTATTAGCGCCAACAATACAGAGAAATTCAGAAGTTCTGTTGTTTTCTTTCGGGCTGCCATGCAGAAGCTTTCTGAGCATGCTTCATCTGCCACAAACATCATCAAAAGTCTGAAGTGTCTCATCTAAGCCAAATTGTCTTCACAAGTACAGAGACAGTCATGACTATTGTCGTCTTTGCTGTTTTCCACTCCTATGGACTTATAGTACTGTTTGTGCGGTACAATAAATCCAAGTCATAAACAACATTGACAGTGACAAAAAACAGACAAAAACATGTTTTCTCTACCTTGGATCGCGGTGACAATGAGTCTCTTTGTTGACTAAGTGTGAGGGAAGAGATCTTGCTTCTGACCTTTAGAAAGATTGCAGCACAGTCTGTCAACAGCGTTTCCAATCTCACACACACTAATTTTGTGCAAACCTGTTCTCGTATTCAAAGTGCTGCAGGGCGCACAAAGGAAAATGGTTTAGTGTTTATGTGAACATTTGGAGAACCTCTTTTATTCCTGATGTGGTGCTACAGCACTATTACAGCCTTTACCACAACGAAAAATGAACTTAAGGGATGGATTTGGTTCTAAAGATCCTGATCCGGGTCAAAGGGTTATGCTTCGGAATTAAGAGGTTCTCTCTCCTTTACATGCTGCCTGAAAGCTGTGTCCCCAGAGGCTTTGGCGAACCGTGTTCCCGCGTGTGAGTATGAATGAGTCACGTCTGGGCCTGGAGCGTGTCTGAGAGTGGTGAGGCGAGGAATTCAGCTGGGAAGACAACGCAGGGTGAAGAGCTGTCTCTATAATTTAGGGTAAACACTGAGCAGCATGACTGCATACCTCAAACGTGACCAAAGCTGGCAGAGGAGAAATTGATGAAATGATGAGGATGCTGCATGCCTGCTCAGCCTGACTCTTGTTTTCTTGCTTTGTTACACCTTAGAGGATTTGAGAGGCAGATTCTCAACAGTAAATTAACCTCCGGGTGGCATTACAGGTGTCTGTTATGAGGGGTCATTCAAGTCTGAGATGTGGCACAGGAAATATTCTTCAGTCCTCTGTCGACTTAGGAAACTCATAAGGTTCTATCCTATTTTTTGTCATTTGTAAAAAAAATCTAAGGTTACAGTTCACTCTACAACAAAGGACTGCTGCACACTGAAGAGAAATGACAGTCCAAGCAGCGAAAACAGAATGACTCCTTTGCTTCTCTCTGTGACCAACCATAACAGACTCTATCAGATGTTTAGGATTCAAACACTCTTTAGTGAACAGCGTGGCATTGTAAAAAAAAAAAAGAAAAATAATAGAAAGTTGGATAAAAGTTTATTAAATAAAAAAATGTATAAGACCCTTTCTAATCATGCTTGAAAAATCTTGGTTTTGGTGTTAAAATAGCATTTTTTGAGTATTTTTTCATTCAAATTTTTGTGAATTAGGAGCAGATGAAAAAAAAATATTTATTAAAAAAGGATTTTCTAGTTTTCTCCTGAAGCGACTATATATTTTTTAACTAATACATGCTTTTTAATAAAAAATACAATAAATTTTACTCATCACGGTCAAGGCGGTGTGTGTTTATTAACGTAAATGTTTCCATTACAGTGGGAAAGATACATTTATTTTTTTGAAGGGTTTCTGTTAAGAATCAGAATCAGCTTTATTGGTCAAGTATAGGATATATACAAGGAATATGGTTCCAGTGACCTGTGCTCACACAAAAAGATAAAAAAAATAATATAATAAGATAAAATAGACAATATGCGCATATATATATATATATATATATATATACATTTTCAGATGTATATATATATATATATATATATCTGAAAATAACAGAAATTAAAGAAGTACCCACACTGAGCCTTCCAAACTGAGCAGAGTAGGTCGAGACACTTGAGTGACTTGTCCCCCCATGGTGGAGACAGATGGACAGGAGGTGTTGGAGTGGACGTGGAGTCAGCACAGCCTCCGCAGACGGAGGCCTGGCTGCCGTTCAACTCAGCCGGACGTCCTGCACGTCTGCTGATGGTGAGCGCCCACCGGATCATGACCCCGTATGAGGATCTGACATGGCTGTCTTCATTTAACCTTCACTTAGACCAGGAAGTCTCACTGAGGAAAACATTCTGTTTATGACAGCGCCAGCCAAAAACAAAAATCTCATGTTAGACTTTTAACAGTTTGGCAGGAAACTCAGGGGTACTAAAATGAAAGAGATTGATTTAAAAAAGTGCATCAAAGTGCTTTAGGTGAGGTAACGGAGAAAACAGGGGAGTCAAAAGCTTCAGGGTGAGTTTGAAGAAGCCTTTGGCGGCACAAAGGCAAGATTCCGGTTGATGAGGGTCTCTAATTTATGATACAGTTTATGTGCTGGCAGGTTTATCCCTCCGTTAATGGACTTGAATTAAAAAAAGGAGAAATGGGAAACTTGAACCTCTCATGTTTGCATCACGTTTGAGATGATTTTTTTTTTTTTTCATGTTGGTTAGTTAATTTTTAAATATGAAATTAAAAACAAATAGACGGAGCCCCAAAAGCAGGGGTCTCAAACTGACAGCCTGTGGGCCATTTGCAGCCCCCAGGTCAGTATTTTGTGGCCACCGCCTTAATATGAAAATCTACTAAGCGATATCTTCTGCATGTCCACACTTCTTGGATGATAGCTTTGTATTTGCTTTGTGATGTTTAAGCTTGCTTTATGCTTAAAACTTTGCATTTGCTAGCGTTGTTGGATCTTGTCAGAAAAGTCTTTAGCAACGTTAGCTCCTGTTGTTTCACGGGAGAAGCAGAAAATATTGCCTAGTCAATAAACTTGTTCAGTAGAAATAGACAATGGACCAAAGATATGGACAGTGGAAACTAAAACATAGTTTTGACTCAAATGGAACTCCATACATCCCAGCCTCAACCAGATTCTGCCTTCAGTGGCGCCAAGGTAAATTGAGTTTGAGAAGCCTGCTCTAAAAAAACATCATATATACCAAAAATTTAAGTAAAGAACTTTTTTTTTTTAATTGATGAAAAAAAAATATGGTTACTATCCAGTCCACACCAGTTGCTCACAAGATTTTTTTTTACTTTAATTAAAAAAAAAAAAATTCTGGTAAGTAAATCCTGGACACCACATAATGGTGAAAAAAATCATTGTTTTCTTAAAAATAAAAGTTAAAAAAAACTGATTGCTAACAAAAATTCTGATTAGTTTTTTTCTTTTTTTTTTTTACTTCAATAATAAAAAAAAAGGTTAGTAACTGATGCGCACCAGATGTACTTGATTTTTTTTTCTAAAAATTTAAATTAAAAAATCTGGTTACTAACGAGTGCACACCAGAGAGTAACCAGATAATTTTTACTACAAGAAAAAAAAAAATATATATATTTTTTTTCTTTTATGTCCCTGTCGGGGCTCCGTACAAACATGATATATGAAAGTCACTTGTGATTCAAACATGTTTTTGACAGCTAATGCTTCCACCAGGGAAAAAAATAAACATAAATTATGTTAATGAAATTAAAAGGGAAAGTGTGAGCATTGACGCTGCCTGGCTGTGAATCTAAAATGACCCCTTCACCATCCCTGGAAAATTCTGATTAATTTAGGAATTGGCAGCAGTGGAGAGTGATTAATTCCTCCTGGATTTAACCATTTAAAAGAACAAGACAAAGGAGGGAGAGAGAAAAAAAAGATGAAAGTATGGATGCATAATTAACACACTGGGATCATATAATTAGCCACCCGGACAAAGGCAAAGTAAGGCTGCATTGTGCCTTTGTTTTGTTTCCTTTGGCAGATCGTTTATTTCACAAGCAGGTGAACATATTAAGCCCCCCTCAAATTGGAGAGGGGTAGAGATGGGATGGGCAGTCATCAGGGTAGGAAAAATTTGGGAGACATAAGCAAATTAGTACTTCTGCCTGAGCAATGATTAAGCAAAAATGAGCATAAGCATTTAATGGAATTTTTAAAGAAAGTATTGACTTGTTTCTGAAGAAAAGTTTGTAATATTTATGAAAAAAAAAAACCCAAATAAATGAAAATTTCCTTTCTTGTTTTGCAGAATGATGTGAAGTGCTCTCAAGAAGAATAAGACACAATTCAGTGCAACTCCAAGTGCAATCCCCGCAAGCACACAATCTTGTTTGTCCAAGCTCGCCATTTCACAGAGCCCTGTTGGTATGGGGACGCACTTGAAGAAAGGATGGACTTATTGCAGTCTCAATAAAGGTCACTGCCCTCTAAAGGTCATGTCATGGTGCCTGTCCCTCTGGCTATTGACTCTAATCTCTCCAAATCAAAAAACAGCTTTTGGACAGACAATGAACTCTTTTCAATCAGAGCGGAGGGAGTGGCCGTTGAACCACTTGACGGTGCATCAGTCTACTGGAGATCTGTATGTTGGAGCCGTAAACCGAATCTATAAATTGTCTGCTAATCTCACCCTGTTGGTATCCCATGATACTGGGCCGGAGTATGACAACAAGGCGTGCTACCCCCCACTGATTGTTCAGCCCTGTTCGGAGCCTTTAGCCTCTACTGACAATGTCAACAAATTGCTGCTCATAGACTACTCTAACAACCGCCTGCTGGCCTGTGGCAGTCTCTACCAGGGCATCTGCAAACTGATGAGGCTAGACGACTTGTTCATCCTTGTGGAGCCAACGCATAAGAAGGAGCACTACCTGTCCAGTGACAACCAGACAGGAACCATGTATGGAGTGGTTGTGCCCTCCTTGGGTCAGGATGCTACTCTCTACATTGGCACTGCAGTTGGTGGCAAACAGGATTACTTTCCAACCATCTCCAGCCGTAAACTGCCTCGTGACCCAGAATCCTCTGCCATGTTGGACTATGAGCTTCATACTGACTTTGTTTCATCTCTAATCAAAATCCCCTCAGACACGCTTGCTCTAGTCCCACACTTCGACATCTACTACATCTATGGCTTCTCTAGTGGAAGCTTCGTCTACTTCATGACAGTGCAGCCAGAGACTCCAGAGAACGGCATGTCTGCAGGCGGTTCCCCCGGTGACTTGTTTTACACATCTCGAATCATTCGGCTGTGCAAAGATGACAAGAAGTTCCACTCGTATGTCTCACTTCCTGTGGGCTGCATACACAGAGGCGAGGAGTACCGCCTGCTGCAGGCCGCTTACCTGTCCAAGGTTGGAAGGGTGCTGGCAAAGTCTCTTAACATCAGTGCTCAGGAGGACGTGCTCTTCGCAGTGTTCTCCAAGGGACAAAAGCAGTATCACGACCCTTCAGATCACTCTGCTCTCTGCATCTTCACCATCCAAGACATTAACGCTCAGATTAAAGAGCGGCTGCAGTCCTGCTATCAAGGAGAGGGAAACCTGGAGCTGCACTGGCTGCTGGGGAAGGACGTACAGTGCACCAAAGCGGTAAGTTCACAGCAGAAAGCCCTCATAACAGGGGGTGTAATAAAAATTATCGTCATGTTACTTAGATCAGTTTCAGCCATCAGACAGATGATTGCGGCTCTATCATCGTTCAGGTGGAATTTTCTGATTAAAATCATAATGACTCCACCACTGAGGTAATCGTATTTACCTTGAACTAATATAGGCAATATTGAGGCATCATTTTTCTTATCTTTTCAAAGGATGTTGTTCCACCTATTTTTCTATTTACTCAGATTTGTTTTTGATTTCATCGTAATATTATTACTGTAAATAAGATTTCACTTTAAACGCTTAAGAACATTGCACATTTTTGCCACTTTTCAAAGCAGTAGCACTTACACACATTTACTAAAACCTATTTATAAGGTTTCAATTAATTAAATGCATACTCAGCTCTTTTTGAAACAAATATTGCAGTATAGATGGAAAATTTGCTGTTTTTGTCCCTCTGAGACTTTTTATTTTAAGATCAGATAATTAATCTTGTTTACTTATTATGCGCTAATCCATGAAGTCTGCAAGTTTTTTTTTTTTGTGGGGAACACAGATACAATTAAGATATCATTATATTTTTACCAAATCAGAAGATTTGGGTACTGGTAGATTAACTATGGTAATCAGAGAAGTTTTGCATAAACTTTGGATTTCATTCAGTCCCCCACCTCCCCGTCCTCTCGTCTTTCTCATTGTTTTCCCCGTATTTTCTTCCTCTCGTCAGTGGCACTTGAACCTTCAGATGCCTGGTTTTGATCTCGAGAAAAGGTCTTTCTTGTAAATGTCCGAGCCTGAGCCTTTGTGAAAGCTATAATTCTGCGTAATGAGCTGCTCTGGTGGGAAAAAAAAAAAAAAAAAGTTGAAAGGCAGAAATGAAAACAATATCCATCACACAAATTGCTTTGGTGATTTCATCGTAATATAATATAAATAGGATGTAAAGTTATTCAAAAAAGAAACTAAATGAAAACAGTGATACATATTAATACAACAATTACCTCTCATGTACATTTGACCAAGGGGAAAAAGGTGTGTGATAGTAAAAAAAAACGTCCACAGCAAAAGAAGATATTCACTATATCAGGCCTAAATATGTTTGATGCAACAAGAAAAGGTAAACAAGTCTAAAGGGAAAACTGAGGGCTTTCTAAAATGTGTTTGTCTCTCCTTCCATACACATGGAGGTCATAAGAGAAAGAGTCGGGTGGGGTCACACATCAAATTCGATTACGCTGACTTCACTCCACTAATCAGATTCAGTAAAGCTCAGCAACATCACATGATGAGAGAGAAAAACTCGTAAAGACTTGCAAGTGCATAAGAAGCAGGAGATGTGGAATAAGAAATTAACATTCCCCCAAAAAAGAGGCCTTAGATACTAAGTGACAGGCAATTAGCAAAGGTTTGAGGTGCATGTTTGCAGATCGAGTAAGGCTGCAAAGCATTCATCTTTCTTTGATGCTTAATCAAAACCTGACATTTCTTGTGCTGTGTTTATATGATGTCAGATCAAGCGATCTAAAAATCACAGAAACCGGCTCCAAATACACGGCGTTTCTGGAGTTTGCCATCAGCAATTAGGTTTGCTACATAAATTTGCCTGCTCTGTGGTTTGCTGAGAAGCCCAGCAGCTCCAGCCCTTTTGATGTAACATTTTTAAACCTGAAAATTGTGTACTTCATGCTTGTTAGGTTTGCCAAAAGTCAGTCTGGATTCATGTTATAGTTACACGTGTCAACACCGCTACACTCTCCACACTCTTATTATGCCGAGCTCCTTCTTAAAATTCTTCTGTTTTATTTTTAAAAATATCTTTTGTTTTCAATCATTTATGTTTTTTCAACATTTTCTCTATATTTGCACTCACATTCTGCCTCCCTGCCCACAGCCTGTTCCCATCGATGATCACTTCTGTGGCTTGGATATAAACCAACCCCTTGGGGGGTCCCAGCTGGTGTCGGGTCGGACAATGTTCACTGAGAGCAGGGACAGGCTGACCTCTGTCACTTCCTACATCTACAACGGGCACAGTGTGGTCTTCCTGGGATCCAGAAGTGGACGTATAAAAAAGGTAACAGTCACCTACATGCAAGATAATTTACTGGACAATCACGCAATACAAGTGTAATATTTGTGACTCACATGGATGAGAACACCGGACACATTTGGTTTCTAATTTCCTGAGGCAATTTTTTTTTCCAAGCGATCACGAGCAGTTGCAGCATAGAGATCTCAGTATTCAAAGAAAGGAGAGAACTAAGTGTGCACTTTGCTTTTTTTAGGAATTAAGTTTCAGAATATTCTACAAACTGCAGGTATGCTTCTATTTTGCACTTATATTGATATTAAAAATGTATAATCAAAGAGACTTGACATCAGACATTTCTGATCTTTAATATAATAATATTATAAATATATTTTTGTGTATCCTCTAACAAAGGGTAACACTACAGCTCAAACTAACATTACGTCATGGTTTTAATTGGTTTATTTATAGAAGTTCTCGCCGCTTTTAAGTGCGTAAATGGATAATCATCTCAATCTAAATTCAGACCGCAGTTGTTTTGACAGGCGTTTAATTGGTACACAACAAATATACAAACTGCCGTGTAACGTGTGTGGAATTGGTTGTGCCTTTAAACAATGAAAACTAATCAACATAAGTCTTCAATCATGAATGTAATAATTAACGATCTGACAAAAAAGGGCTATTAGTTTACAATGAAATGTTGATTATAAAAATATGCTGTTTTCTTACTATGTTTTTCAGAGTGTATTCAAACTGGAGACATTTGGTTCTCTTAAAGTGAACCAGAGTTCATTTCCCTTGATGATCACAAAAAAACTTTCAGTCTGAATGCACCCAAGCAGACCTATAGTCCAGGAACAGCTCAGACCCATCTTCCATCTTTCATTAATTTCAAATCAGACTGAACCCTGGTTTGCTCCGAGTTTCCACCATAGACTGAACAACTGAACCAAACCAGCCAACTCATTGTAATGTGGTCGGATGAATGCTCATTAAAACAACGATTAACGTTATACTCATTGATTCTCGCTTTTTTCCCAACAATCTATAAGTGATAACAAATATAAGCGCACCTTCTTTGTTGTTTCGTCAGTAACCGCCCTGCAGCATGCCTCTGCTGCCAAAGCAGCAAATAAAACATGCTGTACCTGACCTTGATACTGACACTTGATTAGCGAAATATAAAGTTTGAAGAAGTAAACGGTCATGACAAGGATTGAAAAGCATAGAACTTGCATTATTACTAGCTGAACTTCAAATGAGCATAACATTTCTCTGTAAATTAATTCAGCCAAATATTTTAGCATGTTGCTGAAATAAAAGCTAAACTTAAAATTAGCCTAAAACCTCCAGTAGATAACAAATTAGCTAAAAATGTTAACATATTGCTAAAATATTAGCTAAACTCCAAATTAGCATAAAAAACTAATTAGAGACGAAATCCGCCAAAAAAAGAGCTAGCTTGTTGCTTAAATACTAGCTGAACTCCAAAATAGCCTAAAATTCCTCAGTAAAGTAACTCAGTCAAAAACGTTAGCATGTTGCTAAAATAGAAGCTAAATTCTAAATGATCAAAAACAAAAAAATAGTAGATAAAAAAATAACTGATAACATCAGCATTTTGCTAAAATATTAGCTAAAATCTAAATTATCCTAAAAACCCCAGTAGAAAACAAATTAGCCAAAAACGTTAGTATGTTGCTAAAATTCTAGCCAATCTTCAGCCAGAGAGCCACTATGGAGAGATGAAAGGGCCACATGTGGCTCTGGAGCCGCAGGTTGCAGACCCCTGGTCCAGACCAATGGACTTTTCCAGTCTGAGTACATTTTTGTTTTTCATCAACAGGATTGTTGTTTACAGCATAAAGAATAAAAAAATATACTGTGATTTTGTCGAATTTTTGTCCTGTTTTAAAACTACTGTGTGGGTCATTTCTTCTTTTAAAAATTTGGCCAGAAAAAAACCTTTCAGTTAAACTAGACTCCTAAAAATGTATTAATTTAGGGCTAAAAGTAAAATTTACCAGTTTTAAGGTAACGGAAAGGAACACAAATGACTTTTAGCTTGAGCTAGGCAAAAATAGTTTATTAGCTGATCAGGCAAGCAAACAAAACCAGTGGTTCATAAATGTGCTTCTGAAATTAAATCACAAAAAACAGACGTTTTTTGCACAGGAAACATAGGAGACTCTTGAAATTTACCAAAGCAAAGCCTCAGACAAAAGATTGCTCCTAACTTTATTTCTGATTCATGTTTTATTTCAAGTTTGTTTTGTAAAAAATGGACCATAATCAAGTTCATCTAAGTTCATGATCTAGTTTAAATGACTTTGGAGGACCGCAGGCTTTGTTTACTGCACAGCAGTACGGCATGCAGCTGACTGAGGAAATGTGTGAGAGGACTGTTGTGACACTAGCCCGGGGGCCTCAGTCTTATGAGGAGTAATGTGTCTGACACACAAGGCACCCACACACACACTCACACAGGTCCAGACCGAGGCCACAGATAACATCTCTGCAGCTCTTTCATTAGATGAGCCGTCGGGGAAAAAGACAAGACACCCTGACAGTGAGAGGGAAGGAAAAGAAATAGGAAGTGTGATGCAATTCCATGGGAAGAATTAGAAAAAAAAAACAACAGGAAGAAAAGATGCATTTAAAAAAATGGAGCAGGAGTTGAAATTAAACTTCAGAGAAAAAAAAACCTTTTAGGTGAAGTTGGTTTTAGCGTTTGCCCAGAGAGTAGCTATGTTTGGATAATCAGTCTTTAGACTCAGTTAAGTGCGGAGTCTAAAGGCAGTTCAGTCATTACGCTGACTGAATGAGCAGCCGTGATCTCAGACTCCCGGGAGCCTTTAAGGAGCACAGGGTCAGCTCTCCAATTCTATTCAATCACACCCAAATGGACATGTTCAGTGGAAATGGGGCATGACAACAAATGCCATCAGCAGATCACTCCACCCTCAAAGGTCAAGCCTGTCACAGAAAGGGTGTCACCAGGGTGAAAGGTCACAGGGATAACCAACAATCTCACTATCTGGGCTCCGAGCGGCATACAGATGTGGTCATCAGTGACTCCTGATGAGTCTGTTACCGACATAACAGGTCACTCCTGTCATCATGCAACACAGCTTTGTTCCCTCAGGTGGATAATTTAAGCTGAATGGCATGACTCTGTTCGATAACTGCAGGCTGAAAACAAAAGGAGCCTTTACACTTTGCAAGAGAAAAACTAATGAGGTGGTTCCAGGTAAAAGTCATTATCTCTCACTGATCCGTATTTAAATGTATTCTGCTCTCAAGAGGGCGTGTAGATGGATTCAGTGGCACAGATTCTACTCAATACTGTAGCAAAAAATGCAAGAAGAAGTCACTGTAGAGGAAAATTAGCATTTCAGTCGGTTCTTCTTCATCAAAGTTTAAACAATTTATTGCAACATTGATACACATCTGATGTTGTTGCGTGGCTCATGTGATGCTTGGCAGCATTTCTAAGCAGTGACGGTGCAATACAACATTCGATTTCCCCGATTCCTTCTGTGTACACTTCTTGTTCATATCTGTTTAAAATGCATCAAAAGCAGAATTCAAACACACAAGCCAATGCTCATACACAGGAGGATAGCAAGTAGGAAAAAAAGAAGGAAGAAAAGTAGAAATACATATAATTATGAATATGTAATGACTATTACATATGTATATGTATGAATAAATATACAGGATTATTTTCAGGGGTGAACCTTTTTAGTGCCCTTGTGTATCTTTTGAAAAGCTTTTCAAAATAGGTACAAAAATAATTTTTGTTCATTTTTTATACCAGTGGATCTCTTATTGTCTGATTGCTGAAAGCAATCAGAGTATGTTATCCACCTTCTTTATTGTCTGATTGCTGAAAGCAATCAGAGTATGTTATCCACCTTCTTTATTATATTTTATTATTCTTTTTCTTATTATTATTATATTTTATTCCGTCCCTTTTTTTGGATCGCTACTCCTCCTACAGTTTTAAAGATATCAAAATGCTTTCAAAAGTAGTTTGTAAAGCTCAATTGGGAGAAGTGTGCTATTACTTTTGGTATGCTTCAGAATTATGAATGATTTTATATTAATATTTTTATGAATTATTTTTCCCATTGACTTAACATTGAGAGCAACTTTAAATGCTTATATCTTAAAAAGTACTAAAGATAAACTCATGAAACTTTCCAATATTGTAGCCTATAGTAAACTACACGTTATATTAAGTAGCTCAATGGTACTCTATAGCGCCACCAGGCGGTCGTTTAAGTAAGCAATTCGTTTTTGGCCTCTATCTCGAATACCGTAAGTCGGAATTTTGTGCTTTCTTTTTCTGTGTGTTCCTTGGATGCTAATGAACGTTTTTCAAACTGGGACCATGGACTTCCGTCTAACTAGATTTTTCGCAATTTGCGATTTTTCGTAAAACACGATTTTTGCTCCCTATTCAACACAGTTTCACTAAACTCGACAAAAATTGGTATATACCCTATTTAGACTACCCCGAGTTCAATGGTACCACTCAATTGGCCAAATTCTTTACCGTTTTTGAAATAATCGTAAAGCTAATGAGGTGGGTGTGGTCACAGATTTTTAACATCAGAAATCAACGTGCAACCACTTGTAGTTTGTTAAACTGACAAAGGAGATGTTAAGTCTAAAATTTCGTACCATTTGGTCTTATCGTTGATTTTATATGATTTTTTTTAAATCCTTAGGATTCTGTAGAAGAGCAATGCTGCCGTCTATTGGAATTAAAAAAACATGGCACACATTTGCATTGTGAGCATTTTTAAATGCTGATATCTTAAAAAATACTAAAGATAATTTCATGAAACTTTCCAATATCATAGGGTACAGTAAACTACAAGTTCTATTAAAATTACAGGTCAATGCTCCTCTATAGCGCCACCAGGCGGTCGTTTGAAAAACACAGTTTTTGGCCTCTATCTCTAATACCGTAAATCAGAATTTTGTGCTTTTTTTTCCTGTGTGTTCCTTGGATGCTAATGGACGTTTTTCAAACTGGGACTATGGACTTCTGTCTAACTAGATTTTTCGCTATTTGCATTTTTTTGGAAAACACATTTTTTGCTCCCTTTTCAACATAGTTTCTTCAAACTTGACAAAAATTGGTACATAGAATATTTGGACTACCCGAATTCAATGGTACCACTCAATTGGAGAAATTCCTTACCGTTTTTGTCATAATCGTAATGTTAATGAGGTGGGTGTGTGTCCCAGATTTTAACATGCTCTAGATCCTACAAAGATTGACAAAACTTAACAAATATTGAAATATAACTTCAATCCTACATTGATAAACACTCACCTAAAATATTGTAGAAATATTCCGATAGGTGGCGCTATAATTGAGGCAATTGTGTTTAAGGCTCTATCTCAAAAACTACTTAACCTAGCTAAATCAAATTTAACATATAGGTTGTAAGAGGTGTGTTGTATAACATACTAGAAATAGAGCATTGTTTCGCCACCTAGTGGTGACTTAAGAAGGATAAGCTAACTTTGGATGGGTCCTCGTATCTTGTAGATAATTGCAGATATCAAAATCCAACCACTTGTAGTTTGTTAGGCTGACCAAGGAGATGTTTGGTTTAAATTTCGTACCATTTGGGTTTACGGTTGATTTATATAAATTTTTAAAAATATTTTTCCTCCTATACATGGGACAAACTTGAAATAATGCCACAGGATTCTTTGAAAGAGCAATGCTGCCATCTAGTGGAAATAAAAAACCATGGCACACAGTTGCATTGAGAGCACCTTTAAATGCTGATATCCTAAAATAATATAAAGATAATTTCATGAAACTTTCCAATATCATAGGTTACAGTAAACTACAAGTTCTATTAAATTTACAGGTCAATGCTCCTCTTAGCGCCACCAGGTCGTCGTTGAAAAACCCACATTGTTTTTGGCCCCTATCTTTAAACCGTAAATCAGATTTTGTGCTTTCTTTTTCTTGGTGTTCCTTAGATGTAATGGACGTTTTTCAAAGGAACCATGACTTCCGTCTTGCTAGATTTTTCGCTATTTCATTGTTTCTTAAAACAACATTTTTGCCCTTCAATTACAACATAGATTTTCTTCAAACTTGACAAAAATTGGTAACACTACCCTATTTAGAGACTACCCCCGAAATTCAATGGTACCACTCAATTTGGCCAAGTCTTACTTGTTTTTTCTGAAATAATCGTTTTTATAGAGGTGGATGTGGTCAAAGATTTTTAAATTGCTCTAAATTCCTTTCTTTGTGAACAATGTTTTAGATCGGTGTTGCTTTCAGCAATCAGACGCAATTTCTTACAGGGAATTGCAAATCTAGTTCATTATATTTTATTCCGTCCCTTTTTTTGATCGCTAAGCTACTCCTCCTACAGTTTTAAAGATATCAAAATGCTTTCGAAAAAGTAGTTTGTAAAGCTCAATTGGGAAGAAGTGTGCTATTACTTTTGGTATGCTTTCAGAATTATGAATGATTTATATTAATATTTTTATGAATTATTTTTCCCATTGACTTAACATTGAGAAGCAACTTTTAAATGCTTATATCTTAAAAAGTACTAAAGATAAACTCATGAAACTTTCCAATATTGTAGCCTATAGTAAACTACACGTTATATTAAAATGTAGCTCAATGGTACTCTATAGCGCCACCAGGCGGTCGTTTAAGTAGCAATTCGTTTTTGGCCTCTATCTCGAATACCGTAAGTCGGAATTTTGTGCTTTCTTTTTCTGTGTGTTCCTTGGATGTTAATGAACGTTTTCAAACTGGGACATGGACTTCCGTCTAACTAGATTTTTCGCAATTTGCGATTTTTCGTAAAACACGATTTTTGCTCCCTATTCAACACAGTTTCACTAAACTCGACAAAAATTGGTATATACCCTATTTAGACTACCCCGAATTCAATGGTACCACTCAATTGGCCAAATTCTTTACCGTTTTTGAAATAATCGTAAAGCTAATGAGGTGGGTGTGGTCACAGATTTTAACATCAGAAATCAACGTGCAACCACTTGTAGTTTGTTAAACTGACAAAGAGATGTTAAGTCTAAAAT
Organism: Oryzias javanicus; assembly: GCA_003999625.1. NCBI lineage: Eukaryota > Metazoa > Chordata > Actinopteri > Beloniformes > Adrianichthyidae > Oryzias > Oryzias javanicus. The sequence continues at coordinate 21,450,384 of CM012441.1, forward strand.
TTCGTACCATTTGGTCTTATCGTTGATTTTATATGATTTTTTTTAAATCCTTAGGATTCTGTAGAAGAGCAATGCTGCCGTCTATTGGAATTAAAAAAAACATGGCACACATTTGCATTGTGAGCATTTTTAAATGCTGATATCTTAAAAAATACTAAAGATAATTTCATGAAACTTTCCAATATCATAGGGTACAGTAAACTACAAGTTCTATTAAAATTACAGGTCAATGCTCCTCTATAGCGCCACCAGGCGGTCGTTTGAAAAACACAGTTTTTGGCCTCTATCTCTAATACCGTAAATCAGAATTTTGTGCTTTTTTTTCCTGTGTGTTCCTTGGATGCTAATGGACGTTTTTCAAACTGGGACTATGGACTTCTGTCTAACTAGATTTTCGCTATTTGCATTTTTTTGGAAAACACATTTTTTGCTCCCTTTTCAACATAGTTTCTTCAAACTTGACAAAAATTGGTACATAGAATATTTTGGACTCCGAATTCAATGTACCACTCAATTGAGAAATTCCTTACCGTTTTCGTCATAATCGTAATGTTAATGAGGTGGGTGTGGTCCCAGATTTTAACATGCTCTAGATCCTACAAAGATTGACAAAACTTAACAAATATTGAAATATAACTTCAATCCTACATTGATAAACACTCACCTAAAATATTGTAGAAATATTCCGATAGGTGGCGCTATAATTGAGGCAATTGTGTTTAAGGCTCTATCTCAAAAACTACTTAACCTAGCTAAATCAAATTTAACATATAGGTTGTAAGAGGTGTGTTGTATAACATACTAGAAATAGAGCATTGTTTCCCACCTAGTGGTGACTTAAGAAGGATAAGCTAACTTTGGATGGGTCCTCGTATCTTGTAGATAATTGCAGATATCAACATCCAACCACTTGTAGTTTGTTAGGCTGACCAAGGAGATGTTTGGTTTAAAATTTCGTACCATTTGGGTTTACGGTTGATTTTATATAAATTTTTAAAAATATTTTTCCTCCTATACATGGGACAAACTTGAAATAATGCCACAGGATTCTTTGAAAGAGCAATGCTGCCATCTAGTGGAAATAAAAAACCATGGCACACAGTTGCATTGAGAGCACCTTTAAATGCTGATATCCTAAAAAATACTAAAGATAATTTCATGAAACTTTCCAATATCATAGGGTACAGTAGACTACAAGTTCTATTAAAATTACAGGTCAATGCTCCTCTATAGCGCCACCAGGCGGTCGTTTGAAAAACACATTTGTTTTTGGCCCTATCTCTTATACCGTAAATCAGAATTTTGTGCTTTCTTTTTCTTGTGTGTTCCTTAGATGATAATGGACGTTTTTCAAAGGAACCATGGACTTCCGTCTTGCTAGATTTTTCGCTATTTGCATTTTTTCTTAAAACACATTTTTTGCTCCCTATTCAACATAGTTTCTTCAAACTTGACAAAAATTGGTACATACCCTATTTAGACTACCCCGAATTCAATGGTACCACTCAATTGGCCAAAGTCCTTACTGTTTTTGAAATAATCGTAATTTTATAGAGGTGGATGTGGTCACAGATTTTTAACATGCTCTAAATCCTTTCTTTGTGAACAATGTTTTAGATCGGTGTTGCTTTCAGCAATCAGACGCAATTTCTTCAGGGAATTGCAAATCTAGTTATATTTGTCTGATTGCTGAAAGCAATCAGAGTATGTTATCCACCTTCTTTATTATATTTTATTATTCTTTTTCTTATTATTATTATATTTTATTCCGTCCCTTTTTTTGGATCGCTACTCCTCCTACAGTTTTAAAGATATCAAAATGCTTTCAAAAGTAGTTTGTAAAGCTCAATTGGGAGAAGTGTGCTATTACTTTTGGTATGCTTCAGAATTATGAATGATTTTATATTAATATTTTTATGAATTATTTTTCCCATTGACTTAACATTGAGAGCAACTTTAAATGCTTATATCTTAAAAAGTACTAAAGATAAACTCATGAAACTTTCCAATATTGTAGCCTATAGTAAACTACACGTTATATTAAAATTGTAGCTCAATGGTACTCAATAGCGCCACCAGGCGGTCGTTTAAGTAAGCAATTCGTTTTTGGCCTCTATCTCGAATACCGTAAGTCAGAATTTTGTGCTTTCTTTTTCTGTGTGTTCCTTGGATGCTAATGAACGTTTTTCAAATGGGACCATGGACTTCCGTCTAACTAGATTTTTCGCAATTTGCGATTTTTCGTAAAACACGATTTTTGCTCCCTATTCAACACAGTTTCACTAAACTCGACAAAAATTGGTATATACCCTATTTAGACTACCCCGAATTCAATGGTACCACTCAATTGCCAAATTCTTTACCGTTTTTTGAAATAATCGTAAAGCTAATGAGGTGGGTGTGGTCACAGATTTTTAACATCAGAAATCAACGTACAACCACTTGTTGTTTGTTAAGCTAACAAAGGAGATGTTAAGTCTAAAATTTCGTACCATTTGGTCTTATCGTTGATTTTATATGATTTTTTTTTAAATCCTTAGGATTCTGTAGAAGAGCAATGCTGCCGTCTATTGAATTAAAAAATATGGCACACATTTGCATTGTGAGCATTTTTAAATGCTGATATCTTAAAAAATACTAAAGATAATTTCATGAAACTTTCCAATATCATAGGGTACAGTAAACTACAAGTTCTATTAAAATTACAGGTCAATGCTCCTCTATAGCGCCACCAGGCGGTCGTTTGAAAAAAACATTAGTTTTTGGCCTCTATCTCTAATACCGTAAATCAGAATTTTGTGCTTTTTTTTCCTGTGTGTTCCTTGGATGCTAATGGACGTTTTTCAAACTGGGACCATGGACTTCTGTCTAACTAGATTTTTCGCTATTTGCATTTTTTTGTAAAACACATTTTTGCTCCCTTTTCATCATAGTTTCTTCAAACTTGACAAAAATTGGTACATAGAATATTTGGACTACCCCGAATTCAATGGTACCACTCAATTGGAGAAATTCCTTACCGTTTTCGTCATAATCGTAATGTTAATGAGGTGGGTGTGGTCCCAGATTTTAACATGCTCTAGATCCTACAAAGATTGACAAAACTTAACAAATATTGAAATATAACTTCATCCTACATTGATAAACACTCACCTAAAATATTGTAGAAATATTCCAATAGGTGGCGCTATAATTAAGGCAATTGTGTTTAAGGCTCTATCTCAAAAACTACTTAACCTAGCTAAATAAACTTTAACATATAGGTTGTAAGAGGTGTGTTGTATAACATACTAGAAATACAGCATTGCTACGCCACCTAGTGATGACTTAAGAAGGATAAGCTAACTTTGGATGAGTCCTTGTATCTTGTAGATAATTGCAGATATCAACATCCAACCAACTGTAGTTTGTTAAGCTGATCAAGGAGATGTTTGGTTTAAAATCTCGTACCATTTGGGTTTACAGTTGATTTAATATGAATTTTTAAAAATATTTCCTCCTATACATGGGACAAACTTGAAATCCCTGTTGAGATTCCACAGGATTCTTTGAAAGAGCAATGCTGCCATCTAGTGGAAATAAAAAACCATGGCACACAGTTGCATTGAGAGCAACTTTAAATGCTGATATCCTAAAAAATACTAAAGATAATTTCATGAAACTTTCCAATATCATAGGGTACAGTAAACTACAAGTTCTATTAAAATTACAGGTCAATGCTCCTCTATAGCGCCACCAGGCGGTCGTTTGAAAAAACATTTGTTTTTGCCTCTATCTCTAATACCGTAAATCAGAATTTTGTGCTTTTTTTCTGTGTGTTCCTTAGATGATAATGGACGTTTTTCAAATGGGACCATGGACTTCTGTCTAACTAGATTTTTCGCTATTTGCAATTTTTCGTAAAACACATTTTTGCTCCCTATTCGACATAGTTTCTTCAAACTTGACAAAAATTTGTACATACCCTATTAAGACTACCCCGAATTTAATGGTACCAATCAATTGGTTAAAGTCCTTACCGTTTTCGAAATAATTGTAATGTTAATGAGGTGGGTGTGGTCACAGACTTTTAACATGCTCTTATTCCTTTCTTTGTGAACAATGTTTTAGATCGGTGTTGCTTTCAGCAATCAGACGCAATTTCTTCAGGGAATTGCAAATCTAGTTATATTTTATTATTCTTTTTCTTATTATTATTATATTTTATTCCGTCCCTTTTTTGGATCGCTACTCCTCCTACAGTTTTAAAGATATCAAAATGCTTTCAAAAGTAGTTTGTAAAGCTCAATTGGGAGAAGTGTGCTATTACTTTTGGTATGCTTCAGAATTATGAATGATTTTATATTAATATTTTTATGAATTATTTTTCCCATTGACTTAACATTGAGAGCAACTTTAAATGCTTATATCTTAAAAAGTACTAAAGATAAACTCATGAAACTTTCCAATATTGTAGCCTATAGTAAACTACACGTTATATTAAATTGTAGCTCAATGGTACTCTATAGCGCCACCAGGCGGTCGTTTAAGTAAGCAATTCGTTTTTGGCCTCTATCTCGAATACCGTAAGTCGGAATTTTGTGCTTTCTTTTTCTGTGTGTTCCTTGGATGTTAATGAACGTTTTTCAAACTGGGACCATGGACTTCCGTCTAACTAGATTTTTTCGCAATTTGCGATTTTTCGTAAAACACGATTTTTGCTCCCTATTCAACACAGTTTCACTAAACTCGACAAAAATTGGTATATACCCTATTTAGACTACCCCGAATTCAATGGTACCACTCAATTGGCCAAATTCTTTACCGTTTTTGAAATAATCGTAAAGCTAATGAGGTGGGTGTGGTCACAGATTTTTAACATCAGAAATCAACGTGCAACCACTTGTAGTTTGTTAAACTGACAAAGGAGATGTTAAGTCTAAAATTTCGTACCATTTGGTCTTATCGTTGATTTTATATGATTTTTTTTTAAATCCTTAGGATTCTGTAGAAGAGCAATGCTGCCGTCTATTGGAATTAAAAAAACATGGCACACATTTGCATTGTGAGCATTTTTAAATGCTGATATCTTAAAAAATACTAAAGATAATTTCATGAAACTTTCCAATATCATAGGGTACAGTAAACTACAAGTTCTATTAAAATTACAGGTCAATGCTCCTCTATAGCGCCACCAGGCGGTCGTTTGAAAAACACCGTTTTTGGCCTCTATCTCTAATACCGTAAATCAGAATTTTGTGCTTTTTTTTTCCTGTGTGTTCCTTGGATGCTAATGGACGTTTTTCAAACTGGGACTATGGACTTCTGTCTAACTAGATTTTTCGCTATTTGCATTTTTTTGGAAAACACATTTTTTGCTCCCTTTTCAACATAGTTTCTTCAAACTTGACAAAAATTGGTACATAGAATATTTGGACTACCCGAATTCAATGGTACCACTCAATTGGAGAAATTCCTTACCGTTTTCGTCATAATCGTAATGTTAATGAGGTGGGTGTGGTCCCAGATTTTAACATGCTCTAGATCCTACAAAGATTGACAAAACTTAACAAATATTGAAATATAACTTCAATCCTACATTGATAAACACTCACCTAAAATATTGTAGAAATATTCCGATAGGTGGCGCTATAATTGAGGCAATTGTGTTTAAGGCTCTATCTCAAAAACTACTTAACCTAGCTAAATCAAATTTAACATATAGGTTGTAAGAGGTGTGTTGTATAACATACTAGAAATAGAGCATTGTTTCGCCACCTAGTGGTGACTTAAGAAGGATAAGCTAACTTTGGATGGGTCCTCGTATCTTGTAGATAATTGCAGATATCAAAATCCAACCACTTGTAGTTTGTTAGGCTGACCAAGGAGATGTTTGGTTTAAAATTTCGTACCATTTGGGTTTACGGTTGATTTTATATAAATTTTTAAAAATATTTTTCCTCCTATACATGGGACAAACTTGAAATAATGCCACAGGATTCTTTGAAAGAGCAATGCTGCCATCTAGTGGAAATAAAAAACCATGGCACACAGTTGCATTGAGAGCACCTTTAAATGCTGATATCCTAAAAAATACTAAAGATAATTTCATGAAACTTTCCAATATCATAGGGTACAGTAGACTACAAGTTCTATTAAAATTACAGGTCAATGCTCCTCTATAGCGCCACCAGGCGGTCGTTTGAAAAACACATTTGTTTTTGGCCCCTATCTCTTATACCGTAAATCAGAATTTTGTGCTTTCTTTTCTTGTGTGTTCCTTAGATGATAATGGACGTTTTTCAAAGGGAACCATGGACTTCTGTCTAACTAGATTTTTCGCTATTTGCATTTTTTCTTAAAACACATTTTTTGCTCCCTATTCAACATAGTTTCTTCAAACTTGACAAAAATTGGTACATACCCTATTTAGACTACCCCGAATTCAATGGTACCACTCAATTGGCCAAAGTCCTTACTGTTTTTGAAATAATCGTAATTTTATAGAGGTGGATGTGGTCACAGATTTTTAACATGCTCTAAATCCTTTCTTTGTGAACAATGTTTTAGATCGGTGTTGCTTTCAGCAATCAGACGCAATTTCTTCAGGGAATTGCAAATCTAGTTGTCTGATTGCTGAAAGCAATCAGAGTATGTTGTTGTACAACTTTATTATAGTTTATTATTATTATTATTATTATTATTATTCCGCCGGATTTTTGACGGGCTTCTCCTCGTAGTCTAAAGCAGCTATAAAGATGGGATCAAAAGTACTTTGTAAAGCTCCATTATAAGATTTGTGCTATTACTTATGGTACTAAAAGCTTCAATGGGTGATTTATGATTAATATTTTTCTGACTAAAATTTCCCATTGAAAATGCATTGACCAAGAAATTTCCCAGCATGCTTTGAAAAGCTTCCAAAACCTTGAGTGAGATGGGTGTCTGTACTTATGGTACTTCCCAAAACGTCATAATAGTGCTGTAGTACTATAAAATATATGAAAAGACTTACTTAAAGTCTTCTAAACTTTAAATGAATCTATGAGAATTTAAAGTTGTTTAAACTTTAAAATAAAATGTTAAAGGTATTAAGAAACAAAGCACTTAAACTCTGCTCAAAAGAAATCAGTCAAAAGCTTTCAGTAAGGTTAAGATACTTCTTAAGTGTTCCAAGATCTGTTTCCAACATTCTCAAAGTAACTTAAATAAGATTTAAGCTTTGAAAAGATATTTGAAGTCAAGAGTCAGACCTCCTGATTGCTCATGAGTTCCACCTGTTGTACATGACTACAAAGAAGCTTGGTCTCTGCAGATGAAACAATTTCATTCTCAACCTTTAAGAATTTGCATTTAAAGACTTTAGGTTTCTGTGAACAGTGTTAATGCAGCAAAGCTAAGTTCTCTGAAACTACAGGAGATAAAAGAAAAAAATAAACGCTCTAATGTCTTGATCACTGAAATTTGTTTTTTTTTAAATATAAAGTTTAAGATCTTTGGCGTCATCTAGTGGTGGTCTGATAAAAGTTTAAGAGACGATTTCTCTAGATCTGTGGAAACATCTTCAAAGTAGGTGTTTTTGGCTTTTGATAGCAACAGCTTTAAAAATGTTTCACTAGATGTTTGTTTGTAAATGAAACATACTAAAAGTGTTAAAACAATTACAGCTAATAAAAGCTATTTAAAAGACCTAATGAAAGAGACCCAAAAATTTCCCAAGATGCAACATGGCCTCTGGAAACCTTAAGTGTGGTGTCTGTTTGTACTAATAGGTTTTCTCCCATGAGGTTGCAATTGGTATGGACACATGCGCAAACATGTGCTGCGGGTGAGGCCGGCCCCATGCGGGTGAGGCTGGCCCCCTGCGGGAGAGGCCTCCATGTTGTAAAAAGTAAAATAGGAATTGTGTAAAAGAAACCAACAATAGCTTGCAAATATGAATGAATGTGAATCACATAAATTGATAGGTTATTTAGGAAACAGTTTGTTGACTGTGTCTAACTGTTTCAAGTCATATTGAAAGCTTTTCAAAACCTATATGAAAGTCCAAAGGAAAATGACCTAGAAAATCCCCTTCTTGCCTCAAAATGGTTATCTGAAAAACGCTGAGTCAAGAGTCAGACCTGCTGTTCAGTGACAACAAAGAAGCTTGGTCACTGCTGAATAAACAATTTCATTCTCAACCTTTAAGAATTTGTAAAGACTTTAGGTTCCTGTGAACAGTGTTAATGCAGCAAAGCGAATTTCTCTGAAACTACAGGAGAGAAAAGAAAAAAAAACACTCTAATGTCTTGAAAACTGAATTTGTTTTTTATAAAATGTAAAGTTTAAAATCTTTGGTGTCATCTAGTGGTGGTCTGATGAAAGTTTAAGAGATGATTTCTCTAGATCTGTGGAAACTGACATGTGTGTACATATTTAAAGTAGGTATTTTTGGCTTTTGATAGCAACAGCTTTAAACATGTTTCACTAGATGTTTGTTTGTAAATGAAACATCCTGAAAGTGAACAATTACAGCTAATAAAAGCTATTTAAAAGTCCTAATGAAAGAGACCAAAAAATTTCCCAGCATGCCTCAATAATTGGCCTCTCACAACCTTAAGTGTGGTGTCTGTTTGTACTGATGGGGTTTCTCCCATGAGGCTGTTCTTAGTATGGTCACATGTTCAAGTATGTGTTGCAGGTGAGACTCCCTGCAGGTGAGAGTCACTTACTGCATGCAGCAGTCCCTGCAGGTGAAGGTTGCTTACTTCACATAGCAGTCCCTGCAGATGAGACTTGCTTAATGCATGTAGCAGTCCCTCAGGTGAGACTTGCTTACTGCATGGGAAAGCTCCTGTAGGTTAGATTGGCCTACTGCATGTAAGAATTCATACTGGTGAAACTTATGTACTACATGTGCAATTTCCATGTTGGAAAAAATTACATAGGGAATTGAGTAAGAAAAACTAATGACGGCTTGTAAATGTGAAAGAGCTTAAAACACAAAAATTGAAAAACTCCAAGTCAAGAGTCAAACCTGCTGTTCAGTGACAACAAAGAAGCTTGGTCTCTGCTGAATAAATAATTTCATTCTCAACTTTTAAGAAAAGTTTTTTTGTGTCAAAAGCTTTCATTAAGGTTAAGACAGTTCTTAAGATTTCCAAGACCTGTTTCCAACGTTCTTAAAAAAAAGAAAAAAAAACACTTTTTTTGTATAAAATGTAAGTTTAAAATCTTTGGCGCCATCTAGTGGTGGTCTGATGAAAGTTTGAAAGGCAATTTCTCCAGATCTGGGGAAACTGACATATGCGTACATATATAAAGTGGGTATTTTTGGCTTTTGATAGTAACAGCTTTAAAATTGCTTTAATACAGTATTGCTTTCAGCAATCAGACGCAATTTCTTTATAGGAATTGCAAATCTAGTTATTATATTTTATTCCGTCCCTTTTTTTGGATCGCTACTCCTCCTACAGTTTTAAAGATATCAAAATGCTTTCAAAAGTAGTTTGTAAAGCTCAGTTGGTAGAAGTGTGCTATTACTTTTGGTATGCTTCAGAATTATGAATGATTTTATATTAATATTTTTATGAATTATTTTTCCCATTGACTTAACATTGAGAGCACCTTTAAATGCTTATATCTTAAAAAGTGCTAAAGATAATTTCATGAAACTTTCCAATATTGTAGCATATAGTAAACTACACGTTCTATTAAAATTGTAGCTCAATGGTACTCTATAGCGCCACCAGGCGGTCGTTTAAGTAAGCAATTCGTTTTTGGCCTCTATCTCGAATACCGTAAGTCGGAATTTTGTGCTTTCTTTTTCTGTGTGTTCCTTGGATGCTAATGAACGTTTTTCAAATTGGGACCATGGACTTCCGTCTAACTAGATTTTTCGCAATTTGCGATTTTTCGTAAAACACGATTTTTGCTCCCTATTCAACACAGTTTCACTAAACTCGACAAAAATTGGTATATACCCTATTTAGACTACCCCGAATTCAATGGTACCACTCAATTGGCCAAATTCTTTACCGTTTTCGAAATAATCGTAAAGCTAATGAGGTGGGTGTGGTCACAGATTTTTAACATCAGAAATCAACGTACAACCACTTGTTGTTTGTTAAGCTGACAAAGGAGATGTTAAGTCTAAAATTTCGTACCATTTGGTCTAATCGTTGATTTTATATGATTTTTTTTTTTAAATCCTTAGGATTCTGCAGAAGAGCAATGCTGCCGTCTATTGGAATTGAAAAACCATGGCACACATTTGCATTGTGAGCATTTTTAAATGCTGATATCTTAAAAAATACTAAAGATAATTTCATGAAACTTTCCAATATCATAGGGTACAGTAAACTACAAGTTCTATTAAAATTACAGGTCAATGCTCCTCTATAGCGCCACCAGGCGGTCGTTTGAAAAACACAGTTTTTGGCCTCTATCTCTAATACCGTAAGTCGGAATTTTGTGCTTTCTTTTCCTGTGTGTTCCTTGGATGCTAATGAACGTTTTTCAAAGGGACCATGGACTTCCGTCTAGCTAGATTTTTCGCTATTTGCATTTTTTTGTAAAACACATTTTTTGCTCCCTTTTCAACATAGTTTCTTCAAACTTGACAAAAATTGGTACATAGAATATTTGGACTACCCCGAATTCAATGGTACCACTCAATTGGAGAAATTCCTTACCGTTTTCGTCATAATCGTAATGTTAATGAGGTGGGTGTGGTCCCAGATTTTAACATGCTCTAGATCCTACAAAGATTGACAAAACTTAACAAATATTGAAATATAACTTCATCCTACATTGATAAACACTCACCTAAAATATTGTGGAAATATTCCAATAGGTGGCACTATAATTAAGGCAATTGTGTTTAAGGCTCTATCTCAAAAACTACTTAACCTAGCTAAATAAAATTTAACATATAGGTTGTAAGAGGTGTGTTGTATAACATACTAGAAATACAGCATTGCTGTGCCACCTAGTGATGACTTAAGAAGGATAAGCTAACTTTGGATGGGTCCTCGTGTCTTGTAGATAATTGCAGATATCAACATCCAACCAACTGTAGTTTGTTAAGCTGATCAAGGAGATGTTTGGTTTAAAATCTCGTACCATTTGGGTTTACAGTTGATTTAATATGAATTTTTAAAAAATATTTTTCTCCTATACATGGGACAAACTTGAAATCCCTGTTGAGATTCCACAGGATTCTTTGAAAGAGCAATGCTGCCATCTAGTGGAAATAAAAAACCATGGCATACAGTTGCATTGAGAGCAACTTTAAATGCTGATATCCTAAAAAATACTAAAGATAATTTCATTAAACTTTCCAATATCATAGGGTACAGTAGACTACAAGTTCTATTAAAATTACAGGTCAATGCTCCTCTATAGCGCCACCAGGCGGTCGTTTGAAAAACACATTTGTTTTTGGCCTCTATCTCTAATACCGTGAATCAGAATTTTGTGCTTTCTTTTTCTGTGTGTTCCTTAGATGCTAATGGACGTTTTTCAAATGGGACCATGGACTTCTGTCTAACTCGATTTTTCGCTATTTGCAATTTTTCGTAAAACACATTTTTGCTCCCTATTCGACATAGTTTCTTCAAACTTGACAAAAATTTGTACATACCCTATTAAGACTACCCCGAATTTAATGGTACCAATCAATTGGTCAAAGTCCTTACCGTTTTCGAAATAATTGTAATGTTAATGAGGTGGGTGTGGTCACAGACTTTTAACATGCTCTTATTCCTTTCTTTGTGAACAATGTTTTAGATCGGTGTTGCTTTCAGCAATCAGACGCAATTTCTTCAGGGAATTGCAATTCTAGTTGAATAATGTTTTGCTCTTCAACTGTGACTGTGACTGCTGAAAATAAAGACCTTAAAAGGAACATAATTTTAGCTCATGTCTTTGCTTCAGCAATCAAAAGTTTTTAAATGAGATGTGCTCCACCACCACCAACCACCCTTTACCCAGGTGACACACAGGTGTTCAATGTGAACACATTGTTTAGCATCTCATATCTAAATTTACCATAACAACACAACAGGTTCATGGATCTATTATGACAAATGATATGCCTTTAAGACCTGCTTCAGGACAAATGTTTCCACATTGTTGATTTTTCTTTGAAGCGGGACCAGTTTTTATGTAGCATGAGCAAACAAAACTGGAAAAGACAAGTTACCTCTAGAAACAAGTATCAGGTGTTAAGTGCAGCTGAATTTACTCTACATAGAGCAAAGGTGAAATCTGAAGTGGAGCTGCATCAGATGCTCTTTCAGAGAAATATGTATTCCTACTAAAAAGTTGGTAGCTTCTAGTGATACTTAAAATGGGCGTAAACACCCTGCCCTGACTGTACAGTTAAAGACTCACTTCCTGGGCATCTTGTGGCGGGGGGCCTGATCACAGGTGTCAGCTCACCTTTGCACTAATAGTATATGTGACTGAATAAAAGGCTTTACATGTGTGGGTTTATATGCATACATTTGTGTGTAAACTGCTGTTGTATTGTGTTGACTAATTTATATGTGAAGACTAGTTTTAGCCAACAGGTATGTTTTATAACTTGTGAGTGTAGACAGGCCCCACCCATTCCAGATTGCTTCCTACACCTGGTTGTTTTATGATGTTACCCCCCCTCTGTTACCATATTCTACTTTTTCTAAACTCCCCTCTTTCGCTTTTCTTATGAAAAATTACATTTTTGGTGTTTTTAACATGCAGCCTTTTTTTCATGATGGAGGACATATTTAACCCTTGTGCCGTTTTATGGAATTTAGATGACAATGATGTGTGATCCCTCCCATGACAAAAGTGAACAGAGGTGGAAAGGATTTTACATCTGCCATGGACACCAGTGAAGATTAAAAAAATCAGTGAAAAAAAAAAGAAGTCCAGTGGCGCGCTGCCTTCTGGGATCCAGATGGCCCCACTTTTAATGTAGATATGCCTAGGATAGCCCAAAGATTACAATAATGTAAGAATAAAACTGTGTTTCTGAGTATGTCTTTATTTAAATTACGTAGGATCAGATGAAGACAAACAGTAATTTGTTATGTTGACAGTGATAAAGCTCAGGTTTGTGATGCTCAGGTTTGATACATCCCCTTGCAGACAAATAGATCCATTAACATCTTAATTTTCCTCATCTGAGCTTCCATCTGGCTTTAAACTGTATCACTGGATCGCTCTGAGTCTGCTTGCCATTTTTTTTTATATATATGCTAATGTTAGCTTGGGGTTGTGAAGTGTTATAAGCTAGCAGGAGAGAGTGTAAACAAAGGCATGCTGGGAAATGGTGGTGGCTAACTTCTGTGGCAACAGTCCCACTCACAAATCAGAGGTGAATGTCTAATGACAGGCTCTTTTGATTTTAGCTACAAACTGCATAATAATAATGAAAAGACCCATGGGAACAATTTTACAATAGAAAAAATATATAGTTGGAGCCTCCTTTTTAAGCCTGAAACAACCACACATTAAAAGTTGCCTGAAGACTATTTTTGATAGTTAAGTCTCCCTTTTTATGACACCTACCAGTGCTGGTAAATATGATTTGCAGGATTCACAGACAAAAGGATGAGAGTTTTTCAAGAAAATTAAAGTGGAGAATTTCATAACTTCTGTGGCTACTGCTACTCAGCAAACCTATTTCCCTTGAAAGCTCTGAAAATGTTAAGCATATGGCAAACAAAGCCGTAGTCAAATACTCTTGTGCAAATTGTGGATTCATTAAGGCTTATTGAGAGAGTTGAGTGGGTGGGGGAATATCCCAATACATGGCTAAATGACTTGAACTTTTCAAAGTCATGATTTGAAAGGTTGACTTGGAAGGGGAGATTTACTGTGTTTATTGAAAAGAAAAGAATGGGGTTTTAGGGCAGGGAAGAACCGATGTTCGATGCGACGCTGGGAGGATTTTTTTAACCACAAAAGCCAAATCTGAGGGCAAAATCCTGCAGAGTGGCTCAACATTTGATGGCTCAAATGTATGATATGCTAAAAATTATTTATGGCGGCAATATGTGATGGGATTGTGTCCATTTCTCAGCTTCTGCTGAACAGTTCTTTTGTAGCAGAACTATGTTTTTCTTCTACTCCTTTTTTTCTCTCATTCTTTTGTACTGTTTGGTCACACAAATGGAAACACTCGAGGACTGTGGTCAGGAAAATGAAAACCATACGGTTGCTATGAATTGTTCCACAGTCCCCCTTCCTTGGTTTCCTTTTTTTTTTTTGGTGGGCCATGGGAACCTGACAAACAATGGGAGTGATTGAAGGGAGAGAGGCTGCGTGGAGGAGGACAGGAAACAGAGAGCAAGCAATCGTATCTTCTCAGAGAGGGAAAAAAACATGAACTCACACAGATGAAGAGAAGGCTGCGGTCAAACTATAGGATTGAGACCGGGAAGATAGCCAAACAGCTGAAGGCTAATCTGGCAGTTTTAACCCGAAGGCTTTTAAGAAAAAACCCTAAAAACACACATTCGTACACACTGTTGTGTCTTGACCTCATCTATGACCCAGCCAGTAATCATGTTTTGCCAACACTTAGATCATATCTCACAGTCGTGATCAATATGCCTCTCTTTGTTGTGTCCTGTGATACACATCTTCACACCGAGGATGCTGTTTGTGTAATAAGCCGCTGCTCCTCAACTCCATCCTTGCATTCGCCTCTTTAGCATTCACAGGACCGTGATAAATATATGAGCTAATCAATGTGCACTCTCCTCGGCTGTCATCCGCAGTCAGACCATATGCACAGCCACTGAACCTTAAAGGTGAACAGTTGTCAGGCCTTTATGTCACTGCATGCCCTGTGCTGTAATCGAGATAAAAGCCCTAGAGGATCCTCTGAAATCTGTGCATAAATCTGTTTGAAAATCCGATCTGACATTTCTGATGGGGTTTTGCATATTTTTTTATTCTGCATCCTTTTCCCAAAGTAATATTATGCTAACCCATATCAAGTGTTAAACAGGTTTTACAGAAGAAACTACAGTTTAGTCAAGATTTTTGGAGATAGCCAATGATTCATATTCAATATAGTGGTCCAGTAAATGGCAAAAAAAGTTCCTTTTAACTAATCTACTGACCTTGGTTTGTCTCTTTCAAAGTACTGAAGACAAACTGGTCTTTGGGGACAGACGAAGCCCTGTCAGCACAGCAGATTGGGAATGATTGGTTGGACAGATTGCTCCTTGCCTCCTGGGTCATCTTCCATATGTTTAGGTGAACGGGGCACAGATCAGTTGTCCATATATGGATGCTACCCATCTGATAGCTAGACTTTTTTTTTTACATGTAAATAATTAACTAAAAGGTCCTCAATCTGCAAAAAAAAAAAAAAAAAGAAAGATAATTTGACATTTAAACTTGCCTCAACTCCATGTGTTTGCATGCACTATAGAGACATTTAGGAAGGTAGTTTCCTAAAAGAACGACTGGCAGCTTACTGTTGCATCTCCTGACCTCTCGCCTTTTTGGCCCTTTTGTGTCCTCATGTTCTCATCCTCAGCCATCAAACTCATGCTTCTCACCTGCTCACCCTAGTATAAGATGGTCCCATGCAGGTTCTCAATTTCATATCCAGTTTGCTGCACTTTAGACATTCCAATTATCTTCTGGATTCACTTCTCCAGGTTTTTACCCTAACCACACTCAAGCCTCCAGACCTGTCCTTGTGAATTATTACTATTTTACAGATTACATTTGCTTGTCTGTCAGCCTTCCTGCCAAGAAAAGACCTATTCCACCACTCTATGACTGAGACCTCCTGGGGATTTATTAAATTGTACCATTTCTTCCTTAGTTTGCATTTCTTTCGGGTTGTCCAGTCCAAAATCAGTGCAGCCTTACAGCAGAGTCTGAAGCCAAGTGACGTCTTACAGTATATAGGATTTCTTATTTTCTTTGACGTACACAGAGTAAGGGTGCTCTCTAATGATCAGAATGCAGAGCCTTTTGGTTTGGCACACACAGTCTCGGGTTGCAAATCTGTTTGTCAAAGCCTAGTTAAGCTGACTTGTTGTTTTAACCCCCACAGGTTCAACAAGGGTTTTTAAAGACCCACTCCCCTTTTTTTTGTGTGGGTGTGTGTGCGTTTTTAGAATGTTTTTGTGGCATTTTTCTCATGATGGAGAACACATATAAAGAAAATTAAGATTTCTTTATTTTTAAAAAAAGAATCAGGAGAAGATGAGAAAATGCTAGCTTATAGCTGTGACGTAGGTGCTACAAGTTCCCTGCTCTGCTCTATTCGGATGTATTCCCCTATTGACGACTAGAGGGCTACATTCCTGCATGTTTTCCAACATATCCTGCCTGCTCTGGCATGTTCTAATTGGCTGAACACACCTGAACTGGATAATCAGTCATAAGTAGGGCTTGGATATCTGGAAATTAACTAAACACTGTGGCCCTCGAGGCCTGGAGTCTCCTTTCCCTAATGTACATCTTTGTTTTCCTTGTCCAAGCTGAAATATGAGACTACAGCCGCTTTGTCTCTACTGAACTCCTGCCGCTCTGCAGAAACTACGTTGTAGAGAATGACAGGTTGTTTGATTTTGCCAAAAAGTGGCCACTGGGAATAAAAATAGAATGGGATAAAATGGGAT
This sequence comes from Oryzias javanicus, assembly GCA_003999625.1. Taxonomy (NCBI): domain Eukaryota; kingdom Metazoa; phylum Chordata; class Actinopteri; order Beloniformes; family Adrianichthyidae; genus Oryzias; species Oryzias javanicus. The sequence goes on from CM012441.1 coordinate 21,466,988, forward strand.
TCCTAAAGCAGAATGGTGAATGTAACTTGTTTACGTACATGTGTTGAAGATATACCCTTGCCATCCATAAAGTAGTGAATATGAGAGAGGAAAGTCAGGTGAACACTTGGTACCAATGACACGCTTCCACACGGCTCTTTAATACTTTTTTCATGCCGTGCATCAGACCTATAACTGCAGATCAAAAGAGCGGAGCACAACCAAAAAAAACACTTGAAATCAACTTGAAATTTGATTGTCACATTTGAGCTAGACAGTGCAGAGCGACTTCAAAAGGCTGAAATGAGTTGTTCTTCCTCTCTCATTAAAATGACAGGAGAAGTAACAGTGCTATTAAACTGACGGGCAGAATTTGCTTCGAGCTTTTGTTGCATGTATCTGATCTCTAGTCAATCAAGCCATCTAATGACCTGGCTGTCTGGTTGACAGATGATTATGTTAATCACGTTTTTTTCTAGAAACTTTGGTATAATTCATGTTTACCTGTGAGCCAGTTGAGATGTAACCAGTTAAACATGTCTAAATCAAAGTGTCTTTTAACTCTAAGTAGGATTTCTGTTAAAATGACATGTGTTGTTCAGTGCAATTCAGGTTGATGCAAATTAGCAATCGTGCTCTCGGTTTGCTACTACATATTTTATGAGCGCAACCAACAGGAGAGAAACTGCCCAGAGTTTAATTATATTTGTTTCCAAGCCCGTGTTTGTGTGTCACTATGTGTGCAGCTTTGTGTGTTTCTTTAAACAAGCAGGCTCATTATAAAACCAATTTAACCCCCGTTACTTTAATTATGAATTTCAGGACTTAAGTAGAGAATGAGGACTGGCAGTACTCCCATAAGGCTTCTGCTTGGTCTGACCTGCTTCATGTGATAGAAACCACTTAAAAATCCAAAGAAAAATAAAATGGGTCACAACGGGTCAGAGTTTGTGTGAGCTCACCTCTGCATCTCTATCTCTAGTTACCCTCCTCATACTCAGCCCATAAAACTCAATATCTATTCTCTAGGTGTTTGAATGTATTATAAAAATAGTTAAACCACACAAATGCTTTAATTCTCTGGTTTCTATTTGGGAGCAGATGGGTGTGGGAAAAAAAACTATGTAAACTTTCCCCAATGTTCTGTGGGAACGTGGTGCAAAAGGGGAGCAATAGGGATGAAGGAAGCTTAGCTCTGCTTTGTTTTTCAGCTGTTCTCTTTAGGAGTCACCACAGAGAATCATCCGCCTCCATCTAACCCTTTTACCAACATAATCACTGTCCCTCCTCTGAACATGTCCAAACTATCTCAGTCTGGCTCCTCTGCATTTATCTCCAAAACATCTAACATGAGCTCTTCCTCTGATGTATTCATTCCTGATTCCATCCATCTTTGTTACTGCCAAAGAAAACCGCAACATCTTCATCTCTTCTACCTCATGAGCTGCCACCCTGCTTGTTTTGCAGTTAACCCTGCTTCAGTAATGGCTGATTATCTGGAGTGAACCCAGTTTCTGATTGACTAAACACACACGATACACGTGACCAGTACTGAAGAAGGGATAGCAGGGCTGCTGCTCTTTCTAGTCTTCCACACCTTTTCTTACTGACACTATGTAGTCACACATCACACCTGCAACCTTCCTCCACCTGTTCCAACCTGCTTGCACATGCCTCTTCATCTCTTGCGCTCTGTTTCTCTGGACAGACGACCATATACTTAAAGTTTTCCACCTTCTTCTCCTTTATTCCCAGCTACCTCACTTTTCCAATGAAGTAACTCTCATTTACACAAATATATTCTGTCTTGCTGCTGTTTACATTCATTCCTCTCATTTTCAGAGCAAACTTCAGTTTGTCTTAATGTCTCTTCTCTGAATGCAGATCACAATATCATCAGCAAATGTTGTGGGCCACAGAGATTCCAGTTTAATCTCATCTGTCAGTCTGTCTATCACTACAGCAAATATTAGAGGCTTAAAGCTGATCCTTATCACACCTCCACCTCTAACTCATCTGTCCCACCAACAGCACTGTCTTACAGCTCTCATACATTTCCTGCATGACTCCCAATATTTTTCTTTGCCACTCCAGACTTCCTCAGTCAAACCACACACAATCCTTCAGTTTTATCATCTTCTACCACTTGGTCCTCTGCTCTGCCCTGTTCTTGTCCTCTTCATCTTCCCCACTACTAGAGTCATTCAACACACCACCATCCAATGGTGTCTGGCTACACCCTTCCCAATCACATTTAGACACATAACCCTATGTGACACTCTATTTACCTTCAGAACATTTTAACGAAACTCCTCTTTCATGATCACTCCCACTTCGATCCTCCTCACACCTTGATCAATCAGCTTAAAGCCATCCCAAATTTAGAAGTCTTTCCGTCTGGTGTCTTAAACAGTCAAAATTTATTTTTTCCAGCTCATTGACCAACTCTTTAGTTTTCCCAATCAAAGTGTCCACATGTAAAGGTCCTAATCTTAAGACCTACATTCCCAGCTTTCCTTTTCTTTCACTACCAACAAACATCCCTCCATCCTCTCTTTCTTCCACTTACAGCAGACTGGGATCGTCACCCTGTAGCTCAACAGTGGCAGTTATGTTGGATGGCTTTCCTGACTCAAACCCATTTGGATTTACCCAGACTAGAATCCAGCAAATCCCTGTAAGAGACTGGTGACCAACCTGCGGCCAACAGGAGCCGGGACAGGATTTAGCGGGTTAAGAAAATGGATGGATGGGACCAGCAAACAAAAACACTGGATTGTCCCCCTTTGGGGTTGCTTTAAAGAAAAAGCTTAGTTGTGGGATAATTGTAAAACTAAAAAACCTATTTAAGGCTGTTTCATGCTAGTCATCAATGTTGAGAACAGCTGACAATTAGAACACAAACTGATATCAAATCATGGTTTTCAGTGGTGTCCACTTTTCATTAAGATGTTATTGTTCAAAAAATAGAACCATGTTCCTGACTCAACTCACAAGGATCATCTTTCTCAGATAAAAGACTCCTTATAGCAAATGCATCCTCTCTCCAGTCTTCACTCCAGGCTGCCAAAGCTGATCACTGGAGAGGCGCAGCTGCCTAAAAGGTGAAGCCATGATTGATCGATGAAAGTTTTGGTGCTTCAGGGATTCAATCATGTAATCAGTCTGTATTGATTGACCATTCCCACAGAGATAAATACTGAGGCTCTGCCACCATGTGTGGGGTGGACCTGGCACACATTCAAAGTCTTTTGCAATCAAATTTGATTTGGGTGTTGAGGACACGTGTTAGAATTCATGCAGGGACAATGTGGCATGATCACTCAGCAGACACCCTCACTTCCAGCATTTTCTGCTACAGTTCCTCATGATCATTACGTTTTGTTTTGTTTTTTTACATCATACAATTAAGATGTTATTTCAGCTTCACTAAATCACATGATACATAATCCATTTTCCTGGAATTTGAAGAAGGCCTCAACTTAGGTTTACTGATAACTTGTTTCTTTTGTTGCACAGCATAGCTTGTAGTGAGTAGACTGTTCTGAGCTTTATTTGTGCCTAACAACAATAAAAACAAGTGTTGATGTTGTAAATAAGAAATGTTTGACAATATAAAATAATGATTATTGGTGGAAAATCGATAAAAACTCAAACCTTCTTATTATTTAATATATCGATTAATGTTCAAATATGTTAACTTCCACATTAGTGAGATGATGTTCTGCAAAAATATGCTTATCTTATTTGCACTTATAACTTGTAATGAAAAAAAAATCCTCTGAGTCTCTGATGCATTTTTATTTTACAAGCCCAAAAGATTTTGTGTCTGAAATTCCTTCTGGAATAAAAGCAGCAATGATCATCCTTCAAAACTTGACGTCAGAGCTGAATGATTGCCAAAGTCACAATGGCCAGTAAGATTACTGAACAAGTGGCTGCAGATCGATTCGTCCTTTTTCTTCCTTCTATCTCATCATTTACCATAATGATACCAGCACAGAGTACGCACTTGCAGATACTGAACATGATTGTGCTGCCTCAAAACATGCCTTGAAACAAAATCTGTGTCCACATTCAAATATCCACTTCAAATTCTTGGTGTATTGCCTTCACTCACATGTGGAGGAACAATTGAGAGGGGATGCAGCTTTAGCTGCTGTAATCTGGGAAGCACACGTTTGGGAAATTTGCTTTTTTCCTGCATGAGAGGACGATAAGAAGATAAACTCCAGTTCCAACTTTGCAAAATCCAGCTCTGATGTTTTAGCCAAAACTATGTGAGTATTAATACTGGCAAATGAGGAATATGGAGACATGAAAGAAGATTTCAAGCAACTAAAGCTGTACTGACACAATATGTGGTTTTACTTCAAGTAGACTGAAAAAAATTGTGAGCCATGCAGCAGCTTACAACCATATTTAGGTATCTTTAAGATGTAGCATTAATGGTTAAGCCAGCATCCATTAATCCATTTGGACTGTATGCTCCACTTACATTTAATGCCATTGAATCAAGATGAATATTTGTATTCATTTTAAAGGCAAAATAGGCTATAAAGATGTCCATTGTTATCTTGTCATACAAGAACACCAGAAGCATTGGTCATGACTGTTTTGGTGTTTCAGAAGGGTTTAAAACTTCTTTTAGAAGTAAGTTTTGAGTAGAAGACATGAAATAGTGAATGAAATTGTTTAAGTTTTTGAAAAAGCTACAAAAAAAAAAACGAGACATTTTAGTTTTAGATTTGTTTATTTTAGGTGAAAGTTGGTGCCTTAGAAATCCAAAACTTTCCTGTATTTTCATGTTTATTGTTTGATTTTATTTTATTTTTTTGCATTTACTGAATTCCCAACACATACACAAAAGAAAATAAAACTATATATGTGTACAGTGTAGTGGTTAGTACTTGCTTTATAGTGAGAAGGCCCCGGTTCAAGCCTTGGGTGGGTTCTTTGTGAGGTTTTCATGTTCTCCTCGTCTGTGGCTTTTTTCTTCCTCCCAAAGTTTAAAACCACGCTTCATCCGCCTAGAGTTGATTCTGAAATCGTCACTAGGTGTGACCGTGAGTGCGTGTGGTTGTCTGTTTCTCTTTGACCCTGTAATGCACTGGCACCCTGTCCAGAGTATATTCCACCTTTGGACAGGACAGTCTCCAGCATCCTGATTCAGAAAGGGATTCAGTGGTTTCAGAAAATAAATGGATGGATACCTCCTCATATTATGCCATTTCCTATATATTTATATGTTCTTTTAATTTAACTCTGTGTACATTTTAGAAAAAAAAAGCTTTGTACCTTTTTGTAAAGCTTATTCTATTTTTTTTTCTGTACCTTTTTGATAACTTTTTTTTCAGTTTTTAGCATCATCCAAGAGGTAATGGTCAAACTATGTAACTCCCCCAATAAAAACAAAATAAATATTTTACATTGATATAAAATAATTGTAAAGGACACACTGTAATCGTTCAATAATAATCCACATACTACCTTTTTTTACATGACGTTTAGCATCTGTTTGTCTCCATTTGCCAATGCCTCTGCAGATTAGACTGGACAATGCTCTGGAGGGAGGGGTTCTATACGAGACAGTGACTGTGATGAAGGACAGCAGCTCCATCCTCCGGGACATGGCCTTCTCTCTGGACAGGAGCTCTCTCCATGTCATGTCAAGAAATCAGGTGAGAAAACACACCCATTGTGTTGTTCCTGTCAGGAGACCCTCTGCGCTGTGAGGTGATGAGGTGTGTGCTGAGGAGATTTTGGAAGGTTTACGGCTCTTTGGCAGCAGAGCTATGAGGGCACGTGGTGGAAGCTGAATGTGTAGAATACAATTGTTAGGGTAAGCACTTGCAAAACTAAATGAACCAGCAATAAGAGTCTAATTTAAATGACAGGCAACAAAAACAGGTGATTGGGTGATGCTTCATTGTAACTTCTTCTTTCTGAAGGAACTTCTTTGGGCTCAGTGTAATGATCTGAACTTGATTTAGATATTCAGTTCAAGGTTTTACAAGAATTTTCTTGTTGCAACGTGACCAAAAAAAGGTCAGCTGACTTGCTGAATATACTGAATTATTATTTTAAGAAGAGAATACCAGCATTCATTGAACTAAGAATGTGAGAGAGCATGAGACATTTTCACACATGAATTCATTGCAGAAAAATGTAGACCTTTAACTCACCGAGACTCTCTGGAATGGGCAGTAAAAGACTCAACTCTTCAAACATCCGTACAATGTGTACGCATGTTTGCAGTTCAGAACCACATATTTTGATAGTGCAGAGTGTAATCTAAATGTTGCACTGAAAACAAGTAAATAATATGTTTTTTTATTGAATTGAATGGATCCAATTATCTGTAAATGTCATCAGCATTGTTTAATAATAGGAGAATTGGGATTCCCGTTCACGCACCACTGGGAAATTAAGCAAATGTATGATAAATAACATTAAAGTATTATAATTATGAAAAATAAAGGCTAATCTTCATTCAACCAGATTCTGATTGATCACCAAAACCCCATGCTGACAGTTCCCCACATTGAGAGTCCATGTCTGCAGAAGAGCTCGCTGAATATAAAGGCAGCATAAGAGGACAGACCGTTGCTCTAATTACTTACCCATGCGAAATGACTTACAGTTCATGCATCTTTTGTATGTGCTGCAGACACACATTCTGCTGAAAACCACTGGAGGCTTTTCCTTTTTTTTTTTTTGTTTGACTGTAACTCCCCCCTCGTCGGCTCCTCCCTCGGCCCAGCATCACAGAGGTGAGCGGTTGTTGTTACTGCTGGACGATATTCTCTGCACTCATTGCAGATAAGGCTGAACAGCGGTAATCACTTTCAACTCCCATCAAGTGATTATTTTGGCACAGCGGCAGGCCACTGTGAAATGGGATTAGGTTTCTGTGTGGCCAAAAAAAGCCCCTATCACTGCTCTCAGCTGTCTTCTGTCTGCTGAAATGTATTGATCCAGAGTCACAGGACAGTGAGGCAAAGGGCAGTGGGACAAAAACACTTATGGCACTTTTACATTTTAAATGTATCACCCCCTGAGGTTAACTGATAACATCAAGAAGGCTATTAAGAAAACAAAAAATATATTTTTTAGATGTTTTTTTTTTCTTGTAATGACCAAGGCTACTTTTTCTCCTTGTGATAGACTGGAAGAGACAGGGTATCACTTATTGATGAGCTCTGGTTGTTCAAGGAGAGACATGCTTCCTGCAAGGAGCTTGCCAGACATTCTCTCCATTGCTCCCCTTCAGATAATATTTAGGTAAAACCCAAACCCAGCTTGACCAAGCAGATTCTCTCCATATTAAAAAGAGCTTTGGCTTTCCGGCTCCCACATGATTGAAGCAGAAATAAAGCTTCCCCCCTTTCTTGTCTCCTTCCCCATCTTTGCTTAGCTTTCCCTTCAGACTTTCCAGCAAGCTTTTGGGCAGAATTCCCATGAGCAAAAGGGCTTCACTCACAAATTTCCCACATTGCCGGTGGATCGCAAAGATGATAGATTTTTAAGATTCTCCAGAGCCGCACAATACAGGAATGATGAGGAATGAGGAGTGAGGCACGGGCACATTTAGCTGATATCGGCAGACCCTTGTGGAATAACAATGAGCCCCTCTGTCTCCCGCCGGGTGAAACACGCAGGGTTAGCATGATGATATAAAGTGCAGCAGAAAAAAAAGAGGATGAACAGTCTATTTCTATGTATTTTGGAAGCTAATTTTGACAAGAACAAAAAACATTGTTGTTTGTCTTTTATTATTATTAACATGCACAGAAACACATTTTTCTGCAAAAATTGTAACTCAGCAACTGAGGGCTTTGAACCCTGAAAGAAAAGGAAAGCTGCTGAAAGGATTTTTACGGACAGTATCTACAAACTGCTAGAAATCCCACCCATTCACATCTTCATCTCACTCCTGTTTTTAAGTCTTATTTCCCCGTTACCTATTATTCATTTACCCAGTCAGACTGTGCTCAACTGAATGACTCCTAAGCAGGAGGATTTTCATAGATGTCAACTAATCAAAAATGAATATTATTAAATTCATTTATGATAAGATCGCTGATGAATGCTTTGATAACCAATCTTCCAAGCTTTTTGTTTGTTTTATAAACTTTTTCTGTGTGAATTTCAAGCAATACCTACGAAACAGTTTTGACTGTATGACTTTTCAAAGGGTTTGTGAAAAAATAACATAGATGTGAAATTGACCAGGACTGCCCCACCCCTTTAGACCGAGTGTGCTAGATGAAAACTCCTGTATTTCTGATAAGAGACTGGCCTCTTTCAGTTGTTATTTCATGTGTCCATCAATGACACCTTGTGACTTATTAACACTGAAAAATGGACGCTCAAAAATAAGATCACAGAAGACAGAAATTTAGGGAAAAATATCATTGGTTTAAACAAAACAAAGAAAGAGCACACCCCACATTTCTGGAAGGGTGTGTTGCTATCACTCTCTCTCTCTCTAATGTGGTTCGCGCATGCGGGTGAGGGGTGAAACTGATTTGCTTCCGCATACAGAAAATGTAGCGACACTACTGAACAACTGAGAGAACTTGTGTTGTTTGAAAATCAGATAATAGTATTTTAACTGTTTAGATACTAAAATAAATTACAATCTTCTTAATTTTGTCTAAATTTGGGTGAAAAGAAAAACAAAAACCTAACATTTCTCACATGTAAAGTTCTTCCTGTTTCCTGTTGCAAATGGACTTGTATGAGGATGTCTACAATGCTCTGGTTTGAATGTTTGAGGAGGGAGTGACTACAATTCTATTAAAAACCAAGTATGGATCTTTAGAATTAAACAAAGTTTACTATAGTGGTGTGGGGAAATATGAGTTATTTATTAGTGTGCATGTGAAATGTGTCCAGTGTGAACTATAGAACCTATAGGTGGACTGACAGATAAGAGAAGAGAACAACTCACGATTGTGTTCAGGTACTGTCCTGCAACCTGTGACGCTGCTTCATTACACACCTCTTCCTTTTGTATTAAGCTTTTGTCACAACTGCCCTTACGGGTGGATATGGGCTATCTCCATGTGAAAAATTGGCAAACCTGTACATCACCCACATGAACGTTTTAACATTTTAAAACCCTTTGAGTGCGGAAGGTGAAAATGTTCATATTCATATTTTTCTTCTGAACGCTGCGCACTGTGCAGAAAGCCCGTCAGTTCATATTTTGTGCACAACCTGTTAAATGAGGAAATTAAAAAATCAGAGATTAATTTGTTAGAGCATCTTACGGGCATTGACTTATCACGTGACACCCCCCGTGTGTCAGCATTGTGAGCGATCAGTAAGGAGCCAGTGCACGCACATTATTAATGAGTGGAATGCTCCATAAAAGGTGCCATGTGACAGAATCTCCCTATTCATCATAAATGTGTGTGACTTACATCAGCTTTACAAATATTTCACAATACAGTTGTCCCACGCACGACAATGCCATGTTCTGTTTTCCTGAGGTGGCCTCAAGGGAACTTAAAGATGTGTCGTCATAGTAAAATACCTGTAAAGGGTTTAACAAGTCTTTTCAAAGAGAATTTACAAAATTGAAATGAAATTGAAATACATATGATGTATTGTGCAGTTCAGTTTATTTTCAAACATGATTTATATGTACTGTATATTCACTTAACAATTCAGACAGACAATTTCCATTTAAGTGAATAACACAGAACAAAAAAAATAACAATAAAATGTTCTGGCAGATATTTACTGTGAGAAAAACATTTTGTAAAATTGATTGTAAAGAAGAAGAACAATGTTCATCAATAAACTTTAAGCCTTTAATTGCATAATTAACTTTTATGTTTTTTTTTTTTCCATTAAACCAATCTTGTGCAATTATCTCTGTGACACTGGTCACATGTCATTAATAAAGTGGTCTACAAGTTTGTTAATTAACGCAAAACATAAACTTATAATCATTTTTAAAAATAGACACAAATACTGTGGCAGAAGATAGAAGAAATGTGGGTGTGTGTGTGTGTGTGTGAGGGGGGGGGGTGTTAAACCTTTTTAATTTAAGTGCTTTAAACATGTTTTCATCTGAGAGTGGAATTTTCTCCAAAACAATGAAACTGTCTTATAAAGATGTGCATGCTGAAACACTTTTTTTTTTTGGCTTCTTTTATCTAAGTAATTAAAAACGAAGGTCAAAGTTGTGATTTTTGCAAAAGTTGAAACTTAAATACATTGTAGTGAAAGCATAGAATACATTAGATTAATAACAGTGTATATGGTGGTAAGTGGCTGGTAATTTTGGCTGTGGGTGGAGTCAGCCTCCAACTTCCCTGTTTCCCCCTCCGGTGAAAATCCTGTTTTTTGAGTTTTTAACATGAATGTGTGGTATTTTTCTTATGAAAAGGAACAAATGTAGTAAGAAATCATTTTGTTTTTGCATTTCCAAGTATTTCTCCTTTTAAATCGCTGTCAATCAAACTGTCTCAAAAAATCTCAGTTTGATTCATGAGTAGTTAATACGTCAAGATTGTTCTAGCACACATGCGCAGACCTCCTCGTCTGTCCCAGCTAGTGTCCTGTGGTCAAGTTCCGAAGAAGAGAAGATAATCTTCCCGTTGACTGCGCTGAAAAGAACCGCCGTTAGCATTTCTGTGGTCAAATCAGTCGTCACTGGATTTTTTTGTGCGAGTTTCATACAATACTTATTTTAGCAGGACTGAGAGAACGCTAGAAAGACACCATGGAGCTTAGTAATGTGACCACGGAAATGCAAACGGCGGCTCATTTCACCACAGTTGTAAAGGATCGATGGAAGTTCGGTCCGTGAAGCTCTCAACTTCCTCGTCCAAGCTGACAACCAGCTCGAAACAAAACTTCTAGAAATGTTTGTGGAGTGGCAGGTGAGGATTTACGCTAGCAAGACACAGAGTCACCATAATCATACAGGAGGGGGTCCGTGACAGAGCAGCTCGCTCAGCCCCAAAAGCCACGCCCACCCAGAGGATTTTTTTCCAGAGGAAGGCTTCAGATCAACATGAAAAATAGCTTTATATTACGACATTTAGGTTGTGGGATTTTGGTTAAAAACTTCATGATCACAATTAAAACGCTACTTGTCATAGGGGGACTTTAAAGATTAACATTAAGTGTTATGATATTTTAGAATGAAAGTGTATTTTATTTACTGATTATTAAACTATCACTTTGTTTTCTGCTGACACCGAAAATGCATTACACCGCCTGCATTTGATTGATTTCGACTTTATTTTGACTCGCATATTGAATTAGAAACCACCTTGTCATTTGTGTTATAAATTGAGTCTGTTACATAAACTCTGCTTATCAGATCAGTTTAATAAATCAAAAACTGCTCTAAAAGATTGAAGAAAAACAGATGAAGACAAATGAAGATAATACAGTGTGTAAGCGATGTTTACTCATGCACCCAGCCCAGCAGCTATCTTTCTGGCCCCCCGTGACCAAACGTAAAGACCTGTCTTTTGATCTTTTCTTGATTTAGTCGAGTGAGCTTCTAATCGGGTCAGTTCCACTAAACAAACTGAATGTTATCTGCAGAGCGAGCTTCATATTTGATTCTTAACAAGGCAGCAGGAAGCAGGTCTGCAGCTCTCTCCTTGTAAAGGTCACTCTGAGTAATGGTCACAGAACAATTAACTTAGTTTGGATGAGCTCCTGACCACAACAGTTCAAGGATTAGAGCCCCCAGCCCCTCCCATGCTGAAAAATAATTTTGCTAATGGAGTGTTCTGAATGGGTTCTGAACTGCTTGCGAGAAAAAAAAAAAAGAGCAGGTTATTTGTAGGCAGCAGCAGATAATCCATTTTGCCAACACAGACCTGAGAGAGCACCCACTTATGCTATCACAAGCACCGGAGACACTTTAATCCATAATCCACTCTTCATTTGTGATTTGCTTACATCAGGAAATGGCTTGCATCATATGTCCAGACCTAGAATAATAACCAAGGAAAGACACGGTCAGGCAAAGGCTGCTCCTCTAAATGTTTTTTCCCGGGGACGGAGCAACAGCAGTCGCTCTCACTAATGGAAGGCGGATGCCTATTGCCAGAAATTCATGCACTCACATAATGGCAGTGGTATAGTTTGTGGTGCTCCAGTGTCAGGTCTTATGTCTGCTGAAATCAGCACAAACATATTGGGTCCCATAAATCATCTTACTTTAATAGGAAATAAAGAAATTCAAATAAAAAACTTGTATAGAAGTGCACTTCAAAACTGGTTGGTCTTCGTGGAAAACTTCATATTAATGATTTAAATTTGTGCCAAAAGGAAGAGCAGGGAGAGGACATTTTAATGTTAGTCGAGTCTTTCACACAGAATGATGTGAACCAACATTGTCTTATCTAATCTGATTCTAATTCATCAAAAAGTTTTACCTGTACTTTCTCAATTACATTAACCTTTCTGCACCCCAACAGAATGTACGAGGACGGTAAAAATAAATTACGAATTGAAAATAATTAGCAATTGTGCTGCAAATTAATTACACTATAATTAAAAACGTTAGGAAAAGCTGTAAATATTATACTGAGTGATTTAATAGCTATTTCAATTCATAATGCAACCTTGTTCTACATTTGCGTAAAAATTGAGTTTTGGTCTTGTGATCTGATTAATCTGTGGTTTTTTGGGGGGGTTTCTCTTTGACATAAAAAGCATGATATAAAGCATTTGTCACAGTTTTAGGGTGTCAGTCTTACTGTGAAATGGGATGAAACTGTACAGCTCAGTTTTACAACCCAATAAAATGCATGGTGACCACATCTGAGTACTCAATCTTGTGACTCATCACGATTTAAAAACACTGTACATCCTTTGGTTAGAGCTCAACGGACACTTCTGTTATCTGTAAATCAGAACCTTTGTCACATTTGTGATTCTCACCCAATAAAATCAAAATTATTAATATATGTAGTATATACTTTTCTAAGTGTTAGAGAATTTTTTTTGGTCCTACATTTGCTTGTTTTAATGGATCGTCTACTGCATAAACGAGGGCCCATTTGTTTATTAAAAAAAAATATATATTTAGATGCAATTTTTTTGAAGCGATTCACCATACACCACACACACACACACACACATATATATATATATATATATATATATATTATCATAAGGCACTGATGTGACCAGCTGTCCTGCTGTTGGTGTTTGTAAATTGTTTCCACCCCAACTTGGCTTGGTTGTGGAAGTAGTAAATATTGAGGTCGCAGGGCGATGTGCCCCTTGGTGGAAACGTCTTAAATTCAAGTATTGCCAGAGCGAGCTGCGCTGAGTCGGGACTAATGGAAATGCATCACTATAGTGGATAAAATTGACTTGTAACCTGTTACATGGTAGCACATCTGTGGGCCTCTAATCCTCTAATAAGTTCCTTTAATGAATGTTTCATTTTGCTTTTGGGATTCTAAATGGAGCACTCACAGTACATTGGTAGAGTGGTCAACCTCTGATCAGAACTTTGCAGGTTTGTTCGGAAAACGGAAGCTTAGTGCTATATTGGTGCTCTCTACCGTCATCATCACTTTCTGCCAATCAACGGGCGGCTACAACGGCTTCGTCCCAATGGCCCTGTTCCATTTCTCTATGGACGTACAACGGATGGCGCCCCTCTAGAGGTTTAGGTTGGAAGTATGAAATGGGTCTAGTTTGCGGGGAGGCTGTGGTGCATCAGGTCGACTCCTGATCGGAAGATTGCAGGCTCAATTATCGCCTTGCCCGCCCATGCGTTGAAGTGTCCTTGGGCAAGACACTGAACCCCAAACTGCCTCTGGTGGAAGGTTGGTGACAATGAGCCACCATCAGTGTGTGAATGTGTGGGTAAATGGGAGAATGGGTCTTTGAAGCACTTTGGGCCTTCAAGCGCTAAACAACGACATTTACAATGGAAATGCTCAAAACTGTACCGGACTGCTCGGTGGAAACAAGTCTTCAGTGTCCCTGGTTAAGACCCACATTGGTTCTGGTGGTTACAGGGTGGCGCCAGAGTTAGCCAGCGGAGCCGCCATAAGAGTGTGAATGTATGAGGACTGTGACTGTTAAGAACTTTGGACCTTTAAGGAATGTAGATAATGGCTACATAAGTATACACCATTTACCAATTTGGAATGTCACCTAAACAAAACCACTAAAAGCTGCTAACATTTTTTGCTGCTTTCATTACTAAATAGGCAATTGGTCAACTGAGATCATAGTTTTATTTGAAATTTCAGATCATAAATTTGTCTCTTCATAAGGAGCTACATGAATTTGAAAATTCCATCCAGGCAAAGAAAAAAAAGCAAACTCTTTATTTTGGTGTGTTTAGTGACCCATTTACAAGTTAATTTCTCATGTTAAAATATCAGTTTTGAGTGTGACGTTTTGCTCATTCTTCCAAATATCTTTTATTTAAACCTAGAACACTTTTGCTATAAATGTTACACTTTTGCTGGGTAATTTTTTACCCAATAAAAATTATTTGTCATTATAAATAGATCAAAATATGCCAATACGTGATAAATTAGAGAAGATATTTTTATTTTCAGCCAAGGTTTATGCAACAAAATGGAAAATAAAAACATAGGAAGATCCTAAAAGCATGCTCCGAAATTACTGAAAATTCAGGAATTTGAGGAGAAAAACAGAAAAGAAAAATTATGATACTGGAGACTTGGCCTTTGGTCCACCAAATCCCGAGAGACTTTACTCAGGGACCCATGACACTCAGAAAATGCAACATATTGAAAGTCATGTAAATGATACGCGATCGTCCTCTTCGGGTCAATTTGGGTTAATATTTTATAGGAATTGGAATAATGTTTTAGAGGATTGCTAGTAGTTGTAACAATAAATATTTGGTTGTAGAATCCCTTAAACTACAAATCATTACATAGTTAAAATAATCAATCAAAGAAAGTGCTGTACTTCTAGTAAAATTCTTGCTGAAGTTTCAACAGTTGTGCCTGTTAGGTTTCAGATGTAGCTCATTTCCTTTTCTCTCTCTTCTGATTCAGGTGGTCCAGGTCCCGGTGGAGTCCTGTGAGAAGTACGGTACGTGTGCTGAGTGCCTCAGCTCTGGTGATCCCCACTGTGGCTGGTGTGTTCTGCACAACATGTGAGTTATTATCTTCTCCTTCACATCTACACATCATTAAGGATTAAAATGTGGCTATTTACAAAACTGCTCAGCTATAAGTGAGGATCAGAGCGTTTAAAAGAACACTTCTCTGCTGATCATCAGTGGGGCAAATTCACTCAAAAGTGGTTGCTAAATAGGGATGTCCCTTTTAAACAAACACATTTAGAACAACGGAAGCTGCATGGATTCTGTGTGTTATTATCTACTGAGTGAAAAGACAACTGGTGTTAATGGAGGAGGGAGGGATTAGTCTGGCAGTCACAGCGGGTGCACAGCTGCATTTGTGCATACCCGGGGAGAGTTTTGGACCTGACGGACCAAGCTTATCTCCCCCATCTTAATTATCTGACCCACAGGTTAGCTTGCATAACACTTCGATATGGAGCAAAGGGGATTCAGAAGATTAAAAGCCTGTTTCTGAACCCGCCGCAGTGTTTGAAGCTGCCCTCAGCCTGGGATTTAACCCCGTCTCATCATTTCACGTCTGCGTTTGAGCCAGCAGTATTTTGATGGTGATCTGCATTATTTAAATTGAAGCTTTTCATTTAATGCAAACAGCAGTGAAGTGTAAAAAAGTATATTTTTTATGTATATTAGTTACAGCAGAATTACAGCAGTTTTTTTTTTCTTGACTTTGCTTTTTTATTTTTATTCTTATTACTTTTTTTTTGGCAGTGACCGCTGTGTTGATAGGAATCACCTCCAGAATAATGACCAATTGTACCGACAAATCAAGTCCCACTTTTATGTCTTTTCTAATGCAGCTTAGGGGCTTTTTTTCTTAAAAGAAGAAAACTTTGTGATTAATCTTCAGTGTCGTGTTGCTTTAAAATTGTCATTTCCTTGTTCATTGTAAAACAAAATGAAATCTAACATCCTGCAGGGTGACAGCAGGGTTTTAAGAATATGTACCAAAGGGTGAAAAAGGGTTTGATGAGAAAACAATCTTAATAAAAGGACAAAATAAAAGGCAATGACAGACAATCAGTGGTGAAAGGCATCTCATGTCTGAAAGCACTTTGGTTGATGAGAGGTCAAAGGGTGACTGTGTGTACTCTGCTGGCTGTGGTAGGCCTCGTAGAGGTGAAGCAGCAACAGCTGCCGCTGTTTCTACACCAGCGTTTCTGTGGATCTGTTATTACAGTAGAGGCTAAGCCTTCTCAGGATGCACCTCCCTCTCAGTAACAACTGAACATGTGTTAAATGCTGTTTATCTTCATCAATGGCATTCCACATTAAAAAAAAAAATTAACTTTTGGGTTTTTTTTTTTTTTAAGATACATTCATGACTGTTTTAATAGCCAGCTGAGATCAAACTTTATTTCCTTTTCATTCAAATAAATATTGGTTTGGTTACAAGAAAAAAGTTTCCTAGCAACTAAGTAACCACTTTCCATTTCCAACACTAAACAAATTGCTTGAGATGTTCTTTTCAGGGTCACATTATAGTGCTGACCTTTTCACTTCCAATGTTTAATCGCAATCTTGTCTGTAGAAGCTTTTGTATCCGCTATATTATAGAATTCTCTGGAATAAAAACAACAGGACATCAAGGGCAGTTTCTCTGTAAATAGCAAACTGCATTTTATTTTGGCAGTAAAACACTGGACCAGCTTTTTGCTCTTGACATGATTTCCAAAGACATCGAGATTTTGCTCATCTAATGCACATGTTGTTTCAAATCTGGTTTTGTGGACATAAAGAAAAGGATTGGACTGTATCTTGTCATTGGATATCCATACTGCATAGTCACATGTTTTTGCAAATTTCAGTGTTTCCACACATTGGACTATAACTTTTTTTTTTTTGCTGCTGCTGTTATGACACTTGGTTGTTTTTAGGTTATAGTAAAATAAACCTCAAACATCAAACTATATCAGATGAACTGGAGATTCTGCCTTGGAAATGACTGTAATAAACATAAAATAATAACGTTATTATAAATGTCATATGAATTAATTTTGCTACCATGAATTCTAACAGGTGCTCCAGGAGGGATCGCTGTCCACGGATGGATGAAAGCTTCCGTTTTGCCACTGACATTGACCGCTGTGTGAAGGTCATTTCTCACCCGGACAGCATCGCCGTATCAGCACATAGTGTCCCTGTAAGTCTGCTCATCCTTCCAACAATCATGATCCCGTCACTCCTCTCAAAATGTCATTGTGCTTCAGCAATCAGCGTGATTAGCTTTGAACAGGCACTTGTGAAGTAAGTGTTTGCCTAAATCCAAACATAATCAAACATTTTCAAACTCACTTGTTAGGATAAACTAAACCTCAGATAATAAAATCACATGTGACACAGTATCACAATTCATTTAACAACAACCACTCGAAAGATGCAAAGGAAATGTGAAAAAAATACTCTCATATAAGAAATTAAAAGTGTACCTCCATAAAAGCTCAGATTCTGACAGTTTTCGAGGTTCCACGCCCACTGTGATGTGTAGGAAAAAAGGGACAAGGCTTTGAAAAATTCTTTATTAACCTTGCCTCTAAATTTCTTTTAGCTCCTGCTTGAGGTGAACAATGTCCCAGACCTTTCTGCTGGGATTACATGCTCGTTTGGACAGCAGACCCAAGCGGACGGCCACGTCAAAGGAAACAGAGTTATGTGTCTCTCTCCAGCTGGAAAGGAGGTCCCACGGATACCAGAAGGACAAGGTGATCAATGTTAGGAAAAAATGAAATAAAAGCAGCTGATTAAATGATAATTAAGCTGTTTTTCATGTGGTCATGTGAAAAGGTAATGTAGAAATGGATCAAAATTTATGTTTAAAATTTTTTTATTATCTGACAAAAGTTTTCCTTTTTTTTGCAACATAGGCAGTTAGCTCCACTAGGAACCAAGAGACTTTCAACCCCCACTGTGATTATCTTCCCAGTTCCCAGGGCTCTTCTAATTATGATTATGCCATTATTAGCCAAATCTGTGTTGCTTTCTAGGACATAATTTCTGCAGAGTGTGGAGTTGGGAATCTTGAGGCCCCTCACGATTCGATTGGATTATGATTCAGGAGGCAACAATTCGATTATGAAACTATTTGATTGATGAAACAATTATCAATACATCCCAGCTCTGCAATTTCTTTTCAGAAATGTTTCTCTTTACTTCAAGACATTAGATCAATTTCACTTCCTTTTTGTGCATTTTGAAGTAAAGACCAGATCAGTATTTTTGTTTAACTTTAATTATGAACATACAAATTATGACATGAAAAATATTTTGTTTAATAATCAAAAATCTTTCACAGCATCAAAAGGGAAAAATTTTCCCTGAAGTTAACAACCCTAAATAAGATAGCTTTTAGTTTCGTTTGTTACTTTTACTTTAAATTATTTAATTTTTTTTGCATTATTGATTATTATCAGAATCGTTTATGGATCATAATCGATGCTTCTTAAAATCATTTTCTTCTCCCATCACTAGCAGAGTGACAGTAGTTCATTAGACATTTATCTCTGAGTTGTGGACATGTTGGTACGGGGTAAGCCCACCCCCTTTCCCATCATCCATCTGTTTACATTCTCTCCTGCTAGCTTACAGCCCCTCACAACCCCAACCTAACACTACCAGTGTAACTAAAATAGAGAGAAATATCAGAACTATTCAGTTGTACAATTTTGAGCCAGATACCAGCTCAGAGGAGACATATGTGGATCTAGTCGTTTTCAAGCAGGTGCATCAGAATGGAGCAGAGCAGGGGGCTTGTGGCCCATCGTAGTAGCTTCTACATCACACCAACAAGCTCTTTCCAATGACATTTTTGTCTGCTCCTAATTCAAAACAATTTGAATAAAGAAAATCTCAGAAATGCCATTTTAAGCTACATTTTCTTTATATATGCTCTCTATCCTTAGAAAAATGCCACAAGAACGTGTTAAAAACACCAAAAACATCTTTATTATTGGAGTGGATCACTTAAAAAAAAAAAAAAAACGTTCTCCTGCTTTAACCATTTTTTTCCCCCAATCCTGCAACTCCCATATGAATCTTTTATTTTCTTCCCTAATTCTGAGTTCTGCTGCTCCTCACTCTGTTTCAGACTGGGCTGGTGTGGAGCTGCGGCTGAATTCAAAGGAGACGGGTCAAATGGTCGCCAGCACGGAGGTGAAGTTCTACAACTGCAGCACCCATCAAATGTAAGTGCAGCTGCCCCATCCCCCCCCCTCTCTCCCCAAGCCTTTGATTTGTTCGATAAATGGAAGAGCACAACTTAATTTAGGGCACTGATGTACTGATGCTCACAACCCCACTTAAGATTGCTCTGTTAGATAACCTCTGAGTTCAATTTATCTGACAGTTTTCATTTAAATCAGCAAGATGCATTTGCTTCGACGTTGCTTTTTAGAGTGGCTGTGTGTAGGCTTAGTGGTTTCACGTTTGTGAAGCTTACACTTTTATTCTTGCAAATGTACATGAAAACATGCTGAGATAAATTTATGCAGGACTGTATTATATATCTTTGATTTTGTCCTGAAATGCATGCTGTCTAAACAACTGCAGAAGTTTGCTATAACCCTGCCGATTTGAAGCGCTTGGCTTAGGAATTGTTTTAAATATTTAATTTTTTTACCTTTTTCTATGATTTTTTTTTCTATAATTTTCTTATCAAAGCAGTGCAAGATTAACAGTTGATGCAACATTTTCAATGTAAATAAAGAAAAATATCAGTTTTGATTTGAAGTAAAGCTACACTAATTTTAATACTTTTTAATTAAACAGGCTGAGTTGGCATTCTAAATGTTAAGGTTTGTAGTTTTAAAATATTTTTAAAAATAAAAATAGACTTAATACAATGTTTACTTTATACTATGATTTTCTTAAGTCTTTCAGAGTAAACTATATCCATGTATATGACTATATATTACCTTGGCAACACTAAAAAACAATTTATTTATAAAATTTGAGTTATTTTTGTGAACTCTTTTCATTCCCCGGGAGTAAAACAACTCGATCTCTGAGGGTCCGCCTTTGGCTCCTTGAAGCCCATTTCTTGATGGCAACATAGAGTCATCCTGCTCAGCATGTCACCCCAAAAAATATATATATTTCTTTTTGTTAATATACATATAGTGCTGTCCAGGCATTTATCCCCATATTGGCATAGACAGAATTTTAATGGCTATTTGGTTCATTTTGCGGTGAAATTCAAGAAAATAATTGCAAACAACACCAAATGATCATTTCAGCGTTTATTCAACGATGTGAACATTGTTCGGATTTGCACTGGCTATGAACTTTTCTTTTTCCTTTGAAGCATCATTAAGCTCTGTCTATCAAAAATCCTCTTCAGGCATACCTTCTTGGCTTTGCTCAACGATCCACGCTCAAACTAGTTCTCCCGATTCCCTGCTTGCTTTATCCACCAGGAAATAGTCTTACCCCTTTCTCCACCAAGAAATGGTCTGCTCCCCTTCTCTAGCCATTTTTCCAATATCCCCTGTCTGTTTGCGACATTCTCGGATATGTTAAAGCTATCCCAGTGTGTCGTTCAGATTCTTCACCAGAAGTTTCTTCACAAAGTTTAAACGTTAAACTAAATGAGTGTTTCTTGGCCATCGCTAAACTGGCTCACCACACAAACAGCCGGCGTTTACACGACTGCATACGAGCCGGGGGTGAGGGGCTCACAAAGCTAGCTGATCCCCAAAAAAGTGTTTGTGTTAGCCTGGGGGAAGAGCAGACTCTTCCTGGAGGGGGCGGTTCTCAAGTTGTGACGTAAGCATGTGAGGACCCGCTCGTTTTCGTGGGTATGGGAGGGGCTGCTGTTGATGTGGAAGTGCAGGATTTGCTGTGGAGACTCCAGAAGTATCAAATCTTTGTTGTTTTTGTCCTTGTGTTTATAGCAGTTTAGAACACTGTTCGTGTCATTTTTTAGACTTGGCTTTTCTTTAAAATTGGTGCAACTTATTTTTTTCTTTGTGTATAAAATTTGATATTAAATCAAAAATGTGACATTAAGGAGATTTTTTTCTAATTATATTGCAACAAGCAGTCAAAAAGCAAAACAAAACAGAGGATTCTTAATGGTTTTCAGTCATACATATTTCTTTTAAATTTCCTTCTTGGAAGTGACTTCTTGTGGGCCGTCGTTCTCTAGGAACTGTTTCATGGATAACCATTAGTCTCACAACACCCCTTTTTGTCTGAAGGCAGGCTGCCAGAAAATTGTATTTGAGAGACATAAGATGCTCTATATTTTTGTCCTTTTTCTGGTGCCTCCAGGGCAGGTAAAATCCTGTAAATTAAAGAGCCCTTTATTTAAATGCCAACCAATATAAGCCCCCTAACTGGGTGAGGAAGCTGTTATGACTTGAAGGCATTTCGGTAAATGTCAGCTGTATTAATCATAATGGTAAACTGTGACACAAGTCTTTCTTTCTCAACAACAATTAGGAACGGTGACAGTGGTGGATCTTATTAGGATGAATGTCAATTAGCGACATTTGCCACCTTTAAAGCACATTTACAAGAGACAGCAACTTGCAATGTTTTTTCAGCAACTTTAGACATTTAACATTAAAACTAACATTTAACATTTCAACTCCAGATAGGGCAAATCACACAAATCTTGAAAGGTCAAGACAAAGCTATTTTTTAAACAATGTTAGTGCCTTTTGATTTGATTTATAATCTGCATACAGTGAGTTGTGCATTAAAAAAAAAATCAGTCCATACAATGAAAGCAGGACTGACATGACAATATTTTATGTACTTAATGTTTTTTTTATAAAGTCCTACATTTATGTTTTGATCTGTAAAGATATTGTGCCTGTTTATTTTCATACGGTAATAAAAGCTATTTAAGATGGAGATCTTAGTTTCAGTATGCTACATCAGCTACAGCTACAGCAAAAGAAACAAATGCTAAAACATATAGCAGAAGTACAGAAATACATATATTTGAATATATTAATATGTTTAACTAAATTAATATATTTAACGCTCAAATAAACTACTCTTGCTGTAACTGATACTAAATACATAAACTCCTGTCTTGGCCTGCACAATACATTGGAGATGTATCGTCATCACCATATCAGCCTGTGTAATACATGTCATGAAAAGACGCCTTAAATTGCAATTAAGGGTTACCTTAAATGTTTACACATGAAAAAAACAATCTTTTGGCCGCTTGACGTATTTAATTATTTAAAAAGAGCTTTTTTTCGCATTTAACCAGTTAGATGGACCTCTTTTGTGTTACTGTCTTTTTATGTAGATATGGATCATTTGGAGTATAATCAGAGTTCTGTTGAATTTATTTAAATAAATCTGATGCAGTGAAATGGAAATGATGTATTAGTAATTTTACTACATGGTAATGTAAATGGTAAATAGCGTATACTTTCATAGCGCTTTACTGCCTTCCTCGAAGGCTCAAAGCGCTTCACAGTCACAGACCCATTCACCCGTTCACGCACACATTCATTCATACACTGGTGGTGGCGCCGCTGCCGAACGCTGGCGCCAACCTTCTACCAGAGCCACCAGGACACTTTGACACAGGGGCATGTATAGCAAGTCAGATCATTATTGAAATAATCATTACTAATAATGCACATCGCAAGGTTTTCTACTTCTGTCTGTTAATGCTCACTTGCTTTCTTCCACCTTTTGAACAGTTTAGATTGGTGTTTTTGCCTTTAGTTTCCAGTCTGTGCAACAGGGTCAGTTCATTTGAATATATCAGGTTGGCATAGAGAAAAAAGGTAAACAAACAAACAATTAAATGGAAAACTTTACCCAAAAAAAGCATATTTTTTCTTTCTAGAACTACAAGATTAAATTTATTCAGAATAATCAATAATCTATCCATTTTTGCTGACTTTGATCCGGGGGGAATTCCATAAGCATGAATTTAATTTGGCTGCCAAACATTTTTGAATAGCATTTTATGGCACTGCAGACCAAAAACCAAGAGAAAAATAGCTAATTCATGAAAAAAACATTAGGTCAACAGGTGGACAAAACATGTGATTAATAATGCATTCATAAATAAATCCAGTGTATTAGCTCAATGCGCATCCACATGACTTCTATTCATATTAGGCTTTGAAACCTGAATGCCACTATGTCACCACCATATTAGGCTATTTCACAGAAACAGCGGGAAGCTCATCACAGCTGCTTCACACCAGTATGGCCTCTATTAGCTGCAGGGCGACCCGGTGTACTCCTGTGATTAATATTTCATGCCAAACATGCTCCAAATCCAGCACCTTTCTACTCACAACCCCCACCATCCATTCAGCATTGCATCATCCTCTATAATTAATTATAAAGTGTTTTCAGCACCCTACCAGTCCGGTTTTATTAATACCCAACCCTCCAAATTCTTTTTCCTCACACAGCAGAGCACATTTTCATGTCCACGCTTGCCTCAGGCAGCAAATTATGATCAAAATGTAATGACGCTGAACTACATTTATTGGCATTTGTTGCTCGCTTGCACTCATTGGATTTATTGAATTCCTTGCATTTTCTTAACTGAAGAATACCCAACAAATAAGGCGTCAGACAGTTTCTGCTCCTGCACGCCTTTTTTTTAGAGAAAAGCAAGAAAACATTTACAGTGTGGATCCCGTCAGTGTCTCTGTTGGTATTATCAGCTGTGTTTAGCCCTTCTCTGTTGTTTCCCGACTGCTTCCATGCTTCATATCCAAAATGTGATTAAAGTGAGTATAGTGAAGCTGTTTAAAATATATTTAATCCAAAATTGACCGCTGGCTGTAGACAACTGAATCAGAACCAAGGATGCTGTGCTGTTCTCTTTATGTACTCGGTTGTTGCCATAACCTCAGGTTTAATATTGTTTTTTTAGTACCAGGTCATTTTGCACAATGATCACATCATATGCATGTTTTATTGTTAAAACATTGCAAGTTGGA
Source organism: Oryzias javanicus (assembly GCA_003999625.1). Lineage (NCBI taxonomy): Eukaryota > Metazoa > Chordata > Actinopteri > Beloniformes > Adrianichthyidae > Oryzias > Oryzias javanicus. The sequence continues at coordinate 21,491,030 of CM012441.1, forward strand.
TTCCATGGTAGCTTTAAAATTCTCATCTGCTATGATTTTCCTTTAATCCAAATTATCCTCAGCAAAAAAAAATGCTGTGTTTTTTGTGCCTGCAGGAATGTTTTGATAATTAAATTATCTTATTGGGTGGAATGTGTCTAAAAAAGCTAACATTTTAAGAATGAACATATGTGCATTGAAACATTGACATTTGTCGTGCTGTATTCAGTGTTGTGTTTACTGTCTCCTGCAGGTGTCTGTCCTGTGTGAACAGCACTTTTCGCTGCCACTGGTGTAAATATCGCAACTTGTGCACCCACGACCCGAGCAGCTGTTCTTTCCAGGAGGGAAGAGTCAATGCTTCAGAGGTACAGCTACATTCAAATTTATTCCTGACTGTTTTTAAGAGCATTTACTGAAATGTCACACTGTTGCCTAATAGGTAGAATGCAATAATATATTAACAGGAAAAAGTAGCAAGATTAATGTTGAAAAAATAATAATTTTTAACAATCCCAAAATGCTAAGCAGATACTTTTTTTAGATTATTTTTACAGAAAAGTGCAAATGAATTAAAATTCAGAAAAAAATGAACAAAACATTTCTTGTATACACACAAGTTAGCGCATTCATTTCCTTTATAAAACCAATAAATAACACAATTGCCTGGGTTGTCTTACTAGCTGTGTTTTAATTACTTATATGCATAAAACTTGCTCGAGGAGTTGTGGATCCAACAGTTTCACATTTGTGCTTTGTGATGCCATGGGACTTCTTGTGTGCAGGGTCCAGGGCAGCCAATTCCTATCAAGAAGCGTATTTAATTTTTTTAAAAAGTGTTACAGTTTTCCAAAATATGTCCATTTTGACATGACTCAAAAACCACCACCTCCAAGCGCAAACACGCTTTTTAATAAATCCAAGTTTTTTTTTCAAAATTCAGTTGTTTCCGTTAAGCAAATTTACTACTGCAAATCCAATTTGCACAATTTATAGTTATTGGGAGCACAGTTACTGATTGGCTACTTGGGTATTTTCATCAAAAATAAAGAAAACAAGTTAAAATAATCCGAGTATAATTAAAGTAATAAAATGTTAATGTGTTCTTTGTGTGCTTTCAATGGCAATAAATTATAACTAATCTGAATTGTGTCGTATTTAAACCAAAATAAATCCCATGTGGTCAAAGAGTGGGTACAAACCAAAAACAATTATCTTAGAATCACAATTTTTATGTATGTATTTTTATCTATTGATGGAGAACAAGCATTTCCACTAACTAATGGCATCGAATGTCATCATTGTTTGAAGGCCTCATTTTTGTGGCACCAGTCTATTGAATAATCACAGACGTAATTCGGTTGTGTCGTAAATGGAGCACAACAGAGATACTGCTAGAAAGCATTGACTGAACTATTATTAGGTTTGCATATTCTCTGTTTTTCCCAAAGAAGCTATGATGTATATCAGCTATATATAGTAGTTTAATGCACATAGATATTCACACAGATAGAAAACATTTAGTAATTAAGCTGAAGCTTATATTACATTCATGCTTTTCTAGAGAGTGAAGTGCACCATGAATTTTGAAAATGGAAATGGCATTAGGATGGTTTATTGCCCCATTTGCCCTTTTAATCCTTGTGCAACTTTAATCTTGCATGTTTATGTAACAAAATAGGGGAAATTGATGGAATAGACAACAGCAAATTCAGTATGTAAGTTATGTAAATAAAATATATATGATGCATGCTTTTGGGGTTTAACATTGATATTCAATGGGGAAAAAGGTATCAAATCTCCATTATGGTAACATGGGAATTTAATTTAGGGTTTTATAAAATATTACAAGTATTTTTTTTTTTTTTTTTAGGATTGCCCTCAGCTGCTTAACTCTGGGGAAATACTCATTCCCGCCGGCGAGGTGCGACCCATCACCCTGAGGGCCCGAAACCTCCCACAGCCGCAGTCAGGCCAGAGGGGCTACGAGTGCGTGGTTAACGTACAGGGCGCCAGCCATCGTGTCACTGCTCTGCGCTTCAACAGCACCAGTGTCCAGTGCCAGAACAGCTCGGTATGACCCCAAACACTCAGTGGGAGCTTCACAGCTGTAAAGAGAGGCAGACAGTCTGGATGCTGTGCAGGAAATGTGCGGAGGGTGCATCAGCATTTGTGAACACGGCCTGAGGTGTGCAGCCTTTTTGGGAAAAAGGAAAGGGAAAGTGCCACACAACAGTGAGACAACACGGCATCACCACGACTAAATAAATTCAGTCACATATACTATAAAATGAAAAAGTCACACATTAAATTTCAGCACAGAATACATCTTTTCCCCCACTGGCAATATATGAAATCCCAATTTTTCCAAGGCGTGGAGGAAGGGTCGCCCGAGCCAGGCTTTGTGTCTCTACATGTCAAAGAGGACAGGAGCAGACAGCCAAAGCAGAAAATGACAGATGGTTAAAAGCCTTGTCTCTCTGCTCCCCTTTCATCCTCTCATTTCCCCCACTCTGCCTCTTTCTGTGCCTTTCATACACGCTCTCCCCTCCGTCTGTATTTAACCCTCTCTCTCCCCCCCTCCCTGCTTCCACTTTCTGGACACTTTCTCAATCTCTGGTTCTGCTTTTCAGTACATGTACGAGAGTGTGAAGATCAGTGATTTGGCAGTGGACCTCTCCATCATATGGAACGGCAACTTCATCATCGACAATCCTGAGAAGATTAAAGGTGCCTTTGCTATCCATCACAGCCGAGCCAGAAGCCTGTAAAGTACTCAATCCACAGGAGAAAGATACTTTATAGAGAGCACTTCAAGGCTCCCAAAGGACATTGGGAGAAAGTTCTCAATAGGAAGGAGTGTTATCAAAAAGCACCCAATCACTTAGGTGCTTTTTGAGTATGAGGTTCATCTTCGTATTTGTCAATCTTTACTCTTCGTTACTTTTTCTGCCTTCCAGAGGCAGAGTCTCTTTATGTTGGGATTTCCCTTATAACATCAACATATGTAAGGGTTTACAATATGAATGACATAAAATGCAGAAATTTAGATTTAGTTTATAATCTAACAATTAGGTTAAATACATCTCTCTCATTTTGGAGTTGTGGTTTTCATTTACTTTTATTATGTAAGCTCCATCCATCCATCTTCAGAATCCACTGATTCCATTTTGGGTCATGGGGTTGCTGGAGCTAACCCAGTTACTGTTTGGCAAAGGCAGCATACACACACAAATCACTAACACACATATGCACACCCAGGGGCAAATCAGAGATATCAATTAACCCATTAAGCATGTTTTTTGGACTGTGGGAGGAAGCCAGAGTGGCCAGAGAAATCCCACACGTGCACAGGGACAACATGCACAGAAGGGTCCCTGCCGGGGTTTGATTAGGCCCTTCTCACTGTGAGACAAAAGTGCTATCCACTGTGCAGCCCTATCTAAGCTCAATGCAAGATAAAAATCAGTAATAATTTCAATTTCTCATTTAAAAAATAAATAAATAAAACACTGTAGGATGTTTCAGATCCAAATTGTCAGTTCTAGATAGTTTGAGAGAATGTTCCACTATAAGAATTGTGAGGTGATGCTATTATTCAGCTTCCTGTAACTGGCTTTTGGATTCTCTCAGTTGATGAGCAGCGCTCCAACCATCCACAACACAAATATATGTTTTTCTCAAACAGCATCACTCAGACGAACAAACAATTGATCTGTCTCCACAGTATATCTGGATAGGAAAGTGTCAAGAATATGTAGTTTTCTAACATGTTTTAAGTGACTGTCTGACTCATAGCTTCCATCTATCCATTTTCTGTTGCATATGCGGGATCAGCTTGTGAGGGCAGCCGTCTAGCTTGTTTCCATTTAAACTTTTTTCATGCCTGACTTGGACTCACAAACTGACATTTCTTGTCTTACTTTTTTTTTTCTAAAAGGCCTTCTTCTTGCTTTCTCCTGCAGTGCACCTCTACAAGTGCAGTGCCCAGCGGGACAGCTGTGGCATGTGTCTGCGGGCGGAAAAGAAGTTCCAGTGCGGCTGGTGCAGCGGCGAGGGTCGATGCACCATGAAGCAGCACTGCCCTCCCATCTCCCCTTACGCCAGCCGCTGGCTCGACCTCTCCTCCAGGAATGTCAAATGTGCCAACCCACGCATTACAGAGGTCTGCTACTCATCCAGATATCTTCTTAAACATTTAGTCGTAGGGCTTTTTTAAACTTGAGGAAATGCAAGATGTCTTTACTTTGTATGTACGGAGAGAAAATAGACTCACTCTGATTTGTGCATGCGTATTCTTGATTTGTAACTCATATAATACGTTTTGTGGAAAAGTAAAAAAAAATTAAAAAATTTAAAAAAAATACAAAATATAATTCATATATGAACACATTAAAATTACAACAGCTTGAAACTAATTAAACACAGAAATCTATAAAAAAATTTGCACAAATCACCTCTTACGCACACACAACACATAAGTTGCACACAAATCTATCGTGAGACTCTTTTCACAAGTCACAAATTTGTCCGTGAGTGATGCGTTCAAGTACTACTAGAATGCTCGTTCACCATAGTTCTCTTGTCAGCCATTTTAAACTTCGATTGTGAATAATATCTGGTAAAACTTGACATTTTCCCACTTTATTAAAAATATGTTCCCGATAATTAATAGTCTAAATAAGCGTTTTTAAAAAGTAAGTATATTTCCAGAAAACAGCGGTGTTGATCTGCAGCAGCTCCTCTGACAGCACCTCCGAGCATGAGACTTATTAAGTTTAGTATAAATAAAATGTATCTAAATACTTACTTTTCTTGCCACGCAAGCAGACATTGTTGCAAGGCTTTTTTGCCCACTACTAGTCCTTTGTGGATGTTTGGAAATGACTGCCAGAATAAGTTTTAATGAGGAAACAGATGTCTTTATAACAAATAAAAAAAACCTTCACATCGAGGCTGTAGTGGTATGTATCAATCTTATGTAAACTTGTTTCTTTACTTGTTAAATCAGGTTTGTAGATGTCTTTCAGGTCTTCACTGATAAGACACAGGAAGCACTTTTGTCTATAGTCTTTTGGTATCGTTCCAAAAAGCGTGCCAGCTTCACTTGTCAGATATAAACAGCAGACCAGGCTGTAAATATCAACAACAAACACATTTTGTCTGTGGCCAACTTCCAGTTTTCCGGCCAAGTTTCTGTTTACCTGAAACTGGCTTACATTTTGTTCCATGCCTGCTGAGTACTTTAAGTGCTTGACGGCTAAAAAGAATTCATACTGTTTAGAAAGTGGTGATGGACCCTTTATGTCCCCAAACTCCCGCTCATTCTCTAGAATAAGGCACAGTGGGTCAGGCACAGAGATGCAAGGCTCTTCCACTTCAAAGAACTGGGAGCCTTTGATGTCCCTGTCACATTATTAGTGTTTCTGAAGGAAGTGCAGCAGAATGAATCAACCGGCGAATGCTGCTCGGGAGGGAAAGGCAGCTTGCTCTGGCATTGTTCCTGATCTGCTCTGTAGGTCCGAATGTATCCAGCCTGGATGACTAACTTTCCACTGGAGAGGACTGTGAATAGATTCTCAAGGTTTTTCATTCACTGCGTGATTCATTACACTTTATTTTGAATTATTGCCAATGTCAAGGCAAAATTTTTTTGCCTTAAATTCATTTTGTAAATATTTTTTTTATCCCACAATGAAAAAAAATTAGACAGTTTGAAAGGTTTTAAACAAAAAATAAATTTTAAAAGAACAGAAAAAACAGATATATTATGCACAAGATTTATCTTACTGTTTTGTTTTTTAAAGGTGAGCCCAGTGGCAGGGCCATTGGAAGGAGGCACGCTTGTGACGATCAAGGGCCTGAACCTTGGCCTTTCCTTCTCTGAGCTGGAGGGTAATGTTGAAGTGGCAGGAGTGAAGTGCACCCCCAAGGAGGAGGGATACATCACTGCTGAACAGTAAGACATCCCGCTCCTCTGCTCCTATTCACCAACTTACATAAGTCTTCTGTCCATATGTCAACACACAAAAACACCCGAGCAACTTGCAAAACAAAAAAGGCAATCTACTCCCACGGTGACTTTCTCGTTCTCAAAGAGGCTAAGACAGTGGCGTGGCCTGTGTGTAAGCCAGGGTTTTGGGATGGTGACAGGCTTTACGTACTCAGAGTTGAAGGAAGAAAGAGGCAGCCTCTGCCGTTGCTGTTTTGAGGCTGTCGGCACAGCTGTAATTGAAATGCGCTGCATGTCGCTGACTGGAGGGACAATCTGTTAGCCATGTGTTTCTCTCACAGCCATGTAATGTGATTTAGCTCAGGCTGTGGGGACTTATTTATAACCTTGTGGAAAAAAAAATAAAAATAAAAAACAAAACAAAAGTAACATGCCAGCAGAAAAATTGGAAATTCACATACTCTATGAATATAAAGTTGGGCAGGAAGGATTCATTGCGTTGTCTTATTGCACTGAGCAGTGAGTTTCCGGAGCGGAGCAGTGACTTCAGAAGGGGCTATTCATTTGGCTCCCACAGTGCTTTAAACATGGCATTACAGCTGTTGCAACCATTAATTTCAGCATGGGGTCAGTTGCTATAATGACTTATTCATGGTGTACTTCATCTTATTGACCTGACAGGCAATACTGATTGATTAAAGAAACCTCTATGTTGTCATAGTAACTGGAGGTAATGGTGGGTGGCAGCGGAGCTGGAGATGGTGCGGGGTATAGTTTATCATTTGAGTTATATTGCCTTTATAGGGTTTCCATTAGGAAGAAAAATGGCCCTTTGTATTGACCCACAACTTCTATGAACGTCTGCTTCACTCACAGTGACCAGAGGAGGTCATCTTCTAGCAGTGAAGCTCAGGACAAATGCGATTCTGATTAGATGTTTTTTTTGCATAGTTCTTGCGCTAAAATGCATGACATCTAAGCTCTTTCTTAAGAAAAGTTTTTGCTTATGTCTGACAATCAGGTAAATCTCAAAAGAGAAGCAAATAATCATTTCACTGCAGAAAAGGAGCACAAACATTGCCAAAAATTAAGCAAAGTAGGCGTCCAGGTGCTGCTTTTCAAATTAAGCACTTGATTTACCCATCAACATCACTCTGCAGATCTCTGAAGAATTTATTTTCCCGTGAGCTTGTTTGGAATTGTCAGTCGCCACTTACTATTACAATGTTAAGATGAGAAGACTTCAGCAATCATTAAATTGCTTTTCTTCCCTGTTTGTTGTTACTGTTTCTCAAGATGTTGCTTTAAGCTACTTTTGTTCTCCCACACATTGGTATTTTATTTTCTCTAATGACACAATGTGTTTTGCTATTCACTTATTTATTTCTTCTATTTTAAGTTCCGCAAGTGGCCTTTTTTATAATGTGCCATCCTATACTCTTTGCACACATGTCCTATTTTCCACTCGGTTGAATTTATGCTGTGCTTTTGACAGGATTGTTTGTGAAATGGCCGTAGCCCCTGATGGAAGCGTACCAGGTCCGGTCAAGCTGTGCATCGGTGAATGCAAACCAGAGTTACGGGCGCTCTCCACCCACCTTTACTCTTTTGTGGTAATTAGTGGCACAATCAAGTTTACTTTAAAATTTACTAAGAAAAAGTCAATGAGTCTTTCATAGATTCAAAGGTGAAGTCTACATCATTCATTTGCTAAATTGCATTTATTGTGTACTTTATATAAAGCAATAATAGCTTTTTCCTTATTTTAAGTTGCTCCTTAAGCCTTCTTTCTAAGTATTTGCTGATTTAATTCTGTAAAATTTGAGCTATAAGTAATACTGTGCGTGCTGCATTGTGATCTGTGTTGAAGGATGTCTGAGTAAACTCCTGCCCTTTGTAGAGTCCAACCATGGTGGCGCTGACCCCAGGCAGAGGGCCCGAATCAGGAGGAACAAAGGTCACCATTGTTGGAGAAAGTCTGGACGCGGGGAGCACCATTAATGTGCTCTTTGGGAATCAGACGTGTGAGCTTTTTAAGTAAGTTTGAGTACTATTGTTTGTCCCATTATTGATTTTTTTTAAGCATGTATTTAATCAACAGCAGTAATACTGACACAATATCATTTTAATTTATAGTCAAACACAAGATGTAATTGATATATATATATATATATATATATATATATATATATATATATATATATATATATATATATATATATATATATAGTACAAAAAGCAGTAGATTTTGTTCTTTGTGTATTTATAGACATGAATTAAAATATGAAACTTCTATGATAAAAGTTCACAAAGTGAGGAAAGGAAGCCATTAGCCAGAGAACTCTTTAATTATAGTTTTCATCCATAATGTGTCTGTGAAGAAGAAGAGATTGGTCAGACTTTAATGACCTCTCCCCTCATGCATGGCTCATAACTGCATGAAGTCGGGGATTTGCTGCAGCAGAAGTGAGTGGGCCGTCGCAATCAAAGACATGAATAAAATCCCTCTCTTGGTGCTCCCGCTAGGAGGACCAATTCAGAAATCGTCTGCTTCTCTGGTCCGTCGGTGACGGGAGCGGGGGCAGTGCAGGTCAGTTTGACTGTCGACCGAGCCAGAGTTCCTGGAAGCTTGTCCTTCGAGTACATAGATGACCCGACCGTCCAGCGCATTGAGCCTCTCTGGAGCATCACCAGGTAATACAAAGCAAAAATGACAGCAAATAGAAAAGCTGTTTCTCTATTGATGTGATCAGACAACCTCACTGTGTACAATACACAGTATGTCTGTCGCAATAATAAAAAAAGCTATTTCAAATTGCAGCTTGTATGCAGGAGATTTAGCAATCCCCGTCCTGAACTGATTACAGATGCAGTGGATGTGATTTGGATCATAAACTGCTCTTCCTTTTGCTCTTTTCTGTTGCTGTACTGAGAACAAGAAAATTCAACATTTAGAGTCAAACAGGTTCATAAAATAAGCAATACAGATTTTTATTTACCATAATTAGAACTTAACATAATGTTAAATACAATTGCATAGTTATATGCAAAGAAATATGATCAATTCTGAGATAAAAACAGAAATAAAAACAGTGAAAAACACAACCTAGTTATGTTGGGTCAGGTCTTACAAATGTGCTTAACTTCAAAAAGCTCATTCCAAAGATGACTGAAACAATTCACCACAAGTGGCACAAATTACTGCACCTCAGAATTCCTTGATGATGATTAGAAAGCACTCTTTTGTTTCTTGTTGCAACACAGTGCAATCAGCATGATGACACGTTAGGATAAAAGGCTATACTAGACCGTACTGCTTTTTTTGCATTGCAATTTGTTTATTCACGTTTGTTGTGAGAAGAATAAAAATCCTTCTGCGTGTTCATCCTGTACGTAGATGACAAGTGTTGATTTCTTAGATCAAGCTAGAAATTCGGTGTTTATGGACCCACTCCAATTGTGTTTTGGGTGTTTTTCATGTGTTCTTGTAGCCTTTTTCTCACAATGGAGGAGATTTATAAAATAATTAAAGCTTAAAACTGTCATTATGAGTATTTCTTTATTCAACTAAATGTGAATCAGGAAAAAAAAAAATTGAAATTAGAAAATTTGTAGCTGTTTCATGTCACTTGTAGATAAATATATATTTTTCCTCATTTGAGTGGACATCTGGTGTAAAACTGCACATCTGGATTGCTTCAAAATTGCTCGCTTTTTTGTTTCACCATAGTTGTCAGGTAGGGGTTGTGAAGGTCTGTAAGCTGGCAGGAGAGTGTGAAAAATGGATGATGGGGAATGAGCTCAGGCTTACTCCTACTAACAGTTGCCCCCAAAACTCAGAGGCGAGTTTTGAGATACTGCCGCCCTGAAGAAAATATTTAGAAAATGACAGTTTTTTGTTTCTTTTTTGGTACAAAAAAAAAAAGCGGCAGAATCATGAATTAAAGAGCACTGGGAATGTTTTAACAACAGATCAAAAGATGGTTGGAGTGGGACTTAAACCACTCTGGTCACAACTATGCTTTTAAAATCTGGCTTTTTACTGTAGATCTTTTTCGGGAATATAACAAATTTTAGTTTCTGCTAACATAGCAAAACACAGCACAAATGCTAATTATAATACAAACAGATAAATAAATATAATTCCACTTAATTCATGACAATAGGGTGACCTTCACTGCTTTAGAGCAGCATACATGTTTGCTAAATATAATCTGTTCCAACAGCAAACCAAAAAACTCTAACTGTTTCTTACATTTACTTAATTGTTCATGCAGCTTTGTGGTAAAACAAATAAAACAAATCTATTGCTGTGTGTGAAGATTGAAGCACAAAATGAAGGTTTTGTAGCACTTTGCTAAAGTCTTTGTTAAATGATCTTTTATAGGCTAAAACAAATTAAAATAATAGAAATTACAACAAATAAAAATAAAGTTTGAACACAGTTTTGTTACAATCCAAGAGGGGAGCATTACCTGCACTCCATCAAAGAAACGAAGGCACTTAAATTTGGGTTTTAATGGGATTACCCAGCTCTGCGTCCCTGAAGATTAGACTTCAGAGATGTGGCCTGGCCTTCAGCACGGTGACCAGAGGAGCTTTGTAGTGTTGCAATAAATAAAGTGCCCTCACATGAATGTGTCTTCCAATATGAGGCCCTACGAGCTTAGGCAGCCTTTGAAGGGTAAGAAAATAAGAACTAACGCTCTGTCGGGTTGACAAGACTCATGTGTTTTTGTAATATGGTTTATTTCTCTCCTTTTCTACTTTTCAGTTCTAGACTTTTCTTTTTGTTAAGTTTTCCCCTCAGCATAGGTTACGCAAAGATTTCATGGTCTTGTTTATTTCAATCACATCTTGCACAGCTTTGTAAACAACCGGCACCTGTGTCCATGATAAGCCGATCTCACAGTTGAAGATGAATATGAAATCGCAACCAGCTGGTTCTTCGTTTGATCAGCCTCTTCTGTCCAATAAAAAAAACGGAGCTACAAGCTATATCTCAGCAAACAACACATCAAGGCATAGCTCCTGAATATGTTGATGGAAAAAAATTAATCTTTCTGTGTTTGCTGCCCCAATGAAACCACGGTGGGAAGATCCTTAGCAATTGCTATTAAGAAAGTTCGTGCATATCCTGTTGAGGTGGAGAAAAACACATCCTAATCATGTTATTTTATTGTTTCTGTTCAATTAGTGGACACACCACCCTGACAGTGACTGGAACCAACCTGGATGTAGTTCAAGAGCCTCGGGTCCGAGTCAAATATGCTGGACAGGAATCCGTCAATGTGAGTGAGATAGATTCTTAGTCTTTTGTAATTGTTATTGAGAAGGTGAAAAACCTTGATTTCTGTTTCATCCCTCTAAAGCGGTAGTACATCAAGTACTAAATGATCCTTCTTGCATATGGGTAGTTTGAGAATTTATTGACAACAAAATCATCTGTGACCTCTTGGTGATAAAGTCACATGGCAGCAGGAGCGTGGTCCCAAACACTTTTTTTACGAATATCCAAAGAAACCCGAGTGATCGGGAACTCTGGCGGTCGTCTGTGATTCATAGAACCGTAGTTACATACGTAACTTTCGTTTTTCAAGTTTGTTTGTTTTGACATTCCCTGAGAAAGCAGAATTGTGAAAAGTTGTGGGTGTATTTTAAATAGAAAGTGTGTATTCGCACGTAATTTTCTAAAAACCTGCGGCCAGTACGAAACTTTTTTCTTAGTCGCACAGACCCAAGGGAAAGGGGTTAAGGTTAGGATTACGGTTACGGGGGAAAAAGAAGAAGCCCCTCCCTGCTTGTGCAATGTGAACACCATGGGCTAAATACATGTTCAAACGTTTGAGTTTAGTGTGTTCTTCAACTACATCACATGACCAGTGTGATTTTTTTTTTTTGGTTTGGAAAGAACTGCTCGATCAAGCCACCTTAGTGGTTGATTGTGCTGGTTTGATGCCAGAAAAAGTACAGTCACCAACATATTAAGGTTTTGAGCAGTCAGGGATTTGTTTGCTGACAGAAATTAAATCTTAGACCTCCAAAAGTCACTTCTAACCGGATGACTGATGAAGTGCCAGAAAGACCATATTCAACTTATAGTTTTCTCAGATGTGTGTGTGTGCTTTGTTTCTCAGGAATTGACATGTTTTTTTGCTGACAGTGATGACATGATGTATTGAGGGTGGGGGAATGCATACAGCTATACTGTACAGATGTATCTACGTGACAACAGAAAGCACTGGGGATCATCAGTTATAAAGAACATAGAGCAGACAAAACAAGTCTATTTTTTAAAGCCCAAATGCCTTTTTTTATTTAAAAACTGTATTGCTTATGTGGAAAATTCACAATTAGTTAATGACTTTGTAGCACAATGTAATTTATCAAAGAATAAGAAGAAGAGGACACTTTTAAGATGCCATCCATTACTGAAACACAGAAGGGTTTTTTAATAGAGTATACATGTATAAGCAAATTATTTAATAAGCTGTTTAGCAATACAAATCCAACTAATGTAATTTTTAGTTTTAAATGGAATGTCCCTGAATCTGCAATTGGTCTTTGTGTTTGCAGTATATGTTTACAGTTGCTGTATTTTTAAGACACAATTTACTTCATATTTCTGTTCATCCATGTCAAGTTTATTTTAATTATAATTTACTGAAAGACATTTTAATTAGTGTTCCAAAAAAATAAAAAAATTATATGGAATTGAATGAAATATATGTGCTATTTCTGCCATCAATTTAGTTTGCTCTCCGAAGTAGCTTACAACACAGAAATGCAAAAGGATCAGTGCTGATCAGTCAGAAAAACACACCAAACATACTAAATGTGTGGAGAGCTTAGAAAAGAATTTATTAGAATGAAACCATAACTTTTAATGCTTTTAAGGTAAGAATAAGTGTTTACATGACTTTGTTTAAAACTATTGGGGAGATGAGGAAACTTAAAGGTAAAGTAGGTTTTCAAGAGAGACTTCCAGTTACATGAAAAAAATGTAAAGAAATAAACAAAATGACGTTTGTTTTGCTTGTTGGTCCCAGTTCTGGAATGACAAAATGGTTTTGTCTGAATTTCCACCGTTATCTCTCTAATTACTAAAAAAAACTATATGGTGCAGGACTATCTAGTGCACTGGATTTCAAAAGTGATTTGGACAATATGCTCACTTCCTTTTTTTTTCCTTAGTGACGGATATGACGTCACCAATTTCACTGAGTGAAAATCTAATCAAAAGGAACATTTTACGTCTATTTATGAATTAACTGATGATGAAAATGTTGATGTGACAATGTAGTGAGCATCGATGTACACTGGTTTTTCGCAAAGACTTCTGGGAAGTTTCTAGGGTTCTCAATTTTGCAATTGTAGATTTGCACAGCACTAGAAAATGCATAATATAGTTCACTATTTAGTGAATAGTAAAGGAATTCAAACATAACCAATGACTACTTTTACTGAAAACAAACAACAGTGGATACAATTAACTCAAAGTTTGCAAAATGTCAACCTTTATGATACAATTTAATTACAATCAAATGCAATGACAGAAAATCTAAAACAACAAGCTCTTCCAATCACGTGTCATCATGTCATCTTATCACAATTAAATCAAACATACCTTATAAATGTCATTTTTGGCTGTGTGCATTGCTTTGGTAACTTCTTTCAAGTACCAAAAAACTAAAGTGAGTTTGGTTGACCGCATTGTTTATTAAAAAATATATACAAAATTCTACAGTAAACTAATAAATGCAGTGCTTTCTAAAAGTAAAAAGTGGGCTGTATGGTAATTTGTCATCAGGAGGACATGCTCACATGTTATATGACTGCTTTTATTTGAGTCATAAAATTCAAAACATTTTTCTTACTTTTGCTTGATGTTAAGCATGTGGGCCTGTCCTCTCCTCTCCAGGTGTGTAAAGTCTTAAACACAACCACCATCAGCTGTTTCGCTCCGTCCCTGAAAGCTGACTACAACAACGATCAGGAGTCGATCAAACACGTGGATGAGTTTGGCTTCGTCTTCAACAACGTCCAAGCTTTGCTCACTTTTAACAACACGGGGTTCGTCTACTACCCAAACCCTTACCTGGAGCCCCTCAGCCTCACAGGTGTCCTGGAGCAAAAGCCTGGAGCTCCAATTATTCTTAAAGTGAGTAAAAGAAAATCTAACCTCGAAATTGATAGAGAGTAACTTTAGTCAAATTAAGCTAAGGATAAGTTTTAGAATAATTTGTTAATACTGAATACAAATCATTTAATTAATTTCTTTGAAGCTTTTTTTTTTTCAGTGTAATCAACCAGAATCCATCTGGCACATACCAACATTAATTATCTGTTGTTGCTCATAGTAACTCTATCTTATGCAGTGTTGATGTTGAAGCTTTTTATGTGTTTTAGGGCAGAAATCTGGTGCCGTCTGCTTCTGGTGGGGCAAGGCTCAACTACTCGGTGCTGATTGGAGATGCTCCCTGTTCTCTGACAGTCTCTGACACTCAGTTACTCTGTGAGCCTCCAAATCTCACAGGACAGCATAAAATCCTGGTCAGTATTAACATGCAGCTAAGCTGTTCTTTTTTTTTTTTCCTGTCTGCGTGAATGTGGGTCGAGCTCTGTAGGTCAGCGTTTTGTCCCTACGTCACCGAGTTTGTGGGTCACTGCCAGGCTCTCCGTTACTCGCTCGCTTTCTGTCATTGTCTGTCGCTCATGGTCTGTTAGGTTCCCCATTAAAGCTCATTGTCCTCTATAATTATTGACAGGCGCTCTCTTGTAAATAATCTGAGAAACAACAGGGGGGAAAAAAGCATTTTTGCCTGGGGGCTAACTGTTTGCATTTTCCTTTTTTTTTTTTTTTACTGAAAATGTCATATTAATGGTTTCTACCAAAAATATCATTATTCAGGTACAAGTGGGAGGTCTCCACATCTCTCCAGGAGAGGTCCACATCCGGTCAGACAGCCTCCTCACCCTACCCGCCATCTCTAGCATCACAGCTGGAGGAGGATTGCTGCTCATCGTAGTCATCATCGTTCTGCTAGCATACAGGAGGAAGTCACATGAGAACGACCTCACTTTGAAGCGTCTGCAGATGCAAATGGACAATTTGGAGTCCAGAGTGGCTCTTGAGTGTAAAGAGGGTGAGCAAATGGCCCCTATCTTCATATCTGATGTTTCTAAAACTGCATGTCATTTGTTTTAAGTGAATGTTCAGCGTCTTTGTTTACAAATTATAATGGAAATGTTTTAGTTTATTTGGATCATTTAAAAGCTTGTCAAGTTTTCACTTGGCTAGCTGCATTTGTCACAGACTCTTTAAAGTGGAGCTCTTTAATTTACACTCCACGTCTTTATTGCTCAATTAAACTGACTTCTGTTTTACTACTCTTGGATTATCTCTGACTTTCCTCTGCTAAAAATACTGCTGTTTAGTACCACTTTAACGCATCCATGTCATCTGCAGCCTTTGCAGAACTTCAGACGGATATCAATGAATTAACCAGCGATCTGGACAGAGCTGGCATCCCGTTCTTGGACTATCGCACGTACGCCATGAGGGTCCTTTTTCCAGGCATCGATGATCACCCCGTGCTCAGAGAATTGGAGGTGAGAAGCCTTTGAAGCAGGGCTGGACCGGTCATCTGCTGCTTCAACATTCTCACCACAAGTCTGCTAAAATGGTTCAGAATAACAAACAGTTCATTCAGGAGCTTTTAAAATGCTGCCTGACAGGGCAGGGAGGTTTGATTGTGGGTTATGGGAGCACAGTCAGGGTTCATGTTTTTATTTCTCCTTCCTGGTTTATTAGCATCAACAAAAAGTGGTTAAATGCTTCCAGTTAAGTCATGGTAAACCACTCAAATTAGTGCCATAGAGTATTAAGGCAACTATAAAAATAATACAAAATTTTACAGCAATAACTTTAAAAAATTATGACAAAAAAGTCAAAATTTTACAATATTAGTTATAGAATTATGTGCAATAAAAGTAAAAAGAAATGTATGGGAATAAAGTTGTAAAATTATGATAAAAAAGTGCCAAATTAATGAGAATAGTCATGACAGTATTTGCAAAAAGGTGAAAAAAATGTAGCACAATAAAGTTGTAAATAAATGACCAAAAAAAATAAAATTTTTGCAAGAAAAGTCATACAATTATAGGCAAAAAAAGTTTTTCAAAAAAGGATAAACTTCTAACATTTTGACAAAATGTTTAATTTTTACAAGAATAAAGTTGTAAAATTATGACAAAAAAGTTTTTAAAAAGTAATGAAATAGTCATAGAACTATGTGCAAAGAAGTAAAAATACTACTAGAAAAAAAATGTTGTAAAATTATGACAAAAAAGTAAAAAAAAAAAATCATGAGAATAGTCATAAACTTTTCCTGCAAAATTATGACTTTTTGCTCAAAATTTTACAACTTTATAATTTTAATATTGTTACTTTCATAGTTTTATGGCTTTATTGTGATTTCTTTTTTTTATGGCGGCCCTTATAATTCATTGTAAATCACTGTAAAGACTAAATATAATTTTGTTTAGGCAATCAGTACCAATGCTTAACATGTTCATGACAAAGAAAAAATAGACACATTCAATGTTGTAAGCTACAGTTGTTGCATTCTAGTAAAAAAAGAGGGAAAATTGCCATAGGAATTAGTTAAAAGGTTTTTTTTAACCCTTTAACATCTGAGGGATACTGTAACTTTTCAACCTTTAACACAATCAGCGTATTTCCAGCCAATTTTGAAGGAGAAAAGCAGCACGATCCGCTTTTTTCCTTCAAAATCCGCTGTAATTATGTTTATCACGTTAACACAGTCACAGTAAATCAAAGAACAAAAACACTGGAGCTCCGATGTTAAAGGGTTGAAGTCTTATGTTTTGGAATCTTATTTACTGTCACATTACATCAGGTAGCTTTCCTAATTCCTGTGTTGGTGAGAGGAAATTACACTGGAATCTATTAGCAGCTCTTAGCTCCTCAGCTATGGTTCTGTTGAAAATGTTATTCCCTGTCAGTGCCTTAATGGCCGACTGTTTTCATGTCATTTTTAAGGATTCAATTTTGAAGTACTTGATGGCCCCATTGAAAAATGAAAGTGATTGCGAGCCAGACGCCACTTCATTATTGCTGGGCGGACTTGCAGTCATTTTTAGAATGTGTTTTAAATTGAAGTAGGTGTAATCAGGAACTACTTTGGTTTAGATGGACATGTTTTTACATGATTGCATCATATTTTCATCATAATTAAAGGTTGTTCATAAGTTAAGAAAAGACAAATTATCATATTTTTATTTAATTATGTATGTATGCTTTGCTTAAATAAAACATAATCTGTACTTTTTTGTAAAAACCAAGGAGACTTTAGTCCATGTGCAAGTATATTTGCTCTTTAGGACTTCATGTGAGGATTATCGTCTGCATTTCCTTGGTTTCTCATCTATTGTGACTCATCTTGAAGTCAGTATTGTCTACTGAGCGTGTGCATATGTGTGTGTGCTCAAAAAACTACATTTAGGTGCCAGGGAGCGGCCAGGCGAATGTGGAGAAAGCCTTGAAGCAGTTTGCTCAGCTGGTGAATAACAAGGTTTTCCTGCTGACATTCATCCGCACACTGGAGCTTCAGCGCTCCTTCTCCATGCGTGACCGCGGTTATGTGGCTTCCCTCATCATGACCGCCCTGCAAAGCCGGCTGGAGTACGCCACGGACATCCTCAAGCATCTGCTCTCAGACCTTATAGAACGCAACCTGGAGAGCAAGAATCACCCCAAACTCCTCCTCCGCAGGTATAAGATGCCCCCCATAAATGTCACTTCACTACTATACTGTTTTAATGGTTGGGGAGGCTCAGTAAATCCCGGTAGCTAAAGGTTAGGTTTAGAAGATAGGTCGTATGCATATTTCAAAGCAAAAAAAAAAAGCTGCTATGGTTGTGTATTTAAACAAGAACTTTTCTGCTTCAAGCGCCACCAGTTCTGATCAGTGCTGCTTATCTTTGGGCATAGATAATTCATGTGTGCATTGTTCTTTCCAGCCCAATTACCACACCTCCAACGGATGAGCAACTAGGCCAGTGACGGAAAAAAAACCCCAAGTTTTGCGCAGCCGTGTGAAGCATTTGGTTATAAGTCTGAGGGACTGGTAGAATGAACAGACAGGTGAAAGACAGGACTGTTGGAAGAGGCAGAGAGTGGGATGGACTGGCAGAGGGAGAGAACCTAATGGGGAAGAGAGTGTGCAGCAGTGGCTGAGCTGTTGTCAGTCTGACTTATCTTCTGTGTGCCCCTCATGAAACATTCAGCTGTAGCTTACATTTCTTCCCCGTCACCCTCTCCTGTCCTCTTTTTTTTTTTCCCCATTTTTTCCTCCATCACTGGTTATCAACATCCTTCTCAATGGCTGTATGCATTTAGAATGCAGGAGGTCTCAGTTGGAATGGTGTCCTCAAAATATAAAGAACTTTACATTAGTGTCAGTTTTTTGGAATCTCATCAATAGCAATCAATATGGTGAAGTTTTGCAGGTATAATCCAGCAGAAGAGAGTCTAGCTTTGCAGCTTTAAGCTCTTCAGCCAGATTCAAATTTCGACAAGCTTCTAATCTGATGTAGTGCCGCACTTTTAAATAATGCACTTCCCAAAATCCTTCCAGTCTCATGTGGAAGCAGCTAAGCAAAGACGCTGCAAAAATGAAGCTGAGTCAAAGGCGTTTCATGCAAATCTGATTTGTTTTCCAAAATTATGCCACAATCCAAATATATTTCCCACCAGCACCACTGAGCTTTACAGCGCACTGAAGTTTTTATCCTCAGAGACGACGAGGCTGAGCGGCAACGCAGCATCTCGTCAACTCTCCATGTCATATCTCCTGGTTTGCAACACTGTCGGGCTTTTACGGTCTAAAATTATAAGGAACAGCCAAAGCACCTGCTGGGCTCTCTGTGGGACGTCTCTTCACAACAACTGAGAGCTTTTTTGTTTTCTTGCAGAACAGAGTCGGTGGCAGAGAAGATGCTGACAAATTGGTTTGCCTTCCTGCTCCACAAATTTCTCAAGGTAAAGGGAAACCTTTATCTTACCTTATTGCTACAGGTGACAGTGAGAAGCACCGCACCACTGCCTCCTACAATGGCATGCATTGATTTTTTTTAATAGACTAATGTGCATCCCTTCAAAGTAGCAGGAATTTACCGGCCTAATATTGACATGTTTTATACTCACTGTAGAGAGATAATGTTGCCCGTGAGGCTATCTTCAGTTTTGGGATGTCGTAGCTTCATGACATTTGATGCGTAATGCTCTCGTTGCAGAGTAAAACAATAACAAATCTCTTTTTTTTCCCTTTACTTCTTTCCTCTGCCTATTTTCTCTCTCTTCTTTCGACCTAATCCCTTGTTTCCTTTCCAAAACAAAGGAGTGTTCTGGCGAGCCTCTCTTCATGCTGTTCTGTGCCATCAAACAGCAAATGGAAAAGGGGCCCATAGACGCAGTCACGGGAGAGGCGCGATATTCCCTCAGTGAAGACAAACTCATCCGCCAGCAGATTGAATACAAGACGCTGGTGAGTCACAAAGGCATTCGGGATGAAAAAAAGTCCTACATTTTGTCTCTTTTAATTTTTAAATATTGGCACAGAATCACAGAACTGTGCCACAGATCCAGACTGGGAATGCAGTGCTAAGAATGCTTTGTTTAGATAAAATGTATGTGGACAAATAGTCTTTTTATTTTGCCAGAATTTCATCAGATCAAAATACAAATCAAACCAAATACAAGAAGAAACACGAGGTTTGACCTTTATTTTCAAAATGCACTGATAAGTTTCCACTCTTGGTTTAAAAATACTGTTTCTTGTCTAACTATAAAGGAATAATCATGCATAATTTGAAGGGGAGTTGTGTGAAGAACTTGTTTGAGTTGACTGGGGAAAAAAAGGCTCTTAATTTGAAGAACACAGGAGTCTCATTAACCACCAGTTGGGATAGATTTGTCCAGCTAAAGCCAAATCAGTTTAGTTGAGTATATTGCAAGACCGTAGAAACACTGGACAGCGCAAGCCCTCCCCCTTCATGTCCCAAATAGGAAGTACCTGCTGGCTCCAAGAGGCCAAAATGCCATAGACTTCCATTGAGAAGTAAAAAGTTATTACTCAGTCAGAAGAACAATCCTTGCTCCGATGTATTCTTCCTAACATCTTGTTTATAATCCTATTTTTAATGAGATTTTTCACTTTATTGCAAGTTAATCAAGTTATAAACTGAACAATAAGAAGCTTTAGTAAAAGCATGTGGTGTCCACTGGCCCCGCCCCAAATATTTAATTGACAGCTTCTGCCGAGCCACTTTCAGTAGAAGGGGTGTGGACTTCAAACAAGCTCACTCATGATTGGCGAAAGTAGTTCCTATAAAAATGGGACTCAGACCAACTTGGGCCAATCACTGTCGTCAGGCTCCAAAATGACAGTCCCCATATCAGGAAGCAATGGTGACAGATTTGTCCTGACTTAACGAGAGTCGGAGGTAAGGCATTTCCTAGAGGTGACGTCAGACTTCACTTCCTCCATTGTTTCTATGGTTGCAACTAAAGGAATTCAATTCAGATGCCTTTTTTTTGTGATGTAGACATACTAGACCCTGATCAGTAAGCTGTGATTGGTCCAAGTCAGTCTGAGCAAACGTTTTGAACCTTTGTCTTGGGGGCACTACTTACTGAGGCATCTAATTGGCCAGTTTATAATGTGAATGATATGTAAAAAAGAAAGAGTTAGCAAGAACATGATAAACAAACAAAGGTAGCAGAGCATGGATGATTATTCTGGCAAATATAATGACAGTAATAGCTGTTTGTTACTCAATAGAAATCTGTTGGCTCTTTGGTACTTCCTGTTTTAAATTTCAAATAACTTTATTTGTCCGTCAGGAACTTCATTTGCAAACAGAACATCAGCACAAGTAAAGACCCACACAAACAGAACTTTGTTAAAACACATTCATCATCATAAATACATACAAATAGAAATAAAATAGATCAATATTAGACCAACAATCAGTTACAGTCAATATTATCAGCTTTTTAGCAGGTGAATTGAAGTGGTTGTGGCTCTCTTAGTTTTGAATGAGAGGAACCTGAACCAGCAACCTGATAGTAAGAGACGGTAATGTGTAAGAAGACTTGTGTGAGCTGGCAGTGGAGATCTGTGTTTCATTTCTTAGGACTCTGTTATTGTAAATGGAGGAGAGTGACTCCTGCTGCTGTCCAATAGGTTTACTGCTAATTTTAATGATTTTATTGAGAGTATTACGATGCGTGAGACTCAGGGAACCAAACCAGAGTGTAATGTTAAACATGAGGATGGATTGTATAAAGCATTTGTAAAAAGCTGCAAGAGTTGATCGATGAACCTGCAATTTGTGAAGTTTACAGAGAAAAAAAGAGATGTAGTTGACGTTTGGAGAATATGTTTCCAGTCCAGTTGTCATATGCAGTCAATGTTGCTATTCCTTGATATCTATAAAAAAATTCCCATGAGCTTCAAAAAAAGAAGATGTAACACTTGAGGTAGCCCCTCCCTTTCTATTAGAAATGTAAAACATTTTGAGTTTCTGCAAATAAAACCATTTATTGAAACCTTACATATTTTCATGTGATCCAGTCTGACTAAGTGAAGAAAATGAAAAGGACAATTACATATTTTAGTGATAATTAAAATAACGATATTGCATCTGCAGAATTCCATTTGGCTTATGCAAATCATAGTTACACGATGATGATGTGTTTTACATTTCTATTAAAATGGAGCTGGCTGGGTTCCTCTGGCAGCCCTTCCAGCTTTAGCTGCAGAGCAAAGCCAGCCAGCGACAGGATGACACCTCTCTGATCGCCATGTCGGAGGGTGTGAGAGGCTGTGTCTCATTACTTGTTTAATGCTCCTACTGGAGCTGCACAGCTTCATCCTGGAGGTGTGAAATTACATTTCAAGCCAAGATGCTCTGCACCAGGACAGTTTGGTGGGGAGCAGGTAATGAACGGAGTGCCCAAACAACACCTCACTCTGCCTTTTTTTTCTGTCTTTCCCTACCTTGTGTTCTGTCCCGGTTCCCCAGACGCTGAGCTGCGTGAACCCCGACAATGAGAACAGCCCAGAAATCCCTGTCAAGGTGCTCAACTGTGACACCATTACCCAGGTGAAGGAGAAGATCCTGGATGCCGTGTACAAGAACATGCCGTACTCCCTGCGACCTCGAGCTGCAGACATGGATCTAGGTGTGTCCCTGAAAGACCCGTTTTTGGTTTTATATTCTGTGAAGCAAATATATCCTGACACATTACCTGTTGGAATAGGGGGCAGGTGAGAAGAAATTACCTGAGGATCAAGGATCTCTATACAGACAACGGCTCCACATTCATTTCAGCCTCCAATCAGAGCTCCACTCTAGCAGTAACATTAAACCTTTCTGACAGCACACCTACACTCAGCCTTGCACCCACCTCTTGACATCCAGTACTGAATGATGTGGAACAAATCCAGGTGACATGCACCTTCAAAGGGAGTAAATAAGACACCTTGTTTATAGGAACCGTCGCTGCTTTGGACTTGTAGTTTTGCACCTTCGGGGGGTGCTTCAGAATTCGCAGAATTCGTTGCTTTTAGCATCCTGAATTAAAACATCTTTTTCCTACAAAAGAACAATAGAATTGTCAGAAACAGACTACAGTCTGTGACATTTGCACTGCTGTTCTCAACAGGCTCCCAATTGTTTGAAGAATCTACATTATCCAGAAGGTTAATGCAATTTTACTGGGTTTCCAAACAAGATTGAACTGTAAAAAAAAAAAAAAAAAAAAAAAATCAGGTATGTGGAATTCAAACCTAGACTGTCCTCAGTCAAAATTGCATATTTCTACAGAGTGGCGCCAAGGCAGAACGGCTCGAGTGGTTCTTCAGGACGAAGACATCACAACGAAGATAGAAGGCGACTGGAAGAGGCTCAACACACTCATGCACTACCAGGTATGAAGATGAAATTAATATGTGGCAACATTCATCTATCTTTTACCAAAAAAAAAAGATTTGAAAACCTATTAAAGTCTAACAACAGCACAAATGGAATAAAATGACACAAAAACCTTGCGTTAATTTATTTACTTAAAGGAAGTTTTCCAAATGTACTGCATCCTTGGAAACTAAAACTTCAATCCTTTCTTCCTTAGTCTTAAGCCAACCTTCAGTTGCCTTAAGCAAACAACGTTTCAATATGAAAGCTGAGAAAGGATAAATAGACCTTGTGCAGACACTCTCAGCTGAACTTGATCCTGTGCAACACTTTTTATTCAGCCCTTCAGACTGAAAACACACGTCAAGGCTTTGGATGAGTCACTCTGTGCTTTTGTCCATTGATTGTTTCTTCTGACCATCAGCTCTCGGTCGCGTCTGAACAGTTTTTGAACATAAAAACAGACAAATCAACTTCTTTTTTCACTGAAATTTACTGATGTCTTAGTCTGAAGTTTTTTTGCAGCCACAATCTTAATTCACATACACCAGCTTTTTAAATTGAACAAAACCATATATTTTAAGTATTTGTTTTCAGTTAATATTCTTTAACCCTTTAATACCAGAGCTCCAGTGTTTTTGTTACAGTTAACTTTTCAATTGTTAACACGATCAACTTAATTTTTTGGAATCACGTTGATCGTGTTAACGGTTCAAACGTTACAGTATGTTAAAGATTTTGTGTTTAGGCGTCACCTAAACACCTCAGGTGTTAAAGAGTTAATTTGCAACAAACATAAGGAATGGTTTTTTTTTTTATGTTTCTGTGTTTGGAAAATGGCATAAACTCAACACATTGTGGATGTCAGAATTAAACACAGCTAAAGTTCCATTGCTAAAGCTATATTTACTGTAATTACATTTCAGCAGTTCTAGGTTTAAAGCCACTAACTGTGGCTAACTGTGGATTTGGGCTGCCACAAAAGACTGATTTTTATTTATTTATTTATTTTGGTGAAATTTGTAATGAGCAAGTGTTTTAAATGTGACTGTCAAAGTAAGAAGTGAGGAGAGAAAAATAAAGGAAGCGGACTATAGTAACAGAATTATCTACTGTAACTTAAAAAAATAAAATAAAATAAATCAAATTCTGCTTCTTTAAAAGTAATTTTTGTTCCTATCTTTTGATTTTTTTGGCTCTTTTTTTTTTCTTTGAACTAAAGGCCAGTCTTTTGAAGGGCATGAAAGGCGTTTATTTTTTGACATTCATATTTGAGCAGATTTTCAGTCCTTGATTTTCTGTCTTACATAGTATTTGAAATTCCTGAAATCCTTGTCATTGTTTCTTTTGGTCAAAGCAAAAAAAAAAAAAAAAAAAAAACTCATGAGGCTTCACCTTTGTGTCCCAGGTATCTGAGCGCTGTGTGGTGGCCTTGGTGCCCAAACAGATGTCCTCCTTTATCATTCCTTCTTCTGCCAGTTTTCCTCGCAGTATCAGCAGATACGGTGAGTACTGTCGAAGCAATAGTGTTGCACCATCATATCCTGTCTAACATTAGTATTTTGGAAAAGCACAATTATACAAAAAACAATGGAATACAAACGTAAGAAAACTTAATGAGAAAAAAAGATATTGCTTTACTTGTTACTTCATACTAATGCTATTTTCTATTTTAATAAAACAAAAATATAACACAACTAGGCAGTAGAAAAGAGTTAAAAGAATTACAATGAGTTGCAGGAAGTAAGGACCAAAGCTCAGCTACATAATGCCGCTTTACTGGATTCATCACCATGTGACATTACCATGGAAACCACTGACATAATGACTGCAGCTGATTATTCACTCATATCCCAGCTGCTCAGCTGCAGACTACAATAAAGACAAACAGCCTTAAATTGAAATCCGAGAAACAGTTGGAACTTTCTCTTCTTTGACTTATTTGACAAAACAATTGCACAAATACCCACAGAAACAGGCTTTAATGCTCATCTTTTTTTCCCCCTAATTTGGCAACCTAGGTGTGGATGTTCCCTTTCGCTCCACCCCCACCAGTCCAGACAGCCCCCACTCTCGTGTGCCCATGCTGACCCCTGATCTGGAGAGCGGGGTCAAAGTTTGGCACTTAGTCAAGAACCACGACCACGGGGACCAGAAGGAAGGCGAGCGTGGAAGCAAGATGGTGTCTGAGATCTACCTGACAAGGCTGCTAGCAACAAAGGTGCCGCGCAATGTGTACAGTGCATCAAAGTGACAGATGCAGTGAATCATGCTGAGAGCAAACACAAGCACTCAGTTCTATGTATAACAGATTTTCAAGCAACTTGTGTTATTTTTTGCTTATTATCCTTCAATAATTTTTCATTTCTTTAGGTTTTTGAATGTTAATAAAACCTTAAATTTTGCCCCTGCATGAATACATACTGAAAGCTTTAATTCTCTGGTCTTTCGTTTGCTCTGCAGGGGACGCTGCAGAAGTTTGTGGATGACCTGTTTGAGACCTTGTTCAGCACAGTCTGTCGGGGGACCGCTCTGCCCCTTGCAATCAAATACATGTTTGACTTCCTTGATGAGCAGGCAGACCGCCACGGCATCCATGATGTGGACGTTCGGCACACATGGAAGAGCAACTGGTGAGGGAGATGTGGGATTTCATTTTGTCATTTAAATGTATTCTTATATTCCATTTTCCCTATAAAGCAGTATCTTCTTGTATTTTTTCACTAAGGAAAGAATTAGAGCTTTGCTAACCTTTCTGAACCAAGAATTCCATGCGTGCAAAGTATAACCTTGCCAGCTATTCAAATTCCTTGGCATATTCTCAGTTTTGCAAACATTTTCAAAAAGTATTCTGATAGACGCAACATTTTATGTCTTTAAAAATATTTCTGCTCATTTCATGGCAACACAGCCCTCAGTGGACTTAACTAAAGCTTAAAGTCTCGCCTTGCACTTTGACATACAGCTTAGTTTTACTCTTACTTTAATCTCCAACAAAGTTCAACAAAGCCTCCAATGCTAGATTTTTCTTAAGAAATTAATATTTAAGTAGGCTAGCACTCAAATAGACGTAAAAGTAGTTATGTGAAAGTAAAAAAAATTCCAAATAAAAATTTAAGCTGTAACTACTGGTTTATGGTCTACAATAAAACTACATTTGCCATTTGTGGGATTTTTTTTTATTGCAATAAAAACTGGAATAACGAGATAAATTGAAAACTCCCTTGTTCCTTTTTCGCAACACCAAGGCCGTCACTGATCTGCAGAGTCAATGGTGCAAAAAGTATTTAGATAAAAATACCACCAAAAGTATTGGAGTACCGGCTCCTCATCTCTAATCTAATCAAGTAGAAGGGTCTGTTTTATGACTGTTTCTTTTCAGCTGCAGTCCTTAAGTCTTTGTTCCGTTTTGATATAGATTCAAATTTTATTTGTCACATACATAGTATAATATGCAGTGAAATGTATCGCACGACTGTCCAACAGAATGAGGATAAGATAAAGTTAGTTGACAGTAATTTACAATAAATATAAAATATAGAGATTAAAGAAAATCTAGGTGCTAAAAGTTCATAAAAGGTCACAAGTCCACAAAGTTTAAAGTGTCTGTGTGCTCCAAAGTGTTCATTGTTTATCTGTAAAGAGGCATAGCTCTGTAGAAGTTGCACAGAATTGTCAGAGTTCTTATTTAGATATAAGAGTTATATTTGGGGAACTGGGTGGGTAAAGGGAGAAAATGGATGTGGGAGGGGCTTTAATTTTGTGTGAATATCCTGTACTTTAATTTTTTAACGTGTTTTTGTTTGTAAACACTTTGCATTTTTAATGGGTATTTTATTTGCTTTTGTTTAAAGCGCATTGTGCTTGAACACAATTAGAACAAATAAATAAAGTTCGAAGATAAAGTGTGGCAAAATGTTGAATAAATTTATATTAGTACATTTTATTTATAAAGGCGCCCGAGGTCACATTAAAAATAAAAACTAAAAACCTAAAACAATTACAGGAATGAGACAAAAGGTAAATTTGTAGAATTATAAAAAGACAGAACAATGATATATGAATTAGGATCAATATGCAAGTCTGGTGGTGTTTTTTTAGAGAACTGAATGAACTGAAGTACATTTTCTTTTGAAAAGTAACTGAATAAACTTGTCAGAGGTGTTAGAGAACTGTGTATGCCGCTCTTTAAGACATCTTGTAACTACACATTGTGCATTTCCTACACTAATATCTGTATGTATTTTTTGTTTTTACAGTCTTCCTCTCCGCTTCTGGGTGAATGTCATCAAAAATCCCCAGTTTGTGTTTGACATCCATAAAAGCAGCATCACAGACGCCTGTTTGTCAGTAGTGGCACAAACCTTTATGGACTCTTGTTCAACTTCTGAGCACCGCTTGGGAAAAGACTCGCCCTCCACCAAGCTACTCTATGCCAAGGACATTCCACATTATAAAAGCTGGGTGGAAAGGTTCGTACAAGGTTGAGTGCATCTGCACGAAATAAAAATGGCTCCAAAAAAAAAGAAAGATATAATGCGACTCCTATTCTAAAATTATTGAATAAGATCAAAGATGGAAGGAATTTTAGAAGCCCAATTTTGTAGAATTGTCCATGAATCCCTTGATGAAAATTGCACAGTTACTGTGATTTTTAGAAGCCTTGACAGCACTTTATTTCAACTACCATGCATAGTAAGTGGTCACTAAAATGTTAATTTTTTTTCCAGGTTATCAGATTTATTCATTCTTTTCACACTTTAGGGGATTTCCATTAATATAAAGAATGTTACTTTATGACGTTAAATTTCTACATCTTTGTTGGTTTAGCATTAGGAGGAGAACAGTGTTTAGATCAAAGTAAAATGTCTTTTCAAAGAATTTGCTATTGGTTGAATTCACTGAGGTTCTCATTTTCTCAAAATGAACAGCAATTTGTCAAACAAGTTATCACAGTAAAAGACAAATCAACTGTTTTCTTTACCTTATTTCTAAAAATCCTTTAAATCAATATTTATTTTGATCTAGACATAAAAAGATTAACCAAAAAATAGCTTGTGTTGTTACTTGCTTCAGTGAGATCCCACAGATTAGAGAGGAGTTTAAACAAACCAGTTTTAAAATCAGGTTAAGTGGAACTTTAGATGGAAAAAAAAAAAAAAAAACTTGATTTCTTGGTGTCTTCATAGATTTTACTGGTTGAAGCACCATACTGTTCCTGTACATACAGTAATGCGAAGTTGGATGCTGTTTGATTTGAACTGTATTTGTTTGAGGCCCAGTTTACTCTACATAGTGATATGTAATTGCTGAAGTCACATTAGTCCCAAGGCCATCAGAACAGAATCGCCCCCATTGCTGAAAAAATATGACACCTGCCAATGACATCATCCACAGCTGGAATTCTACACCCGAAGTTCAGTTGCATGCAAATCACACCATTTAATCTGAATTTATTTGAACTGATTAAAGTACATGAAGTGAAGAAAAAGGTCTTTTTAAAACACAGTCAATAATGAAAACCTAAATACTTAACTTCACACGCAGTCAGAGCAGACAGGTAGATAGAAAATAGAACAAGTTACAGGAAAGATATATTTCATGTAGAATGTTCATATCTTGCACTAAAGAATGCCATTCGTCTCCGTTATTTTTTTTTTCCCTCTCTTTACTGCCTGCTTCTGTTTAGTGTACATGCACACTTCCTCCTCTGCCTCTTCATGTACCTGCGCCTTCGCACACCCCAGCAAGTGTAGGAGCAAGATGTCCTTTATTTTAAAAATAAATGCTGGAAATAAATGCAGATTGACGCGATTGTGGACACGATTGATACGATGACCAATCAATAGGGATGTGAATCTTACAGCAAGTCACGATTCGATTCGATTCAGATTCTTGGGGTGCCGATTCGATTCTGAAACGATTCTCGATTCAGACATTTAAAACATAAAGGAAAAATTTTAATAAAAAAAAGAAATGTATTTATGATACTGTGCAAATTTATATTATTCAGACCCTCAAGGATTTCACAGAAGATTTTTATGATTGTTCTGGCCCGAAATGGCCGATGTTGCAGCAGCTTTTGTAAAAAGTTGCAATGTTTTTGAATATATACATATTTTTAAAAGCACCTAAAAATTTTAATTATGAAATACAAATCATATTCTCATGTTCCAATTCTTTTTATTATGACATATGCACAAAGTAAATACAGCACAGCATCATCCCCTTGAGCTGTCATTGAACTTGAATTGAACTGTCAAACATAAAATGAATTTTGGTCTTTCCTGCTAACATAACCCAAATGTGTTGATTTAAACATATTTTAGAGTAAAATATTTCCAGTGAAAAATCATGAACTTAAAAACATGATAAACAGATGAATCCTCAGATGTTCTCAGGGATCTTCCTCTTTATCTATTTCTAAAGCATCACTGCTGAGTTGCTGGTAGAGGAAGACAAAGACTTTGAGGAGCTGATCTGGTTATATTGATCTGCTCTGTTTTAAAGAAGCTTCTCTCAGGTGTCTGTAGGTTTGTTGTGGAGGAGGTTCTATACTGAATTCTTTTCCTGCAGACTCTAAATTCTTCATTTACATTACCAGTTAAAGTGAAATAGTTCCAGATTTCCAGAGTCTCTCTCTCTGTATTTCTCTTCATACTCGGTACCTGTTGTGCAGCAGCTGTGTCCCGCGCAATATAACAGACTGATCTGTACCTGCGCCCCCCCCCCCCCCCTCCCCCGCGTGCGCGCCCGGGGACAGCGCACCTACACTCCCGCGTGCACGCAGCGCATGCTCACCTGCGGGGTGACCGTTCACGCGCGTTATGAAGAGAAAAAGTGTGAGAGGATAATATAGAACTATAATTAAAGAGAGCACGGCCGAGTCGGAAGGGAAACGGTCACGTGGTCATCCATGACTGTTGTCACGGTAGATTGATCTCAATAAAGTTGCGGTGAAAATAAAAAGCTGCAAGGTGCGCAACAAATCTCGGGGTTTGATTGGATTTGCATTAAAAGTTGTTATCGAAACATCAGGAAATCCTGGAGGGACGAATGATTTCAACAGTATGAAGGCAGAGAAAGACTTTTCAAACTTTAAGCTCCGGTGATGGACGAGATATGAGCGCGAGCATTTGAAGTGTTCCCGAAGTGTCTGATTTAGCAGATTTTACACACTGCACATCATGTCAAGCTCCTTACCCCAGGATTTGTGGAATCCGAAGTGAGCCCATACATTTGCCAATTTATAACGGGACAGGAGGAATCTTTTTTTCTCTCATGTTGCGTAGCGCGCGCTCAGTAAGCTCCGCTCGCCTCCAGGGAAAACAAACTACGGTAGCCGTTTCGGGACAAACACTACGGCTTGCAAGTAAGCTAGCAGGTTCGAGCCATTAAATAAAACATATAAATGCAGGAATATGGCGGGAGGGGGCGAATCGATTCTTGGATATTTAGAATCGATTCTGAATCGTTAAAAATGAGAATCTAGATTCGAATGTGAATCGATTTTTTCCGACACCCCTACCAATCAATGTGAAGCCTGAACTGAGCTTAATTTTGACTTAAACTTCATGTCTAAAGTTTGAGTTCTACTTAAGTGCAAAAAAAATTTGGTCTGTGCTGGAGGCAAAAAGCGTTTTGGTTTGGTGATCTGTTAAAATTCCTCTCTGATTTTGAAAAAATATTTAAGTGAAGCATTTTATCTTCCTATTGTAATTGAGTATTTCACAAAAAAGAATCACTTCAGAAGGAGGATCTCCTTTTTTCAGTTCAATCCAGGTGCTGCTTTTTCCCTTCAACCGTATTTTTTGAAAAACCTGTGACGTTTGTATTGAACGAAGAGTTCACATCGCAAGCAATTTAATTGGTGACTGACACTTTCACACATTTTTCCTACTAAAAACCACAGATGTACAGACCCTTCCATCAAGGGGATATTCCCTCAACTCTTCCACACGATGGAGTGAATTTGACTGAGCAGAAAAGCTTTAGCATGCAAGACTGTGTCCTTAATGCTGACTGTGTGTCTCCTTTCAGGTACTACGCAGACATCAACCGCCTACCTGCCATCAGTGATCAGGATATGAATGCCTATCTGGCTGAACAGGCTCGCCTTCACTCCAGTGAGTTCAACGTGCTCAGTGCTCTCCATGAGATCTACACTTACGTCAGCAAGTATAGCCAAGAGGTGAGGCTCAGCCGACGCACAGATTTTCTTATGGATTGCTTTCCAGACTCGAGTTTTAGTTTTTAATCCTGTAAAGCCTATTATATCTAAGAATTGACATAAAATTATTATTATTTTTTAAATTAAAATGTCTTTAAACCCTTTGATGAAATCCATTAAAAAAAACATTTTGCAATAATCTTGTTTACAATGATGATGCTGGTGGTGATTTTGTAAGTTTTTGCTCACAGCAATTTTAGTTTAAGTTGCAAAAATATAAACATTGGTGTTCAGAAAAAAAAACCTTATTGACCCACTGTCTCAAATTTGATCCACACATTTTTAACATGGTGTGTGTTTTATGTAGATTTACTGACCAACACATTTTGCTGTGTTTCTATTCAGCAAAGAATCATTTAAAATGAATTACAATATATGAGTTACTTTCACCATAAAGTTTAAAAAATTAATTTAAAAAATTCCAGCTATAAGTGTTTTATGATATTTCATGGAAGCAGCCATTTTGAAATAAGCTGTAAAAGCCCTTGTGCTGCCCTTAGTGGAATTATGATGAAGTACAGGACAGAAAGCATCGACCAAGTTATATGCAAGGGTTTTCAGTATGGATGTAAAAGATATTAGATATGTATTAAAGAATCTATCGAGCAGTAGGCGTAATAGCAGTATCGGTTAGGGATGTAAGCAAAATGATGCTTATCGAAAATGAATCCAGTAACTGTAGTATCGCTTGAAAACCACAGATATGAACATATTATGTTGGTTAAAAGGTGTAAAATCAATCAAGAACTAAATAATCGTTTTCTGGTCAACTGCAGTTTCTCTTTCTGTTTTTTCCTCTACTGTCCAATCATAAGCTTGCTTCTTCCAAGTCAATACCTGAATAAGTTGACAAATGCCATTATTCATTTATAGCTTTAAATGCCATTTGAATAAGAAATATCTAGATTTGAGCATTTTTCGTCAAAAAAAATTGAACTATTGTAAAAGTTAATTGAATCCTTTATGCATCTATTCTTGGACTTTGTATCGAGATTGAATCATGAGAGAGGGAAAGATACACACCCCCTAGTTTTAAGAACATTTTTGATCATGCTAATGAGATCAGGGTCTCAGAAATGGACACTAATGGTTATATTGGCTTAACATTGACATCTATCACCTATTTGTAATGACAACAGATCACCCCGTTTGTTTTCTGCAGCTGATGGTTATCACCTCTCTAAACTGCTTTCATCTAAAGGGACTTGAGCATATTTTCTGCTTCAACAACTTTAGTTTCACAGGCCACAAATCTATCACTCTGCTTGGTTCTTATGGCTTTAACAGCATCACTTCAAACTACAAGAATTAGAAGTTTCACCAACTAAAGTTAAATCAGGCAGAAGTTTCAAAGCTAAGTATTTCTCTCAGGGATTTCTTCACAAAGGCTGGAAGTATGCATGTTGAATACTGAACACAACCTTTTAAGGATTCAAATGATTGTGTTTCTAAAAAAATCTAAGGAATGAGTCTTTGTTTATTCAAATTCAGTGTTTTCTTTTAAAAATACAATATAATTACATTTTATTAAATATATATTTTGTAGAAGTTGTTATATTTCCTCTTAAGACCTGAGCTAATATTCATCTGCATTTAAAAGATGTAATCATGTGAAACATGCATTGTGCTTTAAATCTAAAGGTGACTAAATACATGCTGCATCTGCACTTCTTTTTCTGGTTTTATTTAAAGATGATCACATCTATGTGAGCATGCTGTTTAGGTTTTCCACATCTGAGTGTTTTTCTGTCAGAAATACTTGTATGCTAATTGCCACAGGAGGATGCAGAACGCTATCTTGCGGAGACGACTGCCTCCAAACTTTCTCTCCCGAACCACAGCTGTCACAATTCTTAGATTAATTGGTGAACAAGTCAGTCAGAATGAAATGAAGTACTAAGGTCTGTTGGAGCATAAGTGTATGTTGTCAAAGGGGCTTTTATAACTGATGAATGAGTAACTTGAATTTGAAGGGAAAAAAAGAATAATAAAATACACTTGTAATTTTTTCGAACTAATTTTAATTGATGCAAAGATTTCTGCATTATTTGTATTTGGCTTAACATGTTCCTGGTTTCTCAACATGTTCCACGTATGTTTTTCTGCATTTTAGATCATTGAAGCCCTTGAGCAAGACGAACAAGCCCAGAAGCAGAAGCTGGCATATAAAGTGGAGCAGATCACCTTAGCCATGTCCGCGGAGAGCTGAAACAAATACACACCAAAACAGCAGCCCGCGGACACGCACACATCATCCATATGCGCACACTGTACACTGTGCACACTGCAAATCAAACGGCAGCACGCTGGGGTCACAGCTTGAAATCACCGCTCATGCACATGTGCATGTATGGACATACAGGAATCAGGAAGGACATTTAATGCTGCAGAGGGAGAGATTTTAATGGACCTATTGTGTGAACATCTGGATACACAAACACTCAAATGTACATACACAAAAAACAGCGGAGCATCCCAAAGTAAGACTTAAAAAATCCAATGTCACTTTTTTTTTTCCCCTCAAAGGAACTAAGAGACAAACACTCAACTTCCTCTCCAAATATAAGAATGAGAAGATTTATGTCGTCATAGCTGCAATCTCATCTGCTGAGATGGTTTGTCTTTTCTGTTGGTTCTAGGACTAAGAGTGTGTGGTTTGGCTGGAGTTCTGAGGAAATCTGTATTGTTTAAAAAGATTTGATGAGACAAAACTACTTTTTCTGAGTGCAAAGATGAAGGAACTAGACATTAACAGCTTGGAGCAACATTAGAGTACCTATTCTAAAACAAAAAAAAAGGGTTGTTGCTTTTGTGCTCCTGACTCTATCTGAAGGGCTCTTAGAGCCTTGTAACACTATTCTCTATTCAGCAACAGCTGTCTAACCGACCAGCTTTTAAATCTCCCACTGACAAGGTTAGGGTCTAACTGTTTAATAATCCAACACACAGACGTCTTAACTATCCCGTTTTAAATATATGGAGAGATATTTTTGGCCCACTCCTTGGCTTTTAGTGCCAAGTATAATTTACCTTCAGTTTCATTCATGTTAAATGTTCCTGTAAAGGCTATTAATAACACATGCCATTGTACGGAGGAGATCTTGCTCAGGATAGGGAACTTTTAGTGATAATCTATAGGCCACTAATTCAGACATTCAAAGATAGGTGGAGACCAAATTGAACCGCAGTAGACAGCATGATTAATTATGTCATAGGCGTGATGGTGGATATGATTAGCTGAACCCTGGCCCTCAGCACTGCTCACTTACTGTCACTTTCTTCTCAGTTATCGTTTACATTGAGCTTAATACTTGAAATGCACTTGGTTTACAAGATACTAAGATAACTTGCAGCTCCAGTGAGGTAATCTGAATAGATTAAGTCTGATAAAGGCCTTTTATGCCTTATTGATTTTCCTAATATACCTAATATGAGCGTGACCTGAAAATGGAATGTGGGTAGAAAAGATTTCTGCTTTCCCGCAGATGTAGAGATCAAAGAGCTGCAGCTAAGTGTTTGAGAGTTTCTTATATTTTGTAAACGTTTGTAGATATTTATTTTATGCTATTTGATTATTGCTTGTAAAGTCTGTCTTTGCTTTAGACTGTTTTGTGTTTCATTTCAGACGGTTTCATTTTGCATTCTGGTGTACATTTTTACCTAACAGCTTGTTGTATCCTTGCTGCTGTAGTTTTAGTGCCATGTCTGAACATTCAAGTATTTATAATTATTACAAAAAAAAAAAAAAAGAAAGAAATCTCAGCCTCATTTCAGCAATTGCAGTGATGAAAGATAAATGCCTTTCTGTGCTTCAGGCCCTGTAATCGCTTATATAAACTCACAGCGATTATGATAAGATTGTGATATCTTTTGTGGTGCTGGTGATTTTACTGTTGCAGTATTTGTGGAGTAGTTACACTCCCCAAAGGACCTTAACTCATGTTAAAACAAAAGAACAAGATAAAATGAGATGAGCAACAAATGCATTTCATGTTAAATGTTAAAATATGACAGAATTCATCTGTTTTATGTGTGGTTTGATGATAATACTTTTTAAATGTGTTGTGCAATAATCTGTCTGACATTTAAACTGTAAGTTTTTTTAAGATATGTATTACTGTATAAATACTGTACATAAAAAACACTCCTATTTTGCAAGCAAAAGATTCACTTTTTACTGTTGTTATACATTAAATGCGCAACTGATGAAACTGAACTTTTTCCACGTTTGTTGAGTTTTTGGTACATTAAGAAGGAAAATTCACATTGAATATTTGTGAACATCTAGAACATTTTTTCTGCCAAATTGCATAGAGAATCCATCAAACATCAGTGCACAGAATCACTTTATGTCTCATCCATCTTTTTGACAGGGATTTGGTTTTGCATTTCGGGACAAAATGAACCAGTGGCTATTGTAAAAAGAAGGCCTGTGTGAACCCTGCGACCATAACTCAATAATCCTTTTTTTTTCTTACAAAGTAAGTGGGCTTTCAGCATACTAATTCAATATCTGAGAGGGTTTTTTTGTGAAATCCCAACAGTAGATCCATCATTCAATCTCTATAGTTTCCTTTAATGCAATTGCATGTCCAACACCCAAATGACATTAAAGTGCAGGCTACAACTACAACAAATGTAGATGAGAAAAAAAAAAAAAAGCCCACAGCTGTGCCTGTCAAGCAAATTGGTTTATACTCGCAAAAGGACTGACGAGACAAAACGAAGAAGTGAAATACTTTTTTTTATTCAAGAAAAGTTTCTCAAAGTGACTAAGCAACCAGCATTCCAACTTTGAAAAAAAGAGATAAAGAAGAGTCCTTCACATTTGGCAGAGATTTAGTCAGATGCTTAGTTGGATTTCACCGCACATGTGGTGGATTTCAGTAAAGCCTTCCATAAGAAGAGGGCACTGTGTTTCCAGCCCAAACACTAGCAAAGCCTATATGGAACAATCAATTGGAGCGTGTTTATCTTGTTTTTACACTCAAAGACAAATGTACACACTGAACAAATCATTAAAAAGTAGTTTCTCTCCTTTATAGGATTGGATTCTTATTTAGCAGAAATGAGTTAAAGAAAGTGCTTTATTTTGAATAACCCTCTGACAAACAGACAGTTTTGGTATCGCATAGAAAGAAGAGTGAGGATCCCATGTTTAAAACAAAATAAAGAAGTAACATTATGACATAATAAATATCCTGGCAGAGATTGCATAAAGAAACATTGCAACCGTTAGATGAACAGAATGAAGAGGAAGGATGCCGCCATCATTCAATATTTGACAATATTTGGTATGACATATAGGGGCTCTCTAGCACTTGCCATAAGGAGCATTAATTCATTATTCATGTGGAACCCTTAGGGTTCTGTGGCAAGCTGAACAACGAGGGAAGAGAAGAAGGAATTGTACAAACAGCCAGGGAACCCTAGTCCTACCTGTCAGATCCGGGCTGGGGTGTCATCACTGTGTCCGAGGGTCTTTTGTACACCTGCCAAGCTTTAACCCCCTCATGGTGCCTCTCTCTGCTTTCCTAACTCATCAGCTCACCAATGCTCAGCAGCCAACTGTTCCTTCTCACTTATGTCTCCTTCACACACAAAGGCAGAAATGAGGATCATCACAACTCTCACTTCTTCTTCTTCTTCTTCCTCTTCTGCTGACAGCTAAGAGAACTGCAGGATATTTTCTTTGTAGACTCTGTAGGATGGGACCAGACAGGTTTATGAAGCTGCTGCAGCCGTCACAAATTATTCTCGCATCAAACCCTGATGGTTGTCATAATATTTCATCCTGCCTTGACCAAAATTGATCTAATTGAAATTTATATGCAAGGCTGGGTAATATAACAGTGCAACACTTCATTTCGGTGGAGCTTTGCTGCCAAGTGCAGCAGATTGTCAGCTTCTCCCTCTGATATGAGAATTTGATTCGAGAGTAGGGAAGATTCCTAACGCCACATGAAAAAAATATGTTTCACTTATCTTTGGGGAAAAAATCATCAACAAAAACTCTCTACTTTCATTTGAAGGTTTCACAAGTTTTGGGTTTTTTTTTAACTGAAAAAAATTGCTCATAGGCACTGAAAATAAATATATAAATAATATAAATAAATGAAGGGATGAGGGAACAAAATATAGCAATACATTTAGCACATTAATCTGAAATTCAATTCATTTAGTGCACAAATAAAATTTTCTGAAGCATTACTACAAATTGTTGAGGTATCAAGCATTCATTTACATGCTGTATTACCTGAATACATTTACCATTACATGAACGTACAATTTTAAAAAGTTTTTTTCTGTTTAGAGCAAAAGCAGACTTTCTAAAAATGCAATAAAAACTTTTGATGTGCAAAAACAATTTGGCAACGATTCTAAAATGGATCATTTACCAAACTGTTCTATAAAATTATATGATTTGTCTAGTATCTTGAATGAATCAAACTGAATTGTCTCACATACAAATCAGAATATTAATGACATCCTACTGACAGTTTAGTCTAGAATGCTGACCAGTCCACTGGTGCCACCTCCTGGTTGAACTTATTTTATTTTTGTTCATGTCTATATGAGGTAAGTAAAGTTGGATAAAAGATTTAAAAGAGAAAAAAAAAAACTATGTTAAAGGAGCAAAGGTTGGGCCTGTGTCTTTAAGTATGTTTGCTATGACATTTGATACATACATACTTGCGTATTTACATGTGTATGACTGTACGCAGGACACGGGATGAGGAGTTATGTAGGTCATGTTTCAGACATCTGAGAAAGCCAGACGCAACTCTTTGTAAGGAGGACCCACACAGACATTCTCGTAGCACGTTTTGTTCTGGGAAGGGGTGACCTCATCGGTTCAATCCCCACCCCCCTCTCTTTTCCTGCTTTCTTGGGGGGGTGAGACCTTGCTGCAGAAGTAACGGTCCACATTTTCTGCAGTTTAAATTTGAATCTCCGCCCTCTGCCCCTCCTCCCCAGCATTCCCTCAATTTTACCTCCTTCTCAACTTCCCTCTCACAAGAAATCATTTCAAGACAGACTCCCTCCCACGCAACCAATCAGTGTGCTTTGTGGAATTTATGGCTCCCATTTTCAAAGCTCCATAAATCCTACATTACAACGGCTTTGTGTTTGCTTTCTATTAAATAAAAAGAAAGCCATTGTGGCTGGGTTTTTGTTTTTGTATTTTCTGATTGGAACATGGGTTAAAAAATTAAAATAAAATAAAAAAAAACTTTTTTATTTACTTTCTTAAATATTTAAGAATTTTCCTCATTGTTATAGTTTCATTATTGTGTTGTTTCATTGTTTATCAAACCTAACCTGTGAAAGACAGAATGTAAAAAAAATGAATTCAGGAAATCACAATGTAAGATTTTTAAAGAATTTTTTTTGTTTGGTGAAGAAAATATGCTTTTAGAAGCTACAAAAAAGGAGGAGTTGCTTTACTCAAAGACCTGTCCTTCAATCATTATCTGTATTAATAGCACCTGTTTGAACTCTGACACCTGTCCACAACTTTAAAAAGCCTAACTGTAACCTCACCACCATGGGGCTCCCGTGAAATAGTGGTTTGATTTGGCACATTTTCTCCAGGAAAGATTTTGAATATTGGACTGTGATGGGTCAAGCAGGCCAGAAGGGGGCAGTGCCACAGCTACTGTAGCATCAAAATTGGTTCTTTGGTATTCATAAGACTAAAATGGTAAATCCTCTCTGCATCAAGGAAGAGTTTACATCTTAGCTTTATTAAAATGATTTATGGCTGTGAAAGATGCGAAACCTGTCTGTTGACCCCAATAATTTCTAAACCAGGTAGCAGTGGATGCAGTTTATTTTTCTTGGAAAAAAATAAGCACCGTTAGAAACTTGCTTGCAATATTACTAATCAAAGAAAACCAGGATTCAATATGGTAAATCATCAGCAGATTTGTTCATGTTCGATTTTGAGTTAACTCCCTGTCACACTCACACCAGGCTCAGATTTATAATCATCCACAACTGCCGTCATTTCAGTTAATTACCTCAGTGTATTTAAGTGTCTAGCTTTCAGTTCTTTGCTGCCAGGTCATATGTTTTAAAACCCTTTTGTTGCTCCAGTTATTTATGGATTTTTCGTATTTAAGTTGTTTATTATTCAAATATGAAAGTTTCTGCCACAAAGCCTGATCTCCTGCATATTGGCTCTATCACATCCTAGCAGAATGAGAAAAAAGAAAGCCGTAACCCTTCCGCTCTCCTTAGCTTGTTTACATTAAAAATTGGGTAATTTGGACCCCACAAGACAGTGCGCTGAACTTTTTTTTATCATTAATTTTTGAGTTTCACTAATGTCCATAGCAGACATAAAATCCTGGCCACCTTTGTCCACATTTGTCATGGGAGGAATCAATATATGGTTCAATTTCAGCTGTATTGGTGTTCATGGAATTAACAACAGGTGCACTTCAGTGGCAACAATTAGAAAAGCCTCAAAACAGGACTGGTGTTTTGGGAAGAAATGCCATAAGACACCATTCGTGGTCTCATTAGAAGCATGCCTCGACGTAAAGCATACATACAAGCTCATGGGGGCCACACAAGATGCTGAAAAGCATTTAGAGTTGCAGAAATTAAGTTTTGGAGAAAATAGACTGGCCTGCCACATCTTCATTTCACTCTGATTTGATGGTGTCTACACAATTGACCCTCTGTAGGCTGAAAACTTTTATTTCCATTAAAATATTTGGCATCCTTTTGTTCCTAAGACACTGCCCTGTTGTTGTTTGGATATCCAACTTCATATTGAGATCTGATAGATCTAATGTGTTTCTTTAAAGTGCTCCTTTAATAATTTTTGTGAGCAGTGTAGTTTTAAATCTGCTTCAAACAGCTGGACCAGGTGATTTTTTTTTCTTTATTTTCATGCTAATTAAATCTCTGTAGTTTTCTATGTTTATCACTGTGACAGACTGGCAACATGTTCAGGGTGTTTCCCACACTTGCCAAACAATTGTTAGGATGGCTCTAGGAGCCCAGAAACCCCAAAACAGGATTTATTTGTTGATTAAAGACCAACTCCAATGAAAATTGTGTTTCTGGTGTGTTTAACATACTCTTGTAGCATTTTTCATGATGGAGGACATGCATAAAATAGTTAAAGATTTAATCTATGTATCTAAGTATTACTTTATTCAAATCCTGTTGGATCTGGATCAGATGAAAACCTGCTGTCGCGTGGCAATAGCTGTAACGGTGGCTCAAATTCTCCTTCCTCCTCTAGAATTTTGAAGCAGCTACTGGAAAACAGATCCATTAAAGTCTTAATTTTTTTTGTCTGAGTTGCCATATGGCTCAAATCAGTCCGACTAGATGACTCCAATATTACTCACATTTTTTATTTTTTTTGCTACACCAATGTTAGCTTGGGTTTGTGAAGTGCTAAAAGCTACTGGGAGAGCGTAAACAAAAGGATGATAGGAAAAATGCCATGTAAAAGTCCCCCTCCAATGAAAATCATGTTTTTTAGTTTTTAACATGTATGTGTGGCAGTTTTCTTCTGAAAAAGAAAGAATATAATAAGAAATCATTTTGTGCTTGCATTTCTGAGTATTTCTCCTTTTAAGTCGCTGTCAATCAAAGTGACTGAGAAAAACTCAGTTTGGATTCCTGAAACTTGCCTACGTCACAAAAGCCAGATAGCCCGGATGCAGCTGTAGGGGCCGGAAAAGATAATATAACGCCCCACTTCTGTGCTGTCCTCTCCAGGGAGGCGTTCAGGAGGCATCCGGACCAGATGCCCAAGCCACCTCAACTGGCTCCTCTCGATGCGGAAGAGAAGCGGCTCTATTCCGAGCTCCCTCCGGGTGACTGAGCTCCTTACCCTATCTCTAAAGGAGCACCCAGCCACCCTCCGGAGAAAACTCGTTTCAACCGCTTGTAGTCGGGATCTCGTTCTTTCAGTCACGACCCAAAGCTCATGACCACAGGTGAGTACTGGAACAAAGATCGACCGGTAAATCGAGAACTTTGCTTTCTGTCTCAGCTCTCTTTTCACCACAACAGACCGGTACAGCGACCGCAAAATGGCGGACGCCGCTCCAATCCGCCTGTCGATCTCACGCTCCGATCTTCCCTAGCTCGTGAACAAGACCCCAAGATATTTAAACTCCTCCACCTGAGGCAGGAGCACTCCACCCACAGAGAGAGGGCAAACTACCTTTCCCCGGTCGAGAACCATAGCCTCAGATTTAGCGGTGCTGACCCTCATCTCAGCTGCTTCACACTCGGCTGCAAACCGCTCCAATGCATGCTGGAGGTCCTGGCCTGATGGAGCCAACAGAACAACATCGTCTGCAAAGAGCAGAGAGGAAATCCTGTGGTCCCCAAACCAGATCTCCTCCGGCCCCTGGCTGTGCCTAGAAATTCTGTCCATAAAGACTATAAACAGAACCGGTAATAAAGGATAGCCCTGCCGGAGTCCAACATGCACCGGGAACAGGTCTGACTTACTGCCGGCCATGCGAACCAAGCTCCTGCTCTGGTCGTACAGAGACCCAGAGCACCCTCCACAGGACACCACGGGGAACGCGGTTGAATTCAATTCAATTCAGTTTTATTTATATAGCCCAAAATCACAAAGAGAATTGGCTTCATTGGGCTTTGTGCAGGTAATTTTACAGATTCAGAAGTTAGTCATGAAATATAAAAAAATAGCTAAAGACTAAACAGACTAAATAAACTGGTTATCACACAGCTTTAATCTTAAAATTTTTCATGCATGTCCTCCAATATGAGAAAAAATGCTAAATGAACATGTCAAAAACACACATACACACAAAAAAAATTCATTGTAGTGGGTCTTCAACTTGTAAAATATGATATTTAGAAAAGGAACCTAAAGTGAAAAACATAAAAAGAAATATGGGGTCTGTTCTGTTATTTGTAGCCATGTGACAGTAAACAGTTACTCACACAAAAAGTAGAAAATTCTTGCTAGCCAACTGTCTAACTTGTGATTTGCAGGCGTGCCATGACTCTGGCCGTACATCTGTGTTTACAACTGGCGCTCAACTATTTTTTTCTCCTGGGGTTTAACTCATCCTGAGTCACAGTAAGGAGCCAGTTGTCTGCTTTAATGCCCTGCTGTTGAGCTGCATGCTTGATAAGAATCTGGTGTGGGGGGAAGGGGGGTGTAAAAAGGAGGAAATGAGGGGATGGGGCAAATACAAAGACAAGGGGCCTTTGGGGACCAGAACTGGCATCACATTACATGACTGTTAAGAATGCAGGATTAAGTTTTGGTGCACTTATCTTCTCTGCTCTGGGTGCTGCTGTTTCTGCTGTTGTTGTTGTTGTGCATTTCTAAATCTAAAAGGGTGGGTCCTTTTAAAAAGCTCATTTAGCATACCTTTGCCAGTGGTTCCAGATGTGCAAATAATTAAGAGTGAGAGAAGTGCACCCTCTGGAAGAACAAAAGGGAACGCAGATATCCTGCAGTTTGAGAAGCTGTTTCGGGGAGTCTATGGAAGTGTGAAAGGTTTAAGGCGATCCTGTGGTGTCTCAACAAATGCTGCTGCTGATTGATGGCCTTGTTGAGGGGTGGGGGACCTCAGGCCAAAGAAAGAGATGACTTACTACTTAGCATAACAGTGGGCTCCATTTTTCTTTCAATTATGATATCTTCCACAGTGGTGTAACTAACCCTGAAAACAACAGCCTGTTGTCTGCAAACACTTTATGAGTGAAAACTGCTGCTGTGTCCACATGCAGGGTGAACGGCTCAAGTATACTTCTAAAATGAACACAGATCAACAAAGAAAACTTCAAAAAACTTGTTTTTTCTTCTAAACCAAGTCAACCCAACATTTAGGATCCATAGTAATGTACAGTGTGAAAAAGACTATAAACATTTCAGGAATTTACTCTTTTTAATCCAGAACATCCACTGTAAGACCTCTTTATTCTGTTACCCTCCATCCGCCTTGCTTCTACCTCAAGAAGGGTGGGGGCACAGAGGAAGGGTTAAAGCAACCAGTGGAAGACGGGGTGTGGGGCTGGGCTCGGTTAAGAGAGGATGGGGGGTGGCAATATAAAAACTGACAGAACACAAGTGGTGCTTTATCCACCCTGTCCCACTCTGAGTAAGAGGAAACTCCTGAACTGCTGTGGCTCAACCAGCTCTGCCCTCTTCTTTCTCTGTTTCCCTCCTTTTTCTCACACACGCAAACAGTGGACGTGTGCACGCCGAGAACCACAATGGCAGCATCGACGCAACCAGCAGAGAAGCCCCACAAAATGCTGGCTTTGGCTTTGCTTCTCATCGTGCCACTTTTGAACGGTAA
The DNA here is from genome assembly GCA_003999625.1 of Oryzias javanicus. Taxonomy (NCBI): domain Eukaryota; kingdom Metazoa; phylum Chordata; class Actinopteri; order Beloniformes; family Adrianichthyidae; genus Oryzias; species Oryzias javanicus. Next base: position 21,534,519 of record CM012441.1, read on the forward strand.
GTAACAAACACTCAATGCCGGGGGGGTCATTTGTCAGGGATCAAATGACCATCTACTGGAATGGGAAGGACCAGGATGGGTGGGGCTGGGGTGGAGCAGTGTTTGAGTTTAATTCAAATTTTAACCCTACAACTTTTTTGCTGCCTGGGACTCATGAGAATGTTTAGGTGCGAAAAGAAAAATGCTAAAATTATTTTCTGTTTTATAGAATAGTTGTATCTTCAGGATATTAAAAAAAACAAAACATATTTTTCATGGGTAGAACTTGCCAAACAAAGGGGTTAGTTCAGAGAACAGATTTCTTTACTGATGTCAATTTAAACCAAAAAATCTCTACTCTAAACCATAGAATTTGTCAAATTTTAATAAAATAATTCTCTGACTTTTTTTTTTTTTTGCTGATTTTTGTGTTTCGTGTAGCTTTTTTGCTCTGAAGTCTTGGAGGAATGTTAATGTTTATATTTAGCTTGATGCAATGTGATGCCATAGTAACGTGCGTGAGAGAAGGGTGTGTAGTTTGGTTGTTAACATACATTTTAAATATGGTTGTGCTGATGCGGTAAGACCTTTGAGCCAGGCATCTGAGCTATCCTGTGCATCAAAAGAACGTGCAGGACTCATGCATGACTTCTTGCAGAAAGCAATTCAAAAATAGCTTGAAAGAAAAGAACTACAAATCTCTTTATGTGAAAACTTTCACTTCAACATATTAAAATTTTTAAAACATTTTTTTTGTTCAAAGAAAAAATTTTATCTGTAGAATTTAGACTAACTAAGAGCAAAACAACTTCCCCAGGAAGCTTCCCCGAAATCAGACTAAAACTTTACTAGAATGATCTTAAAAGGCTAGAATAAGACCAGAAGATGTGGAGAAAATATACATCAAACATCTACTTCAACTGAAGTTTCTATTTAAAAGAGGCACAGAGAATGAAGTGCAGCTACAGAAAGACCTTTCTGTGGAGCTCTGTTGTGGCTGGAAACAAACCCCATACCGGGCTCGCTAATTCAATCCTCGTGCGTTGTTCATGAGATGAAGCTTTTGTGAATGAGACCCTCAGCCAAGTTGGGCAGCTGCATTTGATTAAGCAGAATGCGACTCCGACTATACAATTTCAATCTATTGATCCTGAATCATTGTATGAAAAGAAAAGTCTCTTGAGGAAGAAGACTTAATAAGTGATATAAAGTTAAAGCAACTCAAAACATGTGACACACCATGACCAGATGTTTGATTCAAAGTCTTTTAAGATAAAAGATCCCATTTAAAAACGCAATATCCCTTTTTACTGGATTACATTGCCAACCTCAGAAATGAGTGAAAACGATTTTAGAATGCAGTTTCACTTTAATAAAATTTCAGCAGTCACAACGAAGTCAGTGATTGGAGTGGCTGCCCATATAACACTGTTGAGTATGTTGAGTATGTTGAGAAGAGATTCAGGTGATGATCAGAAACATTAGGAGTTCTATTAGAAAGATGTCCTGTCTGAAACAAAAGCAAACTTCAAGATTCACTGTGTTGTCTTTATTTAAATTCTTTGGGACCAGTTTAGTGATTTCATTTCTTTTAAATTGTAAATTTATAACTCAGATATTTGAACATAGATGTACATAAGAATGGTCTATCCAAAGCCAAGTTTAATAAACTGTCTAACTGGTGATCTGAAACACTTAGCGAAAAATTTCTACAAATTTCCTTTATTTTTGTATATGTTTTTCCCATCCACAATTGGGTTTTGTAAGCGCAATGAAAAACCTCTTAAAGGGGTGTTTGAAGGCCATTAAGCAATTCATTACATTGACCTTTTCCCAAAATTGTATTTTAAAAGTTTTCTCAAGTAGTGTAAGAGCTGGAACTACATTGTAAAAATGTCTAATACTGGCTTCCAAAGAAAGTGGTGACTTTTCTTTTTTCTAGACCACAAAATTATGCTAAAAAAGTTGGTAATGGTGCACCATTGAACAGTTTGGAACATTTGATCAGTTCACAAAAGTTCTGTAATTTGTTAAATATAACTTTTTTTATTTGTTTTCATCAAAATAAATGTTGGGTTGCTGGGTAATGCAAATCAAAAATTTTAACTTGTTAAAAACTAATACGTTTTACTTTTTACGGTGTACTAAATTATTTTTTTCAATTTATTTTACACTAAAATACTTTAACATAAGAAAATAGAGCATTCTATTTCTTTGCAGTTTGTGTTCACTCATGTACTATACAACAGAAGATCATTTGCTGGTCTCACAGCTGGAAGTACCACATTGTGGCCTTTAGCCAAGGCGCAAAAATGTTATGTGTACACCATGTCAAGAATGGAAGATTAGACCCATTGATAATGCTATGCAATTGGAGCACAGCTGCAAATATTTTGGTTTTTGTCCATTTCAGTGTACTGTAACTTGATATACATCTCAAAAAGAGAGGAGTGAAATTGAGAGTTTCTTCATCATGCAGACTTGCTCTTAAAAATACAAATCTAGAGTTTTGGGGGTTTTTTTTAAATAAAGATGATAATAGCAGCAAACATCTCTGTATCTGATAAAAGTGAATCCATGTGATATGAGGACTGATGTATTTTATAAAAGCATCACCATGTCTGCTTCATTAATTAGATTCTTTTCTCGTTAGTGATCCAATTAGATTTTTATCAAAACTCCTTTTCTACACTTGAGTATAACATGCTGTATATAATGACTAATGTTGTTCAACTTCCAGCTTATCCCTTAAGGGGATACGCCTCAGCAAATTAGCTTTCATTGATTCAAACCGGTGGTTTGGCAGAGAATTTTACATCAGATGCTCTTCCTGACACAACCTTGTATTTTTATCAGGGCTGGGGACTGGCACAGGGAGACCCACACTTGGGCCCCTTGTGGCTACAAAGTTAGGTAGTGGCATGAGGAGTCTGGCCCAAGGACCCAAACATTGACAAATGTGGCTTTAATTATGAGTTTTGTAGAAAAGAAGCAAGTGGAAATCTCTTTTTGTGTAAATAAATACTTCTTGTTGAATTATCATGGAATAGTTTACCAGTATTTGTAACAAAGCATTTTTACATGAAATAGTAAAAAATGAAGAATACTTCACCTAAACAGTTAAAAAAAATTAAATACATTCATGCAATTGCTTATCACAACATATTGGTAAAAAACCAGGAGGATAAAAATAAAACATTATTTTTGTTTGCCCACATGTTTGAAAGAAGTGATTCATACTGCCTTCAAATTTAAGAAAAACACAGCTGTTGGCTTTGAAAGGTGATCGTGTTAATTTTTCAGTTTCTCACCAAAATCCTAACCTTTAAACGCCATGATCCTTGAACCACAGGAGAAAAAAAAATCTTGATGACAGGGTTTTCCGCAAAAGTGGGGAAAAGACAAACTCGAAACGAAGGAGGAATGCTCAAAGGCAGGAAGAGGCTTACATCTAAAGTGTTGTCAGTGATATTTTTGGAGTCCTTTGTGCTTGTTAAATTTAAGTTTAAATGTCTGAAGATTATACTTGAAACCACATTTTGCTATGCGGTTGAAGCTGTGCCTGGGCTAAGAAGTGGTTTAAGGAGGCTCTTGAGTAATGCAATGAACCCTACACAACCTTGCTGCCAAGCCAAAGTGTGCAAAGTATGCAGTTGTGTGAATCACTGTTGTTATAGTACTTCTTGAAGCAACAGATGCACCAAAAAAAGAGAAAAACAACAGAGTTAATTCCTGTTTAGAGCAATCTTAAAAGCAGATCTAAATCGTTAAGTTGGTTCCTTCCTCAGTTTCTCTCCATTTGGCACACAAAGACATGTACATACATACAGCCTTTTAAACAAATACTCATCCACATTTGCTTAAAGACTGTTGTTAATCCTCATCTGAAAAAAACAAAGCACTGAAAGACTTTTAGTTCTTGTTGATGCATTTAAGCATTTGCATGGCAAATGACAGAAAGGTCAAGTTAAATGTTTCATTTGATCTAAAAGCCACTTTGATTCACAAAAATATAAAATATTACAACACTTCAAAAATGTCAGTTCAAAACACAGTGCCAAAAATGCACAGTTTTTTTTCTTTCTTTCTGAACAAGGACAAATGAGTGAGTTGTTGAAGAAAATTAGCTGTTGTGAGTCTTACTGGTAAGTTATATTTTTAAGTAGATCTACTTTGATCTACTTTCATTGATCACACTGCAAAAATGCTCACAAACCACTCATTTCACATCACACACTAAAAAGTAAAACTTTAGCAAAGGTTTGTGTGTGTTTGTTACTCTGTTAGGACCAACCAGTGTAATCACTGCTATTATAGGCTCTATGAGTTTTATGAGAACATTTGATCGGTCCTAATGCGGAGGAATGCAGTGCTCAGATTTTTGGATAAGTTTAGAGCCTAAGTGTGAACGAAGGTTAGGAAAAGGTTAATGTTAGGCATGAACTGGTGATGGTTAAAATTAGGGTTAGGGATCGAGTTTGGCTTTACAAAAGCAATGGAGTCTATGGAATGTCCAAATAAGAATAGCAGCCCAAACGTGCATGGGTGTGTGGGACGAGTGAGGGTGTGAAGTGTTGGGGCAGGGGAGGGGTGGACGGGGCAGTTTTCTTTTCTTTTTTTCTTTTCTGGCTCTGAATTGAAAGCAGATGCCATGTTTCCTGATTGTGGTCCCTAGAAGCAGACATCACGCTCTGGATAAAGCAGCTGCAGTGGCCCAAGGCTCGGACGGGTGAGTTTAGTAGCTGGGCAGCCCTGTGTGAAGTGAACGCCCCCTTTTTCTGGTCTGATTGAAACCATAAGCTTCTGTTACTTTTCTGCCAGGAGAGAAAAATGGCCAGGATACTGCTATTAATCGCTGTGACAGGAGTGATAAGGGAGGGGCCACAGGAGGTTGTGGGGTAGCTGGGGGATGGGTGATCACTGAGGGGGTCAAGATAGCGGGGTCAGCAGCTTGTTGTTTCAAAAGGGTAAGTTTGCAGGGTATGTTTGACTTTATGAAGCTATGCTCCAGTGTTGCATTTTTTTGGCATGGCCTTAGACATTCCAAATTCTGAGGGAACAACTCAGATATGAAAAAGCTGCATTTTGACTGAAATGTTCCAGGACGCAGGAATTGTTTTCCTTTCCTGTACAATTTAGCATAAGTTTCAATCAAAGAATAGTCAAGAAAAGTTTAAACACAGTTCGTTATTTAACTGCATTTTTAGTTTTGCAAGTAAACGCGCTAGCCACAAAGAATATCTTTTTACTTTGCAAAGTTCTATTGAACACTGCTGCATGTGACCAGAAGGTTCAGCAGTGGACACGGTGGTCCAGTGACGAGTGCAGACCATTATCACCTCAGCATGACCAATTACAACACCAGCAAAAGAAGGGTAGGTCCACAGGGACCCAATGCCACAATTTTATAGTTTTTAGCTCCTAAACACGTGCACCAAGTCTATGAATGGATAGTTTAATGACTTGAACGAACCAAACTAGCTTTAAAAAGTGATTTTAGAATTGTTTTATTGTTAATTATCTATTTTTTAAAAAGTATTCTGTATATTTGCATTGTAAACAAGGTTGACTAGAAACCAGTACACTTCTCCCTCTTAGTATGAAAAGAATTGTGGGAAAGTAAAGGAAATATCATGTCTTTTTATCGGTTACACTGCATTCAACCCACATGTTTATCTGTCTAAGTTTGCATAATATCAGAGCAGGCATGACAGGAATCAAACCACCATGTCCAGTGTTTGCTCTCATGAAGGATTAAAACATCCTAAATGTGAAAATATTTCTTTTATGACATAAATATATTGCACTGGGCTCCCTTTGTATAAGCCAAAGACAGATTTATGATTTTTTTTTAAAGAATAACCTGCAATTGTGGTTTTTTGCGCAGTTAAAAAAAGACAGTCTTATGTCATAAAATGAAGACTGATTTTTCTTTACACTAACTTGCAGTGTTGTGTCCAGACTTCATGTGCTGACTTATTTTAGTCTTTACAACAAAAATAAAAATATGCCTTTTTTTTTTTTTTTTGGCAAAATGGTGTGAGACCTTAAACCTACTCTTTGCTTCTGGAGTTATCCATTTATTTTGCTAAGAAAAAGGGAGACACATTCACATTTAACACCCATCTGAAGCTGAAGGACATGGATGTAACATTTTTCCGCTTCTTGTAAACTACGTGTTTGTTTACATACCAGCCATTTAGAATAAACAGAATTCATGCATTCTAGTTTTTATTGAGGTAAGGTACACCCTGAACAGTTCCCCGTCTGACACACACACATGGACAATTTAAAACCACCAGTCAGGCAAACATTTATGTTTCTGGAATGTCAAAGAAAGCCTGGAAAACCCCCCATCACATAAAATCCACACAAACAGGCAACAGATGGATTTTAAACCAGCTGATATTATTCAGATTCTTGTTTGGATACAGATGTAAAACTATAGACAATTATAAATATAACATCAGCTACCAATTGTATTGAAATAAAGAAAAATTAATAAACACCAAATAAAATTTTAAGAAAGTGTATAGTAAGATTATTCATAGCTAAACACAGTTTAATAAATTGATTTTAGCATTCACAGGTAGAATGTATTTGGATATTTTTTTTTTTTTGCATTTAATCTGCATTTAATTTAATTAGATTAATGACTTTACCTTTTTCTCTGTGTCAAGTTTTTCCTAAATTAAACAAAATAATACATTACATTTTGTTATTATTTTACTGAATTATGTAAATTGCCTGCAGTTGAGAAATGTTGGCGGATAAAGATTATCTGCATGTTAGTGTGGAAAAGGAAACCAAAGCAGTGTGTGAGTCTGTTGATGAGAATATATTCAATAAGTTGCTTCATGCTCAGAGGCTTACTGAAGACGAGGGAAAAAACATCTGCACGGATGACTTTACATGGCTATTTTTCATACATTTGCATTAAAAGCTTCCATGACAGTAGACGCTGAAATAAGTCCTTGAGAAAAAAACAAAACAGCGTGGAGTCATCTTTGAGAGACATGAGACGCACAGTTATTATGTAAATATATGTAAAGATGTTTATGCGGAGGTGGGACACGATGAGCCATCAAATATATGATGAGGCAATTCTAAGGCATTGAAGACAAAGCAAAGCCTTCTGGGAATGTGCAGTTAAAGTAGTTGTTCGAGTATAGATTTTCAGATGCAGCTTGATGTTACATTATTGTGTGAGAGGTGTGAGGGCTGAGCCCTAAATCTCACCTCGATATATGCTCCAGATTGACTGTGCGTGACTGGGACAGGGTAAACGGAGACGGAAAGCTAAGAGGGAGAAGGGCGTGGAGCCGAAGACTTGTCCTCCTCCAAAGCGTGCCACATTCCTCCATCCAGAGTCCCAAGAGATAGAGGGGGTGGTGTTCAGGGTGGAGCATATCCAGACCACATTCGTCAGTCAGAGAATTCTGGTGGGAAAATATTCCAGAGAGCAATGAAGTCAAGGCCCGCACCAAATAACATGTGGAGTCTTGGCTGAAAAAGACTCTGCTTTTAGAGTTTCACTGACGTATTTCTGATGACGGAACTCTTTAAACACGGCAGAAAAAAAAAAAAAAGGAATGACAGAAATGCTTCATATAACATCTGTGATTAAAAGCCCAAATGTTTAGAGCAGGGGTCACCATGCTATTTGAAACTGAGAGCTACTTTATTAACCTTTATTTAAGCAGGATAGTCCCATTGAGATTTCAAACCTCTCTTGCAAGGGAGTCCTGCCCAAGAGGGTATGAGTCATATATAGGGCTACCATTTTGAAATAACAATTTTTTTTTGGTTTGGCTTAAGGTATACATTATCAATAATAAATGATGATACTCCTCTTTGTAAAAATATTGATTTCTCACCATAATTATCAACAATGACAACAAGGTAGGAAACAAATATTAATATTCAGCAATTTATTAATATCAGTAATTGTTCAATTTTCAGCTGATCACTTAATGGGAAAAAATGTGCCATTTTCACTTTGTTGTACCATGTTTATCAATTATATAATGTTGACTAAAAATCAATTTAAACATTTTAAACAAATCTTCCACTTTTTGAACTAATTACCAAATCTGCAGCATTTTTATCAAAATTAATGATCTTTGAACAAGAGTAGGTCAGAGGTCATTAAACTTATCTTAAGTTCATATATCATGAACATATTTTTAAGACATTTTAATTTTTTAATCTATGTAAATAAAGTGTACAGAATAAAATAGAATTTTAGATGGAACACTCAAGTGAGTTGTGTTATTATTGGAAGAGACCTGCAGTAGAGCGATTTATAAGCACACTATGAAAGTGTACACCGCCTACAAAGGCGGGACCAGGAAATGATCACTGTTAGATTTTAGTGAAAGATGAGGCGATGATGACCTTTGAGGTCACTCTGACGAAGTACGCAGACTTGAAACCTGGAAGCCATTACGTCACTAAAGACACAACACCACATATCATTACTAAGCCTTGTTGGCTCTCATCTAACATGAGCACCATTTGCCTTCAGAAATGCTAGATTATCATCATCTGATAGTTAGGCTGTAACAAGGCCAAGAAACTGGTATTTTCTGGAATTAATAACTGGAAATGATTCTGGGTCTAATGAGGTGGTCAGAGCAGGATGGAGTTTATTGGTCGTGTTGGCCGAGCAGCAAAAGCAAACCTTATGCTTTTTACAGCGCCTGTGGCTAAACAAGCGAGTTTTGCTTTATGAAAACGAAACAGCTCAGCTTTACAAGTTCACTGGAGTGAATGACATCATTAACTGCGAGAGAATGTTTTATTAATTTTGTTTTTCACAGAATAGATTGAAAATGACTGACTGCACAAAAATAATGGTTTGCAGAACACTGCCGGTGTTATTGTTGAAAGACACCCACAAACATTTCTGTCACTGGCAACATTCTGTTCTATACGATTACATGTACTTACATACATACACGTACACTTTTTTTTACAAAACCACCAAGAGAGTTTGAACAAAAACCTTCTGGACAAAAAGATGACAAAACTACAGAGCTAAAACAACACATCCAACACAGCCAAAGCAGTCAAGCAGTTCAGGATGTCACTTTTGTGTGGGAACCGCTAATTTATGCTAAATGCTTGACCATCTCAACCACTTTGTTTCTTTTAGAAAAAATGTTGAGATTCAGAAAGACCACCCAGTAGCAAAGGAGGGACGGCTGCACAGTCAAGGCTGAAAAAGCCATAGAAAAGATGAACATAAGAAAACTATGTGGCCTCCTAAAAGTCACTGGTCCATTTCCTTATGGCCATTTCAGATAATTAGAGACATCAAGTAAGCCAGCACCCTCTTCTGACGTCTGCCTTTGGCTTACTAAATCGATGGAACACTGAGAATTCAGTGCTAAAGAATGTATATTATTAGAGTTATCTTCACCCAATAATCAAGAACAAATTTTCTGTCTTAAAACAACCAAGTGGACCCTGGTCCAGAACCAGAAACCGCTCTCAGACCCATCTTTCTAGGTGTTCATTTCCAATCAGATTGAACCTCAGTTCACTTCATTGACTGTATATAATATCAATGATTTGCTTTGCGTTTTTCTCAGTTTGAAGAGGCTTTAACGGAACAACTGAACCAGAACATCCAGCGTAGCCAGGAACTACAGGTCATAAACAGCAACTCATTGAAATCTGGTCTAAAGGATACAGGCTCATTAAAACATTTTTTTTACGTGAAACACATTGCTTCTTGACAATCTTTATGTCATAAACAATTATCAGGGTATCTCTCCTTGGTAACTTATTTGCAGCATGCCTTCACATTACCAAAGTAGCAGTAAAAAGTGTACTTGATGTTCAAAACTGATCAGGAAATAATAACGTTTGAATAAGTGAACTAACTTGGACAAGGATTGCAGAGGTCAGGACTTACATTATTCTTTCTTGTTACTTTGCCTCGCCCTTGTAATTTCTGACCAATGACTGAAGAGATCTTTAGTCACATGGTTTTGTTGACAAACTTTGGTTCGCATAAATTATAGTTTGCTTGATGTCAGTCTAAATACAAATCAGACGCAATGTTCAGGACCCAATCCAGATCAAATTAAGTGGACTCGGTCCGGACCATGAGTACACTCATAATTTAGATTTGTTGCAGATAGCAGAAATTTGAAGAAAAAAAATTAGCAGTCTGTATTGTAGCTTAAAACGAATAATGCAAAAATAATTATTATTTCTATCATCCTCATTTGAGGAACAAGAAAAGTTATCGTCAATCACTTCAGATCTGTACAAAGCTATTCGGCCAATGATAAAAAAAAGTTGTCAGTTGCATAATAATCTATCATATATGCCACAGTTTTGTGCTTTTAATCAAGAGCATATTTAACTTCATCAGGGAAATAAAAAACGCAACAAATCTGGTGTCAGTATAGGCTATTTTCAAATACAACGTAGGTGATAAAGTGTGGAAAAGATACTGTATGATGTACAGCTGCACTGTACAGTTGCTAACACTTAACATGCCTGAGGGCCTCCCTTGAAATTGACGTAACACTTTTGAATATACACACACTCTGCAAGTTGTTTTATCACCATGACACCCAAATGAAAGATAAAATCAGTAACAGAAGAGCTAATGTGACTATTTCCTCAATTTGAAGACGACTAGAAAATTACTGCACAAAAAGATTACTGGTGTGTCATAACGAGGAGGAAACAACACTCACTTTTAAGGAAATTAATTGTTTTTGCAGATCTATTTTGTTTTTAATTTAAATTTTGGGTTGGATTTTGACAACTTTTAGGTCTTGGACTTCAGAAGAAAAGATTTCCAAGATACTTTGGACAAATGAAATAAAGTATAATATAAGTCAACAATCCTCTGCAATCAAATATTTTCCTATCTGATTAAGTTTTTGTATGTTGTAATTAGCGATGCAACGATACAGATTGCTCACGGTTCGGTATACCTCGATACAAGGGTCACGGTACGGTATGTATTGAACACAGGGATTTGGCTCTCTATTACCCAGGAAGTGTACATGGAAATTGTGCGTTTTTACTGAGTCGTTTTCAATTAGCACACTTGTTTATAAAGTGCAGGTATATATAGATTTTTCTGTGAAATATGGACGTGCTGGTACAATATATAGTAAATTTACTGTTTTCATCAAATGACAAAAAGCTTCATTATCAACCACTGAAAAAAGACTGCAGAGCTTTAGTAATAAACACTCTGATGGTGTCATATTTTCTTGTGTTTATCTGAGATAACACTGTAAGTCTTTTGAAATAAATCTGGGATGTGTTCCTTGTGTTACCTGCTTAGTTTTTCAACTTTAACACGGTGACAGAGCTGGGTGGTGACGTCAGAGATGGGCTGCCACGTTGGACATGAATCTCCACATTGTACAATAGATGAGGCACATCTTGCAGATATTGTACTTTTTGGGATGCATTTCGCTCCCTGATCCTCATATTTGACGGCGAACTTGAGATGTCTCCACACCGCAGGTTTTAGAGTCTTTAGCCGGAAGCTGCTAACGCACTGCCCGGGCTGCGTGAGAAGGGTGTACCTGCAGGCCCGGAGACCCATCAACGTTCTCAGGACCGCATTCTCAGGACCCAAGCATTTTTAACACAGTGCCACCTACAGGGTGGAGTTTGTTTTGTTATTTTCTGGACACATTGCACACGTGAGTTGTAAGAGTAAAAAAATGTTCTAAGCGCTGCTACAGGAAAAACCACTAGGCAATTTATCACATGAATCGTAAAATGTAAAAATTAAATCAAAAATAAATTTCTGATTTTTTTGCAGAAACATTAACAGTGATGTCTACATGTATCTTAGCTTAGCTTTTATCCAAATTAATGTTGTTTGTGCAAAAACAAGTTCATGATGGTTTATTAGGAATACATCCTTTAGCATTTTATAACATGGTTGTTTTCTTTACTTTTCCATCTTCATGTGTTATACATTTATTTTGTGTAACTCATTAATATTGTGTTATTATAACCCAAATATAGTTTACATGTATTACAAAACAGGGGAAAACAAAATATTTAATGACTATGTTTACTTTTTGTAATAATATTAAGTATTTATGCTGTATTGTTCAGAACTAAATTATTCTTTACTTTACATTTTACTTTTGTAACTTTTTTTCCAGATGGATACAGCAATTCAAAAGAGGATGTCTCTAGATCAGGGGTGGGCAAACTACGGCCCGGGGGCCACATGCGGCCCCTTAAGCTACTTAATGTGGCACTCCAAATTAAAATACATTGAATCAAAAATCCTAATTATTGTTTTATTTTCATTGTATTTCTGGTTTCTTCCCATGAATGATGTTGTTTCTCTGACGTTCGAGTTCCTTTCTGAGTCAGATGGTGATCTTTCGGATTATTCCTACACCACATAAATGCAGCATTTCTTTGAGTTCACATTTTCCTCTGAAGAACATCAAACCATTGAATCACCAAAAAGAGAACAAAAATCAAAATTTAGAAATTAAAACTCCCAAATTTTCTGTTTTTAAATCAATATATGTGAATTTGAATCCAAATTAAAGCATGTTTTTCTCTAAATTGCATATTATTTTTTTTAGTTTATGAGGTTGACCCAATCTCTCCTTCCATCTGCTCCTTGTCCGGCCCTTATGCCAAATTTTAGAACCCTTTGTGGCCCACGAGTCAAAACAATTGCCCACCCCTGCTCTAGATGAAACAGTAGCTGCGTTTCCATTACACATTGCGCAAAACTTTATCGAAATTCTAGGAATTTCGAAAAAAACACAGTTTCGAAATGACACTGTTTCCATTAAATCATCATTTTGTGATAAAGCACAAACCACCTCACACGATAAAGTCATTAAAAACAAGGGGATGGATGAGATCAAGTATTTTTAAAATTTGATTCACTAAAAAAGGAGCATTGCGGTGACGTCACAGCACTGTCTGGTGAGTGCTTGCCGCGCAGTCTATTGACAGTCTCAGGTGCACGAGAGAAACCTGTTCAATGGTTTTTAAAAAAATAACCATTCTAACAAGTAAGCTTCTGGGCCCTTTCTTCTGTTTGAAAACAGGACAAAGTCGATTTAAGTTTGTCAGAGCACATAAAAAAAAAAGTTTGTCCCTGCACTTGCAGTCTTCCTCAAAGGAGACTTCTACGTCTTACTCAGACTCCAAGCGGCAAAAGTGCGGCTGCAGATGAAGCGATGAGGAAATCTTGGTGATTTTATTATGGAGGAGCTTCACGATTCCGTATGACAAGCAACTTATAATGAGCTGTGAAGCTGTTGGATCTCTCAGGGCGCCCGTTGTGCTGCGCTCAGGATAGCCACTTCATACAAAGAGGCGCATCTATTTCGAAAAAAGTGTTTCCATTACAGTTTTGCAAAAAAAAAAGTCTGTTTCGATACTCCCCAAATACCACCTCCTCTAAGAGCAAAAACTTTTTTCGAAAAATGAGAGTTTTTTCGAAATTGTGTTTCCATTAGGAGGTTTATATTACTGGTGGCTGCGTCGGTGCATTCTATCAGCCACGAAATGAAATGTCCACAAAAACGTGAGCAGTCCGAAATTCTGCACTGCGCACGTTTGCAGAGACTCCCACTGAAAGCGGCCGCCCAAACGAGCACCGACGCAGCCGATGCGCGAGCTCATGCGGCCACAATGTGCTATAACTTTCGCGGTCATTTGGGCAACTAGCTAAAATGCCATGCTTTTAGAATTTGGACTCCGCCTCCTGGGGGAAGGGCAAAGAATTTTTTGGTTGGGAAGGGGAGAATGAGAGCAGACCTGGAGCAGAAGGCAGCTCATAGTGGGACTGTATAAATAAAATGCGTAGCCTACCGTGAAAAATGGCGTACTGTACCGTGGAACGTGTACCAAATGGTTCGGTTTATATCAAATATTGTTGCATCCCTAATTGTAATGTAATTTTTCAACAGGTCACTTGGATTACTGAGTTACAAGATCAGCTTGTAACAGACTATACTCTCCTTTGTCATAACTTAAAACACTATTTAATTTAGGTGGAATCAGGATTTTTATTGATCTGTCATTGCTTCCCTTATCATAATACTACAAAATAAACTCCCTTCGCTTTTTGTCTGAAAACACGTTTTCCCTAAAATCATCTGCTTAGAAAAAGAATAAGCAGGTGGGGGAGAATGAAGGTGTAAGGAGAGAGTCAGGGGTACAGGGTTACGGGAATATTTTGAGAGTGAGGTAATAATGCGCTGTTTTACAGAAAGAAAGAAAACAATGCATGCTGGATAATCTGGTTTCATTTATAGATCTGAGCGATGCAATGTGAGCTGAACAAATCACCGCAATATAAACCTCGGGCTCATTAACTCAGTGATTTCAGGGCGTGGCAGCATGTTTTATCAGTTAGCCAAGAAATTCAATCCAGTATAGAAAGACATCAAGACTATTACATTTTTGTGGCTTCAGTACTGAAAGAAACCCTATAAAAAATATACATATATATATGTGCCAAGTTTTTGATCACTGGTTGGATGACCCATCACTGCTTCATTTTCAGAAGGTTTCTTCAGAGGCGCCATTCAGGATTTAATCAACGCTTTGGAATCTTCCCTTTACATAAATTTAAACCAAAAAAATTTCTTTTCAGCACAAAGAAAAACATTTGCTTAAAGATATCTAGCAAAAGACTAGATTTCAAAATAAAATGCAATGTGGGAACTCAGTAGCTTCTTTAATCTAAAGTTGTATACATAACAAGCTACAGAACTGTTTAATTCTATTATCATTTGATAGTAATATAATTAACAATTCTGTCCAAATCGTGATCAAGGCCTCAGCTGTTTGACATTACTATATATGTCATGAAAAACAAGTGATACTTGTTGATCTAAGGCAGTGTTTCTCGATGGCAGAAGGGGCGCGGGACAGCCCGAGAATCATGCAATTTGTGTTAGTAACTAAACAGTTGATCGGAGGACACAGTCAGTGACTGTGATATCCACACAGAGAGAGGGAGATATTTAATCAAACCTCAAGAATTGCGATGGAAAAATGTTTAACAGGAACGAAAAGACTAATGATTAACTAATGATATCGATCATATTTGCAGCATAAAGTTGTAGGGGGGGCGCAAAAGGATAAGTTCTTCATGGGGGGGCATGAGAAAAAAGAATTGAGAAACACTGATCTAAGGAGAGATTCATTGATGGCTATAGGTACTGTACAGGGCGGTTGTGGTTGAGAAGTAGTGCGGTTGACCCCGATCGTAAGGTTGCAGGTTCAGTTCCTGCCTTGTTTGGGGAAGATACTGAACCCCACATTGTTCCTGGTGGTTATAGGTTGGCACCAGTGTTCGGCAGCGGAGCCGCCATCTGTGTGTGAATGTGTGGGTGAATGGAACTGTGACTGTGGCACACTATGGGTCTTCAAGGAAGGTAGTAAAACTCTATATAAGTATACACCATTTAAGAAACATCAAAAGTATATAAAAAAAAAAACTTAAGGTGCAACTGTAAGTACTTCAATAAAAATATCAGACAGACATCTGACTTTTCTGAGCTCTGGTAACACTTAATGACAGGTCATCCAGGTTTTCACTGTGATTCAGAACTCTAATACTTTTTTTTTTTTAAAGTGAATGTTTCTGATTTCACAGGAGTCGTGGCAGAAGATCCGATTGTTGCAGCATCAGTGGCACCATTGCAAAGAGGAGACGATATTCAAACTAAACTTCCTGGTAAGATGAGAAGCTCTAACAATTTCTTCATCTGTTAATGATGAGCTCACTAAGTTCATATGTTTTTTTTTTTTTTTTGCATTCTATATAATAGCTTACATATTTTTGAGAATTGATGAGTTGAACGTTAAACTGAATCTCAGTACTAATAGCTTGATTGTTTTATTCCATTAACTTGAAAATTAAAGCTCATCATTATAAAAGCAATAGAGACCATGTCTATTTTTTTGTTTGTTTTGTTTTGTTTTATTTTTGTTTTTATAATCCATGGCTATTGAAATAAGTACTGCTATTACAGACACTGGTTCTCCACAAATCCCGGTTCTGCCTACTTTGCAACCCCAAACCTCTGAACGCACAAAGACTGCTTTGACCACAGAGAAAGGAGGGAATCACGACAATGACCTCACAACTCCGAAGGAAGTAGCAATTGAGGGAACCAAACCCACAGAGAAGACAACAGCTAAACCAGGGACTCCAGCACCTCACAGAGGAGATGGTCCCGATGACAAACCAAAGGTACAAATAAATACCATAAAATGTGTCTTATTTTGATATATGGTTGTCTGGTGTACACTTCTGTCTGAATTTTAATCCAAATTAAAGCATGTTTTTCTCTAAATTCCATATTATCTTTTTAGTTTATGAGGTTCATTACCAAATCACTCCTTCCATCTGCTCCTGGTCCGGCCCTTATGCCAAATTTTAGAACCCTTTCTGGCCCACAAATCAAAAAGTTTGCCCACCCCTGGTCTAGGGGCTGAGCAGTCAGAGCAGCATCTTCCTGGAGGGAACTGTTGACATCGATCAGCACGTTTCCAACCACTCGTTTTCGTGGGAATGGGAGGGGCTGCGGCAGACAGTGCGGGTTTTTAAAGGATTACTTTTAAATGCATGAACGGATCCGGCTCTTTACATTGAGGAATTAACAGTAAAATGCATTTAAAACCTCAAAAAGTCAAATTTTAATGGTAGCGACCCTTTAAAATCACAAGAATTACTTTATGTGGATGTATATTTATTGAAGTGCATGACTAACAGATGGAAACTCTCAAGTCTCAGTTTTGACCTTCATTTGCAAAAATGATATGTTGTTAAATAAATGAAATAAAAGGGTTCCTATTTTATCAATCACCTTGGCTGCGTGGTGTGCAGTACAGAAAAAATATTGTATTATTTTGTTAGCGCTGATTGTGTCATTGATGCTAAACATACATCAGTTTTATTTACTATTACTTATAGTGTTTCTTTGCATGTGCGGTATGAAATGTTTCTTTTTTTTGTTGTTGTTTCTGTCTCTACAGCCAACGGGCAAACTTTCCTGTGTTTCAAAAGAGGCTGTGGAAGGAAAAACTGCTGTCCACCTCAAACTCAAAACCTCCTCCAACTGTGTAAGCCTCCAAATTGCCTCTTTCTCTGACTTGCCTGCACACAGCTGGTGTGCAGTATCAGCTTTTTTATGGAAAAAGAGGAAGACATTTCCACAAAGATCAAATAAAAAATGTTTTGATGAAATACTAGTGTGAGTAAAGGGAATCATTTGATGCAAAAGTTTAAAAAATATTCCTGCAGAGCTTTCCCTTTTTATTTTTCCATGAAAACAGTGGGAGAGATTTCAAAGGAAGAGTTAAAAAAATTGCTTTGTTTTTCCTTTTGAGTTTCTTATGTGTCCTCTAAAGTTGACCTCTGAGGGAAATTTTCATTTCAGAGCCAGAAACCATTGATCCAACAGCCAGTGAATCGCTGAAGCTGTGTGCATCTTTCCTTTTTAAAATTCCAGGAGATTTTTGTTGCTCAAGAAGCAAGGAATGGTTAGCATTTGGAAGGCTGTGGGAGAGCAGCACTATGGGTGGGCCCGACGCTTCTGTAGAAAAAGTAACATATAGCAGCCTGTGGCTGTAGTGTGAGACAGTGTGTTTTTACGTTTGTGTTTGGAGAGGAAAATTCTTCCCAGTCTCAGCATGACAGCACTGAGGTCAACAGCTTTTACTGTGGGGGTCTGAACTATACTGCTCTACATATGATTTTGATTACTGCAGCTCCCATGTTGTCTGTGAAGAACTCCAATGTTTACTTTTGAACAGGACATAAACAGCTGTGGCCAGCAAGACAACATAAGGGGGTTTCCTGTTTGATCAAACCAAAAAAGCAGGCTATAATTTGGCAGAAGTTGTCATTACACCCAAAAGAAAATGCATTTGGGGAATGAAACAATGTTTAATGGCACGTTTAATGTATAAATAAAAAGACTACTAGTGCAACAAAAAATTTAAAGAGAGAAGAAACGGCATTAGATCAGCAGCAGTAAAATGAAGGGACCAAACTTGTGATCAACAAATGTTTACTCGTAGTTAATTTAATGAGTAGCCTAGAGGATTGTATTAAGGCACAGATAATACATGAGATCGTCTTTGAGAAGTAGATGCTAAGGGTGAGAAATATGTAATTAAACATAAAGCTGTAGATATAAAGAAAAAGAAAATCAGTCTGACTGCTTGGACGTCTTAAAGGGATTTAGTTTTATTTCAAACTTTGGTGGCAACCTATATTTTTTTTAGTTTACCTTTCTTTTTTAAATGTAACTTTAAGTTTTTTAAAGCATGAAAAATTATTTTTATGGATAAAGTTTGATTTGATACATGGTTATAATCTAAAAAAAAAAGAAATACCTAGATTATTAAAAAAGAGAATCAAGGTTTTTTTTTTTTTTTTTTTTAGATTTTCTATATCATCTACAAAAGTTTGGGTAGAATAAAGAAAAAAGGCATCTGATGTTACAGAATAACTTATTTTGGTTCCACCATCAGTGCCTCATAAAAATGTTATAGTTATTGATAGTGTTTCAGGATTCCTGTCTATGTTTTACATCTGTCATTTTTTTTTTTCCTGTTTTTTTACAGTTAGAAACTCGATTGAATATTGCAAGTGTTTTGGAGGATTTGTGTGAAGAAGAGTGCACACTGGGGATCTACCAAGTAGATGGCACAAATGAGGCAATAGTCTCTGGGAAGATTATTGAAGGTTAGTAAAACATTAAAGAAAATGAAAAAATAAACAATTATACACGTCATAAAATATAACAAAATGTACACTGGTATTAATAATAATTGCTTGGCTACACTAACTATAATAATAGTCAATGTCATTGTTTTATATATCAAATTATATTTCTGCTCTGTTTTCTTCTTTTCTAAACAGGAAATGCTATTTTTTTTAATAAAAGAAAATGTAACTGACACTATAATGTTATCTTTTATTTACACCTGAACTGTTGCTCAATTGCAGATGATGTTACTGGCATGACCAACAAGTTCAACAATGACAACATAAAGGATAAGGTAACTGTGATTAATGTGTCGTGTTTTATTGTAAGGTTCATCTAAATAAAGCAAGATGTCTGTAATGCAGTCCAATTCATTTTTTATGGATATGACTTGATCATTGTGGGGGAAAAACATCAACCGTGAGAGATTTCCTGTAAAACTGTCCTCCCAGTGCAGACATGGGGTTGACTCATAATCAAACTTGAGGGAAGAAAAGCACTTCATCAGTATGTGGACTCTAAACGGCTTCAAGACGGCCGTATCACAAACAAACATTCCACAGGAATAAAATGTCTACTACCTAGGGAGCAATGTTTGGTTTGTGGGTGTGCCTATTTGAACCATCTGCCCGACAACTCCCACAAATCCATCACAAACTAAATGAACTCGTTAGCCAATTTCTGATCAAGTTTCTTCACACTCAATGACAATTAAGAGGATGCTAAACAGTGTTAGGTTATGGATTACAGACTTTGTTCATTTCATCCTGCTTGTGCAAACCCCACATTCCAAGCATCTTCTTTTCAAACACGTAATTTAAGGGCCAATTATGACAGTTTTTCAACAAATGTAATCAGACCATATCTGAAGTTCTACCATGGATCTGGTTAACCAGATAAATCACTTACTTAGAAGATGTTAGATTCATGAGCAAAAATATATTTTAAAAGTATTTTGATGTACAATGTTTTAACTTCTTCAAAAAAATAAACAGATACATATTAAGTAAATAACATTAAGTGATATTTTGATTTAGCATGTTGATCTATTTTTTTTTGTAATTTATCAAGAACATTTACAGCACAAATTTTTAATTTGTCTATTTTTTTTTCCTTAGATCACCATCTGGCTCCGATTCTTAATAAAATCTGATTCTTTAGCTGTCATTTTCTACCAAACTAAAACAAAAAACTATAAAACAAAAAATATTTCCTACATCAACTGTTAGTCAATTTTTTTTTGACTGAAAAACTAGTCTGGGTGTTCCACAAGCGCATCTTGAAAACTGTTCAATTTTGCTGAGTTTGGCTTGTAAACACACTAAAAACTCCATAGTTAAAAATAACCCAAGTTCAAGGTTAGCTTTTGAGTTATTTGAACTCAAGACAATTTGATGAAATTAGAATTAAAATAAAGCCACTGCAACCCAAAAACAATTGTTTTTCTCTGAAAAATAACCTAAAAATATATATACCAACACAAATAATCAAATAATTGATTTGATCCAAGCATTTTGAGAATAGACCAACTTTATTTCTTTGTTTCTGTTCAGACTGATATTGAAGAAGCAACATATCGCTGGGGGAAGAACTCCAAGTTGGTACTAGTTTCCTTACTGCTGGCTGGACTGCTGCTGGCTGCACTGCTGGTAGCTGGTTATTACCTCAAGACGCACCGCAAGACTTCTAAAGGGGTCAGACTGGTGAGTACGTTGGAGGTTCAACATTGATGATACAAAACCTTCTACATTTCTAGCAATGATCTAATCCTCATCATAGCATTTCTACATGCAAAGCAGTATTCAGTTGTTATTTAAAAGGATATTTCAGTGTTAAGCTGCATTTACACTGCCCTCTGGCCACAGCCAATGAAAACTCTTTGTAAAAGCACGTTCCAGGCTTCCACTTTTAAAACTCTCGCAGTCATGCATAGCTAAGCTCATTTTTAAGACTCTCCTCAGGCTCAATACGTATAAATGTGCAGCTTCTGAATGCACATTGAAAGCTAAGTTAGGTCAAACTTTGGCCAATCAGGGATTCCGATTTGGTATGTATGGATGTCACTTTTAATTTACAGAACCGCTAGAAAATTGATCATGCAGGTCAAATTAATAAATGTGTTTTTTGTCTGGCTAGAATTATACAAAACCAAGTCCATCATATAGTGGAATAGAACTGTGAAAGAAAAAGCCTGGAGCAAGATTTACACCTTTTTCAACTGGAAGTTACAGAAACTTAGTAGAAGAAGAAGAAGCCCCTCCCTGCTTGATCAGTGTGAACACCGTTGGCTAAACAACTGACTAGCGCATTCTGGAGTGTCTGAATTTTCTAACAAACATTTAGCTGCATCTGGTTGGAGCAATTGCTTACAATGATCCTTGATTTGTGAAAAAAAAAAAATATATAAGCAAAGTGGTTTTCGGTCAAATAACATTCCATCAACCTCACCCAAAATCTAAAGGAAGACACAAAAATACTACATGAACGTAGAGCAGCAGCTCTTTTGAAATGGTTCCACTTAAACCACTAGCCATGGGGTGACATCTGGTTCTGGTGTACTGTATTTGTGGGTTGTGGCATAATCTTTTAGATGACAGAAAGCCCATACAATGTAAAAAAAAAAAAAGTCTAATTTTTTTTGCCTTACCAGTTTCCCTAAAAGTGTCTTCAATTTGAGATTCCTTGTATTGTACTTTAAAAGCGCAGCTGTTAAAAGGTAAAAATATTCTAATGATAGAGCTGGAGCTGGATTTTTTAAATTTGCAAATCATATTTTCATTCAACTGTAGAACCGAAGTTCCTGTCTGAAGTGGATGCTCTGCTCCTTCCGTAGGCCGAATCTTTCCAGGTGGACGAGGAGAATCAGACCAACACTCTGGTGTCTGTGGCTCCTCTGCCTCAAGAGCCCGCCGATAAGCCGACTGCAAACGGGGAGTCCCCACCAGAAAATGGAAACAACCCCCCGCCCACCACCAATGGACACTCCGCGAACCAGACCCAAGTGGCTGACACTGAGATGTGAACCCCCCACACTTCTAGCGGTCCTTCTTTTGTCTTCAGCTTTCACCGCTCTGTAGGATGAGAAGAACAACAATAAGTGCCTGTAATGTGAAAAGTTTGGGAACACTCGCCTTTCTTGGTGTCAGGAAGTGGCTGCTTTGGTTGATTGTCTAGGATTTGATCAGTTCTGAATTTTCTCTCAATGTGACGATGTTTGTGGAACCTCCCAATAATGGTCTTTGTGTGTTGTTGATTCCTGATGGTACACAAGTTGCTATATTACTTAATCTGACAACTGTGCTGCAGTGAAACTAGTGAAGCCATACAAATGAACAGGTTTTGTGCTGTTGTCTGAGGGACAAATGCTCACGGTGTCTTTGTTTATTTCCAAATTGCATCACAACAAAAAAAATAAAGACAAAAAATGTAAAGGTTTCTTAAGGGAAACTGTTGAACTAAAAAAAAAAAGAAAGAAAAAGAAAGGAACAAGTGCTCACTTTTACTGCAGGCATTATTTTATAGGGATTTAATTTTAGGTAGCAAAATTCATATTTTCAAAAATAAGCTGGAGAATGATCTGGTTTGAGGGATAAACATTGACATCCAGCTATTAAAACATGAAAAAGTCATTAAATGTTACGCCTTTTTTTTTCTTCCCAGAAGTTCATTTGGGGCAGACTTTAAAGTACATTTTATTACCCAGTATTGATTACTGTATTGTTTGTATGTTTTTTTGTGTGTCTTTTGTAATAAAAACATGCCAACTCCTTTCCTTTTCTCACCACTAGTTCTGTTTATGATGAACATCAAGCTGTTCAAATGCTTTAAAATAAAATGGAGGTTTTAAGTTGGGAAAAAAGGAAAATGATATTTCCCACCAAATTCCTGTGTAGCAGATAAAAGGCTCAGCATTCCCAAGACTGCAAGATTTTCCTTGTTAATGTTTGAACCAAATAAATCCAGCGATTCTTTTTTTCCTACCTGTTCCTCTTGTACTTTGTGTGTAAATATGTTTGGAATCCTCATTTATAAACCGTTGATATTATCAGTGGAGACTGTCCTTCTATTCTATTTGGCTCAAAAAGAATTTTCATAATCTGCATCATCCAAATATGTTTTAACATCCAGTAATCATAAATGGTTGAGTGTAATGCAATCCTAAGGGAAAATATATTTTTTCCAAAACAACAGTTTTTATCAAAATAATGCAAACTGATCATTATTATCATTATTCGAAAATTATAAACACTGTACGTGTACATGTCTTTGCAAAATCCAAAGTATTTCCACACATTAGACTGTAATAATCAGTTTTTCCTCCAATCACACGTGTGTTGTCAGTTGTGATGGCACTTGGTCGTTTATATGATGTAGTAAAATAAATCTACCATCCTTCAATCAAAATGTTTTTCCCCAAAAATCGATATAATCAATTTATTTAATATTGAAATTAATGAGGGTTTCCGTAGATTTGATTTGATCTAAATAAAAACCTGCCTCAGATAGATCAATCTGGTTGGATCGTAGGAATAGGAATTAATTAATAGATTAATCATTACATCCCAAGGATTAAATGATTTATTGCAGTCCTCAGCAAGGAATAAATTAAAATTGAAGAGAAACAATTAATGAAAACATTAGGATATGCTCAATTTACACACTACAAAATATTCATTTTTATTGCTAAAAAAGTGATAACTATACAAACCTGCAATAAATACAGAAGAAACATCTGTGTCACGTTGTCTGCAGTATGCCCATCCCCACACAGAGTATTACTACTCAAATAAATAAATAATATCTATGCAGTAATTTATTGTATGTGTCTAATTTGCTGTACTTATGTGCAATAATATGTATCAAATTCTTATGGAATGCAAATCCTTAATTTGACTGAAGCAAAGCAGATTGTAGCCACCACAACTAGTCTGTATAGTTCGAAAGGAAAAAAAAACAAATCTTGGATTCAAAACAAGCCATTAGGAAAGCTCGTCATTAGGGTCTGAGCTTCTCATTAAGGTCAGAAGCGCATGGATAAGTTACTGTGTGTCATGCATTGCCTCAGGAGAAATAGAAATCTTAAGCTAGTTATTCAATTCAAGTTTTTGCTTTTTTTTTTTAACAAGAGGTTCATGAAACAGATGTTCAATAGATAAACCAAAATGGTTTGACTTGTATCTCAAACATAGCAATGGAATTAAATTACTATTTAGGTCCATTAGTGAGACTTATAACTTAAAAACGTAAAAAAAAAAAAAAAAATACTCGTTTATAAAACTGCGCAGTTTCTGTGTGGAATGAGGTTAACAAACATTCTTCTTGTGGAGCACCTTCTACTATACTATTTGTAAGTATTTGAATGCTAAAATTTGCATGTGTGAATTTACATTTCATACTTAATATTTTCATAATGACCTAGAATGTGTTGTGATTGGACGTGCCCTGCACCTTCAAGTCTTCTTAAGAGCTGCCACAGGATAAGGTAATTTCACTACAGGAATCGGCAGCATAAAGTTAGCAAGATGAAATCCACTTTTTTCCTCCTCTATGGGTTCCTCGGTGTGGCTACCTGTGGCCCTTATGGAGAAAATATCTATGTACCTGAAAAAAAGACTTGGTTAGAGGCTAGGGAATACTGCAGATTGCTGTACACAGATGTTTCTTCAATTTATTTCCTGACCCAAGAATTGACTGACAATGATGTTAAAAAAAACATCTGGATGGGGTACGAGGTGGAAGTCATCGAATCAAACCAGTTGTCAGCAGCAGAAAGTGGATTGCTGTCACTGCTGTCCCAACAGGAGGCCCAAGAAAATAGTTCTACTTGTGTGCTCTTCGATGACGGTGAACTGATTTTGAAGAACTGTGAAACCAAAAATAAATTCTATTGCTTTTGGAGCAACCTGGATTTGGTAACGGAAAACAAGACCTGGGAGGAGGCGTTAGATCATTGTCGGAGCCAGGACAAAGAACTCATCAGCTTGCCCTCTGAATCTGCTCTGCATGAAGTCCTGCTGGCCAGCAGACGATTGCAGACATCTTTTTTGTGGACCGGTGCACGCTACCTTGCTGGCAGCTGGCTGTGGATGGATGGAACCAGCCCAACGTACAATTCCTGGAGTCAAGGAGAGGAGCCGTCTTGTCCTGCTCTGAGCAACCACTGTGGGGCCCTCTCACTGAAAGAAGAAGTTTTGGAAAGCTGGGACTGTGATGACAAACTCAACTTTGTCTGTGGCAATGTTTGAGTTCTTACGTTGTATTATATAAGTAAGTAAAACAAAACAAAACAATGTTATATGTACCAATACATCCCTTCATAATAATTGTGTGTATTCCATTTAGGACAATAAAAAATGTAGTATGTGGGAATGCTGTTTAACCACTTTTTTTTTTGTATAAGTTACGATGCCAATAAAAGTTATCTATTATAGTTTATATGTATATGTTTAAATACTGTTCATTAAACTTTACATCAGAAATGTGTCTCATTGTCTTTCAGACAGACAGGACACAAGTCAAAAGCCTTGTTTGTCATTTCCACTAAGTGGTTCACAGGGCCGCCCCGGGCATAGGTGATCAAGGCGGCTGCCTAGGATGCCATCAGGGGGGCCCCAAATCGCAGTGATCCCTTCCTGCAGCATTTTGGTTGAAAAAAATTAATTTCACTGTGTTTAATTTTTTTTTCCTCAACACCTTTAACATCTTAAATTCGCCTATACTATCCTATAGATTATTGGCTGATTGGTGGTGCAGTCAGTTAGGGTGCTTGAGTTAAAACGCAGAGTTAAAATTTCAAACTTTAGGGGTGCTAAATTATTTTTTGCCTGGGTGCCATGTAGCCCATGTAGCCTGGTGGTCCGGTACGGTAATTTGAGGGTTTCCATTGTAAAATGGACCCATTAAAAACCATACCTCTTTGGGCTCCCTATATGTTGTAGGTCCATGGATAAGTGGAACAGAACTGCTGTAGCCATCTATTGATTGGCAGAAAGTGATCATGACATTAGAAGGCGTTGATATAATGCTCGTTTAAGTTAATGTTTCCAGCGCTTGTAAGCGTTCAAGTTTTTGTGGTTTCCTGTGTATTCTTTTGGTCCTGAGTCTACACTGAAAATGGTGACAGACAACAGCAAGGCCTGGTCTGCGTTGTAACTGCAAATGTTCCTTGCCATCATTGGCAACGGTGTGATACAGGGTTAGCTAGCGACACACTAGCGGTCTACACCATCCATGCACCATTAAAACAAACCTCTCAGTGCAGGCAAGGCTTAACTGAGTGAAAATGCTAGCCAGAACTGGACTGTACTGTACCGCTTACCATACCAGACCCCTCAGTGGAAACAAGACTACAGTGTTGAATTTTAATAAATGTTGGAAAGTTCATCATAAACCAAAATCCGCACAAATGTTGCCATTAAATGTATTGCAAAGCAGTGGAGAGATGAAAACATGGTCTCAATTTGGAGCTACTGGGTATTTTGCTTTTCTGGGGCTTTACAGTCAGTCTTGAAGCCAACCACCCATCAGCTTGAGTTTGATCGAGATACACAAACAAGTCTATAAGCAAATGAATGCACAAAGTAAATGAAAAATTGTATGTCTAAAAAGTCAGAGTTTTGCTGACCTGATTTATTTTTTGACCCAATATTTGAAACCTTAGAAATGATGTACTTAATTTTTGCACTTCTACATTATGCATACATTTGAAGGTAGTTTCTTTCTCAGTAACTAAAGGGGAAAAAAGCAGATTTGCTTGATTGCAAAAACCTTCTCAGTCTGGACAGTGGTGGTCTGGGTCTACCCAACTGCTAAACGTAGAATAGAACTTTCAAAAAAGAAAAAGAAATCTGAACGTGACACTTCAAAAAATATTACAGAAAAAAAGGGAGCCACTAAATAGAAGTATTAGGGGATCCAAAATGTCTTTAAGCCCTGCTGGTCAGATTTGACACTCACTTCTCTAAAGCAAGAACACTTAAACAACAAATAAAAACTTGATTACAAAACTAAATTAATTTCTTCAACAATTGCCTTTTATTTACAGCAGGGGTGTCAAACTCAGTCGCACAGAGGGCAAAAATCCAAAACGCATTGTTAGGTCACGGGGCAAACAAAATAATTGAACACACAAAAAGTATGTTTTTACTTATGTTACTTTACTTACAACTTTAAAAACTTAACTTTTTAACATAACTATGAATAAAAACAGGCAGGAATATTATTACCGGATAAATCAACTTAAACCTTAAATAACTTTCAATATTTTTCTCTTCATTAAAATGTATCTTCAAAATTGTACAAATTTTATATTATATTATATTATATTATATTATATTATATTAGATTATATTAGATTATATTAGATTATATTAGATTAGATTAGATTAGATTAGATTAGATTAGATTAGATTAGATTAGAAATTGTTTATTTCAAGCAATCAGGAAAAAAAATAAGTAAATTAATGTGCAATACAATCAATCATCAGAAGTTTGCATCCATAAAGATGTGTGAAACACAGGATAACTAGATATTAAGAGATTGCCTGAAAGGGAGCAGGAGGAAGTGAATATATATAATCCCACCCCGGCTCAACCATACCATTTCCTTTACATGAAACATCATTATCCAGTTTGTAACTTAAGATCAGATATTTATATTTTTCCAACATTGTTTCAGGTCATTATGAATCTTCAAGTAACAATAAATCACATGACTATGTAAGTAGATATAACACTATTTCAGATTTTTTCATTGCATGTGCAGATCTATAATCAAAATTCAGAAAAAATACACAGATTATTTTTCAATAGAAAAAAAATGATTAATATAAATCAAGTATCAAACATCAGCAAAAATATATAAGATATGTATGCAGATTATTTTCCATTGGTAGACTCATTAATTTAGAGCAAGTATCATAGGAATGTATGGTGATTTCTTTCTTTTTTTGAATTGAAAAATCATTAAAATGACTGGTAAAAAAAAAAAAAGATAGATCATTTTCATTTGAAAATTAAATTAGATGAAATTAGAAAGTTAGAAATAAGCGCGAGATAACATTGGGCCATTAATAACAATAAAATAAAATAATCTGGAGGCCGGACTTGACTTTGATACGTGATGTACAGGATACTATGCAATTACTCCTTCTCTGTGCGGGTCTCCCTTTACTCTCAATCAGAATATTTTACATGCCATTATTTTTTTTAATTTGTGGTATTTAGAAAAAATAAAAGTTATGTATTTAAAATATATATATATATATTTTTTAAAACAATTAAGTAATTAAGTAAGTGAAATAAGGCTGGGGTTGTAAATCTCACAGTAAAACACAAACAATGACCTTTCTGCTCTTTTGTGTCTTCAGTTTCACAACACATGGTTACAAGGTCACCTGTCACTCTGGATGAGCACATTCTGGAGAGGGAACTTCCATGTGTGCAGACTTGCTGATTTGCAATGGGAGCTTGTGTGCAGTCTATAGCCACAGTAAATTAACCACTCCAGTCATCCTGGATGAAATGACCTTTATCAGCCCTTGTTGTTACACTCTGACGGCCCATATATGTCTGCTGTAATGGTTCACTTACCAAACCTGCTGGCCCACAGATGAGCACTGTCAGTACAGCTTCTGGAAAGTGGAGTGGGTGCAAAGGTCAGTGCTGCGTTTGCTGGTAGCAGATCAGTGATGGCTGTGAACAAAACATATGAGTCCTTCACCACAAACAGCTCAACAACAAAGAGGGTAGGGCCAAGACTACAGTCAATTCTTAATTCTCTCGTGACACAATCTGACATGCTATGTTCATTTTTCTAAATAAAAAAATTTAGTCAAATTTCATACATCCATCTATTCATTTTCTTAACCCACAACATCCCTTTTGGGGTCATGGTGTCAGGTAAAGGCAGGGTACTCCCTGGACAGGTCACCAGCCTATTGCAGGGCCACACAATCACACACACTCAAATATTTTGGATTTAGTTTGATTTCTGATAATTTACTGTTAAGAAAGTGGGATAGATTTGTATTTAGACAAATATACATAATGTATATATCCAAGCATAAAAAAAATCAAAATATTTGCCAGATTAGTAATTTTCTGTCATGTAATTCTACTAAATGTTTTTGTATTTGCAATTTGTCCCCATCTACTGGAGATTTTTCATAACTTCAGTCAAAATTTCATAATGCATCTCTTTGAAAGTGAATCAGAAATATGATAAAAGATTTAGTTCAAAGCTACAAAATACTTAATGGCATACAGGCACGTTTTGCTGTCTTTTTATATTACCAAAATAATTTTTTTTTTACAAAAAAAAAGTAAAAACCAAACAATAAGACTGTTTGCTTCTCACATTAAGTTCAAGAAGCACCATAAACTTGAGCCAATATAAATGTAATACATTGGTAAATTATTAATCTCTACATAACATATTTAAAATCCCATGAGTCAACATAACACTGAATTATTTTTGTAAGTGCTTCAACAATTCATAAAATTAGAGGAGTTGAGAATGATAGTTAAGAACAAAACAGATGAAATTTAGACAACCTTTCCAAGTCCTCATCACTAAATGATGTACTCTGCTTTACCAATTTACTCGTTGTTTTGTTTGTTATATTTAAAAGAGAATCCAAATCAAATCTAAGAAGAGAAGTTGTAACCAAACTGAAAAATGTGTTTTGGTTTTAATTTCAAATCAAGGGTTTGGACCAGTCTCAATATCCCGCCAAATTACACTACCGAAAATACACTAAAGATTTATTTATTTACTTACTTTTTTATTTACCGTAAACCGCTCTGCATGGTGCATCCACTTCTGTTTTTGTTGCGTAACCATTATTCGCCTGTAAATACTTGTATCAGCTTAATCCTTTTATCAGGTTGATTTATTGTTCCGTTTCACTGCCAAATTAATTGCCCTTAAAATATAAATATCGGATAATTATCATTTTTTTGTCAAAACCCCTCAGCTATAAAGATGTGCATGCCTCCAACAAAAGAAGAAAAATACAGGCTTGTATTGCCATCTGTTGAAGCTACGATGACATTGCAATTTCTTTCTATGCTTGCTTTCAAACGAAATAGAGTATTTTAACAATAATTATTAAAAAATGAATTATGAAAGACAAAATAAAAAAAAAGATCCTAGTGGTTCTTTTATTAAATAATAATAATATAAACAATATGCAGCGAATAATGATACGGAGTTATTCCAATTTTTTTTTTTAATAAAGATAATATGTAATACTATCTTGAATGATAAAAATTAATAAGTTTTGTTTGAGCAAATGGGGTTTATATTTTGCGACACACGTGTAAACTATTAGCAAAAACACATTCCATCCTATAGAAACAAGAAATAACTTCATAAGTTTGATTAATTTGAGAATATTCGTCAAATGACTAACAATTTTCGTTTTTATTCCAACAAAGACTGAGAAAAATATATAATAATTGAGTCTCAGCACGACGTCCAATGTTTGCGTCAGAGGGATGTGGTTTACGGTAAAAGGGAGCCCGTCTGTTACCATGTGATTTCTGCGATGTTTGTAAACATGCGTCAGCCACATGTGATTCTGGGGATGAGGAAAGACTCTCTTGACGTTCGGCCTATCAGAAAGCGGGGGAGTGTCAGGGGCGGGGCTTCTGTGTTGCGCTATGGAAAATCGTTATGGGAGACAGAGTATCAAACGTGTGCTCCGGGGTTGACAACAGCGACGATGGAGCCGAACCGGCAACCAGGTGCACCGAGCGTCCGGCCTGGGCCGGGGTCTGTGTGGCGGCCGCCGGGGAAGGCTTGACACTTCATCGGCACGGAAGGGACACAAGCTTTAGGTAAACACGTAAGTACTCGATGTTATTACACGGCCAAAGCGGCACAGTTGCGTATATTGCGTAGAGAATACCACTTTGTAATTCATAACCGCTGGAGTGCTGGATGGAAAGGTAAGAATAAAAGCCTAAAGGCGTTTGTAAAAGTGTTCGGAATGAAAGAAAAAACAAAGTCCTGCGTTCATTAGGCTCGGAATCGTTTGAAATGATGCTTAAAGGCACTTTTGTGAGAAACCGTGACGTTCCATCCCCAATATGACAACAGGTAAATGTAACTGCGTCAGCTCGAGGTCCGACAAGCCACATCAAATCCACTGGGAATTTCCGCTGCGACGGTAAAACGGGCTGTGACGGCGGAGTTGTGCTCGCTCTGAAACTTGGCTTATGGCTGATTTGGACGATGAAACGAGGATGTAAACAAAAGCCGATCGGCGTGAATAGCGTGTGAAGGAATAGCTCGGAATAGGATGCTGCGCAAGAGATGGATAGTGCGTAATCCTGTTGTGGGAGAGAGTAAGATGTTACGCAGTACATATTGGCACGATCACGTACAGCCCGTGGCCTTGTTGTGGATTTTTTCCCTTCCTTTCTTCTTGTTGTTTTCCCCTCGATACTTAAATTCTTGACATAATTGACGCCATAGCCGTGAAACGACGCCTGCGAGAATCCGGGTAAATGAAAACTTAAGGATCACGAGGATGACGCAGCTTTATTTAAGCGTCAAGTGTCAAACATCGGTTGCTGCGTCACAGAGATCCAACGACATCCTGAATAATAGTGCTGGTTTTATGGTGCGCACTTGATATGTCAAAAACAAGCTGCGCTTCCCGAATACAGAGGGCGCTGTTGAGTAAGTTTCCCTTCCATCATTCAGTGTTTTTAGTTTGTTTTATATCTTTTAAAATAAAAAGAGTGGATCAAAAATAATCTACATCTAATTTCTAACTTTATTTATCATTTTTTTTCAATCTTAGGCAGTAACTTTAGATCTTTACTGGTATGTTGTTGCTCTAAAGTTGTGGGACTTGTTTATGGGGCTTCATGCCGCTCACCTGATGGAGAGGACGAAGTGCTTTACTTCCTCTTCCTGCATCTGTGGGGAAAATGAGACACTCAGGAGGAGCAAACTCCATCATGCCGAGTGGATTTGTTCCTTCTTAGGGTGAATCAGCAGTGGACGCCATTAGTTGCTTAATGGCTGGCAAGCAAATGTAAGGAGAGAGGCAGAGGGAGGTGAGATGAGGAGAAGAGGAGGAGGTGTGGGCACCTTCAGAGATTTGATTATGTTTGTGATAGAAACTTTTTTTTTTTTTTTGGCCTTGATGGATTTTCGTTTTTCTTTTGGTGGTCTTTAAAAAAAAAAACACAGTGAATGCCAGTGGTCATTTGGAAGCAGCACGCCTCTAGTGTTTGTTTTCCCCAAAAGTCTTAAACTGGGCATTAGTGGAGCTGGCCCACAAAAGCTAATCAGAAAATGTTTACCAGGCTGTGAAGCGCTTGTCCTGAGCTGTAATAATGTCTGCTGTGTCATCCGAGGCTGACCAGCGGAACAACTGACCCACTTTCACTGACAAGAAAATGTGACCTCAATAGTTTCTTTGCTATTCTCTTTTTTGGGAGAGGTGCCACCTTTTCAGCCAAGTAAAACAAGGCATTCAATTGTCGAGCTTATTATTTTTTTTGTATGTTCTTGAGAAAATGTTAGAAATAACACTTTGCAAACGGGTTTTTTCAGACAATGCAACTCAGCGTATTTTGGCGGCTCTAAACTAGAGACAACAAAGGAAGCACTTTTCAAAAGACAAGCGAGGCGGTGTGAGTCTGCTAATGTTTACAGAAAGGGGCCAGCATCACCTGTAGCCCACAGAAACCACCAGAGAAAACGGACCCAAACAGATCCCTCCTACGCTCCGATCACAGAGGAGGAGGTGGCAAAGAGCCGAGAGATGACAGGGCTAAAATTAAACCTGGAGCACTGCTGGTCTTGCTACGTGATGATGTATTAATAGACAAGTGTGAGGCAGCATTGTATATCAGGTAGGTCGACACCTTGTGAGCAGGGGTAAGATGGGATGAAACGTTTAAAAAAATGCTTTAAATATTTAAAAGTTGACATATAATAGAGCTATTTGGAGAGAAAGTTTCTTTGAGATCAGGTGTCGTCTGTCGCTGCAACTTGAAACCTAACTGGAAATATCCTGCAGCAGCCCATTTAACTCATTACGCTGTTTTTTTTTATTGTTATCAGCAAGACATCTGATATTTGCCAACAAGCAGATTAGAAGCCAGGAGAGAGTGACAAAGTGTAAATCAATGCCTCTGTGTTCGCATTTCTTTCCACCCACTGTGCGGCAAATCAAAGACTCCTGCTTCTCCAAACATTTCACAATCTGTGGCTCTGAGGAGAAGATGTTGCAACATACAAGGAGGCATCCGAGCTATTATTGTTATCGAACACTTTGTACTCCCAGACCACTGTCTGTACGGGGCAGGGCGTGGAAGAAACGTAGCACACTTGCTTCCCTTCCAGTCCGCTTTTCTTTTATTAAGGAGACTGTCAGGGGTACTTGGTGAGGTATTTCAGCATATTTTTGACGTTTTACTCTGCTTGGACTGGAGGTGCAGGTGGTTTGAAAACACATCGCCATGATAAGGTTGCCTCTTTCACTCCTGATAAATTAGGACCTCTAATCTGTAAGAGGATTAAGCACCTACCTGGTTTACACATGCACACGGCTCTGCCCCACACTGTTAAACACAGTGTTACACATATGTAGTTCAGTTCATGTCACCTGCTCTAACGGGACCGGCCTAGATTAATTTCACGCCGTCTCTGCCTGATCCTCAACCAGATGCTTATGTAATTGCTTTAAAAAAGAACATTTGTTTGTTTACAGCGTTTCTGACAGATTTGTCTCTTTTTATGCTATTTACTCTCTCCAAAAGCGTTTTGTTTTGGCTTAATCTAACTCACTGATTGCCTGCTAACTCTGGACTTTCAAAGCAGGTCAATGTGGTTTTAATTTAAATCGGTGGCAGGGTTTGTTGTGGTTTCATCAAAGAGGG
Organism: Oryzias javanicus; assembly: GCA_003999625.1. Classification (NCBI taxonomy): domain Eukaryota; kingdom Metazoa; phylum Chordata; class Actinopteri; order Beloniformes; family Adrianichthyidae; genus Oryzias; species Oryzias javanicus. The sequence continues at coordinate 21,568,166 of CM012441.1, forward strand.
CTGATGTGCCTTTAACAAGCCGGAGCTGGTCAGGTGACTCGACAGAAAAAAAAAAAAAAACTCCTGGGATGCAATATCTGCACACAAAATAGAAGGCTCGTAGTAAGGAGAACAAGAGAGCTGAAGGGAGGTAAATAGAGAGAGGTTTAGGAATAGTCATCCTACGTGGGTTGTCAGAATAAACAATACAAAGACAGATAGAAGAAATAGTCCAGCCTTTAGTTCACAATGGCTGCCTGAGTCACTCTGGAAGCCAACACCGCTTACATGTAAATAGTAGCAGAGCCAACTTGAGGATGTTTCACCTATTAAACACTTTCCCTCCGCTGAATTCCACCACTTCATGACAGATGTCTCATAAACTTTTATGGCCTATTGCTTTCATTTTAGAAGTCAAGATAGACGGGAAAATTGTCTCTTTAAGGCACATGAAGGTTTGGATTAGCTGATGCTTTGTCTTTTCCCAGCAACGGGATAACAACGTTGGTGACGCTGACAGGACCGGACAATTCCTGCCTGAAAATAGGAGAAGAAATACCAAAAAAAAAAAAAAAAACAACAAGAGGGCCTCAAATGAGTTCTCAGTGGACATTCTGTACTCTGCATGCTTCGCTGAGTTGGACAACAGGGGGTTCATGCTAATGATTCTTTACCTATTTCAGGACCTGATTTTTCCATCTTGCATCACAGTTGACCCCACTTGGACCAGGAGCAGCACTGGATGCCTGAGGCAGAACCAGAAGAGGACACAGTATCCTGCTGTGTACTGCGAGGAAATCTGCAGGGAGCTGTTTTACACAATATGAATCACGCACAGTTTAGCTAGATTTCCTATCTGGTGCCAGTCCTCCAGCAGGACCTCTCTGACCGGGAGCCATCTGACGCTCTCCTAATGCAGATTGCAGAGTTTTTTTAGATTTGCTGTCAGTGACCAACAACGTTTCTTTTTTTTTTTGGCGTCTGCCTGAGTAAAACCCCAGAAACTTTCACATACATTTGGGGGGGAGTTTGATGATTTTGAATAAAAGTTGGTCATATTTTAAGTATTATTTCGTTCAAAGATTCTCTTTCACTTTGAAAAAAATCTTTCTAAATATAAGAGCAGACCGGCCAGACATTGTTTGTTTTTGCCAACAGCTGTCTGCAATTGCCAATAATATAGATTTTTTCTGTTTTATACACTCATACAGATGGATTTGTTTATTTATTGTCACTTCTTCTAGAAAAGATTATGAATAAGATCTGTAATTTTATTAGGTATTTTTGCACGACTATTAAAAAGCATCTGTCTAAGAAAAAAAAAAATTACATTAGTCACAATTTATTGGTCACATAGAGCAAACACATCACCTGATCTCAAAAGACTTCTGGGGTTCGGACAATGTTTTTGTAAACAACTTAAGATCTTTATTTGTATTTGAGTTATTAGAACTGCCAAAGGGTTTTTCCTCACCAGCATCATGTGGGTTAATCTGTTTATTCTCCCGTTCTGCTTATTTTTTAGATGTGGACTTGGTTTTGGGATGATGAACGTTTTTGATGTCCTCCTCCCCAGGAAACTGGTTTCAGATGGTGTTTTAGAGTCTAAAATCTCATCTAGCACCATTTGAAATCGGTGTTCTTGAGTGGGAACACACTTCGGGACAGATGCTAGATGACTGTTTTATTGGTGTCGACTTCAGTTGTCATAATATGCAAAAAAAAAGCAGTCAGACAGAAAGGAGCACGTGAGTCCAGTCTTCTAAAGCCCCTCTCACCAAGGCTGACCGTTTTCCTCTGGTGTTCAGAGTCACCACCATGTCTAGCACCATTTGAAATCGGTTACAATGTGGAGGGAAAGTCGGCCGCCCCTACAGCCGCAAGATGAAAGTCCTGAAAGAACCACAAGGTGGCAGCATTGCACAACGTTCCAACAGTGATCCAGGTCTGCTGGGTAACAATAATTCTGCACTCTTTTTAGGTAAAACCTCAACAATCATTTTTGGAGCAAAAAAAAAGCTTATACAAGGATTGCATTTTTTTTTTTTTGTTCTGCTGCCGTCACTCCAGATGATAAAAACATAGAAAAAAAAAGAAAATGTTGAAACCTTCACAAGTACAAATTGTTCTATCAATTTTTTAAAAATAGTTTTTTCATCAAGTTTTCTTTTGGAATCTTTGTAACTTATCTGGACCTCTCAATTTCAATTTATTGTCTATTATATAACTTTAATAATCCAACTGTTAGGATGTGAATGATTAGAATTCATCCACGTCATCATCACTGTTTAGTCTAACTGGGATAAGACAGAAATAGAAACTTCTTAGTCACCCCGGCATGTGTTGTTCGTCCAGAGCAGATTGTAGGATTTTTTGTTATTTGTTTGTGCTGTGTATAAAGTGAGGAAGCATGCCTTCCTCACATTACATTGAGAGGCCAAACACATGTCAATAATAGCAATAAGTTCTAACACTTCTAACCGCCATTAGTCAGAGGCAACATTAATTCATATCCTTTTGTCAATATAATACTGAAAACTTCCTAAAAGCACTCAAAAATCATGTATTCAACCACCAAGCCCTTGCGGTTATTGTTCTTTGTTGATGGTGGAGCGGTCAACTTATTGAACTGAATCAATTAATCAGAAGCTGCAAAGGTTAAAGACAAGACACACTAGGCAGTGGCTCTTAAACCACACCTTTGATATTTATCATTTTAAAATGACAGGTAAACTACTAAACCGACTTATGTCATGCCGTTTTCTCGATGCACTTTTTGGATGTTTTAAAATAAGGCCCAGATTTTACCCTGTAATTACTGGGTTGCTACGGTAACATGATGTTGTTTTATGACGGTGGAGCAATGGTTAGGTTAGCGCTTTTGCCTCGCAGCAAGAAAGTCTTGGTTCAAACCCCAGCTGGAACCTTTTTGAGTGGAGTTTGCATGTTCTCCTCCTTCTCTTTGCATGTTGCATGGATAGGACTTGTGATTCCTCCCACATTCCAGAAACTTGCTGAATTGGTCAATGGATTACTCTAAATAAGGGATGTCTAAAGTCAGTCCTCGAGGACTCGCCTCTTGCTGGTTTTCCAGAAATCCTGCCTTATCTGCTGTTGATTACCTGGATCAGGTGTTTTTGGCCAGTAAGAAACTTCCATGGCAGGTTGGTTGGAAAACAGGTAGGGCACCGGACCTCGGGGCCTGGATTTGGAAACCCTTGCTCTAAAATGTTCCACGTGTTACTGTGTATATGGGAGTGTGATTGCATGATTTTGCGACAGATTGGCAACATGTCCGGAGTGTACCTCACCTTTGCCCAACAGTAGCCAGGTTAGACTCTGGCAGCTCCATGACCCTGACAGGTATACAGCAGGTGAAGAAGATGGATGGATGAATAGGCAGATGGACTTCTGTTCGAATGTTGTATGTACCTTGCAACAAAATGTAAAAATGTAAAGAGGTACCCCTTTGTTACAACTTCATTACTACGTATCCAATAGGTCTATAAATATCAATGGTTTTGATATAAGATAGCTTAAATTTAGTTTTTGCAAATATTTTCGGTAACTATGATTACATGGGCTCCACTCATAGAAAAGATTTAGTATATTTTAATCAACAGTGTTATTCATTGCCAGAGCTCACAAACTTAATTCTTAGCTCTGTATATCTCATCTTGTTTTTGGTCTGGATGAGTGATCTAAAAGCTGAGAGGAGGTGTTTCAATACACCAAATTAACGAGCCAAGTTCATAGTAGAAAATTGCCTCTTTTTTTATTGGGTTTAGTCTGTTTTCATGTTGGTCTACACCCATCAACACAGCTTCAGGGTCAACATGTTCAGTAGGTTAAAAGACTTGTATCTACATAAGTAGTTTATGTGTAAGCACAGGGTAACTGAGGGTATTTTGGCTAATTTCTTAAGCAGAGACAATTTCTAAATAATTTCAATGTAATTACAAGGTAATTACAGGTCTACAGGCTGTATTCAAACGCTGAACCCCCCGTAGTGACAAAATAACCATGCTGTAGATCTCCTGAATGTGCCCAATTATCTTTTTGATTTTCTACCTCATTTAATAGGTTGTACTCTGTAATTTTGAAGATGTTACCTAGTAGTTAAAAAAAATAGCTATGATTAGATCTTCATCAAGTAACCCTTTGTCCCTGACTTATCTATCTCTTGTTGGACAGAACCTACAATATTTATACATACAGGTGCATCACAGCTACAAAATAATATTTGCTTATCCACAGAGTTGACAATATTCCAAAGTGTCATGTTGTTTTATATACAATTTTGAGTGAAAAATTGGTATTAAAAAAAAAAAAAAAAAAAAAAAAGAATTTAAGTAGTGCTTTTTTGTTTTTCTAGCTAGAACACTACTGTTTGGTTGAATGATAAAGACTGAACGAGCTTCAGAAATGAGTGACCATTTCAGTTTTAATTCTATTAGTATCATAATTAAAATGTACCGAACATTACTGAACTAAACATCGCCACAATTATTAAGAGAGCATTTGTATTTTGATTCCGAGTGATGATTAACGCTGATATTGTCTTTATTCTTGCTGTATAGTTAGAACACGACTCCTTGCACATCAATTTTATTTTATTTTTATTATTTCTGTGTACATGGGTAAACGGTTTTGTTCTGTTTTCTGTGTTGAAAACCTAATAAATATATATGGGAAAAAAAAAAGAAATTACTGAAACACTGCCTTTGTGTCTTTTGTCATTTTTTTCCCTCTATTATTGTTTACTAAACTGGTTTTGACGACACACACGTGTGTATTTAGGTATCCAATGGTACCTGATCCAAAACAAAGTCAAGAAGCCAACTGTCATTGTCCGGATTACTCACTTGTGGCTGTTATAGTATGTGTTGTAATATGAACCAGAGCACTGAGTGACTACTTATCCAGTGATTCCATTTTTCCACTGTGTGGAGCTATCCAGACACAGCCGTATGCATGTTTCTATGCTGATCAGCCTAAACAATGAGGGTTAAGTCGTCAACTAGATCTACTTTGCAAAGAATATGAGTCACAGGGAGTGTCTTAAGCAAACATGACATAAGCAGGACAGATTTATGAATTAACAACTTTTTCACAAACGTTTTTTAGACAATTGATACTTTTGGTTGACAAAAGCTAAACTAATGCTTACCACAGAAATCAAAGTATACAAAAAAGGAAGTTAAATGCACCAATCAAAAGTAGACACATTCTTTGACACATTGAGAACTACGCACTGAAACACAAACAAAAGTACTTTTAATTGCTGTGTTATGATCCATAGCTTAGACTGGAGACTCCCAAGGAATGTAAGCAAACCCAAAACATATGCCACTAAGTCGAGTGTAATTATTAAAAAAAAATACTTGCTGGCGGAGTTGAGTTACAAAGGAATTCTTTGAAACACTTTGTCAAACAGGCTCAGTTAATTTAAAACCATAACCTAAAGAAAAAGCTATACGTTGTGTCTGCGTTGTGATTAAAGTAAGCAACAATAAACAAAGGAAGTGGAATCCTATTTTTAGTACTGTATTTGCTATTTGGATATTCATTTTATGATTCTACAAGTTTATCCAAATTATTAAAGGCTAAACAAAGACAGTCGGTTATTTTACACGTTAAAATGATTCAAAAGTGGTGAAAACTCCACTAAAATAGTTGACAATTCATCAATCTTTTTTTTTGTCCAAGCATGCGGGCTGGGTTTGCAAAGATCAGCATGAACATAACAGGAACCAGAAAAGAACATCACAATTGAAAAGATTGTCATAATTTTTCAACATGGTATGTCTTGACTGTTTAAAATGCCCTAAAACTTTTCATAATTATCTATCTGAATGTCCCATTTCAGTTTCAAAGTTTGAAATATAGCGAAGCACACCCAGCTGTCAAGAAGTGAGGTAAACAGAAATGTAAGTTTCATCCCATTCCTCTCCGTGACACAAATATTCCAATCATTCATGGTCACCGATGCGTTCCCATTTAGCACAGAATGATTTTGCTGCTTAGACTTCACAGGCATGCAAGAACATGTGGCCTTTGTTGATCTTAAACACAGGCTAAAACATGGGCCTGTTTGATCAGAAAACACATTTAATATCTCCCTGTCTGTCTGTGTGTCTGACATGAACTTGCCTCCAGAGAACTTGGCAGATTTTTTCTCCTTACACAATATTGCCAAGAATGATTGGATTTCTTAACACAGATGCTTTGGAGAGGCAGGGTCCCCCAAAAGGAGAAAGATTGGCCGTGCCACTTTAATTTGTGGGGAAGTGCACAAAAAGATTGTGGTAATCTTTAAAAGCAATAATCTTTAATGTCAAGCTTCAAATGCTTTAAATCTCATCATGTCTTGTGCAAAATGTCATGAAAATATGGAGGAAATGAAGAAATCTCTGTGTGTAAGGGACGATGCTGAAAAACTTGCGGTTGCTCAGAAAAAAAATTGCATCACTATTGACATGGTTGTGTCAATAGCAATAAATGGGTCCCGGAAAAGCTAGGTGAATAGGTAAATACAATCATTCCTGCCATCAGCAGATGCCGACTAAAGCCTTGTAGTGCAAAAAGGAGGCAATTTTCAAGCATGAATCAGAACTTTGTTGTGTTCTGTTGGGGAAAACCTTCACATTTCAAACTTGGAAAGTGTTCTGATGTCAGATGGGTCAGATTTAAAGCGGTTGTTGGTCAGTATGAATGCTGTGGCCTTCAGGTTGAAGAGTAGAGAAACCTTTCAGATTTTTAACAGCATTCAATTCATTAAAATGGTTAAATACTTTCTCCTATGAAAATTGTGGGGGGTTAGCGCATTTAACATGTTCTTAAAGCATTTTAGTTGTGATGGAGGACATATTTAAAGAAAAATTAATCTTAAAATTGCGTGTTTGAGTATTTCTTGATTCAATTCGTTGAGAATCAGGAGCAAACAAAAAAAAAAAAAAAGCAGTTTAAAAAAAGTGGTAGCAGCAGCGTAGGTGTTACCTCGGGCTCGCATGGCAAGCGTCACAGTTCCGATGCGACGCAGGAGCAGTCTAGCTGCGGCAGATGTCTCTCATTGGCTACGGGATAGCTGCAGCCACAGCCTCTGCTGCCGACCTTGCAAATCTCTGAACTTGCATATGGTTCACGGGATTTATTACGATTTAGGGTGTTAATAGCCCCAACTTCAGTGCCGGAGAGGCTACATCGCAGAGGTTGGATTGCATGCAGTGGAGGTCGCTCTTGCACTTACAAAGTTACATAAGGACTCCGGTGGTTGCATCGGAGCCATAACGCTTAATGTGGGAGCCTGAGGTTACATTCGGTGATCCACAAGCTCCCCTCCATTCTGGTGCATCAGTTTGCAGGCAACTAGGTCCACGTTCGTCTTTGTTTCCTCATGCGGCTTGAAACTGTACAGCTGGATAGCCTCAATATTGATCGCCTATTTTGTTTGACCAGTATGTTAGCTTGGTGGTGCGAGGGGCTCTAAGCTAGTGGGAGAGTTTTAACAAAGGGATGATGGAAAATGACAACAGGCCTACTCTGTGCCAACACGCCCGCCACAACTCAGAGGTGAACTTCTAATGATTTTCTGCTGCTCTGCAGAAACTGAGTTCGAAAACGACAGATTTTCAAAATTTTGTTTAAAAGCGACATAATCATTATTAATAAACCACTGGGGATGGTTTTACAATAGACCAAAAGATGATCAAATTTTGCTTATTTTGGAAGGATTTATGAATAAACCTTTTGTTAAGGTTTTAGAGCAACACGTGGTCTTGTGTAAAAAGATCCTTCTCAGTAAGCACTACAAAACCACATACTGTTCTCACAGCAGAATATTTGTTTCAAAAGAGTTGTAATAACTAACAAGGCCAGTCTACAGCTCAGATCATCCACCCATAGGGAACATTCAGTAAGATTAAACAGTAAAACATGTTGAAGATAACCACTAAATTAGTCAGCGTCTGGATATATACTTTGTGCAAGACTTGGACTGATATCAAATACAGAAACTCATCACTTTAATCTGACCTGTTGAAGCTTGTAGCAAGTTTTATACTGAGTCATTCTTCATTCACTATCCATAACATCATGGTTAAATGTCCTGTTGAGACTGGCACATCACTTAAAGATTTTTTAATTAAGATTAGTTCAAACTTTTTCTGGAATTTTGCTCAACAAAACCTTATTTTCTGTGTCAGCAATACAATTATTTTTCAGTCAATTCAAGTAAAATTAAAAACATTTTTAAAAGCTGTGGTTTTCTTTTCTTTAACCTTCTCACATTCTCTGGCTTCTCTTGTTTTTACATGTTGAGATTGAACAGAGCAACACTCAAAAAGTGAATTTTGGAAAAAATGCATCCTGAGATATTCCACTGATAATTCTGGTGAAAAAAACCTTTGTCCTTACTGTAAATGATCTAAAGCTGAGGAAAATTCAAGAGTGTATTGACATTCCCTCTGACATCACTGCCACAGAGATAGCCTATCTACAAACAGCATCTGCAGCCGTTTCTTGTAAAAAAAAAAAAAAAAAAAAATGATTTGACTTGACTAAAAACTTCCCACTGTTATCCTGAGAACAGCTTTCAGATAGAGTCACAGATCTATTTATTGTCAAGGAGGTTTTTCCGCCTTCTTTCGCCCTCCTTTTTTGTTCGCGTTGTTGTTTTTCTCAGTTCAGTCCAATTTTACCCATTTTGTTTCAGCCACATTTACGGGTATCCAAGTGAATCATGCACAAAGTCTTTCTTTGTCAGACCAAGTCCTTTTCTTTTACAACACCACAAGACTATCCTGGATCTGTGCGGTGTGAATTCCTTCTCTTGTTTAGTCTGATGTAAAACATTACTTCCTCTGTGACCTCTGCCCTTCTGTTATACTGAAATGGGGTTAATTACAGGGTATTCTGCACAAAGCACTTCCCCCTCTTTGTGCCATGACACGGTGATGACAGATTTCTTAAAATGATCATATCATGGGAACTTTAAAGACAGATTTTTTTAAACTGCCTGTTTAGTTATATCCACAAAGATCTGTAGACAGTATGGAAAAAAAAAAACCTTTTCTGCATTATAACTTAATAACAATTTCATCCACCGTTTGATGTTTTTTGTCTAATTTGTCACACTTGAAGGAATTTTGGTCCATTTTTGCTTGAATATATTAGATTGTATCTTATGTCAAATTTGAATCATTTGCTTATAATGCCAGAAACTTCATTCTACCCACAAACATTGACTTGGATATTGTTGTTAGTTCATATCCAGGTTTAATAACCTCAGTTCATCTTCTTTTTACTCAAAAGTGGAATTGTCCTGGCAAAGTCGTTTTCCAATAGTGCTTTTATTGATTTAACAAAAAGGAAAAATCTCAGTGGGATCTTTATATTCAGAGATGTAGCTCTTGTGTTTCTTTCCATATTTCTGATTGTAACACATACAGGTTTTTTTCATTCTTTAATATTTCTCTTTTTCTATTAAAAAAAAAATCTATTTCGAATTGAGTACTTTTTCTGAGATAACTGACAGTGCCTTCTCCTGAGGGAACTTGATTTACTCACTCCAAAGCAGAAACCTGCCAATACCTGCAGAGATATGTGTACGGATATAGCAGTAAAGAGTACAAAGAACCCTTGTTTTTTTCCTTACCACAAGACTCATCAATCCTTTTTTCCCCCAAAAATGAGCAGTTTCAAAGAGATTAAATAAATGATAAAAAAGCATGAATAGCATGAATAACCTTAACATATAACGGGAAGTAAGCAGACATAGGTTGTGTGCTTCTAAACATTAATGAGAGTCACTTCATAAAATTAAAGCTCAATTTTACTGGATCACTACACTGTGGGAGAACTCTATACACTATACATTTTAAAAAGTGAACCATAGGATCAATACCAAAAGTTCTGTTATTTTTTACATAGTTAGAATTATTAGTTTTCATCAAATACAAATTTTGAGTTGATGGTTTACTCAAATGTAATTATATAAAAACAACATTTTTAAATGTAACTTTTGTTGATTTATCCAATGTTTCACTTTTTACCGCGTAAGATTTTAAGTGTTACAAATGTCTTATAATCTACATCAGGCATGTCCAAAGTCTGGCCAGAGGGCAAAATGCAGCCCGTGCCCAAATTCTACTGGCCTGCAGGTTCCTGTCATAAAATCTTTATGTCTCTCCCAGCACTTTTTAGGAACTGTAAGTTAATTTCTTGTTTGTGAATAGCTGATTTACATTATAAACCATTGTAAATCCATGGTGACAACCCAGTCTTCAAATCAGAAGTTCATAGTAATTTTGGTAAAAAAAAAATGTATTTAAATTTATTTTTGTTCTATGTCATGATATTAGAATGATCTCATTTCAAAATATGTCATTAAATAACTCATTTTGTTTTGAAGGGTTAAAAAAATGTCAGGCTGACTGGTTGGCCCTCACCATCTGACCTACTATCTCACTATCTGACCTTTTCTACAAGTAGACAGCACTGGTGTACATGTAAAACACTGAAAACGTGTTTGGAGTTTTTGACAATGAACTTTGAGTTAAAAGCAATCCCAACAAGAATTTGAGCCAAAAGGAAGGACAGAGATGTCATTTCTGTTTTTCTGTCCTTCATGACACAGGAAGAGGACTCAGAAGGGCGTCAGCGGAAACGGAGAAGGTGCTGAGTGATCTACGATGACAAATTATTTCAGCTCAGAGTTTTAAGGTCTCTTAAGTGTGACAAAATATTAAAGTTAAAATAGAATTGTAGAAACATGTCTTATAAGAGCAACAAAAGCTTACCCACAATAAATATGCTACTAATGCAAAATGAAAAACAATTTCGGACACACTTCCTGCTGTCATATTTAGGTTTTTTTTTTCTCACTAGTATTCAGAGCAAATATTATAATAAATTATTGTCTTCAGTTTGTTTTTACTATTAAAGATGATCCACCGACAAACTAGCCAGTAAAAAAGGGGTTGGCATGGCATGACAACAAAACTGAGGTATCTATCTCATCTATGTAATGAGATTATTTGAAAACGAATTTTTCATTGATCAAATGAAAAGCCAACAACATTTTAATCATTTTTCCCTCACCCTCATTGGTGACTACTGGGCATCCAAGTGATTATTCAAAGTCAACGCAAAATGTCCTCTTTTTTTAATATTTTGTTTGGCAGAAAACACATATGTCCCAACATATTTATATTTTTAACTGTGGGTTGCTGCTTTTACCTCCTATGCAGATACAGATGGGTGTGTTTTTGCGTGGTTCAAAACTTCAAATAAATTAACTCTTCAAATGTGTTTTGTTTCTTCTTTAGCTAAATAACATTTTCAAAGATATTGGTTAAAAGCATGTGAGAATCACCAGGAAAACTACTTTTATACTTCTCTCTACTCAAAGGGACACTGCTATACATCCAGGAAGATGAAGGCCCCCGGCACAGATCCTCAATACAATCTAGAGAATGCTTAAAAAAACATCCCTTAAAACGGGGTTGTCATACTTAATCACGCAGGGGACCAAAATCCAAAACACACAATAGGTCGCACGCTGAACAGGACAAACATTTATTGAATACATAAAAAAAGTAGTAGTTCAAAACTTTTAAAACTTAACATTTTTAAGATAAATATAAATGAAAACAGACAGGAATATCATTCCAGAGCAAATTAACCTAAACCTTAAATAACTTTTTGTTCTCCATATAACATATATCCTGTCAAAATAATTTCAAATGATCTGGAGGGCCGGATCCGCCTTGACTTGACTTTGACATGTGCTTTAAAAGAACATGTTGAGAATTTTTTTTTTTTTTTTTTTAAATGTTGTCTATAATATATCTAGACATTAAATATAAAGTTGATAAAGCCACATAATAAATGTTGCCCTTTTGTTAGAAAAAGGAAACAGCACAAGTTAACTGAAGAATTAATGTATTTTCATTAGTGGGATGCCAGGAAGAAAAACAATTCCCTTTCCACCCACACTCATAAATCCAAATAAATGGACTTCACTGTGTCAAACACACTAGACCATCAGTTTTTTTTCTTTTCCATGAAATGAATGAAGGAAGAATTATGTCTTGTGGTGATTTAATCACTCTCATCAAGGCTTTTAAAACCAACTCCTCTTCCCTAGTAATTAAAGGCAGACTCATAACTGAGATAAATAGCTTTCATAATGAATTAATCTCCTGCTTGTGACCATATTTTTCCCATCTTTACAGTTAATTACTGCATTTTTTTAATAATAAAGAGGAAAAACAGTCAAGTACAGAGGTTAGGGTCCCATAAACAGCGTCAGCACATTTTACTGTGGGGTTTTCCTCTGGTTGAGGCCACACCCCTACCAGGACAGTGATTTAGTTCTATTCTGTCCTCACTGCATTCATTGAGTTTATCCCCTACAAAAGAAAGGACATCCTTTGCAGTAAAATAAAAGGAAAAACACTTTAACAATTTGTTTCACCAAACATTTTAACATGTTTAGCGTAAAGCACATTCAGAGACAATCGACCTTAAATTCTTTAAATCTTGGCTCTAAAAGTTACCACATTAATTCATGCAAAAGTACCATATATTTGTCTATATTTTAAATTTTCTTTAAGTTATTCATAGTGAAAGTAAAGTTGGCCGGTCTCACAAAATATTTATTGTTTAGGCACTCATTCACAGGAGTTAAGAACAACAGACAATCATGAAAGAAAGTCAGTTGGCGAAGAATGTACTGATTGTATCTGACAGCCCACACTAGAGCTTACTGAATGACTCCTGTTGTAGCTCTGTACTTCTTAACCAACATATGACATAAAAAACCTTAAGGCTTTTGTAGTTAGGGTATTGAAACAATGACACAAGAAGACAGGGAAACAGTGTTGACTAAGGTTTAATACATAAATAAATGGTAAAAAATATACTTAAGTAAAATAAAATATTCATTTTCCTTTTATGGCAAGGAGAAAACAAAATATTTTAATTGACAAACTGAAATGTTTTTTTGATGTATTAAAAATACACTGCAGATGGAATGATCTGCATTCTTTTTAGTGCAAATAAAAATGAGTCCTCTTTTTTTTCCACAGAACTCATCTGTTTGTCGCATTGTGTCCTCTTGCTGACTATAAGATTGGCGCCACATGCACTGGAAAGTTCCTGTTGACAAGAAATAAAACTTTGTTTAGATCCATTCTCACAGTAGTACTCTTCTGATGTGTCACTAAAAGAATTAAATCACTACATGAAGCTCTCTGATACATGCAAAAAAAAAAACAAGTATTCTGATGGTGAAGAGTACACAATAATGGACAGATACCTGAGTGAGGAGGGCAATCTAAAGGTTTTGGAACTGTAATAATTCCGGCTTCAGGTCCTCTCCAGTGTCATATGAGCTATATGGTGTCATTGAATAAGGAAATATTGTGAGAAACATTGACTTATGTTTTGTTTCTTTGATTATTAAGTGTTTGCTCACCAAATTATGTTTTAGTGCATTCCTATCCCTCGTCCCAGAGTTACATGTTAGTAAGTGCAGCTTTTAGAGTGTGGGTTCTGCACATATGATTGGGTGTTAATAAAATATTAAATCATACAAAAATGTATTTGTAGAGAGATTGAATCTTTTATATGCAATTAAACAGATTGAATCAGAAACAACAGAAAAAAAAAATCTCTTTCCATCCGGATTTGTCATATCCGATTTCTTGTGAGCCTGAAACGTTGAATCTAACAAAGGATTTCCTGTTGACATCCCTCATTCCTCATCAGTCCGGAAGGGAATATACCTTGATTCCCTTCTGCTAGTTAGGAAACTAAAATCAAAACAGTGCAGCAGGAAGAAGTTAACATGCAGAAAAAGACACCAGCATTTGTTAGTATAGGAGATTAATTGTCAAGCTCAGTATCCGAAGAGAGGAAGATGCGACAATCAGCAAGATGAAAAAAAAAGTCAATACTCACCCTTTCTTCTTTTGATAAAGAATGCATAAAAAGCCCATCACTATGATAGTAACTGTAATTAAATGAAGATCATTTTCTTTAACATTGTTTAATTATAGAGAAATAGACTATTTGTTGTTACAAGACAAACACACAAAAAAACCTGTACATTACCTAAAAAAACAGTTGCCAGGCTGATTATGAGTGGTGCAGACACTACACAAACACAACAAGGTTAATGTAATAACAATAGGGACACATTGTCACCAGCATCAAAGTGATAAACAGCAACCCACCTTGGTTTTGGTTTGCATTTATTTCTGGAACTTCTGCAAAGGATATGATTAGATAATTAGTTTCTGTGTTTTCTTTAAGATATCACAAAATTTAAATGCGTTTACATGTGTTAACATATTCTACTAAAGACAATTTGGATTATAAAAAAATGCATTTTTATTGAAATAACTTTAAGATAAATACAAATAGCAAATGTATACCAGTTTGATAATAGTAACCTATGAAAACTACCACAGTAACAGAAGGTTAAAAATGACCAAAGGAAAATTGTGTTTTTTTGCTTCTTTTACTAGAGACAAATAGAATTGTGAGATCATTTCAGACAAACTCAAACTACAACTGATGCCCACACCGTGTCAATAAAATATCAGTATTTTTGTCTGGAGACAGAAAAATGGGAAAAGAAATGCCTAAAAATCTAAAAAAAAAAAAAAAAATCTTTTTTCCTGGCCGCACAGACCTGAAAAATCTTTTTTTTTGTTTGTTTTTTAAATAATCAATAAACGCCTTTTTTAATCTGTGGAAATTCCAACAAAAACAATGATAGAAGTCAAACCTACTTATGCGCCTGTAGCTAAACTTTAAACCCACAATTTTCCCATAATTCTAAGACATAATACACAGTGTGAATTTTGTGGAGCACCAAAGATATTTTTCATTGAAGATGTTTTTACATAACTGCTTTTTTAAAATAATATTTCCTCTAATTAATTTTTAGAGTATCAATGCAATTACTTTTGCAATATCACATATTTCAAAAGCAACATATCTCATGTCTGCCCACAAATTAAATTAGTTATTGGCTAATATTTAGCCAACTTATTGAAACTGTAAAATTACCTAAGCGAAAACAAAAGGCAACAATTGAAAGAGGGAAACACTTGGCATTTTTCAAACAATCATCCAATACCTCGAAATGAAGATGTAGATGATGTAACAGATTCTTCAAAGGCTTTCCAAGAGCCACTGTCAGCTTCAGAACAAAATCAATACAATATTTTCTTTACTCTTTTCACAGTTGCAAAAAAATAAGTGGCTTGTCATGCTATTCATAAAGCATGCCTATAAAAAGTATTCATTCATTACAAGTTTAATTGTAGTACCTTCTTGTGATGATGAGACTGTTGAAGCTGCTTGGGTTGTAGCAAATTTGTTTCTATGAGATGTTGATGTGGCAGATGAGACCGTAGAAGTGGTTTCTAGGGCATGAAGCACAATCATTGTTTACAAAAAGATTTTCAAAGGCAAATAATAGCAGGTAATTCACGTATTTTTTTAATGTATCATTAAAAAAATTAGGTTTTGGTCTTAAATTCACTTAAACATCAAAATGATTTGGGACTCATATACCTGTTTTTGATGTTCTGGGTATTGATGATGTCATTGTCGTTGGAATTTTAGCTTCAGTTGGGATTGCTATGAATTGCGACAGTTTAAACATTTATTTAACATCAAAAGGGAAACAGAACTAAGGAAGAATTCATGGGAACTGACAGAGTGGAATGCAAAGTGATGTGCAGAGCATGCTGAGAGTCTGAATGCCTGTCAAGCATCAGGCACAGGTGTTAACAGCTGTCGCCAAGTGTTGGCTTTAATCTTTGAAAATGACTATTTGCACGTAATTTTTAAAATACGTGCAGCCGGTGCTGTTTTTTTTGGCCTCACAGACCTGGAAGAATGATTAAGGTTAGGGGTAACCCTTGTGCTACCTTAAGCATGTTTACATTAAAAGTGGAGTCATCTGGATCCAACAAGACAGCTCACTGAACTATTTTTTTTTTTCAAGGATCACACCATCAACATAAGAGAGGGGTCTGGACTCCACAAGAGAGCACAAGGATTAAACCACTAAATGGTTCTTGACACAACCATCTAAAAAACCGAGGAGTGTGACATCTTATAAGACTTTAACTATAAGTTTAATTTTAAGTAAAGGCGGCCAACAACAAAATTCAGCCTTGGACACACTTAAAATACATGTGGGCAATGCAGCAACGGGCATCTTGGTTGCACGTGTTATATATTGCCAACAGGAAATTTCATCAGTTTTTGTGCTGGTTGCACGTAAATAAAGGCAAACAGCATCGGCTCTAGTTTTTTTGTCATGGTTTTCTGTTTTTGCGGTGGAGTGAGGACTCTCGCTTTTATACATCTTTTGTGTTTTGGTAAATTTATGGGCCTGATAGGAGAATGCTGATGACTCTGGTGCCAGATTTAAACACAGTAATTCTCCATTGGCAGTGAGAGAGCTCAGCAGAGAGTCCTGTACTTTATCCATTCTCACATCCTCCTTTTTCTTAAGTGAAGTGATAGACTTTAGCTTTCTTTTACAACCTTGTGTTACTGTTTGACTACGGTGTCAGGGTGTGTGTGTGGTCATTTAATTATGCAGTTTTTATTACTTTAGAAGAAACCTTATTAAAGAGAAAGATTACTTTGAATATTGCTTTTGACATTAATGATAAGAGCTTTTTTTATCACATCTATTTATTGGTCCTAAACTTTTTACCACTAATTTTAATTTTAAAGAGTACTTGATGCAGTTTTGTTTATAATTCAGAGAAGAGGAAGAAGCCAATCCAACAGCTTCTGGACAAACGCTTTATCTGCTCTGGTTAAAGAAATTGTATTCATGAAGGCAGGATTTAACTGTTTATAAACTATTTCATCTTCTTAAAGACTCCTTTAAAATTTAAATACCATGCAGATTTTACAGACTAACTTTAAGGAGAAAAGTCAAATAAGAGTTAAGATACTGAGTAGAGAGTGAGGATAAAATCAAATAAAAAGGAATAATGCAAAATATAATTGATCAATTTAAAACAGTTTTTGAACAGAATGTGGCCATTTTCATGTGCAATGGTTCTCTGGTGATACCATGGCAACACCTACAGTAAACAAAAAGCCACGTTACAGATTAACATTTTATGAGTGTTTCCACACTGGTCTTCTTCTACATTAAAGCAGTTCTGAATGCCTTAGACCATGCTGAGGAATTTCTATGTTTTGGCCTGTTTACTGCAAACAAGTGCCCTTTGGAGAAAAACAGGTTTCCCACTGCATTCCAGACAGACACGGCTTTGATTCAGTTTCCTGATAAAATCAATCTCAGCATGCAAAGATCTCAACTGTATCTAACTGACTGACTGTCTGTCTGACTGGTACGTTTAGCCAATTTGCAGTTGCTGAAATTTTTTGGCAACTATCATTTTATATAGTAAATAAAGCTGAGTTGTTGTTCAAATTAACATCCAAGTTTTTGTGGACTCTAAAGGTGTATGGGAGTTTAATTTACAAACTTGACGTATTTCCATTTCACTTTTTATTTTTAATTATCATACTGCACTGCCTTTGTCAAAGTTTTTATAGGCTTAGCTACAGACGTACATCTCCTCCGGCTTCAGCAGGTCTTTCATGATGCAAGCGCGTAGCCAAAGGGGAAGGTTTCATGTCAAAGATTGTAATATTTTATTGACTTCAGTATTTCTGGTAACGTGTTGCTGCAATGATAAAGCAAACAAAATTTTAATGATGTTGAATGAAAAATGTGGCAGTGAAAGCTTGAAAATGGTTTAGAAATTGAGAATTGAGTTATTGAGTCTGATTATTTGATGGGGGTATGGTATTAAAAGAGTCATGATTTAATTAGTACCAAGACTTAAGTTACCCTTTATCCAAACATGATACATAGAAGGAAAAATCAAAAACTTTTCAAGTACATGTAAGAGAGAATAGAATTGTAAAACTAAAAATACCATTGATGGAAAATATTCCAATTTACAAATATTTACAAATAAAATTATAGAAAATGCAAATATGCTTCATTAATGGTAACATTGATGGTCCGTATTTATCATTAACTTTTATTTCTTCAAACACAAACGAATTAGCTATTAATTTAAATAAAAAAATATACATATATATTCACAAACAAACATATCACAAACTTCCCAAATACATAACTAGGACTTACTTTTGCATTCAGGAGGTTCGGGCGTGTAACCACCATTTTCATCACAGGTAATGCTGGAATTCCCAATGAGGGTGTAACCTTCTTCACAGTTGTAATGTATGATTTCCCCATATTTGGGACTGTCTTCAGCATTCCAAGACCTCATACTGTTGTTTACTTCAGGAGGTGCTTTACAGACAACCACTACAAAGACAAAATAATATTGAACACACATTTGTAACAAAAAAAAAACTAAATAAAAATTGCACAATGAAATTGTACAATGATTAAACGTCAGAGAGAAAAGGCAAAAAGGCACAAATATAAAATAAATCAACTAGCAAACACTCACCATTACACTTTGCTTTTCCAAACCACCCTAAATCATAGCACTGTTTGTATGCAATGCCAGAAAGTGAATACCTGTGTAAAGAATTTAACAGATAAAGATTAGACTGTTTGTATGAAAATGAAAATAAACTGAGGTCTCGGTATCATAGTGGAAAATACAAAATATGTTCACAATTTCATGTAGCGGAATGCACTCCAGCATTCCAGTTACATTTTTCAAGATATTTTTTACTATTCTTTAAATATGTTTTTTATGTGCTATTATGTTTAAGATGTAGACAAAAGTCTGTTGAATAGCAAATAGAACAGAAAAACAAGTTAAGCTTTAATTAAACCTTTCAATATTGGATTGAATCTCAAAGTTTTCCTTTTTAAAAAAGATGTCTGAACACATCCATTTGTACTTGCCCTTTATCACAAAGAACTCGTATGGTGGCACCAAACAGGGTACCTTGGCTTAGATCAAACTCCATGTGGGGCTGGGGATTTGGGACGCCACAGTCCTTTTCTGTATTGTCAAATGAAAGAGCTCACCTCATCACAGACATTTATCAACAGTAACTCCAGGAATGTGTCGAGAGAACGGCACATGTAACAATAAATGTCTTACTCTTGCAGGTCAGATCTGTTGTTGTCCATTCTCCATTTTTACATGTTGTAATGCCAGTGCCACTTTCCCGAACATAACCACTGACACATATCAGACTGAGTTGAACACCTTCAGTGTATTGATCCACCAACATAGAATCTTCTGATAAGTCTATATCATGTTGAACTTTTGGAGGTCCATCACAGTTTGCTGCAAGAGGACACACAGAGAAACAACATCAATCATTTTAAATCAAAAGAAATTCAAAGTGCTACATTGATTTATTTAAATGTGTTGCTATCCAGCAGCTTTTGCTATATCAAGTAGTTCCTTAATAGTTGTTTAATAACGTGAATAAGCTAATAGTCTTGATAAAAGTCAAGATAATAGTCATCACTCTATAAATATTTTAGTCATTTAAAAAAATCGTTTCAAAAATTGCGATACATTAAGTATGTCGTTAACAGACATAATAATGATAATTTATTATCTAAAGCCATTGTAATATCTTCATTTGAATAAATTATTACCTAATATTTTGCGATAAACTTTTCTAAAATTATGAACAGCTATTTAAAAATAATAGAGGTAGCAGTGAAACAGTTTGAAATTGTTTTTAAACATAATTTTAGTAAACTGGTATAACTTTAGCTACTTTCATTTTGTTTAGGAAACAGCTCGTTTTAAATGATAAGTTACAGATATATAGTGGTTTGGATATGTGGCTTACGACCTTTTTCATCAACGACACAATAATATCTAAGCAGTAACATTAGGTTAGTTCAGTAAGTACTCTTTTTACTACTATGAGAATCATAATCACGACCATTTTATTTACATTACTGAAAGAGAACTAACTTATTTGGTTGATTCCAAATTTAACCATAACCGGCGTGAGGTCTTTCCAGGCACAAACCTGCTGCGTTCACTGCCAAGAGGTATGTCAACAAAAGGCTCTTGAGTTGTCTTAGTCTTCCAGAGTCCAGTAACACTTCCATAGTTGTATTTGTAGAAAGAGTTCAACCAAGTAACTGCTCCTCCGGCACTCCACACTATTATTTCCTCCAACACTCACCACAACAAGCCGGTTTCTTTGCGATGTCCAGAGCTTTAAACCCCGGAAAAACAGGAAGTGTGATCCTGTCTCTTCACAATAAGAGAGTAAATGAAAAACCTGTATTATTTATTGCCATTACATGCACACTTTTAATAACCTACGTTGAACAAACCCTAATTTTAAAATGAAAAAGGTAAATGTAATAATATAGTTTCACTTTTGGTAGCTTTTGGCCACTAAAGCTAAAACAAAATTTAATTCAGAATATTTTATTTTGAAATATCATGCAGGAAGTAACAGTTTTAAAAGCCGTCACTTTCCGCTCTCACGGGAATGAATTGCAGAAGTGGAATATTAGGAAAAAAAGTGAATGTTAAAACATACGCTGAGGAGTGTTTTTGTTTAACTAACCGCAACGGCGGTTGCTATTTACCCACAAGTGTAACATATTAGACCTGTATCACAATAAATAAAGGGTGTGTGTATTGTATTGTACGTTTGTTGTTAAAATAAATAAATACGTGCACATACTTTATCCTCTTTTAGAATTAAAACATTTTTTATTGTGGGTTATAAAGCCAGAGTCAATGCTTGTGGTTTTATGTTGCCATGGAAACCTTCCATCATCTTTCAACATGGGACCTCCACCTCTTTACCTCACAGACTCCTAAGGCTGGATTCCAAGGATCAGCAGCCCAATTTAATCACAATGTTGACTGGGCCAAGTGTCCTCTCCACCCTTTGTGTTGCTGGGGAAACCCCTGCACATATTACTCAGTAACCAGAAAAGGAAAAGTTTGGTCACTTGTAATTGCATCTCTAGCCTGCACACTTGTGAATTTTTTTTTTAAAAACTATACGTAATGCTCCTTTTATTTTTCCAAGAAAAACATTGATTTAGATCTTTGAAGACAATGTTTGAAGAGACTTGAAACACAACCGGTTTGATGGGGAAAATGCAACGGCCCGTTAAAACTGATGTAACCAAAGTGATATTTGACCTGTAATATGTTTGTATTCCCTCCTATTTCCTTTTAAGGTTCCAGAAATTACCTCAATGGATACCAGTCAAGTACTGGTACTGCATACTTTTCTTATCTTTGCAAACACCCTGTTCGAGTGAGATGGAGACACCTCCCATTTCAACAGATAACTCAAATTTATGTGCCTCCCTTTTCGTCCGATAGTTTAGAAAACATGGTCCAAGACTTGCAATCCAACCTATTTTTAAGCATGGAAAAAAGAAAACATCAGAGAAAAGTAACTCTTTTGTGTAACATGTTTCTCCATAAATGATATGAGAACTATTCAAACTAAACCTTTAAAAATAGGGTTTTTTTGTGCACCTGTTCTTGCTAAAATATAAATACCATAAAACCACTTGGGCAAACTAACAAAAATGTGAATGATGAGGAATTATTTGAAGTTTCTTCACTGCCCTTTAAAAACCTAGATTATGTGTCAAATGTTTTTGTTTTTTTTTAATAGTCTCTATTTTGCTCAGTTTCAATTATGGCAAGACTGAAACTCTGACTCATTGACACAGTGACACCTAGTGTCATAAAATATTAAGGACTCTGGCAAAAAGATTTCTACTCTGACATGTATTTACTTTACATCTTTTATGCTGTAAACAAATGAATACAACATTCAAATCACTTCGAGTTATTTAAAATAAAACAAGAACTCATCCACTTCCCAAAACTAAGCAAGTAGATCACAGTTTTTGGGTGTAACATACCTGTCTATACACCACATTAGTGATTTGTATAGTTTTATTGTTCAGAATTGAGTCATGAACTGCAGAAGATAATCACACATCCAACCATCGTACATGAAAAACCTGTTGCAAAACATTCTATTATTGTAATGTTTTCTATTTTGAGGACACAAAAAAAGTTGACTGCTCAATTTAAAGTACTTGATTGGTACTAATTAATCCTTTATGCATAATCACCTCGCAAGTTTGAAGAAACATCAGTTATTTTTCTCTTTAAATACTTTATATGGGCATAAAGCTTTTTAAAAAAAAAAAACACACAAAAATATGTTTTCAGCAAAACTTTATTTTTCAGTGCATGAACAGAATACCATGTCAAGGTTATAGTCTCCCCTTTTCAGTCCAGTTGAAATATTTTCCCTTTTTTCTCCCCACATTTAATCTTTTTCTCTCATCACCCCACCAACCAACTAGCATGTTTTTATCCACCCCAACAAATATTTACTAAAGTGCTGTACAATGTACAAACATTTACATCTACTGTCCCTACAGAATGTAGAAGATACCACAAGGATTGTTTCTCTAATGAAGCGATGCAAGGCCACGGTATGATGCAAAGATCAGATACAAAATGGTCAAACTGAAACGAGGGGATACAACAGAGCAGGAGAGAAAATAAAGAGCTTTTTCTGATTCGAGACCAGAGTGAACAGCCCTGTACCTGACGCTCAGAGGTACTCATACATGCCCAACTATATTGCACAAAGCCTCACACTTTCTGGTTCAGAGTGCAACCAGATTCGTAACCTGAATACTCTCGTACAATCAAACCTCTATTCAGTTGTCATTCACATATATGCTACGACTCTGCGTTCCCTGAGCTTACCTGAATATGTCATCTATTTAAAGTACAGCGTTTATACTCTTAATTATTTTTAAGTGCTTGTCTTGCACTTTAACAACTCTATAATAAATAATGTATAGATTTGGCTAAATACCAGTCTTATATTAGAAGTATTTTAACATATCAGAAACTCCTTACATCACTCTGGCCTCTATGATACTTCAAGCTACCCTGGCACACAGTTGCACAGCAGAATAGACAGATACATACAATTAAAACCCTATTTTTTTCTTTTTATCAACAGGCAATGACTAAACAATCAGAGACAAGACTAAGCGCTTGAAAAACTTTAAATAATCTGCTATTTTGGCATTTTCAGGAAACATGAAGTATCTGCTAAAAAAAAAAAAAAACAGTAATACCAGTGCACTGTAAATGAAAAGCATTGGTAAACGATGCACATCATAAAGAAATCATTGTGTTATGCTACAAGGGCAGATGCAGTGCAATGAAAAATTCTCTTCTCTATATATGTACACATCTATTTTTTTGAATGATAGCAAAGATTTGGTACAGCACAGCAGTTTCGATGGTAAGTCTATACATGTCATGAACTATAAAGAGCAATGGTAATTCCTACCACTGAGTTACATTGGAAATAAGGTGACAGCTCAAATAGTTTTTAAATTCTATATAAAAAATGTTGAATGATTTGGTACAGCTACATATACATACAGTATTTTTTTTTAACTATTATCCCAATAAATTACACTCTTTTTTTAATATACACATGGTAAAGAAGATCGCAAACCACAAGTTTTCTGGTCTTTTGATGATGAATGAGTGAGTGTCATCATGATACCCAAAGAACAGTCTAGACCAAATGATAGAGTAAACCTTTGCTCCGTTCCGTTTAAAGTCTGCCTGGCGTCGAGAATGAGATTTACAAACAAGAGAGCGCTTCGCCCTCAGTGATGTGCAGAACACGTGCATTAAAGAAAACAGAAAGACAGAGTGCATGCAGTTGGGTAAAACTTCAAGAAAAGAAATTCCAAATATTTCACAATGGGGATAAACAAAACCCTTTGAGAATCCTACGCGCTCTATACTACAGAACAGAGGCAGGGCATTTCTCAATTCTTTGCATATGGGTCATTGCATTAAATTTCTTTGTTCCACAGGAGGCTCTGAGGACCGGGGCATTTCCACATTTCAGAATGTACCATCTGACAAGGCCCCGAGCGTGCTGAAGTCCCACATCAAAGACGCCAAAGCAGCGGACAAGGCAGAGGGGGGGTGCTACATGCCTCAGTGTTTCACAGGACTCCCACATTACAAGTCTAGCCTAGCTGTGGTCCAAAAACAAAGAAAGTGGCATAATTTGTCCAAAATTCAGTGTTTTCATCTCTGCGTTTCATGGAAGAACTCTGACAACAATCCACTGAAGGTATTGTTAATTATTCCATTGCACAGGCTAGTTCCTGGTGTCGGTTCACTCACAAAGGCCTTGGAGGACCTCTGCTTTAGAGAGGATTTTGGCAGAGCATGGTACCTTCCAAGGACCAGGGCTAATAGGTTCCTTTGGGCTTTGAAGGCCCCCTGGCATGCTGTTTGCAGAAGCTACAATGTCTTCTACCCTCATGTCTTCATAGTGGTTGAGCAATTTATCCCCATGCATTCTGGGCTCGTTTGCTGACCCTGCAACATTTCTACTCAGAGTGTCTTTAAAAAATGACGATGACTCTGTTTTGTTTGGGCCGCCTTTCCTTGAGTGTCTGCTCTCTGTAGGTTGACCTTTCCCATTAAAATCTCTGTACCCTGAGTCTTTGCCTGTGCCTTTCTCACTCACTCCTAATGTCCCAGAGAATGGGGACTCTTTCATCACCCGTCTTTTCAAGCTTTCTTGTTCTCGGCTAGATTTGATTCTTTCTCTGCCCTGAGAAAACCTTCGGATCTCAGGATCTTTGCTACTCTTCCTTTCACATTCTAGGTTGTCACTGCTCAAAGAATGCTTTAATCGTCGGTGAAGGCCTTGCTGATGCTCCATTGGCGGCAAGGTTGCTTGCTGTTGAACGACTTGAGTCCTCTTCAGGCTTGCTGTTTGTGTTTTCACGTGAGTCTGAAGGTTTCTGCTGCTGCTCAGCTCTGCTTCCTGTGCCGGACTCTCAGTCTTATGGAGACTGTGACGTTGCTCTTTGGCTTTAGGAAATGTATCCCCAGTATTCTTTGGGCTGCTTAGCTCTCTCGAGACTTTAGTGGACCTCGTCCTCTTGTAGAACTTATCATCATAAACAGCTGAAGATAGCCCGTTGACTTTATTCTCCGTCCACTCACTGTTTTCCTCAATTGAGCTCAAACCCCTGCTGCGGCGGGCTGACGGCCGTTGTGCAGCTCTGGTGCTCCAGCTCTGAGATGGTTTCAGTTTGCTAGAGGGGGGTGACAACGCAAAAATGGAAGCCCTGTTTGGATATGGAGAGGACTGAGGGGATGAGTCGGAGAAAAATACATCTTCGGGATAGTTTGGGGATGAATTGAGTTTCTGATCACGATGATCTGGAAGAGAAGCACAAGCTCATACAGTGAACACCATGAACTCTCAAACTTGAGCATAGAAAGTTTTGGAATGTGAAGTATAGAAAGAAAGAATGTTATTGTAGGGGTTAATAACAGTGGAGAAATAGTAAGAAAGATAAGTTTTACCAAAGTTAAAGAGAAGAGACGAGCAAAAGCAGGGATGGTGTTAGTGTTGGTGCTCTGTGTAATAGCACACAGTGGAGGAAGCTGAATTACCTGCATCAAAAGGCAAGAAAAAAGCCAAACACATTAGATTGTTAGAGACTTTTTAAACACCAAAGATTTTGAATAAGAAATACATACATTTGCTTAAAGTGTGTTTGCAATATGAGCGCTAAAATGTAATATTATTTAATCATAGAAACCAAGATGTCCTCAAAATGTCCTAATTTAGTACTCACTGCTGTCTTGAGCGAGTCCTGCTCCAGGTCTCAGCAGCAGGACCACTTTGTTTCCTCCAGCTTGAATCAGGTCAATAGCCCTTGTGTGGGAAATGCCTCGAGCCGGCTCCCCGTTTATCTCCACAATCTCATCTCCAACCTGTCAGCAGGGCAGAAAAACACCCAAACCATCAGGCATGCTCGTGAAACCCTGCAGTGAGCTTTATTATTAGAGATGACAAAATAGCTCAGGATGCAGCGTGTGAATGTGTCAGTCCGTTTTAGCTGTAATCACTGTGGACATCAGTCACCACCTTTGGACAGCTAAAGTCATTCCTGCAGGCCACAGTCTGCCAGGTCATGAGACCGATTGCTATAAGCAGCATCTATTCTGCTCTCTGCATTCTCTATTCTTCCATCTCCTCTTGATAATGATGATATGATAATCTTGTTCTCATGGGGAAATTCAAATTTTGCTGAACCATTAGCAGATAAAACAGGGTCAAGTATGGAGTCATCCACCTGCAAAAGGTTTCATTACTTCAGAAGAACTGGTAAAATTATGCTTTCACACCCTCTGATCTTTCCTCTCTATTTCATCATTACTTCTGCATTCAACCCGGAGGATTCTCAGCTGTATGTGGGACTCTATCCAGCCGGGTGTTGCCACATGGAAATTATAACTCCTTTAGCTCCCACCAGGCAAAGAAGAGGTGCCAGACGGGATCTTTTCATGAAGACGTGTGCACCAGTAAAATTTACAAAAAGAACTGCAACCTCCAACTGTGATGAAACTGCAACACACAGAGCACTTACATGAATTCTTCCATCCATCTGAGCAGGCCCGTCCTCAGCGAGCCTCAAGATGTAGAGGCCCATGTTGTACTCCGTGCCCCCTCGCAAGCTAAAGCCGAAGCCTCTCGGACCTCTCTCTAGCTCCACAGTCAGGCAACCCTGAAAATAGAGTAAAACTCTCAATGTGCAACCGAACTTTCAACCGTCACACTGGTTAGACGGTCTTCTTATGAGGAACGAATTCCAATGAATTGATTTTGCTCTTTATGCAAAGCTCAAAGCACTGCGATAGAAGAGTCCAAGGAGACCAGTGCAGATCACACAAATGGTATTTTTCTCCCCTGAACAACAAATGTTTCGGAAAATTGAGTTAAAACACATTTATGCTAGAAAAACATGAGGATTTGTTGCAGTTTCTCCAAATTCAAGGAATCTCAAGAGCAATGCAGAAGATTCATTTAGATCAGATCAAGGTAAAATGTGCAGTGAGAAGCAGTGGAAAGCTCATGCCGGACACCTAAGAAAGTCTAGTGCGCCATCTGCTGTTGGGGCACTGCCAATGCAAATATCTCAAGCCTCCAAAGCTCCTGAGGATCTTTTTAGAATCAACGGAGAGAAAGATTGAGGTTTTCTAGATAAAATAGTTCTAGATATTATATTTGGTGTTTCCAGTCTCAAGTTCTTAGCTATTTTGTGGACACAGTAAAATTGTGGAACTAAACAGATCACGGATGACAACTAATGGGATGTCATTCTCCTGTATGAATATTAAATGTTAGTTCCTAAATCCTTTGTTTGTTCACATATATATAAGCAGGACAGAGAATTGTCACACGCTTCATAGGTTCCAAGCTGCAACTTTTTTTAAATTAAAAATGGGTTTTCTTGTATTTTTTGCTGTCACAATGAACTCATATTTCATGGGAATGGAGTGCAATCACAGTGGAAGCGGCAGAAACGATGTGTTTCTATTGGAAAATCAGAAAAAAAAAACATTAATCATCTGCTTCTTTGTGATTGATTGATTCATGTACCTAATCTGACAACAACAAAGCAGTTAATCAAAACCATCCATCCATCTCTTGTCTCAAAAACAGACTACATAGACTACCAGTATTTTTTATAATTCCCTTTTTTTCTTCACACATTTGCGTTTCTGTTCCTTTATAGCACAAATATTAAAAGTAAATGGTATAATGTTAGCCTCAGATCTTTTTTTTTACAGCCATTGATCAAAGCACCAACATGACCAAAGAATCAAGTTCGTTTTCAAGCCAAAATGTACAATTATTCGTAAATGTAAATCCTGCAAGAAGTAAAGTTTTAACGTATTGACAAAGCAATATACAGATAAAAAATATAGAATTTGTTCTTACCTGGTTGGGTCCAGTCACACACAGTGCCCCCTGCTCACCAAGTGAAAGGGTTCTGTATTCTGATCTGCTCTGTCCTTCTCTTTTCTCCTCCAGGTCCAAGTTATACCTACAACAGATACACATATTCATTTGTATCTGTTCCAAAACAACAAGCTGCAGGCCACCTAGCGAGTAAAGATTCTTGGTAAATCCTAAAATTAAATTAAATACTGTATGCCAAAAGCAAGGATAACACAATTAAAAACAAAACAAATAAAAGCAAACCAACAAAAAAAAACATGAATTTGTACATTATCTGCACCAGACATTTTACCCTGCAAGCTTTTACCTTAATGCTTGAATGTGTTAATACTGCACATTTTTTTAACAAGAAATTCTATGAACACAGGTTGGTAATGCAAGCAGATGGTGCATTTGAGGGGCAATCTTAATAAGACAACTGTTACCAATAAAATCTTTATTATAGGAGGTTTTGGAGACCTTTTCTGTTAGAGCAATTGGTTTCTGTACGGTTGTTTTAAGCCAGGAGTGGGTATAGGAGCATTAAAGCCTACAACAACAGCGGAGGCCGTGGGGATTAGAATTCTCTCTTCAGCGTACTTACCTGTCATCCAGTAGACCTGATCTTTGTCCCATGGCTCGATGCTGAAGAGCTGGACTCTGTTTAGCTGAACTGGCTCCAGATGGAGGCCCCTTGTATTCTAAAATAGATTCAAACATTATTCCATCTTTAAGCTGCAAATATGATCATTTAAATTGCTTAAAATATTTCCATAAATACATAAAAAACTGATTTGAGTTTCCATTAACCCAAACATACATTTGAATTGTATTAAAACATAACTTGACCCTTTTAAAATGTAATCGGTAAAACGCTACAAATCTAATTTGATGTTATTTTATAACTCCAAATAAAACAAAAATACACTTCAAAAAGTTCAAAATGAACATTGATTCATTTAACATGCTGTTATCTAAATGTATTGATAATACTAATAATAATATAATATTCAGTAAAAAAAAAAAAAAAAGAAAAAAATCACACCATTTACCTGGAATTACAGTTGATATTTGTTTCAACTAAGTTAAAAAATTATGAACAAGTAAAGAATTTAATTATTACTCAGTGTAGAAGAAACAAAGCCTGAATAAAATGAATTAACATTCAAACAGATTTAATTTAACATCAATGAATGTCTCAAAACACTGAAACTAAAGCATCTAAACATGTTTCTTCCAATATTTGATATGTTAACTTTTCCCATTTCAAACGATTTACCCTAAGTGTTCTGCAAAAAAAAGCTTCTCCAGTGACATAATAATATTTTATGTGAATCATTCCCTTCTAATTAATTCAGTCCTTTTAAAAGGGAAAACCAAAGATGAATATTTCATTTACTGGATGTTTTTCTGATACTAAATTCTCAACATGAGCGTTATCGTTTTAATTTATTCAAATTCTATGCAGAGTTGATTATCTGCTTAAACTGCAAAATTAATTTATCACTCATAGATAATGAATTTTACAACTAATAAGGTCTATTAACATCTACAAGGAACACCGTTAAGGGCAAACAAAGACGCTCACCATCTTCAGGAACCACAGTGAGGGTGACAACGTGGCCAGCATCCTTAATAAGCTGAACAATGTCATTGTGGGAGAGCTCGATAATAGAGCGGCCGTTGACTGCTGAGATACGATCTCCGACGTGCAGCAGGCCACAGCGGTCAGTTGGGCTGCCTTCAATGATACGCCCAATTTTGTGAGGGATAACTGCAATGACAGTTCAGGGATAAATGAGACATCACGACCGTGAGATTGTTTTTAAATATCTCTTCAATCGTGTGCCCGTAGTGACTTTATGTTGCATTTCAGAGATTTCCCTCTTACCTCCATAGGGGGGTTTGCTTTTGGATGTGAGGATGACAAATCCAAAACCCTCAGCCTCTTTGCGATGGAGCGTGATGTCAAAAGACTCGTGGTCCAGAGCGCTGGGCATTGGTATGCGAGGTAGCCTGGGGGACCCATTGACCAGGACAGGAGCCATTTCCTGACCCTCATCATCACCTGTATCTGATTTGATGATGATGACAATATTTTAAACAGATATGGAAGCCATTAGATTTTTACTTTATTCTGCAATTTGGTAGCTCTGTAATTAGCTTTATAATCCAGGATAGTTATGATAAGTGTAAATTTAACAGCTTTAGTGCAGACAAAGTCAAACTGGAATAGCAAGAAAGCCCTTGACTGCTCATGCTAAAAATGGTGATCAGCATCACAGGTCAACCGATTTTGTGGGTCAACAGGCTCATCAGAATATATTAGACAATTTTCTGCATCAGCAAATGATTTAAAGTTCATTTAAATACAGGCAGATGTATCTAAAGACAGCTTTTTTTTCTGGCAGGATCTGCAGCTTATTGATTGGTGAGGTACCACCTACTTGGAGGTATCCCAAACTAAATCTATTATTTGATAGATTTTCAGTTTTTATTTTTAGATGACGTGCTGCAAAACACTCAATATAATGTTGAAAAAGACAGTTAATACATTTGTTAAGCTTCTAAGCAGTTTATTAATATGGCCTTTGTAGACAATGGTCTCACTTTGGATGTTGCATCTTGTTAAATATTTTAATGAACATTATTTAGCTTTTTGTGCTGATAAATGTCCAACTAATAACCTTTAAAGACATTAATAATGTTTGTTAACGTGTTACTAAAGCTTGTTAAGGAATCTTATTATAAAGTGTTACTTTTATTTTCCTCTAAATAGACAACCACCCTGATATTAGGAGACAAAATGCTGTTTTTTGTTCTTTTCTTTCAGAAGTTAAAGTCTTCACTTTCCTACATTTGCACTGTTACAGGTTACATGTAAATACTCTCACAGAGAGGGACCTGCTTCTACTAATAATGGCATAAAACATGTAAGATTTATTAAGCTACACAGTTATTCATGAGTATAAAGGGGAACTAGCACACATGGGTAGAGATATGAACTTATTTTACTGCAGGTGAGGCAAATTTTGTTTTTTAAAGCTGTAAGACCCGCACTATCATGTATTGTATTAGTAAAGAAACGTGTTAAAATTCTCATATACAACTGCCAACTACTCGTAACACTCCGATATTTGGATGCTGCACAATTCTGTGTTCAAAAATATGATATGAAAAGCTAAAACTTTTAGCATACTGTATTAAATAACCTGTAAACACAAAGCCCTCATAGGCAGAGGGCTCAGTCAGAAACGTCTGACACAGACTCATCCCTCACCTCAAAGCATTTCAGTTTACATGTCCAATGACACTATAAAGTCTCTGGAGGCTTTATCTAAAAGCAGAAACACATGTCCTCAGGTGTCGTCTGTGTTGTCGCTCACCTCTGTAGATGACCTTGCGACGAACAGTCAGCATGACTTGACCATTACGGGCGGCGTTAGTCATAAGGTCCAACACTTGTTTGTGCGAGCGGCCTTTGACCATCACACCATCGATCCCGATGAGCTCATCTCCCGCTCTGAGACGACCATCTTTCTCCGCAGCTCCATTGGGCACAATGGCCCCGATATACACCTGGGGGAACACATTCTGGAATAGGGTTATTAACATAAAATGGACTTTGGAATACAGAAATACAACTATAATGAGGTTGTCTGTTTAATCCTGATAGTTTTTTTTTCACAAAATAAAATTGAATACTTTTTATAATTATGCTTTTCAAATGACTGTTTGGTATTCAAACAAAGATTAGAAAAAGTAATTAACATTGCCCATTCATTCAATGCTCCATCTATTGCAAAAATAGGCCTATAGATTTTTCTGCAGTGACGGAAAGTGGAAAAAGAAGAACATCACACCCATTAAGCACCAAAGATAGGGATAAAAGCTGATGTCTCTCACTTAATTTAGTAAATGAAATCACATTAATCATGTAAAACTGCCAAACAAATCCTTTTAAAGCCTACTCGTAATACTTACTGGCTGTTGTGGACCTTCTCCACCCAGAACACGAAAGCCAAAGCCTGTTTCAATGTCTCTCTTCAGAAAAACATCAATGTCTTTGGTGTGAGGTTCTGTAGATGAATAACAAGCATTAGTGATTATGATATAAAGGGCTCAAGTAGTCAAAGTGTTCCAGGGTAGGTAATGAAGGAGAAGTCCGCTCTTACGTCTGCTCTCCAGAAGGGCTTTGGACTTCAGGTACATTTCTGTGGCCTCTCGCTTCGGGGATTCGGCGGAGCGCAGGGTGCTTGTGTTGGAGTGGTAGGTCAAGGCCTGCGGGGTTGCATCAGTAACTCCATCTAACGTTTCCATGCTGGCCGTCAGTTCCTGTCTCTGACAACAACAGATCCAGTCAGGTCCACATCTCTGAAGAACATCACAGATTCATGCTCCGTTTTCAGAGGCTCATTATTTTTAAAGAAACGACTGAGCCTCTTGTGATAACAGACTTTAAAGGTCAGTTCACCGGCTCCTTCATTAACAAAACACATTTTGGCTTGATTTTTCTCATCACTCTTTGAATGTCTTGAGTGCCAACCACTGGGATTTGATCTAGGGAAGAGAGCTAAAGATTTCCCAAAGGGTGTGACATGCCTTCTCATGTAGACAGGACGGCGTCTTTATCTAAAACTGTTGTATTAATGATAGCACCATATCTGGAGAGCCTCATCCATGCCTCATTACCGCGGCAATCCCTAGACAATAGCCCATAGAATATGAATAGTGAAAAGAGGTAATTAAGACTGTTTTTGGGAGCAAACAAAGGAGGACTCAGAGAAAGATAATCAATATTCAAATTTCCTGCTATCATTTAATTTGATGCAAGAGAGGCTTAATAGTTAAGCTGAAGGACAAAAACATTTTGAAATTAAACTGAAGGATGTGTTCTCCCAGTGAGACAGACAGTAGGGGAAAAAAGATGTGTTCCTACTCACAGGCTTTAAAGACTTCACAGGCGATGTCTGACCTATGGACATACAAAGACAAAAGATATTTAAAGATCAACAACCATCACTGAAGACATCATCCACCAGATGGCAGTCTCTCTTTGACTAACACAGCAGTGGTGGGCAGACAGAGTGAGACACTTATACCCAGAGTGATGTACCTGCTAAAGAAAGCTCTATTAGGCATTTTTTTTGTAACCAAGCTCCAGATTCAAAACAAAATACATTGTCGTGAAGAACTGAGCACGCTACGACTGTAGAGCTGAAAGAGCTGGTGAAAGCATCAGAGATTCATGCATGTGACTCCATGACAGATCACTCTCTTTGTGGCCCGTGATAACTGTACGGTCCACCCACATGTTTCGCATGTTTCATTTGAATCACTCAGATAGTCCTTCACCCACCGTCACTCCTCCTCAACTCCCCGCATTAATCAAATTAACAAACAGTCCTTTGGAGTCTGCATCCCTCAGGGCTAATGCTTGGCCCAGTAAGACCCGATGTGAGGTAAATGGAGCCTGATGTGCTGGAAAAGGAATAAAGTGCTGCATTTCTCAATGCTACAAAAGTCTTGAAACTGAAAGTGTGTTCTAAAACTGAAACACACCTAGCTCGTTTTTAACCACAGCACAGATTTTCACAAACTCCTCCATGCCAAAGGCCATTGTCTAATGAGGGTTAAAGCTGGCATTCGCTCTATGGTTGTAAAGGCTGCATGAAGCTTAGCACATATCCCTCATAGGTGGAGTCATGCAGTGCGTCAGTCGAGCATCATGGTGGAGTGTGAGTAGTGTGGGCGTTTCAAAGATGATGGAAGGCGGTTAGGGCGTGGTTATGGGAGGAGGCCCTGGAGGACGGTCCCTCTATAGGCGTTTAGCCATGGACGTTAGGAAGGCCACGGCTATAGAGGCATGTAGAATTCCCCTGCGCTCTGCTGATGATCAAAGCCAATCCGGAGTTCATTGAGTTGCGCATTGAGCCCCCTGGGGCAGCAGGAGATGTAAGCAGGAGACATTTGAAGGGTGCCTTCCCTCCTCCCGCTGCTGCTTGAAATCAAGCACATCCCCGCACTTATGTAATTCCTGCTTTCAGACTTGTAACAGAGTGCATTACGCCTCACTGGGAGTTGTCATAAACACAGGCATTTTGACTGGATGCACACAAGAGGACTGCTTGAAAAATGCCTGGGGTGTGCAGTTTGCATATGTAAAGAAGCTGCAGATGACGGGGAAGAAATATAGCACTGAAGGACCCAGTCAGATCATCATCTGCAGCAGCTAGAAAAGTGCTTTTGGATCTATCAAGTGGATAAAAAAAGGCAGCAGTGATTTTACGCAGGCTGCATAAAGTGGCATCACCCAGCCCTTAAAACGAAATCATGTGTTTTCACTCAGTGCCCCTCAAACCAACCACAGCACCACCTCACCTCCTGTCAGTATCAGCACTATGATCTGAATTCCAACGGGCACTGCAGAAGTTGCATCGACAGTAACAGCACATTATGTAATGCACATGAGGGCAGGAATGAATGAGAACAACACATGGATACAACGAGAGGAAAAAACAAAAAGACAGGCAGGAGAGAAGCAGCCGAACAGACTGACACAAACATGCAACAAAGAGCGAGATTTACCTCCTCTCAGCACCAGTACGTTGACCTCGCTGCCCACTGGGAAGTCTTTAAGGATATCTACCACTTGTGCATGGCTAAGTGTTTGGACGTTTTGCCTGTCAATCTCCTTGATCACATCTCCTTTCTGTAGGCCGCGGCACCACTGTGCATCCAGGATCATCTTCACCTTCTGGCCGAGTGGACAGTCCGCAATGGCAAACCCAAACCCTCCTGGTCCCTTAACCAGCGGCACACTAACCAGTTCCGGCTGTAGCATCGTGGTGGCAACCTCCCTATCAGGCTGCCTACCGTTTGGCACTGTGGCCACGACAGGGCGGCCGCTGGCGTCAGTGGTCACGTAGTGGAGATCTTGCGAGGATCCGTGGAGGACGTCCCCTTTTACGAGCAGCGGTTGCCCGTTGATGAGGGGCACGGCCGTCACCACCTCTCCACCATGCAGACCCTGCTGGGTTTGAGTTCCGGGTGGAGGCGGAGGAGGGGGGAGCGGGTCGTCGCTGTTTAGGTCGACATCAGGAGGAAGGGGGTAGCCGCGGCAAAGAACCATGTCGACATATTGGTTGATGGGAACCGACTGGAACATCTTCACCACCTCTGGATGCGTCTTCCCCAGCACGCACGTCCCGTTAATTTCAACGATCACATCACCTGACACAAGAGGAAATGAAAAACGGAGTGAATAAAGGGAATACTTGCTCCAATATTTAATCTAGACATCACTGCTCTACATTTCCTCGCAGAGCTCTGCTCCCTTTGTCAGACATCACTCCCCTGAAATGTCCCTCTTCCCCTTTGCAGCTGCTGTATTTCCATTTTGGCAGCCCTCTATATTGCTTTTATTTCCCTTTATCTCCATCATTCCTGCTTTACTTTGCTGTGCAGTACTGAGCTCCCACAACAACTGCAGAGCGGAGACAGTTGTAGATTCCTGTCACATTATACTGTCGAAACGATCACACCCAAACACACAGTTCAACACACACACACAGCTTAAGGCGCAACTCCCACAGTGATCAGGCTGCTTGCTTATATACTAGGCAACAGAGTTGCTTTTATTATCTTATGGAACCCGTGGGACACTGTCAGGTTAAATGAGAACCATTAAGGTAAATTTAACACCTCCAGGTGTCTCTCTGCAGCGTGCAACACATTCCTGCTCTGGCTTATCTCTCAAATGTTGTGTTTTATCTTCAGTGCATAAACATCTGTTTTCTCACCAGATGCCATCTTGTTGTCCTGAGCAGCAGGGCCATCGCTGAGTACATTCTTCACCTGCAGAAACTCATCCGTCCGATCCCCTCCAATGATGGTGAACCCGAAACCCTGTGAGCTTTTCTTCAGAGACGTGTGGTACATCTCTCCCTTCAGCTGGCTGGGGTCTGCAGTGAAGCCCGGAGAAGCTCCTTTACCTTGATAAAAAGAAAGTATTTCTAAATTATGCACACATGACAGACTTTATGACTAAAATTCCCTTTTTAGAGAGTACACCACATTTAAATCCAGCATTACAGATAAAACCATATCTCTTTTAAAGACTGCAAAATCCATCCACCCCTGTGTTAAACTTTAATTACACGCATTGTGAGCTGAGAATCAACATATTAATTAGTGATTTAAAGTTAATAGGCGTGATGCATATTTTAACTTGATAAACTCATCAACGGAGACCTTTTTGTGCAACCCTGACAAGAAATGAGTTGAGACAGAAAGATAAAAAGACAAAATTGTAGCTTAGGGGCTAATTTATTTCCTTACTGCCATTAAAAAAAATGTAGAGCAAGAGAAGGACATCACCTTTGACAGAAAGTAATTTTATTTAATAGTTTTTTAATATCTGCCAAATTTAATCAATGACTTAGACAAAAAAAAAAGGTTGAGAAATGTCAACTTTTTAAGACTCCAGTAAGGAACAATTAAAGGTTAATGGTGATTACAGTGTGAAGCAGCTGTAGATATGTAAACAAAGGATGAGCAGAGTTGCCCTCTACAGTATCATGCAAACACATTGATATCAGCGCTATTATTATAAACATGTCAGCTTCCTTCTCTCTTTTTGATGTTTTCTCTCTTTTTGATTGGAATACATCACTGCATGGACTTAAAAGCTAAAAAGACACCCCAAATGATCTAGAGTTCTCCATCAGTCAAACTTCCTTTCACAAATTACATAATTCTAATTTAAGTTTGTCAACAAAATATGATGATTAGCAGATGTGAGAATTAAGACAACATCCCAAAGTTTTTGAAAAATTCTGAATTTCCAACTGACCATCAGATGTTTTTTTTAATCATAATCAAGTGGCAACTACCTTTTTGAATTCTCCACGTTAACCAAACTTAAAGATCAACTCCAAGGAAAATTGTGTTTTTAGCATTTTATTGTAGCGTTTTTCTCATCATGGGGGACATATATAAAGAATTAATAATAAAACTGTGTTTGCTGAGTGTTTTATGTATTTAAATCATTGTGAATCAGGAGCAGATGAAAAAAAATGCAGTTTGAAAAAGTTTGTAGTTGTTACGTAAAATCTATAATTGGAAAGCCACAAGCTACCTGTTGTGCTCCATTGTAATGCATCCACTTGCAGACAAATAGATCCATGTAAGACTTTATTGACCTCCTCTGAGCTGGAATCTGGTTCAAAAGCATATGACTGGATAGCTTTGATATTCCTCGTCATTTTTGTTGCATCTGTAATGTTATGTTGGGGGAATGTAAGCTTAAGGATGATGGGAAATGAAGGCAGGCTTACTCCGCGCCAACAGCCCTGCCTACAACTCAGAGGTGAATTTCTGATTAACTACTGCTGCTCTTCAAAATTTGGCTAAAAACAGCTTAATCATAGTTTAAAAAAAACAAAAACACTGGGAACGCTTTTGAAAATAAGTAAAAAGATGATTAGGTTGGGACTTTGATATATGTTTGTTTAACTTGCAAAAGGCAAAAACGGTCAATCTTGGTCTCTGATT
This sequence comes from Oryzias javanicus, assembly GCA_003999625.1. NCBI lineage: Eukaryota > Metazoa > Chordata > Actinopteri > Beloniformes > Adrianichthyidae > Oryzias > Oryzias javanicus. The sequence continues at coordinate 21,605,579 of CM012441.1, forward strand.
TACAGGCGTGTGATGGTTAGTTTAACTGTACTGTGCATTTCAACTCCGCCTTTTAAAAATCCCAGCATGCCTTTGACTACAAACGTGCACTTCTCTCTCAGTGTCCCCTGGTTTATAAATACTACAACTCTGATCGTGAGAGGAATTTAAATGCAAGTGCACTCAAATAATCAAATGGTTCACCAGTCATAAAACATCCGCTGCACAACAGCTGAGTACAAATCATCACAGTCATTTTGGACTCCAGATGTTCAAATTTTGTAGATCAAGCAAATGTTAACGCATAATGACATTGAAACTGCTTGGAAGAGGGCTAAAATAACTGTTAGCCTAGTCATGTAGACATTTAAACCGGTATGGGGGGGTTTACAGAGGAAGTGTGGCTTGTTCAAGCTACAGTGTAACTGCATAGTTACAAGATATTTAGACAAAATTTGAAAAACCACAGGCCAGTCAAATCCCATTCGCCAAATCAGGAGACCAGAGAATATGTTTTGTATGTGACTCAAAACATTCTGAACCTCCAGTGACTATTTTCAGTATAATTGGGAAAATCCTGTCTCACTACATTATCAGGGAGACAGGGATATGTGTTCCCTAAAGGGTATTTTTCTGATGAAAAGTAAAATTGACTCATGGTCAACATACGGCAAAAACAAAAGAAACAGTTTGATGGAGAAAAACTATTAAACAAATTCAAATATTGAAAAAAAAATAAAGCAAAGTTCAGCTGTAGTAGGAAAGTAAATATTCTTTATCTTTCCATTAACAGTTAAACAAACCCTTAAAAACCCAATTTAATCCTCTTTTTACTTAACGTAGAAGCATTCTCAGTGGTCTTTGATGCCGTTTTAGCCAAAAATAAAATTTATTTTCTAGGACAGTTTCTGCAGAGCGGGAGAAGGTCATTAGAAATTCGACTCTGGATTATAGGCGGGACATTTACGTGAATCACGCCTCCCCTGTTTCCCATCATCCCTTTGTTTACAAGCTCTCCCGCTAGCTTACTGCCCCCCCACTCCCCCAAGATAACAAGCAATACCTGAATTGTCAGGCTATCAGTTTTGAGCCAGATGCAGAGGAAAATAGAGACAATCTAATCAAAGCTTAAATAAAGCTTTTTCAACTGCAATCTCTCGTCTGCTCATACGTCACAATGATTTGAATAAAGTAATACTCAGAAATGCAATTTTTTACTTTTTTTTTTAACATATATCCTCCATAATAAAAAATCCCACAAGAACATGTGAAAAACATCAGATTGGGTCTTAAATAGGGATGGAATTGTTATGAATTTCATCATTCCTACTCGTCGTATTGATGCTGCTTTTCAATCTTATTGATATTGTTTCGTGTGAAAACAAGGAGGGAAAAGACAGATAAACTTTGAACATGACAACATTTTATTACAGAACAATTTAAATGACAGAATACTAATTTAACATCCTTTTCAACACCAAAATAAATTGTCAATGAATACTAGTGTGTCTTTGCATCAATAGCATACACAACTTAATTAAGAGCAATAATGCAGAGTAGCTAACATCAAATAGCTTCCTCACTTCAAAGAACAATTACAATGGAAATAAAATTGCATAATGATCATTACATATTGTTTTTCTGCAGAAATATTAGCACACTGGTCTTTTATGGGACCTGTCAGGGTGATGGGGGTTGGCTGCTGCCTCTTTAAAAGTTGAAAAATAAAAAAAGTTACTTCGATTTTATGTGTGCAATGTTGTATTTTAAATAATTGCGTATTGTATGTTAGGTATATTAGGTAATGCATTATTATTGAGGCAGAATATGAACATTTAGCCTGTTAATATTAAATCATTGTTTCATACAGTACTGGTATCTTATTCATTTTTCCCACCATTTTATTAAAACTGTATGCATTTATCTTTGATAAACAACACTTAAGTCACATGCTCCACATGTGTACCGCTGGCATGGACACCTGTTGAAACAATAGCGGTGCTAGACATCTGACTTGGACGGTCAAATATTGGGAACCTATGCTAGAATCTGGTGTATATTAGGACAGTATTTGGAGAGGCTACTAATGTAACTGCCCTTTTAAGCCACGTTTTTATTACATTTTAGACAGTGTGCACCATCAGCCACACTTTGGACCTTTTTGCTTACAGCCATTCTGCCATCCGCGTGCCTTTAGTTAGCCGTTACACGCTTCAGGCTGAGTGAGAGCACATGAAAAGCCCCTCCCTTTTGAACTGGGGTAGGAAAGGAAAACGAGTGTGGAAAGACGGAGCAACGTGACGTCTTTTTAAGCCACATCGAAACAAAGTAGTGCATGCCATACCCAAAACGTTGCCATGCCACGAAAAGCTGAAACTTATCGGTTCGGTAAAAATTGATGACGTGGCACCGCCTCCAAACCATACCAGTTTCGTTACCCACTCACTAGTCTTTAATATCTCCTAGGAGCTTGAAATGTTTTAAAATATGGAATTGTTTGTGTTTTAAAGTGAAGAAAAATGACTACTGCATTACTTAAGACCGATTTAGCCAAAAAATGATTTTTTTAAAATAAAAAAACAAAACGAAAGATTTGAGCTTTCATAGAAAACTGTGAAAGCTTGAGGTTGGGCCTGAGGTGAAACAGCAGAGCGGTGCAACTTGGGTTTCATCATAGAAAGTGTCTGACAGCTCAGTGGGCTGTGTAATCAGTAATCAGTGGCGGAATGGCGGTTTCCTAAATCCCCACTCACCTGAGGAGATAGATGTCTGATTATACTTAGCCTCTGTAACGTGCTGTTCCACCAGCTGTTGACACATGCACCGTTAAAAGCCATCCTCCTTCCCTGTACCGCTTCATTCACTCCTCAGGAAACCCCGCTGGCACCGTGAGCTCGTCTGTCTCCAACACCGAAACGCCATCTACTATCCGTTTTAATGAAAGCCTACTTAACCGATGATGTTTATAGCGGGAGAGTAACAGCAGGTCAACTTAAAAAGCAAACCAAAAGCTGGAGTTTTTTCATTTATTTATTTCGCTTTTTGTAGTGTGAACATTTAGCCGACTCTCCATGAGGTGACGTTCTTAGGTCTTCACTCCAGAAATGAATCCGAACAGGCGGACAGAGGTGAAAGGGTTGCTCTCAACACTTAGCAAAAACCAAAGTAATTCAATTATCTTTCCATTTTTTTTCGCAGTTAGCAAATGTTTGTGTCCAAAATGATTAAGTCAGAAAGAAAGAGCAGACTTGAATTAGAATTAAAGTACTGTAAAAGTATTAGCTTACTAAAGCACAAAGAGAAGAGGAGAAGCAAAATGTGCTCATTTTAGCAAGTTCAGCAGGAATTTCTTGTTTTGACCTACATGACTGTTGGTGAAAAAAGAGGTATAAAAGTAATTATAGTTATACATGTAATTACAAGTTTCCAAAACCTAAGGGTGTCAACAATCCACATAGGATGGAGGTGCAATGTAGCACCCATGTTTTAGTAACAATGCAACTTTTTCAGGTTTCAAAAATAAGAAAAACTATTCTTGTGTATTCCTTGTTGTGCTTTGAAATTCCAGGATGCCAGAAAGTTTAACCATACAGGTAGGTGTCATTTAGGAACTGTACTGTCTTTCAGCTGTTTTCCCCTCGGGTGTGCTGGAGAAGAGTTCAGGCATGTTATTGCAGCCATGGTAAGGTACGAGCTGCTGGTAATGACTCATAAACCTGTGTGAAAAACTGTCTGGATGAGCTCGGGCTCTGGCAGAGTGACATTTGAAAGCTGGTGTGTGATGTCGATAGCAGCAGAGGAAACAACAGCAGTAAACACATACTAGCGCGAAACCCCCAAAAAGAGAAATACTCAATTTAGAACCGGAGAAACTCTTGAAGGCAGGGGTTTCCAAGTTAGGAGATGTGCTTCCTATGGTAAAGGTTTCATGTACATTTGTCTCCTACATTACTGTCACTCTTCCACTTTTTGCCTGCAACACTCAAACTTAAGGTTTGAAAAAAGAATAATTTTTAGCCAAACCAGTTGAGTGCATTGTTATTAGTGTGGCTTTATCGCAGACAGAAAATATTACAATTTGTTTCAAGTGGGAACCACAAGTGAAAAAAGTAATTAGATTGTTTGAATTCTGTCTTTTTTTTTCCAACATAGTTTTTGATCTTATTTTATTTATTTTTATTTATTTATTTTTTTTTGTAATTTCAGTTTCAAAGCCCATTTCGTTGAATACAATCTTACAATTCCATTTACTGGACTGGCTGTTAAATGATGCTATACTGAGCACAAACACGTTTACTGCACACTTTGATGTGGACACTTCTTTTTTGGCACATTCTCACATCTGCAGTGATGAATGGATGATGGATTAACCAATTTTCTGGAGGTAAATTGCTTTTTTTGGCAGATAATCCATAAAAAGTGTTTTAAAAGGTGCTTAAATAAGAATAAACAACATTTATAATATTATAGCAAAGGAAAAATAGTGATAAATTACATGGATTAATAGAGTTAACCTTTCCTTAGCTATTGCACATTAAAAAATATCTAAAATGAAACATCTTTGCTTTTTTTTTAGGTGTAATCACTACTAAATAAGCATTTCTGTTATATTATAAAAGGTTGTACAATAAATTCTGTTTATTTGGTCAGGTAAAACAAAATCTGTTACAGCTCATAATTGTTTTATGTGTTATTAATGAAACATAATGTTGAAAACAATTAGGCATGGGTGGCAGCGTATAGCTGAGGATGACTCATGAACCCTTTAGGCTTTGTTTCTGCCTGATTAAAAAATACACACAAAAAATATAATAAGATGTTTTCCTAGTATTTAAATTTAAAGCTGATTAAATTTATTCATTGACTTTTAGCCATAACTCATTTAACTTAATATTTATTTATACATACATGTTTTTTTTCCAACCAGAGGTTCTTTTAGCTGCTCTCTTCATTAACACTGTTAACTAATCCTGATGTTTAGCCAGAGTAGAATTAGTTTACTATAACTTCTGCTGCTGACTTGAGTTATGAGTTAACCTCAGAGTATTTCTGAATTCCAACAGTGCTATCTTAAGCTGTTGCCCTTTTAAGATGTATATATTCGTAAATCCTCAAATCATCTAAATTTAAAGATGGATGGCTTTTTCAATGTTTACTTTCCTTTTCTTTTTTGCCTTCCTGGAGCTGCAAGTTTACACACGAACATTCAAGGAGAGACTCCTGCTTCAATGCTGTTGTTACCTTGAGATGATGCTGCAGCTGCTTGTTGCATCGCTGCCAACTCTTGGTTCAGCCTCTTCTTTGCCTCCAAAACTGGGTTATCAAACTGAGTTTTCTGGTTGATGTGGCTGAAACAGACAGACTTAGACTTAGGAAAAGACATTTAATTAAAACAGTTCTTAATAAATTAAGATTTTCTCAAAAGGAATATTTTTGCTTTTTTTAAATTGAATAAACTAACACATTACACATATAAATAAAGCTTTACTGCATTTTCTTCATGTTATGAAACCATCATAGTTTTAAACTACTTGCTTTTATCAAGTCCTCATTTTCTTTTTGGACATTTTGCAAAAACCAAACCATGCAGATTCTCAAAAGATCACTTGAGCTTGATTTTAGAAACGAGAAATGACTGCATAGATAAATATGATCAAAAGTTGTGTTTCCATTGACCGAAATTGCGCAAATTTGATTTACAATATTAAATTTGCGAAATGCAAACTTGACAATTTAGAACAAAGTCATATTTATAAAAAAAATGTTTTTGACTTCTTGAGGTGTAAGAAAATCAACATGTTTTAGAAAACTGCACTGCTTCCAAATTAAATGAGTCATGTGACCAACAACTGGATACCACAGGCTTCACAAGTGGTCCCACAGCATCAAACAGCTCACCAAAAATTGAGCAAATCATTTGGAATTGTTGGATCCACAGATCCTCAAGAAAAATCACCAAATCCTGATTTCCCAAAATGACTTCATCCGCAGCCACTCCCACGTAGCTTAACACTGAATAAAACACCAGTGTCTCCTCTGATAGATGATTATGAGCGCTACAGCCAGGGCATGAATCTGAATATACCTGCTGTAAATTACAGTATTGTTCACAACTGTTGCCATGTTTTTAAATGATCTATCGCGTGAGTTAGTTTCTGTTTATTTGCATAATTATGGTATAAGGGAAACGGTGTAATGGCAAAAATGTGTTTTTTGACATTTCTGGAATTTTGATCAAGGTTTGTGCATACGTGCAATGGAAATGCAGCTAGTGAGACAGTTTTATTTCTGGCTTCATTTGTGCCACTCTGAATCTTATGGGTACGGTGGCCCTGAAGTGCAAATCACGTCAACAAATCCCTCAACTTATTTTAAAGATCACAATGACAATTATAAAAAAAAAAACACACAATTACAAAAAAAAAGCATAAACCAAAATAATAATAATAAATTTTAGAAATACAAAGCACTACAAGAAACTGGAAAAGGTAGGTACGTTGGAACATTGGTGATTGGGGGAGGATATTCAGCATTGCTTCCAGTCAAATAATTTTCAGTTGAAATAATGGACAAATGTCATCGTCCGATCAGGGATGTTCCATAGTACCATCGGTGTCAAAAAAAAAAAAAAAAAAATGTCATAAAGTAAAATAAAATGTCAAAAAACATTTAACCCTTTAACACCCAAAGCGACACAGGTGAGGTTTAAACTCAACATTTTAACATACAGTAAACTGCTTTTCTCCTTTTCTGGAGGAGTTAAACACAAACCGCTAATTACATTGATCATGTTAACAGTTGAAAAGTTACAATAAATCAGAGAACACAGACATTTGAGTTCTGGTGTTAAAGGGTTAAACACAATAGGAAACCAGAAAAGGTAAGTTTTATGGGACATAGCTTATTGGATTATGACGTTAGTCCATTATTTCAACTGAAAGTTATATTTTATGAAGCAATGCTGGATATCATCATCCAATCAGTGATGTCCCATTGTGTCAACCTTTTCTAGATTCTTGTTGCGTTATGTTTTTTTTTTTTTTTTTTTGAAATGTTTTTAGTTTTTTATGTTTTGGTTTCTGGATTTTTCTTTTATTTTCTAAAATGTAATCTTTATTTGTTTTGATTTTTTTTTATGTTTTTGATCTTTAAAATGTTATTGCGTAGAGGGATTTGTTGACATCATTTGGACTTCAGGGCCACCGTATTAGGGGTAACATCAGAGGTTATCGACTCAATGTACACGTCTATAGTTCTCACATTGATCTTGTTTCATATCAAACGTTCCCAGACACCTCTGTCATCGGTGTCATTGACTATCTCTGATCAAACACTGCAAACTGTGTCATGAATCATTTTCACTCTGGATGCCGTCATCTGCAGGCCGAGCAATAAAACCACACAGGCTTTCCCATTTTTGTTCATCACAGCAGATTGCCAGCTCTTCCCTCCAGCCCCCACCCTCTGCTGCTTCCATGCGTTTCACTTAAGAACTTCCCGCCTTTGCCCTTCTGCTGATACAATATCTGTTGAACCTAATGGCTGTTTCAGTCATTTCCAACTGTGCGTGGTGTGCACAAAAAAACAACAACGAACTGCACACACAACTGTACAAATAACACCCAATGGTCTGTACTCACCGTTGTTCTATGCACACAAGCTCACTGACACATTGCACGGCGAGAGTGCAATCAATGAAGCGTTCGCATGCAGGTCACGGCACAGGGTTTTACTTTGCTACCCACTGATAAACAACAGGAAAATCCTGATCAGACTCTTCCAGGTAAGTGCTTCCTCTCCGCGTTTTACATAACTTGGAGCTATCTCACTCTAGATAAAGAAAACAAGCTCAGTGCTAAACCCATTTGTTTATTTTTAGACAGAATTGATTTATGCCAGTCTAGCACATGTATATACATAAAAGCAATGCAATATTAACTCCATCCCTGGTCCCTTATGTGCATCTGGAGTAAACAAGGGGAATAAAATTGTTTTTAATGAGAAAAATAAGAAGTGAGATGCAAACTTACTCAACATAGTACACGCCGTACTGTGGATCTTCAATTTTCTCCCAGCCGTAGGGCAACTCTGCAAACAGAAGACAGTGAGCTTCTGTGTACTGGAGGGTACAAATGACATCCCCAAAATGAATTGCATGAACAAAAACTCTCAATGTGGGAATTGTAGCTTGTGAAATGATGATTTGCTTTTGCTTAACATAAATGTTTAGCTTAAGAGAACGGGCATGAAAATAATTACACGGCAGAGCACACTCAATGAGCAGGGCGGCTCAAATAACTGATGTGCATCATGCCCGGGTGAACCTGTCACATAGAAGGAGAGACAAGACAGGGAAAAAGTGCTTTTAATGTTACAAAAAAGCTTGCTTTTTTAGAGGCAGGATACCAGCTAGCTCTCCCGTTGCAAAAATGCATTAAAACCAGGCTGGATGGACCTGAGTCTTTCACCCTCGGCCTCTCTCCGCTTCTCCCTGCACTTAAAATCACATTATCATCCCGAGGATAAAAAAACTTATGTCGGGAATTCCTCTAAGCAGATCCCAGCGACATGTTTCCGAACAAATGAAGCCATTACACTATGATGCCTAAGCCAGAAGATTATCAGTGATGAGTTGCGCATTCATACTGTATCATAATAATAACATGTGAATGGTTTGATGGTCAGGCCACTACAAGCTTAGACAGTTTGAGTACTGGTGTTAACAAGTGCAGCACATACCGTCATCCTCACACTTTTCAGGGGGCTTTGCTTTCTTGGCCAAGCGGGGATCCAGCCATGTGGTCGTCTTGGTATTGTGACTGGGGAACACAGAACAGCAGCCAGTAAATATCAACAATAAAGACCTGTAGCTGCGGGGGAACGGTGTGAAGCAAAAGGATCAAACAAAAGGATGGACCATAATAAAAAAATAGACTCTTGTGCAATAGGTTTATTGAATTTAACCACATTTTGGTTCTCGTCAGTCTCTCAGTGGGGGGAATTCCATGAACAGCAGGGCTGTGCAGAGATAAAGACTCACCTAAGAGATTATGCTTCATGTTGAGTATTTTCTGATTAATTTAAAGTCCCACTCGGGTCATCTTTTGATCTACTGTAACAGCGATCCCAGTGGTTTAGCATAAAAAAACAGATTTAAAAAGTTGTTTTTTTTAAGATATAGTTTCTACAGAGCAGCGGTACTGCATCAGAAAATCGCCACAGATGTGGGCATGACTGTGGGCATGGACTTAGCCTGCCTTTACGTCCCATCATCCCTTCACACTCTCAACCTAACATTACCCGTGCAACAAAAATAGTGAAAAATAATGGCGCTACCCAGTTATCTAATAAACACATACATGGATCTAGTCATCTGTGAGTGGATGCATCGGAATGGAGCGGAGCAGGGAGCTTATGGGCCACTGATTGTAGCACCTACATCAATGCTACAGTTTTTTCCCCAAGAGCACGTTTGATTCAATTTAAACAATTTGAGTAATACTCAGAAACACAATTTTACTCCTTACTTTCTTTTTACATGTCTTCCATCATGAGGAAAAATCCCACAAAAACATGTTAAAAACAGCAAAAACACAATTTTTATTGGAGTGGATCTTTACCAATCATAGGTAAGAATCTAAGTGAATTAAGCTGAAGAAAAATGACTATATTTAGCCTTAGCATGTACTTGTGTCTATATTGTGGAGCTGTTTCGAAACACATGCTCCGTGCTTTTGCAGCGTCAAGACAACAACAGATGGCTGTGGAAGAAAAATGACACTTTCAAAGTGAAGATAAACCTAAATAAAGCTGTGGGGTTTTGATGCTCGTGGATACAACGATGACTGTAGGACCTCATTAAGTCTCATTATTAATCAAAGTATGCTTTGCATTTTATATCACGCTGGAACATCAAGTAACTCATGAAAACTTTATAAAGTATTATATGTTTACTTTTGTCTACAATCATGAGCATTTTTGTTTGTCACTGTGGTTAAGAATATGGGGTTTTTGCAGAGAGGATGGAAAAAATCCCTCCATTACAAACATGATCACTTATCGAAAAAAAAAAAACACAAAAAAACAAAAGACGGATCAAAAATGTCTTCTGCTATCCTTGAAGATAAGTGGATTTAAGACAATAGGATCTGGACCCACCAAATACACATCCTCATACACATAAGCAGGATTATCTGTTTTCTGAAGGCGGGAGAACAAATGTGGTTTATTAAATCAACCTAAAGGAACTCTGTAAAAACGTTGTGTTTCTAAAGCTTGTAGTCAAGAAAATAATCAAAACATCTTCAGAGATGGAAGAAAATTTATTATAAAAGCTGCCATGTATTCGAGGAGATAAATCCCAGGTTTACAAACATGGAGGTAGACATATTGTCCTGAACTGCTTTTCTTTAAGACTTTTTTTGTGATCACTAGGATGGACTTGCTGCACCTATGATCAAACATAAAACTTCTGCAATCCTCTGTGGAGTGCTGGCAATGTCTGCTGTCCTTCTCTCATTGTAAGCTCATAAACAAATTAATTAAAACCTCAAGAGGATTTATTTGCTGGGGTTTATTTTCAGCTTTAAATTAATACACTTTTGAGCATTCAGAGCAGTTGGCCAATGAATTCCCTTTTTACCCAGAGCCTTCTTTGGGTCCACTGAGGAAATTATAATAGCTCTATGTTGCATGCAAATCATCTTTGACTTTTACGCTGAGCATCATGTTTAAAAAGTGGTCTGATTTAACAGTAAAAAAAATGATAGTAGTCAGCTGATTGGCAACAAACATAAATGACTAAGATTTTTTTTGTGTTTTTCACATTACCAAAAGTGTTTATTTGTTTCAATTTCCCAGATATTTATGCAATACAAATATGGCAATTTAGTTCTATAAGTAGTTTTTTTTTAAATCAACCATGAATCAGATGACTCATAAAGCCCCACTCCAATCATATTTTGATCTGTTAAAACAATTTTCACTTGTCTTTTTTTTAACAATTATTCAATTTTTGAGCAAAATAATAGTAATAAAAAAAAAACTGTATTGTTTTCTAAGACAGTTTGTGGAGAGCAGCAGGAGTTAATCAGAAATTCACCTCTGAGTTTTGGGCAGGACTGTTGGCACAGGAGAAAGCACACTCCCGCTAGCTTACAGCCTCTCACAACCCCAAGCTTAGTGGTGCAACAAAAAATGGCGAGCAATATTGGATCTATGCAGCTGTACAGTTTTGAGCCTGCTCATTCAAGGAAAATGTAGAGTTTAATATATCTATGTGTATGCAAGTGGATATTTTTTTCCTTAATTTATTAAATGACTAAGATTTTTTTTGTGTTTTTCACATTACCAAAAGTGTTTATTTGTTTCAATTTCCCAGATATTTATGCAATACAAATATGGCAATTTAGTTCTATAAGTAGTTTTTTTTTAAATCAACCATGAATCAGATGACTCATAAAGCCCCACTCCAATCATATTTTGATCTGTTAAAACAATTTTCACTTGTCTTTTTTTTAACAATTATTCAATTTTTGAGCAAAATAATAGTAATAAAAAAAAAACTGTATTGTTTTCTAAGACAGTTTGTGGAGAGCAGCAGGAGTTAATCAGAAATTCACCTCTGAGTTTTGGGCAGGACTGTTGGCACAGGAGAAAGCACACTCCCGCTAGCTTACAGCCTCTCACAACCCCAAGCTAACGTTAGTGGTGCAACAAAAAATGGCGAGCAATATTGGATCTATGCAGCTGTACAGTTTTGAGCCTGCTCATTCAAGGAAAATGTAGAGTTTAATATATCTATGTGTATGCAAGTGGATATTTTTTTCCTTAATTTATTAAACCTTCATTTTATCAGGAAATCCCTTTGAGTTTAAGATCTCTTTTTTAAGGGAAACCTGAGCTGAATGGCATCATCGCAAAAAAATATGCGCAGTTAAAATATTTAAGTAGAAATAATATACATTTAAATTGAAAACAATAATTAAAAGGTTAATAATGTCAGAATGGAGCAGAGCAGTGAGACTTTGGCCCACCCATTTCACATAAAAAGAACAACAAAGAAGATACACTTTTCATTGGAGTGTGTCTTTAAGCTACTTGACTAATTGTTCAAAGGCAGGTTAAAAAAATCTACAAGCCCCTGATAACAAGTCATATTTTTATAATATAAATCCCTTAATATGAATGACTGGTTTGAAACATTTAATTGATTACATGGAAGAAATGGCCCCATGAGCTTGGTCTCACTTACTCTATGAAGTAGACCATGCCGGTCTCAGTGTAGGCCATCTCCCAGTTGAGAGGCAGAGGCTCGAGGCTGTCGTCGCGGGGAAGTGAGCTCCATGTGCGGAAGTCCATGGTGCTGCTGGACTGAGTGTAGCTGGGAACTCCTTTCCTCCAGTCTTTGTGGTCTGGAGAGAACAAGCAGGCGTCAATATTGAAGAACAAAGTGAAACCAGAGCACAGACAGTTAAAGGTTAGCCCGCAGGAGCACCCTCCTGCTGCCGTGAAGCAGAGAGGTGATGTTCCTCACAGGATTTGCATGCTCGTGATAATGATGGTGTCTGTCTGCGTTTGTGCACCAAAAGGCTGTTTTGCATTTTCCTCCGTACAGTTTGTTAGCATGAATTCCCACTGGGTTGCAATTATAGTGGTGGGGGATTCACATGTAAAGGGGCATTTGAGCCCTGAAGCGTTTCCCCTTTTTTCTGACACTTTTCTGCGGCTTTTTCAAATGTATTGTTCTGCATTTGTGAGACCCTTACCTTTAATGAGAAACAGCTCTGTAATGAAAATGAAACATACAACAAAGGCACTCCTAATTCACTTACCACTCGGTCCTCTCTTTCAGAAGACGGTTATAAAACCAGAAATTAGAGCTTTTCATCCTTTCTTTCACATGAAAAATTCTGACAATGAAGAATGACAAAAGCTATAACTTAAAGCTTGCAAACATAAAGGAAAAAAAATGTATTCCTGGCAGGTAATGTAAAAAATAAAAAAGAATATGTAGTTCTAGTTGAAGGAAAAAAAAATGATGTACAGAGAAATGAAAAAAGCCCCCAGTTTGGTCAAAATAATGCAACCGCTTGTCTGTTTCTGCATTGACAAAGCTGATGGTGATGAGGTGAGAAAAATAATTCAATAACTGTGACAATTCTAGATTTCCTCATATTGAATTTATGCTTTTGGGATCAACTTAAACTTTCAAATAGATTTGGAACAGCATGATGGAAAACTTACAGAAATCCTAAAGAGACATTGAAGTAAATAGATAAAGAAAAAACAGTACTTGGTGGGCACAAGATAGGAATTGGTGCTCACCAGATAATGACTGGTACACATCAGACAGTAACCAAAAAAAAAAAAAAAAAGGAAAAAAAATCTGGCCACTAGCTGGTGCTTACCAGATAGTATCTGGTACTTGCCAGATAGTAACCAAAAAAAAAAAAAATCTGGTTAGTATTTTGTGCCCACCAAATAATATTCAGATAGTATCTGGTGCTCACCAGATCATAACTGGTACCAACCAGATAGTAACCAAAAAAAAAAAATTCTGGTCACTATCTGGTGCGCACAAGATAGTATCTGGTTCGTATCAGAAGTATCTTGTGCGCATATCTGGTGTGCACAGATGGTAACTGCTGGTCACCAGATAGTAACTAGTGCCCACCAAGTAGTAAGCAAAAAAAAATTCTGGTCACTATCTGATGCCCACCAGATAGTATCCAGGGAGAATCTGGTGTGCACCAGTTATTAACCAGGAAAAAGAAAAAAAAAAAAAGTCAAAATTTTTTTCAGAGAGAAACATTTTTTTTTACTTTAATTTTTTTTCTTTACTTTGATTCTCCATATAAACTAATGTTATACTTGAAGAAATCAAAAACTTTGCTAGACACTAGTACCCTTATTTCTAAAAGTGTTTCCTTATTTTCTTTGCCTGGCTAAAAAAGCATTAACTTGTTGTGACAATTTTCAGCCAACAAACTGCACATGGCACACTTGAAGATGTTTTATGTGCTGCAGTCATGTAGTCACTTAGAGAACATGCCTGAGGGCATCGCCAGGGGAGAACGGAGTTCAACTGTAAGGTTCAAATTAAGGTGAAGGCCCACTTGGCGTTGGGGCTGTGGTGGATAAGGACAGTCTGAGCAGGAATGGGGAATCTGCAATGAAGAGTTTAGTGACTCAGTGCTCACATTTTCCATTAACCTCTTTTTCATTCGACCAGAACTCTCTCCATCTATGGCTGGTCTGAGACTGCTCTGCCACAGCTGTGGGCTGTTGGGAAGCAGTCAATTGTGACTGGTCTCCTTCCATATAAAGAAGTCCAGGATCATATTGTGTTCGATTTCATGAATGAATGAATGAATGAATGAATGAAATGGTTTATTTCAAGCAATCAGGTTATAATACATGGAATAACATCACATAGTAAATCACAAATAGATCGCTTGAAAGGGGGTGGAAGGAAGCGAACTTATATAATCCCACGCCATGCCAGACATACACTTTTCTCTACATTGAATATATGATGAATAATATCCGGTTCAGGATTAAAATTCAAATATCAATATAGTTTCAGGTGATGAAAGATCAATAATTCAGTGATGTAATAAGAATTCAAAAACATCCATAGACAAATCATTTATAATATTCATCAACAGTAATCTAAACATTCTCATTAAAGATTCAAAAAATATCAGTAGTAATCAACTTCATTTGTTACTGCAGGAAAATATATCAAAATATTCTTATATTAAAAAAGACAATTTGAGCAGATTGCATTTATCAAAGAACGATTATTATTAATATGAAAAAGTGCTAAGTAAAAAATCATGATTTATTAATGGAAAACTTCAAAATATTCTCATTAAAAGACAGTTTGAGCAGATTGTATTCAGACCAGAGCTACATCTTTGTTTAGGAACAGGTTTAAGGCCACGTAAACCATCTTCGTTGTTTTGACTGAGAGACTGTGAAGGTCTCATTTCAAGGGAATTGTGCTCGAGTTCTTCAGAATTGGGTCAGAGTTCGTATTCAACGGTTCCGACAGTTTGATTTCATGACAATGTGGTTGGATAAACAGACAATGGATTTATGTGAATGCTCTGAGCAGCTGAGCAAGCAGTGTGTAAGCTGCTACTGTCAAAACAATGTTTTATTTCCATGGAAATTCTTTTACCTTGGATTTAAGTCAATGTTTGCTCAAATTCTCTTGCTGCAAAACAGTATGATGAGACCCATGCATGGCTTTTCCCTTTGCCACCATTGTCTTAAAGAAACAAGGAACAGATCATTTTTTTAATAAAAACCAGTAAGGTTAGACGTGTTCTTTTTATCAAATACATCTCATCAGATGTCATTTTTTTGTCCTCTAGTCACCTCTTCTGTGTGTTTTCAATAAAGAGATGTTTGTCATATGCAAACAAACTGGATTCCATGGAAGAGGGAAGTCAAACTGTTGTGGAATGTTTAGAAAATTATGTGTTTCCACAAAACAGAAGAAACTCCAGCATGAACACACTGTTCTCTTCCTGAGTGTGTTTTTCTTCTGGAAGGTTCTTTAAAACTACAAATAAGATGAACTACAGCTATGTGGCTTTCGTCATTTCAAATGAAGTGAAACATGAAGTCGTATCAATTTAAGACGACATTGAAAAGACTTACCTTTTTTTTTCAGATATTAATAAATCATCAAGTGGTTTAACTTTGTTGTAAGTTTTAGATATATTTTATCTTATTTCAAAATTATACAAATCATATATATATATATAGATATATATTTACATATACACGTGTGTGTGTGACCTGATCTTATAAAGTGCAGGGATTTACATTCAGGCAGTTTGTGGACAGCGAGGGGTCCTGAAATGGGGTCCTGACATGAGATGTTTTTTTGGTGTGTGAGCACTGTCGCATCAAGCGCTTGAGAGAGAGAGAGAGAGAGTGACTGAAGGCGCACGAATACTGGCAAAAGACACGAGTTCCGATCGTAAGTTGAAAGAAAACTAAAGAAAGTTCTAAAAACTCATGCACATCTTAATCAGTATCATTCAAAAGTGTGCAACGAATATATCGTTTTCAAACAGTTTTTGATAAACACTAAGAATAAAAAAAAAAAAAAATAGGAATCTTTTGATCATGGTTTAGGAAGTAGGGCAGTTGTCTGACTTAAGACTGTGTCCCAAAGCCACTACGCACATTTTGCACATTTTGCACATATTGCACAGATTAAGATTGGTTATAAATAAATATATGTGGAAAAAATGAGAAGTGTTGTTGTTCTTTACATGACATTTTCGAAGATGTATCACAAAGGAACCATGTAAAAACCACGGAAGTAGTACAAATATTTCACGTGAAGAACACGTAAGCCCGCACTTCATTGAATTTCTTCACTTTGAAATTCAGAGCAGAAATCACACTGCGTCAGCACCGTGGTCAGCACCTGCTGCAGGCCCTCATGATGTTTTGTTTTATCCCTTGTGATATCCAAGGTATGTTAACGTTGGGAGTGGGGTCATCTAGAACCACAAGACAGCGCGCTGAATTTTTTTTTTCAATGAATTTTGATTTTCATGGGGTCTATGGCAGACATGAAAGCCTTTCCACCTTTGTCCACTTATGTCATAGAAGTTATAACACATATCTGCCCTAGTCCACACCAGTTCTAAGTATTAGTACTAGTACTCGGTATAGACTGCTGGAGGGGTAAAAAACTGTCCGATTTATACAGATGTCACACAATATTCAAATAGTGAATGAACAGTGCATGATTATTGCACTGTTTACATGCAATTCTTAAATGAATCTGCATCAATTTTGTAATTAAAATATTATATGTGATCTGTAGCACGATGCAAAAGTTGTACATCTGTGGTACAAACATGAAAAGTTCATTAGATAACGTGGACATAAGTCAAAAGGTCGTGGAAGGCCTCAAATTTATCTATGCATCTTGCAAGAATCACTCACAATTGCACAATATTTAAGTAGTAATTGCACATAAACTACATAAAATCTTAATAAACTGCAAAATTCTCAACTGACCAAAGATTTTGAGCAGCTCAAAACCAAATTAAAAATAAAGATGCGTTGGCCAAAACCCTCAAAGGATATTTGTGTGCATCAACGAATGATTAACGCAAGAAACGCGTATGGGTTATATATAACATGCATGTATCATAAAAGACCAAAGTTACAAACACAGAAAATATGTAAAATGTACGCAGTGATTGTGTGACACAGCCTTTAATGCTGAAATGTTTGTGGGAAACTGTTCTCAAAAAGTTTAAATGGTTGACAAGTGATGAAAAAGTGTTTTAGGTTAAAGTTGTTAGAAAACAGCAATGAGAGAGCAGGAAATTGAAAATATCTTACAATGAGATTTATTTTTTCTAACATTTCATGCAACAAAAATATTTGAGTTTCTAGATATTATAATCACAAATTCAAGTCTTATAATGAAAAGGAGTTCCATGGACCCAACTATGTGCTTGGGTCAGGAATACTGTCTGCACTGTCATACATTTAACATGAGAAGAAAATAAAAAAACTCCTTTTTGATATTTTCAACATATTTTCCTGCAGCTAACAAAAACAGATCTCTGATTGAGCTGAGGATGTACATCAATGCATCTACACTCTCAAATGGCTCATTTATTAAAGCTGTTGCTTTTGTGATGCATCATTTTATGGGATGTGGCTCCCCGAAGAGAACTAAACGAAGTTAGCCATGAGATTTAAAACTGTAGCAGGCATCGAGATTTTCCACTTTAAAGTTGAAAACTTCCAGTAAGTGAAAAAAAAACCCAAAAACTGCTTTATCTACCAAACTGAAAACCACCCTAATGATTAATTAAAAAAATACATTTAATAAGAAGATATTACATCTCAGAGGCTAAAATCTTCAAAGTGCTGATCTGAGTAAAAACAACAGCAGCTTTGGTCAGAAGCGTTGCTGCTGATTTGGGTAAACTTGGTCAATTAATTAACTGTAGCGAATGAAAAAGCAGCATTTGTGTAGGATTCAAATTTTTAACTGAGATTAAACAACACCTGTGTTCAGGTGTACTTTATAAAAAAAATGTCACAATCATGACAGTTAGCAAAAAAATCTCAATTTTTTTTCTTATAAGCCTTTAAGTGGATGAAAATGTCAGTAACAATTCATGATGTCACTGAAACATACTGAAATACACTAGAAGAGCAGAGAAAAGCATTTAACTGACCAGGCAGTCCGTTGACCAGCGGGGGCCTCTCATCATCGTCGTCCTCTTCGGGTACGGCGCTGTCCTTCCTGTCCATCTTGCTGACTGAGGTGGTGCGTTTCCTGGGGATGTCGCCGCTAAAGTCTTCATCGAACAGAACCTGATCCACCAGATCAGGCTGCACCAGGTTGGGCTCCGCCGGAGGCTTTGGGGTTCCGTAGTAGTTTCCTTATAGAGGAAAGAACAGCAAAAAAATATTGAAATTACTAATGAAACACAGCATTCTTAAGGAAAAATAAATCCTCCAACATGTCAAGCATCAACCAAATGAGATGATTGAGTTCTTCTAACACCCATCAAGGATGACTTGCTGTAAAGTCCTGATCTTTCTCTCCTCAGCAGGATTTTCACTTTTCTTAAACTCCTGTTTTGTCTCCCGCTGATAACAACGCCACAGGGCCATCACCAGACATGTAACTTAAAATCACTTTACTCAGAATATGTGAGTAACTAATTACACTGATCATTGAATGCAGCAATTATCTGTCTCTCAGCTTTTCTCCTCCTCCATGGAAAAAAAAAGGGCGCTTGCTTAAGGATTATTAATATTCAGGGGAATTACTGTTCTATAGACAACCAAGAGAAACTGTTCAATTATTTTCTCATTTCACTCAATGGGTAATCCATCCATGTATGGCTGCAAAGGGAGGATATGAAACTAACTCTAGGAACCAAATAAGTAATGAATCCACCTTTATTGGGATTGTAAATAACAAGATGGAGTAATTTATCTCCCTTGAATGTATAATGAATATTCTCTTGGCAAATTTTTTGTGTTTGAAAAATGCATACGGAAAGTCAAGCATTAACGTGTTGTTGTTGTTATTTTTATAAAATGAATCTCAAACAAACCATGACATCTGATGAGATTAATTAAAATATACAGGGATAGGCCACTGGGAAATATAAATGCTCAGCAGTTTAATTAGCTCCTTTAAGCTTAAACTGATGTTCAGTTGGTCCCATCTGTGAACCGTCGCTGGAGCAGCTAACAATAACCTTTATTTACAAGAAAATGAGCCCAGTTTAAGCTCTGACTTACATCTGTGGCCATACATTACAAACTGGATTAATGCAAATATGGCTGATCCCTCCAAAAGGCAGGGAAAAGGTTGGGGGAGGAGACAGAGGCTGTCCCCGTCTCCCACATGTGCAACTCTGTTTACTAAATGACACTCATCCGCATTTATCAAAGATGGCTTCATTACCAGGGGTTGCATAACGATAACAGGGAGAGACAGGGTGTGTTGACTAATCCCTGCCTGTCTCCCGCCACATGCCGACATTCATCAGCCAGACGCTACTCCTGTGATTAATTACTTACAAACACGTCTCTTGGCCCCTGATAAATGTGTGTTACAGATGTGGAGGTGTGTGAGAGCGGCGTGTCGGTGGAGATTTGTGGCACCATTTGCCATTATAAATGGTGGGAAGCTTCACAGGCCTATGAGCGAGGATGCTTGTCCGATGCTGTTCGGGAGCCGCGTGTCACGGGGTTGATGAGCTGGGAAGAGCTAACCTCCTCTTTCTGAGCGTGTGCGAGCAATTTCATGGTGGTGGAGTCAGCTGCTAAGAATGAAAAGATTTGTGTTGTCAAAGCTACTTTATAACCCACACAAGGTCAAGAGCCCTTTTATCTTACTAGGATCATAAGCAGACAGTTTCACGGTCACAAAGCCATTCGTCTATGACCCACAGCCACATTTAAATCCAATTATATCTGGATTTGCATTCTGACAATCCTCCTCTAAAATTCTGACTCATTGGGACTCAAACAGATGCTTCCAAGTGGATGTTGATTTTTTTATTTCTGGAGAGTAGATTGGAAAAAAAAAAAAACATTTTTGTGCTCAGAATTTCATTTTCCTGGCAACTGTCTCTGTAGTCTAGCACTGGACGACTGAGCCTTTGTTCGGCGGCTCTGTTCTGCAGCTCAGTTTGGACCTCGGCACCCCCTCAGATTGTGGAGGGACAGAAATCCCCAAAAAGGCACACTGAGTGCTTGGCATGAATGGCTTCTACTTGTACTCGCCAGCCAACCTAGGACCCCGCAGCCCAACATTTTGCATCAAACAAGAACAGAACCGGCCAAGATCCACCAGAGCATTCTCTCTCTGAATCCATCCATGTGTCTGCATCCACTTCCCTTGGAATGAAAGGAAGAATCTAAAGGAAGGTTTATGATGGGGGTGATTGTTAAGAGTCTATGAGAAGGTAGAAATTAGGTATAAAATGTATCCAATTAGATATTTTCAAGTGGACGAAAATCATTATGCAGGAACCATTAACATAACAAGCATTTAGGCAAGCCATTTGGGACTATTAGTGAGATCATTATGATTAGCTATGAAAGCTATTATCTTAGCACCTTGAGCATAACTCACTCACTGTACACTAATAAACTGTAAGTAACCTAATTCATACACTTCAAGGAAGAAGTAAAACCCACGTGACTAAGCCAGGAGAACAAATGACCTTGTTTATTTTCTTTTTTAGAGAAAAAAGCAAAGAAAGATGCTTCAAACAGTAATAAATTGACTAACTCCCACTCATCGATTCCCTTCCTTCCAGCTCGCCTTTCGTTCCCCGTGCTGCAGAGATCAACACTAGTAGCTGTGATCTGCTTCTGCTGACTAGTTCTCAGAGGGAGTAATGAGTATTTTCAAAACCTACAGAAGCATAGGAGAAACTAAGCATTTTTTTTTTTGCCCCTCATAGCAACAAGGGTTTCCGTCAGTGGAGTCTCTGAACAAGTGCTGTCATATTTTCTTCCCCTGTTCTGCCCGGCAAACCTCTATAAGGGTCTAAATCCCACCTGGCTTCAGTTCTCAGATGAAGGGCAGCTTGTAGGCGACTCGGCAGGTTCTGATATTTGAGTTCTGGGATGATCTTTTTTCACATAAAGGATTATAAAGTGCTCACACAGACGCCGTGTGAATCTAGTCTTAACACACCTTCCAAAGACGCGGCTCTGATTGCACTTCATGTCCCAGTCTTTCACCACCTCTCCATTTTATTGTTCAGCAAAAACAGAGGACGATGTTTTAAACCTTAAGCCTCTTTTTCTGTGGAAGACATTTTATCCTCATCTTTTAACTCTACGCCATAAGATGCAAAACAATGGTGCGGTGATGGTCCATTTATTTCGACCAGACATTTTCCTCTCACATCCTTTCACTTTTCACAGCAGCCCGGATTTGCAGATTAAAAGAAAAAAAAAAAGAGCTTAAACAGAGTTATCATGTTATTGCCTCAACCACAAAGCAACGTCAGAGAAATCTTCCCATTCAGTCCTGCTGTGACACAAATACTGTCTGACTTTCCTAGAGTTGTAAAAACAAGGCTAATGTGTTTGATCCGTTGTGTTTTAAAATAAAATGATCCCATATTCTAATCCAAAATGTGCAGTTCTTTATGATGACTTTAATTGAAAAAACAGACCTCAGGAGTTTATATTTTCTGATTTTTGAAGGCACTCTACACTATTCGTCTGAGAAAGAAATATAAAAAAGAAGCAGAGTTAGTGCATGAATAAAGCATGACTTGTAAACAAGAGCACAAGGAAGCGTCCTGATGCGCGTCTGTGTAAGCTCCCAGTGGGATCAGAAAGTCGACTGGTTTACATAAGGTCACCAGCAGGTGTTAAGCTGCTTACAAATTCACACTCCATTGTATGGATGTAAAATGTCCATTGGTAAAGTTTTGTTAATACACTAGCAAATACTGATAAAAATTCAAGTGAAGTCAATGGACAGAGTGCAACAGGAATGAGAACATCCAAGCATTTCCAAGCAAAATATCAGAAATGTATCCTATTGAGTGGTTGGTTTTTTTACCCAGCATGCCGATGCACATCAGTAGATAGAGTGGTTTATCTGTCTAACATCGGGGTCTGCAACCTCTACGAGTAAAAGTCATATTTGTCTGTTTCTTACTGATCTAAATCCACTAAGTGTCAAAAAGTCTTCTTTTACCCGTCAACGAAAATTTGATTCTACTATGCATTCATTATGTTGTTACTTTTATAATAAACATGAATAAAATTTCTTTTAGGCATGAATAAAAGCAAAAATTTTATTAACAAGTAAAATTGGTAACACTTTAGATGAGGTGCTGCAAATCACTAAATGTAACGTTGACAAAGATTGTTAACACCTTTGTTAAGCTTGTTAACAGTTTATTGATATCGCCTTCATAAACAATGGTCTCATTTTAGATGATAATAAATCTTACAAAGTATGTTAATAAACTGTATTTGGCTTATTATGCTTATAAATGTCTTATAAACATCCTATAGGCACATTAATGATGTTTGTTAATGTGTTAATAAAGCTTGTCATGGAAAGTTATTATAAAGTGTTACCGTAAAATTGACTAATCAGTTTATTTTTAAGCAGTGATTGCGCACAATACAACTCAATCCCACAGATTTATCAAACTCATTACAGAAATAATGAAATCCTTTGATTGAAAAAAACACAAAGAAAAATTAACATAAAAGAAGAAAATGATTGTGTCTCCTAATCATAAATAGATTTTTGCAGCTATGCATATATACGCACTTAGGTTCCATTCAATTAATTAAAGTATTCAATTAACTAAAGTCAAGTAGAGTTTAATCTATTGCTTAAAAAATGTAGTGCAAGGAAATAAATTTCTATAATCCCACCCCTACTGAGCTTTTTTCATTTTATATTTATACACAGATGTTATATTCTAGTTCTGATCAGCTCAAGTGCAGATTTGTTTCTCAAGCAACAAAATAAAAGGGTTCTGAATTATCCTCGGAAAAGATTATTTCAAGATTTCAGTAAATTACGACGTGAATCCAGATACACACAGTTTTTAACGTAACGATTTATCACATTGATTATCCTTTTGAAAGATAGTCAAACGGTTTGCTGGGCAACACAAGATCACCCAAAGGTTTTAGTCAAAAAAATGTATTTTTTTCTTGTGTTACATCTACTCTGATGAGTTGTCAACCTTCTCCCTCCGTACTACTGCAGTTAACCTTACCTAAACAGGATTTCATTGGTTTACATAATTAGGGATGTAACGATTGATCCATTATTTGATTAATCGATTTCTGTTCTATCAAATCAGATCAATCTGCATGAGGCAAGTAGGTAATCAAATATAAGTGAAACACTATAATATTCTTTCAAAATGAAGTCAATCGATTATATCAGTCTTGGAAAATGCCATTTAGATTGAGGCATGGTAGTTTCATTGTACTGTAACGTAAACATGATCATCACACAGTGGACAACAAACGTGATGCAGCAAAAAATGATCTTGCCATCAATACAGTCCAATGTGTGGAAACACTGAATTTTATAAAGATGTGGCCATACAGTGTGGTAGAATATTCTAATGATGTTCAGTTTGTTTTGTTTTGATGTGGAAAACAACAGTGGTCTGAACTTTATGAAACTAAAATGTAAATGGATTAAAAATTAATTCGAGTTTATTTGTTTGTTTGAACACATTTAATGTACACTGGATTATTTTGCAAGAAATACAAGGAATCTGGAAAACTTCACCTGTACTGTTACACTGCCAGATATTTATCTCTGACTCACACTGGTGGAAGCTCTGACTAAAGATGTCTATGGAGAGAAAACAGACTCAACCACACAAATTAGAAGTTATGCATGCACAAATTGGGATGATTCTCTTTTCTCTCCATAGATGTCCCGGATCAATGGCCAGTGAATTGGATCAAATCGGATAATCCAAAAATGAACCAATGTCAGCTACTTTTCATTTAGTTCTCCTTGTCTCTGTTTGGTGCAGTGGGATTCCTGTGTTGTTCTAAACTACCAGATTCCAGGTTATAGAAATAAAATTGAATTGAACTATGAATTGTATCAGCACCACAAATTATAATATGAATAAAATTGTTGTTAAAATTAAGTGTTACACCCCTATATACTGTAGATCCAGTTGCAGTGAGTTGAATTTACACCCACCTACAAAACCTTATTTCTAGGAGGGAATCCTAAAATGAGCTCACCAGCTTTCTACACCATCAATACTTCACAGGAGCAATCAAAAGACCTTTTATCCAGCCGCTACCATCCTTTGATAGTTTAGGGCTGAGTCACAGTTGCCTGGGAGGTTGATACAAGGATCTCATGGAAACGAGGCCGTGCTGCTGTGGCCGAATCACAACAGTTGACAGTAGAAGAATTAAAGACGGGAAATCTGTGCAAAGGAGAGAGTGAAAAGGGGAGTGGGAGAGAACGTGTTTGCTTTTCAAAAAGCCAAGAGTGGACTGCGTTTATTACTTTGGGGCAAAAGCGAGATCTTACGAGACCCGCTGAGTGGACAATGTTTGAAGCGGCTGTATACTGAAACCTGTAAAAGCTCTTTTCATATGTTCCGTGCAGCGACTGCGTGCACCCTGTCAGGCCTGTCGTTTTCTGTTTTATGTGGTCAGTATTTCAGTGGCACTTGGCTTTTATCTGACAGCCACTTTTTAAATCTCAAAGGTCAATACAAAGGTAACAAAGTGGCTAAGAAACCTCAGCTGCATGTTTCTACTAAATTACGTAAGTCACTATATTTTAAGCGCTCTGCTAATAAATTCCCTTTTTATCACAGCTTTCCTTTTTACAAGATCATTTCACTAATATTCCAGTGACTTATTGACATGAATAAAATGTATTCTTTGGAAACTAACCAAGTCTTTGCTGGTCTGAGAGCAAAAGGCTTTCATAATTCAAAAGATTTCATCACCAGTGTTCCCAGAGACCCAGCGAGGCTCTGTAGTGCTGCTGTTAACACGGGCAGCTGTGGGATGTACTGGGATGACTTTGAGGAGAAGAGAGGAGAGCTGAAAACTGAGTGCAAGACTTGTTTATTCTCACACTGTGTCATCATCTGTGAATGTGTAAAGGAAAAATGCAAACACAAGCTGAGCATGATAAAAAAAAAACTGAGGGGTTTTTAGTAGGTGGATATGAAATTATTTTTACTTTTTGTATGAAACACAAAGAACTTTTTAACTGTCCACTTAATAGACACTTAAGCTTTTTTTGTGCACTTCAGATGGATGTTAGAAATTTATAAATGTGGCTTGAATACTTGTGTAATAACTAAAACGTTTCAATAGAAAACATGATTTGAATGTGAGAACCATGCAGGTTTATGTTTTTGACTTTAACTATAATATGCAAAGCAACCCTAAATGTTAATTCGAGGTGATGTCAACCTCATCTATGCTCTACATTTCAGAAGAAAAAACTTTTAGTTAAGGAAAAATCATTTGGTAGTGCTGGTGCAAGATTGAGGCTAAATAATTAAAACTGTCAAGTGTAGGCACTGCTTGTAATTCTCATCCATGCTTCATCATTCCTCGCTATTTTTTTCTGTCTGTTGGTCTTAGTAATGAATGATTGGAGCTTTCCCTTTTCAGGTTCCAGCTCATTTATAACCAATCAGTATCTTGACATTTAATTGGATTATTATTCTTGAGGTCAATGGCTGCATTGATTTTTTTTAAGCCAGGTATTTCTAAGTACTTCTCTGAAAAATACTTAACTATAATCAGCAATGAATAAAGCTAAATGGGGAAAATGCTCATTTCAATTCTCTCATTACACCTGTTCAAAACTGTAAATCAATAAGATTGAAAACTAAAGATATACTTGTCTAGAAAATACTTTTTCTTTTTATTTTATCGTGTTAGATTATTCAAGTTCTTTTTTTCTGAATTGTTCCTTAACATCACACCTGGAAAAAGAAAGCCATGTGTTTGATCTTCATCCGTCTTATGTGGTTCTAACAGAAATCAATTCTTTAGGTTACATTTTCCATTTCATTTATTTTTTAAAATGACCAGAATTTCTTTAGAAGGTTTTTTTACACAACAAAAAACGAAATTTCCAACTCTCTAAGTTGCAATATATCCAGAGATTCCAAGTAGTTAAATGTTTTCAAGAGTTTATGCTTCACTTTTCTAAAATTATTCCATTCTATTATTTCATCTTTTTGTTCTTTTTGATTCCAGCTATTGAAATAATACCGGTTTTATAAATATATCCCACAATTAAATGCATGTATGCCAGAACATGTAAACTTATCTTTTTTAAAAGCCTTTATTTTACAGGTTTAAAAAGTGTTTCAATACTTTTGGAAAATGTGCAACATGTATTCTTTGTGGGATTTCCAGCCAAATTATGGTGTTTCATTGTTTGAAGAAATTTTTTTCTCATTTGTCAATGTCATTTTAATCACATAATGAATAAATGAATGAATCACTCAATCAATCCTCACTTTTTTCCATTAAAAGCATTTTGATAAAACTAACTTTCAAGTTTACTTGTCCCTTTTTCTGCCTTAAATATAACCCAATTAACATTATTTAGTAAAAAAAAAAAATACTATTATCAGCAAAAATGGTATAACACATTGTAACTTGTAACTTTGTTACAACAAACACATATTTTGACAAACATATTAAAGAATATTGGTTTCAACAGAGAACAATCCAGACTATCTTTTGACGTGACAACATAAGTTTAATTTCAACATGTTGCTATCGGTCATTTAAATAATTTTACAACCAGATTTAACCACACCAGGCATCCTGTGATGCTGACACCTATGAAAGAGAAGTGAATGACTCACTGTATTGTATCTTGAATATCTACACCTTTCTTTTCTTCCACTTAGTAAAACACTTAAGTCATCAGGTCACGTGGTCTGATCTGAGGTCAAACACATACAAATACTAAAAAAAAAAAAAAAAGATTGGTGATTCTGCCAGATAAATTTGGGGGCTTGGTTTTTGTTGACATTGCCATCATCACTACAAGATCAGTGTAAACTCATTTAAATCTTCTTAAAATGCTTTCAATAATTTTTTTTTGTTGTTTTTTTTTTAGCTGACAGTAATAATTTACTTGTGAAAAGTCACATCCTTGTTTTTCCAGCCCTGTATGTGCAGTTGTAGCACAGCAGTGAGCAGCCATCTTCCTTAGCATTTACGAGTCGTTCACTGATCAACGTGCTTCATCTAACTGACTGGTGTTATTGCATCAATGGGCAGTCTATGTGGAATATTTTCTATTGTATTCAAAGGTCCGCAAGCCAGCAGCATTTTGGAAGAACCTACCATCATAGGTCCCACTTTCCAGTAGAAGTTCACTCTCTTCCAAAATCCTAAAGTCTCCAATGCTGATGAAGTTATAGTCCACGCCGGGCACCTCCCCCTCTCGAGGAAGCCGCGTGGTGCCTAGAAAAGCCATAAGAAGCAGAATGGCTGCAGTTAAGAAATGAAAATGCTGATAAAAAATATTATAATTAAAAAAAAAAATTGCTGTAAAGTGAATTAAACAGTCTTGATTTACATTCCAGATGAAATTAAATTAAATAAACCAGTGAAAATGCAAATATTTTGAAAGTTAAAGCATAAAATTCTTTTCACTTTTCAGTTCTGCAACAGATTCTTACAGTGTTTCAATGCAGCATTAAGCCGTATCTGCTAAACTGACTCATTCTAAACCAAGGTCATTGCATTTTAATGCAAAGCAGTTTCTTTATTTGGGTTCACTTTTGAAGTTTTTTTTTTTTTTGTTTCCCAGAAAAAATGAGTGGCATACTGCACAATACTTTAGAACAAAAACCATCAAAGACCTTGGTTCCACCTTGTAAAAAAAAGACAGATGGCTGATGAAAGCCTGCAGAGGACCAAGAAATGTAATTTATTAAATCCTCTTTGAGTAACTACATCTCCTGTTAACAAGTTATAACTGGGAACCTCTTGATATATGTGGCAACAGCTGAAATGGGAAAACAGCAGAGTAAATTATAGATGTGAATTATGATGGAAGAAACAAGCTGTTCACCCTCTTGGTATGATTAAGGGTTACCAGGTTCCACAGAGGGCATCCTGGATCCAAAGAGGATTTTCAGAGTCTGCTTTGTCTGCACTGTACAAATGCACTGCACACATATCCATCAAATAACCCTCAGCTACAAAAATATCAGCAATCTGGTTCAGTTTGACTCCATCAGCAGAAATGTCCCATTGATGGAGCCCAGTTTTATTTAATAGGTTGCAACAAAAATTGCAAATTTAATTGTAAACCACAACTTAGTAGCTGCGTTTACATGGACACAAGTAATCAGAATAAACGCCCGTTCAGAATAAAAATGTGTCATGTAAACACGGCATTTGGAATACTCTGGCCCAATCAGACTCATTCGGATCCAAATTTCCTTGATAGAGAGTGGGTTATACCGATAGTTGAAAAAAAATTAAAAGTAGCCATTGTTTAAATGGTCCTCTCTATCTCCCTTTAATGTTTATCTCATTTTTTTTTCTTAGTAAAACGTTACACTAAAAACATTCCAGCTGATTTTGTTGGAAATATACATCTGGAACGTCCTTCCAAATAGTGAGCTCTAAGGGTGAAGTGAAGGTAAAGCAGGTGCATGGTGCCCAAACATGATCACTAATGATCCAATTTAAATTAGTGGGACCTTTCATATGAATTAGTTTGGCTTCCTTTACATTTAGGCAAAATCCTGGTTCACCTGCAGAGTTTTAGTGGTTGTAACTTGTACAATCCTAACATTTACTCAACTCAGCATTCCTATTTTTGTTAATTCCCGTAAAGTTATTTTTTCATTACTTTCCTAAGAATCCCTGAAAAAAAACAAGAAATGTTTAGTCAAACATATAAAAACTTGAAAATGTTCCTGCTTATGCGCAGTTTAATGGTAGATCAAAATCTTCAGATGTATACATTACAAATGAACCAAATACACAAGACAGAAAAAATGTATATATTTGATAATTAAAACCAAATTATGTTTTCCATTTCTGACAGATTTTTATAGAAAATGTGTCAGCTAAACATATGAAAATATTGAAAAACCTTTTGTAATAAAATGAATTGATCTCATCCTTTAAAAATATTATTGTTGGGAGCATCTGCGATGTTCTGCTGCCCTGATGTGCAGAGGTTAGAAACTGCTGCTGTAGAAAACACCAATTAAAGAGACCCTTTACCAAATTACTGAATGTTTTCACTCACCCATGGCAGATTATTGCACAAGGAGGAGCTGAGTATCAAATCCAATTTAATCAGAAACACATTGTGGCGACAGCAATGTATAAGAATTGTATAGTAATGGCACAACTAATAGGTTAAATGACAGTTTGTGTTCCATTGAATGAAGCTTAAATACATTCTGCAGGGTAATCTCATTAAAAAGAGGCTGCTGCATCTGTGAAGTTGCTTTTTGACATTTGCAAAGTCTGCTCCAATTAGGAGTGAAAAGACTGTGGGTTCTAGAGGCTCAATGGTCCAATAACAAACTTTATGCTGCAATTTTTTCCTTTTTTGTTTTTCTTTGCTTACGTTTTGTTCCTAATTGGGCGGTGAGAGCTCCTATAAACCCAAGGAGAGAACTAAAGCAATAAAAACACAAAAATGTTGGAAATTTATTTTTGCCGACAGCCTTTATGTTGGAAACACTTTGTTTTACCAAAAGGACTTGATATTGCTTAAATTGCGACAATACCAGCTTATACTCCTCCTCATTACCAAGCTGTCTGCCCGTTGGCGCTGGCTTTGGTGGCTCGAAAATGTCCCATGTAGCCCAATTACTTGAGAGAGTTATGTACCTGCCAGAATCCCCCCACAGGATATCCTCATGGATGACAAACTTATGTTTACCATAACTCCTCCATGGTGGCTTCGTCACCGGCAGCATAATCAGGGGTCAAAAGAGTGAAAGGAAACATTTTTTCTCCAAAAATAATTCCCTATTTCAGAGTGGAAAACTTCTGATTTACCTTTAGAAAAACAAAAGAACTGTTTTTTTCTTGAATAAATATGGATCAACCAGATCCGGTTAAAGCATAGCAGCAAAAAAAAAAAAAAAAAATCGGTAACACTTTATAATAAGATTCCTTAATAAGCTTTAATAACACACTAACAAACATTATTAATGTGTTTATAAGGGGTTAGTAATACATTAATTAGCACAATAAACAAAATAAGGTTTAGAAGTAAACAACTGGTAAGATTCATTAACATCTAGAGTGAGACTGTTGTCTTCAAAGACCATATTAATAAACTGCTTACAAGCTTAACAAATGTATTAATGATCTTTGTCAACATTATATTGCTTGTTTTGCAGCACCTCATCTAAAGTGTTACCAAAAAATCTTATCAATTTTAATTAGAAAATTCGTTTATATTGACTTCCTGTATTCCGTTTATTGTTCAACTACCAATTAAGGGTCCATTCACTATTATCACTATTATTATTTTTTTTTAGCTTGAATTTTTTTTTTTTTTTTAAGATACTGTCACCTTCGTTTATTCCAGGTAAATTGCATAAGTGAGCGTTGGTCAGATGAGTTTTTGTCATTATTTTTCTCTTTCAGTAAATATCCTGTCAATCAATTCCAAATCAAATGGAATTTATAAACAAATACATAAAAATAAATAAACTGTCCAGATTTGGAGGTTTTTGCTCCAACCTGAGAATTTGTATTTGTCTCTAATTATCTTTAATTGTGTGTCCTCCTCCGATGGCAACCATTTAAAAGCCAAGTAATTGGCTGGCTGAATAATGAGCTCTGTTTAATTAGATTTTTGAGAACACAGATGGTTTTTTGTTGGTGTATTACCTAATAGATTCAGTTCCACTTTTTTTTTTTTTACCAGTTGGAGAAATAGAATTGCAGATTCGCAATGCAAAAATATTGACAAGCAACTAAAAAAAATGAAAATAAAAAAACACTTGCAGTTGTTTAATTTTTGTCTTAATCAGGAGTGTCAATCTCAATCACAGCGGGGCCCAAAATGTAAAACACACAGTAGGTCACGGGCTCAGCAGAACAAACATTTATCAAACACGTGATAAAAACAACTTGTTAAAACTTTTAAACTTTAAAAACGTAACTTTTTAAACATAAATATGAATAAAGAAAGACAGGAATATTATTCCAAAACAAATCAACTTAAACCTTAGATAACTTCCAGTATTTTTTCTCCATAATTAAATATTCAGTCAAAATTATACAAGTTAGAAATAAACTAAATGTTAAAAGAAAAAAATCTTAAAATTTCTTTACTTGTATGTTATATTATATAAAAAAATAAACGTATACATTTTCCAAAATTCTCTTTATAAAATATATCCTGTAAAAATTATAAAAGATATAAAATAATCTGGAAGGCCGGATATAATTACTCCACGGGTTGGATCAAGCCACCGGGCCGCAACTTTGACACGTGGTTTACGTACTTTACAACTTTTCTTTTTTTTTTAGCATTTTTTTGTCATTAACTCGACAAACCAAGGCAGGGCAGAGAGCATTACAGATCAATTTAGAAAGCAGGCATAGACACATCGAGGCCAGAAGGTATTAAAAAAAAAGGCATTTTTTTTTGCATCAGAATAGTTTAGGTCTTTTGTTATTTGTTTCCTTTCAATAAGCATTAGAAACATCAAAACACATAATCAAATACAGAATACAACACAGTCCTACAACTTGATGAATAAAAGAAAGCAGACGGAAGAACAATGTTCTTATTTTGTGCCTGTCCCTGCTAAATCAAAATACTTGTATATATAAACAAATATACATAGTTCAGATGGCCTCGCTGTTGGCCATTCATAGCAAAACAATATAATAAAACAAAAAGAACATTAAATCAGAAGATGAAATCAACTACTTTTGACAAAACTTTCCAATTTGATTCTCCTAAAGATATTCTTAAACTGGATAATTTTTGTACAACTTTTCAAATCCTTTTTTTGTAAGTTACAAACTTTAACAAAACAATAAAAGAAAAACACATTTGTTTTAAAGTGGTGCGAACAACTGGGTACTTGAAATCAAATCTCTTTCTTTGATTTAAACCTTCAGAATTAAAAACAAACATCTTAAGCAAATTCTCTGGCAATACTCTGTTTATAACTTTAAACATTCCTAACAGAGTTTGTTGTTCTATTAAGTGTTCAAATTTTAAGACCAGACTTGATAAGATACGTTTGTGCTTTCCCTATACCCAACTTTGTTTATTATTCAAATGATTCTTTGCTGCAATAAACATAATGGCATTAAATTAGTTTTATATGTGTTACCCCACACTTCTACACAATAAATTAAATAAGGCAGAATAAGTGAACAATATAACATTCTTAATATAGTACAAGATAAAAGAAACTTAAAATTATTCAAAACAAATATTGTTTTTGACATTTTAGCTTTTACGTATGATATACGAGATTTTCATGTCAAATTTTCATCAACTAATACCCCAAGGAATCTAAACTCTGGTACCTTCTCAATTTTTACACCATCGATAGACAGATTGACATAATTCAGTTTTCTTTTTGCACAAACCATAAACTTGTTTTTTCCCAAGTTCAATGGTAACTTATTTTTGTAAAAGCAATTCTTAAATTTAATGATTTCTCTTTCAACTTCTTCTGTTACATTTTTTAAATCTTTTCCAGAGCAATATAGGGTCGTGTCATTGGCAAATAATACAAGATTTTGGATGTTAGAAACTTCACAGATGTCTTTTATGTATAAAATAAAAAGAATTGATCCTTGTGGAACACCATATTCAATATCCATGCATTTTGAAGTATGACCTACAAACTGTAAATATTGTTGTCTTTTGTTCGAATAACTGGTTAGCCAGTTAAGGGCCATACCTCTTATACCAAAAGAATGCAACTTTCAAATTAAAATTGAATGATCAATAGTGTCAAACGCCTTCTTTAAATCATTAAATACTCCTATTGTACTTTTTTTTCATAATTTGCTGTTGATATATCTTCAGTTATTTTCAACATTGCCAGGGCTGTAGATCGATTTGAGTGAAAACCATATTGATTATCATTTAATATTTTATTTTTTTGCAAGAAAACTATTTAATCTTTTAACAAACAGTTTTTCTAAGCTTTTAGAAAACTGTGAAAGTAATGATGCTGGCCTGTAGCTATTGAAACAATGTCTGTCACCTGATTTGAAAAATGGAATAACTTTAATAAATTTCTTTATGATTTTGGGCTATATAAATAAAATAAAATTGAATTGAATTGAATTTAGCAGTTTTCATACCATCAGGAAAGAAAACCGTTTTAAATGAGAGATTAAAAACACAACATAAAGGTTTGACTAAACAATCTACGGTCATTTTGATCATTTTCATGTCAATGCCATCACTATCACTATCAATCGATGTCTTGTTTTTTAATGTTCTCACTACAGATAGTTTTTCTCCACTGTAGAAACAAACATTGACTGCAACACCTTATTCTCCAGTTTATAATTGTCATTCACATCTTTCTGTTTTTTATTATTTCATTTGCTAAATTGAATCCAATATTTACAAATAATGAATTAAATACATTGACCACAGCATCAGAGTTCTCTGTTATCTTTTATGAAATAATTTGGAAAGTTTACTGATCCCGTCTTATTTCCCATTACCCTGTTGAGAATATTCCATGTGGCTTTGGTTTTGTGTTTATTTTCAACTAACATCCTATCAAAATAATCATTTTTTGTTTTTCTCAAAAGGTCAGTTAATTTGTTTTTACACATCTTATATCTTTTTTCAGAAGCCTCTGATTTACATTTACAAAAAATTGCATATAGTTTATGTTTATTTTTTTGTAAACCACTCGTCATCCAGGGTTTATTCTGAGTATTATATTTGACCCTATGTAACCTTTTGGACAATGTTGATCATATAGAGTCAAAAAACAACTAAGAAGTGATCCATATGCAGAATTGACATCATCAACATAAACCCTGTTCCCGTGCTGTTTCAGGAGGTCATTTCTAAAGGCGTTTACTGCTTCATCAGTCCTGATTCTTATATATCTGTAAGTCTGACCAACTTTCTTTGGTTGCATTTGATAATTAAAAGCTGCAAATACAGGTAGATGATCACTGATGTCATTTACTACTAGACCACTAGTTAAGCTATGCAGAACATTTGCATATATATAATTAATTAAGGTTGCAGAAGTTGTAGTAATTCTATTTGGCTTGGTGATTAATGGGTACAACCCTCTACTGTATAATGCTTAAAAAAAAAATCAGAAGATTGCTTATTTGTATTTATTTTTAGGAGATTTATATTGAAGTCACCACGAATGATTAGAGATTTCTTTTCATTTAGTCCATTCAGTAGATCCTCTAGGTCAGGGGTATTCAACTCCAGGCCTCGAGGGCCACAGTGTCTGCATAATTTCCAGATATCCAAACTCTACTCATGACTGATTACCTGGTTCAGGTGTGTCCAACCAATTGGAGCATGCCAGATCCGGGTATGTTGGAAAACCTGCAGGAATGCGGCCCTCGAGGCCTGGAGTTGAATACCCCTGCTCTAGGTTGTCTTTAAACATTTCTATATTTGAACTTGGTTTTCTATAAACACACATAATAATATTAATATTTCCATTCTTTTCTAGTTCTATTTCCACTGCAACGCTCTCCAGTAAATTGTCCATTACTGAAGTCAATCTTTCCTCAGGTCTACATTTTAAGAAACTATCCACATATAAAGCCACACCCCCTCCAATTCCATTTACTCTGTTACTGACATACAAATCATAACCCATATTTAGCTCAATATTTGAAATATGATTCAGTGTTCACAATCAACACATGCAGGAGAAGTGGGTAGAAATTATATTTTTGCTCACTTGTTTTGCTCATGTTTCCACAAGTGAGCACTGGGACCAAGTTCCTTGTATATATATACTGTGCTTAGCCAGTAAAGCTGATTCTGATTCTTTCATAGCATTTAGTCGTTGCTAATCATGTGTACTATTATCAAAGTGTGATTCAAATCTGTGTCTAAAACAAAGAGGAAAGATGAAACTATCGCTGTCACTGTGGGATAGGTTACATGGCCAAGTCTTGTAATTCATCACAAGGTCAGACTTTTGCACAGAAACTCCAAACATCCAGCGGACCAAGACATGCCTATTTACAAGTTGATCTATTTAAGTTGACAACAAGTTTGTTGTAAATCCAAGTACAAACATATTAGGAATAACTAAAGTGGAAGAAAGCCATTCCAATATAATGTACAAACACTATTTAGCCGAATATCTTTGCACAAAATGTAATCCTAGCTATCATTGGTTAGGGTTAGGGTTGATAGTCTGGGCTTGTTTTGTCATTCTTAAAGTCCTACACCAATTATATTTGTATATTTTGTGAAATTGTTCCCAGTACTCTTTTATTTATGATGATGCTGTTTTAAGCCACAATCAACAAGTTTATTGTTTTTCTTTAGTTTCCGCTGAGCAGCAGCAGTTCATAATACATTTGCCATTAAGGTGTGGGCGGAACCGTTGGTGCGGTGCAAACCCACCCCCCTTCCCATCACCCATAATTGAGATCTATCGGATTACATGCTCTCCAGCTAGCTTACAGTCCCTCACAGCCCAAAGCTTACATTAGAGGTGTATTACTCTTTCATTGGAGCTATCCAGTCATCCAGTTTTGAGCCAGATACCAGCTCATTTGAGAAAAACAAAGATGTTACTAGATACATTTGTCTCCAAGTGGATGCATTAAAATGGACCAGAAAAGGTAGACTTCACCCTCCCATTTTAGTTGCTACGTCACAATTGAGAGCTTTTTCAAGCTGCAGGTTTTACCCGGCCCTAATCCATCATGATTTGAATAAAGAAATATTGAATTATTTTATGAAATGGCCTCCATTAGGAAAAACAAATGCTACAAGAACATGTTAAAAACAAAATTTTCATTGGAAAGGATCTTTAAACAATGCTTGCTACTATTGCATTGAAAAAGTGTGGGATCATTTGTCCATGTTGTGATTGGAAAGTTCTGATTTGAACCCAAATAAAATGCTGAAGAGAATCATAGTTACATGGTATATGTCCATAAACTTCAGTGGAATGAGGTTTGACAAAAATTTAATAAAAAATGATTAAAAGTGCAAGGAAACATTTGTTTTCAATTGTTTTTCTGTAGGCAAACTGTGAATCTATGTTTATGCAGTTTGACTTGGCTTCATTGTTGTTGATTTCTTTTTTTAGATTTTTGGCAAAAGTTTTAAAATCCAAATTCAATCGAGGTGTGTTTACTCATTCACAGTGGTATGAAAACAACTGGGAAAAATTAGAAAATGGAGAATTGAAAAAAGAAAAAAAAATACCCCAAAAACATTTCCAATTTTAGCGTTTCCTCCAAAAGATGGTCATTCTTCTAAGCACGTCAGTTTTCAGCGAGCTACATAAAATATTTAAACCTGAATTTTTATGTGAAAGTCATCAGTTCCTGGTTAACTGCATCAGTCAGGTCTCCTGCTGATGCGGGTTTTACGCTCATCAGTGCAGTAGACTGTTCTAAATGCAGGAAGATGTTCCAGTTGGTTAAAAACCAAAAACAGTGAAATCACTTTGTCCTTTGATAACCTTCTTTTTTTAGTTATATGCATAAAAAAAGCACATGAATTAGAGCATCTAGGCACAGATGCGTTTTGCTTGAAAAATCCATTTGAGAGTAAAAATTGTTTTTCTAAATTTAGTGGACTGTGGCAAACGGCCTGTATTGCTGCAGCCCACAGAAACCTTAATCCGGATATTATTTCGCACCTTTGCTGCTATGACAACCTTGTCTCTAACGCTGGTAATTTCCATGATTTAATTTAAAAGATTAGAAAACCGGAGCTTTGGAAAAAGGTTTTTTATTGGTTTAAAAAAAAAAACAGATGAAAATATTTTTTATTCTTCTTTCCCCCCATTTCTTGGAAAGTAACATTTAACCGTTATAATGTCTTTGTGAAATGACTAATTCTACACTTTTATACACCAGGGACAGCATTAAATACTTCCCTTTTTATCACTAATCATTTGTACACTCCATCAGAAATCATTTTACATTTCTAATATTAAACAAATGCAAAGAATAAACCGACATTTCTAACAAGCTACATCTACCTGCACAGCTTCTGTGCATTGCAGAGGATGGCAGCTTGCAGCAGCAACCTTATTTACTACTACATTACCGATTTCAGTGAAGAATAATCGGTGGTGACGGCCCTGCTGAGTGGAGTGTCAGTCGGGCAAGGTTATTTATGGACGGGCTATGACTTTGATCACTGTGATGAAGTGGTACCCAAGTAAATAAGTTACATGGACATCCTTGGCTCTGTTGCTATGGTGATGATTTTGCGTTTGCTTTGTAGTGACAGAAAACTCTGACGGGAAATGCAAGAGTGAAGTTAGCATTTGTGTGTGCGGCTAATTGTGATGTGTGCGCACACAGGCTGGTGTAACGGAAAGAGAATACAGCTTTGTTGCATTTCCAGCTGTGTGATGCGTTCAGAGAATCCTAATTATTTCTATAGGCTTCGTCAGCCAAAAGGTGCATATGCACTGAAAGTGGGTTATCCTGTTCCTCTCCAGCTGCACTTGCAGGTGTTCTGAACGGCGTGATGTACTTACAGGGGATGGTGCGCAGGTACAGGTTGTCACGTATAATCTGCTGGAGCTTGTGGTCCAGCGAGCCCTTCTGAAACTGCAGACTGAGGTAGTAGCGCAGGTTTGTATTCAACACTTTGCCTGGAACGAGAGAGGCAAAATGAAAGGTCAGTAAAACTTGGAGCCACTTTGTCAGTTGAATTGAATTTACCCTTGTGGAACACAGTTTGTGGAGGCACAGAGAACTTGGAAAAAAAAAATCACATGGTTCTTAGTTTAACCTTTTGTCCTTACATAATTGCAAGCACTTATTAAAGCTTCAGATTTAGCTCTCACATCGTGACACTTCTTTATTCATGAGCAGCTTTAATATTGCATGAAGTTATTAGGTATTTTTTAAAGTTTTTTTTAGGAAAAGTTAAAAATCCAAGGTGAAAAGGGTGGTTATTTCAAGTTCTAGATTAAAATAATTTACATAGCAACCACTTATCTACCAAGATGGTACTTTATTCTTGAGATCCACTTTATATTTCCAGCTTGATGACTAAAGTGTATTGGCGCTGAAAGGTTTAACTGATACTGGCACTTTATCTCTACAATGAAACACTAAAAAGTTTCACTTATCCAAAATAAACTCCACTTAAAATAGACTGAAGGAGAGTGCACAGTGGAGTTTTACTGATCCTTTTGAACTCCACTTGATACTTACTAGTTTCTCTGTGAACGCTGTCCCTTTATTAT
This sequence comes from Oryzias javanicus, assembly GCA_003999625.1. Classification (NCBI taxonomy): domain Eukaryota; kingdom Metazoa; phylum Chordata; class Actinopteri; order Beloniformes; family Adrianichthyidae; genus Oryzias; species Oryzias javanicus. Next base: position 21,644,035 of record CM012441.1, read on the forward strand.
TCCATAAAACCAATCTAAATTCCCACAAAGTGACAGCTGAGAAATGTTGTCTTATAAAGTTTCAGCAGCAGTTGAAAAACTTTCCTCTAAAGGATGTGCGATGCTACGAGTTTAAAAGTTAAGCACCAGAGATTTTCATAACAAATTTGAAAGAAAAAAAAAGATTTCTTTTCAACTCATAGAAACTTTTGTGGAAAAAAAAACATAAAATAAATTTATCCTAAGTTTGAGATAAAGAGAGTTGCAGAATCGGCTCACAAACAGAAAATATAAAACGTTTGTCTGTGAAAGAACATGATGAGGCGTTTGCAAAAGTAAGTTTCATGCCCGCCTGCTTTCAGCTTCCAAATCTAATGATGTAAGAGTGAAAGATTCATTTGAAGCAGTTTGACAACTGAATCAATTGTTCCCCATTTTTTCATCTTCACCTCACTCTTGGGCACTCTGACTAAGCTCTACTTGTAAAGATTCTTCTTGAACTAGAAGCACTAAAATTATTTCTTGTTGCTGCCAGAATGAAATTAAATGAGGGGATGCATGTAGTCGATTATGGAGGGGTAAAAGAGTAATGATGAGGCTGGGGAATTATTCCATGAGTTTTCTCCATTTTTGTTTAAAATAATCTTTTCCTGTTCTACTTGAGACACACTAACACAGGATGTTAGTTATTGTGACTGCAAGGGATCCTATTATTTTCTGTTCGTGGCTTATTCTTGCTCCAAGTATGGGAAGCACATCAAAATTCCCTTCATGTCCACAGGCCTTGCTGTCATCTGAAGCTCTTCTAGCATCCCAGTGGGCCTGGCTTCTCAGAGAAAAGGTTTGCTGTCTTCTATTCCAGCTCAATCTAGATTTTTTTTCCAAACAGTTGCTAAAGATTATTCAGTCTGACCACTTTTATTTAAAAAAAAAAAAGAAATAAGGAAAAGCGCATTTTCTAATGACCTGAAGTTAGCTTCAAATCACTTAATTGGTGAGCAGCTTTGGGACAACGGCTTCTCCCTACTTCTCCAATTGTAGGAGTTTTTAAGGGAGTCGGGTTGTCCGAATTTGCTCTTAAGGGCTAACCCTCGGTGCGGAGGGATGCAGAGCTAGGGGGCACTGTGCTGCGCTATACCATGGAGAAGAATCACATTTCTTCAGATGGGTGTTCTCTGAAGCACAACCGTTTACATTTAAATGTAAGTAATGCCTTTTTGTTTCAGAATGATCTCTTGAAAGTTATAAAACAATTGTTTGTCATGTCTTTTCTGAGCGCTAACGTAGATGACTATTGTTGACATCATCAAGTGGGAGTGATGTTTGAATTTGAAGACACTATTTTTCCATAACTCTCCGTTTGTAGGAGTTGGAAGGAGAATTCAGATTCGGCCATAGAGTTGTGGCTGTGGTTGAACATCTCGGGTTTTAATGTAAAAGTTGGGAATATGAATTGTCATAAAACAGCTCATTCTCTTTGGACTTTCCCCGCCCTAATAAATGCTCTAAAGTAAATATCCAGCTAACACACTACACCAGAGCTTTAGCTTCAGTGTTTACATTCTTTTGACATACAGTAACTCTTCAGTCATGAACGTAATTACCTTAACTGCGGAGTAAAGCAGCCTTAAGCTGCAACGCAACTTAAGGAAAAAAGAGGCTTTGCACCTTAATGCAACGCTTAATGTGATTTATTTTATTTTATTTCTATTTTTGTTTTTGTTTCAAACACAAAATAAAAATAAACATAAGAACAAAAAATTAAAAAAATATAAAAAGTGAAAAATACAAAAAATTGGTGAAAAGTCGATATGAAAAGCCGCTGCTTCTCCACATCAGAATTAGCGGACTCATGATGATTGTGTGAATGATCCAGGAGTTACTGTATGCATAAGAGCATGTGTTCTTTAGGTGTGACTGGCAGCGTCAGATCTGGTGTTATCCCTTGTGATCTCTTATGGGGTCCAGATGACCCCACTAATGTAAACATGCCCAGGATAGCACAAGTTACTTAATTATTAACTTTTTACCAGATTTTCTTTTTTTTTTTTTTAATTACGTTAATCTCATTTCCTTCCACATCAAACGGTTGCTTCATTCATTCATGTCTGATATTGCACACCCTGGTAATTTACAAAAAATAAAAAAAATGCATCAATTATTAAAAATATGACAGCCTTGAAGTTCTAAGTTAGATAATTTTTCACAAAAAGTGGAGTATTTAAAATGTGGTGCACGATATTGTCATGACAACAGCTCCGAGTGCACTCTTCTCTCACCATTCCCTCTTTGAGGAAAGTGATCGTCATGATAAATGAAAGAAAGCATCATTTCAGAGGGAAAGTTCACCTCGTAATGCTCGTTTCTGTGCAGACAGTGAAGCAAAAGTTTGTTTTAAAGTCTAAATAGTTTGACTGCTGCGGTCTCACGTCCTCATATTTCATTTCCTCATTCTAATGTTCTCTTTTCTATGTCTCTTCTGCTGAATCCCAGTCTTAAAACTGATGAAGTTCATCAAACAGGTCAAAAGAAACTATAAAATCCCTAACCTTTTCTACTGTCTTGCTGTTGTAATAAACTCTAGAACAACATATACATTATGGTGTAAATAGGGAATTTGTTGCCAATTTTTGGATTGCCCAGAAAAGAGTTTCTATTGTTTTTTGATGGGGTAAATTTGAGCACTCTGGACCTGATGAAAAATCCCCCTTGGTGGTGTAAAAGTAAAGATTGGGAGTCTAATATAATAGTATTCATTAAAAAAAAAAAAAAAACTTTATAAAAGCACTTATTTAGTTGTATTTTGATATTTTATTATATCATAACTTCACAAAATTAAATGAAAATACCTAAGAAAAAGGCTTTAAACAGCAATTATTAAGTTAAAAATAAATGTGATTAAAATTGATTAATTAGATTAATTAATTACAGGTCATGATTAATTAATCGCACTGGCTTTAATGAAATCTGAGCTTTATCAGCTGGAAACAACAAAGCAATTAAATAATGAATCACTCTGCACTCAAGAGGATTTCATTCAGAAGTAAGTAATTGTCACTACTATGCATAAGGTGTAAAAAGCTACCTAAACCTAGAGTAATAACATATTTACATCAACAGTTGAATGAAAATTCAATAAAACTCTATCTAACAGTACAAAGAGTAATTACTGCAGAGTTAAATTATTAACAATTCAATTTATTCTGTTTGTCTTTTCGAGATTATTATTGTAAAATACCAAATCAAACAAAACGATTGTATTACATAAAAGATTATCTGTAAGAATCGTGGAATTTTAAATCTACTCTCATTATGTTGTGAATCCCCAAGAGGCTTCACACCTGATTACTCCTCAGAACATCTTTTCTTTTTTGTCCCCATTCGACTTGAAGGCAGAGAGACTTCATCTGCTGACTGGAAGTGCATAATTCAAAAGACGATAACAGCAAAGTAACACCTGTAAGGGTTTTAAAAGCAAGTTTTATTTTCAACATTAACAACTGCCTCAGTATTTTATTAATTCCTCTCTTTGAATTTTCCTCCACTGGACACCATTGATCCTTAACAACTAACTGTCTGACACCCTTTCATACAAATTTTGAAAGGTCACCTTTTCTTAAGGTGGTCAAAGATTTTCTGTATATCAGATGTAACAAGATGTATCCATAATTCATCAGCAGCATGAATGTCACAGAAGCTTCCAGGTGTGGATGACCGACAATGGTACAGAGGAACAAGCTCGCTCTGTCAAATGAGACGAACAACCCGAAACACGCAGGCAGAGACACACACACTCACACACATACACACAGCTCTGATCCTTTGCATGCGGTACAGTCAGGTCTTTGTGGCGTCCTGGGTCTTGTCAGAGACTGTTAGTGAGACTGTCACATCAGAGAAGTTCCCCATACCTCCTCCCCACAGATAACGCTGCTATTGTAACATTTTTGTGTGACAGGATTCGATGGTCTCCACTGTACCTCATTAGCTATCCACTCAGTTGTGACTTATTTCTCTAAACTCAGCCGAGAGGATGGAGCTGCTGTACAACAATTGTCTTTTAACAAAAGGACAGGGAAGGTTTTTCAGGGTCTAGTACTTGCACTCACATTCCCTTCTGTTTTCATCACTCAACTTTACTGTTCTTAGCACAGTCACTACGATGGAAGCAAAATGGACCAATTTATTCTCTATCTATTATAACTTGGACTGCATTCGGGGGCTGAGAGTAGTCTAATGAAATGGATATGTCCCTTTAAATTAAGCAGTTACTTTACACCGTACTCCTCTTTAAGATCGTCTCTCATACTCCGTAACCTTGTCATTTCGCGACAAAGTGATGACAGGGAATGCGTCAGACAGGAACAAGCTCACCCATGGGAATCCTTCAGCAACACATTTCCATTTCAACAAGCATCAGCTCTACCCATCCTCTAATAAGATAGAAGCTTACATAAAATATATAAATAAATAAATGAGGGAAAAAAAAAAAGCTCTGACTCTGCAGGGAAGCAAGCCATGCCTGGCACCCTTCGCCGACGACCGCCTGTTAACACCCTCACTCAGACCAACAACTCACAGAGGCTGCAACAAAGCTGTAAACAGTTTTAATGCTCAATCCTCCAAGCATCTGTTGCAGGAGGTTTTGGTAAATGGCAATTTTAGATATTGTGTCAAACAGTAGACAAGTGTATCATAAAAGTTGCTTTAAAAAGGATTAATGGATTGGAAATATTAAAATATTTTTAACAGTTCCTTTATCCAAACTCAGCATTGGATTCCAGTCTTTCTAGTCATCAATTAGAAATCATTTAAATGTATTCTAAAAATCTCTGGCTTTTAAATTTTGAAGTTTTGGCGTTACGCATCTTTAGTAAAAACACGTAAAAAAAAAACGTTATTATTAATCTGCAGCTTGGATTGTTCCTACCGTTGACTTCTACTTTATATCTCTATCAACGCTCCTCTCAAAGTACCTACAAGGTATTAAAAATGGTACTTTCGTAGTACCTTTGAAACACGTTATAACTTAACGTACATTCCACATTTATTGAAAGGCATTCTCTGTGTGCTCTCTTCTCAGTAATAGACCATGAAAAGAACAGAGAAGTACCACACAAGTACTATGTAGAAATTAATACTTTAAACTCTCTTAGTGAGTAGGAAGTAAATTCTGGGCACTTTTTAGGACATTTCTAAGGTAGTTTCTGTTTATACCATGAAATTCCATGAAACATACAGTTAGTTAAAAAGTAATTTCAAAGTACTTTATTTGTAATTACCCTGTAGCCCAATATAGTACGCACCACAGATGAAACATTAACTCAACATGTAAATACCCAATTTAATTACATTTTATTTATTTAGAGCAGACCAATATCACAACACAGTTGTCTCGACAGGGTTATACAGTCGTATAATATTTAAAATAGCTTACTGCTAAAATCCTCCTTCTCAGTAGGGTAAAATTCCTAAAAAAAAACCCTAAGTCCAGGGAAAAAAAGAAAAACCTCAGGGATATCCACATGAAGGAGGGATCCTCTGCTAGGATGGACAGGTGATGTACCAGGACTGTTAAAGAAGAATTAGCTCCTTTAACTCTAAAACTACAAGTTTGAATACCCAGTAGGGACCATGTATAAACCTAATTGGTACAACATAAATACTCAGTAGACATTACATAAATATACAGCAAGTACCACATAAGTACTCAGAAGGAACAACAAAAGTACTGTGTATTTAGCATTTAAATACCCTGTAAGTACTGTACTGTAAAAACGTGTTCACTACTGTGCTTCCATCATCATAGGGGGAAAAAAACTATTCCAAAACGACATCAATGGCTTTTTCTTTTCATTTATAAGGTAGTAAGTATACTTAAAATTTCTGACTAGCTATTTAAAGTGAATTGACCGGCAGTACTTCCATCCTTCCTCTTAACTCAGAGTGAAACCGAGTAAAACTAGGTGTCTATTGTGACATTTCATTCTGAGGCACTCTCCCTCAGGCACTTGGACATCCATTGGGAGGTCATTATCGTTGTCGTCCGACACTCACTTAATTACCAGTTCTTTGAATAGGGAATATGTCAAGTCTGGGGATGTTTCTGGACACCTTTTATGGCCTAGTGGGCTGTCTTATGGAGAAACCCAAAAGAGGGATTCCTCAGATTTCACCCAAAAGACAAACGTCCCAGAGCACCAAAGCATACAAGGAATAAATCTGCAAAAAAGCTGCCGTTTCTGTTTCTCATTTTAGAATAAAACCCTATGCTTTTTTTTCTCCCTTTTAAACACACAAGAGACTTTCTGACAGCTGCTGAAATTCTGCAGAATACATGTTTAACTTAGAGAGTCTTTCCTATGCTCTAAGAGATTATTATGACAGAACAGATCTGGCACAATTTATCAAAGAAACCATAAAAAATTATATGACAGCTTTTAAATCTTTTTTTAGGTGAGAGAAAGTTAAAAATTCTCTATAATAAAGATAGATCACATAATAAATAATAATAACCCCTGAAGCCATCAATTGGATTTTTTTTTTTAAAAACCACATATTCTTCATAGATCTGAAAAATATTTATGGATGCAAAAGTTTAGCCACTTGCAAGTGTGATGTGATCTTCAAAAAGTTAAAGATGACACAGTTCATTAATATTTTACTCAACACTACCTTATTATTTCATGGAGTCAAGCAACACAAAGAGGAACCGCTTGAAGAAAAGTTTGACAATAAATCTAAACTTTTTTGGATTTTATGGCTTTTAAACTGTTTTGACAATGTATGTTGATGGGTAGAATCCGCCCCCTCCTCCTTCACATTTTAGGATGCTTATGGTGTAAATAAAAAGGCATTACCAATGCATATTTTTGCTCTGTTAAACGAAATGTGTTTAAATTCTCAAGAAAACTCAAAATTGAATGGGACTATTTTTGAATTGGGCAATTCCTATCAAGCATTTATAAAACACGCAATGTAATCTTAGTGGATACATTTACTTGGCAAGTAAAGGACATCATAATTAAAACATTCACATGTTTTCAAAACCACATTTAAGACATAATGATAGTTTAGGTCAAATCTATATCAGGGGTGTTAAACTCAATCACGCAAAATCCAAAACACACTTTAGGTCACAGGCCAAACAAGATAAACATTTACTGAACCCGCTAAACATACATTTTTAAAACTTTAAAAATGTACATTTTTAACATAAATATGAATAAAAACAGGAAGGAATGTTATACCAGAATCAATAAACTTCAAATTTAAATAACTTTCAATATTCTACTCTCAATAAAAATATATTTAGCAAAAATTAAACAAGTTAGAAGAAAAAATAAATGTTAAAAGAAAAAAAAATACTCTGTTTTCTTTTATCTCGACCTCCTTCATTTATTCAAGAGAAGTTATGTTATGTCTGAAAATGGAGTACTTGCGGTACAGTTTAAAGGGCTCCATACATAACTACTATAAAACATGGAAGCCTTTTATCACGTTTGTTGAGGATTTGCCTTTTGCATGAATTTGAAGGTATAATTACTGGTGTTTACTTATAATTAATGCTACTGTGACTTTGAATGCTGCAGCATGTCAGTGATGTGTAGGTGTCAGTGGATGTTTACTGATATGGAAATGATACTTTGCAATATTTATTAATTTTTACTTTTTCTAGTGTTTCTTTGATATATACTTTGAGACTTAATTGATGTCTAATTATTTTTGTCTGTTATTGTGGGTTTTATTTTTCTGTAATATTTCGGGTTTAACTTTATTTTTTTTGTGTGTGTTGGTACAAATCCCTCTTTCATATGTTCAATGTTTTGTAAATACATAAAGTGTATTATTTTATGTCATTTTATATGAAAATTTTAACTTATAAATATCCCAAAAGATTTTGATTTCCACAAAATGTATCCTGATAAAATTATACAAATATGAACATGCTGCTAAACAAAACAAACAAAATGAGTTTTTTAGCAAAAACAACTCAATGCTATGTGTTTTGTTGTCTGGCTGTTTTACTCTGCATTTCCTTCAGTTATTTTATCCTGTTATATTTATTTATTTCTGCACCGTGAGTGAGATGGGGGTAGAGGAAGATGACACCCTTGTGATTTAAAACCGATTTTCAAACAGGAAGTCATAGATCATTATAACGGGTCTCTCAGCATCCATAATCATAGTGTTGCTTCTATATGCTACCAGCACAAGATAACATCGGACCGTTAATGACAATAAAATAAAATGATCTGGCGGGCCGGAAATAATTACCTGGTGGGCCAAATCTGGCCTCTGCTTCTAGACTTTGACAGGTGATTTACAGGAAATCTTCCCCGTTTGGAGTATGGGTGTTTTTGATTGGGAGTGTCATCAATTTTAGGACATAGAAATTGTAGAATTTCTACTTCATTCGTTAAATAAAACAGGATATATCACAATTAAAATATAAAACAGAAAGAAGTTAGTTTTTCACCACTGAAACAGTGGAGCAGTGATACACTGCAGCTAATTTATTGTGATCATCTTCATGAAATTGTGTTTAGTTAATCTGACATGTTTGCTCATCTCCAATTTGTTTAGTAGAAAGATAAGAATTAGAAGAAATAATAAAAAAAAATAAAGAACTCATCAAGTTTTCAAAATCTAATGATACGAAACATCCAAGTTTTGAAAGTTGCTCTTACTGAATGAAGCAGTTTAGCAAAATGAGGACAGAAAACTATAACACACCAAATTCAGACTTCCTTAGTTATACCATCAAAAACACGACTGCTCTACTTTTCGGTGCTTGTGTGTGTTTCAGGCTTCCTGCTCACTCCACATTCAGAGACCCTACCCTGAGGTGCTTCGTATACTCACTGGGCTTTTAGAGCTCTCTAAAGCAACGCTTCACCCTTATTCATGTGGAGGTAGGTTGGTGCTGCAGACCCTTCAATCCCCCCCGTATTCATCGAGCGATGTGTGACAGCTCGCCATCATCCTCTTCATCAGGCACTCCTCTTCCTCTGTATCCCTTAGTCAAACAGTACTCCAACACTTCTGGATCCACATTTCCTCCTTGGACTGACAGCAGACCACCACCCTAAGTGTATCCTGTTCTAACCCTGCAGCTTTGCACAGTCATTTTAGAAGACACGATTGCCCCAGGCTAGCGGCAGTTGAGTGGGAAGTTTACAAAAGAGCCTTTGCTCAATTTTTCAGACAGCTGTACAGGAGTCGGGGATCAAGGGACCCTCTGCTGAGAGAAGCACTGAACGGTGTGCCATAAGCCAGTCTTATAATCTCTTACCTCACACGGCGACGTCACATCAAGTCCCTTTGCTTATGCAGCGGGCATGTGGAGTGTTAGGTCACTCCGACTGGGAGCTTCTGCTGCACAGGCAGATGATGGGTCGCCATGTGTTGCTGCGTTTCCAGCCCGTCTACTCGGCTCGCTGGCGACAAAGCCATGCAGAGCTAAACAAGCAGTGGTCTCACATGCCCAAACCACTCACTGCACACTTCATTTCACCTCATTTTAGCAGTGTGGCCACATAGGGACAGAGGCCTGGCTAAAGCTGCTTAAAAGGATCAGCTAAATGGCGTATGAGAGGAATAAAAAGCACGATAGTAATTGTATGTTTAAAGTAATTACTTATACAAAGTTCAATTAGAACAACAATGAAAGTAGATGCTTTCTGTACGTTTGTCATCTCATTCATTATGGATTTGGAGAGAAAACACATTAAGATTGTAAATAAGAACACTACTCTAAGGATGCAGTGGTGAAAGGGGAAAGAAAAGCCCAGCATCTAGTCAAAGTCGGCAGTTATTTATGAGCATTTAAACAATGCAAGAAGAACCAGCGCTACCAAGGATTGGTTTGTTTTCAGACATTGACAAACAATTGCTCTCACTCATTCTGGGGAAAAAAAAAATGTGTTTTTGGTGTTTTTCACATGTTTTTGTTGCATCTCTCACATGATGAATGACAGCTATTTAAAAAAGAAAAAGGTTAAAACTGTGATATATTCAAATCGTGGAAAATTAGGCGTTGACAATAAAGCGGTTCTGTACAAACTGCCATCAGCAGACCACACACTCCCTGTTTTGTTCCATTCTGATCCACTTGTAGACAAAAAGATCAATATATGCATTGGTTTTCCTCGTCTTAACTGGAAAGCTCTAATATCGCTCGCCATTTTTGTTTTACTAGTGTTAGCTGGGGGTTGTGAGGAGCTGTAAGCTAATGGAAGAGAGTGTAAACAAAGGGATGATGGGAAATGAGGGTTCAAACAGTCACAGCTCATAACTCAAAGGCCAATTTCTGATTAACCACTGCCACTCTGCAGAATCCATGTCCTAGACAGCAATACAGCTTTTTTGATTTCAGCTAAAAATGGCATAATTGTAATTAAAAGACCACTGGGAATGATTTTATAATAGATCAAAAGATGATTGGAGTGGGACTCAAATGAGCATTACTTATCTATCATCACAGAAAACCTGAATAACCTATCATATTTCATTGTGCACTTCACCATACAGGAAGTGGACAAAGACCATATAGCTTTAGATCACGGGAAATATCCTGGAACTTATTTTACAGGACCGTATTAAGCTAATTTTGTGGCAGAAACTCCTGGAATTCTCTTTGCAGCCACACCATGAAAACAAAAGAAAACTTTTCCATGTCGAAATCGTATTTTACCACATTAACAGACAGAAGATGATCCAACAATCTTAACTTATTATAGGCCAAAACTGACCAAAATTTCCCAAAATCTTGCATGTCTTGTGAGTGTGTATGTGCACTGGAGTTTTTCCTTTTTCTCAATCCCAGGACTCCCCATGCAAAAGAGTTTTTTTCTTTAATTATTAACAAGGCTTTCCTAGTCAAGTAAAGATTAAATAAAACAAGTGACGAAACGTCAAGATTTTTGGATCACATGGAGATTCCATTTGGATTGAATTCAAGCTTTTTTTTTTTCTTTTACTTTTTCAGCCAAAGCAGGGAGCTTCACTTCGTTACGATGCAGGCTGCAAATGTTCCTGTATGATCACAGAATTGCACATTTCCAGTCCACTGGTCTCCAAAATACCAAGACATCTGCTTCAACATTGTAGTTAACAACCATATGCTCACTTTTTCTCTGACCCTCTCTTCTGTCCATCACCACTCAGGGATGGAGGATATGAGGCAGAGGCGAGATCATCTGCAGCAGAACTGAATTGATGATTTTGGGATCAGCCGCGGTGTTTGACTTTGCAGCGCCGGGATAATATTTGTGAAGGGATGTCCAGCTCCCGCAGGGACCAAGAGACGGGACAGAGGATGCATAAGTGATGAGTGAGAGGAGGGGTTTTGTCTGCTCGGAGGGAGTCATGTTTTGCTCCATCTGTAAAACATTTGCAGCATTTTGGATTTTTTTCCTCAAAGCTTCAGTGCCCACTGTTTACTGAGCTTCAAGCTTTCACCTTTCTTCTCCCATCCTCTTAACAAGCACACTGAGGCTCCATCCGCTGTCCTGCCACTAATGCTGTCTGTGCACAGGGAGACAGCAGGACTCACTGACGCACACCAACACACACGCATCCTGTCTGGGTCGTCACAAAACATCTGTCTCAAGACAACATGACTGTAGGCCTTCATAAAAGGTTTTACCCATCCAGTAAAGGCTGGACAGAGACTGACACAATTGTTTCGAAATGTCGCTACATTTACAGACTCACATTTATACTTAGTGTTCTAATATTAGAGACAACTGCATCCAGACACACAGGACGCCTTAAGCAGATCTCAGGGATGTGGGTCTTCATAATACTAAATAAAGTGACGCCTCAAAAGAGGCTAAAATATTCCAACTTATATTGGATTCTAACAATTCTATCATTAGTTCCCTCTCTGTTTGAGGTGTCACGTGTCTTTGTCCAACGCTAGCTTGAATAGGCCAGAGAAGCCAGTAACCCAAAACAGGATGAGGTGTAGAAAAATGATGCATTGGTGGATAATTCCCAATGCCATGTAAACATGTAATTTTAAATATAACTAATTTAGCACACCTGCTGGATTTTTAAGGCCTTGAGGAATTATAACATGCAACACTTTGTTGCAGAACAAAAACTTAATCACACTTTCTTTGTAAAGTAATTAGTGATTAATAGTTTTAGCAATATGAAGAAAGCCTTTTGTTAATAACATGGGAGTTAACCATTGCTTAAAGGTCAAAAGGTCCTCCAGTAGTTGAAAAAGTGAACATACTATTCTCAAATCAAAAGATTTTTTTTTTTTTAATTCCCTTTTCACCAACCTTAGTTGAGTCACCAACTCAGTATACAGTAGGTATGCCGTTCACCTTTCGCATATTCCATTGGGGTCACCACTGCGAACCAGATGTCACTGATCCGCATGTTTGATTTGACAGCGTTTTACGCCAGATGCCCTTCCTGACCCAACCCAGTATTTTACCCGGGTCGGGGACCGGCATAGGCAGAGCCAGACTAAGGGTCCCCGTATGCTGTATGGCTACATAGTTAGACAGTAGCATGAAGGGGCTTGACTAGTGACCCACACTGGAATAAGCTCATTATGTCATCTGGGAAACACACCCATGCGAAGGTCCTGCGTGCAGCCATCTGAGCATCCAGCCACTTCAACTCAGTAAGATACCTCTGATTTACTCACTTTCTAACCAAATTATTAACTAGAAGTGACAATTTCTTCTTTACTGAGCAACTTTTGTGTCTATTTTGTAAATACGTATAACTTATTACTCTATTTTCAGCTCTATATAGCACGATGGATTATTAGGATGGACTTTTGCTAATTTTTTTTCCATATATAAGCAGTGTTGGGTAAATAACTGATAAAAAGTAATGGATTACTTTACATTGCTTTCTGGATGAAACAATAATTAAATTACTTTACTCATTACTTATTTCAAAAAGTAATTCACTACTCGTTACTTTCCTTTTTTCCACTCATATACAAATTCTCAAGGGAAAAACAGATGACAGACAAGATCCCCTCATCTTTCATTTAACTATTTTTTTAAAGCAATGGCTTTAGCAAAGTATGAACAAGGTTCAAGACAAAACCATTAGAATTCAGACAGCAGAGTGAAAAATGAAGCTCAGTTACAAAATACTTGATCTATGCATTGCTCAAAAATAAACTGTTGCAAGTCTAGAGATGAGACATTTCCTTCTCTCATTGGATTTTGAATTTAACACGTGACTGCAGCATTCAGAGCATATGTGAACTTATACTGATCTTCAACTCTGCATTAGTGTGAATGCATACACATATGCGCCAGTTACTCCGTTTTTTTTTAAATTAATCTCAAATTTGTTTCATTTAACCAAGAGACAAAGTCCAGAGCCAATAAAACCTAAGTAACGAGGGTTGTTGTAGTCCAGTAATTGCAATTTATCACAGAAATTTGAACTGGAATTTGTTATTTTCCTCTGTTACTGACAAAAGTAATTACATTACAGTAATTTGTCACTTTGTAATCCATTACCTCCTATATTTTATATAAGACACACCAAACTATACGGTGCAGTAAACAAACAAGAGTCAGAGAGAAGTCCATCAGATTTTATTAATTGTGTTCACAGTAACTCTAGAACTTGTTTGAGACATGCTACATGTTAGCCGCATTAAAACTACTTGCATATTGTAGTGATCCTGCCCATGGCAGGGGTGCATTATGGGAGTTCGTTTTTGTTGTGTTGAACCATAAGTGAGGGGGCTGTTTCCATGCAAGACCATTGCAATTTCGTTCAGTGTGTGTGCTGTTGAATGTTAAGCTGGTTTATTAAAGTGGTTAATGAGGACTTTGGACTCTGCCATTATTCTATGCCTCTTGACATCTCTGCTGCTCGGGGTCCTGCGGTGTATGAGACACGAGTCAGCTTTAATTGCAGTATAGGCGGTAGATGCTAGCTCCAGGCTAGTTTTAGGACTAGTTGAGTTCTGCTCCATTTCTACCTGCGTCACGTCGGCCGCTACATTGGTGTCAGAAGTGGGATAGCTGGGATAGCTGTCAGTAAGACGCTGGGATGGAGCAGATAGCTAGTGACATAGAGCGACTCACCCTGGAAAACAACTTGCTTCGGGAACGCCTGCGACAAGGCACAAGACAAAAAGGCACAGTGCATCGCCAGCCAGATGGTACCAGTGCTCCCCGCCCAACTTATCAGGTGACTCAAGAAGGATCCCAAGAACCCTCAATGGCTGCTTTACATCCTCCAGTTGCAGAGCAGAGGAGCAACATTACTCGAACCCCTGCAAAGCTACCAAGATTTAGCGGCCTGACTCCTCTCGAGCCGTACCTCGCTCAAGTGGATTTGGCAGCCTTGCATGATGGATGGAACAGTAAGGAGACTGCTATCCACCTGGCCCTTGCTCTGGAGGGTCCAGCACTTCAGGTCCTTGTAGACTTGTCTACAGAAGAGCGCTGTGATCTGCAAGCCATTACTGCTGCTCTCAACAGACGGTTTGGACATCGAGTCTCCAGTGAGAAAAGCAGAGAGCAACTGATCAGCAGGCGGCGACAAAGTGGAGAGAGCCTTGGAGCTTATGCTGCTGACATTCAACTACACATACGTCATGGCTACCCTAACTTCTCAAATGCTGCAAGGGAAGAGCTAAGTCTTCATGCATTTCTGCGGGGTCTGACACCTGAACCTCTGCGCCGTCATGTCCGTCTTTCCTTTCCCATTACCCTGGTAGAGGCACTGAGAGGAGCTGAGCAGGCAGAGGAGATATTGTCTGCTGGACCAGCTGAGAGATCCCCACTGGTTAGGGCTGCTGACCAAGAGTTGGAGGACTTTGTACAGGAAGAGGTCAACCAAGCTCAAGCTACTCGAACCCCACGGCGCCGGATGACTCACAATCGCTGCCACCGCTGTGGAGAACCAGGACATTTTGCCAGAGACTGCCCAGCACCCAGCCCCCGATCCAGACCCCAGATTTCTCCGGAAAACTCCAGCGGGGTGAGGCAGTAAGGGGGTCCTCATCCCAAACAACACCACCCCTTGGCACCAACTCTCCAACAGTAGGCCGATGTGGTCCAACACGTGGACTATATTTGGACTGTTTCATTGGGGGCCAGCCCTGCAGTGCGTTGGTGGACACGGGGTCCACTATCTGTCTTGTCAAGAAGGGATTATTGCCAGGGACTACAGGCCCCCTCCCAGAGGGTTGGATTCCTACTGATACTGCACTTCTCACAGTAACAGGCGAGCGAACCATCATGCCAGGGAAGAAACTGTTGCCAGTGGCAGTTGGAGCTCATGTGTCAGAACATGAGTTTTGGTTGGCCGACATCCGAGATGACTGCATAATAGGGCTTGACCTCCTGGGTCGCTGGGGGGCATGTGTTGATGTGCCACAAGCCTCACTCTGCATAGACTCCAAAGTCATCCAACTGCGGTTAGGAAGGGGCAGCAAGAAGGAGCAAGGGAGCACTGCAGCCCACCGAAGAAAACCTGTGCAACAACGACGCCGTCATTGGCGGTCCCAGAAACTTCAAAGAAGCCATGGGGTTCAGATTGTTCCACCTGACCCTTCTTTAAGTCCTGCCCCATCCCCTGAAACTGTGGTGGCGATTCAAGAGCTGAAGAATCGCAGCAATGCTCACCTTAGTGGGACACAGAAGGAGCAGCTTGAGTGCTTGTTACGGGAGTTTGGGACATCTTTGCAGCTCGTGAAGAGGATATGTGACATGCAGAACAGGTCTGGTCCAGCACCATATTGACACTGGGGAGGCTAATCCAATACGCCTTCGCCCTCACCGCCTGCCGCTAGCGAAGCGCCAGGCAGCTGAAGAATTGATCAAAGACATGGCAGCTAATGGCATTATTGAGCCTTCAGAAAGCCCCTGGGCTGCACCTGTGGTCATGGTGCGCAAGAAAGGAGGTGGGTGGCGCCCATGTGTAGATTACAGGCGCCTTAATGCAGTGACTCGCAAAGATTCCTATCCTTTACCTCGCATTGATGATGCATTGGACTATGTGACTGGTTCATGTTGGTTTAGCTCACTGGATTTACGCAGCGGGTACTGGCAGGTGGAGCTGGCACCTGAGGCCCGACCCAAAACAGCATTTACCATCGGCCAAGGACTATGGCAGTTCAAAGTAATGCCATTTGGACTGTGTAACGCCCCGGCTACTTTTGAGAGGCTTATGGAGCGAGTTCTCAAGGACATTCCCCGCACCCGCTGCGTAGTATACCTGGATGACTTGCTAGTCCATGCTCAGAGTTTCACTGAAGCGGTACAAAACCTACGTGAAGTCTTTGTTGCCATTCGACAGGCTGGACTGCGTCTAAACCCAGCCAAGTGCAACCTCCTTGGCCGCCAAACACAGTTCCTAGGTCATGTCATCAGCGAGAGTGGAGTGGCAACCGACCCTGTCAAGGTTACTGCAGTGAGGGATTGGCCCACACCATCAAACGCCTCAGAGCTACGAAGCTTCCTTGGCTTAGCGTCCTACTACCGCCGCTACGTTAAGGATTTTGCCACCATTGCTAACCCTTTGCACCGATTGACAGACAAAGGCAAGCGTTTTGAATGGTCTGAGGGGTGTGCAACAGCCTTTCAGCTGCTGAAGTCTGCTCTAGCTGGTGCTCCTGTACTGGCCTATCCTGACCTCAGTCAGCCGTTCATTTTGGACACTGACGCCAGCAATGTTGGAGTTGGAGCAGTGCTCTCCCAGCTGGACGAAACAGGTGAAAGGGTTGTGGCCTATTACAGCTGCAGCTTAAGTCGGCCGGAGAGAAACTACTGCGTCACCAGGCGGGAGTTGCTGGCTGTAATTTTGGCGGTAAGACATTTCCGGCCTTACATCCTGGGCACAAGGTTCAGGCTACGAACTGATCATGCTAGCCTCACCTGGTTGTTAAACTTCAAACAGCCTGAGGGTCAGGTGGCAAGGTGGTTGGAGATCCTGCAGGAATATGATTTTGAGGTCCAACATCGACCAGGACGCCAACACACTAATGCTGATGCCCTCTCCAGACGCCCCTGCCTCACAGATGAGTGTCGCTATTGCAGTCGGCAAGAAGAACGCGAACTGGGGCCCTTGGCAGCAGCAGCCTGTCCAGCTACCACCTGCCCCGAAAGGGAGCCGTTCTCTTTAGAACAACTCAAGGAGTGTCAAAAGGCTGATCAGGTGCTGGCTGAAGTGAGAGGCTGGCTAGAGGCCCAGAGGCGACCGGACTGGCCAGCTGTGTCTTCCCAAGGACCAGAGCTGAAGATTTTGCACTCCCAGTGGGACAGTCTGGAGCTTCACAACGATGTTCTCTACAGACGATGGCGTGCACCAGGTGCAGGTGTGGACCGTGTTCAACTCCTGGTTCCCCGCAACCTTCGTCAAGAGGTCCTCCATTGGGTTCATGGTTCCGCTGGGGCAGGGCACTTCGGGAACAACAAAACAGTGCGGCGGCTCAGACAAAGGTTCTACTGGCCAGGTTGCCGACAAGATGCAGAACTGTACGTCCACTGCTGTGACACCTGCACTGCACAGAAAGGACCCAACCAACGTTCCAGAGGGCCCTTGCAGCAGTATTTGGTGGGGGCACCCATGGAAAGGGTTGGTGTGGACATTCTAGGCCCTTTTCCCACTTCTGAGTCCGGCAACCGCTACGTCCTTGTGGCCATGGACTACTTCACTAAATGGCCAGAGGCGTATGCGGTCCCAGATCAGAGTGCCACCACCTCTGCACAGAGGTTGGTGGATGAGATGTTCACCCGGTTTGGAGTTCCCGAGGAGCTACATAGCGATCAAGGACGTAACTTTGAGAGTCGGCTGTTCAATGAAGTTTGCCAGCGGATGGGAATTAAAAAGACCAGGACCACACCTCTTCATCCCCAGAGCGATGGGTTGGTGGAGCGGTTTAACCGCACGTTGGCCACTCAACTTGCAATCCTTACCAGCCGTCACCAGAAAGACTGGGACCAGCACTTGCCCTTTGTGCTATGGGCTTACCGCACTGCTGTTCAGGAGTCCAGTCAGTGCACCCCGGCAGCCCTAATGTTTGGAAGGGAACTACGAACACCGGTGGATCTGGTATTTGGGTCTCCACCTGAACCAGAGATTGTGGGTGGCCCCGAACTGGATTATTTGCGGTGGCTGAGAGGGCGGCTTGATGAGGTCCATCAAGTGGCAAGAGAGACTCTACAGGAAGCTGGAGCTCGTCAGAAGCGGGCGTATGACTCCAGGGCACATGGACTGCCTCTTGCACTTGGGGACCAAGTCTGGGTGTACTGTCCAGAGAGGAAACGTGGGCTTTCCCCCAAGTTGACACACCACTGGCAAGGACCTGGGGAGATCATGGGCCAGATCTCTGATGTGGTGTTTCGGGTCCGCCTGCCAGGTCGGGGTCGTCAAGTGGGTTCTTCACAAAGACCGGTTAGCACCATTTACCGACCCATGGCCCCTGTGCAACAAACTGACGAAGTCAGTGAAGGCTTCACGCCCCTGAGCATCAATGTAGAGAGCAATGATAATGGACTCAGAACTGAGCCTCGCTCGGGTAACATGCCACAGGAAAGGCCAGTGCGTGTTCGGCACCGGCCTGCCTACTTACAGGACTTTGTACTAGAGGACAATTAAGGGTTGTGAGGACACTTAACCCTCTGAGAGGGGGGCTGTGTAGTGATCCTGCCCATGGCAGGGGTGCATTATGGGAGTTCGTTTTTGTTGTGTTGAACCATAAGTGAGGGGGCTGTTTCCATGCAAGACCATTGCAATTTCGTTCAGTGTGTGTGCTGTTGAATGTTAAGCTGGTTTATTAAAGTGGTTAATGAGGACTTTGGACTCTGCCATTATTCTATGCCTCTTGACATCTCTGCTGCTCGGGGTCCTGCGGTGTATGAGACACGAGTCAGCTTTAATTGCAGTATAGGCGGTAGATGCTAGCTCCAGGCTAGTTTTAGGACTAGTTGAGTTCTGCTCCATTTCTACCTGCGTCACGTCGGCCGCTACAATATTTACAATATCTGTAACTCTCAATCTTAAAAGCAACAGGTGTAAAAAAAAACTGATACTGCAAAACAAACATTACAATGACAACATTAACTCCCTCCCTCATCAGTAACATGTGAAAAAAATAAATAAAAACAGCACACTGACACTGTGCTACACGTTAGCCACATTAACACCCAACCAACAGTTTGACAAAATGCCAACTCATTGTTCCATTTTTGCCATAGTTTTTTTTAAACCCACCAGATGCACTTCCTGACTCAAACATGAAAATCATCCAGGCTGGAAAAAGGAACAGGAAAACCAAGATTTGGGCCTCCTGTGGGTACTAGGCAGCAGTGTTTTGCCCAAGTACCAATACTAGGTCATAGTGCCCACTATAATTGAACCCTGATTTCCCAGTGCCAGTCCTGTGTTTAACCAGTTGAGCCTAAGCTAAATAATAACGTTTTTGACAGAGGACAATGTACCTATCAAAATTTATTTGAAATTAGTAAAACAACCAGAAGAAATCCATATGAAAAGTGCCTTTTTTTTTTTTTTTTTGCCTTTTCCAAAATTAAGGCTTTTTAGTGTGGAAACTACAATAATTATTTTATGGGTCAATTGGCATTGATCCTCATTTGAGCTATTTTATTTTGTAAATAACATATCTTTACTTTATAAGGTGATTTGAATTCTAAAAAAAAAAATGTTCCTGGCAGACTGAAAACTGAGCCTCCACTTTCCCCTGCGTATGCTCATAGCCGTGTACTTCAGAGTTTACAAATCACTTGTGCGACTCCTCTGAATTTCTTATTTACTCCCACTCTTCTGTTTAAGCTGTACTCCATCCAAAAGTACATGTGGCACTGAGGGGAAGCAGACACTTTTTTTTTTCTTTTATCTCTGTGCAAGATAGAAAAAAAAAAGGTTTTCAGGTTATTTTTAAAATAAATAAATAAATAAAAACAAGTGTGACTCAAGTGGGCTGTGTTGTTCTCAGAAGGTCTGTCTAATCCCAAGCTTGTTGTCAAACCGTGCCTCCATAAAAGTGAAGTCATGTTTTCGGAGGAGCGAGAATCCAATCAGGCATACTAAATTATTGAAAGCAAAAGAAAGCTGTAAGACAGGGAATGTATTAGCAACTGAAATTAGGTGGAAGCCGGCCGACACGCTCGGAAACAGAAGACAAAAGCCTGAATTCTCATCTCTTTACAACACTTGTATCTGCATCAGACCGAGCTGCAAAATCTGACTCCCAAACTACACAATAACCGTTAGCTCACAACGCGGTCTGGCAAATAAAGCCTCAAAGAAGCAAGTCATACTATTTAAGTCGAGACTTCATTACAACATTCTGTACATTTCTTTTTACATCTTCAGAGCTCATCAAGCAATCCCTTTGATCTTTAATGAGGGAAAATAGCTGAGTCACACTTAACCCAAAATGGCTGTCAAGCGCCAAAGTCTGCAGCTTTGCCATTAATCATGCCAGCCGCCAGGGAGTGATGAGAGAAAAATGGGCTATCACAGTCGTCTGCCTCTACAGCAGCAGATAGGAGTCAACCTACAAAGTGCTTGTTAATGTGCAGCATCTCCAAGCTCAGGAATCAGGGAAATCTCTGGCTTACCGTTTCACCATCTGTTAGTGCCTTAAGTGACAGTTAGATTGAAAATAGGGGAAGAATATGATTAATTCAATCACATGCACATCCAGGCAAAGATAAGCTTGAAATAGAACGGTAATTGTTGCTGTGGCGATGACATGTGCTAGCCTAGTTGTTTTCCGACAGCAGCTGCTTGGCCAGATTTTGCAGAGAGAAGGCGAACAAGAGCAAGACTGTGCGAGTGCCAGAACACACACGACACGAGCGAGAAATTGTGTCACCCAGCACTCACAGCTTCTCTATTCAACAGAGCGTTTTCAGCTTGCCGTCATTAAAAGTTATTTCTCAAGGTCTTCCATCATATATGGTCTGAACAAAAGGTGCAGCTATCTGCTTAATTCTTGTCCCCGGGCAAAGATCCTGGTTCCATTCTCTCTCATTATTGCAGCTTCCTGCTGAAGGAGGAGATCGTCATTTCCGTGCGGTCCGATAGCGGCAGCCGTCAGTGCATTTTATTGTTGAGTGAGCAAAGAGCAACCTGGGGCCAACAGCAGATCTTATGAAAGTGCATTGTGCAAAGAGAGCACACAACGTGAATTCATTTGGCCTTCAACATGCGCATGGATATGCTCAGGAAAGTACGATTGCAATGAGGTTTTTCTGATGCAAAAACAGACCAAAAAAAACTGTGAAATCGCACAAAAAAAACTTTAAACTGTTTGTTTGGTACGGTGTCAAAAGCTGTAATTTTTCTGGAACCACTTTGTGACTCTGAGTTTTGGGCATGAAGTGTTATTTGGCAACACTGCCTGATCTGATGCACCGACTGCTGGGATTTTACACATTGGTAAAGGGGTTCCTACTGGGGAACTGGAAGGGAAGGATTGGTGAGACAGATTGGATTTCTTTTTTTCCATTTCTGCTTTACTTCGAAAACTACAGTGGCAGTGAAGTAAAATTAAACCAACAAATAACTAGATTTAAAAACATGAAAGATCACGAAAATAATAACAAAAGAAAAAAAATGTATATAAAAAAAAGACAGGCTTATATTTTAAAAAGAAAAAAAACAGAAAGTAAAAAAGTATAATATTAGATTTTGAATTTCTAGAAGTGAAAATTAAATGTTAAAAATGAAACACAAAAAGAGACTGGAAAAGGTAGCTACAATGGCAGATCACTGATTGGATGACAATGTTTGTCCATCATTTAAACAGAAAAGTATTCAGGATGAAGCAATACTGGATATGCTCTGAACTGATCATAAAACTTTTATTAATAAGTGGAAATTGCAGATGCAATTCAAAAATTCAAGTGTCAAAAATCAAACATTATCAGTAAAGTCCTATCTACCTCATGCTAGCATTTCCTGGAAATTATTTTCGTTTTTTGAAAATTTTCATTTTTATTTAGTTTGAAATGTTTCTTTTATTTTTTAATAGCATATTTATTTGTTACATTTTGTTTTGATTTCTAGAAAGTAATTATCTTTCTTTGTTCTTTGTTTTGCTTATTTAATTATCATTGCAATATTTCATGTCTTTGACTGTGATTTGCACTTCAGGACCACTTTAGAAAATGCTCAAACGCTACAGCACGAAGTTCTGAAATCTATCAGTTTGTGCTTATTTTTTGTCATTCCACTGACCAAAATGTTGCTTGTGTAAAGAAACGTCAAAGGAGTTGTTATGCTTTCATAACCTTTAAAGCAGTAATTATCAAACAAGAGAGAATAATGCCAAATATTTAACAAAGCAGAACCCAACAAGTAAGAAAAAAAAAGTCTTGTTCTCAGGCTCTTTCTGTTGTTTTCTTATTATTTTCTACAACGCCATTGGGGACTCTCAACCTTGGTGAATACCGAGTTGGAGACCCAAATAAGTATTTCTTAAGTGCAAAACATCTTTTTAGAGGCACATAATACACATTATCTTGTTATGGGTATAATTGCTGTGTGCCTACTCCAGCTCACGTAATTAACAATTATAATCCTTTGTAAACTTAAGCAAGACAAAACCAAATTAAGCTTTGAAAAATGAATTTAGAGGCGGAGGGCTGTGGTCCTGCTCAAACATCTTACAACTGCAGAATTTTAGTGAACATCTGTGCATTAAATGCTTTGCAGTTGAGTGCACTTAGCAAGCGCAGCATCTAATGTTTTTAAGAGACCACTGAGGAGGATACGTATACGATGAGATATCTAGAGAATAATGATGCCAATTCTGATGATTCTCCTCCCTCACTGCACACCCACTGGCTCACTGAGCTGCATCTTAATCCTTGGTTCTAATCCTGCTGACTAAGAGAATCCAGAAAGCCATTTATAACAATGCAACTAATAAAAAAATGAAAAAAAAAATGAAGAAAATACCTCCCTACTGGGTTTATGGCAGAAAACCCAGATTACATCAACTCTGACAAGGAAAACGCTTAAAGAGCTGCACAGCCAGGCATCCAACTTTGTTACCTCATATTACACATCATTCTCAGTTGTTTTTTTTAATTCGTCATGAAACACATGGCATGTGTGGAAATGATTTAGACTCATCCGAAAATGTGATAAACAACCTTTTCTGATGCAATTTTATTGGCTTCCACCAACACAGGCATTTTCAGTGAGGAAGTGCTGCCGGCATCCTGCCAGGGTTTTTCACAGGCAGCTGATCACTGTGGAGGTGCACTTGTGAGTCTGCGATATGGGATTAACAGCTCCGTCTAACCGCGAGGTTACATCCCCCTTAACAACGTTTCAGAGCTGGAAATGTTCATAAAAAATAATAACTCCTAGCTGGTTAGAAGGTGGAGGAGTTTGAGGGGCTGCAGAGTTCAGGTGCTGCAGGACAGAAGCTCTGACTAACCGCCAGGGAGTTACACAGCTGGACCGCCAGACGACTTCCAGCTTTAAACGAGAAAGATGCTGAGGCTTACACATGCCTGATTTATTTATGGTTAAACTCAAGTACGGATGGGGTCAAACTGTATTCAGTCAGACTGCACAGAAAGTTAGGCGTCGGATGAGGAGACATCTGTTTGACCTAAATGACCTGGTTTGAGCTTTTCACTATTTTAGGTTCTTAAGAATCATCTGCCAGAAACGCACATTTGTCCTCTATAGAGAAGATTTCAATTTCAATTGATTTCTTCTTTTTTCCTGATTCAGGTTTTTTTTTTTTTTTTAGGAGTTTCTCCTAAGGGCAGTAGATCTGTTTAGTTTTTAGCTATTGTTTATATTTTATGACTCATTTTCTGCATCTGTAAAATTACCGGCATGAGGCCCAATCAGACAATTTTTCTTTGTAATATTGGGCTATATGAATAAATGAATTGAATACCATTGAAGTGATCATGAATGTAGATAGTGAAGTCAGGCGGCTGGCAGGCGTGAAAAATGGCCAGTTTTTTTTAATTTACCCCTGGGTTGCTGGGCCAGCAGCCGATGGAACTTGATATGGACGTCCGCTGTCCAGAGACATTCATAGATTGTCCAGTCAGAGCTGCTGCCGGCCAGTGGTCTGCTCAATGGCCGCCCAGCTGTCACCTGATTTCACAAAGGCATCATCCTCGCTTTCTGAACAGCAAGGCCAAGGGGCTCTAAATGGTGGCAGAAAATGTTAACCCAATTGGGTTAGTCCAAAGTTTCCTTGGTAGCCCCACATTGGCTTAAGTGGTCACTCTGTCCGGTGGACAGCGTAGCGAGCTCCGCTGCCCAGGGTCCAACAGAGCAAGCAGAGTCGTCACCTAGGGTGCTGGTTCCTAAGGAGCAGAGACAATGTTGGCAAACACAGATGGGGCCAACGCGAAAACTTAAGACAAACTCATTTGGGGCCCACATTTTCTGCCCACTTTTAAACCAAATGATGCCCACTTGACCTTGCTGGCTGGGATGTCACTGGACTGCCGCCATGCAACCTCAAAATGCCTCTAGGTAGCCACTCACTAATGTCAACCTTTTGAGAAAAATCCCGTAGTTAGCACAAAATTAAACATTTTTCTTAATACCTCCACGCCCACCGCGTGGCATGTAAAAATCTAACTGCCACCTCCTGGTTACAAAAAAAAATGCAGTCACGTGCAGTCACCTCAAAAACCTGAATTTAGGTGGCTTCATTGTGTCATTTTGGGATATGTGACTGTAGCCTAATGAGGTGCACAAACACACTTCAGGAACTAAAACCTGTTCATACTTTTAAAACTAATTTTGCAGATTCTTTTGGTTTGAATTGAAAAGTGATTCTGCATTTTCAAAAGGTGACATTTTATATTGCCAATGTAATCAAATCATCCCAAAATACAAATGCCTTTCATTTGAGAGAGGAGGTCCACCCATCTCACAGCATGGGAGCACAGTGCTACCTTCACGCTAGAAAGCTTCTGAAACCAACTCAGCTTTTATGAAAGGAAAAACTTGTGGATAATATCAGACTTTTTCGTAAATGGAAAGACGAGGAAAAAAGATTGAAAGAGTTGAAACGGAGATAGGTGGAGGTTTCTCAGAGGCTGAAGAATATCTGTAAGCTGCGTTCTGACACTTAGTGAGCCAGAAGTCAGCCCAGACAAACATGGTGGGTAGGTTTCGACATGTCAGGACAGAGGGGATGTGAGTCAGAACAGCCTGGAGTTGAATGCAAAAGGAAATAACACATGAGAAGGGCAGGAGGGGAGTAGCTGTTAGTGATGGCTGGGGATGTCGACTGTCCCCATGACAATCCAATGAAAGTCTGGCTCAGGTGTGTGCGGTGACCCGTTCATAATGTCAACATAGGTTGTTGGCAACAAAGGGGACATGCTTTACAAGAGCACTGACAGCTTTAATGCAAATGGAAATGTTCTTCATGATTAAATGCTCTTATGATTAAAAAAATATTTAGAAAATTACTAACATTGTATGGTTTCTTTTTACTCTCTCCATAGAAATCCTCAGGGGAAATGTTAGTTTACTAAAATTAAAATTAAATTTATAGGCAACAAAGAAATAAAATGTCTGTTTGGAATCCTTACCAGCTGTCACCTTCGAAGAATAAACAGTCCTTCCTCTAAATCTAAACAAGATTCCTATTTTAATTCCGCCTCTTGTTTAAACATGAATAAATCCAAACAATGTAAAATCATCACAGTTCTCAGAAGACACATTGATTCTAAAAGACAAACAACATCAACCATGCCAGCAGAGTTGAAAATAAAAAGGCAAGGGGAAAAAAATAAATAAATAAAACAAGGCTGCATTTTTCTTGCAGACAAATTATGTAACTGTCAGATCCTGGTATCCGGACCTGAGGTGTAAGACCTGAAAGGCATTTTTAGGCAGGATGTGTGCTGAGCAAGTGGATCATGATGTAATGTGATGAATCTCCAGAGACATGTTGTACAGACGTACGTAGAGTAACCTGCAGAACAACACAGATGCATGGCTGCAAATATTCCCTCACATGGAGTGAATGCACTAATAGGTTTTGCTACCAGGATGGCGTTCTATATCTTCCAAAGAACTAAAGCAAAAACATACACAAAAAAAACCATTTAAAACAAGTTAAACAATTAAAAATAATCTATATTTGTTAATCGTGTAGGCTTGTTTTTGGGTCAATCCCAATTAATAAGATTTACTGTATGGAGAGGGAAAGTATATGAATGGTAAATCTGGTGTACACCTGTACATGTTTGTGTGTAGATCTTTGTGTGTATGATTGTATGGGCAGATGGTTGATGAAAACAAAGGGTACTTCATGCTGGTGTTTGATGTAGATACTACTGCATAACCTTAAATTATTTCATTTAAAACATTTCGGTCATTTATTTTAATTCATGATCTATATAAAAATGTATTAATCTGTTTTCTTTTATTGTTTTTTTTAATTGTTTTCCATGTATTGTTAACAGCAAAAGTGAACTTTCTGTCTTGCATTTATAAAAGCAAATATACTTCTCTGTTAAAAAAAATCTATATTTGAGAGCTTTTTGTATATTAAATTTATTTTTTTTAAGATACAATCCCCCTGATTTTAATTTCTTTAAAGCAGGTTAAGCAACTAGGGCTTTTAATGTATAGACTTCTATCAGGGATGGAGCCATATGAAAGCCTTTTTTCTTATTCAAGAGACAAATAATGTAATAAAAAAAAAGTTGAAGAAAACATAAATGAAACAATGTTATTATATTTCTTTATGTTTCAGCAGTTATTTTTTTTCATCTTGGGGTTTGTATTGAATTGAATTTTGAAAAAAGGTATTTAACCACAAAAGGTTTTATTATTTATGTCAAACTTTTTTAAAGGCCAACTCCGATGAAAATTGTGATTTTGGTCATCTGAACATGTTTTTGTGGCATTTTTCTGATGGGAGACGAAATATATAAAGAAAATTAACCTTAAAATTGCATTTCTGAGTATTTCTTCATTCAAGAAAAAAATTGCTGTCGGCAAAAATTTGAAGTTGTCACATAGAACCTAAAAATTCCAACCCACAAGCTCTTTGCTCCACTCCATTCAGATGCATCCAATTGTAGACAAATAGATCCATGTATGTCTTTGTTTTCCTCGTCTGAGCAGGTATCCAACTATAAAATGTACATCCGGATCGCTCCAATATTGTTCACAAATTTCATTCATTCATTCATTTTCTTGGCCCCTCTATTCCTTTCAGGGTTGGGGGGGTGCCAGAATCGAACCTGGCTACTCATGGGGGAAGGCAGGGTTCACCCTGGAGAGGTCGCCAGTCTGTTGCAGGGCCTCAGTCACACACACATTCACTCTCACATTCATAGGGACAATTCAGAGTCACCAAATCTAACCTATCAAACCTATATGAAGCATGTTTTTGGCTCCCAAATTTGTTTCACCTTTAATGTTAGGTTGGAGTTGTGAGACGCTGCAAGATAGCGGGAGCCCTTGTAAACAAAGGGATGATGGGAAGTGGGGAGAGGCTTACTCCGCTGCAACAGCCACAACTCAGAGACAGATTTCTGCTCTGCAGAAACTATGTCCCAGAAAGCTACACAGTTTTTTTTTTTTTTTATTTAGACTAAAAACTGCATAATTATAGTTAAAAGACTACTACGAACACTTTTAAAATGGATCAAAAGGTGATGGAAATGAGACTTTCAGCTGAAGTTTCCATATTAAGTGTTTTTTTCTTACTAATAGTCTTGTTGCCAATAATTTTGTTAATGAAACTTGTCTTGCTATCCTGTAATTTTATGTGAGATGACGCTGCAAATTGTTGCCACACAATTTCCCTGCTGTATAAACTCTGCTACCAGTTGCCTCAACTCTAAACATTTCCTCTAAAAGGGACATTTTCATTGCCTTCAATATAACCTCCACTAATGTACTGTAACTTTAACTATCATGTATTAAGAGGATCTTCTTGTTAAACCGAGCTGTGCTTCCCCAGGACGGACAAAGGGAGTGCTGAAGGCAAGGAAGTGGAAAGTTTACTGTCACCTGAAGGTTATGTTGTATTCTATTCACCTGTGCAGCTTCATTGACCACACTGCTCTTCATGGGCTATAAAACAACAAAGTAACAATTGCCTGGTGGCGAAAGACCCACACACACCTGCATTTACACAATAACGCCTCACTCTAATGTGTTCTGCAGTAAATCTCTGCAGTCGGAACATTATGCATGCTGACACCTCCATATAAATTATGAAAGCACAGACGAGAACTCCGCCTAGCACGAACAAAAGCACTCGTAGCCACCTTCAAGCTATGCAATGGTGAATTATAAATCTAGACTGAATCAAGCTGTCAAGAATTATACATCAAGCTGAAAACTGTCACGTTACGATGTTATCAGCGCCCAGAGAAGCATCACCTGCATTCTGTGGACATCTTTGCAAGCCCCATTTAAGCTAACGGCGGAGCAACATTCCAATCCGGATTCCCATCTCGAAAAGGAGCGCACTATCCTAAATCCGTTAAGAGTTGAATTATGCTGTTTGAAGGCAGTTATTTATCTCCTCCAATATCCACAAAGAAAGACCATAAGGGGTTTTGGAGGACAATGATTAATTTAATCAAGTGTGAGTGAACTTTCTCCAAAAATCGTGCTGCTCTGACAGATAATCCGCTTTCCCTGCAACGTTTCCAACAGGATTAGTCTCCCAAGGGAAGCCTGGATGTGTTTTCCAGGGGAGAAAGAGAGAAACCAAAAGAGATGGAGGATAAAAGGGAAAAAGAGAGAGGTGGATCTGAAAGGGAAAAACAAGAGGGGCAGATGGAGGAAGATGGACGGAGGCAGAAAACGGAGGAAAACTGACACAGATAGAGAGGGGTAAATAAATGAGTGCAATTAGTTTTTCCAGTTTAAGCAGGAACACATGAACAAGAAAATAAAGCCAGTGTGTGCATATATGCATGCACATGTGCACAAATATAAATTCATACATGTAAGTATTTGTTTGCTTTTTGAATAGGGAAGTGAAACTTAACTTAACTTAAAAGCTTTCCGTGTGTTATTATTCTAAGAAAAGTAAATATAACGCAAATAGGCAAATATTTTAGTTTTTATGTGAGTAAATAACTAAAATATAGTCGTATTTGCAAAATGCAATCGAGCCAAAATACTTTCTTTTACCAAATTTTGTTAAATAAAACTTCTATTCTAGATAGACAATATCACATTAACATCCAGCAAAAAACAACAACAAAAAAAAGGTTTTTAAGCCTCATTTGACAAACACTGAAGATTTCATTAGAATACACACCTTTTGCTGTGTATCTGCTGGAGCAGGCAGGCAGAAAAATAGGAAAGGATGTGCTTAATTAATTGTTCCTCCTTTGCCTTTTTTGCTGCCACAATTAATCAGGTTTGCAGTCTTAAAAGACTAAAGATTTATCCTCACATCAGTTAACACTAAGAAGTCACTGCAAGCTGCCATGTTTATTGTGCAGAGGAGGATGCTAACATTTTCACTTCATGGAAACTCTCATTTTATAAACTGTGCTCTCCGACTTCTATGTTCTTTCTTGTAAATCTCAATTCATGAAACAGTGAGCTCCGTTTCTGAAGTGGGAAAACAGATTTGCATTAAGCTCTATGCTTTTATTTGCAGGTATAGCACCAGGTGTGCTCTGTAGAATTATGGATTAAGGTTCAAAAAGAAGGGTGGACCCGAGCTAGACACACTATGATCAGGGGATTGTTTGGAGGTCATAGTGCATCATTACCTCATCTACATGGGCCAGGATTACATAAACATTTAACCCCTTGACAACTGAGTGTATTTCTAGCTATGAAAGAAAAGATGCTCTTGCGTTCAAGTGGATGCTAAATGAGGGTAATTTTGGTGATGTATATTTGCATTGGTAATTTTTTAAAACTACTTCCTAACATGTTTTAATATATCAGTAAATATTAGTATTATTAGTAGTAATAGTAAATGGGAGGGGAGACTGGGGGTTGACAGATTGGGTTAAAGGGCCTAGCACCATTTATTCAAGTTTGGACATATTTTTAGGTAAATTAACACGATACTTAAAATGTTTAAATGTTTCCATATATATGTAACTGTATATAACTGAAGTGGCTGATATCAAGAAGTCCTACCAATGGGTAGAGAGGGCTGGCCTGCAGGACAGCACAGAAGCTCTGATCCTGGCAGCACAGGAACAAGCCCCGAGCACCAGAGTGATAGAGGTTCAGATCTACCACACCAGACAAGACCTAAGGTGTAGGCTGTGCAAAGAGGCACCGGAAACAATCCAGCACATAACTGCAGGGTGTAAGATGCTGGCTGGGAAAGCATACATGGAGCGCCACAACCAAGTAGCTGGAATAATATACAGAAACATGAGTACAGAATATGGACTGGAAACCCCAAAGTCAAAATGGGAAACACCTCCAAAAGAGCCACAGAGGAGTATTAAAACTAAGAAGAGCAGATGACCTGAAAACCAGACATAAACAGGCTGAGGGCAACTACAGTAACTAAAATTAAGACAGCTGTGAATCATGATAAACCTAGAACTGGTTTGACCAACAGGGCAACTCATAACATGACTAATTACAACCTAAAACCATAAAACCCTTGCAATATTTCCTCCTAAGCACAATGATTCAGAAGTTTTAAATCATTTACCCACAAGTGAGAGTCAACATAACAGTGAACAAAAGACAGCATTATGATCAATTTAGATAAGAAATTCACCAGTAGCTATTTCATTAACCCTGTCCCTCCATGAAACAACAATTTGTCCCATTCTCTGGTACTTCAACTTCAGTTTGAGAAGCGGCATGTTCGAAACAAGACATTTTTATGGGGCGACTGGTGCAGCGGTAGGGCAGTTGACCTCTGATTGGAAGATTGCAGGTTCAGTTCTCGCCTTGCACACCCTCGTTCAAGTAGCTGAACCTCACATTGCCAGTTGTGGTTATAGGTTGGCACCAGTGCTCAGCAGCAGAGTGTGAAAGTGTGCACGGACGAATGGAACCGTGACTGTAAAGCCCTTTGGGCCTTCAAAGAAGATAGAAAAGTGCAATACAGTACAAGTATAAACCATTTTCCATATTTATTCCTCATAATAAAAACAATGCTTTTCTGGATGTAGATTTCTGCGTTGCACAGCAGTCTCATGCAACTCCCAGAGGTCTGCCTCTGGTCTAATAATTTAACTTCCTATTTAAAGTCTATGTTGTGCGAAGCTTGAGGTTACAACTGCCAATGGAGCAGCGCTGAGCTGTACTGAAAGCTGTAGCTTTGATTAAGCTCCTTTCTTCCAAGCCTAATGCCCTGGCCTTGAATTATTCACCAAGTTGGTGAAGAGGGGTTGTACATGGTACAAGCTTGCTAAGTGTGTTAGGCTAAAAAAACATAATGCAATAAAGCTCATCCATGCATAATAGTTAGGAGACTGGGGCTGGGCACTCTGTCACAGGAAGACTGAATTACAGAGAAGGGATCAGGGAAGTGGCTGACGATGCCAAGTCGCCGTCCTCCAAAGCCAAGGCAGTCTCCGACCACAACTACCCAGCACTTTTTTATCCACACAGCTGAGTTTAAGCACGGCTTCATTCAATTTCAAAGCATATGACAAGTGTTGTACATCCCTACACAAAGCATTAGAAAGTCAGTAGAGGTCACAGTGGAGTGAGTACAGCAATAGAAAGGATTACATTCAGGATTTTTAGGCTTTAGTTATTTGGCAACCTTAAGCAGGATCCTAATGTGTTTGGCTGGATATAATTATTTCTAATTCACCAGGATAATAATCTCTGTGTCACATGATTGCCTGCAGCATATTTTGTAATCAACACCACTCTGGTTTTAGCATGCCAGCACAGATTCCCCCTCTCTAAAATTAAGAACCTGATTGTCTCT
The DNA here is from genome assembly GCA_003999625.1 of Oryzias javanicus. Classification (NCBI taxonomy): domain Eukaryota; kingdom Metazoa; phylum Chordata; class Actinopteri; order Beloniformes; family Adrianichthyidae; genus Oryzias; species Oryzias javanicus. The sequence goes on from CM012441.1 coordinate 21,675,899, forward strand.
GGGGTGTTGCATGCTGTGCATACTCACGGCTTCCAAGAAAGGCATCACTCAAAAAGTTCATTTCAGATTCCATCTAAGGCTGCGAAGGGTTCATTACAGTCATAATGTATTGGTTAAAAGTTAAAAATAAAAAAGCTTAGAGGAACTATATGGTGGCAAGCAAAACTCAGTGGAGGACAGAGATGAAGAGTGATGCAGTTGGCTTCTCTTTAGCATATGAGCACTCTGCGATGATGATCTGGCAGGCAAGGCTGGAGGAGTGCATGATTTGCATCTTGTTGAGCTCTGGTAGCAACAGAATGGAATCCAGAGTTAATTAGATGGAGGAAGCAGAATGCTACTTAATGTGTCATTCACGTGCTTTAGTTGATAAATGTGCGACACTTCCTAAAGCTCTGGAGCTGCCGTTCAACGTGGAGCAGCCAATAAAAGCAGGAGGCTTTTTCATTTTCTGCTTTGAGATGGGTTTTACACAGCTGTCCTTGAGCAGGACACGTACCTTTAAATATGAACATGCAGAAATTCATGAAATGGTTACAAGCAATATTGGCAAAAAAACTGTTCTCATTTGTTGTCAGAGGGTGGGTGTGACAAAGCGCCAAAGATACAGTGTGTAAATAAAGTGCTAAAACCAAGCAGAGTGCTGTAAAGCATGCATAAGCCTTTTGAATTAGTCTTTCTGATCTGCTTTGGATGACAGCCGTTCACACGGGCTGAATACAATATGAGAGCGTATCGCCACAACACAGACTGCTCTCTAATGTCAACTCCATCTCTCCACGCGAAAAGCCAAACTTTGGCATTATTCACTCATTATGCTGCAAACAGAAACAATGCAGCAGCGGTGCAATGATTGAATGATCTAAAATGACAAGTGATGAGCTGCTTTTGGAGGCACTGCCCTAATGTCATAAAAGTAAATTTCCTCTGAAACACTTGAGAGCTATTTTTCCACTGCCTGCTCGGTTCACTCCCCCGACAGCATGTAAATGGCTTCCAGATTCATTAGACATTGCGTCTCATAAACCAGGCCTCTGTCTTTTTACAGCTGACTTACTATTGATGGTGTGGCATTGAAAACATCCAGTAAATCAAGTTGTGAAAATACGGACATTTGATACGAAGCTAAACAAATCCAGAGTACTAAAAATCAAATATTCCAACCTTCCTTTTTGCGTAATTGACCAGCTTATAAATAAAATGTGATGCACTTCAGTTTGGGTTAGTTTGAGAGTGTTATTTTTCTTTAACTGACGCATCTTTCTGAACTCTAAAAAGAAACTGACCACGCCGATTCGGAGCTAAAAACGACCTTATTCCTGCCAGTGTGGTGCTGATGCTGGCAGACAAATGCGGTTGCCAGGGTGCTTAATGTTTGTCACAGGCACTTGCGGGTGTGTGGTGGCGAGAGCTGGTGCGTGCTTTCTGTAATGCAGCTCGGGGGGCTTACGAGTCACTCACATGGATTTAAACAGTCGTTATCTATGATTGACGGTGCATTTTCCCATCACCCCGAGTGATTGTGAGGCTATGTTGCAAGTAATGTGTGTGCAACATGTGCCCTTTGCGTGTTTGTGCCCATGACAATGTGCAAATCACTGTCTGCTACGGGGCTGTGACACAGCGCATCTCTGTGTCACAGCCAGAGCGTGGATGCCCTGAGAAAAAAAAGCTGTGAGAGACGAAATAGGATGTCATGGTTTGTCAAACTAGCATTTCCTCTTTCATTGGTAAAATGAGACTTGAAGAGGAATTAGATACTCGATGGTAAGGAGGGGAAAAAAAATACACACATTTAAAAAGTAGTGAGGCCTAACTAAAGTAAATCCAGGCGGATTATCCAATAAAAAGATAGCAGTCATAGTGGCTGCAGGATTGTTTACTGTGGCCAAACCGATTGACCTAAAACGAATGAGGTGTGATACCATAAGGGGTTGAAAGTCTGCAGGTTGTCATCGCGCTGATGTTTACTGTGTTCATGGTAACAATTCTTCATGGTATTTTGGCAAAAATGCAGCTTGGGTCATGTGTGGATAGAGGGCACATAGGGTGAACTGGGAAGAAGTGAGAGAGAGGCGAAGCTAGTGAAAATAAAAGGCTTGTTTACTTTCACACCATCATTATCTGTGAGCGCCTGTTCACAAGACAGAAGGTAGAAACACACAAACGTGGAGTTAAAAAACCGTTTGAGTGTAGTAGAAAGCTACAGAGGAATTTTAATTTCCCTTTTTGAAATATTACAGCCATGCATGAAAACATCAAAAATCAATCAAAAACATCATCTTTATGTGCCGCACAGGTCAGTCTGATAGTCACATGAAGGTGGTTTAAATGAAACCGGCTGGAAGAAGAGATGTTTATTTTTTGAATCATTTTCATCAAGTATGATAATGACTTCAGCAGAAATATTAACCAGGGGAATGTAAACGGTGCATCTCAGACGAGAGCAATGTAAATCACCTAAGGTGACACTCATCTCAAAACAAATAAATACAACTTAATTATCTTTGATGCGGTGTCAGATTGAGCTCGTTATTACATCTGCCTCTCGTTTCCTGTTCGATGATTACTCCCTCAGAAGAACTCCTCTTGTATATTTCTGGGTCACATGTTAAAGTGAGGTTTTTTTTTTTTTTTTTTGCTTTTGACTATATTTGAATAAAAGGTGGAAAACACAACTTGTGATTAAAAGAAATCTGTACTCTTCAACCTCATCATGTCACCATTTTTGTTTTTGATAGGAGCAGATCTGACTCTCCTTCGTCTTTGGTTTTCACTCAGACTAGCCCACTGTTTTCACTTAAGGGTGTAACAGTTAAATTAGTTAATCGATTTATCGATTTTTCTATAATTGATATGTCTGAGGAAAGGTTTTAACCTGTGCTATCTCATGGGGTCCAGATGACTTACATTGACGTGTTATCCATCTCATCACAAAGGTGGATGAAGGTGGACAGGACTTCATGTCTGTCACAGACACCACTGAAAACCAAAAATCATTAAGAAAAAAAAAAGAAAGTTCAGCGCACAACATACCAAGGATAGCACAAAAGTTAAACAAATCGACTGTGCCATTATAAAATCATTTTAAAATCAATTAATTCTCTTACAATCCATAATGGTAACTACCAATTGGATTTATCTTATAGTGTAAAAAAAAACAAAAAACAACCAAGTGCCATCACAGCGGACAACACACATCTGATGGCAGCAAAAAATGATCGAGCCATCATTTGATTTGATTTGATGAGATTAATTTATACATTTTAATATTGTTTACACTCTATTGTGTGGAAGCACTTTGAATTTTGCAAAGACATGACCATACTGTGAGGAATAATATTTTGATAATTAATATTATTTCAATGTGGAAAACTAACAGTGGGTTGAACTCTATGAAACTAAAATGAGAACAGATTTGCCATTCATTCTTGTTTGCTTGATTGTTTGTATGCATGTTTGGTTTACATTTGATTATCTTTCAAGGAATCTGGAAAACTAGGTATGTATGTTTGAGTCACACCGGTTGAATTTTTTGGCTAAAGATGTCCTGGATTAATTTTATGTCACTGAATCATATTGTTCACAAGGAACCAATATTGACTTTGAATCATATCGTCGACCCCAAATCAGAAAACTTGCACGACCGCAAACAGCTCCTTTGTCATACAGCTGGAGCCTCAGCTGCATGTGACATCGTCCCTTTCCCGCCTTCTGCACAGAGGGACAGATGACTGTTTTCATGGTTACTGCGGTAGCAACCCCTGCATTATGTGATAGAACAGCATCTAGAAATCATGGACATTGAACCACTTAGCTTACTCATACTAACCCAAGCACTTTAATGGAATTTAGCAGCAGCTGGGTTGCTGAAGAATAGATGGCAGCAAAGCACAGTCATTATCTACAAGCTTTGGCACAAAGAAAAATACAGATCCACCACTCAGATAAAATGGTATTTTATCTACTTCATTCTTGTTATAGTGTTGACCGAATTTTTTTTTTAAGCGACAGCTGAGCTTTATTGATATGTTAAAGGTATCTAAAAAATCTTATTGACTGTAGCCTTCAATGTATAAGGCAAAAATGATCAATTCTGGGGGAAAAAAAAGAGGAAGTAAAAAACCATAGTGGGAAATAATCAAAACTAGTCCTCTCTAGCACCTTTTCTAACTTTCATTACAGCTTTGATCGTCACTGCATTGACTGTGCTAATGAAAAACAGCAGAAGAAACAGTACTGCCGTTTCTCAGAACAGAGCCTTGACATGTTCTAATGGGTCTTTCGAGTAGGTTCCTCCTCGTGGTGAGTTTTAACACTCATTACCATCCTGAGAAATGACTTCCTCACCTTCAGACCTGCTTTCAATCGATGAGAAAAGAATGAGAAAAGTGTCTAGAATGTCAATGTACTCTAGCACATTAGCCAGAGGTAATGACTGCCATCTCCTCTGTGCAACTTCATATCAACGACTTTTACATGCATGCCAATATTGCAGTGACACTCAAAATAGGATTTAATCCATATGCTCTCACTTTATGATATGAAGTAATGCTGATCTAATATGGTCTTTTCATCATTCTGCTAATTTTTGAAAACAAATTATTTTTTTTTTTCTAAAGGTTAAAGAGAAATTAAATACATACATTTACAGACTGATTTTATTATATTCCTCTAAATCTTTTCTAACTATTATTTTTACACATTAATTCCACAGAAATCCTTTATTAGCTTTCAGAAGGCTGTCCATGTCCCTGTAGCTTTGGATCAACCACCCTACTTGTCGCCATGCCTTCCATACTTGCTGTCAATCACTTGGATTAGGTATGCTCAGCCAACAAGAACCTGCAAACCCCTAATCCAGATAATCAGCAGCAAGTAAGCCACTGAAAGCTGGAAAACAAGCAGGATGGAAGGCCAGGGTTTGGCAGCCTTTGTCAGTTTGATGAACAGTCTTTCAATTTTGTTAAAACTTTTTTTAACATATTAAACAAGGTCTGCTGAGAGGAATACTATATCAGTTGATTCTGTACATTTTCACTGCAGTTATATAACTTCTGTGAGGATCCCTCAGCCTGATGTTTTAAATTTAAATTAAATTATATTAAATGGTATTATTTTCTATTTACAATAACTTCTAAAAGTTTCTAAATATGTCATCATGCCCAATCTCTTATTGACAGGTTCTACATTGCCTGTTAAGATAGACTTGACCATTGGTAAACATTTATGCTATACTGTGAAGATGCATCCACACCGGGCATTTGACACATACTCAAAAACTCACATTAAACTCATACTGTAGTTTTCACATTGGACAAGCAGAGAGGGGCTTCCTGTTCTTCTTTTCCTTCTGTGTACTAGCGCTTCTGTACTATGGAAGAAAAATAGACTCACCCCGATTTGTGCGTAAGAGTCTCATATCAGATTTGTGCATTTCTGCAGTTTTGTGTGTGCATAACAAATGATACATAATTTTTACAGATTTGTGTGTGTGGTTGGTTTTAAGCTGTTGTAATTTTAAATTGTGCATTCATAAATTGTATTTTTAAAAATATCTTTTTTACACGTGAATACACAAGTGCAAGTATTCAAAAGGTGGTAAAAAAATGTATAGTATGAGTTACAAATCAAAGCTATGCACAAATCTGGAGTTGTCCACAAACAAATCCAAACTTATTGGCAAATCAAAAAATACGCACACAAAAATAGGTGTGAGACTGTTTTCTCTCCATACTCCACTGCTATAAACGTTTTTAAAGTCCAGATCACCTGAATCGTTCTCCAGGTTTCTTTTTTTCTTTGCAACTCTATTATGATTTATTAAATACTTCATAAAACTCCAGCTGGACAAAAAATGCAATTATTAATTACTCCTTCATGACCACATTTCAAATGGTTAATACTTCCATAATTAAAGGAAAGATCATCCATATGTCACTACCAAATCAGAGTGGTCAAAGTTTGACTAGGTTTAACGTGCAGTCCAGATTTAGTGGCATTTATGTCCGAAAAATCGTCATGAAATTGTGCGTAGTTATGCGTAAACTCAAGAGTTTTTAATGGGTAAGCCCAAAATTCATGTTAATGCGCATTTATGTGCGATTCCACCCGTTTACATAGACTTTTCGTTGGAAATGGCCAGTTGAATATGCATTGGTGAGGGTGGTGTGAACACAGTTTAACACATTTGGTGTTGTGCCATGTTATCTCTTATCTTGATGCTGATAGTAAGACATTCCAAATAGCAGAAAAAGCAGCACACAGAGTTCTTAAGTATGAACGTGTCTGCATATGTGTCCTGTACAGATCAACTCTCCACTCTACAGTGGTTTGACTCCTCTGACATGGGTTGTAAATCATTGCAGTAAGGTATGCAGTAAAGCAAAGTACTGCAGTGCTGCACCCTAACCCAACCCCATCACAAAGCAGCTCCTGTTGGTGGACTCCTCCCTGATGCTCACGCTTGGTCACAGTTAAGAATCTTATGCTCCTGTACTTTATCATCTACAATAGCCCTCCTCCTCTTCTTTCGCTCTCTCTTGCATCCTTTCCACCTCTAAAACCCTTTACTCCCCTCCATTACACTAATAAGGCTAATCACCCCTACGGCTGGTTGAGCCACGGGCTTGGGAGAACATGTCAGCAAGGGGGAGATCAATGGACTACATCAAAGGGCTAGAGCAGCACACAAACCACCCTAGCATAGGACCCGAGAGATAAGACTGCTGCTCCCCTACATTTTTCATGAGATTATCCACTCCTGCTCTGTTCTTGCCTGTGGTTTGAGTAAAGAGTGCTTTTAATGAGCGGGGCAGCGGCAGATACTGATGGTGATGTGGCAACAGCTTTGAACCACATGCGTACGGACATGATGACGCAGCCATGCATCGGAAGGCCAGCATGCTCGTGTAGATATTAGTGCATGCATGGCTTCTGCAGCCCGACTGCGTTAGTATCAGCCCACAAGCCCCCAAACACCAACAGAGGTAAAAACAAGTACTTATTCTTACGAATCCATTAAAGGTTCATACATAATGCATCACTTTCTAATTAGAGGATAGTTTGGTGGTGCTAAAGTAACGTCGAGGGCAAAAAGACAACTAAGTGTAGATCGTTTTGCAAACCAGCTCAGCAGCCCACTTTCAGCTCCACTTTGCTTTTTCCTGAAGGCCAAAGAAAGGCTTTATGATCCTCTAAGGGTGCTAACTCAGCCTACTTGGACGAGTCGGCTGGCTGAATGGCTGAGAAGGAAGGGGACGTGAGCGAGGGGCTGCTTCCTCCACTTAACGGGATGGAGAAATGAGGGGATAAAAGAACGATTACGTTCTTGCTTTGAAAAGTCTCAAAGAGATGCAAGGATGAATATGTATGAGAGGATCTGTCAGAGAGGTGACCTTTAAGTGTGACTAAGGTGTTAAACCAGCTGACACCAGCTGAAATGGGTTGGGACCCGGAGCCTCCACATTTGCCATGACATTTTCGCTACCAGAAGAAAAATTAGGAAGTATTTTAACAAAAAAGATGGATGTAGATTAAGTAGCTAAACAAGTTTTATTTTTCATGTTTTTATGAGTTAGTTGACAAAAAGATTAGCAAGATGCCGCCCTGTTTCTTCTAGATCAGTTTCCCCTCAGTGTAAAGTCAAACTTTTTGGAGTGTTGTACACTCATTCTCTGTCTAGCACACGGAGGTCTCAATTAATCTTGCCTACCAAAGAACACACAGAGGACTGCACTGATAAAAGCTGAGGGAAATTCTTGTGTCCCCAAAAACATAGTAGAACAAGCTGATCTGGCTCACAGCAGAGTCGGTGACTCACTCAAAACAATATTTGTAGTTACTCAAAGGAAGCAAAACTCAAACAAAGAGAGCCAGTAACAATCTGTGATCTTTTTTTCCCACATAAAATGGACTCAAGGGACAAAAATGTGATGTGAGGAAAACATTGATGCTGCACCAGGTTTTTTTTTTTTTTAAGAGTCAAAATGTTCTGTACCCACATAAATCTGTTCTTGCAGAGTTCAAAGTCATAATCCATGATATTTCTAGCCCCTGTTTGTCAGAAAGTCACATAAAATAAAATAAAAAAGAAGTCAAAGACTGACAGATGTCTAAAGGTTATCCTTCTTTGATCTAACTCAGGGGTGTCCAAACTATGGCCCGGGGGCTATTTAACTTTTATTTATCTAACTATTTAATCTGGCCTGTCCAACTGGAATAACCGATTTTGATGATTTTACTTTCCCTGTAGTTCAGGTGTCTCCCCTCACAGATGGTGCACTATAAATAAATGCACCTTTTATCAGGCATAGAAAAATTATTCTGCATTCATGTAGTGTTTTTTTTCTGATATTCATGTGTGATTTACAAGTCGGACAGTAATATTTCCAATTATTTCAACACCACATGAACACAACATTTCCTGAGGGACATCAACCCATTGGTGAAACTTGCACTAAAATGAGAACAAAAACCACAATTTAGAAATAAAGACTCCAAAATGTTCTGCTTTAAAATCATTTTTAATTGAGATTAAAGCATGTTTTTGCCCAGATCCCATCTTATTTTTTCTTTTACGCCATTAATCTGCTCCTGGTCCGACCCCTCTGTCCGATTTTAGAACCCTTTGAGGCCCACAAATAAGAAAGTTTGCCTCTAACAGTTAACAATAGCATAGTTTCAACTGAGCGGTCCGGTCAGGTATATTAAGCATTTCTATTGTTAAATGGACCAATTAAACAGTACCTAACCATATCTCTTAAGGGCCCCATTCATTGCAGATCCATAGAAAAGTGAAAAGGGACGGCTGTGATGCCGCTGTAGCCACCAGTTGATTGGCAAAGTGATGACGACATTAATGTAGCACTAAGCTAGCATTTCCATTTCCCTCTTTATGGTGTATTTTTCTTAGCCGCCCACAATCTTCTTTCAAACAACATTAAATTCCTGTTATACACAATGTACCAGAAGTAATGCAATAAGAAGATGAGCTTCTGGATGACCTTCATTGTTGTTACTTTTCTAGTCGTCACACTACAATGACGCAACGACACGCTAGCGGTCTACACCATGCATGTGCTGAGAAAAAAACGCTCAGTGGAAGCAAGGCTCAACTGTCCAGAGGTGTAAATTTAGGGGCCGTAATTGTAAAGTGTGGACTTCTAGTTGACTGCAAACTTTCATCCAATTTAAAATATTTTAACAGTATAATTTGAACAATCACAGGTATATTTCCCCAAAAAACTAATAAAAGGACCTTCCCCATTTGGGTCGTCTTTTTGACACCATGCTAAACTGCTGCCACTAACGCCCGAGTGTGTGAAATCTGGTCTCCGTTCTTGACACACCCCCTGAGCAAACAGCTGCCACAACTTCATTTGAAGATCATTTGCTGATTTAACACCCCAATCTAACCCTGGTTGCACAGTGCCAAGCAGAAAGACATTGGGTTCCTTTTTTAGGGCACGTTTACACCAGGGATGCTTCTGGGACAGACCGTTTCATTTGGACAAGTGTGAAAGCTCAGCTAAGCCCCGGTCAAACCACATAAGCAAACTTTAGTTCTCTAGAAAAATGCTCTACTAAAAGCAAATGTGGTTTGATTTAAAGTAAAATATGCACTTCAATTTGAATGTGAACAGACTATATTCAGCAAAGCAATCTGTGTGGCTTAGAGACTGTGTAATACAAATATTAATACTAACAATAAAAAAAGACTTTAATCTAAAGAAAGAATAAAGAAAAAAAAGCTGGTAGGGTGAGACAAAACTGGATTTAATGATCATATATGTTATTTTTTTTTTGTTTGTCTTTTGAGTCAGGCTGTTTTTTATTTTCAGATGGTATGTGAAATATTTCATTTTGGTTTAAAAACTATTTTTTTCATTTTGCAGGCAATAATGAACAGTTTACTGAAGTTTGTCTGTTTCCCATGCAGTATTTCTCCAAGTTACAAAGACACAAATAGATTATTTTAAAACTCCAACTTGTGGTTTATCTGTATTATGTATTTGTTACGCAATGGCCCTCATCTGGTAGTAACCAATCTTGACATCTGGGATAAGTTACACCAGCAGCCCCACTGGACCCCGTTTAGCAAAAAAAGTAGGTTAATGTCTTATGGAAATAAGTTTTACATGTGGACATATAATGTCATATCATGATCTCCCCTTCCCAAATGATAGCACTGACCACAGAGAATTCTCAAAAGTTTAGAAAAATCAGCAAACTTTCTTTTTGTTGATTCATCCTCTTGTGTCATTGTTTCTATTAATTCAGTTCAATTTTAGTTTATATAGTCCAATATCATAAAATAATCATTGGGCTTCTCGCTGGTAATTTCACAGAAGCTGAAGGTCAATCATTAAATATGAACAATAGTTGGTTGCTAACAGGCTAAATAAAACTCGTTATTCCTGCTCTTAGACCCGGCTTCCCAGTAAAGAGAAACTCCTGAAAAAACTGATACAGGAAAAAAAGAAGAAACCTTAGGGATGCCCACATGAAGGAGAGAACCTCTCCCAGGACGGACAGTGAATTTATTACGTGGAGAAGTACAGTGTAGCTAAAGCAAACAGACGTGCAGATGTGTTCATGTGTTTTTTTTTTTTCTTAAATAAAGACAGACAAAAGCTACTTTCAAATGGTAAATGGCGTATATTTGTAAAGCGCTTTCTACCTTTCGTGAAGGCCCAAAGCGCGTCACAGACACATTCAGACACTGATGGTGGCTCCTTTGCTGAACACTGGCGCCAACCTTCCACCAGAGGCAACATAGGGTTCAGTGTCTTGCCTGAAGTCACTGCGACACATGGGTGGGCTAGGCGGGAATTGAACCCGCAATCTGCCAATCGGGAGCCGACCCCCCCACCACTGCACATAGCCACCCCGCCCCACGGTTCAAATTGTAGATAGGGAATTATTTCTGTTTAGGTCCCTTAGCTCGCTATATTGAGGTTCACTTTTAGTGGTCTGGCTGCTTGGCAGGTTTTTTTTTGTTTGTTTGTTTGTTTTTCACAGCATATGGTTATCTGCATCCTGATTGATGGTAAAATATTGTCAACCAATCTCCTCCATCCAGTCTCACCTGTACAGAATTGGTTCAGATTAGCATGTTTACATAAATCTTCGATTGCAATCATATTTTTGCTTTTATTCTATAAAACTGGATTTATTTTTCTTTAGTTTGAACTTTGAGAGTTGAAACAAGACAAAAAATGTATAAATGTTTATGTCTGTCTAGGAAAAGTGTATAAAGTTTGTAGTGAGAAGTTTTACAGTCTTAGAAAGTGTGTAATTCTTCTTTGCTGACTTCACCTGTCACATGTTATCTATGCAATAAATAAGGAAACACTATTCTATTTTTTATTTTTATTCTTGGTATTTTTTTTTGCAGTATCAGTATAATCTACATTCTCACCAAAATACTTTTTTTAGGTAAACTTTCTTGATTTTAAGACTTTTTAAACACTGAATTTAAGGTTGACCCTTTAGATTGAATCCTTTTTAAACATCCTCCCCTCCTGAACATTGTTCCATAACTTTGGATTTCACTTCATTTGATCACAATGTTCTCAGTCTTTAATCTTCCACATATAACTAAACTTCAGTAAGCCTTGGTCTCCCTCTTTGTTGCATTATTTCAATAGATTTGAAAGATGACCTAGCCTTCTCTACACTCAGTTCGTTCTGGGTGCGAGGGGGAACTTCATGTTCTCTACACAGTCAACCCTCAGTGGGCCTGTAGCTGCAACCCAAAACAAGTACTGCTGGCCAGTACAGCAAATGCACTTAATGGAACATATAACACGACACCTTAACCACTCAGACACACACCGAAGACTCGATGAGTCGGCACGGAAACAACAGCCGCCGCGGAGCTGTGAGTCGTGCTGCTCTCTGTGTGGTAATTGAAAAACATTTTTCATAGTGAGAACAGACTCCCGTCTCATTTTGGGTGACTTAAGTTGAATGTGAATTTATTATTTTCTTACTCCGGATGCATGACCTACTTACTGCACACGTATGTGCTCACAAATCTCCACACTTGTAACTGCCGTTACAACAAGGTGCGGCATATTTCTGTGTGTGTGTGTGTGTGTGTACAAGTGTCAACTGTAGACCTGTAGAGGTTTTCCAATCCGTGGAAAGAGAGAACAAGTACATGCATGCCGCCCCCGTTTTTCCTGTGCTCCCAGAGAAGTAGCTGCTGCAAGGAGTCTCCTGAGACTCATATGCATGCACAGATACACACCCATACACCCACACGAGACACACACAGACAAGAGTGCAAAAGGAGCACTGAGTATTGCCATCAAAGCTTAGTTGGTTGCCTGTCACCTCCATTTTTCTTCACTTCCAAACAATTGCTGTGATATATTCTGGAAGAGCATAAAAAGGAAAAAAAAAGAATAGGAAAAAGAAAAAAACGGATATATCTTGTTTTATCTAACAGAGACATCTGGACTTTGTTAAAAGTCTGTGCAGATTTAAACAGCATTACAGCTTTCTAATTAAAAAAAAAAAAGTTTAAATTACAAATTAAATTTCAAGCAGCAGGTTGACACGGATTGAACAGAAAACGCTTTCAAAAGGGCTTTGAAAGCACCAGGGGTTTACAGAAAAATATATGTAGGAATGACAGCCTTCTCTAAAGCAAAGAACTAGCTCTGTGAGAGCTCAAACACAACTACATGGCCTCCAAATTCACTTTTGGTGTTGCCACATACAGTTCTCCATGGCCTCATTTCACACACACACCCCTCTCTCTTCCAGCAGGGATCCCTGACTTTATCCATCCACCCTGTTTCCCACCCTCCAGCAGAGCTGGATCTGCTGGCCGACTCCACAGGGATGCATTTTTTCTTTATTAAAGTGTCTTTTACAAAATGGAAAAATGACAAGAACAAAATGTGTGGTGTCTATTTGTCCTAGGTGAGAAAAAAGCAATGCTATGGGTGAGTGAGCACAAAAGCACCTGATAAGTAATGAGCACTGACTGCTGCAAATCCACACGTTTGCCAGGAAACACTTGGTTTATTTTCTGCAGGTTTTTTTTCTCCTTTTGGGAGCACCGGCGGGAGTGACCAGGCTTGAATGATGAGGTTCAAGTCAACTGACATTTCCCATGTCATTTTCACTCACCCAACCCGCTGACTTCTGAAGTAAAGTGTTAAGAGTCGAATGACGTTGGCCCTTTGGCTGTAACCCTGACAGAACTAGACGTAAATCGCTTTCAGTCTGGTAACTTTCACAATAGGGGTGGGGCATCCTTTTGCCTTTAAGCTGTTGTAGTAAAGCTCCAAATCCACAATCCTGAATGTCCACTTAATTTCCCTTCGGATGCAGCGTTGACACAAGTTAGCATCATTACTAACAGTTCACAAGTGCCATCCTTCCTGCAAATAACATAGAGGAGAATGTTTTTTTTTTAAATATTATTTCTTTATGGTTACTGGACTTCCTGACCAGCCGCCCCCAGCATGTCCGACTGGATAACCGCTGTTCATCCACAATCACCATAAATACCGCGTACCCAAGGCTGCGTGATGCCCCTTCCTCTACTCCCTCCTCACCCACGACTGCAAACCTGTCAACAGCTCCAACACCATCATAAAGTTTGCAGATGACACCACGGTGATCGGCCTCATCAAGGACAATGATGAGGCTGCCTACAGGGAGGAGGTGGATCGTCTGGCAGATTGGTGTGACACCAACAATCTGCTGCTCAATACAGAGAAGACCAAGGAGCTCATCGTGGACTTCAGGAAGAACGCTGACCCACACGCACCCATCCACATCAAAGGGAAGGTGGTGGAGCGTGTGGACAGCTTTAAGTTTCTTGGAGTCCACATCTCTGAGGACCTCTCCTGGACAACGGCATGCTCCAAGGTGTAAAGAAAGCTCACCAACGCCTCTTCTTCCTGAGGACTCTGAGGAGAACCACCTGTCCAGCAACATCCTGGTGAACTTTTTACCGCTGCACCATCGAGAGCATCCTAACCAACTGTATTACGTTTGGTACGGAGCTGCTCTGCTGCAGACCGGAAGCACTGCAGAGGGTGTGAAAATAGCCCAGCATGTCACTGGAGCACCACTTCCTGCCATAAAAGACATCTACAAAAACGATGTCTGAAAAGGGCAGGAAAAATCATAAAGGACTCCAACCACCCAGCACACAGACTCTTCACTCCTCTGCCCTCTGGCAGGCGTTACAGGAGTCTGCGGACTAGAACCACCAGGTTCCGGAACAGTTTCTTCCCAACTGCTACCACACTTCTGAACTCTGCCTCCTGACAACTTAGCCACAACACCACTCTGTATCTTTTTCTAAATCACTCACAATAACACATGGACTGAATCACCACTACCTGCATACTACCTGCACTTTATATGTTGAATAATTCACCTTACTGTTTACATACTGAAATACTTGTTTTATACCCTCTCACTGCTATTTATTCCACTTTGCACATTGTAAATACATATTTATACCTGCTAAAGCACTCTGGATGGATGCAAACTGCATTTCGTTGCTGTGTACCTGTGACATGTGCAATGACAATAAAGTTGAATTCTATTCTATTCTATTCTATTTAATTTTTTTATATATACATCTGTCTGAAAATCCACCATTTACATCCAGACTGGCCCTGTACAGGTTGTTCCAATGCAGAACACTTTTTGAAAAGAAAAATGTCATTACAAAGGAGCGCCTCAAACCCACAAATAGAACAGCATTTGCAAGAGAGCTGTGCTCCTTCAGTGAAGTGAGAACGCAGCTGCTGAGAACACAATAACATAGTATTTTGGCAAAAGACACGGCAAGCAACACAACTGTTAGTGGAAAACTGATTTTTTTTTAAAAGAGTGCTACATTCACCATCAGTAGACATTCATTTATATTTTAAGTTTTTCAGGTTTTTCTTAAGCGGAAGTCTATACATGCTTTGTGCAACTTCATGTGTTTGTTTTCCTTTTAGATAAACAGGTGAATAAGTCAACGAGGAAGAGCATCTAAGATCAAATGAGAGATACGCCCAAATACGAGTGCGAACAGGCAGAATGACGTCACAGTTTAGCATTAACCTGTGCTTTTACCCCTCAGTTCCATTGTATCAGCCTTTCATTAGTCTATTTGTATAAGGTTGAGCTGAGAAAAAACTATTAGGGGCAATTATGCTAAGAAAAAAAAAAGTGGACTAAAAGCATAAAATATTAAAACCATTTGTTCAACAAACAAATTCAAAAAGTATAAAAATCTGTTAGGCTTGTTGTAGATTTGTTTTAATTAAATTTATTTTTTAATCTGTAGCACTTTCTATGTAAAAAAAATATATTTTTAAGCCAGGATTTGAACTTTCAATATTTAAGAAGACTGAAAATGACACATTTGTAAAAAAACATATTTATAAGATGCAGCTAAAGGAGTAAATAGTCATGACTGTTGTCAATAGTCATGGCAAATACATTTGAACCGTGGTTGTCGGTGAAACACTGCCACTGCAATACGGCAAATAAAGAATCAGCAAACATAAACCAATAAATAAATTCCTGTTTAGCGGCCAAGCAATCTTAAAACCCTAATAAGATTTGTTCAAAGCCAAGGATAAATTGGGTTTCAGAAATTGCAGCTATGTTAAAAATGATGGTCTATTAGTCAGGTACAGCATTTTAGTATTAGAGCATCGCTCATTCCAAACATCATCCACAATCAGTGACACACAATAGACAGATACTATATTTAATTTACATAAAATAAATGATTTTTCTGGATTAACAGCCATCATGATCATCGGATTTAAAATTTAATACCCTGTATAAACAGTTTCCCCAGATTTAAGCAGGTTTGACACATTCATTTGGCACAATTAGAGAGAGAGAGCTTGAAGACCCTATCAGTTCATAAGATATTATGTGTCATTAAAGCCTAGCGAAGCTGCCAGTTGAGTTCACTGCAGCCAGGCTTTCAGCCGAGCGGGAGATGTACATGAGAAGGGATTGTTTGGCTTTAGGTTTGAGGGATTAGTCTTTCCAATATCCAAGTTTTCTCGAATAAGAACCAAATGAATTACTTTACATTTAGGGCATATTTTTGAACATTTTCTTATTTCCTCATTTCAATAAGAGTCAGCTCACCCAGACTTCTCCTTAAGGCTGCCACAAAATATTATTTTAATAGTTGACTAATTGGCAATTATTTTTCGATTGATCGACTAATCGAGTCACACGTAAACTGGATGTAAAACACACATCTTAACCATCATTAGCTTTATATGTAAAATGTTTAAGCTGTATGCCAACTAAAAATAAACACAAGTAAGACGATAGTTTATTAAACCTTTAATAAATCATGCAGCTTCAATAAAACAAGACTTAAATCAAATGAGGTCAGCATCTAAAACAAAGGAACTATTTTTCGCAAAAGATTTTTGTCACACCAACTCAAATATAACAAAAGAGCATTTTGTAGTGCTGAACACTCACAACTGTGATCAACTTTGCAATGTTCTGACTTCATATAATTCCAAACTGTTTGATGCTCTTGCTTGTAGCATGCAGGAAAGTTAGCATTTCTACACGTCTTGCATAAAGAATTGATCTCTTTTGAGAGCAGATGTTCCCTTCAGCAGAGAAATGTTGCTCCGATGTTGAAGCGGTTGCAAGGATCTACAGAAAACATTTAGCTGATAAGTTTGCGCTAATGTTAGCTTAGCTAACCTAGACAATGATCTGTCTTTTATGTGTCCCACTTTCGAGCTCCATTGGTGTGTTGTTGTGGTACTCAAGTTTTCCTATTGCATCACTACTAACCCGGATTAGCACTACTGCACGTGTGTGTCAAAGACAATGGCAAACATGGGATTAGAAAGTGCGCACCGTAGTTTTGAGATAATAAAAGAAAAATGACAAATCGACTTGTATACGAGTCGTCAACTATTCTAATCGAGTAATCGTGGCTGCCCTATTTCCCGTCATCCATGTGTTTACACTCTATTCAGAAAAACAGTATATGTCCTCCATCATGAGAAACATGCAACAAGAAGATGTTAAAAGCACTGTTTTCACTGGTGTGGGCCTTAAAGTGTTCAGGAATCTCCAAAAACGTGAGCTTCCATACATTCAAACAGGGCGCTGCAGTGGAGCTCTAATTGTAAATGTGTGAGAGCTAATCAAATGAAGGACGTGTGGAGTAATTAGGAGACTGAACGAGTGTAAACCGAGCGCAGGTGTTAAAATTGCCTGCATGGGGTTGAATCAATCTCAATAGGAGGCAGCATGAAGTACAGCGAAAAGTGCGAAAATTCCACACCACGTGCAGGCGTTTAAAGAAAAATGACCCGTCTTCCCTGCACTAGAGAGTCAAACTTACCATCAACACAAATAAGGACATTAGACACATTAACCCTGACTCACAACAATAGGCATTTGTCTCTGAGCAAATCAGAGGAAAGGAGCAGCCTGCTGCGGCGCCGGTAATAAAATAAAAACGGATGGCCCTCTGTCCCTGTGGTGGTTGTGATGGAGGCCAATAAAAGCCCTCTGCCTCAGTTGACCAACACATTCTTCATTGTCTGATTCATCACAACCAGTGGAGGCGTTGGGCTGCAGCACAGATCTACCCTGCAGCAGATGTCTGTGGAGCGTGACACCCTCTCCATCCACCATAACAAATGCCTCATAATGTAGTGATTACCGTCTATGTCCATCCAGGGAAGTCGGAACTGGATTTACTCCAGACCGTGTGCTTCTATAAAACTTAATGGATTGAAACATCTGCAGCAGACAGACTTTAGACTTCACCGGGCTTTTATTTGAGTTGGACTTTTGGCGCCATAATGGATAGCGTTTTCACCTCTAAATGCCCACACTGCAATTTTTTTTTTTCTCTAGAGTAAACCTTCAAGTCAGCTGTCTTTAGTTAACACAAAGAATCAATGCATCTAAAGCACTGAAGCGTTTCCCACAAAAAGTGAAGGGGTGCATAAAAATAGTAAAGAAAAATATCGCCTATTTCACTGTGAATCATTTGATCTGGAGGCATCCAAACACCACAGATCATGTGCATGCTTAAAAAAAAAAAAAAAAAAAAAAAAGTGCCGCTTTCAAGTTTGAGACTAGAAATTTAAATGCATAGGAGATGAGTTCTGCACTTGCCCACCCCCATGTTTCTCAGTATTCTTCACAGAAAGAGTGAGGGAATACTGAGACAACTTTAAGTAGGTCACTCCGAAATAAAAATGAACTCCAACGTAAAAAAAAAAAAAAAAAATGAGATGGCGAGGAGGGAGCTGACAAAGGCTTCTGTATTGATGATCCTCATGTGACGCTTTGAATAAAAATCTCAGTGATCACAATAAAAAAAAAAAAAAACATATTTTCATGTCACACTCCTGAGACTATGAAGTGTTTTCAATATTGTGCATTTGGAAATTTTCAACACAGAAAAGCCTGGAAGATAGGAGTTACCTCCCCAGACCACCCAGGAGACAATCTCCATTGACCTGTGTCAGAATGACAGCAATAATCTGTGTAATAGGGCAATAACCATTAGATCTGAGTTCATTAATGTGATTTATGTAATTAAAGGCATATTTGCCATGTATGGACAAACATGAGCGACCTCTCTGTGGCCTCTTTTTGTCATATCTGTGATCCAGTGTTGCTATAACAGCTGTAAGAGACATCAAATGACTGTTATAGGCCTGGACACTGAGCACAGTAAGGGCAGAAAGGTCACTGGCATCTGCAGAGAAATCATCTGCAGAATGTTGCCTGAAGGAGTGGCTGCAACAGAGCTGAATATAGAGCCCCATTTGCTCGTATTGAATACTTTTTTTTTGGTGTTATCAGAGGGGGTTTGAAATAGGTGTTTGTCAATCTCAAAATCTTGTCAGTAGATTTGCAAGACTTTTCTCTCAAAATAGAAAGTGCTTATAAATCTGAAGAAAAGACAATGTTTTGTGTGAAGTCGTAAGACTTGTTCTTGCCCCCAAAAAAAAACATTTCTGTCCGGCTATTGTTTCTGACTTGTAGAGATTTTACAATTTAGACACAAACACACCTAAAAATTTCAGATTTGCTTGATTTTTCAAGACCTACTAGGATAGAGAGGAGAGGGCAACTATTAGCGCTCATATCAGAACTGATCATTTTGCATCTAGCGTTGAAAAGAAAAAACACTTCCACAACAGATGGTTTCTCACAGCAGGATAAACGTACGAGGAAACATAACAAATTGGAAATCTCAATTCCTCAGATTTCGCCTACACTTTATTTCCTGGCTTTCCTAATACTCTAATCATTATCAGTCCAAATTCAGCGTAAAAATGAACAGAATAAAGGATGTGTGTGTACAGTCAAGTTACGTATATTTTCCCACATATTCTTTTACGCACACATTTAATAGCAATTTGAGTTAGTTTTGAAGAACTCTGGGAAGTTCAAAGCTTTCAAAGTGAAGGCTAAAATCGATCACATCGCTACATTTTTGTGCAACCACTTCTTGTCTGCAGTTTTTTGTGCATCATTAAGTTGTAGCCATGAAAGGAACCATTAGTTCTCAATGTGCTGGAAACATTGCAATCAAATGCGGGCGCAGATAAAAGAGCAGTGACTCTCCTGTCCTTAGTTTTTTCATCTAAGAAAAAAAAAAGCATGTTGAATTTCTTTAGCAAAATCCTTTAATGTTCATGATCCTGTAAAGACGATAAAATCTGCTCAAGATGTGACTTGTCAGAATTTTTTTGAAAGATCTCATGGGGATCTGCCAAGAAAACTGCAATCACACCACTTCTATTTTCACTCAAGGCTAAAATTTCAATATGCAGTGGCAACAAGGTTTTTTTTTTCACTGCACAGCAAAGTTCCTACAAACAGACATAATCCCCATCTTGCACCACCACTAAATAGTTTAACATTGATAGTCAGTGATGTTATAGTGACTGAATGAGAGTGGGAGGGAGTGGATGAATGAGCAAGTGCAAACATCAGAGTCTGACACAGAGGAGCAGCAAGAGGAGCAGGCAGGAGAGGTGAGGGAGACAGCTAATGGGGAGCAACAACACGGCTGCTGCTCAGAGCTCAATCCATTGAAAGAGATATGTGCTTCTTTCAGAGCGAAGCTGCAGGATGCCAGGCTTATGAGGCAGACAGACAGCAGGCTGTATCCGAGCTGCCCCTGATGCATATTCATGCAGTCTGATTAATGGATCCCAATTCTGTGGGTGTTTTTCGATATGTTCAGAGACTTGCTTATTACATTATTGAAATGTAAGGATGTGGTTTTAATGTATTGTTGTTGTTTTTTTTTTTCTAGAAAAAGGCTCTGTACCCTGAGGCTCCGGAGCCACACGTGGCTCTATTACCCCATCCATTGTGGCTTTCTGGTTAAAGAAAAATTAAGTTCTTACTTTACTTTAAAAAGTAAATGTCAATTATAAAGGAAGTAAATGAGTTAAAAAACTTTATACAACTCATTCACAAACAGTCAGAGGACGGAAAATGTCACACATGAAATTGAAATAGTTTGAAAAATTTGTGTGTGCCATTTACCACAGAGAATCCACTGGAGGTCCCTGAGCTCAACCCAGAATTAAGACACACCAAGCTAAGACATTATTTCTAATTTTGAGAAAATAAATTGATTTTAAAGTGTAAACAAACATGGAAGTTTGAGGCTGACTCCACCTACAGCCAAAAAGATAGGATTAAGGGGTGAGGGTGAGGAACAGGACATTACTGAAGCTGCAGATCATGACGTGGGACTTCTGAAACCTATGGTTTAACCAATCACAAAATTCAACTATAATACCTAAATCAAACCTGTAGGAGCAGCACAGACAGTTTTTGACTGTATTTTCAAGAATTAAACAATTTTATTTTAATTTATTAACAATTTGGCAATGACCTACAGACAGCACTTTTGGAGCTCCATTTATAGAGGCAAACTGCCAAAAAAAAGTTAATTTAGGGTTCGGTTACCCTTCAGGTATGGCAGAGTATTAGGGCCAGTTTACAAGCAAACTTTTTTTTTACTTACGACTTTAAATCTCGTAAATTTATAAGATCAAAGTAATACATTTACAAGAAAAAACTGAAACTAAAACTGTTAAATTACAAGAGCAAAGTCGCATGTTTATGACTTTAAAAGTCATAGGCTAAATTTATGACTTTTAATCTTTTAAATTTACAAGATTAAAAGTCATATATTTATGAGAAAAAAACTCGTAAATTTACCAGACTAAAAGTTGTAAATTTACAAGATTTAAAGTCATAAAATTTTGGAAAAAAACCTGATAATTTGCAAAAGTCATAAATTATATATTTATTTTTAAATGACTATTTTTACTGTGTTTTATGTTTTAGTTATGCCAAAACACAACAGTTAATTTAAATTTATCATAATATGTAGAAGTAACAGAAATACAAATCAGTGTCATATTTTTTTTTTCTTTTTCTCAGAATGAAAAATAAGACTGTGGCTAATGGTCTGTAAGAAATCTTCCAATGATGAAGGATGCAGAACCCTGTTCTAGAACATTCTTGCTTAAAATGTGTTGTAATTCCTCAAAATTGATTAATAATTCAAATTTCTCATTATGCTGAACTTTTCTGCCCTGAAAGAAAACATTAAATCACATCAATGTTAATTTTCAAACTTGTGTGCAGCTTTCAGCTATCATAACTTCACTGTTGGCCTTTAAAGTTTAACTGCATCTTTGTGTAACAAATTTCTTTAAGTGTTCACCATTTCAAAATAAAATACATCACATTTATTAATACTGTTTTACATGACTGTCCAAACAAATCTAAATCTGACTGGTTTGCTTTTTAGATGATGAGGTCTTGTGCAGATTTCAAGCTAAGTTATAAAACCACATACAATATGTTATCATGTTGCTGTTTGTGCCATCATTTCAGGCTAACACATGAGGAGTTAGCTGCAGATCACTGAGCCAGAACAACAGATAGGTTTTTAAAAACAGAAGTGAGAAATCTGAATTATTTTTCAATCCCATCAAAAGCCTCTGCTTTTTTTTTTCTACCCCAGCTTTTTTTTTCTTAACATCACTGCTTGCAAACAGTGACAAAGAAGCTCTTATGTTGCATTCAAGCATCAAATCCAATTAGTAAAATGAAAATCCTCTGCTGGGGAGGACAGAGGCCAGCCAGAAAACAAACTCTTCTTAGCTCGCATCTCAGCTGCACCAGCAGCAGTTGACCTGCCTACACACGGCTCCGCTGCTTCGAGTCTCGTCTCAGCTGTGTCATCTTCACTACCTCCAATTAGTGTCAAAAAGCAGCTTCATCACAGACGTGTCCAAAGTTTGCACACCGTACCTAATAACTGTCACCCTCTTGCTCGTAGTCCATTCTGTGTGTACGGGAGACGAATGTTGCACAAGCGACCCTGAGACAATTTCTCTGGGCAGCCACCCAAGTCACTCCCACTGCTTCTCTACCTGCACATTGACTGGGGTGTTTGTGCTTTTTGAATCCACGCCAAGTTTCTGCAACGACATAGTACGAGCAGGCTGCACTTTAATCGGGAGCAGCTATACCTTTAAAGCCAGCGCTTGTCTTTTGTATCGATGCCCAGTGCGAGTTGGCACAACAACAACCTGAGAGAAGCTTGCCAGGCTCAGAGCAGGAGCCCGAGCACCTCAGATGTGTCGGAAAAGGAGGGGATGGATACGCTGTTGGTGTGTGGCGCGCTGCAGCTCCCCACCCTGACTCTGACTTGAGCTTCACATTACACAATCTTCTACAGCACACACAACTTTAAAACTCTTAAAAAGACTTGCTGTGGCGGCAGAGTGGTATCTTTTCTTATTAAAGTAAGCAACTTTTTTTGTCTAGCTGAAGAAGTAAACACTGGCTGTGCTTCACAAGGGACGAGAGGGAAAATAAAGAGAAGTGAAGGAAAACAGAGGAAATGTCACCAAAAAAAAAAAAAAAAGAGACGGAGAGACAAAACCTTATTGGATTTATTTGTCTTACTCAACTCCTCAGATGAATCTCATTTATTGTGGCCGACAGCAAAGGAAGCGTACATCAAAGAGGAGCCCGACGCAGACAAAAGCCTTTTTCTTCATGATGAGCAAAATGCGAGTCCTCTTGTGGAAACAATGAAGTTAAAGTTTCAGGGCAAACAAAGCAAGTTCAAGAAAAAAAGACTCACAAATGAGTTACATTAAGAACAATTTCAGAGACTGTGGAGTTGGAGAGAAATGGCTCAGCCAAAACTGAGAGTGAGGTTGCTGAGGTAGTCAAAAAGCTCCTATGGATGAGCATGAGGGACAATCTGAGGGAGCGGTTCTTCTTTTTAAAAAAGCGTGTTTCAACTAAATTAGAATAACATTGCCCAACTTCTCTGGTAAAGAGTGAAGGATAATTAACTGTAGAGAAAAAACGCAATAATGCAATAAAGGGACATTGGAAGTTGAGTTGGGGTTTTGGGATCAGGTCCTTGCCTTGCAGACGTGGTACTGTTGGCGTAGGTGAGCAGAGGCCTGCTTGAGTTTATCAACCAGGATAGTCCTCAGAGCCATCAGTTCTAAAGCGATGGTTTTCAGTTAGAAGCAGGTGAAACGCCCCCTCTATACTGGTAATGAGTTCCTGCCTCAAGTGGCGGAATTTAAACATCTCAGATTTGCACACAAGTCAATAAAATGGAAAGTTTTGGATCTATTTCAAAAGTGTTCCCAGTGGTCTTTTAATTATATGTATGCTGTTTTTAGTCTTTTTTTTTTAAACTGTCGTCTTTATAAAAATGCCAAAAAAACATGTTAAAAATGCGATTTTCATCCGACTGGGTCTTGAACCATTTCAACCCAGTGTCAAGCACGGACACAAAGGTCCCATTTTTGACTCGACAGGCTAACAGTCTCAGAAAAGATGCTCCATCACTCAGTCAATGAGCTGAAATGGAAAAAAAGAAATCTCAGGTACAGACAGATGAAATAAGCTTTCCTTGCAGAGTGGCTGAATTTTCCCTCAGAGACTGGATGATGAGGGTCTCTCATCTGGGAAAAAGGCAAAGAGAAGAGCTGCTGCTACTTCACATTGAGAGGAGCAAGATGAGTTTGGGCATCTAGTGAGTACGGTTCCCAGAAGACTTACATGTGTTGTGGACAAAGTTGAGGAGAGGTTGTGGAACATCCGAGACATGAAGGAGACATTAGGTTCAGTCTGGGTGGACACACTTTACATGCACTGACAGGAGGAGCGATGGCCTGGGATCTACCTAGCTGTCAGAAACAGCAGAGGACAATTGTAGGTGTTGGAGGTTTGTCCACTTTG
Source organism: Oryzias javanicus (assembly GCA_003999625.1). Taxonomy (NCBI): domain Eukaryota; kingdom Metazoa; phylum Chordata; class Actinopteri; order Beloniformes; family Adrianichthyidae; genus Oryzias; species Oryzias javanicus. Next base: position 21,700,205 of record CM012441.1, read on the forward strand.
GAGCAACAAACCCATCTACATTGAGTTGGTACTTAATAAGAAAAAGTAAACGAGACAGAGCAGAATGACAGTTATGAAAACGAAGCTTTATGTCACGGCCCCCAACCTGATTCTAGAGAGAGAGCATGGATAAATGAGGGGAATATTAAACCTCCTTTTTAAGTATTTTAAGTATTTCTATTGTGAAATAGACCCATTAAACAATTCTAACCTGTGCCTCATCCATTGTAGGTCCATAGAAAAATTGAATAGAATGGTTGGACTACCCCCTAATTGGCAAAAAGTGATGACGACATTAGAAAGCACCAACATAGCACTAAGCTAGCATTTCCGTTTTCCTCTATAGGGCGGTATTCTTCTATGCTGCCCACAATCTTCTTTCAAAGAACATTAAATTCCTGTTATATATGATGTACAAAAAGTAAAGCAAGGAAAAGATAAGCTGGTGGATAACCTTTGTTGTTGTTGCTTTTCTAGTCGTCCCACTAAAATGACGCAATGACACGGTAGCAGTCTATACCACGCATGCGCCGTGAAAACAAACCGCTCAGTGGGAGAGAGGCTTACCTGAGAGGAAACGCTCACCAGAATTAACTGGACCATACCACACCACTCCTTACTGGACCGGACCACTCAGTGGAAACAACGCTTTACATTTACCACCACCAGCAACGCACGTTCACTGTTAAAGTGTGTCAATGCGCGTTTCGGGCTTTCCCATTCAAAACTCTCCCGATCACGTGAAGCTGCATACATTTTTAAGAACACCTTCAGGCTCTAAGTACAAAACTGTTGAACACGTGTTGCACGATCAAACTTTGACCAATTAGGACCTTGGAATAGGTAACGACTGATGGATGGCGTCCCTTTTAACTCATGGAAGTGCCAATTGTTTGAAAATTGATCCTGCAGGAGAAATTATTAATAATTGTATGGCCAGAATCCTATGACACCAAGTCTTTCATGTATCGGAACTGAATAGTGAAAGAAAAAACTGGAGCAAGATTCATAAGATTTGCAACTGTTTTGACATATTGCACCGAGCCTCATCCAACTGTGGGTGGCGGATATGTGCAGTAATAGAGATAATAATAATAGAAGAAGACCTTCCCTGATGGGCTAAACATGTTCAAGAATGTGCATTTAGTGTGTTCAAGCACACACATCCCACGCCTGTTGCAAATGTAGCTTAACAGTAAAAAAAACAAAACGTATTTTTCAATCTGTATTTTCCAAATTTCACATTCTTTTAAATAAAAGTAACTGTACATTTTCAATACATGGCCTCCGTATTCATGTGGCTCAACGGTTGTACACAACTTACTAACTGAATCAAGGTTCATGTCTGAAGGAAGTTTGGAGGCTGTATCGGTGAATCTCAAACAGCTGGCAGCAGACTAGTATGTTCTCCTGCCTTAATACACGGTTAAAGCCAGAGGCTTGTCAGTCAGGATTTAGCATATATCAAGATCCACTAGTGAGAAGCAAAGAACCTTCAGCTCCGCCAAAAAAAGCAGAAACTTAATTAAGCCTCGCTGTACAAGGGGGTGTGCACTGTGAGGCCTGTAATGAAAACTAAATATCAAATACGAAATGGTCCAACAAGCGACTAAAACAATCTATGACAAGTTTCCCCATACGGCCCCTGAGGGAAGAGAAGATGTTACTGTTAGGAAACACACTCAACGGAAGCCTACAGCCAAGGTTTGATGTGAAGCTCCTAATAGTCTGGGAACATTTGTAATAATCAAATGAAAAATAGAGAAACAGAAGCAGCAAAAGTACAGAAAAAGCACCGAGTTGGACAGCAGACTGTTAATGACCCCCCAGCAAAAGAGATCCACACTTGACACAAACGGATAATATTTATTTATGTCATGAATAATATTCTGTCAGAGAGGTAGATCACAGCTGACAGCGGTAAGAGATCACTGCTGCAAAGCCTGAATCACACACACATCAAGTTAACACCTCTCAACACCACCAGCAACATCGTACAAAGGGCCTGTGTGATGCTCACAAGTAGGCAGGACTTCAAGACGGTTGTCCAGGCAGTAATAGTGACAATCAGCCCTTGGTTACCATGGAAACAACCAGTCAGGATTGGCTTCGACAAACACCTGAGAGCTAGCTGCGTCAATTCTGATTATATCGCGTTTCTCTGGGATTTCACAACAAATAACTTGGAGCAGAACAGGCATAAACAAGTATTACCATAGTCCCAGGAATGCAGATCTGCAACAATTAGTCGAGATCGAGCAACCTTCCTCCCCCAGAGAGATGCATGCAAACAAGCAGCACTGAAAGTAGAAAACATTGGTACAAAAAAACATGCCGTCACAAACGTGATGTTTGCCCATGAACATGTTTTAAAGTCTTTTTCAAGCATTTTTCAGGAATTATTGAAAGTCTTGATGAAATAATTGTTTTTTTTAAGTTGTATAATTAAGGAAAGAAGAGTGTTGCCTCATTCAAAAAAATATTCTGATTTTTTTTTCCTTTTTAAGGTGATGCTAAATTACATAGTATTGGGTTAAATGGCACGCAGCAATTTAGCGGCATTCGATGTAAAGCGGTTAAAGTTGTATAACCACATCACCAGCATTAACTGCATAAACATTACTGCTTAAATCATAAGAGAAAGCAAAGAACTCCAGCAAAGCTGACCAGACCAGATAATTCCACACCTGAGAATCCAGCTTCACTAACCATTGAACAAATTGCAAACTTTAAATGTGAAAATTATTTCTCTGATGCTTATTTCATGTGTAAGTTGTTCACATTACTCACAAACCAATGATCTTGACATACTAATTACTTCCAAACTGTATTCATTGATTCTTTTTGTTTTTCTAAACCAGTTTTTGTCCTTTTTGGGGCAATGGAGCCAAACCCGGCCTGTTTTTGGACGGTGGGAGGAAGCTGGAGTCCCTGAAGAAAACCCACAGATGCACGGGGAGAACATGCAAACTCCACACAGGAAGGTCCGTTGGCGTTTGTGTTTAAGGTCCACCAGCTGGACAGTGAGGGTGCTCACCAACCACTGCGCCACCATGCAGTCACTTCCAAACTGTAATAAACTGTTATTTAATAGCAGTCCCTTGCAGTATTACTATCCCAAATTTATTGTGCTATTTGACAAATTCTTCCCCTACACGTACGACTTTTTCCTACCCCTATTATTGCATTGTTGTGGCAGAGCATGAACACACTCTCAGCGGGAATGTGGACAAAAGAATTGATGACGCACAATGCCCAACAATGACGTAAACGTCTCTGTAAGAACATCATTCCGGTGATTTTTTTTTTTTTCTCTTTAATTTATTTTTTCTTAATGCAAACAGGTGAAATTTGTTCATTTGAATTGTTGCTACTCTTGTTTATTTTGTTTGCCAGACTTTAAATTTTGTTATGTGATTCTGTTAAAATTTTGAAAATATTCTTGAACAAAAAAAAAAATTATAAAATCAATGTTGTATATTTTCCGAGTGCTAGCAGCTATGTGCTAATACAGTTGACCGGCAACTATTAATGACGTTATCGAAGGTTAGTAATGTCTGAATTTGAGGACACTATTTTCCCCATATCTTTATGTTTGGAGGGCTATAAGGGTAGAAGCCATAGGGGTAAATAAAGAATTTAGATTCAACCATTATTATAACACTTGTTCTCTCCTGTGGGGTCCAGATGACCCTTACATTGATGTGCGATCCCTCCCATAACAAAGGAGATGGACTATTTTATGTCAGCCACAGACACCAATGAAGATAAAAAAAATCCTTTAAAAAAAAAAAAAAAGTTCAGAACAGTCATTATGATGTCATAATTATTACTAGTAATGTTGTTTATTTAAACCAACGAGATAGCACCTGAAGATGAATTAGACGAACAACTTCAGTTTTAGTTTGATTATCTGTAAGCACTATAATGTCTGCAAATTACTTAAAAAAAAGAAATTAAGCAGAAAGCAGACCTTCTTACCTTAAAAAGACTAAAAAGAAAACCCTAAAAACAGCCCAAGAAACAAGGACAGACAGCTGTTAGCTCTATAATGATCTAAGATTAGACCTATATGTTATTAAATTACAAAACAATGCTTTTGATTCAATAAAGCCCATCAGGGATTTTGGCCCTGTAGTTAAAAAATGAACAAAAATAGCTCAAAGTGAATGACCAAGAGCTGAAAATGGATTTGGTTAGTGGCTCCCCCCCAGTAATGCTTTGTGATTTTGGCTTTGAACATTTAAGAGTCATTGAACATGGGAAGAGTAAAACATGGCTGTACTGTAATGAGTTACTCCAAGCGCTGATCATTTAATGGCAAAAAGTGTCATTCAAGAGCAAAACTATAAAAAAGAAAAGGTCCTTTAAATGAAATAAGTAAAGAATACATGCTTAGTATTGGGTATGATTACAGTAAAAGATTAATTTTGAACTTGAGTTATGCATTAAGAAGGATTTTAATTCCTCATTGAAATGTTACCCATTTCGAGCAAAACAGCTTGAAAAAAAAGAAGAAAAAGTCATTAATGGATTTACCTCCTTTAGAAGGCTGCTATTTACAGAGACACATTGTGATGACCATTCCAATGATTTCTCTTACATTAAAGCACCACTGATTCAAAATTAGGATTTTTGCAGGAAGACGAGCTTTAAAAACACAAAGGAGACACATGTAAAAAGTTCAACGAGTGCCTGACCACGAAAGTCCACAAAATTCCCACAAAAGACTTGTGTAGGGTTTGAGTAAACGACATGCTTCTTTAACTTTTTGATGACATTGCAAACCACTGTCACACAGGTGAAAATGAGATGTGCAACAAACCAGTGTATAACATAGAGGCCTGTCTTCAGGGTGCAGGCAGAGGAAACAGCAGCAATGATGAGACAGCAACTTGGATAAACAGGCTAGTGGGAATGGAAACATCATAAAGCCTGAACCCTCAGGAGGCTACAACAGAGGAAATGTTCACTTTTCCCTGCATCCAGAACACAAACTGGAAACACATCTTACTGTAAAATATTATTATTTTTTTTTTGATGCAATATTCGTTGACCCAAAAGGCACCACAATAGGAGAAAATGACACATTTTGATCAAATCATGTGAAGTCAGCTATAATTTTGTGACGTTTCTTAAAAAAAAAAAAAAAAAAATCAATCTTAGAAGTTTGGCAAAACCTGTGAGCTGGATGGTAAAAGTGACTATAAAACAACTTCACACAGCAATCACAAAATATTGGCAAAAAGAAGATATACTTCATAAACTGCCACCTTTTCATTTCAACGATTCAGCCAGAAGAAAGAAAAGTATCGATGTACCTGCACTGTGAAAGGAGAGATCAAAGCCTGAGCTGACTGACAGCTCAGCTGCCCCACTGTGATATGAGCCAAGCTTCCCCATCCCAACACGCTGCAGTTCACACAGCCCAGTGCAGCAGGAAAGATGTTAGGAAGATACAATAAACGCGCTGCAGTTTGCACATTATTGAAAACCCACGCCAATGAAAATCACCTTTTTAGTGTTTTTAACATGTTCCTGCTGCATTTTTCTTGTGATGGAGAACATACAACATATAAAAGCATCTATGATTAAAACTACTTCTTAGCATTTCTTCATTCAAATTGTGATTGATCAGGAGCAGATAAAATGATCACTATCTTGACGTAGCACGATATAGCGCGCCACCGGCTAGTTCTGATACATCCACTTGCAGACAAATAAATCCATGTGTGTCTTCATTTTTCTTGTCTGAGCTTGCATCTGCCTCAGTACGGCTGGATAGCTTTTTGCTTCACTAATGCTAGGTTGTGAGGGTCTGTGTGCTAGCGGGAGAGAGAGTGTAAACAAAGGGATAATGGGACATCAGATGAGGCAGGTTTAGAGCTAGAACGTTTTATATGGGGAGGCAGGGCAGAAGACTTTGAAGGATGGCATATTAAAACAATAAAGTGGAAGGCTGTTAAGAAATAAAAGAATGAAAAATACACATATAATTACTGTTTTTATATTATGTCAAAATATTGCCTGTGCAATTTTTGCAATGCTCAAACAAGCTTGCATTGATTTTTTTTCTTTGTTTTTTCAATAACGATATTAATAATGAAGCACATATTAGGGGCGCAAAGCTTTTTGCCGGGGGGCAGCTGCCATCCCTTACCCCCCTATAGCTCCGCCCCTGCTCAGAAGCAAATTTCTGATGAACAAAAACCTCACCACAGAAACTACTTTCTGACAAAAAACTGTTTTTTTTTAATTGGTTAAAAACTCCAATATCAAAATTAAAAGAACAATGGGAACAATTTTATAATTGAAACAAACATATAGTCTGAGTGGGACTTTAAAGTGATAATTTATAGAAAAGAATTTTGGTAAAGTGTATGCCACCTCATCAAAGAGGTGTGTGTTACTTCTTAAGTATGAACATCTTGCATTTATAAACAAAAACATAAAAAAGAACAATATATTTAATTGTATTCCTAGCCTAATATAAAAATACAATCTCATTTTGCACATTTGAAGCCACACGTTGAGGCAGCAATGTCTGAAGGAAGGCACACCTGTACAAACAGTATTAGTCCTAAACAAAAATATATTGGCTCACAGTGTTTTATTTTTTTGTTGATTCAGACAACCTATTTTAATAGCTTAATTGAAATTGCACAGTTAGTTTTCCATTTCATGCATTTTAATTCAATTTACTTCTGCCTGGCTCCAATCCGAGTTTAAACGTGTGTTGGTGTGTCGACAGGTTTCTGCTGGTGGGTGTGTTGTTGGTATGTTTATAAAAACACAAATTATCACAATATTGTCTTTAGCGGATGTTGGAGGAGGGTTTTGTGTCCCCGCAGTGTTTCTATTAACATTAACTAACATCGCACTACATTTGTTGTATATATAATTGTTTTATAAGCATATGGGTACAAAGTAATAAATGTTCAAGAGACCAAAACAAATTTCCTTTCACACGCTTGGATTTTTAAAACTCTGCATTTTTCTAATAAATGCTGGCAGCTCGAATTAAAATCTAAGTGTGATAAGGCTGGGGTTGCTATGGTAACAGCACACTTCCTCAGATGTGGAACAGAAGGAAGAGACACGTCCCAGAGTGTAATTCTAACCTCGCATGGTAAAAGTAGCCCAGCTGATTTGAAGCTTCGGCAGTAATGATCATATGCCAATAACTTTACGGGAGACACAAGGAAGCTGGAAAATACCAAAAGCTGTTTAATGATTTTTTTTTTTTAATGATCTCAAAAGTTGCTTCTGTGAGTGATACTTCATTACTGTATCCGAGAACTCAAATCAAACTAATAGTCTTTCTTTATTGGTTAAAATTATGCTAAAATGCGATCAAGTAGAGTTCTGAGCATCCACAGGCTATTTAATCACCAGAATCATTGCAGGCATTGGAGCCGCTCCTTTGCAATCAAATGAACGGTTTCCACCAGTCAACCTTAGCAACACGCTGTCTTGCAATATGCTCCGTTCCATGAAGATTGATCAGAAGTTCATCCATGAAAATCCCTCTGAATTTGATGCTTCTGAATTCAACCAAATCATAGTTTGAGTTGCTAATAGACAAACAACAGACTGACAAATTAAAAAAATTAATTATGCAATGAAAAAGCCAGAGAGCTGGTAATTACACATCCACGATCTAGGTTGCAGTGATCTAGGAGGACGTTACCATCAACCTGCCTTATTTTTATTTTTTATTTTTTTTGTGACATTGGGAAAATTTTGAGACTTTTCGGGAGTTTGAAATCTGACACCAGCTGTGAAATTTCATTTGATCTGTAAAAGATCAGAGCTTTTTGTCCATCCTTCCTGTCAGACGGTGATGATAGAAGTCTAATTAGGCAGATGAGTCACTGGAGGAGTTCTCTGCGTACTTTAATGAAGCCAAAAATCTGGAGCTCTCCAGCGCCTGAACAACATTGACTGCACGTTATTAACACCTCTACATATAAGAGCTCAATCAATTAAAGCAAGATGAAAAAGAATACTGGAACCGTGCCTAATTGAGCAGGCAGGTGATGACAAACAGCCATTAAATGCTCTTGTGTAATGATCTAGAGGTGAAGACTATATATCCTATGTAGAGTCGCCAGTGTCCTATCAGAGTTGATTAGATTGAAAGCCAAAGGCTGCACACTCAAAGCGCTGTTGACAAGTGCCTTAATAGCTTCAGCTGACAGTCAGACCTGCTGGCTGGGAGAGTGATTAGTGATGATGATTGTCTGCTTTCCTTGACATCGCAATAACTTGGAGGACGGAAAAATGATGCAGAGGAGTTTTATGAGAAATAAGCGGCACCTCAAACTCATCGGCGGTGTCGACATGCAGCTTGGAGGAGCGAGAATGCATTCCATGATGCACATTCATTAAGAAGATGAAAAAAGTAAGATTGTCTTGATAGAGGTAGATGGAGCGAAAAAAATTTACATTTCAGAGGAAATGAAGTACCCGGGTCTCAGTAAAATAGTTACAGCCTTTTTTATTACACAGGTGAAATGCTGTATTCTCTTCTGTCAGTGCTTCTCAGGGATGTCTCAGTGGAATTGCCAGCCAAGTCTTGCATTATCTCTTGCAATTATAAGTGTGAAAAGCCACATTTTCAACTTCCATAAGTATAAAGTACTTTCAATCACAAAGGTAATTCTTGATGATGCTATTGCAGAGTTCCTGCTGTTTTATGAGGCTTTCTCTCTAGTTTGCACCCAATTCAGCAGTTTATTATAAAGCCTTTTTAAGAATCTAATCTAAGACCTTAGAAAACTACTGGTTGTTGTTATATTTGTACAAGTAAATTATTAGGTCAACATTTTTTTTTTGGCCACATCCTCCCTCCCATCAAAAGGTTCTATGGTTAAGCGTCCTTATTGTTTTGCCTCTTTAAGATGGCACAGAAGTGGAAAAAAAATGTTTCTCTATCCCAGTACCATGCATTTTATGCATCAAATAAGAATGAAAAGAAGCCAGAGCATACAAAAACTGCATGAATAAGACATATTTTCCTCTACATTGAAGCAACAAAGAAGTATTCCCAAAACAGACAATTTTTAGCTGTCAAAAACTGGAACAAGTATGCAGGTTTTCATTGATTTTCAAAGTAAAATCTCAACATGATGTCAAAACTTGCAGTTTTTCTACCGCAAATAATGAAAAATAGCTGACTTAGTTAAAGAGCCACTTTGATGAAAATTACGTTTTTGTGTTTTAACCTGTTCTTGTAGCATTCTTCTCAAGATGTAAGACATATATAGAAGAATTTAAGATTAAAACTGCATTTCTGGGTATTTCCTTTTTGGAATCAGGAACAGACAAAAACACATTTTTGAAAAAGCTCTTTGTGATGCAGCAGCTGAAATGTGCAGGCCACAGTCTTTTTGCTCCGCTCCATTCTGATGCATCTTGCAGACAAATAGATACATAAATGTATGTAATCTTTGTCTTTTTGTTGCACTGGCAATGTTTTCTTGGCATTGTGAGGGGCCTCAGGCTAGTAGGAGAGTGAAAACATAGGGATAATGGGATATCAGACGCGGCTTACCTCTGAGCCAACAGTCTCTCGCACAATTCAGATGAACTCCTTTCGCTCTGCAAAAAACTTTGTCCAAGAAAATAACATGTTTTTTTTTTTCTTTTTTCTAGAAACTCTGGGAAGACTTTTATAACAGATCACAATATGATTGGGGTTGGACTAGAATGAAATAAAGGTTAAAATACTAAAATAAATAAAGTGATTGATTGATTGATTGATTGAAAACTGGCAGGCTGATGGGGATTTGGATTAGTGATATTTTGAAGTCCTTCCAGCTTTCTCTTTCATTTCATATCCATCATTGCAACTCCCCACAGACAAAATTAAAAAAAAAGGTTGTCATGTTGGGGCAAGCTCCAGTCCTGGCAGTTTTAATCATTGTGTTTATGGGAGCCAACAATCAGGTAATGAAGCTGTGAGTCAGTGAGCAGCAGTTTTCTTTCAAATGATCAATACAGAACTATACAATATGTCAAGAACATAGCTAGAATATGACAGACAGAACATTCCAAGTTAGAAAATTGGATTTTCATAAATTGCATATAATATAGGTTGTAAAAGCTTTGTGTACGTGTGTGGCTAAATGGATGACTGACAGATAAATTACAAAAGCACTTAGTTGAATATTATTTCAAAAATCTTTGACATCAACAGTAAAGCTAAGATCTTTTAAAAGACTTTTCTAATGACATCCCAAAAGCAAAGTTAGCAGAGCTAAGAGACTAACATTTGGACAGCCTGTTCAAGTTTTTTTTTCTTTTTTTTTGTCCTCCAAGTACTTTGACACCCATACTTTCACTTTAACGACAGCAAAACCGGTCACTATGGTAACAGAAAGACCTCAACTGTACCCGTGTGACTTACATGGAGATAAGTGAGCCCAGAAACTAAAACAACATCCATTTGAAGCTCTAACATACACATCAGTGCAGATTCTTACACGGTGGGTGACTGTCATTTCCTGGCTAACACAGTTTCCATATGCCCAGCAGTCTCTAAAGGAGGATTTCTGCCTCTGGGTATCTCCACATGGACAGGAGAACTCTCTCTTTTTTTTTTTTTTTTTTTTTTTTTTCCCCGACACACCCCAGCTGACGCTGCTTGTCTAATGAGATTATGCCCAGCTCCTGGAACATTTACTCAAGAGTGAATGGGACCAATTAGTCCAGCATCTTCCCCAAAGAGAGACAATTACCATAGCTCAAGTCATTGTGTTTCAGTCTCTAAGGTGGTAACAAACTTACCTTTGTAGATTGGAGCTGTTCACAACGCCTCTGGTCAATTCAATATCATGCAACATTGTGGAGCGAGGGCTGCTGCAGGAAATATTCTTTTCTATTTGTACAATGAAATGCTACTTTGAGAAATTAACATTGAAGAGAATCCACAGGAATAAATGATCATTGATTCATTGTGGTTAAGAGGTAGAGAGGATCACTCAACCTCAAAAGCTAGAATAATAAGTACATTCTCAGACCACCGGGGAAAGCAACACACTCCGACAAAATCCAGTATTAGCTTGCATTCAAAAATTATGTTTGTAGTTTTTTTTAGAGATGTACCAATAAACTGTCAAGGAGTTTGAATTGAACAATTTACCACATGACTGACCTGGATGACCAAATATTTTTTTTTTGTCAGTAGGCTATTTGTTGTTTTGGTCTTTGTTCGTTGTCTCCTGACGGCTTAAATAAAGTTGTAGACATCCAAACACCCAAAACGTACACTTCTAATAAATGACTGCTTCATTCATTGCATTACTCTGAACCAAGATTTAACAAATTAAGATGCTTAAGGTGAAATTGTTTGGGGTTATTTTTATATTCTTGTAGCAATTTGAGGCTTTTCAATGACAATAACTCTTTGCAGATTAAAGAAAAGGAATATGTAAAAAAAAATCTAAAGGAAAGGGAACACAAAAAGCATGAGGATGTAAGCGGCAGATACAGTATCTGGATATGTCAACACGTCTGAGTAAAGCTGTACAACTCAATGTACAATGTTCTATTATAATGCTGTCTTAATTAGGCAGCAACCAACAAACTGTATCACAGAGTTATGATCAATATTTGCAGTCCCTATTGTCGCAGCCTGGACAAAGTGTTGGTTGTTAGGACGTTAAAGTATTGATGTCAAGCAGCGAATCAATCATAGTGTGAAAAAGCATTGGCACACGGTATGAAATATTTGTTTTCCAAATTGATCAATCACTCTTTGTTGCTGTCGGGACACCTGTGGCCCTGCACTCTGGTGTGCCGAGCATGTCCAGTCTCCAACAGAGCTGCAAACTCATACTTGTGGCTCTACGACAATGCTCAGAGAGGACATCCAACTCAGAGATTCCCTGCTGGGATAGAGTAAGAACAATTTTCTCGGTAAACATGGATTTCTGATATGTATGGAGTGAGGTTATGTGCTTTCTTTTTGTATGTTCCTTGAGAAGCAAAGCAGCTTTAAAATTATTGAGAGCAGAGAGGCTAAAGTATCCTACATCTTGTTTGAGAGTGTTGATGTCGACGTCTTTATTCTTCCTCTGCTTTGCTGAGTAGCTGATACAGGCTCTCACCAGAATTGTGCATGGCTTCAGCTTAACCGTACATAACGCAGCCAGCTCGTCTTTGAGCGCAGACTTCACTCAATGCTTCAGTCTAAGAGCCAACACAGCCTCTCTATTCTGAGCCTCATGCTTGGCTAGCCTGTCTGGAAGTGTCTGATAGCCTGACACAGCATCGTCGAAGCTACTGCAGCCTATGTGACATGGAGACAGAGCTGCTAGAAATATGAATATATTCATGAAACACCGGCAGAAAGTGAGAACAGCTCAAACTTCATAGCTTGCACATCTTGTAAAAAAAAAAAAAAAAGTTCATTTAAATGTTTGCAATGCATGTACATGTCACTGTTTTTTCTGTGAAACTTACAGTCAAAAGCAACTTTTTTTATGATATATTGAGGGTTTGATTATGGTCTAATTTTATGAAGCAATTTGTTTTAAATTTTTAATTCGAATGGATAAAAACTGTTTTTTTTAGTATTTTTCAAAATATAAAAAAATGTTCAAAATACAATTCAATCTCATGCTCGTTTTGTTCATATTTTCTGCACTTTAAGGTGCATTTAAATTTTTTTTTTTTTAATTCAAAACCAACAGTGAAACTTGATGTTGAAGCAATTTTGAAGAATGTTAAAATGTTTGGTTGGATGTTATTGTGAATATGCAAACAAGGCTATCATGGAGCCATGTCGGAGTGCATTTTCTTTTTACATGATATTTAGCAGTTAGCAGTAATGTTTGTTTTATCAGTTTCAGACTGTTTGCAAACAAGGTTGGGAGTTACAGGTAATGCTAATTTAGTATGCTAATGTGGCTAATGTGTTGCTGGTTACAAGTTCTAGAGTGACTGTGAAGGCAGTTAAAAAAAGTCTGATCGACTCTTCTTGTCTTGCTTAATGCACCTTATAATTCAGTGCAGTATGACTAAAGTTTAAAAACCACCACTCATTGACTGTCTTATATTATAAACTGGTAAGTTCTATTGTGCGGAAACTACAATACAACAATTCAGACTTAGATGTCATTGCATGCCTTTATCTTGCCCTGAAAGTATATAAAGTCTCCAAAGCAATAGTTTATGCTTTTCTAAATAGCTTATCTTTATATGCGTTAAATGCAAGAGGCTTTTTAAGAGGATTTATCTGTGTATTTTACTTCTCTTATTTCAGCAGGACTGTTACCTGTTTGCAATACGTTATTATTCAGGAACAATTCTTGTCAAACCAATGTCTTAAAAATTTGTCTTGTAGGGGGCATTGGGTAACTATGGCAACTGAAGGACTGAGAACACAGTGTTGTCTGGTATTTTTACAAACTTCACTGGAAGAAAAGTGCGCAGAAAAAAATGCATATTAAAATACTTTTTTAAACTCTTTTTACTGATAGCTTTACCTTTGTGATCAAGTGTGATCTGGAATTATACGGATAAACGACATTTTCCTGTTTTTACATTCACTGCCTCCGAGTTCTCCTTATGATTGCAAAGAGATTCCTGTGCTCTCTGGCACCAGCTCTTTTCAAACTCCCTACCACTCTTGTGTGAATTTCAAGAGCTATGTTGCCACTTTAAGGTACTTACTTCAGAACTAAAAGCAGCAAGACATAAGGTAATATTACAGACAAGCAGAAAAATGTTCCCTCCTCCATCACAGCCCAGTGTAAGACACAGCAGTAAAGAGATTTCTGGACTGAAAGCTGGTCACTGTAATTGAGACCAGCAAATCTCTTTTTATAGTATTAAGAACTTAAGTTTGTAGCTAGTTATTCTGGGATGTTATCAGGGGATAAGCAGATTACAGTCCCCAAAATCTGTATGCTCAGTAAAGCGGGAACCTTACAAGGTAGTCATTTTTAGGATGCAATTTTCAGTGACAAGGAGCTAAATAGAATCTGTTTATGCTGCAAATGCAAAAAAAAAAGTGATAATTTACCTACAGAAATTGAAATTTCAAGAGCATTTAAGGAGAATTGATGCAACTCTCTTAAGAGTTTATTAATGCAAACTCGTCTAAAGAGAAGAGGAAAGGCCTCTCCCTGTCTTGACATTGACTGGCTAGGACAAGGCTCATCAAATCCCCTGTCCGCTGTCAGAGTAAAGAGGAAGGAGGTCGAGTGGTGAAGTGACAGGTGTTTAGCTTTGAGTAGAGAGGCTCTCTGGACAGAGCCCTCAGGACAATTACTGGCCTCCTGGAGCCCATTTAGAAAAATGCTTACATGGAGACGATGAGAAAATCTACCTTCAGGCGTCGCGACTCCCAAAGATTAAAACAATTTGTAGAAACTTAAAAAACAATGTTTTTGTCCTCCAATTGGAAAAAAAAAATGGAAACATACAACCAACAAATTTATGTGTTGGTAATACCCCTCTCGCTCTCCTTAGCATGTTTACATTAAAAGTGGGGTCATCCGGACCCCACAAGACAGTGCACTGAACTTTTTTTTATCTTTGATTTTTGAGTTTCACTAATGTCCATGGCAGACAGAAAATTCTGTCCACATTTGTGATGGAAGGAATATATGGTTGGAGTCATCTGGACCCCAAAGATAGCGGAAGGGTTTTTAAACATCACTATGTGTTTGATTGGTTGAGTGTCCCTGTGTTAGTTGTATTAATTTTAAGCTCTTTCTGCAACTAGAATGGCCTAGAGCCTAATCTAAAATAACACTTAACACGCATCGACAGTCCCCACAATTAAGTTTTACTCAGATCATCTTTTAAACATCTTTTTAATTATGATTATGCCATTTTAGTCAAATGCTAAAAAAAACTTTTCTACAGAGTGGAAGAAGTTCTTTCAAAATTCACCTCTGAGTTGTGAGAGGAACTGTTGACCTACTTCCCATCATCTTTTGTTTACAGTCTCTCTTGTTGCTTAAATGTTGGCCCCTCCTAACATCAACCCACCAATTTAGC
This sequence comes from Oryzias javanicus, assembly GCA_003999625.1. NCBI lineage: Eukaryota > Metazoa > Chordata > Actinopteri > Beloniformes > Adrianichthyidae > Oryzias > Oryzias javanicus. The sequence continues at coordinate 21,715,220 of CM012441.1, forward strand.
CAAAATTAAAAAAAACAAAAACATTTTGTTGTTTTCTGCAGAGTGGCAGTAGTTCTTTAGAAATTTGCCTCCGAGTTGTGGGCTCAACTGTTGGCCTGTAGGTTGACCTTCACTTTCCTATCATCCTTTTCTTTACACTCTCTCCCAATAGCTTAGAGTCTAACATTAGTGCAGCAGTGCAACAAAAACGGAGAGCAATATTGGCGTAATCCAGCCGTACATTTTGAAGACAGATGCCAGGAAAATAAAAATGTACATGGATCTTTTTGTCTGCCAGTGGATCTATAAAAATTTAGCAGTAGGCGGTAATAAAGAAATACTCAGAACTTCAATCATAAACGTCATTTTCTTCATATTGTCATCCTTCATGATAAAAATGCTATAAGAACATGCCAAAACACCATAAAGTGATTTTTATTGAATAGGCCTTTAAGATTGTGAAACCACGTGTCTCCATAGTATTGGAAAACGTGAAATGGCACATGCTTTCTCTCACCACAGGGTCAGCAGAAGCCCCTCTGATCCATCTTTCCAACTCTGATTACTGATCTGATGAGAGATTAAGCAAATCTCATCTTGTTTTTAGAACATCAAATTCAGATTGAACCCCTCAGCGTGAAAGATTTCCATAACTGTTTTTTTTTTTTTTCAAATAAAAAAAAATAAGAGAAAAAAAACCCAGATTTTTTAAAAAAGGTAAAAAAGTTTTAAAGAGGGAAGATGTCTTTTTTTTGTTTGTTTTTTTCACAAGCCAGTAGGTTCTCCAAAACCACAAAGTGATGATGATACAGCAGTGGGAATATATGACCAGACACCGCCATTGTGATTCCCAATATTTTTTAATGAGTGTCCCACTGCCTGTGTAATCATCCTCTCAACCTGCCCTCCAGCTTTTACAGAGTAGAATTTAATTCAGGTTCCTCATCTGAGGGGCCGAGTTTTGCCATGTGAAGAACACACATAAATACACACTTCACACACTTTTCCTCCATTCACACTTATGGCTTCATTTCTCTTCATGGATCTTTCCTGCTGGAGCCTCAGACTCCGAGTAACTTTATTATCTGATCTACCATCTCTGGCTGCCCTGGATGTGGTGGGTGGGAGCCATACATATTAGAACCGTTTATTAACTTGCATTTAAAAATGACTGCTGATACAGGCAACAAGACGCAGCCCTGTAGTATATAAAGAAATTAATGAGACTCCATCATTTCATAAAAATCTGGCTTAGTCATGATTGGTGGTGGTATTAATATTTTACCTCACATTTTACTGACCTAAAATTAATAAGTTAAGATTGATCTTTTAATATAGCACCCAAGAAATTAATCTACAAGGCTACAAATAAGCAAATGTCTTCTAAGTTTGAACATTTCTTTTCTTTATCAGTGGATGGGAATAGTTTAAGGCAAGTAAGAGTTTTTAAATTGGGGATGAAATGAGCACAAGTCACCTTTTTCAAAGTCAAGTGATGAGTCAGGACTTAATTAAAATAGAATTTCTAGGTTCACAAAATGTTAATCTGTTAGTTTAAAATAACACACAAAATCAGCAATAGGTGTTCCGCACAATCACTGATTTAACATAAAAAGAAAACAAACGTTAATTGGATTTAACAGTCATATCTAAAATGTAAAAACAAAGGTAGCTGAGTTTGCATGTTTTCATGCATGAGAAGGATTTCTCCATGCTTCCCCAATCCATAAACCAGTTTCATGGGTTGATTGGTGACTAAATTGTCCCTTAAGAGTGAGTGGGAATCTTGTCCTGTGATGGACTGCTCGACCTGTCCAGGGTAAATCCTGCCGATGCCCTGAAGTATCTGGGATAGGCTCCAGCAACTCCCAAGACTCTGCACAGGACTGATCAAAAATAGAAAATGTGCCTAAGCTCTAGTTAAAAGAATCTAAATAACAAGATTCTGGCTTGAAAAGTCCAAGTATTACTGACTCTTTATTTAATCTTTTAAGTTAAAGTATTTTAAAACTGTAAAATGTTTACCTTCCTTGGGTGACATAATTCTCACTTTTTTTTTTACATATGTTTAAAAGTACAATTCTGAACATAGATACAGACATTTTTTAACTACTAAATTTTTTTGTCCATTTGAAAATTATTATTAATAATTACAAATGTTACTTTGTATTTATTCGTATTTTATTTATTCTTGTCTATAGCCAAAATTTAAACAAGTTAAAAGTGATGTTTAAAAATATATAATATTAATATAGACAGAATTATCTAAAAGTCCTAAAGCACAAAAATGTAAAACATACTCAACTCTAGTGAAATAAACATTCAGGTGGAGAGTATATGATTAAATCATGAGAAAAGATTTTAGGATTTTTCATTCAGTGGGACAGCTGGTCTCAACGGTAAGATTATAGAGAGGACGTTGAAAATACTCCTTTTCTTTCACTTTAAACAATTGCATTTAAGAGAAGAAATTATCTAATTGGGAAAAAAAAGGTAGAAAAAAAAGAAGAAGAAACAGGGAAGTTTGGCAGCTGGGGTCCAAGCAGTCTTTTCAGGCATTCATTATTTAGAGTGTCTAAAAATACATCAGAGGCTGGTTCCCTTCCAGCACATGGGGAATCTGAATTTCACAGCATCCAGCTCTGAGCTGCTCAGTCTGGGCTGACAAGCTGCTTCATCTACTGTACATCAAGGTAAAACATATGTGCTCATACACGTATATCACAGATGGACAAACAGAAGTGACATTTAGTAAAAAAAAAAGAAAAAAAAAAAGAAACAGTTGGGGGAAGGTAAAAGTAAGACATCAGTGATGTTTAAGTTTTGAAGGGACTTGTGTTGCAAAAAACTTCTTACAAGTTCCGTGCTGAATATTTAAAGATGTTTAACACACGGTTGCTTGTGCAATCACTTAATTAACACCAACAACACAACAATGTGACTTGATAATTTGTATACATGAAAAAAGAACTTGCCACACCAATGAAAAACTGCCAAGTGATCCAGATATGCCTCATCGACGGCCCCTTCTCAACATCACGAATCCCTGAAGAGTTTTACAGATTACCTCCTGTTAGGAGGAGCTCTGCGTCTTGGGAGCGCAGAAGCAGTCCATGAAATCAAACATCTAACAGGTCACAGATTGGGCCATGCATGCTGTTAATTACATCTGGGACAGAATATCAACTTAATTATTTCAGCTGTAGCTTGAAACGATGCCTCACAAATCTATTAGACACGTATGCTATGCAAGTCATGTACCGAGGTCCACGAGTCAATAAACAGAGCGTCCGTCCGGATTTACAAGCAGTCCTAATAACTGTGATTCAGGCATCGACAGGTTGTCGAACCGTTGCTTTGTGCCTTCTTCTGACAGGACTTTCAGGAATTTTGAAACTTCTTGCAATGGAATTCTAAACTAGTTTCAGTGATGTGCAAAGCGGCAGGTGGATAACATGTTGAAGTAAGTAAGAGAGAAAGAACAAAATAATTTAAGACAGAAAAACAGAAAAAGAAAGAAGAAAGGGTTTGAGTTTTAAAACACCTTTAATAATCATGCGACACTTTGCAAATTGCAGGAAGGAATTTGGAAAGTAAGAGAAAAACAACAATCAAACCATCAAAAATTCAACATAAAATATTTTTAATTTTAAAAATTTTAACAAAATCCTAAATTTAATTAATTATTTTGCAAAAACTAAACTCAATCCCCAAACAAGCTACCAAACGTCTTTTGAAAAGAAGTGAAATATCATCAGACCCATAAAAGGAAGAAAGTCAGTTGTCTCAATGAATAACCTTGTGGTTGCTGGCACTATCACATTTTATATCAGCAGTGGGAGGGGCACATTCCTCCTATAGATTTCTGACATACCCCGCTCTGGTATGTTCTAACAGGCTGCACACACCTGATCCAGGTAATCAGCTGTGAGTAAAGTAATGTAGTCAGGAAAATATGCAGACGTACTGGCCCTTGAGGCCTGAAGTTCCTCACTACTGTTCTGAACAGCATTCCTAAAGTGATGTTTAGTAGTGCTACAGCCATAATATTCCCAAATATATCAATCTAGGAACATATTCTGAGAGATTCTAATATTTTGGCAGATGACATCTTTTCTTCTCATTTTAGCTGGGGAATGAATCATCCTTTTTTCATCTTGCTGCATCATATCTTTTGAGCATCACACTGCTTGAAAATGGTAAGAGACCTTGAAATGTGTTGGAAAGCTGACACATACACAGAACAAAAACTTCAGATGAACTTTGTAAGCTTGCAAACTTTTAGCTCTGTAACTCACAGAAAAGATAACATTTCCAGACTCCATTGTATTACATGTTATACTGGCAAAAAAAAAAAGAGTGTAATTGCTGGATTTTTCAAAATAAAACTGTCCAAAACATTGATGTGTAGGATAATATGCTTCAGCTAAAGTCATTAGAAAAGTATTTTAGGAGGTATTAATGTCAGGATATAAACATTTCTTGCAATAATCAGGCATCCCATTAACAATTTCAAATTAAGCAGAAATTCATGTTGTAAAGTCACAAATATCCCATCTTATGCTCGTTTAAGCAGACTAAATGGGTACTTCAAAGGAAAAAAAATACAGATATTAAATTTAACAAATTCCAATCCAGTTACATTTAAATTTAGTGGAATTCTTCATGTCCAAAATTTGTTGAAGAAGAGTTATAATTAAACTATATTGTACATCGGGTTCGTCTTTGTGTATATTTATCACAGTCTAAAACAATTCCTCAAAACTACTACTTTGATTGATCCCAATTTGAAAGGAATTTTTTTTCAAACTTGAGAAACTAAATGTAAAAAATATGACATTTGAATAAAATAATCCTATAGATTTTTGTTATTGCCATTTAATCTCAATCTAATAAGAAATAAACTCTAGTTGTAAGCTAATTTATTACAAAAATGAAAACATGATGGGCTAAAAAATGACCTCATATTAACTGGATTGCTGTAATCATCAAATAACTTAAATAAAAATACAGAAAACTAGCTGATCATTCTTGATTTGCACTATAAGTACCAGCTCGGTGTCTGAAGGAGAGGTAAACAGATCAATTTGGTGTGAAAATGCTCCTTGAAAGCAGCCTCACTCCAGCAAAGCCTAAATCATCATCATCCACCTCACATATGCTCTTTCCCACAGAGTCTGTCAATCCTTTCACTACGCTATGCTAATCTGTATCAAACATCTTAGCCTGCATGTCAATTTTTTTTTTTCCTAACCTCGGCCCTGTTTATCCAAAAAAAAAAAAAAATACCAAAAACAATTGCAGCCTGCCTATAAGCAGAGAGTGATACGGACCACAGCTTTGAGGGAGGTAAAGCTCGACATGGGAGAAGGGACCAAGGAAGAGAAAAGGAGACCACTTCAAAGAGTGACTGTGAGCCAGTGGCTCAAAGAGCTGTTAAAGCTACGTGATGTGAAAGCTACGGCTAGATCTGTCTGACAGAGAAGATCGGCAAGAGGGTTTTTTTCCCTTTATTCAGACAGAAAAAAAAGAAAAAGGTTGAGGTGAATAATTTGAGCGTTACAAAAATACTTGATTTAGTACAAAATGTTTCTCTTACACTAATTTCATTTTGCAGCAGATGGTACATCAAGTTTGGTGTTTGAGCTGTAAAGACTAATCATTCACACAAATATGTCACTTTCATTGAAATGTTTCATAAACAGCAACTAAATGTAAGAATTTAGCTGTAATTTGGGCATAAACTTTACATCTGGAGTAGATTGGTCACAGATGTGACTATTTTGACTGCAAAATCTTTAATCTTTTTTTCTATCTATAAAGGTAAGCTCTATGCTTAATCTCCTGTTTTGCCTCATGAATAATGATAAACTGAGTGACTAAAGAATTTCTTTAAATTCCCAGAAAATAGAAATAAAGTAGAGCTGTGAAAGTTGACGCGTTAACACACGCAATTAATCAAACCAACCACGATAATATATGTTAACGCCCTCAGGCGTCCTACCATTCAGCTGTGAGATGAGCAAAATAAAACTATCTAAAATAAATTTAAACTTTTTATTATATTCTGTGATTGAGATTTTGTTAAATGAAAGAATTAATATGGTATTTATTTGTAGTTTTTGGACAAAAGTGATCTTTTATTTTAATAAATAGGTGGGAGATAAACGTTGAACTGCCGGCTGCAGCACAGAGCGAAAGATCTGCAGTGGTGGGGGGAGCCAAACTGAGCTGTCTGCTATTAAAAATCCAAAAACGACAAAACTGATCATTATTTTATTTTGAAATGGGGACCGACAATAATTTTTCTAAAATAACAAGCACAGTCATTGTCTAAAATTGCGAAAACTCTGCGAAAGCCCCGCCCGCTGCTGTTGCGAGCAGTTCAGAGTGGACATACATGCCTCCACCTCAGAGCAAATCCAGCTGGATCAAACTTCACCTCCAAATTTGTCTTTCATTACTTTTCACAAACACAATAAGGAAAATGTGTGAGAAAAAAAAAAAAAGCTGGGAAAAAAAATTGAATAATGATAAAAAAGAAACAAAAAAATCCAGAATTTCAGGGAAAAATGTCAAATGGACAACAGTGCTCCTAGGATAAAAATTCTTATTTCTGATAGCTGGTGTTCCAAAGGGTTCAAAATAAACATTCTAAATGTACAATTTTGCGTGGGAGTTTATATTGTGATTATTTGCAAATAATAGGTGGCTGGGAAATACTGTAACTAAAAAAAATATAATAATAATCTTGATAAATTGTGATTATTTTTTTCCAAGTTTGCGATTGATTAGCTACCAAACAAAACCCTTAAGAAAAAGGATGTCAGAGGAATTTTTAAGTTGTAAACTCTGTATTTTCTTTAAAACATTTTTATAATTGCTTTTTCATGACTCTGTTTTTATATTCTGTGTTTTACTGTAAAGCACTTTGTTTTTTATCTTGAAAAGTGCTATATAAATAAAATTATTATTATTATTATTATTGTTAAAAAAATAGGTTTGGCCATGAAACAGAAAATATATTTATTTCTTAAACTTAAACCTTCCTGTTTTTGGTTTTCTTTTTTTAGTTTCCACTTTTTTGCTTTGGTCAGATAAGACTCCTACGTCCTATAAACACACATTTTTAGTAACAAACCCACATTTTGATGATACTGTCCTTGAGCTACAGTTGTCATGTATTGCATCTCTTCTTTCTATGTTCTCTTTTCTGTGTTCAAATACTGTTGAAGCTCTATCTGAAATTCAATACAGTCTTTAAAAACCTTCAACACCCTCTTGTTAAGGTCATGGTAATGAAAAGCATTATATGATATTTTCAGATAAAAATTGCATGTTGTTTTCAACTTGACAGATTTTCAGATAAATTATTTTTCAATTTAACTGCAGTTCTTAGTGTTTTTGTCATTGCTCCGTATTGCAGAAGCAATTTTCAGACTTTAGCCTTTGTCGCTGGATTTCTGAAACCGCCTTTAAAGAGGGGGAGTATCTGAATGGCAGTGAACCATAAGCTGCTGTATTGACGTTTCTGATGAGCTGTAAGGGCTGAACTACAAAAAAAGGCAGAGATCTATCGTTTAATTTCAAAATGCTTTAAAGGTAACAGTGTTTAAAAATGTACATGAACATTTTGGCAATGTTGAAAAGCTTCAATCTGTCTTACATAAGATCTTTAATGATCATATTTATCTTTGTTAGCAAACAATGAGACAACCAAATAATATCAATACACAACACAAGAACAATAAGGTGAAGTCTGTTCTCATGTGCTTTGGTCTACAAATGTTGCTTACAGCAGAAACTTGTCAAAGATAAATAGAGACTCCCTCTAAGTCAACATTGGGATGGGCGCATCAATTCTTTAACATTAGCTTTTGACTTCTTCAACAGAAGCTTTAGAGCTCTGAAGTGGAGCATTTCACTCAGCAGTCTCTTTGTCTAATTCTTCTTCACAAACTTCATTCATCTACTTAAAAATAGACGAGTGAACAGCTTTTGATGGGGTTTATGCGAGTATGATCTAAAGTTAACCAAGAATGTAGCTTATTTTTCTAGCACTCCCTGATTAATTTTAAACTGAAGGGAAATATGTTATGCTCAGCAATCAGTAACAGTATTTAAACCTGTGTCGTTCATGTGGCCTCATCTGCTCAGTCTCGAAATGGCCTTTTTCCCATCCATTTTCAAATTAGATTCTTTGTGAAAAACAATACGGATTAGTGGAAATGTTTGCCTCTCAATTATTTCATTCCTTCTGAAAAATACAAGCAATATATCAATGTAATTTTTACTAGACAGATGGGCAACAAAAGACGCAAATAGCCAAAATAAAGGGGATGATGCCAACAGAGTGAAGGAATAAAAAGAGGTGAAATGGGGAGAGAGGCTACTTGGAGCGGAAATTCCTTCAGTGCCTCTGCAGCCTGCCACCTCATATCAAGAAGCATTCACTGACAAATAGATGCAGGAGAGCCCAATAATAGAAATGTTCAGAAATAAACGCTTGGATGAAAGGGGAGGATCTTCAGCTTGCAAGTCAATCCGTAAGAATGACAGCAGAGGGGAAACAAAGGGTCAGCCATCTATACCAATAACTGGCCGTCATAAGGACTGACATAAAGTAAGAAAACTGCTTGAAATCTGTTCGCAGACTTTAGTGCAGTTACTATAGAAACTTGGGCCTGTTCTTGTTTTCTAAGGCAGCATATCGAATAAGAGCTTTAGAACTGTACAATGACGTTCCACAGAGATGTCAATAAGAAACAAAAAGGAAGTATGCACTGGCGATCCATTTAGCTTGTGACCATGTTGAAACGGTACATTCTTTAAGCAGAAATGACATTTCATTGAATCACAGATTTGCTGCAGTAAAATCAACTTCTTTTGTTCAATACATGACATCTAATGTTAGTAATGCCAAGGAAATTGTATGTCTCAGCTGCAAACAAGAAGAGACAATAAAAATAGAAAATGCCGCTGTTATGGGGGATGCAGTGTAAGACTTTTCAAGGTAGTTTAGATCAAGTATAAATGGATATTTTATTTATTTTTTATTTCCTGCTTTGGTAAGGAGTTTTAGAATATCTTCAATAACTCCCCTGAAGCGATCGATCTCTTATTTCCCTGAAACTGTAGTTCTAACCACTAACTGGAGACCTCTAAAGTTTTATTGTAGTAAGAAAAAATAATTGTGTGAATGCTTCAAAGAATTCACAGTATAGTGATTCTCCTGCGCCTTTACGTATATTATTTGGCGCATAAAAACTCAATCTCAAATTCAACGATTTCAGGTATCTTGATATCAAAACATTCAGCTCATTAAGGACATTATATTGACAAATATATATATTGACAAATATTGAACAAAATATGACCCTTAGGAAATGAATGAGAAATTGCTTAGATTCTTCAAAAACATTTAAATTTGTGAACTTCATTATATATTTCAAGCTATATATAGAGAAACCATTCAAACTTTAAAATGTTCAGCCACTGCTGAATTTTTAGGCTAATTTGGAATTTAGCTTTTATTTTAGCAACTTGCTAGCTGTTTTGGCAAAACTAGTCACTTTTCCAGTTTTTTAGGCTAATTTGGAGTTCAGCTAATATTTTAACAATATGCTAGCCGTTTTTAGCAAAATTAGACTTTTTTCTCTTTCTTAAAATAATTTGGAGTTTATCTAATGTTTTAGCATTATGCTAGCTGTTCTGACTGATTTAGACATTCTTCCAGTTTTTTAGGCTAATTTGGAGTTTAGCTAATAGTTTAACAATATGTTAGCTGCTTTGGTAAAATTAGACATTTGTTCCCTATTTTTGTGTGGCTAAATTGGGATTTAGCTAATATCTTAGTAGATTTTGGCTTCAGGATTTTCAGCTAGTTTCACCATTTTTAGCTTATGCCATATATCTACTCTATTTTTATGTTAGCCTACATAAAACTGTACATTCCAATAGAGGTTACCCACTGAGGATTCTTTGAAAAGACCATGTATTTCTCGTTTTTTTTTATTTTTTAGTTTAATACTTAATCAACACAATTTATTTTCTCTTGTGCAGTTACTCTCCCTGTCATCAGCTTAGTTTTGAAAAAGTGGCCTTGAGATATTTCTTCTATCAAATACTTTTTTTTTTTGAATTGGCTCATTCGTTGGCAAAGACTTGAATAACGGTCACTGAAGGCCACACCGGTCAATGGCAGTGGAAAAAAAATGACGGTCACTTTAACCAATGGCATTTTGATTCTACTTCAATAGAAATATATTATTCAACTAGAAATCCCACTCCAATAAAAATTGTGTTTTGGTACTTTAAACATGTTCTTGTGACATTTTTGTCATGATGGAGGGCATATATAAAGAAAACTTATTTTTAAATTGCATGTCTGTGTACTTCATTGTTCATTGTGAAGGCATCTGCTTGTAGACAACTAGTTCCAATAGATCATGGGTATCCAAAGTTTGGCCACACCAAAAGTCATCTTTTGGCCCGCCAAGTTGTGGCTGCAGAAGCCACAGAGTGTTTGGTTAAAACCCTTACCCGTTTCTCATTAGTTGTGTTTCCATTAACTCTGAAATTTTGCAAATTGGAATTTCGATAATAAATTCTATTAATGAAAACACCACAATTTAGGGAAAAAAAACTAAAATTTTTCAAAGAAAAAAGTTTTTGTGCTTAGAGGAAGTGGCTTTTAGGGCGTATCAGAAAACAAATTTTTCGCAAAACTGTAATGGAAACACTTTTTTCAAAATATATGCGCTAACTAGTATAAAGGGTCTATCCTGAGGGCAGCACTGTGGGCACCACAAGAGGTCCCACAGTGACACAGCTCATTATAAGTTGCGTATTATACGGAATCGTACAGCTCCTCCGTAAAATCCAGGCTTGATGAGACTGTAAATGGACTAGCTGTGCTGCACGCACGCGGGGTGCGCGCCACACTGCAGGAACATCACCCAAATGCTCCCTTTTAGTGAATGACATAAAAAAAATATTTGTTCTTATCCCTTGCCGTGTTTTTAATGACTTATCGCTTAAGTTGGTTTGTGCTTTATCACAGAATTATGATTTAATGGAAACGCTGTCATTTCAAAAATGTGTTGTTTTTTTTTAATTCCTCGAATTTCGATAAAGTTTTGCACAAATGTGTAATGGAAACTCAGCTAATGATTCTCTATGGTGTTCCAAAACTATAGCTGTAATATACACTGCCCACAGTCCTGCCTACAACTCAGAGCATAATTTCAAATAATTTTAAAATATATTAAAGGATGATTGTAGTTTTTAGCCCCTCATAAACCCAACATTAGCAGTGCAACAAAAATGGTGAGCAATATCGGAGCTATATAGCCGTACATTTTATAGCCAGATACGAAATGAAGATGTACATAGATCTATTTGTCTACAAGTGGATGCATGAGAACGGCGTGAAGCAAGGAAACTTTTACCCACTCGTTTCAGTTGCTGCGTCACAACTTGGAGCTTTTTCATACTGCATTTTATTCGTCTGCTCCTGATTCACTATGATTTGAGTAATGAAATACTCACAGACTAAGTGCAGTCTTAAGCTTAAATTTTTAATAGATCTCGTCCATCAGGAGAAAAATGCAACAAGAACATGTTAAAAACATAATTTTCATTGAAGTGGGTCTTTCATAATATAATCTTGTATTCTTGGATGGACCAGCATTGCTCTCAATCTTGAATGTTTCACACTTGCAGACATGAACAGTCAAAGGCTTTAGAGGAACAAAACCAGTGACAGAAAGAAAATGCAATAGTTTGCATTTAATCTGTGTACCTGTAGGGTTAGAAATATGTCCATGACACAACTTGATGTTGATTCAATTTGCCCACCCGTAATCTTTGGATTCAATAAAACTTGTGACACTATCGGTTTTTGGAAAAACCCCAAACAGACATCTTAAAACGAAGCTTATACACCTATCATAGAAGACTGTCATCCTTTATTTATCAGAAAGTCTATTGGCTTCCCACACAGCACAGCAAATAAAAAAAAGAAAAAAACACAAGGATGTACGGCTTTAACTGCAACCTATGAACATGAAAATATAGCTTATTTACTACTGATTACCTTTAGTAAATGTTGTATTCATTCCACAGACGTGAGATTAGGATTATTTCTGCTGGACAGTAAAAAACAAAGAACTTTTTGTGTTTTGTTTGAAGATTTCGTTAGAAGAACTGAAAGCTGTATAACAAACTGCAGGAATGCAGTTATTACAGCCTCTTTAAAAATGAATGATTGTTTCAGAAACATCAGAACACACTTTTTACCCTCAGGGGTTTTACCGTTAACAGATCCAGGCTGCAAAAGGCAAGTAAAGCAGTTTATGGTTTAAAAACAAATTAGTCTTTTAGTAAGTGTTACAAGACAATAAAAAGGCAATGGGGAAATAGTTTGCTCAATTAATAGTTGTTCTCTATTTGTGTGAAAGCTGTGCTTCTTTATTTTTTAAACACTAATATAACCTTGCTGGCTTGCATCAAAAATGGGCCTTATTTAACACATTAAATCACACTTTTCACACTTTGGGTTTAAGATCACCTGTTAGCTTTTTTTTTTTTTTTTACAGCGTTAATCTTCCTAAACATTTATTGAAATATAAAAATCTAAAAACTAAAATACACAGGAGTTTATGGAGCTCATAAAAGGAAATTAAAGTAAAAAAAAAAGAAAGCGAGATAAAAACAAGAAAAAAGTAAACAAAATCTAATTACTATCTGGTGTACACCATATATCAACCATTTTTTTTTTTTTTTTTGGTTACATTTTTTTTTTTTACTTTTTTTCTGGTTAATGTCTGAAGTGCACCAGATGGCAGAAAGAAAAAATTTTTTTTTTTTGATTGAAAAAAATGTATTTATTTTTTTTACTCCGATGTCCCTTTAGGGGCTCCGTAGAATTTTCCCTATTACCATATAAGTTACCTCAATAGATTTAAAAATAAAAAGGGATCTAAAAAAATCTCAAGTAAAAATCTAAAATTCCTGAAGCCTTTGAAAGCCTCTTTTATGTGTTAATGAAATCCACAGACACATTATGACAGTCAAATTAGCTGTCCTAATAATTTTAAAATTATGTTGGTTTTTGAATATGTCATTCAGTGAGCTTATAATGTGCTGATATTTTAAATGACCTGGAGGGATTTTATTGAAGTTTCAGTCAAACATGAAGCCGAGGAACTATATTGGTATGGAAGCGTGTAACCATGTGCCCCAGCCTTGTCTTACAAAGATCCTCTCACCAATCTACAAAAAAAATCACAAGACTGTTTTGATTGTGCACACTAAAGAATGTGGCTTCTTGTTCCATCTAAGATGGATTAAAATCCTCGGGTGTGTTCCTTCCTCTTTGTCCTTCCTCCTGTTGCTATGAGCTCAGCCTACAGGTTTTCCCTGAAGAGCATTGCGTTTGTTAAAAGATGATTACTAGGTAATAGTTTAGTATATCACCTGACTGATGTAAATCCAATAAAATGCTGAAGGCGCACACACAAGTTGTCCTTCAATCAGCCGCCACACATAGAGCCAGCACAAAGAGCCCTCCACATACGAGCATTAGAATTGACAAATAACCCAGGGCCACCACTGTCCTGGTTATTGCAAGTTATGTGGAGTGTCAGGTTGGAGCTCATATCCTGCAGAGTAGAGATGAAAAGGAATAAGATTATTCATCCCCGCTTGAGTCATAAATATGCAAAAAACAATAAATATTTCAAAGAGAGTTTAAAACATATACTTTGGGATATAAAATATATTTCAGAAAATAGTTATTCACTTAAATTATTGATGCTATTATTAAAAATATATGAAGTGACTAAATAAAAACAACATAACTGAAAGACCAACTCTAATAAAAATCATGTTTTTAACATATTCTTTTAGCATTTTTCTTATCATGGATGACAGAGAAAATGACGAGTAAAAGTGTACCTCTGAATATTTCCTTATTCAGATTATGCTGAATCGGACCAGACGAAAAAGTTTGTACTTGTAACTAGTGCCGGGCAATAAAACGATAACGATATATATCGCGATAGATCTTTTTCTTGTTAGAGGAATGAGCCTATTGCAAAAGAATTTCATTTTGAAGGGTCTGAAATTGACACTCATCATTTGCAAGCACTTTCTCCTCTTTGGCTAGTAAAAGAGTTAATTATCATGTGGTGAGTAAATGTTTGCATCTAACTACTTGTGTTTGTTACCTCTTTTTTTTTGTACCTTTGCGTTTTTTTCATCTGCGCGCAAGGTAAACAAACCCACCCACAACACTTCACGGTCACGTCTGCTAATCTTCTCCGTGTAATGTTTGATTTTTACTGATGAAGTACCGAAACATCTGCTGATTTTTAATAGGAGCAAGTCAGAACTAGAAGACAAACCCAAACCCACTGGACTTTTAGCAGAAACTAAAAGTTTAACAGAAAGTGTTGATTTGGTGACAAAAATGATGCTAATGCTAACAAGCTCCATGTGTAGCCATGATGTGTTCACGGACCAGTCACAATATTTCACTTACCTGACTTTTAAGATGTGGCAGATAAATACAACAAAATTGATTCATAGGATATTTGTTAAAAAACAGTTTTTCACTATAATTGTAGAATTGAATCCACTGTGTACGAGCACCGAGTGTTACTCGAAAAACTGCAGCCTGTGTCAGAGGTGTAAGCTTGTTTGTGGGAGACACAAAAGGATGATGGGTAATGAGGGAAGGCTCAATCCATGTCAATGGCCCCAACACAACCCTGAAGCAACCACTTTGCAGAAATTTTGTCCGAGAGAACGACAGGGTTTTTGATTTGGGCTAAAAACGGCATAAACGTAATTTTAAAACCTCTGGGATTAAAATAGATCAAAAGATGATTGACATTTAAAAAGTGAACATATTTCTGTAGAGAATGCTTATCAAATGAATATGTAATAAGTCTCACAAATCATATAGTTATGTTTAAGTCTCAGCTCTGCTCTAAACTAACTTGCCAGTGCATGAAAATTAATTTTAGAGCCTTTCGCTTCTATTTTAAAGGTCAGCAAAGCAATTAAATCAACTCAGATACGTCTCCTCCGCAGCTGCTGAGTGACACACATAAATAGAAAGGTGATCACCTGAGAGCAACCTTTCCTGTTGGAGGCCGTCACTGGCTTGACTGGTTTTCATCGAAACGCGCTGCTTCTGTATGAGGATTCCACACGTACCACGGAGGTAGGTGTGTTGAGTCTGTTTACGGAATGAAAGCTTCACCGTGCGCATAGACCTGACAAGCACTCATGTCATCCTCCTGTCCCACAATTCTGAGCTCCTCTCTGGCCGTCAATGAGCCTGTCAGGGTGAGGAACAACCCTGTCAGGAGTGCTGTTTGGCTGAATGGAAAGATGGATAGATGGACGGACAGATGGGTGAGTGGATATATCGGTCTGTGTTCCTCAGTTATGCCCCTCCAGTGCAACATTAATCGAGCCTATTTAAACTGATCAATTTTTTGCCTCCATTTTACCACTGAAACTAAATTGGTTTGTTGTGTGGCTGCGAGCTTTTTTTCCCCCCTGTAGCCTCGGATTATTACAATCTAAAACTTTGAAAACTAAGAGCTATAAGGGTGTCCAACTAAAATAGAAATCGATAACAGCAGTGCTTCATTCAAAACAGATGTAAAAACAAGACTTTGTTATTCTTTGGAAATATCTAAAAGAAAAATGTTTTTTCATAAGTGACCCCATGGGTTGTTTTTCTTTGAAATCTTTGAAAATAGAATTATTTCTAATTTTAAAGACCAGGTATCCTTTGCATGTTTCTAAGCATGTATTTTTTTTTTTTGTCACTACCCCGCTTTTTCATAAGTGGGGTCAAAAACGACCCCAAGCGTTTGCTATGGAATCTCAAGGGTTGGGTCTAGGAACTGTTGATTCTAATCAACTGTGACTGTCAGTCTACATTTACTGTCACACTCACACATCTCTAATGCCAGCAGTGCCACCCCCCGAGTTCATTTTCACACTGAAACATACATGTAAGCTTTATCTTCATTTTTTTCCGTCCTAGAAAGAAAAAAAATTGGAAAAATTAGCAGGCCTCAAACTTAACAATGGACAACATCTTTACTGATGCGCCCATAGAAAGATCTGAACGTGTTGGAAGCCTTGCGACAGAACTCATTCGGGTCATTTTTGACCCCAACTTGTGAAAAAGTGTAGGCATTGGTAGGTCATGCATCTGCATAAAACACTGGACAGCTCCACCCTTCCCTCTTCATGTTCCAAAGAGGAAGTACCTGTGGGCTCCAAGCAGTCAAAGTCCAATAGACTTCCATTGAGAAATACACAGTTATTACACAGTCATTCCATTTGTCAAAATAACCATTCTAGCTCTAAATACAATCTTTTTAACATCCTCTTTCTAATTATTATTATTTTTTTATTATTTTTTTTTTTATCACAAGTTATTCAAGTGATGAATAGACCAATCAGATGCCTCCAGAAAAGCATGTGGTGCCCGCTGGCCCCACCTCAAACATTTGATTAAACTTCTTCTCAGTGGAAAGTGGTGTGGACTCCCAAAAACGGCTGATTGAAAACTGTAGATGGCCTAAAAAAGGGGCTCAGACCGACTCCAACCAATCACTGTCATCTGGCTCCACTTGTAATGCGAAAAATATTTACTTCTGAAGAGCCTGAGGTAAGGCATTTTCTATGGGTGGTGTTGTCCAGTGATAATATACTACTCACAAAAATTAAAGGAGTACTTTAAAGAAACACATTATATACATTAGATCTCAATATGAAGTTGGATATCTATACAAATAACGACAGGGCAGTGTCTTAAGAACAAAAGGATGCCAAGTTTTTTGATGGAAATAAAAGTTTTCAGCCTACAGAGGGCTCAATTGTGTAGACACCATAAAATCAGAGTGAAATGAAGATGTGGCAGGCTAGTCCATTTTCTCCAAAACTTAATTTCTGCAACTCAAAATGCTTTTCAGTATCGTGTGTGGCCCCCACAAGCTTGTATGCATGCTTGACAACGTCCCAGCATGCTCCTAATGAGACGACGAATGGTGTCTTATGACATTTCCTCCCACATCTGTGTGAGGGCATCCCTGAGCTGTTGTACAGTCTGAGGAGCAACCTGGGGACGCCTAATGGACCGAGACATAATGTCCCAGAGATGTTCTATTGGGTTTAAGTAAGGGGATGGTGAAGGCCATTCAATTGTTTCAATTCCTTCATCCTCCATGCTCTGCCTGCATACTCTTGCTACGTGAGGCCGGGCATTGTCGTGCATTAGGAGGAAACCAGGACCTACTGCACCAGCGTAGGGTCTGACAATGGGTTCAAGGATTTCATCTGGATACCTTATGGCAGTCAGAGCACCATTTCCTAGGCAGTAGAGGTCTGTGAGTCCCTCCATGGATATGCCTCCCCAGACCATCACTGATCCACCACCAAACCTGTCATGTTGAACCACGTTGCAGGCAGCATAACGTTCTCCTTGTCTCCTCCAGACTTTTTCACGTCTATCACAGGTGCTCAGGGTGAACCTGCTCTCGTCTGTGAAAAGTACAGGGCGCCAGTGGCGGACTTGCCAATTCCAGTGTTCTTGAGCAAATGCCAGTGGAGCTCCACGGTGCTGGACAGTGAGCACAGGGCCCACTACAGGACGTCGGGCCCTCAGGCCACCTTCATGAAGTCTGTTCCTGATTGTTTGGGTAAAGACATTCACACCAGTGGCCCTCTGGAGGTCATTCTGTAGGACACGAGCAGTGCTCAGCCTGTTCCTCCTTACACAAAGGAACAGGTATGGGTCCTGCTGAGGGGTTGAGGACCTTCTACGGCCCTGTCCAGATCTCCCAGAATAACCAGCAGTCTCCTAAAATCTCCTCTATGTTCTGAAGATTGTGCTGGGAGACACATTAAACCTTCTTGCTGCAGCACGTGTGGATGTGCCATCCTGGAGAAGTTGGACAACCTGTGCAACTTCTGTAGGGTTAAGGAATCTCCTCATACTGCCAGTAGAGATAATTACAAAAGCCAAAATCAGCACGAGTGGAAAAGCATCCAAAAAAGATCAAGAAGGAGAAACTTGAAATGACCTCCACATGTAACAGCAGTCCTGTTTTGAGGGCTTTCTAATTGTTGCCACTGAAGTGCACCTGTTGTTAATTCCATCAACACCAACACAGCTGAAATTGATTAACGAGGCCCTCAGCTGATTAACCAACAAGAAAATTATCAGACAGGTTTAATTTAATTCATGCCAGGCCCAAGAAAATAGGTGTTCCCTTAATTTTTGTGAGCAATGTATATATCTATGATTGACACACTACCACAAAACTGGTCGTCATGAATCATGAATGCCATTTCTGTGACCTCAAGTACAAAAAATTTACAAGAAAAGTCAGCTCTCCACAGCCTTTTTGTTTTAACATCATGCAATTTGTAATTAGTAGACAGACAGCCTTTATAAATGTACAACAGTTTATCCCCTTAAGGGCTTCTTTGCATTGACAGCACCATAGAAGGAAAGCATTAAATATGACTCATCTCACAATACCAAAGAAATGATTTTTTTCCCAGACACATTTCAAATGACTTCTTATTGGAAGTGTCTCCACTGGCCTGAAATCAAAAGCTCTTTTTAGTATTATTTACTGCACAAATGTCAGCCTGCACATAATCCAACATGCAATATAATGAAGTTAACTTAATGTCATATTTAGAACCCTCCGTCTTTTTGGATTGGGTTGAAGGTAATTTCATGTGTAGGTAAATGCCAGGGGCATGGTTGCTCAGCCAGGTTAAAAAAATGAATGCGGTCCAGACCAAGCTGGGGGTCGGATTCAGTTGTGTCAAAACAGCAACTGGCTCAGTCTGTAATGAATCAGAGGAGAGATCATGATGCCGCATTGCATCATCTCGCCTACAGCAGAAAACGCTAAAACCCAATCTCCAGGAAGAACAACTATTTTGATAAAACAGGAACATCAGCCTTAAAAAAATCTGTTTTCTCAAAGAAAAACAACTAAGAGTACCGAAAATTCATGTTAGCCTATGAACTCATTAGTGGATATCGAACCAATGAAAAAAGAAGCAATGCCCAAACATATTCTTATCTTCAACTGTGTTTTTGTTTTCATTGAGGCCACTATCATAAGAGGATTAGGCCAGTTTCCTTGAATTCCTGGAGAATAACAAAAATGAAATACAAAAATGTGATGTTTGCAATCTTCAGATCTTCAGCTGTTGTGAAGTCACCGTATGTCCAATCACAAACTTTTTTTTTTTTCCCGCAACAAGATTCTGCTGCATTTCTTGAAAAGACTGACTTCAAAGCTCTCTGACAGTGACACGCTGAAGCTATGTTTGGCGCTGCCACCTCACAGCAAGACGGCTGATCTGTAAGAATATGTTTCTGTGTGTGACAACGTCTCCTCCCACAGCCTTTCTGCATGCATGTGGCCTTAAGCTGCATTGGCTCACTCACGGGTCAATAAGTCTTGAGCCCTGAGCACTGTGGGGGGGCTCCAAGCTCAAATTGTGCTTCTAATTTGTCTGCTCTTTTAACTTCCTTATTTGTCCGTGTTTCATCTCTTTTGTTGCTTTTCTCCACCTCTCAGATCCCAACCAGTCAAAGCAGATGACCCACCTTATTAAGTCTGAAGTGTTCTTGTGTTGTTATTGAAACCGTGTCACTCCTTTCCACTAGGGTCTAAATAAATTGACAGTATGTTTTTTTTTTCCCTTCATCATATGATTGAAAAGTCTTATAAAGTCTCCAGACATTGTGCAATGCAAAACCTTAACTTAATTGTAACAGTCTTAAGAAAATAAAAAGACCTTGTTTGAAAAAAAATTATTGTCTTCTTTACTGGCTAGAAAAACAATCTAAGTTTTCATAGCACCATAATCTAAGTTCAAGATCCACTCCAATGAAAATGGTCATTTTGGTGTTTTTAGTATGTCGTTTTTTTCTCACATCAGTATTTCTTTATTCAAATACCTGTTTTTTTATTTTATTATTAATAGTTATGTTAATAAGTTAAATTAAGGTTTTAAAAATGTAGTTTTATTATGTTCAATAAATGTTTATCCTGTTCAGTTAGCGACCTAAGGTATGTGTGAATGAGTTTGACACCCCTGCAAATGTGTCTTTGTTTTCCTCATCTGAGCTGGCATCTCGATCAAAACTGGAAGGCTGGATAGCAGCGAGTGTGCTCACTGTTTTTTGCTGCACCGTTACTGTTGGCTTGGGGTTGTGGGGGGCTGTAAGCTAGCAAGAGAGTATAAACAAATGGATTATGGGAAATGAGGGAAAGCTCATTCTGTAGCAGTGGACCTGCACACAACTTTGAACTGAATTTCAAATGAATACCTGTCGCTCTGCAGAAACTAATTTCTGGAAAAATTACTTTTTTTTTAATATAATTAAGAGACCACTGGGAACGTGTTTACAATTGATCAAAAGATGATTGGGGTGGGACTTCCAAAAAAAGAAATTATTTTATTTCATTCTTGGAGAGGCAATTTTTCATACCCTGCGGGCAGATTTTCTTGGAAATTTGAAAAACATTATTCAGATTTGAAAAGTTTGTAGGGGGGCTACTTGTACATCAATTTGTACAATAAAGTTTTTCATTTGCATGAATAAACACATTTGTGTTGCGCAGCTTCTTGTTTAGAGTTACTAACAAGTGCAGCACAAAAGAAAAGAGGGAAAATGAAGAATCAACAAAATCTAAGTTTTATAGGGAAAAAAATAAAATTAATTTATGAGGCATCCGTGGCGTTGTACATGAAACTGCACCAAATTTCAAACAAGAAAACAAGAAAGAAGTACAAGGAAAAAAAATATAAAAAATAATAAAAACAGCAAGCCATTTAACAACAAAAGAAAAGCCCACAGAGGACTGTGTTTGATTGCTAAATCTTATTGGCTACTCTGCTACCAGAAGAGGATAAAAGCTTGTCTGCAACAGCAGCTTGTTTCCCTGGCGATGCTGGCGTGCATGTGTTCGAAGCAAACGCACAAACACAGCTAAAATTTTATATTTAGTGCAAAAGAATCTGTATGTTTCCAGAGTTGTTTGAAATATGGATGAATAAAAATCATCTTTTCAGTCTGAGAAATAAATCTTCAAAGCTTTCCTCCTATTGCACAGGAAGCAGCAGCAACACTACGTCGAACCAGATTTTGACTAATGGTTGTTTCTTGTTTGATCCGCAGTACCTCAGAAACAGTCTTTTATGTTGTTTCTCTATATGTTTACTCTGTAAACAAATAAAGTGCTTCATATGGGAGTTTTTGCAGATGGTCGGATTTAGTATGCAGCACAAACCCATCTGATGTGCAACATTATCTAAAGGCTGTGACATACAATTTCCGCAAATTGTTATAAAAATGAACTCATTGCAGAGAACCGCATGCAAAAATTGGTCTGAATGCATGGGCGCTCCACGCTTAGTCACTGAGGAATTGCTTTTTTCTTAAAGGGCAGTTTGGGGCAGCATCATTTAAAGGGCAGTTTCTAAATATGTAAAAAAAAAATAGAGCTACAAAACCCACAATAAAAATAAAAATATTCATAAATTAACTCATTCAGATGAGAGCAAAATGTCCCTTTAGATGCAGCTGCATCACATCTGGGATTCTCAATTTCATGCAGCATTTTACTGCTTAATGTTGATGTTTTTTCTTTAGTTTTTGTATCCATTTAATTTTTAGCTCCCACTTCTGTAGGATTGTTGTCATCTCATGAAGATCCTCAGCACCCCCTCTACACTTTTTAAAAAAAAATAAAAAAGTTCCTTTGGTTAAATTTATGCAAACAAGCTTCTTCAAAAAGAAGGTGCATCATCATATAAAGCAGAATAAACACTCTATGCATAGGAGATGAATAGCAGCTTAACTTTGCATTTTGGAAACAAACTAAAGGGGGAATGACCTTCACCCTGCAAATTGCACGCACCGAAAAGATTAGTTGGAACACAAAGTGAAAAAATGCCCACATTTCTCCAGCAAACAGCTGCTGGAAAGGTTTAATTGGGACCCAAAGCGCAGGGAATGAATGCAATGCTAAGTACCTAATCACACTAAATTAACAGCATGAAAACATCATAATATGCATGCCGAAAGATAAGAACAGAAAGAGGAGAGGCTCCCGGAGAATAAAAGTAATGAGGAGAGTCCAGAAGACTACAGATGAGTACATTTACAGTCAATATCAACGTCTTGTAATCAGATAATACGATTGACAGACTGAACAAAATCAAGGTAACAGCTCACATCTGGCAGAAGCAGAAGAACAAATACTTTCTGATTGATTTGACATGTACTTCCCAGCATCCACATTCTGCTGTT
Source organism: Oryzias javanicus (assembly GCA_003999625.1). Lineage (NCBI taxonomy): Eukaryota > Metazoa > Chordata > Actinopteri > Beloniformes > Adrianichthyidae > Oryzias > Oryzias javanicus. Next base: position 21,737,580 of record CM012441.1, read on the forward strand.
TCCTAACTGATAACAGCTTGACAGAAGACTTGTATGGTGTCAATGCTCCAGTAAGCCAATTAAATTATTACTACACTGTTGATGGAGGAGGAATCTGCCTGTGAAGCTGTGCATTCTCTCAGAAGTAGGAGTAAATATAAAAATACAAAAATGAAATGTAGTCTAGATTTTTCAAAATAAAACCAAAATTAATGCAAAAATTGTGAGACGGTGAGTTTTTACTGTATCTTTTTGTTTTATCAAGCACACACTTTGGTTTTTACTCCTTACATAGCTTTTTTTCTGCCTTAGTTAAATATACATTTTAAAACAGGCTGTACGGTACGGTGGCCGAGACGGCTCACATGATTGCAAAAGCCACAACACAACGGCAAAAGCCGAAACACGAAGACAAACGCCGAAACACGACGGCAAAAGCCGAAACACGAAGACAAACGCCGAAACACGACGGCAAAAGCCGAAGCACAACGGCGAAAGCCGAAACACGACGGCAAAAGCCGAAACACGACGGCAAAAGCCGAAGCACGACGGCAAAAGCCGAAGCACGACGGCAAAAGCCGAAACACGACGGCAAAAGCCAAAACACAACGGCAAAACCAAAGGCACTCCAGCAAAAGCCAACACAGAACGGAAACGAATCAGAACGGAAGTGAATAATGGACTTTTTTCTTAACCTTTCATTCAGTTTCAAGCTATTGGTGATTCTTGAGAGATACGTGATTTGTTAAGGATAGGTGAGGGTGGACATTCGCGCGTGTTGCCCGCTTTTATTTCTTCTTTCAAAGCCTTCACGGAGAGCTTCGGGGAGAAAAAAAGGAGGGCGGAGAGGAAAACGGGATCTGTTTTTTGTCTGCCATTCTTTCTTTTTACCTATTTTTTATTACTTTTAAATACCTTCCACGTTATCGTCAGTGTAAACCCTAATACTGGGGTCTATATATATTTAAAACGTTTGGATACGCAAGCTGTGGTGGCCTAATGGGTAGCACACTTGGTTACAGTCCCAAAGGATTGGGGTTCAGGCTTGCGTGCAAGCCCATTATTCACTTCCGTTCTGATCGTTTCCGTTCTGTGTTGGCTTTGCTGGAGTGCTGGCTATTGCCGTTGTGTTTTGGCTTTTGCCGTACGTGTTTCGGCTTTGCCGTCGTGCTTCGGCTTTTGCCGTCGTGCTTCGGCTTTTGCCGTTGTGCTTCGGCTTTTGCCGTCGGTTCGCGTTTGTCTTCGGTTTCGGCTTTTGCCGTCGTGTTTCGGCGTTTGTCTTCGTGTTTCGGCTTTTGCCGTTGTGTTGTGGCTTTTGCAATCATGTGAGCCGTCTCGGCCACCGTAGTACGGAGCTCAGGCATCGCTCTCTGCATTGCAGCAAATACTTGCATCATTTCCTGTTTCCTTATTTTGGACGTTATAGTCGTGCATGATCATATTTAGTCATGGAAAGCAAACCATAGATGTGATACAAGTTTGAGGGTCAATATTAAACATTTTAATTTCAGAACTTAGTATATACAACACAGTTTAAGCTCCTATTGTGATTTTTTTTTCCCCTGATGGAACTACAGTATATCTTTGACCACACTGAAGTTTGTGATGGGGATTTTGAAGTAAAAACTGAAATCCAAAAAAGCAAACTATATAGACTAAGTACAATTTTACAAACCACATCAAGTGTTGATAATGTGTGAAGGACTGACAACTCATGTTAAGTAAAGTCAGGCTATATTACATTATGCATTTTTATGAAACTTGTTGGCATGCAAATCTGACAAAGCTCCTTCAGCACCAGCTGCCAGCACTCATCTCTGTTTGCTGCTCTTAAAAAGCTGCTGCAAAGTCATTTTTGAAAGGAAGCAACTAAAGAGGCTGACGCCACGATGATAAATCAGCACAGACCACTTAAGGCTTTGATTTCTGTTGTGTTGTAATCAAGAAAACAAGCAGAATGAACTACAATTTCAAAATAATAAATAAAAAAAAAAACATTGTTCTTTCTGAAGTAATATTAAAGGTGTCATTCTTGAGGAGGTAATGTCTGCTGGATTAGATCACGCTTTGATTCCAGCTCGTTTTGCATTTAAAAATAAAAGAGATTGCACAACTGCAGGAGCCTAACAGCCTGGTCCAAAAACGCAGAGGAAAGCCTTACTTTTCCTGAACACCCAAACCGTTCATTACACAACAGAGTCTACCACAGCTGTTAATAAACATAGTTTGTCCATCTGGCCCTCCCCTGATGCGCCTGTCCTTCATCGGTCAGGCCAACTGCATGAAGCAGTTTGTAATCAGATTAGGCAGTGACTGGGTAACCCGGGCTTTCTGCATCCTCCCATCTTCCCACCCCACTGTCATCAACATCTCTGTCATGTGGACAACCATGTGCCTGAAAAGAAGCAGATTAATATGTCAGCATGTGTGTGCATGTGTGTGTGTGAGAGAGAAAGGGTGGAGAAAACCAAAGACATGTAGTGACCCATTTACAGTGCATTAAAATGTCTTCAGGGCGCTCCGATCGATCTGAAAGCAATCTTTGAACAGATATCCATCTAAAATAATTGCAGTCATTGATAGATAAAAGGATGATAAAAATCCATTACTTTCTTTCTCAATAGAAAATGTATGACTTAGAAGATAAACTGTATGATTATTGATTGCGTTTTGTTTAAAAATGTAAAATTATTTTTAACATTAAAGGAAATTTCAGCTCATTGTGTTAAATGTTTTCATTACAACAGCAAATCTAGTTAGATCAATGCAAGTTTTCAAAGCACACTGAAAGAAATATGAACATGAGTCCTTCAGACAACAATAAACATTTATAGAAGTGGCTTCACTCAGATATGTATTTTTTATATTAAATGTTATAACTGCACGGTTTTCTCATAAAGCGTAACAGATAGCAGCATTTTATGTGTTGTTAAAAGGATTAGCAATCCCTCCATGGCAGTTTTAACAACCACAGGGGCCCAAAACATCCTCTTCTAAAAAAGGCCCCATAAATCTAGAAGGAGCCATGCTAGGAATGATCACCAGAAGAATGACAATTAGGTCGGCAGAAAGCCTCGGATGAAGCAATGTTTATGCAAGAACTGTCTTTTAAGGCTCCACGATCTGTCACCAGCTGATTGAGGCAAACAGGCTACAGTGAGCCAAGGTGGGCGGAGACTTTGCAAAGAATCATGGGACGGTTGAGGTGAAGTCATGCACGGTTAGCTGCTGATAACAATGTTTGCTTCTGTTAAAAAAAAAAAAAAAAAAAAGTCCCCATATTGATGGAACATGGATGCAGAGTGGGACAATCGGAAGCACATTTTATCAGAAGGCTTCATTATTCAAACAAATTCGCCTTCAGCTCTATAGCTGACAGGAACGGATCAGGAAGAACAAGGCAAGTAAACAGCCTTGGAATTTTATCAATTTTTATCACACCTTTAGTTTCTTAGGTAAGCTGAGAAAACCAGCTCCACTTGTTTGTTTGGTATTTATTTACACCAAAGCAGTATCATGTGGTGTTAAATCAATAGGTTTACTGCTCACAAGGAAAAGATAAAACTGTCTCCACAAGTATGAAAAATGCCAATTTTATTACAGCAGAAATGATCAAATCTACTGTTTCAGTGACTAGGAATGTGGATGTTTTGGTTTTCCCCTCTAATGTGAATAAATGTATAATATTTACTGCTATAAAATAAGAGTTTAACCTCCTTCAAACTCAAATGCAACCGTCTGCAATATCTTAACTCGGCTTCATTGCAATTTTCCCTAATAGCTTGCATACTTTTTTAATTTCATGCTACCCAATTCTCATCAATTTAATGCTCATTCTCCGCTAAAAAAATAATTATTGAACAATGTTGATAATCAGGAAGCGTCAAATATAATCCAACCCATGTGTTTCCAGCACAATCCTGATCAAACCTCCTCCAACGGTTCCTTCACTGATAGTCTCTTTTGTCGCTGCTGAAGCGGCTGCATTCATTACCACAGCCAATCATCAATCAACTCCTGGCTTCTGATCGTCTTATGCAGACATATGGAGGGCAGAAAGAACTTTGACATCTCAATAAAAATGATCGAAATAGTGTCGATTTTGTTTGTCCCAAACAGATTTTTTTTTGTTTATTTTTCTGTTGGTGGCAAAAAAAATAATATTAACAAAAGAAGACACTCAAATATTCCCTAATGAAACTTGACACAAGATAGAAGTAGCAACAAAATAAAATACAAGACATAGAAATTAGTGAAATGTATTAAAACGGTCAAAACCTGAAAAATTAAAAAATATAGATAATGAGCTTTGAGAGATGGGTATTACTAAAACTCAGCTTTGAAAACAGGAAATCAAACACACTAAAATATAATTATTTTTTTCAGGGTAAAGCTACAGAAAAATAAAGTAAAAAGAATAAGTAAACACAAACCAGATCAATACCAGAAACCAATTAAAAAAAAGATACTGCAAGACAACATATTAATTTAAAACAGAAGATAATCAATTAAAACTGTCATCAGATTGTATTCACAGGACAAATCATTTGTGGTGTTGCTGAAATGTGAGAAGATTGCATGAAAACGATGTGCAATCCCAAAGCCAAGCATCAATAAGACATGAAATTATTTCATTTTCAACAGAGTAAATAAGCGCAATGTTCATGCACAGAGATTTAAAGGGTCCATACCATTAAAAATCAACTTTTTAAAGTTTTAATAATGTTCATTCCTCACTTTAAACAACTCCAAAGCAGTATTTTGATCCTTTTACCCATTTCTGAGTAATCCTCTAAAAACCTGCTCTCTGAGAACCAGCCCCTCCCAACCCTTGAAAACGAGCGGGTTTTCACAGGCTGATGTCACAAAGTGAGAACAACCCCTATAAGGAAGTGTCTGCGCTGCCAGAACACCCGAGGCTAACACAAACACCCAATTTTTCTGCTAGCGATGATCAGCCGCTAGCTGAGCCGCTCAGCTAATTTTGCTGCTCAACCCTCTTAGCCATCACTACAACCAGTGTATTGATTTGGAGTGTAGGTAAATATTGATTCAGGGAAATATGCCAACATTTGTATCGATTAAAAGACTGCTAATAAATATTTAATTAGTTATTTATAAGGGTTTATAACATGTAGTTCAATCTTTTTTATGTATTCCACTTAATATCTTCTAAATTACCAAAAAAAAAGCACCATAAATTAGCTTGGGTAAAAGCAACATGTTTATAGGATACAGCTGCAGTGCTTATTTCTTTGATCATTAAAGGGTAACCAAACCGTAAATCGACTTTTTTTGGCCGTTGACCTCTATAAATAGAGCTCTAAAAGTGGTGCCTGTTGGTAACTGACACAATTTTGACAAATTAAAATTGCTCAATTCTTGAAAATATAGCAAAATACTGTCTGTGTGCCCCCTACAGGTTGAAATGAAGTATTACAGTTGAATTTTGTGATTGGTCAAACCATTATGTCCTACGTCATTTCAGAAGTGCCGTTATGATCCGCAGCTCCAGTAATGTTAACAGTCCTGTTCCACAGCCCCACCCTTCTGACTGGATTTTTATATTTTGGCTGGGGGTGGAGTCAGCCTCCAACTTCCCTGTTTGGTAACTCTTTAAATAACATGAACTTTACAATTTTTAATTATGTGAAATTTGTATTAATATTCAGATAATTCTTAAGTCCTAATTTTGAAAAAAAATAGTGAAATATTGTCTGGTACTTTCTTAGTACATATCGGGATATGTATTGTTTCATGACACGTGTATCGCGATATGCTTCATGTCATTAGAATCTTGCCAGTGCACACCCCTAGTAGTGGTGGCCGGGGCTACTAAAGGCAGATGTACAGTATATGCACAACAGTCTATGCAAAAGTTCAGATGTCGCTTGTTTTTTGTGGGCGAAATGAAGACACGATGCCGAGGCTGGCTCTAGGATGACATCATAAAATGGGTGGAACTGACAAGCAACGAAAGCCAGGTAAGAAAAAAACTCATAGTTTAGAACTTATTGTTCTTTAGTGTGTTAAAGGTAATATATGAGCATATTTATGGATTTAGTTTACTCTGAAGACTTAAAAACGCATGTTAAAGGCCATTAATGATAATAAAAAAAGGGTATATTATTATTTATCTGGCCTGAAGGAACATTGTCGCCTTACTGAACTACAGTCCAACTGATTTCATCCAGTATCTAGGAAAGCATTTTAAAGCAATGCAAAATCTAAGTCGAACAGAATGTGCTTCGATTATCTCCCCCTTGACGGGGAGGCACAAGCCAGGGCACATGATGGAGATTAGGAGCGCCGAGATAAGGAGCATCTAGCACGGTGCGGCGTCTAGGAGCTGACATGTGCGCTCCTCACCTGGTAAAGGGCTCTACAGCCCCTCAGATTCCTCCTGCCATAGCTTAGCCTGATCCATCCGGTTTCAGCCCTAATGTCTCATTGGCATTCAGTCACACGCTTGCAGCAAGCGGTGAATGAAGAGCTTGGCGCCAGCTCACCGTTATTAAGATTCTATAAAGCCAGCCGTTCCCCTGCTGCCACAAGCGCACAGTGAATCAAACAGCCAAGGAATAATAAAAGAGCCGAGGAAGGGATGAAGGCAACAGCTGGGCCAGCCAGTCACACAGTCAGGAAAAGGGATACGGCATGAAATCTGAAGCCGATCCAACTTCACAATATTTATACGGAAGGTTGTCGTTTTATATTAGGACCGTCTAAAAAAAAAAGATAACACATATGCTGCGAGAGGGGGAATCAGCAGTGCGAACACGTTAGTCCATTCCTCATGGGGTCATCTCCAACCCAATCACTCATCTTCAACATGACCTCTTCATGATTAACCGCATTGCTGGACAGCCTCCAATCATCAGCCACATAAATAGCCCCCCCCAGACTCATCAACACTTATGGCCCTCCACAACTTAAAGCCTCTTTCCAATCACCTGATAGACAAAACTAATTCAGATGTCAAGGTCCATTAGGCGAGAACTGCTTAGAGGTGACTTTAGCAATGATAGATGCGGGACAATATGCATCTGGATAACAGGGAGTGGCAATTTCCAAAAGCTGTTAAGAAGGGAGGATTTATGGATGCCGTGGTTATTGTCGAGTAAACATAAGCGTGTTCAGTTGCCGGGGCGGTCAGCCGCTGTATGGATGCTGGGCCTGCGGAAAAAAATGACACCTGAGCAGCAATCCTCTCCAATCTGCTCCAAAACGGTGACACACAGCCCTCACCTCCACTCCATTTACATTCTGCCCTCCATTCTCTCTATGGAGGTAAACACAATTACATGAAGAGAAGCCATTTAGGAAAACACGAGGGATTCAAATAAAAGCCTTTAGAGAAAACAAGAAATTTCTTTTGGAATGGAGTAAAGCGTAAGGAAGTCTGGGGAGATGGATGACACCAGTGTTATTATACAGCTTTTACAACAGTATTATGTACACAGAAACTGTAAGACAAGTATTTGGACGTTTATTGAATAAAGTTGAGCGATATGGACACAATACATCTAGGAAAAAGCTAATACATGATGGATTTGTGTGATGGGAGAAAAATAGGGCATGCAGCCAAACACAAAGAGGGAGAGAAGAAGGATTCTACACAAAAGAAGGCAGAGGGAACAGTGAGTAATGAAGGCCAATAAGACACAGGTCAAAGCAAAAAATAGCCAGTTTCAGTGCCTATTACTGTTTACCCACTCAATCAGAACGAAAGTGCACCTCAGACTTCTGAATTCCTCACTATTAGAGCACGCAACCTACACCAAAAAGGAAACAAGTTATTTTAAAAGCGCCCAATAAATACATATCAATGAAGCCTGAGTTAGAAAGCCATTATATGACCATTTGCACACAAGAAACCATTTATGGAGAGAGGTTTTAAGTGGACTGAAGGCACAGAGGAGACATCCACACCACCTAAGAAAAAAAAATAAATAAACAAGTCTCACATACACATCCTGAGGGAAATCACACAGTAAACACTGAAATAATATTTGGACGCTTTATGGGTTTGTGACCACTGCTATCACCAGCTACTGTAGACAATACAATTAGAATGATAAATCTTTAATGGTGAGGAGGCAGTTTTGCATAACGGGCTTTTCTTCCATATTGTATTGGTTCAAGTTGGAGGAATATAATGTTGACTTTACCATTCCGTCTCTATCCCCAGTCCCCATGCACATTCTTTGCTCATTAAATGCTGGCAATATGACCAATGTTCACTTTTCCCCCTTTTCCTGTGAGAATATATAGTGCATGAAATATGCACTGCATGGAAAAGGGAGGAAGCAGAATGCAGTTCTTTGTATTTTAAAAGACAAAAAAAAAAAAAAATCTCATTCTCCTGAAAACAAAAGAAACTTCCACATCTTTTATTTAACATCCACAATGACATCCCCTGCGACAAACTCTTCATCATCCCCACCCTGAAAGCGCACAGCTCGAGCAGCCTCATCAAGGATGCCGTTTGCGCTGAAATTGTTGCAGGTGTTCGTGGAGTGTGCGACAAGAGGGGTGCCAATTTGATTAGAGTGGGAATAATGAAGGACCAGGAAACATGCTGAGTTTTTTTCAACCAAGTCTGCTGATTTACTCCAATTCCACTGGTTATGGCGCACAGATCAATGCAGGGTCCGAGTCGGAGAAAGAAAAAAAAAACTTTTAATTGAGGACTTGGAGTAACAGAGGGAGCAACTTTTCTCCTGCTCGTTTTGTAATTAAATTATGCCTCCCCGGTCCTTTCCGTGACAAACTCAGACCCTTCCTCGCCTCTATTCATCTGCTAAAAGGCACAACAAAATGGGCTCTCCATTAATAGTGCTGCATTGCAGAATCAGAATGAGGAAATTGGGGATATGACACTTCTATTGATTCTGAAAGGGCTGTGTTATCAAATAGAATATTGTCATAGTAAATAGCATTCTTTAGATTCCACCTGGATTTAGTTTTACTGACATATTTCTATTCTTTGTTACAAAAAAAACATACAAATCGACTAGAAGAGCTTTAGGAAGATTTAGGTTTTTTAATTCTGTTGTTTATTTCCATTTAACTGATTTGTTTGCGTGCAAGGGAAGGAAATTCTTTTGCTTTTTTAATGTGATTCACTAAAAAAGTTACTTTTCTCAAGAGCAAATGCTGGGTTGGTGCAGTTAGTGACAGGAGGGTTATCATCATCTGCTGTGCTCCCGTTCTGTGTGTTATCTTTTAAAGTCAGAGTCTCTGATTCTTCCACCTCTGTCACAGAATCTCAGCAGCACATCTCAGAATAGACTTCAGGTGTTTCTCATGGAGAAACAAGAGTCCCGTGAATGTCACACTTAACTTGCCTTACAGAAAAAAAAAAGAGAATTAAATTAACAAAGAACTGTAAACCAAAAACAAGAACGCTATCATAGGAGTTCTTCTTGGTCCATGCTGTTCATCTTTTAATATATTCATAATTTGCATCATTTGTTGTTATTATGCATACGGTAAATCCTTTCCTTTTCATACACAAAAGTTATACAAATTATAGTGTAATTATGAACTCTGACAAACAAAAGTCCAGACTAAAGCAATTGTATCTAACAAATGAACACCATACAAGGGAATGAATTGTGTTTTTTAAAACCTTTTGATTAAGTCTTTAAACCTTGAAGTCTGTTTGTTTTTGAACATTTTTATTAAACTTGTAAAAATCAAAGTTTTAATTGCTTAAATAGTTGGAAAAATTAGTTTCAACTCACTTTCATTTTAGTCAGCATTTATTATTGATTGCACTGTTTCTTTAATGTCTCTATACAGCATAACATCATAAATGTGGTATTTCATTCTATCAGATGTAATTTTTTTCTTCACATTCAGTTTATAATATGAAACAATTTGAAACCGTCTTGGCAACCGTCTTAATTTTTTTTCCTTTCTTCTACTAGCAAATGCCTAATCTGTTCCCATTCGCTTCCTTCGTCATAAAGAATTCATGAAACTACTTGACGACAACAGCAGTATGTAGGTAACAAAAAGTCTGACCCTTTAGTAAGATTCTTCTCAACAGACATCAGGTTGGTTGTGATTCCAGCATTAAGTCAATGAAAGTATAGTTTTAATGACATCTGGCTAATGGAGCTCATGCGCCTTTGTGGAGACCTCTCTTACAGTTAACATATAACTAGTACCTGGGGGTCATGCGCTGGCACAGTGGTTAGCCCTCTCGCCTCACAACGAGAAGGCCTTGGTTCGAATTCCAACTACAGTTTGTGTGTTCTCGCCGTGCATTTTCATTGGGAACTCCTGCATCCAAAACATGCTTCACAGATTCATTTAGAAATCTCAATTACCCCTTGGTATGATTGCATGTGACCCTGCAGCAGACTGGTGACCTGTTCAGGGTGTACCCCAATCCCCTCCCCAACGGCAGCCGGGAAAAGCTGTGGCGATCCTGTGACCCCAACAAGGATTTAGAAAAAATAAATGGGTAGCGCGTTCAGAAAAGCATGCCCCCCCCAAGAAAATACATTTTTGTAAACAGTGAGACAGCAGCATTTCAGTACTCGACAGCAGCCTCAGGCATTTCTTTAGAGAAGCTTGATAAGAGTCACGCAGGACAAATGAGATGTGTGCAAACACAATACTTTGTGTATGTGGAACCACACGCAAATAAATCATGCTGAGGTTATTCAGAATATAATTTTAGCCAAAGTTATGTTCTTAATCCCAACCAACAGCACTCATCTTTGAAAGTCAATAAGTGAAAAAGTTTGAGCAACATCAGTTCTCAAAAGTTTATTATGCTTCAAGCATTTCATTTAAATATGATATACATTTTCTATTTGTGGTCAAGTCGGTTAGAAGCCTCCCATTTTGCAAAAAGGAGATTGGAGAGCAGTGGAGATTAGAATGAATTTATAGAGGTTAAGGTCAAAAATTTTCTGCTAATCACCACTCACAAATGATGTGGAAATGACCTTGCATTTACTCTTTGACAGTCTTACTCGAGTGCTCCTGCACTGACTGATTAGCCTAATGACACACCAGCAGCCTGGCGGTATTAACAAAGCACGATGGCTGATGACAGCTATCACCGCTGTGCTTCTCATCTGAAATATCAGTAGGGGTTAAGTGTTACCATCAGCACATCATCAGCACCTGCCAGGAGTGAGGTTAGCCATGACTTTATATATATATATATATATATATCTTTGTCCACATTTTTTTTTGTTTTGTTTTAATGCCTCCTAAAATGTACATTTGACTCTCAGAGGATTTTTAAAGGGATTTACTTGCTACAAATAAGTGCAATATCTGCAACAGGCTATGGAGCCCTGCATTATGACATGGAAAAAAAAATTACATTGTTTCTTCAAATTAGCATTTGTGCGCACAAGATATTAACTTCTGCAAGCAAGATGCTAACCTGTGTGCACAAGATGCTAACCTGTGTGCACAAGATGCTAACTTGTTGTTGTTCACTTTTCACCTTACCCCTTCAGGGGTCGCTACAGCAGATAGCATTTATTGCTTTGCACATGTGATTAATTTGCAGAGTTTTTTTTACACCAGATGCCCTTCCTGACACAACCGTGTCCTTTGTCCAGGCTGGGGACCGGCGCAGGGAGAACCAGACTTCTTGTGGCTACATATAAGGGTCCTACACTGGATGAAGCTCATTGTTATGCACACAAAATGCAAATAAAATGCTTTTTTGAGGGAACTTGATTCTTTTTCTATGCCATGTCCAGGGCTTCAAAGGAACGTCATAATTTTCATGTGTTGCTTTGGACTGGACTTTGGCAGACAATCCTGTAACATTACCTGGACAAACCTCTGCTACCATGACCCAAAAACAACATTTATTGTCTCCACTTGCCAAAAAAAAAAAACACATGGTTTTATAGCCAGCGACTTGTTCCTGATGTACTGCAGAAATTGAAATGACACGCGTTGATTTGTGTGTCTATTTTCTTCCTGCATGTGGTTATTTATGCTATGCAGATGAATAATTACACCCTTGTTAGACCATGTCATAGTATGAATTAAATTTTGGTTGCAAAAAAACTGAATGTGTTTATAGGTTGAAACTCATTTCAGAGCAGAGTGGAAATTGAGTCTGCTTGAGTTAACTCATTTTCCCGTGTGCGTGTTGTTCTTACCTTCACTGCCATCAAGGTTATGTTTTTATTGAGGTGAATGGTAGTATTGAGTGGGAAACCTAGCTTTAGTTGCCATTTAATATCTACAAGAGGAAGAAGAGCAGACCTGGCTCTGCTTGGAAAATAAAAAAAAAGTTTGTGATTGCCAGTATTTTTAATAATTTATAGTTACATAAGCAGGAAACAGGGTAAAGCTGGAGATGTGGAAAACAAGAAAGGTGACCTGCTTTTAAAACCAGTCAAGACTAATGGAGAAAGCTGATTTGCATATCAGGGAGGGATACATGCAAAACTCTTTGGTCCTTAAAGCCCGTTCGCAGAAGAGAGCAAAGCAGCCTTTTCAGCAAATACAATAGTAATCTTCTGGCTGATGCAACGCTCTGCAAGTCCCTCGGTTTGTACTCCGAGTTGGATTTGATCATCATTTTTGCCATCCGAGGACTTTCATCAGATCCTTCCGGTCAGTTTGGATCAAGAGTTTAATTTCTACAGAACATCTGACCCAGTAGACTGTTGCATGTAAATGATGCACATGTACTCCACACTTTTGAGTTCAGTAGATTAGCAGAATAAAGCAGGTACTCGAAGCACGAGACGCATCTACCGTTTCACTAAGATTAGAGAAACATAAGGAGCAAAAACAGATGTCAGTCTAACCTGGCTCTGATATTTCTGTCTTTCAACTTTTTTTCTTTTTTTTCATCCAACTGCAAATCTCTTTGTCGTGACAAAGCTGTCAAGAACATTATTCCACTAACAGGTATTTCGTGATATGAGAGGTGTAATAACATGATTAACTCACATTTACTATTGCTGCGTAAAGAGAGGTTTAAAGGAGCTTGTTTGATACTACACTTATGTTCGTTGATCAACAGGTGTGCGACCAACAAGCAGGTAAAGCAACAACTTTAACAAAAATTCATTTCAGGAGATTCAATCAGATCAGGCTCTGGCCCTTTAAGCAGATGGATAATTCATCTTCAGACTTGTTTTTAAAACCAAAAGATTATGATTATAATCTTCCAATCAAATACTCTCATTTGAAACCAAAGAGGACCCGATCTCTTCTATTTAGTCGGTTCAAAGAAAAATAGGCAAATCTATTCAGCAGTGCTGGAATGACAGGCAACATGATAGCTTGTTTGTGTGAGGTTCCTGCATTTGCACGGTGAATATTAGTCGTCTAAAAAGTTAAACAAAAGCACGAGCTCCACTCTGGAAAGTGAGGAGAAATTATTCATTTGTTGTGAGTCATTCTTTCGGCTGCAGTGTGTTTTGATTGAATAATGATTGCAGCTGCAAACATGAGCGGAGCAGAAAATAGAAAGATGTTAGCGGAACAGCATTTTGGCATGTCATTCCAAAGCTTAGCTGGAGGTCCCCGACGTAAATAGATGCCAGTATGGCGCTGGGAGGTTTTAATGGAGGCAGGCTCGAAGACAGCAGAAATATGATCCTCGGCGTGCGGAATAATTGAAATATCAGCACATGCTTAGCATGAGCTCCACTGCAAAGCGGTTGACAAAGAATGTCAGCGTTTGTGCATGTGAGAGAAGCGTCTTGACCGCCCCTAGAGAACATGTAATGCACTTAAGGGAGCTATAAAAAATGCTGTGCAGGACTCTTTCAGGCTGCACTCCTTTCCGATCAATAGTTGAGAAAGATAATAGGCCATGTAGGGACTCGTACTGCAAACTCTTTCTATGCTTGCCACAAATCTTTTTTTTTTTGCATCTCTGCACATTTTCAATCATCCCTTAATGTTCCTCCCCAGCTGTCAGCAGCAGGAGCACAATAGGAGCTGCAGAGGGCAAAGCCAACAGAAGCACAAAAAGATTCTGGGACGAGCGCGGCAGAACATCTGGTTCTCCCTCATCTGTCCGTTGCTGCCGGCACCGGCGTGGTTCTCTGGGCTTCCTGGTTAACAGCTGATCCTTAAGCCCCCCCCCCATGCCTCTAACAGAGTGTAGAAAATCCACTCGCCATCTCAATTATGTAAGAGATGTGAATTAAACATGACGCTCCCATGCAGTAATGTATACATATAATGCAGATGTGCACGGGTGTGTTATCAGGCAAATCCCTCTGAAGGATGATTTGGAAGGTGCTGCTGAATCCAGTTGGGGTTTGGCTGGTAAATTGAGAGATGACAGTGGAAAAATAGGAGGAAAAAAATAAAAAGTAATGAGGAATTTTCCCATCTTTGCCACCTATTACTTCCTTGTGAGCTTAAAAGAGCAAAAACAGTCTTGCGTGGGAGTCCAGCCTACAGCCAGAGCGGGGCTGCTTTCTGCCCATCTCTCTCCCTTTCTTCATTTCTTTGTGCCGCTCTCCCTCCTTCCTCCATGCCCTTTATTAATCATTCTTGGTTAGTGGGGCAGAGAGCATGATGTCAGGAGCTCTGGGGAGTGCAGAGCCCCGAAAACACACACACCTTCAGGTGAACACACTCCAATAAGGACAGGACTTATCAAGTCCAAGCAAACACTCAATTTTTGTTTGCCCATAAAATACATACAAATGACTTCTCATATTGGAGAGGGACTGAAGGGAAACACAAATGTGAACCCTCAGCGTGAACTACTGATGCTGATTAGGAACAAACCGGACTTTTATTTAAATGTTTCAGCAACAAAAGGTTTGTTTGGGAGGTGAAAGTTGGCGTGGAACTACACTGGGAACAATGGAGAGCAACTAACACCCACTGTGTCTGTAGCCAGTGGGCAGCAGTGAGTAATGGAAGGAGGAGAATGGCCCAGATTTCTCTGCATAAGTGCACTTAAGTCAGGAGGCTCCAGTCTGGCTGCAAGCCATTATTACCATCATCACTCTTCGATCTCCCAGAGAAAGTGCTGAAGGAATTAGTCAATTAGATTTTATGGGACGGAGGGGCTTACAGGGGAAATCTGGGTATCCTTCAGGAACCGAGGAATGGAGTAGTCATGCAATGTTCAGTCTCTGCTCCATTTTGCAAAACTTCTATTAACTTTATGCATTCATTTGCCAAGAAATCTGTCAGGAAATGCTTTATCATTTATGTGCAACTCCTCTGCTGCTCAGGCTGCCAGTAACAGGTCCTGTGGATCAGCATGAGGGCTATACCCTAATCAGAGCTAGAGTGGCACATGCGCGGAGGAGGAGACAGAGGAGAACGCACCTGGTTTGACGGTCTTCAAGCGGATCGGCTCTCGAAAGTGGCGGATGACGGCCAGGGTGTCTCGGTTTGTAAGTCCACTGACGGGCGTCCCGTTCACCTCCAGCAGGACATCCCCGTAGTAGGGCAGCTTGCCAACGTGACACACAAGTATGTCCAGTTTCATCTGACCCAGGTGGGGGAACTGTGCGTGCTCTGCTCCACCTAAGACCTCCACCACGGAGCCAAAGTCCCCCAGGTTCCCCCATGACACGAGGCACTCCACCACTTTGCTGGACCAGTGTTTCTTCTTTTTCAGCGTTCTGGACATCGTTGCGTTTAGTTTGAAACCAGAACCGAACCGATGGGAGTCAGAAGGTTAAATAAACGCAGAGTGACGCGGCCCGATGACACCTCCTGATCTGTTCTGTCGACCAGCTGGGAATGTCATCTCCTTGACATTGAAGAGGCTGATCTTCACCTGAGGATCTGACTCGGAGCTGTCATGCCGCGCGGCTGCGCGCACCGCCAAACTAATCCAAGCGCGTCTCGTGCGTAAAAGGAGAAGAGCGTAGACGGTGAAAACAAACTAAGACGATCGAGGCTCAGCGGCGTTTCTTGAAGCCATGCCCGCGCCTCTGGCTCGACTGGACGCTCCGCCTGATGCCGATGAGAGTCAGAACCGAATGTAAACAGAAGACATCTGTCTCGCTGGGAGGAGGACGGCGGCGCTGCGTCTGTCGTCGAGGCGTTGTACGCCGTCTCCAAGAATTCCGGCGTACCTGTAGGAAGGCAGACTGGGAGTAGACGGGCGGGAGGTTGTTTACGCAGCTGAGTTCCGCCCCTTAATGACTGGAACGACAGACATCTGCGGGAGTTAGTCTGCCACAGGTTTGAACACACCTGGTACAGCCAGCAGAGATGTTGCTACGCTCCAAAACGCCCCCTTTTACGCTCAGCAGCGGCAGCTGCCAGACGCACGCCATGCGGGCTCCATCCCTCGGTGTGTTGCGGTAGGCTCATAAATGATTGGAAAAATAAATTAAAAAAAATAATCCCATACAAAAGGGAAAACAAAACATATTATTATTAAGAATTAAATGCCGTTTTTATATTAAAATCCCCTAATTTCTATATTTAATTTAAGAAGTCATCTTATAGTAGGACTTATTTGTGTGACCCTTTTTTATAAACTAAAAACAGCCTTATACATTTGTTCATTTAATTTTCATCAGTTTCTAAATAATGCAATGTAAAGCAAACGTGCGTAAATGTGTGTTAGTAGTAAGACATTTCTCAGTGACCATAATTAATGTCTCCACAGCGCCACCCACTGATTCAAACATGGCAACCACAGGCGCAGTTCACTTCAGGAGTCCTTAATACCATAATTAATCAATGGGCTAATTACCTCCAGCCCATTACCCACAGACCTGTTTAGATCCGTTTAGAATGGGGCACTTAAACAGATTTAAACGTTTTGGGTTTTTTTTCTAAATCAAATAAAACTACTTTATTCTCCCTAAAACATATTTTCTGGCTCCTTTTCGGCTAGTTTCAGTCTAACAAAAAGAAATAAATAGAATCTTGAAAATGTTTGACTCATAATTAAGTTGGTACTGCAAGGACAGGTGACATCACCTCATCACGTCTTTTAATTCTTCACTTTTGGCTCCAAGGCCGTTGAAAGTTTTCATCCTACAAAGCTTTAAACCAAACTGACTTTTTCTTGCAGACGAAGCTTCACACCCACCTGTGTGGCATTTCTTTGCCTCGGTGCATTCATATAAACCTGGCGTCTGAAACCTGAGGCTCCAGAGCCACATGCGTCTCTATTACCTAACCAAATGTATATGAATGAGGTGCACCTACAAGTAAGATAAACCAGATTTGACCTCCCCGCTGACCTCACACGGCCTTGTTTTCTCATTACTTTGCTCAGAATGCACAGATTTCACGAAAAAGTGGCCAAAGACCTAAGGTGTAATAAGAGAAAATGTTGTTTTTGTCTTGAGTTGTTGGAAACCTTTTATGGAAGTGCATTAGCTCCACTAAGGTGGCCTGTCTGGTACATGTTGTCTTTTATTTTGAAAGGACTTTAAACAAACTTCTGTCAAAAGTAAAAAAAAAAAAACAAAACAAAAAATGATCTCTCTCTCTCTCTCTCTCTCTCTCTCTCTCTCTCTCTCTATATATATATATATATATATATATATATATATATATATATTTACATTTTTAGAAACATCCCTGGTTCTCTGTACATTTTTGCTTTATTCAATGAAAAAAAAAAATCTTATTTATTATAAAAGCAACAAAGAAAAGCATTATGAAATTTTCCTAAAGGGTGAAACAAGACTTTGTAGCTCCAACTAAAAAGGTCCAATTGGCTTTTTTACTGCTAAAGGTTGCATACCCCTGATATAAACACCAAAAGAACCACAAATGTGACAGATAGCTTTGGAAAAAGGGGACTTGTAGTACATATAAATATAAATATATATATATATATATATATACACACACACACATATATGTGTGTGTGGTGGAGATATTAATCACTCTCCTAAAATAAATGTTAATGTTTCTCAAGCTGAAATAAGTGGTGCTGGTAGTGTGTGCCAAAACCTTGGGCATGATGAGTTTTGAACATTTGCTCACAGTCAGACTGACAACAGTGCAGTAGTGTAGCTGTGTTCAGATGAATCTGTTCATTTTCTAACAGAGAACCAGCAGCATGGAGTTGTCTCTGTTATCTGGAATGCAGCCCCCCTGGTCTGCGTTCAAATTGCCAGCCTCAACAATCTGATAAATAATTCACAGGCTTTGAAGGAGCCGATGAGAAAAGCCACCGTGTGTCTGGAGTAAACCGAGGACGAGCGGGAAGGCTTCCCCCCCAGAGAATCTGCTAGATTTATGCAGCGAAGACCTAAATGAGGTCTTTTTTTTTTTTGACTTGACGTCGAAACTAATGATGGACCAACAGTGTTTAGGGCTCATATTGGCTGGCTTTGAGCTGGCTTGACATGGCTAAATCCAGATTATAGTTGGCTTGGCTTTTTAATATCATTCCACTGTGTGCCCAGAAATAATGTTGTTGCTAAGAGTGGCGTGCTGTTATTATTTGTGACCCGTTAAATCCTGAAAGTACTTTTAGAGACAACACACATGCAAAGACTAATACTTTTTCAAGGCAACCACCAAATCGTCAAACATTTTCAAATATCTAAATTTAACAAACTTTTAGTTTATTCAAAAAGATCCAAACAGAATAGATTTTATTATGGACAAATCCAAAGCAGTGTACGAGAAGTCATTTTTAATATTTGAGTAGAGGTTGTGTAACAAAAGGATGCTTAGACATGCTTTACAGAATGTACAATTTAAAAGATAATTGAAAAAAAAAATCAAGCAATATGTGAATAATTCAAAACAGCAGCACTAAATATGAATATTATAACAACTGCTAAACTTTGGTAGAGCCATAAGAGGATCAAACATGTGATTTTAGGCTGTTGGTGAAAAATACTGCAGTCTGAAAAGACAAACACAAAATCTTTAACATACTGTAACTTTTCTCGCCGCTTTTCTCCTTCACAATCTACTGGAATTACGTTGATCGTGGCAACGGTTCAGAAGTTAAGAGTAAATCAAAGAACATAAACACTGGAGCTCCAGTGTAAAAGGGTTAAGAAAGGCATTGCACTGACTTTGGCCAGCAGTTTATGGCAAAACCAAATCCAGAGAAACAGCATTCTGAGATTGTTTTTTTTTTTTTTTTGGTCTTCAAATGGGAAACAAACTTCAAGCTTAAAATGTGGTCCAGGTATAAACTCAACCAAACGGAACAAAAAAAGGGTCGTGGAATACGGAGTATGTCTGTGTACCGCTGAGGAAGGAAAGGTACAAGGTGAATCACAACACTGATCACAAAAATGAAAAGATGCTGCTACATCACATGGTGGCATTTCTGAAGACGGATGCTGCATTTACAGCCTGACCGACGGGTGACCCAACAGAGACTGACATTGGGAAGTTGCTTTTCAAACAAACTGACCAAACGTGAGCCGTGTATAAGGTTAGTCACATCTGTAACTCTGAAGTGCAACAAGAAGAGGAAGATTTTCCAGGACAGTTCGGAAATCTACATTCATTTACAGGAGAGGCATTTCCATTTCTAAACTGAACCGCTGCAGGAAAAACGGCACGCTGACACTTTTCCATTTTAGAGAAAGCACCACCAGATAATATCAGTTCATACTGATAAACACATACATGTGATCATAATGCAGGGACGACGTCGACTTGTGTTTAAAAAAAAAAAAAAAGGCAGGTTTTTAAAATTCTCTTAAAATTTACAGGAGTGTGGAACTCCGTATGTACATATAAAATATTACAATACATTCTTTTTTTTCACAGTCCAGAGCAAAAACCAAGGCACACTCAATATGAATGGATGGATCATTTAAATGCTTCGAGCAAAAAAGTGGACAATAGATCCCTATGATGTAATCCATGTAAACTGCATAATGTTTGCCACCATCAAGTGCCTGTAACATAAGAGGCCAAAAATCAAACGATCAGTGCATACTGTAAAGAAACAACATCATGAAGGTTACGGAGAAATCCTAAAGGCCATCCATTAAATAGCTGTAAGGAAAAAAGGCAGCAAAACGGATTGTCTCATGTGCAAAGAAAATATAGACTTGTTCATTATTCTAAACATAACATTATGGAATCAACAACTTCACTTTATATGGAACAAAACTAAGAACTGATGAAGCTAATATAGGATATATTCATATATACTGATTTACACACCACATTTGCATAAGAGTCCCTCAGAATGGCTGTAGGAATGTTGGAGGTAAGCTTTTCCAGGAACTGCTGGTCAGGGTGCTACATCCAAAGTTTGATCAGCTTTCCCCCCCACTTGGTAAGAGTTGCTTCTCTAAATATGATTAGGGCTGCTCGAAAAAGTCCTTTACCACGAGGAAACTCAGTAGCAGCAGCCGCTGAAGAGTGGGCTTGTGGAGATGCTAGCGAGACTCCGAGTCCTCTCTTGGCAGCGTCAGACATGGCTACTAGAAGCATACGTGGGGGGGTTGACAACAAGGTCATTTCAATCACTTTTCTATTTATCCAATTTGATGCAGCGGTCTTTACACAGTGGAGGGTGTTAGCGGGCCATCTTGAGTGCGGCGGGAATGTAAACATACAAGACAGCATCTTTGGCAGAATGTGAGGAGTCTGTTTGGAGGTAGTGGGTGAGGGGGTCGAGGTGGGGTCGGGACAACGGGGCTGCAGCAACGATTCGGAGGAAGAATGTGGCAAGAATGTAAAATGGCCTATGTTTGAGTCAGATGCTCGTCGGGGTTAGTCCTGTTTGAGGCACTTCTATGGTCCTGGGTGCAAAAACTCGGGAAGTGGCAAGGCGTGGCTTCAGTCTGTTCCGCTGCACCGTCGGCAGCAGAAGTCACAGAACGTGTCCTGTGAACAGTCACGGGGAGGGAAGACCCCCCTGGTTGGAGCTTTGTGGATGGGTTTTCTCCTTCCGTCCAGAAAGATCTACTGAGGAAATCTGCACGGAAACGAAAAGAGACGAAGAGTCAGAAAGTGCAAATTACAAAATCCTGAAATGATGTTTAAAAGACCTCTGAGTTTGTAGACACCTCACCATTAATGTAGTGGTGTGAGGGAGTGTGGCCGCCCAGCACTTTGTCATTTGAGCCCAGAAAGACTGAGGAGTCGCGGTTGCTGATGAGGCCCTTCAGCGTGGCGTCTTCCTGCTGGGCATGCTCACTGAGGCTTTCCTTTAAGCCCGGTGTAGCCCTCCCTAGAGGATCGTCCTCTCCCACATAAGCGTAAGGGCAGTACTCCCGCGTACGAGTGTAAATGTTGGCATTATCGTAGCAGTCAGAGCAGATAACCAAAGAACCTGGACCACCTGAAAAAAGCATTGATCACTGAAGAGTTTTCTTGTTTTTTCCCTCCCTTCATTTAAACAAAAAACATTTTTGAACAGGTGCAAAAAAACAAAACAAGTAATTTATATATAAATTAGAGCTAATGTACAGCTTACTTATAATTTGAGGTTTCTCTTCTGTTACAAACATGTAAATCTCCTGTATTTGCCTATCTAAATATATCATTGAAATGCCTCCAACTCAGCTTTGAATCCAACAGTTTCAAATGAGCCAAAACAAATATTCCTGTTCACCTGCGGGGATTCCAACCAGACCCTCATGAGCCTCCCCAGGATGGAAGCTGTTGCGGCCCGAGAACAGAGAGCCCACCCTGCAGTGCAGCACGCCGTTTCCTTCAGTTTCCACCTCGCCGCTCATGTCGCCGTAACACACACCTGCAACAACGGGGATACATGGTTATGTTTTTTTTCCAGACTTAAGCCCAATAACATTAAAAGGTGGGAAAATTCTCATTTCTAAATATAATTAAATTCATGAACTGACTTAAAAAAATTCATTAAAAAAAAAAAAGCTTGAACTATTATAATCTATGTGGTATGATTCCGCATATCTCCATGAAAAGTGTGATCATAAAAATCTGTTTGCAGCTTCAGAAAACATCCCATGTTTAATGTGTAGTTTTAAATATAAACATCTGAGAGTCCAAAGAAATAATTTAATACCAGCAGAATGGAATCACCTAATAGTTTTTTTTTTGTTTTCTGTGGAAGACCAAACTAAAAACTGGATTGGATGGTTTACTAACCATCGGTGCCTTTGTGGATGTAGCCATTGGAGAGGGGGGGCATGAGCTGCTGGTGGCTGCCTGCCTCAGAGCTGCTGTAGCCCTCCTGAGGCTCTGACAACGTTCCCTGAGAGGACAGATAGCTGGGAATATCTGCTGGCAAATTCATCTCATCTGTAAAAAAAGAAAAAAAAAGTGTTTTGTTAACAGGGTGTTTAGGTTTCAAGCGCTCAGTGGCGTGTGGACTACAAACCGGTGTTGGTGATGCTGTAGTCTTCAGTCTTCCTGCGCATGTGATAGATGACAATGACCCAGACCAGAGACGTTCCAACCACGCAGCAAACCACCACGATCACCACGATGCCCACGGTGGTCCAGCCGTCCGGGTCGTAGCCCGCTCCAGTTTCGCAGTTTGCCGACGGTAAGACGCTCAGGTAGATGTGGCCGCGCTCGGTTCCCAGAGTGTTGGACATGATGCATGTGTATTTCCCAGCGTCGGCTGGACCCGCATCAACTATGATCAGAAGCTGATTGGCGGCAGCAAAGAAGTGGCGCTCGGTTAGCACCAGTGGGCCATCGTCTTTGGTCCAGTTGAGGCGTGGCGTGGGACTCCCCCCAGCTATACACTGAAGTACGGCTGTTTCTCCGCGGGCCACTGTCCTGTCTTCCAGCGGACGCACAAAGGAAGGAGTTTCTACAAGAAGAAGATTCATTATATACTTTTTGATTCAAGAGTCATTTGTAACTTTTTATCTAATATTTGGTTTGTCACTAACTGTCAGTTAATGTCATTTATGGAAATCTGACAAATTGAATATTAAAATGCAGCAAGAATGCAGTCAGAGGGCTTTCACTATGTCAATAAGGAAAATCGAGCAGTGTGACTTAAAGACCCACTCTGATGAAAATCATGTTTTTGGCTTTTTTCACATTTCAGCTGCAAGAGAAAATAAGTGAACCCTTTGGAAAATCATGTTTTTATGCATAAACTGGACAAACGATTGTGTTTGGAAAAAACATGAAAACATTTTTTGGTGTTATTTAAGCAGAGACTGTTTTTCTCCATTGATGTGATTTAGATTGACATAAAAACACATCATGTCTCCATTTCCTATAGAAATTGAGGCGCTTCCAAAGGGTTCACAAGTTTTCTCTTGCAACTATATTGCGGCATTTTTCTGATGATATATAAAGAAAATTCTGTTCATATTTGCACTTCTGAATATTTCTTTAATACATTGTTGCGAATCAAAATCCGATTGATTGTAGATTGTATCTGTTATGTATGCTGATGCCTTTGCATGTTAACAACTAGATCCATGTACATTTTGCTTTTCCTCATCCGAGCCGGTATCTGACTCAAAACTGCACAGCTGGATAGCTCGAACATCGCTCATCATTTTTGTTGCACCTGTAATGTTAGCTTGAAGCTCTGAGGGGCTGTAAACTAGCAGGAGAACATGTAAACAGATAGCTCTTCGTGATGGGAAGGGGGGTGAGATTGCTCCACGCCAACAGTCACACCCACAGCTTAGGGGCAAATTGCTAATGAGCTACTGCTCATCTACAGAAATTATATCCTTAAAAACAACAGTTTTTTTTAATTACATCCTCTATTCTTCAGTTCAGATCATAACCATTTAGGGCAAAGAGCTACATCAAGTTTTATACCAACCTTAATTTGATTATTAAACAGCTAAGTCAGCAGCAAAGCATTTCTTTGGTCATTAAAAAAAATGTAATTTAGTTTTCAGCAACCCTGAATTGTCTGTACTTTAAGGGTATGGGTGTTGTATTGATTTTACTGATGATTGTTCCTCACAAAGGAAAATCCTTTCAAAAAGTTGCATTCAAAAAATAATTATAATAATAATTTTGACTCAATTTTGGCCAAATAATTGGCAAAAGACAACAGGAAATGCTTCCAAAACAGCTCAAAAGATAAAATTAAAGTAGATTAAATTAACCTTCTAATCACAGAAGTTACTCACCTAAGACAGTGAGCGTCGCGTTTGCCGAAAGGCTGCCGGCTGCATTTTGGGCAGTGCAGCTGTACACTCCCATATCCTCAGTTTTAACATTTGCAATAAAGAAGATGTCATCATCTGGCATCACATGCATCCGGCGCTCCCGAGCAGCAGGGAAATCAGTGCCTCCATCCTTCTGCCAAGCAATCTGGGGTGACGGATGACCTTCTGCTGCGCACTCCAGCCTGGCCATCGTCCCGGTACGGATCGTAAGATCCATGGGAGTCTTAAGAAACGAGGGCATCTCTGAAATACAAAAAAAAAAAAAGACTTGAACACACGTCAATGTGTTTTATGGTTCACTTCTGTTCATTTGTCCTACAGGCTATTGAACTGACAAACTAAAAGGACAACACCAAAATATTTCTTTCACATATTTAATAACTTAAATAAAACAAAACAAAAAAAGCACTTTTCTACAAAACCAAGGAAAACAGAGGTACAGAACTACAGAGAAATTCTCCTAAATTAATTGAATTATTATTTTAAAAATGTGTTTACTGTTTATTGTATTAGTAAGAAAAAATTTCACAATAAAATGGAAAAATATCAAAGCACCAACTATAAATTTTTCTGAAAATCAGAACACCTCCCTGCATATAGAGGTGGATGCTTTCAACAAGACATTGATTGGAGGAAAACAGTATTTTGATTATTTTAGTTTAAGGTCATTTAATGAAGAAGTAAATGACTATCTTAATAGAAAAATGTATCTATAAGATAGTGGACATTGACCCTACCTAGCATGACATTGGGTAAATGAGCTAACAGATGAAAGGAAGACGTCTTAGTTCAGATCCGACGACTCCACTCTATTATTTCTTTTTCTGTTTTTGCCACCTTTCTTTGACCTCTCTCAGTTTATCATGTGTAAGATATATTTATAAATGTGTTATGTTTATTCTTGGGATGTGGTAACATCATTTTATTTTAACATTTCATTTTCATTTTTATTCAATAAAAGGAAAAACGTGCAACGCAACCTTGAGTTCTAAACTCAAACATGATGGAAACATCATCATATTTGTTGAGAGGTTCACGTGTTTTTTTTGTTGCGTTTTAGATATTTTCTTTTATTTGTACAATTAAAGTAATAAAATATAAATAAAGGAGAATGACTCTCACCGTTGACTGTAAGCTTGGCCCTGTTGGAATAGTTGGAGCCAAAGTGGTTAGACACCACACACTGGTAACGGCCCTCGTCAGTGAAGTTAACATTGAGGAGGTGAAGGACGGCGGTGTAGATGAGCTCTCCTTCCTGATAACGAGCATAATTCTGCACTTCTGCATCATACAGCACCTCCCCATCCTTCCTCCATGCAGTGGTCATGGGTGAGTCGCTGCTGCTGGATGCGATGCACCGCAGAGTCACGTTGCTCCCACGCAAAACCACAGCTGTTTCAGGGTGAGTTTGGATTTGAGGCTTTGGAAAATCATCTGTGCAGGAGGGAAAAAAAAAAAAACACATCAGAGCTAAGGTAACCCTCTTCCTGCATAACTTATACTGAAGACTGACTGGTGTGCTGCAAAACTGAAACTAATAATTTAAGAACAGTGCTGATGCTATTGCATGCTTTAATGGAACAAAAAGAAAAGCAAACATGAGTGAGTGTAGCTGTCGGTTTACATTCGTGACTATCCCTTTGTCCTGTCACAGCTGAGATGGACTAAAGCAAGTAACATAGATGGAGGAAAGCTAACCTATTTGTGTTTCTGGGGCTCACTCTGTTTTTATACAGTGCTTAAATATTAACAATTAACTTCCAAAACTTCTGAAGAGAAACAGACTGACCACAAACGAACTCCTCCGGGCTGATGGACAGAACGTTGCGACCAAACAGGTTTGCAGGATGGGCGCAGACAGCGGAAACACTCTGCAGAAACTGGCTCTCCAACAACCACGGCCCAAGCCACTGCATGTGACAGTCACACAGCAGGCTGCTTGTGTTCAGGACACTGAGAAAACAATAAGAACATTAGATGTAACAGCTGTCTTAATAGTCTTCTCATCACTAGTCACTTAAAAATATGAGCTTTCACTAAATCCAAATATGCATGAAGCATTTAATAAAGCAAACTTGTATATTCTAACATGCATGTCGGATGAATTCTTATTGAAAAGATGTTGCTGATACACATCTGAATATAAACAAATGTGTGTGTGCTTAGCACTTTGGTCACAACTGTAAATATAGTTTCCCTAAAATAGTAACCTCAAGAAGAAAACAAGGAAAATGTGACTTTTTGATTCAAATTATAAGAAAAAAAAGTCTAGCTACTGTGTTGTTTACAGCATTTAGTAAACAATGTATGGCTGGAAAACATACATTGATAGAAACAACAACAAACTATAAACATCTCTAATATAAACTGATTGAAGCATTTTGCGCTAACATTTTATTGAAAAGTAAAGTGCATTATAAATAAAATGTATTGTTTAAAGAGCTCGTCGAACTTTAACTTTAATCAGCCCCAGTGTCATGATGTACTCTTTATGGCATTTGACATTAGCTGGGAGCGTTTCACGGCGACTGTCTCAGAGGCTTTACAAGTATGGACTAATAAAAACCTTAAAATGACAGGAGATTTCATATTTTTACAACCTTCCCTCCCATGCAGGAGACAGCTGTCACTGCAGGTCTCGTAATAATAAAGAATAAACATCCTAAACCGGTTTGAAAATACAGAAATGTTCTCTAAAGCAAGTAAAAAAAAAAACGTGAGTTTTAACGTGTTTACCTAAGTGTTGAGGTTCAGGAACAAACAGTACGTCCTAAAGATCATGAAGCATTTCATTATGACAGCAGCGAGCGGGGGCTTTATACTGTATCCTCCTGGCTTTGACAGATTAATTCTCTTTTTGAGATGATTAAAAGTTAAATATGTTCTTAACTGTCAAATAACTTTTAAGTTATTTGACATAGAGGAACTTATCCTACACAAATATAACAGCTTAACACACCTGATTTTTGACAAAAGTTCCCCATGCAAAATTCCTCTGTGTCTAAAAAGTCCTCACAAGCTGTAATATTTCATAACATTATTTTTGTCAAACGCAAGTACAGCTCAGGTTTTTACAGCATCTGAATTCCTGCCATGTCTTTACAATGACAGAATAACAGAACCGATCCAGAAAGCTAGGTTAAGAAGAAGCACCCCATTCCCCACATGGGAAAATAAGAGCTCCAATTAAGCGTTTACTCACAATCCTTTGAGCTTCAAATGGTTGAATGCTTGAGGGTGTAAGGACATTATGTCATTCTTGCTCAGGTCCCTTTGAATAAAACAGAAATCTCAATTAGGTACCATATGATCAAACAAGAGACTTTTGTTTTATATGCAAGAAACAGCCCTACGACAATGGCCCCCAAAAAGCATTCCTCAAGTGAATATATGGATAAATTTACTAACAAACAAATTTATTATAAATTTACTTTTCAAAAGATTCTAATTTTCGTACATTAGTTTTAAATTTTTATGAAGAAGAAAAAAAAATAAATCCAAATTTAACTCACAAATACTCCAGCTCTTTCAGGCCCTCAAAAGCTTTCTCTGTGATAGATTTGATTTTGTTTTGTTGTAGAACCCTGAAATACAAAAAAAGAGAGAGATTTAGTTAAATATGTAAAATGTGGTCTTGGTTATATTGTAACAGATTATTTTGGAAATATCTTTACAGTTCAGAGTTTATGCTACATACAACGTTAAAAGCAGTCGTCCCTGATATGTCTACAGAACTTAGGCAAAACAAGTTCTATAAAGCTGTACAAAATACAGAAATGCATATGAAAATTGTTTCTAAGGATTTTTTGTTTAGTTAAAGTTCTTACAGATTGTTCAGCTTCTTCATTCCTTCAAATAGACCAATGGAGTCTTCAATTGCCCAAGAAATCTCATTGTTGTGGATATCTCTGTAAAACAATGACATTGTGTTGGTTATAATAATTTAAAGTGGTTGAACATCTCAGGAGACCACAATGAAAATTATTTATCTCTTCTTCTAACTGTGGAGCATCCCATACTTAGATGACTAACAAGATGAAAGACCACACTTTCAGGCAGTGCCATAACTCCGAGCCCCCGCTGTTCTGATGAGAGGAAATAATTGGCTGTTTAGAACCGTGATCAGTCTTGAATGCACTGAAAAACCCATAGAAGCGTTGTGCTTCTACAATGGGTCATGGGCCTTTTGTTTCTCTTCCCTCACGCCTGGCCGCCTCTGAAAGAGGTCCGGCACTCCCAAATGACCCTCTCACATGAAAGATTGCAGGACGGTTCAGATCTCTGAGTGAAATCTCTTTTTCTTTGCAGTTCAGTGGCTGAAACAGGATTTCGTCCCTGTGAGAAACATGCTTGATGTATATGTGTCATCTGCGTTAAACCACTATTTCTCACAGCCACGGGAAATGAGACAATGGCAGAGACGGGACATTCAATGACTCAAAGATGGAGGGTATGAATGACTACACAGGCAGCTGAGACAAACAGTATGAAATCATCTATTATCACACATGCTGTATGAAGTTATGATTAAGAAGAATTTGTTTTATCTCATATACTCATAGAAATTGATGGATTGCTATAATTCACTGCAAAAACGGTGTAGTTAAACACCCAGCTGCAGCTTCATCCTCTGTAACTGGGTTAGGAGATCATCTGGCTTTGTTTACATATTTGATTCCCTGATCTTTTAGTGTTTATAATAAGTTGCACTAACCGTCCAGCACTGTGTGCAACAGACAATAAGTGGATTTAAAGAAAACTAAAGAAAAGATAAGTAAAAACAGAAGACAGACCCTCACCTAACCCTAACCCAAACAAATACTGATGGGGTCTTTTTCTGTATTTCTACAAACTATGTGATTAATAATAAATGTTTTTGAAACACAACTAGGTTTACATGTGAACGGAGAAACAGTGTCAGTGGTCTTCATAGGAATATCCAAAACTAAGAGGAATCCAGCGCTCATTTAAGCCTCATCCAAGTTCTTTCAACAAATATTCAGCATACATGAACAGCTGTGTTTGTGTATTAGAGCACTTACAAAGTACGCAGATTTGTCAGACCACCAAACACCCCCTCTCCCAAATGACTGATGGAGTTTTCTCCCAGGTACAGGCTCTCCAGGAGACCCAATCCAACGAAAGCCGTTTCCTCAAGTCTAGTCAGGTGATTGTAGGACAAATCTCTGCACAGTCAAAGTCACAAAAGACAGTATATATAATTATTCAACATCTGCACTGAACAAAAAAGTCTTATGATGAAGCATTTTCTCAAACGATCTACATGGATAAAAGAGCGTGCGCAAATGCAAAGTCATCCTATATTATCCATCATGCACCAGGAAACCATTCATAAACTTAATCTCCAACCCGAAGGTTAATGAAAGACAGGCGTCTTGCAAACATATGGAAATTTGGAGTAAACACACTTACAGTTGCTCTAGCTTCTGGCAGAATTCCCAGGCATCTGGCCGGATAACTCCTACAGCATTGTGGCTGATTTGCAAGACGCGCAGCATGCGGAGACCGTAAAGCCAACCTTTGTCAATCTCAGTCAGGTTGTTGTGCTCCAACTCCCTAAAAGAAAGTTTGAGAAATAAAATCAGTTCAGGAGAGAACTTCAGAAGAGCTACAATCCTCTGAACCTGATAGTTGCACTAATAGTAACTTCAAGGAGATTAGACCACTGCTGATGTAATATGACTTTAAACTCACAATTCCTCAATGTTGGTCAGACCAAAGAAAGCCCCATCCATGAGCTTTGAGATTCCATTTCTTTGCATCTTCAGTGACCTCAGCGAGTCCATTCCCTTAAACGTGAGGCTGTCCACAAACTTGATCTTGTTGCGTTTCATTTCACTAAAAAGGGAATAACCATTACTTTTCTTTATTAAAGTACTAAAGTTGTTTTCTCTGCGATAAACCGAGACCATGAAGTTATGGCAACTTCGCAAGCTATTGACGTCTGTTAGCACTTTAAATCACGTCTTATACTTACAGAACTTGAAGCTGTGGAAGTCTGAACACTTTGGAGGGAAGCACAGCTAGTCTGTTTCTGTTTAGCCTCAGCACCAGCAGGGAGCTGGAGATGTTTTCAAAACAGCCAGGCTCAAGGACACTGATCTTGTTGTTTGTTAAATTCCTGCAAAATAAAAAGGTAGGAATAAAACATTAAATATAGGATTATAAACATGAAATGTGAACAATTAAATGAGTATATAAATGCTTACAGATATTTCAGCCCAATGGACGGGAAAGACCCGACTCTGAGTTCAGAGATGGAGTTGGAGGTAAGGTCCAGGGACTCAAGAGAGACATACGGTTGCAGCAGATGCATGGACACCTCCATGATCTTGTTGTGGACTCTAAATGTTCATGAAATAAGGTCTGGTATTAGAAAACACTGTCATCAATACAAGACACATGACAGATGGTGACAACAATGAAAGAATTATGTTTTGGTTTATTGCCAGTAATGAATAATCAATCTCTGTGTATACAAACTATAACAAAAAAATAATTACAAAAGATAATCATACTGATGTTTTTTTTTTTAAAAAAAACCTCTAAAGATCTACACTCTTGCACATTTTTGAAAATAACTTAATACAGCTGCACAGCACCAATTTGATGAAACTACTGTTTCATTTTTTTGCTATCTCAAGGCGGTACACACCTGAGATGAAGCACAAATCTACATCAATGCTAGCTGACTCTTGATGACATAACCTTTTAACACGGTAGAATGAAAATATTTTTTTCGTTTTCTTCTTTTACTTAATTGAGCTTGATCCCAAGTATCGCCATTTTGGTTTCTTTTCAAACATGTTTGGAATCATCGTCATCATTAAAGCTTACTTAAAGACCCAATTCAATGAAAGTTGTGTTTTTAACATGTTATTGTAGCATTTTTCTCATGATGGACAACATATATAAAATTATTTAAGATTAAAACTGCATTTTTGAGTATTTATTTATTCATATTTGATGAATTGGGAACAGATGAAAAACATGCTATTTGATAAAGCTCTCTGTTGTGACGCAATAACTGAAATGGGAAAGCCAAAGTCTGGCTGTTCTGCTCCATTCATATGCATCCACTTACAGTCAAATACATATATTAATGTTTTAACATTCCTCGTCAGACCTGCTATCTGGCTCAACATTGTATGGCTGGACAGCTCTGATATTTCTCCCCATTTGAGGGGGACCACTCATATTAGCTTGGAGTTGTGAGAGTCTATAAGCTAGTGGCAGAGAGTGTAAACAAAGGGATCGTAGGATATCAGCAGATGCTTACTTCCATGCCAACCTTCCCGCCAACAAATCAAGGGCAAATTTCTGATGAACTGCAGCACTACACAAACTTTGTCCAAGAACAAGTTTCTCATTTTCCCCTAAGAAGGGCAAACCACTGGGAGTTATTTTACAACAGGTCAAAATATGACTGGAGTAAGACTTTAATGCAAATAAAGAGACTACCTTTTTAGAAGACCAATCGCCTGTTAAAGATTCCTACAATATCTGTGTCACAGCTCAATTCAAGACATTTTCTCTACTTTAGCAGGAGTTCTAGTTTTATTGTATTGGAGGGGTGGGTGGTCGTGGACAGTGTATATTAAGAAAACTTCATTATAATCTATGTTGTGATAACAAGTGCTGTTGGTAATATGCACGCATTTTATCTTCCTGCAATTTAAATCAACCAGAGTTGACAGTTGTATATGAAGATTAGTTCTACCCAGACAAAAATGCACATATAAGGTGGATGGACTTACAATGAGAGTGAAGTTATATTGGAGGATGCTTCTCCAAGATAGGGAAAAACAGTCAGCTCATTGTGATTCATGGTGCTGAAATGAAATAAACAGAGCAATGCTGTCATGCATTTCATAAAGCTTATTAATCACCCAAATCACAACTAGCAGTCAACAGATTGCATCTTCTATACAGAACAACTTTTGGTTCGTTTCCAATTCATAACTTAGGGAACAATGTGGACAATTACAGCTAAATATATATTTAAAATTCCTCTTTAAAAAAAATAAAGTTGTATAAAAACACTAGCCCACATTATAAGTACGTGATAGTGCACATGAATAATTCTGAAACCTTTAATTCTTCATAAGAATCCGTGCAAATGATTTATTTTCTCATAAACATAAACATTACTACAAGTAGATCAAGTTTGTACTTACACTTGAGTTGTTCTCTCTGGGACGTCTTGAGGAGGGGTCAACAGCTTTTTCCTGTTGCAATCCATAATATCTAGATCATCTTGTCCTTTTGAACAAGAACACGGAGCAGGGCACGAAGAATATCCAGCCCAGGCACTCACACACAGCATCATGACGACAAAAGCTTGAGGAATGGGCCAACCTTCCGCCATTTTAAATGTCCTCCGACAGAGGTAGCTACGTGGCTAGCTAAAGGTTCAACGAGCGCGCTACAGTTAAGACATAAAAAGTATCACAGTTGTCCCACATGGGTCTACGAACACTTATTGGACATTTATCTCGTCATGACTAAAACAACAAACTTAAAAGCACGTGCTCCAAGTTGCGCGAGGCATCCCAAGAAAGACTCCCTTCTTCCCAGAACCTGGAATTCCTTCCGCTCCAACCAAGATAGCTTCACGGAGAAGCTAGCTAGCTAGCTCACTGTGCGGTCCTTTTCTCCCCACATAAACACGTTTTCCCAAATTAAGATATCGTTGGAAACGTGCACTGTTTCACCAATAGTAGCTATGAAACAAACCTAAATGTTAATTTTACTCAGCTAGCAATATTTAGTCGTCATTTTCCCGTGTTTGGTCTTTCTCAGGAAAACAAAGCTCCGTAAGTTGACGACATAGGATATCTTAAGACCCGCCCCATTCCAGCATGTTTACAGCCTTGCTATTGGTCCAACGTCAAACTTGTCAAATATTTCCACGAATCTGATTAGACCACTATTAAATATGATTTAAAGCAGCCCGACTTTTAGAAACAAACAACAAAAAAGTTTTTGATAACTTTAAAATAAGTCATTGATACAGTCAGAATTTAAACCTAAAACCCAATAAAACTTCTGTCTTTAAGACACACGAAGTAAGCTACTTTTGTAAACCAACCAACTACTCATAAAGAAAAACTCACGGAATTTCAATTAATAAAAAAAAAAAAGAAAAACACACGGCATAAAATTGTATTTTTCCGTTGTTTAAATGGTTATATTTGAAAATAAATTAAGTACACGTTTTAAAATTGCATACTTGAAATTATGTTTACTTTTGTTTTCTATTAAAGCTGAAATAAAATGGGCACGTTTAATTAAAACATGACATCAATTTATTTATTTGTTTATTTACTTAAATTTAAGAGCAATAAATATTTTAAAAAGTCAATTTCTTCTAAATGCGTAAAACTGATCACGCATGATCAAAAAATATAAACACATTAAGGATAGTTTAGGTTCCTGTTGCTTGTTGTATTGTAATTGCAATTGCCTCCAACCAGCTGTTGCCAAAAAGCCCCAGATAAAGAAAAATGATTTGATATTTTCAAAAGAGTGGCTGTGTGATTAAAATAAGCGAGTCCTCTTTTACCTGTAGGGGTTTCCCTAAATCCACCTATTAAAACTGAGATCCGCTTCTCGAGGGCAGCCTGGCTCCTCCTTCTCCCAAATGAAAAGTATAAAAACATTTTCCAAGAACCGCTTCACCCATTGTCTGTCAAAGGCACCGAGAACTCCTCACCATGTTTCAAGAAGCCGAACCAGCCACTACCTCACTTAAAGGCAGCCCAGCGGTACCGGAATATCAACGGACATGTCGTCTGGACATCAACAGAGCGCAGCATGTCCTGTATGTTGTTGGTACTTCTTTGGATGTGAGCGTCTACAGGTAAGGAAAGGTGATCAGCTGATAGAAAAAAAAAAAAAAAGCCTCGACGTGAGGGTGTGGAAGAGCTGATTAATGCCTCAGGTGATAGCATTCTCAGAACTTTGACTTTTTTTTTTTTTTTTTAATAAACCCACATATATGTATGTAAATGTAAATGTAAATGTCTCCGCTCTGCAAGTCACACCGATGGTGAATAGATAGTCACGTGATAGTGATAGAAAGAGAGCGAGAATAATTTTATCTTCATAAAAGCTTTTCATACAGACCTTTTCATTTTATAGTTTGTGGTACTAAAAAAATCTTGTTCTACAAGTTTGAGTACAATATGTTAGGTTACACAGTGGTGGCTAAATATATTCAATTGTATCTTGTCAGTGGAGAGAATAAACAATTGGTCATTGTGTCTGTCAACAGCAGGGATTTGTTTATTCAACAAAAAAAGAAGTGAAAAAAAAAAAAAAAAACTGCTGCAGACCCACTCCATACCAAAAGCCAACCTACAGAAAGATTCTTGATAAGTGACTGAAATCTGGCAGATGGTGACATGTTTTTTAAACCCCTGAGTGATTATGAACCAGAGAACTGGACCCCACAACACTGTCCTTAAGTTTGGCTATTATTTTGTTTCGAACCATTCCTTTAATCGCTGTTAATGCAACATAAATCACAGAATGTTTTATCATAGTATAATTTCATCTTGACCTCTTGCAGATCACAATGATAACTGGTTTTTGAAGTTGGAACGTATTCCTATAAATAAATAAATAATAGCTGAGTTTTAATTCAATTATTATTTTATTATGATGAAGTTAACTTGTAGAAACTCCATCAACCTGTTTGCCTGTTTATCAGGTATTGTATTACATTAGATACCCACCTTCTTTTCTCACTTGTGAAACAAAAACAAAAGAAAAACAAAGGGGAACAATAATATAGTTTTATAGTCTTATGTACTTCCTATTGTGCATTTAGAAATTCATAATGTTTTCTTTGTCTTAGTTGGATGTGAAAGGAGCAACCTCCCTCATGGCCACAGGTTTCCTCTTTTGTGATTGGACTATTTGTCATCCATCCATCTGTTTTCTGAACCAGTTTAATCCCTAATGGTGTCACGGGGCTGCTGGAGCCTTACCCGGCTACTGTTGGGCGAAGGCGAGGTGCACCCTGGACACGTCTGCTTATTTGTCATTCAAAGTAAAAATATTCCTTCTTATCATTTCCCAACTCCAAATTTCTCACGTCTTAAAAATGGATAAAAACTCAATTCGGAGATTAAATGTAAATTCTTCATAGGGTATTATTTCAAGGTGTTTGGTAACACGTGTCTGCTGCGTTGCTCAATATTTGCGTGTAGAAATGGTGTTTCTGTCTCGAACCTCAAAGACGCTTTTAATAAAACAGTCGCTAAACTTCAACTGTAATATGATTTAGTACATGACTTATTAGGTACACAAACTACATCCTTCATTTAAAAAGAAAACATTCTGATGTTTTTTTTTCTTATAAGATTTTACTTTATCCCATGTGACTAAGCATTTTCAAGGGTGACTGCATTTTGAGAAGAACATGGTTTTTTTGTATGTGTTGCGCAATCGTGTGATTGTCTGAAGATATGTGGTAATTATGCAACCCAAAAATTGAAAAATATATTATCTGAGCAAACAGGAGACTCAGTGGTCTTAGTAAACCAAGACACTGGTCACAGAAGGCTGAGTGTGTGACATTCTGTTCATCAATAAGCTGCTGACACAACTGGTTTCATTGTGAGATTAGCTCACATTGACACCGCTCCATCTCTGTTGGGATGAGAAGTATGTCATCTGTCATCTCTTTGCTGTGGAGATGTTTTTTTTTAATTATTTTTAACTGGTTTTAAAGTCTCATCTCAATATTTCTCTCAACTTAGATTGTCTCCATCAATGACACTCCATTTTTTTCTGTTGCATTGGAAGCTGACACCATTACACTGTTTTCAACTGAAAATAAAAAAAATAAAAAAAACTTCAAAAGCTGCAAACTAATAAAACACTCTTTTCCTTCTTGTTAACTTAACAGGAGTGCCCCTCCCGGCTCAAAGTCCTTTTCTGTAAAATGCACTTCCAAGGTTAAATACAGCATCAGTCCACCAACATCGGAAACATCCCATCTCTCTCCAATTCCTCTTAACAATAACACCATTCTTCTCATCAGCATGGACCGTGCTAGTGAATTTGAAAATGATTCCAAGGTGAGTTTGATAGACGTTTTTCAAGATACTTAGATTGTCATTATTTAAGGATGAAGCCTTAAAAGCTTATAGTTTTTTAAAAAGTAAAGTAATGAACACCTGTTAGACCCGATGTTTATTGGAGACCGGCGTCAGTTAGAGATGATAAATGGTAAACAGGATTTGAGGTCCTGGGGGTGGTGGGTATCTTCCTGTGTTTCGCCCCGGGGCACCAAACTAGTCAGGACTGCCTCTGGAAACTGGCAGATTACACAAATCAGAACAGAAAACAAACTGTTCCCAGAGATGAAGTTGTGGAATGAATGAGCTTTTCTATGATCCATTTGTTTTAACACATCTAGTTTTTGTGGGATGGCGTAACTTGGCATGACAAGACAAATCCCTTGGTTTCATGCTGAGTTAGTGGCATCCAAGATACTTCTTGTATCTTGTCTTTGGATAAAAGTTGTTGTTGGATAACTACCTGGATTAAATCTTTTTCACATAGGGAATTTGGAAGCAATCTCATAACACAGTTTAAAAGATTAAACCAGGTGTCTTTAACCCTGTTCCTCATGATCTATGGCCCTGTTAGTTCTTCGTTCTATTTCATCCCTCCAGTCCTCAAGAGGTGGTGCTTCAAGCCCCGGAGAATTCTTCTTGCTCATGTGTAGTTTGATAATTTATTGACAACAGTCACCTGTGACCTCTCTGTGACCCACGTGAGGCTATATAGTCACAAGGCATCAAGAGCGCAGTCCCAACGCCTCTCATGAGAGTACAAGAAACCTGAGGGACCAGGAACTCTGCTGGTCATCCAGGACTCATGGAACCATACATTTGTAACTTTCATTTGTGATTGACTGAAACACCTGATCCAGATTACCAGTAATTATTGAAGCAGGCTTAGAAGGAAAACAAACAGGGCCATAGCTCATGAGGAACAGGGTTAAAGACGCCTGGATTAAACTAAAAACAACAGAAACAAAATCTATATAGTGAGATTATTGAATAGTATTCTTCTAACCATTTACTTAGCTTGTAAAATAAATCCATCCATCCATCCATCCATCGGAACATCGGAACATTGCTGACTCCTTTTTGGAATCACATGCAAGGCCTAAAAAAGAAGGATTTGCTGAACTACACCAGAGTGTTCCTTAAAATACATAAAGTCAGTTCCAATCTTTAATTTTATGCAAAACCAGAAAAAACATCTATGTTTGAAATATTCAGCCATTTCTAAAATGCTTTCAGGTTGGGGTTTCTAAACAAAAGAAAAAATAGCTACAGTCCATGTTGTTCATAAAATGAATTTGCTTTTGTCTTGAAAGCTGTCTGTGCGCTACTACAACGAGAACAAAAACGCTGTAGGAGTTGCAGTTCTGCACCTAACAGGTGTTGGTAAGTTTGTCATTGCAAATCTGAAAATGTCCGAGTTAAAAAGTTTACATTCTATGTGTAAGGTGATTCAAAAGCTTAGTGTGATTATCAAACTGTACGTTTAATACAGAGATTTCTCTGGATGTGGATGCTGACAGAGATGGCATTGTGGAGAAAAACAATCCCAATAAGGTCAGTGGTAGATCTGAAATATTGAGTGTGGTTTAGCTTGACCAAAAAAATCTTTTTTTTTTCTTTTGCGGTTTAGAGTAAAACAACATAGCATGTCTCCCAAGGATTAAAAGAGTAGCCTTTTTGCACAGGCCCAAGCAAGTTGGAGCAGGAATTTTTTGACTTTTTGTCCAAATCCCGTCTCTGAGAAGAGTTCCAATTTTGGTTTTACTTCTAAAACTTTTAAAAACGAATTAAACTTAACAATTCTATAGTCTTTTGCTTTTTTCTTTTTGAATATAGGTTAAATAAGCTGTTTTCTGGGAGCTACAAAACCAATTTCTATCATTTATGAACAAGAGAAATAGGATTTTTTTGGAAAACTGTAAAAATAACAGCTTTTCTTCTGCAAAAAAACAAACAAATAATAATAAAAAAAAACACTTCACTGATTTTACCTTCTTTACAAGTTTCCTCTTCTAGCTTGATGAAAAACAATTCATAAAACCTTTTTTGATGTAGTTTGTATTTAAATTTGTCAGGGATCATGGAAGTGGGGTCCTGGTGGGTATGGAGCTGTCCTTTTGGTCAACTGTGACTCAGAATCGAAGTTCTGCAAATTTGAGGATGACAGCTCCAAGCAGGAGTTCATCTTCAATATCTCAGGTAAACTTTGAGTTTATCTTATACTGGAATTTACCTTGCTAGCACCAGCCTTGTATACCTCAACATTTTCCTTAGTGTTTAATGCAAATGTGATACATGCCTTACAGCCATTTTAATAAATAAAACTACGCCAGCCAGTGCAAAAGCTGATAAAAATGCTTTGGGTTTTTTTTAGTTTAATGTATCAGAGAACAAGTTTGTGTCTTTTATTTTGAAAAGGTGTGTTTTTGACAGGAAATAAGCGACTGCTTTGAAGGGAAAAGGTTGGTGACTAAACAGGGAATCACAGATAAACCAGGTTAAATGAAAATAGACATCATGCTTTTATATTATATTTATTTTATTACGCTTTTACATGTGTTCAGAATTGTAGTTTCAATGTAAGATTGTTTGGAGAAACACAGGTTATGCTTACACAGAAATTCTTAGGTATTTAATAATTTAATAAATGAGGATGTTAGGAAAACAAAATGAAGGGTTTGCCACACCTAATCATCCTTTTTTTTTAAATCTGCTTTTCTCAAGAATGATCTGTGACTGTGGTAACATCGCATGTGAGGAACTCTCTTTTAATGCAGATCTTAAGGACATGTCACCCATGAAGCTGCGAACCAGAGGTCCCGCTCGTCTCCCAGAGGGCTACAAACTGATGATGCACATCTGTTTAGGAGATTCAGAGAAAATCTGTGTCTTTAGATCCATATCTGGCAATAAAAATGATAATGGTGGTAAGTTGAAGTGTATCTATACTTTCAGTTTGTGAGAACTGAAGAAAAAAAAAGTGCTTTTTTGTGTAATTGCTGAAAACGTTGCAACACAAGCGTATTCTTGCCCTGCCTCTAGTTATGGTAGTTTCAAGTGATTATGCTTTGTCTTTAGCAGAAAATAAGAGATCTGTGAAAGACTATCCACTAGTTCTGGGCCCTGAGGTCCTTTCTCAGGAGGTGCCTTACCCTGGAGGCAACGCAGAGATGGAATTCCACGTGGAAGGCCTGGAGTTTCCTGACAAAGACTTTGATGGACTCATCACCATTAATCTCAGTCTGCTAAAGCCAATTAGTGATGTAAGATCTTTTGTTATCACAGCTATTAAATCTTGTCTCTTGATATTTATTAAAAAAAAAAGTTTGTAACATCCAAACTATTTTTTGTAGAAACAAATAGAAAGGTTTCTCGTTGAGATAGCAGGGTTCCATTTTGTTGTGTTTTTCAGAGAATTTCATGCTCGATCATGTTGCCTTCTTCCTTATAATCCTTCTGAGAGTGTTTTCACACAGAAAAGTCCCATTATATATGTTTCAAGTCAAACTACTTTTTTACAAAAGAATTGTGTGTTTATACTTGTATGTTTTAACAGGGGGTTCCTGAGACTCCCATTTTCACAGACAAAGTGATGTTCAGAGTGGCACCATGGATCATGACACCCAACACCCTCCAACCTGAGGAGGTGTTTGTCTGCCGGTAAGAGCAGGCTTGTAAATAATTCATATCAATGTGATGTCAGAAGCTTCTTAGATGTTGACAGGCAGGTTTTTGAATAACCAGAGAAATATATATTTCATCTAATAGTGTCAGTAGAAGAAAAATTGTGTTAAAAAAATGGTTCACAAATAGCTGCTTGTGCACTTTAGTAACAATTTTGAGCTTATAAGACACAAATATCAATTTATTTTCTTTAAGTAGGAAACAAATTTTCTAACGTTCATTGTAAATGTAGTTCAGTCAAAGAACAAACTTGAAGCTTCCAACCCTCACTAGACAGGTAGCTGCCTGTCTCTGTTAATATGCAGTGGAGTAGTGCTTGGACCCAAAATTAGTGAGCTTCAAGGAACAGAAAGCAAAACGCAGAGTTGAATGGTGCATCTTATTTTAAAGAACCACATGACACAGCTTGTTTCTGCTCCCTAATGAATTCCCAGAAAAGCTGCAGCTCCTTTCAAATTTTCAGTGCGGTTTCTTCAATAGTCCTTGACAAACCGCTTTTCTTACAAAAGCAGGTGTTTCGCTGAAGTGTTAAAACCTCACTTTAGTTTCAACCGTATTTTATTTTCTTTTCCATGTACCTAGTAAAAAACTCTTTGAACTCAGTGGTGAGCTCAGACCTCATTTTGCTTTCTGCATAAGACTACCTTATATAAACCATCAGAAGACAATGCTTGATAGATTGAAGACAGAAAAATAACTTAATTCGTCTCCCACGGGCAACTCAGTCACAATTCTCCAGTATTGTACAAGATAAACACGGACATGAAGGTAAGAACAAAGACAATGTGCAAAAAGAAATAAATGAAACTTACAGGAGACTCAATGGCCTTGAGGTAGTGTGTCCGCCCTGTAACATGAAAGTCATGAGTTTGAACCCAGCCAGAGTCAAAATAAAGACTCTAATAATGGGACTCAATACCTCCCTGCTAAAAGGGTTGGTCCTGGGGGGGTTAAACCACCTAATAGTTCTCAACCGCTGCTGTTAAAGTACTTTTTACCTCACTGTATAACTTTAACAATTCCAATGAATGAAGCTCGCTTGAGGTTTTGCTTTGGTTCTTATAAAGTAAATTATTCGTACTTTTGTTTCTCCACATTCATCCTTAAAAAAAATGTTCTCACCAGTTTACAAAACCTGTCATGGCACTGTCTGTCCAGCTCTGGGGTTCTGTCATTTGAGAATTTAACCAAGTAATTTCCCTCTTTTTGTGGCCTGCAAAGGTTGGTGTATAGAATAAAATTTACGTTTACAAATTCTTTTTTTTTTTTTAATGGAGGGTTGGGTGTCTTGTTCAAGGACACAATCTGGGATTCAAACCCCTGATCAACTAGTTACGTAATTCAGAAAGGTAAAGCCATCACTAATAATCATTAATGTGTTTTATGTGGGCTTCAACCCAGACTTTCCATTAGCATTTTATTTTTCACGCTTTGTGTTTTTTCAAATAAACTTTAAAAAAATCATTGCTTTTAATAAAAACTGCCTGTCTGACTGTTTTGTTAGCACAACTGATAACCAACAGTTCCTGAGAGAGATTAAAGCCCTCGTTGCAAAGACCGGCTTCAAGCTGAAAACTTGTGAACCTTACATGAACAGAGGAGACCGCTGGATCCAAGTAAGAACACTTTCTGTCCAAGTTTGAAGAGTTTGTCTTACCGATAACTATTATGAAACTTTCACACATTTAAAAGTAAATTCTGAAAGAGTTGGTTGTCTTTGAATCCTCCATTTTCTTTTTTAAATTGCATCATGATGACTTTTGTAAAATTAAACCTACACTAGCAGGGCAATTAGTTTTATTTTTTAAAACTAACCACTGACTGAATCAGAAACTCTATTATAACCGTTATAAATAATGGTTTCACCTGAAGTTAAATTGAACCAATGTAAACCGTATGAAGAATAGCACCCTCTGCTAAGAATTTCAAGGAAAAAGGATGAGAACAATGTAAACTAATATAATTATTTTTTTTCTAAGGATGAGATAGAGTTTGGATACATTGATTCCCCTCATCATCGGTTTCCTGTTGTTCTGGACTCCCCGAGAGACAGGGAACTCAAAAACTTTCCATGTAAAGTACTCCTGGTAGGAAACCTATTTAGACTTTTAAGTGTTATAAAATGCTAATGGAAACACCATGTCTTTGTTTACATATGTACATATTTATTTTTTATAGAATTGGGTCAATATTTGATATTAAACTGAAACTGTTTTATATTTTTGTGTGTGTTTTTTTTTTTCAGTTTTTATGTCTCTTAGTGAGGAAAATTGAGAGTAAAGCAGTTTTTTTTTTTTTTTTTTTTTTTAGACTGCAGAAGAAGGAAATAGGAGAAATTTGACTCAATTTATGTATTTTTAGGTCTCTAACTTATAATTTAAGGTAGGGGTTTTATGCTCCAGTCTGTTAAGTTAAGGTCCAATAAATGCGTATTCGCAGACTGGGATGGTTTATCTCTTTTGATTATTTAACACATAAAACACAGCACTGTGTCTTTAAATGTAAGTCAAGTCATTCCGACAACTGTCAAGTCTTTTTTTTTTTTTTTTTTACAATCTTTTTGCTGATTTAGAATGAATGTAATGTTCATGCAAGAGTTGGTTTATTTATTTCTCACACTTTTTTTCTAC
The DNA here is from genome assembly GCA_003999625.1 of Oryzias javanicus. Classification (NCBI taxonomy): domain Eukaryota; kingdom Metazoa; phylum Chordata; class Actinopteri; order Beloniformes; family Adrianichthyidae; genus Oryzias; species Oryzias javanicus. Next base: position 21,780,009 of record CM012441.1, read on the forward strand.
ATTACCTTACACACACATGGAGCCAGGCAAGACAAAATAGAATGTATAATATCCACTACCGCCACAAAAAGGGTTAAAGCAGAAGTACCATGTAGGAAAAAAATAGCTTCTTTTAACTTTCAAAATAGGAAACAGTTTCAAATTTACGTAGAAATTTGAGTAATACTCCTGAAACTATCTTATTTTCTCTGAGTAAATGACCTCTTTGGTCCAATGACCAGAAAGTGGTTTTTGTAAAATCCCCCATTAAAAAGGATCATAGTAGTAAAAGGGAGCGAAAGGCTCCAATTCCTGTGTGATGTTAACGCAGAGGGGGTGTCGTTTGGAATATGCCACACTTAAGGATGGCTCCAGTAGCATATGACTATTCAAAAATAGAATTTTGAAGAAAAAAAAAAACAGAAGCCATATTCTAGCTCACTACAACATGCATAATCTGGATTTTATTTTTTTAATTAACCTGTGGAAAAAAAATTAAACTGAATGAAAGTTATGCTGTTAGGAACAACTCTTGCCAGAGTTTTAGAAAATAATTTACAAAGGATCTTCCACTGTTTAGTGTCGTCACATAATCCTTTCTAACAATTACCCAAATGTTTGAAGTTTCTTTTTACTGTTAGAAATATTAAGACGTTCTAACATGGTGAGCAGTCATTGAATATTTTGATTTGGAGAAAGAATATTGCTCATAAACAAAACAAAAAGAAGGAGCTTTAGTGGATTTCTACAGCTATGTTTATTTTACAAAATGTAATGTATTTTTGCAGCAAGCATTCACATGTTCAGCTTGTGTTGAGAAAATCTTCATGCATCCCTCAGGGCCCTGATTTTGGCTATGTGACACGTGAACCTCAAAGTGAAGAGGTGAGCACGATGGACTCGTTTGGTAATCTGGAGGTGAGCCCTCCTGTCACTGTGAACGGGAAAAATTACCCTCTGGGCAGAATCATCATCGGGGTTGCTTTCCCTACGTGAGTAACACATTCCTAAATGTAATGAAAGGCTTTTCTTATAATGTGTATCCATGCATACTCAGACATGTTCCTTCAATGCTAGTGCAAAACATGGACGAAACATGACCAAAGTGGTTCAGGACTTCCTGTGGGCTCAGAAGATCCAGAAGCCCATCGCCTTATTCTCTGACTGGCTTGTTGTTGGACATGTAGACGAGTTTATGACTTTTGTACCTGCACCTGACAGAAAGGTAAGTATTCTGGTTTAAGACAGAACAGCTCAAACTGTGACTTTAAAGGTGAACAAAAAAAGAAACATAGAAGAATTTGTTGCCTGTTAGATCTTTGTGTTCTAACAGAAAAAATGGCAATAATTTGAAAAATTGTGAAGCACTGCAGCAAACTATTTTTTTTAATAAACAAGGGACAACTTGTTTCAGAATGTTTTTTTTAAATTATTATTATAATTTTAAAATACGGAATACTTTCCTTAATAATGCTTTCAACTTTCAAGAGGTGCAACAAATATGCAAATATGTCTTTCATAAAATGTGGATGTATGTTTTTGCCTTTCAGTTAAATCCATAAAGCGAGCCTCCCTTCAGAATTCCGACCACCCCCCCATTCCACACATAGTTATCCATAGTTCCATATGTTGAGACATTAAGAGATGTTGATGCTGTAATGAAGCCATTTACACTTTTTCACATTGATGGCTCTGGTAAAATGGTCTAATATGATGTTGCTTATTAGAATGACCCATTCACTGAAAAAATTGGGGTTCACATTTTTCTCTTACTTTTCGCTTGTCACTGAGCTTAAACAATGTCACTGGATATTACAGCAGAAGTGTTTTCTTTGTTTCTTTTGTGCCTTGGTCACAGGGCTTCCGACTGCTGCTGGCGAGCCCAGATGCAGCCTACAAATTATTCAGAGACTTAAAGAACAACGGACACGGACAAGCCCGGATGTTTGATGGTACAGCCCTCTCTCTCATAGCATTTTTATGAGTTGAAAAATTATTAATGCAAATCCCAGCAATGGTGAAATGTACCAGACTCTCAAAACAATTCCTCCAACAGGGTTGCCTAAAGAAGAAAAAATAACAGTGGATGAACTCCTTGGTAGCGGCTCTTTGAAAAATCAAAATGACTACGTTCAGGTAAATAGCAGAAACATTTACACTGACTTAGACTAAAGCTACACACGATGGTATGTTCACACCGGGCTCGGCAACATGCATTTAAGCGTCCTGTTCCAATGAAAAATCTATGAAAATGGGAAACCGTTCACGCGCCGCTATGCAAGTTTTAAGACAGTTTTCAGGCTTTACTTACAGAACTAGTAGGACTTTGACCAATCAGGGACTCGAATTTTGTGGTAATGTATGGGTAGCGTCCTTTTAAAAATACCTTGCTTTTACTGTCTTTTATGTAATTATATCTGCAATATGTGTATGACTGGTTGTAATTTTATTCTGTCTTCTTTGTGATTTTTATCTGTGAAGGGTGCTATAGAAATAAACATTTACTTACTTACTTAATATCCCACAATTTAAAATTGATAGTCAGGAATAAATTAATAATTATGGTTTGTGCAAGAATGTAATTATGACACCAAGGCCTGCATTCTAAATCATATAGGGCAGTGTTTTACTTGTCACTCACTCTTCTAGAGCTGCATTGACTGGAACAGAGATGTCTTAAAGAAAGAACTGGGTCTGGATGATGAAGACATCATTGACCTGCCAATACTCTTCCATCTGGAGCCTGAGGAGGGGTTCAGAGCAGGGGCGTTGTATCCTGACATGGTTTGTTTGGAAAGATTTCTGCTTTTTTTTCCTTTTTCTCAATTCATGATTTATTACTCTCTGCATCTGTTCACCAAATAACAGAAACCATATACACATTGATGTTTTGATTTATTGAATCTGTTTTTAGGTCAACATGATTGTTTTGGGGAAAAATCTGGGCATCCCTAAACCGTTTGGTCCTAAAGTGAACGGACGCTGCGCCCTGGAGGCAGAGATGTCCTCTCTGATGGGGGGCCTGGGCCTCAACTGCACCTTCATTGACGACTTCTACTCTTACCATAAAAAACTTGGAGAGGTGCACTGCGGCTCCAACGTCCGCAGAAAACCCTTTCACTTCAAGTGGTGGAATATGGAGCTTTGAAAGATGAAAAGGAAATGGAGGCTTTCTGAAATCTGTCTCTCTGTCCTCCATTTTGCTGCACCTAACACATCATCTTCATTTTTTTTTTATTCTGAATTTTCTGCAGTTTTTTAGGCCTCTAAAGTGGGATTTTTCCTTTTAAAAATTACTTTTGATCTGTAACAGTGTCTTAAAACTCCTAGATGCTAAAGGAAACTAACACATTCTTAGCTAAAAATAAACTGTCACTTCATCTTTGTGTGTAAGTTTTGTCATTAAATATTCATTAACTAAATTTACACTCAAAATGGAAAGCAATCTTTACAAAATCCCCAAAACAAAGGGCCAAAGCAAATATTTGACAACAAACAAGAGTACAATCATTTGGATTGAGCATAAAGAAGATTAGTTCTCTGGGTTAAATGCAGTTGTTGGTTTTACAGAGCAAAATAAAAACTGGCTCCATAGTGTTGTGCAATAACAGCAAAGAGCCACAAGAGGACAGACTTCTTCCACTCAATGCTTAGAATGGTACAACAGGAAATCTGTTTTTCCTTATAAAAACTACCTCAAGTGCTGTTGAAATAATACGGAATGCATTATATTAATAAAAAATACATTAGTGATGGGATTTTGAGCGCTCCCCAATCATTGTACAATTTTGTTATCAAAAACTCACAACTCAATGGCTTTATGTTTCCAGTCAAATTATTCTTTGTTTTGGTTTAGGAAAATCACAAAACACAAAAAAAGCTTAGTAAAAATTAGGTGAACCTTTCACATTACAGATTTATTTCAATTGAGGAAAGACAAATCTATTTCTGCGTAGTTTTACTTCTAAGCCATCTGGCAGCACACTGCCTTTTAAGTTTGGCTTTCAATCAAAACTCAAAAAGGCAATTGCAGAGGACGTCACAGTGTCTTTTACTTCTCTATTAACCTTATAGGCTCTTTGAAAAGATTAGCATTTGGGAACAATGGTGCAAATGTAGTGATCTATACTGTAGTACACATACTCAGTGATGGAGGATTAGAATTACTTCACAGACAACTGGCACCATTTTTGTTGAGAGCAGCTGGAAAGAAAACTAGAGAAATCAAAAGTCCAAGAAGAGAGACTCCAAAAAAAGTCTCTCCTATTGGGGTTCTCAAATTGACTTTGAAAAAAATACAAACAATTTGATTAAATAATATGGTTTATTAGTTACATACATTTTGTTATTTTTTTTTTAATTTTTAAACAAAGGTGATTTTACACCAGTAAAAATTGACAGTATTTTTTTCCAACCACTCCTGACATTACACTAAATCAAGAGATATTGAGAGATTTACCATTCCTCCAAATTGCACACATCAGATGACTCAGCATATTAATGATAAAAAGGTTTGATTTATTGTCATAGTGGCATACTATAATAATAATATTAAAGTCATACTTATCTTGTGTCCAGTTGCTGTTCAGAGGCCATGATGCATTTTATTTTGAAGGGAACTATAATTGCAGCTGTCAAAAGTACAATAATAGATATAACAGTGTTAGAATTTAACTGTTGTTAATATTTATGAACTGCAATTTATAAATGATTGACTTAATGGGCACAAAAGGATAGATAGATAGATAGATAGATAGATAGATAGATAGATAGATAGATAGATAGATAGATAGATAGATAGATAGATAGATAGATAGATAGATAGATAGATAGATAGATAGATAGATAGATAGATAGATAGATAGATAGATAGATAGAAATAATCAGAATAAAAAAGAATGTTGACCAAATGAGATGATGAACCTGTAAAGTTGTTCACTGTGTCCGCCTATTAGGCTGACTCCTCCTTCTCTCAGATGAAAAGTATAAAAGAATTTCCAACAAACGCTTCACCCACTGGCAAAGGCACCAAGCTCCACCATGTTTACACAAGTAAACAAAACCGTACCAGCCAATACTGTACCGGGATATCAACGGACATGTCGTCTGGACATCAACAACCCGGAGCATGTCCTGTGTGTTGTTGGCACTTCTTTGGATGTGAGCATCTCCAGGTACAGACTTCTGCTGGCTGAAGCAGACTCATACAAAAGGATTGATATGGTTATGCATTCAGGTGTTTGCATTCCCTTAGCTTTTAACTGTTAAAAATGTGCATTATATTATATGTCACATCGATAAACAGTAAATAGATAATCACGTGATACATCGGGAGGCACTGACCGCTGACTGACCAATCAGAGGGCAGATGTGAGACAGGCGCTCCACCTGTCCGTGAATCTTTCTATCCCCGGACAGTTGTCAAGTCCGCTCCATAGTCCGACTGCTTTTGAGAGAAGAGCAGACTTTTTTTCCCTTCCGGGTCACGTGAGGACTGCCGTCAAAATTTCCCAGCTGGAGTTTTGTAATAAATCTTCATGTGTTTTCTGTGTTGTTGACACCGATATTAGACGAGTTTCGACAGGAGCACGCGCTCCTAATTAGGGCTGTAACGAGTACCCGGGTGCTCGGGTATTCGCGATCTGCTCCCGAAATTACGAGTACGAATATTCGCGACATCAAAGATCGCCTGATTCGCGATCTTCATAAATATAGTTAATTGTAATGAAATATTATCAAAATATGATCAGGGGACAATGTATCTGTGCTATGAAATCCAGATTAATGTTGAACTTTAAGCTTACGAACTAAAACAAAACCGAAAGGGAAGCGGTACGGCAGCCGAAAGTAAACAACTTCGTGACGGTGAACTTCCGGTTTTCAAAGTAAAACTAGCGAGAACTTTTTTCTGTTCAGAAACTGAGACTGAAGTTCGGTTCTCTGAGAAAACTACTGAGAAAATAATTAGCTTTAACACTGGAGCTTTATCTCCAGTGTTTACATTCTTTTGGTCATGGTAACTCTTTAACAGTTGACGCAATTAACTAAACTCCAGTTTATTCTGAAGAAACACAGCCTCGTGCTGCTGAAAGGCGGATGTAATCAACGTGAACCAGCTGATTCTGCCGCGGAAATAACGTCTTTTTTCATAGGGGCTCTGCACCAATATGTAATGCTTGGAACGTAAAATATTGAAGAACTTTGATAATAGAAAACTGTCGAGAGAATCTTCAGGTTTTACTTTTAAATGATCCAAAACAGCAGTGATTTTTATTCTTTTTTATGTTACTTTTTACATTACTTCACCAGAAGATTGACAAAAGAAAAAAAAAGTTTAAAATGACAAATGGCATTTCTTTCTATCTGAATCTTTGTGTTTTTTAAATCAGTTTTGTTGATTCTGATCTCCTGTTCTAAATAAATGTATAAACAATGATTTAAAGCAAATAATTTCAATGTTCATCCATCCAGTTAATAGACATTCACATAGCAATAAACATTATCTTAAAGAGTAAGAATCGTGGTTCGATTCGTGAATCGTTGAGCTTGATTCGTGAATCGAATCGGATCGTCACCTGAGCAACGATCCACAGCCCTACTCCTAATCCAGGAGAGGGATGTACCATTATGAGGTACTGAAAAGGGAACCAAAAGGTCGACTAAGTATGTCTATGGTTAGAAAACGTTCACGTAATTTATATAAAGCTAAATACATATTGTATTTTTTAAACCCCTGTCCTTATTTGTTAGTGGAGTGAAGTTACAAAAAAAAAAAAAAAAACAATCCAGTGCTGTATCTGTAAGTTGCAGTGACTTTGCTTCAGCAAAACTAAACAAAAACTGCTGCAGGCCAAGACCATGCCAAAGACCTACAAAAGAGACATGTGATTGAAATCTGGCAGATAAGTCGAAGAGTTTTAACCTTGAGAAGCTACAAACCAGAGAACTGAACCATCCCTTGAATTTGCTGCTTTTTTTTAAGTCATTTTTAGTCTGAAGGCTTTCATGAAATTGCAGTTCATGCAAGATAAATCCCTCCTAGTGTTTTATTTATTTAGAAAGTTTCATAATACTATAATTTCAGCTATCTGCCTCTTGTAGATCACAATAGTTACTGGTTTTTGAAGTCCAAACATGTTGTTAATAAAATCTGAATTCAGTTTGATATAACTTTAATTCTCATTTAGGTCATTGATGAAAACTCCACCAAACCTGTTTGACTGTAGGAAATGATCAGGAAGTTTAGACAACTACCTTCCTCTCACATATGTGGTCAGAAACAGTTTCATAACAGTGAGTAAAATGAACTAACTCCCACGTGGCCACAAGTTTGCTCTTTCTCATCGGCATGTCACAACCCGGTCTCAGTGAAATGCGTCCCTATTCCACGGCTTTGCACCCTCGGAATACCGTGCATAGTATACGCCAAACACGGTTTTTGCGTGCATATGATACGCAGTTGCAGCCCATTCAAAACAACAGGAGCGGCTTTTAGGTTTCGTTTTGATCACGTGGTCGGATGTTTAGGTTTCTCCAGATCACGTGACTTTTGAGTTTCTGTCCGGCACCGTAGATCCACTCTTTTTCTGGTGGAAAATCCCTCAGAATAAAATATTTTGTGGACTAATCTTTATTTTGATAATATTTCTAGCGAGAAATGTACCCGTTCCTATCACGACATGCATTTATTTTGGACATACAGTTCGTAGTTTGTCTGTTTTGATTGACTTTTCGGGCTCAAAAATCGTAAAACAGCAACGTCTGGGGTGCACGGAACAATCACGGAACCGGGCGATCAGCAGGATTTGGGACCCGACCCGCATCGGTGCCGGGTCAAGGTTAGGGTTAGTGTAGGTTCGGAGAACCCGCCCGGAACCGTTTTAATCGGGCCCGAATGACTTCTGTAAAGCTAGAACGTGTTAAATCTTACCAGTACTTCCGGTCCAGGAGACGGTCTAACGTGATCCCGAAACGAGGATTATCAAACATAAAATAATTATCCTTTAATTTCTGCCTCATAAACAAACACAAATGTCGGTTATTTTAAGTGACAATAACGAGGGAGGCTTTCAGACAAAATGAAGAAAGAAAAAAATTGGGTTACTTTTTTGAACTAGATTGACAATAGGTTTATTATTACATCATAATTATTATTTATAACAAAATAGCAGTAGTAAGTAAATTATTCTATATTAAAATAAAAAGTATTGTTATTATTAAAACAATACTAATAATAATGGTTGTTCTATTATATCAATATTAATAAATGATAAACATTAATTCCATAAGATCAACAGACTCCAAGTTTTTATGATTCTTGAAAGCTGAAGGGTCAAGAGAGAATCTCACTATTCAGGGAACATTTTTTATTATTATTATTTCTTAAAATTTTATTTGATACAGGTTTGTGTGTTGTATGCTTGGTTTAATAAAATATCAGAGGGTGGTGCTGTATCATCTATAGGATGAAACATAAAATGTAATGTAGCGCTGTCTGATTTCTTCCGGTCTAGCAGATGAAAATAAGTGATCTCAAACACAGATTCTAAACATCAGAATAATGTTCCTTGATTTCTGCCTCATAAACTAAACGTTATTCACAGGGCAAGCTTCTTAGTGGCAAGAACAAAATATGGAGGACATCACCTGGTTTTGGGAGGATTTAACATATTTTAGGATGTATAAACACTGGGCTGTGTTTTGATCACTGTTCAAGTGACAATTGACAGTTGTTTTCAACATTATTTACTTCTTTGTGTTCAAGACGTAGTCTTTTTAATGTACATTCTTTCAGGTGTCGCAACTACATAGTGGCAATGGAACGCTTTTATGTTGCTATGGCGGTAACAAAGGACGCAAAACAAAACCGGAAAGAAAAACGCAAGATCTCAAATCAGAATAAGAGGAAAAGAAAGGAAAAAATAACAGTAGACAACATCTAAACAATGTTGCACAAGAAAATAATAAATATATTATTCTTAAAAGAAAGGCGCAGGATATGTTTTATAGCTTGCAGTTTCTCATAAAAATAAATGTACAAATTAAAGTCTATTAACTATTTTAAGAATGTGTTCTAAAAATTCAAATAAGACAGGCCTTGTTACATCAGTAAATCATGTTTGAAACCAACAAAAACTAGTGGCACTGTCAAAAAACAACATTTATTTATCAAATTTTTCAAGTATTATTAAAGTATTAATACCAAGTTTTGCTTTTTGGTTTTCTGTTTTAGACTAAATCTAATAGTTTTGATCAATTTAAAATGAACACTATTGAAAGTTAACCAGCACTGAAAATCAAACCAGAAAATTTTAGATTTCTACCATTTTTAAAAACAATGAATAAAACAGTTGCTAAACTGTTTATTTGTCGTTGCTGCAAGAAGTGTCCGTATTTTTGTCAATATTTAAAATATTACGAAGGTTATGATTAGATGGATAAATAACATTCAAGATTTTGAAGTGATTTTCTTTGCTTTGGTTCAATTAAATAAACAATAGATTTCCGACACAGGTCTCAGTAGATCTTCTGATTCTCTTCAGTCAGTCCCTGTCTGCTTGCAGATCCACCATGAAATGTGGTCAGAACAGAATGGATTATGGCAGTGTAGAAATGGTCAGCAGCTCCTGACACAAGCTTTTTCAGTCACTTCTTAAGCTATCACGGGAAGTCCAACCTCTGCTGGCCTTTCTCCAGAGTGAGTCAACCTGGGAGGTTCACTTAAGGTCCCTCAAAAAGTGGACCTAAGAACGCGTATGGGTCTATAGAGGGACTGTTCTGTTGAAGAGGATGGGGATGGGGGTTGTGTTCCTTCTCCCTGAAGTCCACTGTCATCTCTACAGTTTTAAGCATGTTCAGCTCCGGGTGGCTTTGGCCGCACCAAAGGACAAGACGCTCCATTTCCCGCTCTAACAAGTGGAGGAAAGCACAGTGACGTTTTTGATGGAGGAGCTCTGGGATGATGTTTTAAATGCAGAGCTGAAGGCCACAAACAGGATCATGCATAGTTCCCTGCAGAGTCAAGGTGGTGTCAGATGTAGTGGAGAGCTGTGTTGACTTTATCATCTGCGTCATTTAATCACGTGAGAGAGGACTTCTTAGGAACTGGATGATGGTGGAGCTGTTGAAGAGACGGGTGAAACTTTGAGGCAGCTGGTCAGAGCAAACGTTCAGACAGGATGGAGACACTCCATCAGGTCCTGGAAACCTCCTGATCTTCTGCTTCTGAAACTGTTGATGCACATCAGATCCTCAGTCCAGGTTAGTGTCCAGTCTGAAGAAAGTTGAGACGAGTCAATCCTTTAAATTAAGATTGATGGGGGAGGGAATGCTATGTTCCTTTAGAACCTGAATAGAAGTCGTTATGGTGGCAGCTCTCTGCAGGGTGGGTGTGGGGCATCTCTTTTCATGAGGGTCTTCAGAACTTTTAGAAACTGCAGTTGTTCAGAAAACTGCTCTGTTATCTTTGCAGTGTTGGTCATTTCAGCTGCCTTAATCTTCTTTTTCATGTTCCTGACCTATTTCTAAAGGTCATGACCCCCACTCCTTTAGGCCTCTTCCTTGTCCTTGTGTGTTTGCCGCAGCTGTAAACCATTGTTTGATGTTGTTGAATTTGCAGAAGGTTTTGTCTGCAGATGTCCTCCACAAAACTGATCTAGGTGTTCCAGTCTTTGCATTTTTCATCTTGGACTCATCCGTCCATAACAGTCTTCACTTTGGTTCAGCTGATTTCAGCTTTCTTCTGTCGGTTGGGATGACATGAGGCAGTGATTGAAAGTCTCAAAGCAGCGCAGGGAACAGAGTGATGCATCGTGTAGTAGTGGAGTGTTCGTGGGACAGGTCACCTGCTGTTTGTAATAAACTTAATTACATTTAAAATATATGAAAAAAAAAACAGCACTGACCCTAAAGAGCCTGGATAACCCTTGATGGGGCTTTAAGCTCGTGGATCCTGTAAAACCTGCTGATGGGTCGCTCTCATTAGAATTGATACATACATCACTGTTGAAGTGTGGACCTCTGTAAAATTCAAAATTCATCTATACATTTAAAAAATGTGAAATAGCTTTAGTATGTACTCAAAATTTGAAGGTTAGACTATATTTCTTCGCAGAAGTCATGATACATCCCAGAATGTACTGCACATTTTAGGAGGAGACGGTTGAAATTTTACACTGTTAGCAGCAAAGTCGACAAAAGTTATGAAGCTCCAGTTAATGTCTATTTTATGTAGATTGCTTAAACCTTGTCAAGTTTCAGGGAGGACTGATCAAACACCACATGAGTGATCAATTTTGTTTAGGAACAATCATCCTCCAACTTCTTAAAAATGATCAAACTAGGAGTTGTTACTACGCAGAGTCTAAAGTCATGTCACCAACAGATTACATTAACACAAGCATACAAGAATCCTGAAGTTCTAAATAATTAAGTTTCCGAAAAACGAGTTTGTCAATTTTACAGCACTGTCAACTTTACAATTTAAAATCTAAAAACACCTGTTCATTTATCAATTTATTAGCAATACCAGAGCTCATATTCATTTATATCATTTTTTATTAATACAAATTGTTTAAGCCTCCCATCTCTTTGACCTGTATGATAAGAAGTTAAAAGTAACTATTCACAATAAATTAGGGATATTATTTACATACATTTGGCACAATGTACAAATCAAAACAATTACATAGTCACAGCCCCAAACCGACCTGTTTATCTCACACAAAAATCGCTTCCCACCCAATCTCTAGTGAAACTTGACAGTAATTCTCCAAATATCCTAAAGCTTTTTGAATGCCGTAGACCAGGGGTGTCAAACTCAGTCGCACAGAGGGCCAAAATCACCGTCTTAGTTTTTTGGGCCAAACGGGATAAACACTTATTGAACACACTAATAAATACATATATTAAAACTTTAAAACTGTAACTTTTTAATACAATTATGAATTAAATATTAATGGCAATCACAGCGAAAATATGGTGTGAATCCTGTGAGCTGAGTTTGACTGCAGAAGATGAGTGTTGATGGATGAATTTTAATATAGAATAAAAAATTGTCTGAATAATGAGATTCTTCTTGACCCCTTCAACTTTCAAGAATCATTAAAAACTTGGAGTCTGTTGATCTTGTGGATCAACAATGTATTTATGTATCAATTGGATTTGTTTATTGTCATTCATTTTATTATTATTTTTTATTATAATAACAATAATGATGATAATAATAATAATAACAACAATAATAATAAATTAATACTGCTACTTCTACTACCACACTAATAATAATATAATTATTATTATATTAAAAATAATATATTAAAATAAAATAATAAAAGAAACAGCAAAAATAAACCCAATTGTGTTTTTCTTTCTTCATTTTGTCTGAAGCCTCCCTCTTATTGTCACTTAAAATAACCGACATTTGTGTTTGTTTATGAGGCAGAAATTAAAGGATAATTATATTTATGTTTGATAATCCTCGTTTCGGGATCACGTTTTGACCGTCTCCTGGACGGAAGTACTGGTAAGATTGAAACACGTTCTAGCTTTACAGAAGTCATATCGGGCCCGATTAAAACGGTTCCGGGCGGGTCTCCGAACCTACACTAACCCTAACCTTTGACCCGGCACGCGATGCGGGTCGGGTCCCAAATCCTGCTGATCGCCCGGTTCCGTGATTGTTCCGTGCACCCCAGACGTTGCTGTTTACGATTTTTGAGCCGAAAAGTCAATCAAAACAGACAAACTACGAACTGTATGTCCAAATAAATGCATGTCGTGATAGTAACGGGTACATTTCTCGCTAGAAATATTATCAAAATAAAGATTAGTCCACAAAATATTTTATTCTGAGGGATTTTCCACCAGAAAAAGAGTGGATCTACGGTGCCGGACAGAAACTCAAAAGTCACGTGATCCGGAGAAACCTAAACATCCGACCACGTGATCAAAACGAAACCTAAAAGCCGCTCCTGTTGTTTTGAATGGGCTGCAACTGCGTATCATATGCACGCAAAAACCGTGTTTGGCGTATACTATGCACGGTATTCCGAGGGTGCAAAGCCGTGGAATAGGGACGCATTTCACTGAGACCGGGTTGCATGTCACAAAATATTTGTCAATGCAATTTTCCAAAGTGTTTGATTACACATGTCATGCTGTGTCTGCTGTGTTGTGTTGCCTAATATTGGCGTGTAGAAACAATGTTCTGTCTCAAACCTCAAAGACAATACAGTTTAAAACAGGAAGATACTTTTAGGGAACAATTGCTAAACTTTAAATGCAAAACGATTAGGACATGACATCTTTCATTAGAAAAAAACAAAACAAAACAAAAAAAATAATCAATGTTTTTCAACGTTAAATTTTATTTTATGCCAAGTTGACAATCATTTTAAGCTGATCATATTTTGAATAAATATGTTTTTGTGTGTGCTGTGCAAGCATGTGAATTGCCTGACTGTCTACAAAATTGTAGCATTTGGCAACTTAGGTAAGAACATGGATGAGGTTGAGTATAAAAGTCTTTCCAGTGAGAACTAGAAAAAACCAATTTTGTGTAATTACTAAAAAAGCTGCAACTCAATATTTGTCCTGCTTCCAGTTTTGGCAGTCTAAAGTGATAATGCTCTGTCATTTTCAGGAAACAGCAGCACTGTGAAAATTCCCCATTCTTATTTGTATCTCTCCCCTCTCAGGTTAATGCTTGAACTGCAAATGCTACTGCTCAAACAGCATTTGAGCATAACATTTAAGAGATTTTATTATTTTAAAATTTATTTGCTTCTAAGTGATGTTTAATGTAAATTTTATACCCTCTACCCCTTTGTTGGGACCATGTATAGTGCTGTGTCAGAAGAGGTAACATAAGAACTTTTCTCTTCATTTTCTCTTCATCATTTACAAATGTTGTGCTGAAACTAGGCCACAGACAGACGGAAGTAACGTCTAAAACGACCAAAACTCAGGCACTGTATGGAAGGCAGAAAGATCTGGCGTTTGCGGCGTCTCTGTAGAGATCTCCAAAACATATAAACCCAAGCTACTTGCTGATCAATGTGGCTTGGATGGGCGAAGGCGGGGTACACCGTGGACAGTTCTGTCTGTTGCAGGGCAGTGTTTAAATACACATCTTCATTTTCATTCATCTGAGTAAAAAGACAGATAAAGAAACCACTCAATGCCACAGGACCCCTGATCCTGTCTGTTCATTGACCAAACATTGAAACTGGATGGCCCTGATGCACAAAATATACAAGGTCTGACTGCAGCTTAAGAGTTTCATTACTTAAATGAACGTTTTTGGTCGATCAGAAAGACTTCCTGTCATCCATCTCCAATTCAATTTGATAGCAGACACAACAGGCAAGGTACACAAACGTTTTTCCAAAAGAAAACAACACCTACCCCAAATAAGGGGCCTTATTCGGGGTAGGATTTGGGAACAGAACAGAATCCTACAGAAGCTAAAAGTGGTTGTACCTTCGTTGATTTTGGCCATGTCCACGCTGGCGTTGTTCAGTTGCAGTGCCGTCTGAAGTGCAGGGAGGAGCTGGCGAAACAGAGTGGGGTCCTTATCAGGGTGAGTGAGTGGATCCCAAAAAAACAGACTGGTCAGAACTGGCAACGATTCAGTCCTTTAATATAGGAGTGCAACAAGCCAGGGCTCCTGGGTCCAGTGGAGGGGGAGGGTCAGGCACATCTGTTGTGAAGAAGGTTAAGCGCAGAATTCCACGTGTGTTTGAAGAGATCCAGGAAGGGGGGGGTGGAGAGAGAGAGAGAGAGACCGCAGGGCAACAGATCCAATCCAGGAAATAACTCCAAGTCTGTCCTGACAAAGTCATGTAGGCAAACAGGGCATCGAGGACACCAGCTTTGGCAGGCTGGAGTCTCATGGATGTAGAAGATCTTCTGGCACAGCTCTGCAGGGCAGCTCCTGCTATAAAGGCAACCACACAGGTGATATCAATAAGGCAGATTACTTGTGTGGCTGCCAGCAGGTGTGGCAGAGGCATGGCCATGACAGTCCTGTAGTAACGGAGGAGCTAAAGACTGAAGAACCGGTGAGACAGGCACTGTGGAAGCTGATGATCCATGTGGCCCAGATGATGGGTTCAAGCTACCCGAGCCTGATGATGATGATGATGATGACGATGACTGAGTGGCATGAACTGCTGATGGTTTCTCCGCCTGGGACGATTCTGTTAAAATTTCAGAAAAATACAGTTATTTTCTGAGTGACTCACAACTATATTTGCACAGTTAAAGAACTCTAGGTTTGCAGGTAGAAGTTCAGCTTTTTATGGTCAAAAATTCACATACAAGCATAACTCCAAATGAAAAAAATACAAATGTTTTGACAAAAAACAACAACAAATAAACCATTGAAGAATTAGCAACAACATAACGGATGAAACGGCCATAAATCTGTCTCACCTTTTGAACGATTCAATAGAAATGTTGAAAACAAAAAGCCACTTTATTGACATCATTGATCGTCCTCAACATCAATGCATTAGGGAGGGAATTTTTTGTAATTAAGTCAACGTTGGAAAAAAAGCTATCAAAACATGCTTAGAGGAAGTGAATCTTAAAATAACATATTTGTCTATTTAATAATGTGCAGTTTTATGGTAACCTGTGAAAATACATTAAAAAAAGGATCTGTACTTCTTATTTGCAGGGAAGCATTCTTCCTGAGTTTGCCAACAAGGCTGGCTAAAAAGGCCTCAAACACTATTCACATCACCAGACAAATTACTTCAAGCTATACAAGACAATGATTTGAAATGAGTGGGGCCCTTAAATGGCTTTAACCCAGCAGAAGATTGAGAGGCGGATCCAGAACTGCACAACATGAACCTGAGCACCATTTTTGAAACTTTTGAAGGATTACGTATAACACGCTTCTAAAGTTTGTATGAACCGCTAAAGTTAACTAAAACGCCACCTTTCAGTGGAAACCAGTGCTGTGTAACTTCCGGTTGCTATATCGGAAGTTTCACCCATAACCCCTTTTACATCAGCGGCCCCAGGAATAAGGTGGATAGATAATAAGTCATGAGGAAAGCTAAAGAGCCATCAAAAGATCTACGCAAAAAGGTAACTGAAATGTTGAAAACAAAACCACAGTCAGGTGGACCAAACAAATATTTTATTAGTCGACTAATTAGTCGACTAATCGGGTCATGTGGATGAAACACAGTGGCGGATTGCTGATGGTTTGGGAATGTGTGCGCTACAACGCCAACTTGATCAAAACTGATGCCAAGATGAATGCAGTATGTTATCAGAAGAAACTGGAGGAAAACTTGCACTCTTCAGCTCCGAGGCTGCACATGAGACACACTTGGACATTTCAACACGATAACAATCCAAAACACGAGGACAAGTCCACCAGTCATTGATACTATAGAATAAAGTAAAGATTCTGGAGAGGTCGTCTCAGTCTCCTGACCTCAATATTCTTGAGCCACTCAGGTGAGATCTGAAACGGCCAGTTC
Source organism: Oryzias javanicus (assembly GCA_003999625.1). Lineage (NCBI taxonomy): Eukaryota > Metazoa > Chordata > Actinopteri > Beloniformes > Adrianichthyidae > Oryzias > Oryzias javanicus. Next base: position 21,796,490 of record CM012441.1, read on the forward strand.
AAACATGGCAGCCCAAGAATTTAAAGGAACTTAAAGTTTTCTACCAAAAAGAATGGTCTGTTTTATCATTAGAGAAAATAAAGAACCTCTTCCACAACAACCACAAGAAACTTTTAGCTATTATTGAAACAAAATGAGGCAATACAAGATATTAAGAACTTGGGTATGTCAACTTTTGAACGGGGCCATTTGGGAAGTTTACGTTGTCATAATAGTTTTAAAATGGTAAACAGAATTTTTTATTTATAAAATAAATGGCTTCATCCAACCACTAACCATAATTGGAAAAATACTTGTTATCAATAATGTTCTTTGAAAAATAGCCTCGAATTCATAACTCTTCCAGTGTATGTAATCGTACGAGCACAACTGTAGGTAGGAGATATTATGCATTTATAAAATGCATTGAAATTCAGATTTTCAGAACATTGCAAACGGCAAAGAGAATAAAGTGAAAAGGTAAAAGTGACTTTGAATAAAGTTCTGCATTTTAATCCATTTTCTTTTCTAAAGTAAAGATGCACCAATCAATCATGAATCTGAATTAACATTACATTAAAACAGATTGTTAAGCTCCTGCCAAGTATCTACAAACGAAAAAAAAAAAGCAATAGGTCTAGCTAAAATAGATTTAATGAGCGTATAATCAGAATATCATGGGTGTAAGAAACTCTAATTTGACTTGGTCCCTGTTTTAAAAGTCACAACTAAAGTCCACAATTGCATAAATTCTATCTGCTGGTTAACATTTTTAAATGATTTTTATATGTTTAAAAGGATTAAGTAAAACACGCTTCTAAAGTTTGTATGAACCGCTAAAGTTAACTAAAACGCCAACTTTCAGTTTTCTTTAAAGAAAAAACAACCTTCAACTAATGAGATTTTTAGACTCACAATTTTTAAATCAAATCATTTAAGAAATTTGAAGAAACTTCTGTGTGTTTGTGAAATTTCCAACACTACAGACATTAACAGCTTTTTTTTTTTTAACTCTTTGAAAAAGATGCGGCATGAGTGAAACTAGTGCTCAACCTTCACCTTATTTCATGGCACAAGTTTTACTTTTGAGTCCAAAAGTGTGATTAGTTTACAACTGTTAAGGTTAAAGGGTAACCAAACCCTAAATCAACCTTTTTTTTTTTTTTGTCTGTTGACTTCTATAAATGGGGCTTTAAAAGTGCTGTTCGTAAGTCATTGCCAATGTTTTTAAAGATTAAAATAAACATATTTCTTGAAAATATAGCCAAAACCCGTCTGTGTGCTGCCCCCTACAGTTGAAACGAGGTAGTACAGTTGAATTTAGTGATTGGCCAATTAGCACAAGTCCCAGGAGTTTCATGTCATCATGCTCTGCAGCTCCAGTATGAAGTATAAATATTTTTTTCAAACATTTTTTTTTATTTTTGCTCTCTTAACAACACAAACACCCCCCTCCCACACACCTGTATACAATGTATACCAAACACACCTAAAGTAAACGACAGTAAACTACACTTAAATACATAATTAAAACCATGTTTAGCCCCGCCCATCTCTGATTGTATTACAGTCAGTTGTTATCATGTTAGCTTTAGCATGGCTCGTAGTTGTATCGCCTTTAGTTTACACAACTTTCCAGTGGACTTGGAAGTTAAGGAACAGAAGTTGAGTGTAATTGAATCTAGGAAACTCTGTCCTGGTGATGGATTTACAAAGAACATTCACTTGGGATTCTTTGTTAAAGACATTAAACAATTTTTAGCTTAGATGCTAGCAGCATTTACCACTCAGACACCGGTTCCCTTCAGCCCCTCTGTCACGCATTGCAAAAACGGCGTCTTGAGCTAGCGGCTTGAAACAATAAGGTTCTGGATCATGAGCGCCGACCTCAGAAGAAGGTGGAGATGAAAAATCCTCAACCTCCTCAGAAAGTTTTGTGGAAAAATTTCCATCACTTTGGCTGGTACCACTCTTCCTATTGAAGACCCAGCGTACGTCACATAGAGCTAACCTAACTGATAATCATAGATCAAGTCACACCTGCCGCTCAGTCAGGATCCACTAGCCCCACCCCCTTTTTGGTGGCTGAGAATGGAGTCGGCCTCCAACTCCCCTGTTTGAATACCCTTTAAGGAGGAATTTTGATGTTAATGTCATGCAAATCCATATTTAGTATTTTCAGGTAACTTTGGGGGATTTGTTTTTTTCTCTTGTGATATTAAGAACATGTATTATGACAGTTATGACAGGTGGGGGGAGGTATCAACCCCAGAAGAGGAAACACATACAGCAAGACATTTGGCCATTCTTCAATAATGCAGTCAGTCCCAGCGGGGAGCCCTGATCGATCAGGGAATAAAACTTGGGACACTGCACATTCTCCACCGAGGCAAAAAAAGGTTGATTTGAGCCACCACATCACTGTGGAGAAAGGCAGATCTGATCAATGTCAATCAGCTGATTCTCCCGCAGAGGTTTTTTCATACAGGCTCAGCACCAACATGTAATGTTTAGAACATAAAATGTTGAAGAACTTTGAAGATAGAAAGCTGTGGAGAACATTTTCAGGTTTTGTTGTTAAATAATCAAAAACAAGAATGTTTTTTTTTTTTTTATGTTGTTTATATTACTGCTGAACTTAACCAGAATGTTGACAAAAAAATTAAAATGACAAACATGTCTTTCTATCTAAATCTTTGTGTTTTAATTTTACCAGTTTTTATGATTCTGATCCCCTGTTCTTAATAAAGGTATAAATAATGGTGATTCAATACAAATATTAAAATTTTCATACATCCAGTAAAAAGACAGACACAGAAACAAACATATTAAAAAGTAAGAATCGGGGTTCAATTGGTGAATCCAATCGGATCACCACCTAAGCAACAATCCACAGCCCTTTATATATGCTTCAAACTAACGGTCTATGTGCCAACATGTGCAGACGACGTGAGCGCAGACCCCCCCTTTGTAGATATAAGCCACTACACTGGTATTGTTGGTTCTGACCAGAACATACCTCCCCCCTCGAGAGGGGCAGAAAGTGGTTCAGTGCCAGACACGGCCAGGAGCTCCATTATGTGGACTGACCGCATGTGTGAGCTCCACGAACCATTCACCATCACACCTTCGTGTGTGGCTCCCCAGCCTATCAATAGAGCATCTGTGGTCATAATCTTCCTTGTTTGGATGGTTCCCATGGAAACGCCTTTGGTTAGGAGGTGCACGCTCCTCCATGGGGGGACGGCGAGGGTGCATGTTACCGTTACATGAAATCTGCGGTAAACCTGGCGAGCTGGGCTCAGGTTGAGGCACGCTACCCACCGCTTTAAACGGCCACAGACATAGGCGACCTAACGGGACCACTATGAACACAGACACCATCAGACCCAGCAGTCACTGGTACTGCCTGAACTGGAGACACGCCCCCCTTCCAAACCAAACCAGACAAGCCCGAAAGGCTCTCACTCTGTCCACTGAGTTCAGAGATCAAGTGTGATGTAAGCAGCTCTGATGGGCAGAAAGTTCTCTGTGAGGACGGCGCTGCAGGAAGCCAGTTGTCTATGTTCGTTGCCAGTCACAACTCCCTCTCCCTCAGAGGTGCGATGGGGGCTTCTGTACATTTCATAAACACCCCGGGGGCATGAGGAGAGGACAAATGGGAGAACATATTTGTATGTCTTTCCTTGAAACTGAAAAAAATAAATAGGGATGTGAAAGTATGTATCTTTCAGATCTATGGAGATGAGCCAGTCCCCCTGACGCACGAACCGCATTCTAAACTTGGACGGTCGGAAGTATTTGTTCAAATCTAAAATAGGGCGGAGACCTCCGTCGCACTTCGGAACCAGAAAGTATAAAAAAAAAAAAAAAACCTCTGCGCCCTGTGCCGGCGGAACCAGCTGGATTGCTTTTTTACGCTAACGCATCCTGGGAGTGTTGGAGCCCCAGACATGAAGCACAAGCAGAGTGGGTGTCTGCTCTAACAGTCTTGTTCCCACACATGCACGCTCTCAATGGCAGCCTGACCGTGTCCACGGTGAGGGCAATTTTAGGCTATTTTTTAAGCTCTGATAAAAAACTGAAGCAGTGAGTAGCTAGTATGATGGCTAGCTAGCTACAGAAGCTGATTTTTGGTGACAAGCAGCTTCGGCTAGCGTGAGCCGACCGAGTGATTAGCCCGCTCGCTGAACAGCTAAGTTAGTCTGTTACTACAAGAGCCCTCTGGGAGCGAGAAGAGGTGAAAGATGTCATACTCTAATAACAGAAGGAAGTCCCTCCTTCTAGAGTGGACGTCACTTCCTGTCGGCCTGTCAGGACTGGGGTAATGGGAAAAAACTTCTGGGGACAACGCATAGGGGAGTGTCCCATAGTGAGATACCAAATGAATGTTGAAAAAGAACACGAATCTGATTTAACAAGCTGCTGAAAGAAAAATGACAGTGAAACTTTTATCATGCAGTAATATTAATCTAAATGTATCCATTAAATTGAAAATAATTGTGCAATTCACTTAGAAAAAAATCACCTTTTTTTAAGAAGTCTGTCTATTTTAGCACATAAATATGAGATATTATATGTGTGTGTGTATATACATATATATATATATATATATATATATATATATATATATATATATTATATATATATATACTGTGACAGACTGTGACGGATTTCCATCTTTCCACACCTCATTCCACCACTGAGGTTTCTCCTTGGGAAATACTTCTAGGGAGAAAAATGTGCATTTGTTCACATGTCCTGCTTCCTGACTCTAAGGACAGTCCTGTGACACGTTTGGCTGACTCAGAACAAGATAAGATACACAGATGATACAGATAAGAAACGTGGTGCACATGCTGCCACCTTTCAAGAGGGAGAGCGTGTCCGTGTTCAGAAACCGACACACGTTCCAAAATCACGCCAGAGATTCTCTGAACCATCACGAGTCATCAAACAGTTATGACACAGGGAACCTATTTGTCAGAAGATGAGCAGAAGTGGCATACTTCACGTTTGACTCTTGCTTCATGTGGATCCTCCTGTTGTGGTTCAGCCCGATACTCCGGATGGAACTCCTGTCAGGCCGTGCAAGGAGATCCCCACGTTGGCTGAAAACAAAAACATAAAACAAGATGAGCTGAAGCTCAATGGAGCATCAAACAACACAACACTGCCTTGGACAGGCATCCTTCATTTTTTGTCAATATATTTCAGGAAACAATATACAAAGCAATGACATGGTCAGCTTAACTGAATGTTGTGATGCTGTTCAGTTTCATATAGAAAACAGTGGTGGTGGGTCCAAACCGGAGCACCCTGCTCATAGTGATGAATGGGGGGAGGAGCTAAAGGATTTTGATCAGATCTCAGGATTTTGGTCCGACGGCTAACATGGACCTGCGGGTGACGAGGCTTAAGACTTTCAACAAGGCGCTAGCATATGAAACCAAAGCCGAAACTCCAACAATACACCCAGCGCTCACTTTAGTTTAACATGTTTATTACATTACATACATTTCACATTTGAGCTTTGACCCCTAGTTGCCCTGCTTTTGACCGAAGAGGCGCCCCACCTCCACCCACTTCTGATGCATGGCTTATTACTGCAACCCTCACGTGAAGGCTGGTCTTCTTTGCCCCCTAAAACCCACCTGCTGTGTCAGCGACTGTACAAAGGAATGGAGAGGTCGGAACAAAACGGAAAGAAAGGAATTAAACTCCAAAGAGGTCTGCTGAGGGTGAAGGAATGGTCCAAAGCAGCACGCTCCTCTTTTTGAATCCATTGCACCACTAGGCACTGGCTTTTCTCCGCCTTTCCTCCTCAAAGTGGGGCGCCAGAAACTGCCGACAGATCACTGAAGCACTGTGAGCATTTATAACAGATCTCCCATCCAAAGTCTGAAGACGGCGCTTTATGATAACGGAAGGTGGAGTCTGCAGATGAGTGAAGGAGAGGCGAGCGCCTCGGCTGATTAGTCTGGATGTCAAAAGCTTCGATAGGCATGGCTTTCCATGGATTCAATCTACAAAACATATTTACAACATAGATAACATCTACAAGAAATCTATTGGCGGCATTGCTGCTCGAGGCGACGTGGTTGGAACCTGGAGAGGGACTCCTCTGACTGCTACACGGAGAAAAGAACAACCAAAGGAAACAGGCAGTCAGACAAACCGTTTCTGTAGAAACAGAGAAAAACAATATAACCTACCGCGACTTATTTGTGTTCTTGAGTTTTTATTTTTAAGAACAAAAATAGGCTCATATTTGTTATTTTCTCAGTAAAACACCAGTTGTCTTTTAGGGGTTGTTTCCTTTAAAAACCACTAGAGGGCACTGAGTACAAATATTTGCTATCGACAGTGGCAGAGTAAGTGTTGTTCAAAACAAACGTGGAAGAGAATCTGATCGTTTCCTCTCAAACTTTGATATTTTTCTTATAAAAACCAAAAGATGAGTATTCTTGTATTTATTTATTTTTTGTTACACTGAGCATGGCGAATTTGTTCTGATACATCACACTTTCCTCATGAAATTGCGACGTATCCTCCAGAGAGACTTGCATGTGGTTTTCTTCTTCTTGATCATACATTTTTTGCTTTTGCGACTTACACTCCGGTGCTCCAGAAAATACGGTACAATTTTGTCTTTTGCATTTCTAATCTGATTCTAAAGAAGCTTTATTTTGGAAAAAACCCTCTGGAATCTCTCAACCACATCCAACACATTGACATGTGAAGTCCCTCGGTCACCTGATGAAAATCCGTCTACTACTGTCTAAGTGGCTGCATCGACCACTAAACTACAACCCTCCAGCTGGTAAAGTAAGCAAAAAAAAAAAAAAACAAATATATTTTTTAAGTTTCTTTTACAGAAAGGAGTCAGAGAGGAAACAGAAAAAGAGCCATTGACTTCAAAATAAAAGAAAGCTGCTTTTAACAGACAAACCAGGAGATTTTACTCCAGATGTGGGTTTATTGCAACATTTCTTCCCACACACCATAATAATGCATAATAATCAGCAACCAATTATAATGTTACCAAGAAGCTGTAAATAAAATTGCTCAAATGGTGGATTCATACTGATTAAACTGGTTTGAGGACAGATAAAGTTTGTAAACCACTGGTCTAACTAGCATCGTAGGAGTTTAACAAAGAGGTGTGGGGGAACAGCTGTTACAATAAATCCATATTTGGGGGAAAAAAATTGTTTTCGCCTATAAAATCCAGCTTTTGTTTTTGAATTCAAAGGTCCTTCCGTTTCTCCAATAGCTCTTTTCTGCCAAACTAAACTTTCCAATTCCGTTTTTTTTGTTAACTTTGCTAGCCGAAGGGTTTGAATTTAGCAGTCGGTGGAATCGCTTTAGGAAAGTAGCAGATGGATTTTTGCCATTTCACTTAGGATTTGAGATTCATCAAGAATGAGTTGGATGTAGTCTTCCAAAATAAAACTTATTTCAGAATCATGTAGCATGTGTTATTCTCTCTTGTGCCCGATACCAATTGTCCTATGGACCAGTACCAGTCTGGGGGTTTGGGACCATTGCAGTAAATATTTCCCCGCTCTCACATCACTTTTAATAGATTCATTTTGTACAGCTTTGCACTATTTGTTCCTTTTTATATACGTTTGTGAAACTATTTCTACAACATTAAGGTTTTTTCTGAAGAAAAGGGGTTCCAAATGTTCAGTTTGGACTCTGCTTGAAGCAGTTTTGATTTGAATAAGTCCTGATAAAATAAGTAGAATGTTTTCTTTTTATGAGAAATTCTTCCTGTGTGGGAAACCCTATTTCTTGAAATGTCATGTTTTTTTTAACCGGTAGAATCAGTTCCATCTTCATTCAAGCTTTTTTAAATTAAATATCTCAAATGTTATATGCTGTCACATTTCACAATTCAACATCACAGATTAAATAACAGAAATTAGCAGTTAGTACAAATTTATAAAAAGTTATTTTTCTCTGCATTTATTCAATTTACTACCTCTGATTACAATTTATAGTAAAATGTAAACAAAATGATTTTTATCTGAAGTTTCTGAATTGATTAAATATGTAAAACAAAATAATTAACCCATAAAAAGATTGTTCCAAAGCAGAAATATTTCTAAAAATAAAGGGAAGGGGTCTGGACAAAACTGTTTAAAAAACCTGATCTCTTTTAATCTAGTTTTATTGTATGACACTTCATTTTAAAGTATTAATCTTTTTTTAAACATAACTCTCTTTTTTATTTACAATAACTTGTCATTCATTCACTGCAGAACAAAAACATAGCAGCGATGAATGACTATGAATGAATCAATTCCACTAATGACCAGCAGATGGAGCCAAACTACAACAAACAGCACCTGACTGATAAATTATGAACCATTGACTGTATAAAGGAGAACTGGACTGAGCATGCCCCCCTACTTCCGTGTTCCATATAGGAAGTACCACTGGGTTGCAAAAAGGCCAAAGTCCCATTGACTTACATTGAGAAACAGACAGTTATTTCTCAGTCATTTTAAATGTCAGAATAACCATTCTTCCTCTGGTGCTTTCTGCTTAACTTCTTTTTTCTAATCCTAATTTTTTTTTAGAGATTTTTTTCCATTATCACAAGTTATTTGAGTTATAAATTGACCAATCAGATGGCTCAATAAGCGTTTGTGGGTCTGACGTCGAACGTCTGGGGGGTTTGAGTGACAGATGACGGGTAGCCAATGGGAGCAGACTTCATCACTGCGGTCCGTGAAGACCTTTTAACACCTACTTTACAATTCAACAATGTTGATTGATTGATTGATTGATAGGTTTATTTCAAGCATAGATTGAAATTACAGGACAAAACACACAATTATTTCAAACTCATTACAGAAACAATAAGATGCATTGATTAGAAAATTAAAAACAAACAAAAATAAAATACACTTATGTCACATTTGGTTCATTCATTCTTTGTGATTATTAACTAAAGTCAGTAGAGTTTGATTGATTGCTTGAAAAGGAGTGGGAAGAAGCGAACTTATATAATCCCACCCCTACTTGATTACTTCATTTAACTGTTTTGTATAATTATGTCTTCCGGTTGTTTTTTTTTTTTTTTTTTTTCTCAATACATTCCCAATAGTAAAGTAAAGTGCTTATTGATTATTGATTAATCTCGTAAAACATTATTTCAGTAAACAGTAACATCAATCATACATCATGTAACAGATATGTAAAAACTCACTGATTGTCTTGAAGACTTCTGTATATTATATTGGGTTCCGTATGTTGGCAATCGCAGTGTGTGCACGGGTCAAGTGCTTTTGTATGATCTCCAAGAATAACAGTCCAGATGATGATTTTATCTTCTTTTCCTCTTTAATTGCAGGAAAATATACAGCAACTCTTCTCTATAAACATCTCTCTGGTTTATATATGTGTGTGTGGTTCTACAACAGAATAAAGAAATAGAAAAATCAATATAATGAATAAATCAAATGCTTCATCTATGATTCTGCATTATAGCAACAGGTTAAATCTAGCATTATATAACATTCCAACAAAGTAGATAAACTTAAAGTGAACAGAAAATGCCCACACTCATTAACAAGCAGATTTATCCTTTACAAATAACAGAAAAATGGCTCACCGCTCTCATGGACGCACACTTGAGCTTATAAAACCGAACTGCTCTGTAACATTACGTTCTGCTGCTCTGTTTACTTTCGGTTTCAACTTATCCCTTTTAATACTGAAAAAACGTCGACGCCCTCTAGAGGCGAACTTGAGAATAACACCTCAGTCCATCTTCAGAACAGCCGCCCCCAAACTTGCACAGCAAGTTTGCTGCATGGGTTACTGTTGGCTTGTATGTGGGTCAGCTGGTAGTCTGATGAGGCGTCTTGCTGGTCGCATGTAAGTGCGGTCCTTCACTTTCACTTCTGCTGTACGGATCAAACCGTCAGCTCCTGGGAAAATCTTGCTGATCCTTCCAATAGGCCACGATGCTCTTGGAAGTTGAGGATCCACAATCATCACCACAGTTCCTGGTTGAAGGGGGGAAGTGTCCTTTTGCCACTTTGATCTGGTCTGCAGTGTTGGGAGATAGTGACGTATAAACTGCGTCCAAAATCGATCCGACAACACTTGACAGGTCTTCCAGTGTCGCCTTCCAAGAAGTTCTGAGTCATGGTAGACCACTTGTGGCAGGGAAGGATCCAGCCGCCCCATTAGCAACATGTTTGGGGTAATGGGGTCTGGGTCTGCGAGATCTGATGAAACGTAACCCAACGGTTTTGAGTTGAGAATTCCCTCAATCTCGATCAGTACAGTTTGCAGGATTTCCTCACTTACAACTTGAGAACTCAACGAGGAAGTTAAAGCAGCCTTTATGGACCTGATCTCACGCTCCCAGGATCCTCCGAAGTGAGGAGCGTTCGGAGGGTTGAAGCGAAACTTTATCTGATGCTCTGCCAACTGACCTTGTAGTGTGGGATGTAGACCATTGAAAGCTTCTCGTAGCTCTCGTTCTCCGCCACGGAAATTGGTGCCCTGGTCGCACAAGATTTCAGCTGGTTTCCCTCGACGAGAAACAAATCTTCTCAAAGCCATCAGAAAAGAGTCAGTGTTCATGCTTGAAAGCACTTCGATGTGAACCGCTCGAGTTGTCAGACATTTAAATAGCAGACCCCAGCGTTTCTCGTGCCGTCGACCAATCTTAACCTGCAACGGCCCAAAACAGTCCACACCCGTGGAGAAAAATGGTGGCTGGTTAAGTCTGAGTCGTGACAGGGGAAGGTCTGCCATTTTTGGGCTGATCGGTTGTGCTCTCCATCTCTGACATTCAGGGCAGGAGCGCTGTTCACGTCTTATAGCTTCACGGCCCCGGAGAATCCAATATTTTCTTCTCAGTTCAGCAAACAATCTCTCTGCTCCTGGGTGTTTTAAATCCCTGTCAGCCTGTCGAATGAGTAGTCTGGTTACAGGATGTTTTGGATCCATGACGACGGGATGAATCACATTCTCTTCCAAATCAGGACATCGTCTGAGTCGGCCACCTACTCTGATGAGTTGTAGTGAGTTATCCAACTCTGGGGACAACGTAACCAAACGGCTAGTTAAGCTGACCGGTTTTCCAGACGTCAGGCTCTGGATCTCTTCAGGAAAGCTGTCTGTTTGTGCTGATTTCAGGAGACTGAGCTCCGCCTCTTTATAATGCTCTGCAGTGAGGTTGTCACCAGCCGCCCCGTGAAGACACCTGGCAGTTTCTTTCACAAGTTGGTCAAAGCTGGTAAACTGCTGTGCATCAGGCAGTGTTTTAAGGTCAGTAGAAACCACCAAGCATGTTGTGGATCTACGCTGTTCTTCTTCAAAGTCTGGGCATGGTAACAGGGGATACTCTGGCCATTGATTTGAAGGCAGCTGCAAAAATGAGGGTCCACAGGCCCACCGGGACTGACTTGTGAGGTCCTGTAACCGTTTCCCTCTTGTCAGATCATCTGCTGGGTTGTCAGATGTCATCACATATCTCCAACACTGACTGTCTGTCAGTTCCTGGATTTCAGCGATCCGAGTTCCTACGAACACTTTGAAACGACAGGAGTCAGACTGGATCCACGTTAAGACAGTTGTAGAGTCTGTCCACAGAATCACTCTGGACAATGGCAAAGTGAGCTCTTTCGTCAGCAGGCTAGCAAGTTGTGCTCCAGTCAGGGCTGCACATAGTTCCAGACGTGGCATTGATAACTGCCGTTTCGGAGCCACTCTGGAGCGAGCAGTGAGAAAGGCAACTTCAATGTTTCCGGAAGCATCTTGGGTTCGTAAGTATGCTACACTGCCATATGCATGTTGGGATGCGTCACAGAAAACATGAAGTTCTCGCTTGCTGTCTGCTTTGTCCATCTCTGAACTTGAATAACAACGGCGTAGGCTGATGTTCTCCAGATGTTGCAACTCCTTTTCCCATTCAATCCACGTAGAGAGCAGCTCACCTGGTAACAGTGGGTCATCCCATTCACGGTTTTTGCCCCACAACTGCTGAACCAGTACTTTAGCCCTCGTTGTGAAAGGAATGAGGAAACCAAGGGGGTCGTATTGACTCGCCAAAACTCGGTAGATGTTCCTCATTGTAGGAGGGCTGCTCTCCATATTTTTGGACTTGTACTGCAGCGTGTCAGAGTTGCACATCCAACGCAGACCAAGAGCAGGTTCTTGTGGGTCCATCTCGCTGTGACTCAGCCACTGTTCACTGCTCTCTGATCTGAGTTCCTTTGGTAGATGGCTAAGGATACTTGGAGTGTTACTGGCCCATTGTCTCAGCTCAAATCCTCCTTCTGATAATAAGGAGCGTACTTTCTCCACTGCATCCTTTGCCACTTCTGAAGATTGAAAACTCTGTAACCAGTTGTCAACATAGAAGTTCTTCTCAATAGAGTCACACACAGAATCTCCATGGTTACTGTTTTCATGTACAAGTCTCTGGAGTGCATAGATTGCACAGCATGGTGAACATGTTGTCCCAAATGGGAGCACCTGCCATTCATACACCTGAGGGTAGGTATCTCTTTGCAGGTTCCGCCATATGAAACGTAACAACGACCGGTCTTCAGGCAGCAGTCTTACCTGGTGGAACATTCCTTTGATGTCACTGCTAATGGCGATAGAGTGTTCTCTGAAGCGCAGCAGTACACCAAGAAGAGAGGCCCCCAGGTTTGGGCCTGGTAGCAGCAGCACATTGAGGTTCTTCTCTCTGTAAGTGAATGAACAGTTAAACACAACACGGTTCTTTCCGTTGTGTGTCACCAGGTGGTGGGGGATGAACCATGACTCCTTTGAAGCCCTCACTTCCTTTTCTGTCACTTTTTTGACATAGCCTGCTGATACTAACTTTGTCATCTCTTCTTGATAGACTCTTGCCTTTTCTGGATCTCGGCTGAGGCGCTTCTCTGTACTTCGCAGACTTGGCAGAACTGCTTCAGGTTGCACTTTGAGTGTTGGCATGTTACTGACGCGAAGAAGGGGAGTAGCATACCTGTGTATTCCTGCTACATCCACTCTTACTGTTTTTTCCTCCAGCAGATTTACAGCTTCCTTTTCTTTCTGAGATCTGGTCACTGACTTCTCACTTCGGTATGGCAGAGTGTCAAGTTGCCAGAGCTTCTCAACGTGGCTGAACAGTTCTGCTTGTGGAGAAACAGTTGACAGGAAGAGACATTGCTGTGTGTTCTGCTGAGATGAGGGAACGGGTCCTTGTAGTGTCCCAACCCAACCTGGTTTTGACTGCAGCTGGACCTCCAGGTGACCCAAACGGACAGGTTTTATGGGCGTGACTAGGTGGGGACAGTCAGAGCCAATCAAAGTAACGGCTTGGCATTTGTAAATGACTGCAAAGGGAGGTTCCTCAAATGTTTAAACTTCTTCCTCAATGCTTCTACAGGGTAAGAATGTTCAGCTAACCCTAAGTCTTCAGCGGTGAAAGCACTCTCGATGATGAATGATCTGGATGGTTGGCTGGCTGAAGAGACCTTGACTTTCACTGATGCTCCATGCAATGTTTCAGTCCTTGTCTTACTGTACGCAGTAAGACTCTCTTCTGTGCCCTGTAACTGAAGCTTTCGCTTGGCTTCTGGAAGAAGAATTGTTCTTTCTGATCCATCATCTAATATGGCAAACGTTTCAATGTATGTTTACCATTTTGCAGCAGCACTTTGCTTATTTTTAAGAGCACTTGGTTGCAGCCAGCTCGACGGTCTAGATAGAGCACATCTGCAGATGATCCCTCCATCTCAGTAGCTTGCTCTGTTAGTGGTTTGGATCCAGCTGCTCTGATGTTTACTTCATGCAGGGCCTCAAGGTGTTTCCCTTTGCACATTTTACACTGCACTTTAAGACGGCACTGAGCAGCCTGATGATGTCGCCCGCAACGCCAACACAGATTATTGGATTTAATCCATGTTGACTTCTGGTCTTTGGTCAGGATCTGGAAATTGTTGCATTGGTCTAAGAAGTGCAGTGTGTTTCTGCAATAAGGGCAGTAGGCTTTGGGCCTTTCTGGAACCTCTGACGCGCTGGGGATTATAGCTGAGGACGTTTCGGGTGCGCTTTTCTGTGTTGCACCATGCAGGACAGTTGTGGTCCTTTTAACAGCTCTTTTATCTCTTTTGTTGCTGCTTCTGTCTCTCAAATTCTCATCCACTCTCTCTGAATGATCTCCACCTTCTTGGATGACCAGCTCATATTCCAGCCACTCTGCAAAGTCTCTCAGTGACGGTATTCCATCCTTTTGTGGGTAGAGGTAACGACGGAAAGCGGCACGCAGGTCCTGCGGTAGCTTCCGAGTAAGCCTTGCAACATGTGACCCACATTGTAACTCTACGTGTCCATCATCTCCCAGTTGCTCTAACATGCCCACCAAAGCACGAACTCGTAGTGCAAATTTTCTGAATCCTGCTGTGTCATTTGAACGGATGTTAGGCTCATCCATCAGCTCTGCTATTCTTTGTAGTGACAGCTGGTGCGGTTGACCATAGTGTTTTATGAGAGAAGCCATCGTGTCAGAATAAGGACGAGGTGAGTTGCTGTATGAGTCAGCAACAAGTAGAGCTTCCTCAAACTTAAGATGATCACACAGCACTTGGTACTTGAACCTCTCTGTTGCATCAGCTGGGAGAATATTGTCAAGAGCAAGTTTCAATCTAGCAAACTGCCTTGGATCACCTCTTGTGAACTCTGGGATTGATGGTAATGGTCCTCTGTAGATTTTCTCTCTTGTAGCTGTGGGCATGGTGTGAGCCAACACCGGGTCTGGTGAGTGCATGCTCAGAGCGGGACTAAGTCCAGGTTGAGCTGGTAATATTGGAGTGGACTGAGCTGCACGCGGTTGAGTCTGCTGTAGTTGTAACCCCTGTAAGTGGTGGCTGAGCTCTTGGGTAATAACTGGTGGCTGTGGAGATTGAATGATCTGTACCTCTGGGGGATCGTACAGGTCTTTTGGCAGGAACACTGGAGGTGGGGGTAACGGCCATTCTTCCTCTGCATCCGTTGAGGATGGTAAGTTGAGCTGCTCCTGTTGCAGGAAAGATGACTGGGTAGGCTGACGCATGGAGACCCAAGTTTCATCAGCTGAAATGGCCCCCTCTCGTAGCTGATTAGACTGCAGGCTGGTTGATGCATATAAAGCTGCATTACGATCCATCTGCCTCCTCATGTCTGAAACCACCATCTGAAGTCGCCTGTTGTCCTCCTGCAGGTTCTGCACTATGTTTAGGAACTCCTGTGGGACACTAGGAAGAATTGGTTCCTGTCTCACAGCTCCAGCGGGACTTGGCGTTTGTCTGAGGGGTGTCATCTCGGCGTAACCCTCTCTGGTTTGATGTTGCTCCAAAGCAGCAGAAGATGGCAGTACATATGCTTGATAATCAGTAATCCATCCTGGTGGCCGCACTGTCCTCCTAGGACGTGCACCTCCTCTCTCGGGATCATAATCCATCTTCACACTGTAATCACCCGGATCCGGCTCGAAGGACCAAATTTTGTCTTGAAGACTTCTGTATATTATATTGGGTTCCGTATGTTGGCAATCGCAGTGTGTGCACGGGTCAAGTGCTTTTGTATGATCTCCAAGAATAAGTCCACCAGATGAATTTTATCTTCTTTCCTCTTTAATTGCAGAATATACAGCAACTCTTCTCTATAAACATCTCTCTGGTTTATATATGTGTGTGTGGTTTCTACAACAGAATAAAGTAGAAAAATCAATATATTGAATAAATTCAAATGCTTCATCTATATTCTGCAATTATACAACAGGTAAATCTAGCATATAACATTCCAACAAAATAGATAAACTTAAAGTGAACAGAAAATGCCCACACTCATTAACAAGCAGATTTATCCTTTACAAATAACAGAAAAATGGCTCACCGCTCTCATGGACGCACACTTGAGCTTATAAAACCGAACTGCTCTGTAACATTACGTTCTGCTGCTCTGTTTACTTTCGGTTTCAACTTATCCCTTTTAATACTGAAAAAACGTCGACGCCCTCTAGAGGCGAACTTGAGAATAACACCTCAGTCCATCTTCAGAACACTGATTATCATCATAATACAATGTCAATGTCATGTCTATGCAGAAAAATAATAACACATTAAAATCAAGTTTTCAAGTAACATTAGAGCTTACTGATTATTCTCTTAAATAAATTCTTGTATATTTTCAATAAACATTAATGATTTACACAATATGTAATAATCATTGATTATCATTAGAAACACGTAATTACATGAATCATTGCTACATATTTAGGATCAAGAAAGGAAAATTAGTGCCATTGTGATTGTAAACTAATCAGTAATCATTACTGCATATTACATAACATAAAACTCTTTGATTGCATTAAAAAAAAAAAAAATAAACAAATAAAATTTTTTGATTATTTTATCACATTCAAGTTCAGACATTTGGAATTGTTCAAACACAAGTTGATCTTTAACTCGTCTTATCTTCATATTATAAAATTAGAGTTTCTTTATACATTTTCTTGAATTGATAAATACTTGAACATAGTTTGAGCTCATTACTTACCTTGTTCCAATGTCCAATGTTCCAATCATTGTCCTTCTATTGTTTTCCTCAATGGAATGCAGCAGTTTAAAACAAGAGTCGCATGCTGTTTCCATCTTTTACTCTGTAGAAATAGATTTCGAGGCTCAACGCGGTTAAACCGGGTGTAAAAAACACGCTCGCTTTGCAAACAGAAGAAGTTGAAAGTTAACGCGGACGTGCGTTCAGAAAGGCCAGCGTATACAGTCACTGGTTTCTATATGGAAATAGATGATTATATAACTGAGGTGTTTTACTGTTTTTCAGAATATGTGTGGCGATACATCATTTAGCTCGACAAAAAAGAAAATATGTGAGTCAATACAACATTTGCAGTGTTGCGGGAAAGCTACGGAGAGAGAAAGGGATGGGGCGGCGCGAGTGGGATTGTACGTGCACGCGCGCATGTGTGTGAGAGGGTTGGGTTGCAAATTATTTGACAAAAAAATGGGATGAAGTCAGTTTTTTGTAATATTTTTCTTTTATGTTTTAGCAGGGGCTTCCTGAGACATTTTTACAGACAAAGTGATGTTCAGAGTGGCCCCAAGGATCATGACACCCAACACCCTCCAACCTGAGGAGGTGTTTGTCTGCCGGTAAGAGCGGGCGTGGGAATAATTCATGTCAATGTAACTCTAGATGTCAAAAGCTAACTTATACTGACACGTTTTTGAAAAACTAAAGAGCAATATATTTCCTCAAATATTATCTGTTTGTGTAAAAAGAGAATATCAAAAAGCTGCTCCAATAACATTTCAGTTCAGAAAGAAAGATTTTGACACAAGAAACAGCAAAAAAGGGCTGTATGTTCGTTTGTCAAAGCATAATCCTGAAACTTACCACCTCCACTAGACAGGTAGCTGCCTGTCTCCAGTGGAATGGGGGTGCTTGGACCCAAAATTAGATAGATGCCAGAAGCAGAACGCAAAAGGAAGAGTTGAGTGAAGAGACTTATACTAGAGAAGCGCATGACACAACTTGTTCCTGCTCCCTCTTGACGCTTGAAAGCAACTCAGCAGCTTCTTCAAATTTTGTGAGCAGTTTCTTTTGTAGTCATGTCTTTCGAACAAAAGAAGTGCAAAAAGCTCACCATAGTTGAAGCTGTATTTCTTTATATACTTGTTGAGGCATGGAAGAGTTTGTATTCAAAAGGATCTTAGGTGGTCTCACGTTTGCCCTGGTAAGGAGGAGAGATATGGAAGGTGGAGGATTTTAAGTATCTGGGGTCAAAAGTCCAGAGTAACGGAGAGTGTGGAAAAGAAGTGAAGAAGCGAATGCAGGCAGATTGGAATGAAAAGTGTCAGGTGTGAAAGATGAGTGC